>CM016489.1:12539911-15039911 GCA_002890555.2 Lagenaria siceraria
TCGCTCTCCTCTCTTCCTTTCTCTTACGGTCTTGCTCTTTTGCTCTCGCTCTTATAATTTTGCTCTCTTACTCTCACTCTCTTTCGTTCAGTCTGAAAGAAGAAAGGGCAAATTCGTAACTTCACTTGGTTATGACATCAGCAAATAGGTCAATTACCATTGTTATTAAAAAGTGAAGCATTTTTCATTTTGGTCCTCCAAAATGGGTCAGGGCAATTTTCTCGTGGTTTTAATTTGGAAAAAAAATGCCCTAACTTTTTACAAGGTATTTAAAATACCTAATTTTCAAAAAATTTAAAAATATTAGTTTTTGGATTGAAGCTATTAGTATTTCAAAAATACTTTTGAACTTTCAAAAACGATAGAAATAACCTTAAACTAAGGAAAACATTAAAAAATATTCATTATTGTTAGTATATGAACAAAAATAATTAATACTTCATCACAAAAATAACTTTGAACTTTCAAAAGTTGCATTAGTACATTTGCCTTAAAAAAATGTCTTTATCATTTATCTACACCTCATCACTTCTCTTCTCTATTTTGTCTCTCCATATTTTAATATATGACCTAACGCTTCTCTATTTTCCCTCTTATTTCTCTCATCTTTTTCAATACTCTCTAACTCCCTTTTTTGTTTCTCTGTCCCTTAATTCTTTTTTGTTACTGATTTTGTTGCTTCATTTTAACTGTTTGACATTTGTTTATCTAAAAAAACGTTCAATTAAGGTATATAGACTACAGCATGAAGAAATAGAATAATAAAATTACCAAGAGACCTTTTTTTTTATAAAAGAAACATTTCATAGATAATGAAAGTATGGGATTACCCCAAACACCAAAAGGTGATTACATTAGATAATGTCAATTACTTACTAAAAAAGATATGCTAAAATGACTAAAAGGCTGCTTAGTTTTACACCAAGAAAAAACAGTAAACAAAATGGAGTCCATAAAACGATTGAATGGGGAAGAAGAGTCATTAAAAAGTCGACTGTTTCATTCACCTCACAATCTCCAAAAAAAAAAAAAAAAAAAACTTGAACAAAAGCCAACCAAATTGTTTGCATAGTACTACCAAAAGGATGACCCGCCAATAAGGAAGTCAATACATCAGAGATGGAATTAGGGCAAATAAAGGACCATCCAAAAGAAGACAAAACAAGATTCCAAAATTTTGCAGCAAACAGACAATGGAAGAACAAATGAACAGGAGATTTAGCATGTTGACGACACATGATGCACCAGGAGGAAAAAATACACATATAAGGAAATCGACGCTATAAACGATCAGTATTGATGGCACCCCAACTAAGCTCCCAAAGAAAAAATTTAATCTTCTTGGGATAATTACCTTTCCAAATCAACGAATAAAGATCAAATAAAACAGATTCAGTAGCATCCACCAGATCAGTCATAAGAGATTTAATAGTAAAAGTCATAGATGAATCCAGAGGTCAAATCCAAGAATCGGGATAGGAGTGCAATTTGACAGAAGCCAAGTGATGCGATAAAGTATCCCATTCTACAATTTCCAACTCAATAAGATTTCGACGAAGATTTAAGTTCCATGCACTAGAGAATGAAATCCACACATTAGCCATAAAAGCCTCTAGCTGCTGAGCAAGGCGAAAAAGTCTCAGAAACACTGTTGAAAGGACACTGCAACTAAGCCAAGAATCATTCCAAAAAGAAGTAGTAATACCATTACCAAGCCGACGATAGATACAATCAGTAACCAAACCAATGTAGTAACAAATGAACTTCCAAGGGACTTTAGAAGAAGCATGAGAGATAGGAGTAGGCCAAATACAATCAAAAGAATAATATTTAGCCACAATAAAGGTTTCCATAAAGCATCACGCTCAAATATAAACCGCCAAGTCCATTTTGCAAGAAGGGAGGAATTTCGATGCTTAAAATTTCTAATACCAAGACCCCCAGAAAGTTGAGGACGTTGAAAGATCCCCCAATTCACATTATGCATACCACCATCACCCTAAGCACCTTCCCAAAAGAAATCACAAACCATCTTGTCAAGGCAATTGATGACAGAGGAGGGAGCTTTGAACAAAGATAAATAATACATAGGGAGATTGGATAAAGTAGCCTAAATGAGAGTGTGTCTGCCACCTTTCAAAATGTACGCATAGTTCCAATTATAAAGCTTGTGTTGAATTCTCTCCACCACCGGCTGCCAGAAATTGATAGAGTTGGAGTTACCGCCCAAAGAAAGCCCAAGATAAGTAGAAGGCCAAAACCCCTTTTGCAACCAAAAGAGTTCACCAACCATTCAAAATCAGAGTCTGGTACATGAATCCAAAGGAGTTCACTCTTAGCAAAATTAATTCTCAGCCTAGAAGCATATTCAAAGATACGGACAACATCAAGAAAGGAGAGAGAGGATCACCTTGTCTGGTACCCCGTGTTAGAATAATCTTCCCCCGTGGTCGGCCATTAATAATAATGGAGTAATAAGCACTAGTGACACAACCTCTTATCCAAGTACGCTAAAGACTACCAAAACCCTTAGCCATAAGAACAGAGTTAAGAAACTCTCAATCAATCGTATCGAAAGTCTTCTCCAAATCAAGCTTAAGAACCACCCCCATCTTCTTGGAAGAGGATCAATCATCAATAAGCTCATTAGCCATCAAAGAGGCATCAAGGATCTACCTATTTGTCACAAAAGCAAGTTGATTGGCCGCAATAGTTGAAGAGAAGAGCAACTTGAGACGATTTGATAATACACAAGCCACAATTTTATATGCACAAGGAATGAGACTAATAGGTCAGTAGTCTAAAACTGATTTAGAATCCACTTTCTTAGGAATGAAACAGATGTAAGTCTTATTCAACTTAACATTAATAACCCCAGAGGTATAAAAATCTTGTATGAGTCGCATCATATCAGATTTAATGATGGACCAAAAAAATTTGAAAAAATCAGCAGTGAAACCATCAAGACCAGGAGATTTGCTTGTGCTAAGAGAGGAGACAGCCATATAAACCTCCTCTTCAGTTAAAGTATGCTTCAAATCAGTAACTTGAGAGGAGGAGATAGGACTCCAATCAAGGTTGATAGGAAGGAAGCGTTGATTATTATTTTTAGTAAAAAAAGGTAGAGTAGAAGCCCAAGAATTCATCCTCTATGTCCCAATCAATCAAAAGACTAGTGTCATTCCTAGAGAGAATTTCAGTGATCGAACTTTTACGACACCGCGCAACAATGATTCTATGAAAAAAATGGGTATTTTCATCCCCTTCAAGCTGCCATGTAAGCTTACAACGTTGTTGCAAATAGATATGATCTTGAATAGTCAAGTTTTTAATCTGTTCCCGAAGCAATCGATGCCTAATAATCTGTTCATCGTTGAGAGGACCTCTATCTTCTGTTGTTGGTTATTGTTGTGTGTCTATGATTATGCTAATGTATGTTCGAAAAATGTCAAGTTTTTCTCAATACTAGCCCAAGTATAAACTAATATTCAGATTTCTCGGTGAGGACCGAGGTCGAACACGGGAATTTTAGACTAAACAAATAAATAAAATGTAAATCTTGCGGAAGTGTGCAAATAAAGTGAGGTATTGGTGACAAACATGCAAAAAATAAAATAACTAGCAACGTGCAACAAGAGGTGAATAATCACTTACGTGGGTTGTGCAAACAACGAAAATTTGATTTTCTTTCAAATGGAGAAAAGAGGATTGGAGAAAATCCTTCATCAACCGGTTGAGTTCTTGCTTAGTTTCATAGTTCATGCTCCTAAACCTATATGGTTCATACCTCTCGGCAGATGAGTCACATAAATCATATGTCTATGATGCATGCTTGTTTAGTTAAGCCTAAGATGATTGATTAATTCTTAGTTACACAGATGAGATCCATAGTTACTTGCTCTCTTGAGTAGTTAACTATTTTTACCTAAATCAAGTTGTCGAGTGGATTTAAGCAATGAAGGGTAAAGATGCATCGATGTAAATGAACTAGAAACCAAGCTTAAACTCTTAAGATTGATGAATGTTACTCTCCAACTCCTCAAGCGATTTAGCTATTCATACTTGTTTCTGAAATGAACTTAAACATGGAAGACAAGAGATGAATTATGATGTAAGAAATAGATATATATTAAGGGACGAGATGTTTTCTGTTCTTTCACAGTACAACCAACCAAACTTGCTTCAAGGTACAAAAATATAGAATGATAAGGTGAAGAGATGAAGCTGTCGGCAGCAGTATCCTATTCGCCGACATAGATGGTGCTTTCAGTGTTTGCTCGCGTTAAGGAGAAAGACTGATGAGGCTTCACTCTCTTTCGAGGTTGAGGTTCAGCAGGCGTCCAACGGAGATGGAGATGAGGCACTCGACTGTCACCGAGAGGGGGGAGATGGAGGGCGGTTGCGCGATTCTAAACTCCTCTTCTTGCACGAAGAACCCTAACCCTAATTCCTAAAGTATCTATATACAAAATTCTTTCTCCAAGAGTAATTGTCGCCACGTGCCCGAGACGACGCGGAGCGGCCGACATCCTTAAAAAGAGTTAATTTTAAAAGAAAATGAAAAGGAGTCGCCACCAATCTTTTTTACGTGTGATTGGACACCGAAATAAAGTAAATATTTTTTAATGAAAATCAATAAAATGGTATGCAAAAAACTAGAGTTGAGTTCGGGAGTCATTTGTGTATGGGGAAGGTGTTAGCACCCCACAATACCCGTTTAGAAAACGGTGGCCAAATCATTTTATCTTGAATTAAATATATTCTTTAAAGGAAATCATTTGAGAAAAAAAGTTTTAAAACAAATGTCTTATTTTACCCCTCATTACTCCAATATTTGAAGTAATGATCCCATAAAATAAGTGGAAAATCTTCCATCAATTTGACTATATTAAAATTTGAGGAAAAATTCCTCACCTCAATAATTTGAGAAATTATTTCAATTTCTCAAAGTCCGTCATAGGAATAGTCTTTAATAAAAAATTTAAAACATTAATTAAATTCATTTTTTCTTGGGATCAAATCTCGAACTCCCAAAGATGTGATCCCTCACCTCAAGAATTCTAGGAAATCAGACTCCCAAATTTCCTTAATTCTGTCTTAGGAAATTTTTTAAGGAAAACGGTGTCAAAAACAAGTTCTTAGAAAAATTAATTAGGAAATCTTTAGAACTAATATATTAATTTTTTAAAGGTAAAAAATTGTATTTTAAAAAAATTATATTTTAAATATCTTTAAAAGAATTTTAATAACAAAAGATTTAAAAAAAACTTATTAAAAATTAAAATCAACTTAAATGTGAACATTAAATAAACAAGTATAATTTAAGAAGAATAATATTAAATAAACATAAAATGATACATTAAAAATTTAATGAAAACATGTTGGAGATCGACCTCGGACTCCCAAAGAATCGACTCCTCACCTCAAGAATTTTAGAAAACCGAACTCCCAAATTTTCTAAATTCCGTCGTCGGATATTTTGTAGAAAAATACAAAAATATAAATAAAAATAATCACATTTAATTATCTCATAAATATTATGAATGTAATAGAATAAAAGTAAAATAAAATGCTTTAAAAAAATAAAATGGTTAAAATGTAATCCTTAAAATAAAATTGAAAAATAAAAACTAAGAAAAAGGGTTAAATAAATAAATATAGAAATATAATATAAAAAAATCAGAAATAATAATAATCATATAATATAAAATAAAAAGAAAAAATGTGTGTTAGTGGCAGTCTGCCACTGACGCGACTAAATTAAAAGAAAAAAAATTCAAATGGATGGGATGGGCGGCGCAGGGAACCGTAGCATGGGGGGACGTCTAATCCTTTTGCCGCCGCAAGGCTGGCTAATCGTACGCAGCAGGCTCGAAGACCCCTGGTTCTGGAAGGCACATGAGTCCGAACGCTATGTTGAATGTGCGACCGACACTACACTACGTAGGTACCTGTGCAGGTGAGGCGTCGGTCGGTCCTAGAAACGGCGGCAGCGGCGCGAGGAGTTAACGACCGGACGTGCTGCAACCTAGGGATCACCAGGCAGCTCTTTCGCTCTATAGGGATCGGGGGGGCATAGCACAATTCTTCTTGGAGGAGGGTTGGTTTGCCCGGGTGACTGATCCTGCCATAATGTACTCCTACCTATAGCACCGGCAACCGAAGTCGAGCATACATACGACGATCTTCATGCGTGAATAGCCGGGAGGAAAGAAAGGGCGGTAGATGATAATGAAAAAGGGCGCCGCGTCTAATGAATCGACTATGAAGGTGGCTGTTAGCTACATCAGCGCTCAAATTCCTTCTGAGTTATTGCCCTGGCTTCGATGATCAACCCCTGGCACATTTAGGTTTTGATCTTCGGCCATCCTGGTCCTCAGGACCCAACACAATCAATATTATTCCTCGATATTTTCTTTAAAAGATGCAAAAGGTGTTGATACGTCCCATCCACATAGAAAGCTTACCCTCTTCCACACATTACCGGTGGATGCTACAGCCGCTATCACTTTGGCTGCAGGAGGGGAATGAAGGGAGAGGAAGCAGGGAAGAAAAGATTATTCCCTATTGGCTCACCCTTGTATCAGGCCTTGGTACGCCCTATACATGATTGGGCCATGACGGTTTTGGCAAGGTATAGTTTGATTTTGACCTATAACCAGACTCAATCGTTGCAGTACTTTCGAATCAAGATCAAATGATTTTCTTTTTCTTTCAAGGCACGATTCCTTACCTGTTATTCTGACGTCCTGTATGATTGCAGGGTTGTTCGGGAATCCCTTTGCAACTTCCTGGACGTTCATACATACTTTTTCTTTAGTCTTTCAATTACAATATAGTTTCTAATAATAAATAAAGGCTATAGGTCGGGTCAACCCCTCGGATTTTGTCGTTCTTGGCCTCTATTCACACTTACACATCATATGCTTGTGTGGATAGCTGCTGAGAGGGTGTATGGCACGACGAAGCTTTGCGACTATGCCATTCTTGGCGACGGTGATCGCCGACGAGAAGGTGGCGGCCGCTTACCATAATACATAGTTTCAGTGTACTATAACTATATCTAAAGAAAAGTCTCTCATTTCAAACTTTTTTTATTATTGGAATTCCTTGATTGGAGTTTGCCAAAAGATTTTGGAGCGACGAAGTGACAGGGATTTCTCTCCAGTGTCTGCTAAGATGCTCCGGTCTTTGGTTGACGCTATTATGTGGAAAAAACCCCGATTTTCTCAAAGATTAGAGATGGAACTGGTACTATGTCTCTGTCTTTGACCTCTCGATTGAGCAGTCATTTTTCGTATCTGTGGTGCGCCCTATCGCCCTAAATCTAAGCGATGGAAGCACCACTATCTTTGTATGCTTTCGCCGTCTGGCGTATTCCCGTTACCATTGAAACAGTGGTTAGCATTTCCAGATTTGGGAGTGTTAACGTCGGGTGTCGTACGGGCCTGAATTCTTTATAGGGCTAAGTAGCGCCTTCGCTTTGTTTGTAATGAAAAGGTCTTCGGACATTTTATCCTGTTTAGGGGGAGGACTTTCTTGATCGCCTCATTCTTCCCTTCCATCCAGGGGTTAGTGGCTAAAGTCTCTCCGATGGTACGCTGAGGTTAGCGTAAATTACGATGTGTCGCTCGAGGTCTCTCGAGCCCCCTGTTGTACCAATGTCTATATTCCGTTCTAGGAATAAGGTAATGATCCTCCGGTATGGAGTTTCGTTTTGTTGTTACGACAGGCTGAGAGCAGTGCCCGCTCCCTTGTGTTTGAGGGAGTTGGTGCGACGAAGTAGGTGCGGGTGAGGCATTCGACTTCGAGTGGCTTTGATACCGGACAGAAGAAAGAGACTGAATAATAACATTGAAATAGCTTACGGGGCTTGGAGGTTTGTTTTTCCTATTCTTATTCCTCAGTTTAAGCTAGCGATGGGGAAAGGCTAGGTAGCTGGCTTTCTTGGGATTGCTCGCTGGCTGACTATGACGATTGCCCTCACTGATCTCAAGCCGCTTCCAATAAGATTGTTTTCAACATTCCCCCGTGACGCTCCCAAACCGATCGCTATCGTTTTCTTGCTTTCTTCAAGTCGTCGAATTGTTATAGAATGCCTTTATATCAGGTATAGTTCGTAGGATGAACTGGGATGAAGCCTTAGTGGATATAGCGTCTGTGCCGGGAATGCGGCTCGGGCGTAGTAGGTCCGGACGCCTAGCATGAAGCAGCCTTCTCTGGTGGCGGCACTATACCGTCAGTATAGTATCTCTGACGCTTCCAGTATATATAAAACGTAGTTAGCAGAGGTCAGTCTGTCTGGCGTTCCCTCGCGTAAAGGGCGACTTTGGCATCGGCTCTCTCTCGTTAGGTAATTACCGAGGCGAAAGCAGCTCTCTCGGAAGTCCGTTTCCCCGCCATCTTAGTGGGACTAGTATAATAAACTTTCACTTGAACTGCCAAGACTCGGATTTTCTTTTTTGTAGTAACGCCCTTAACGAATTACGTTTAACGTCCCTTTATGACTTTCCCGCGAGCCCAAAGAAGAAAAAGAACGGACTAAAGCGAGGAGTTCATTGGCCATACATAGTGAAGGGGGATGGGGGTCAACCTCTTTCATGACCCATGGCCTTTCTCCTTTATTAGTGTATAAGGGTGTCACTTGGTTAGCATTTCTATCATCCATGTTGTAGGGTTAGTTTTTCGATAGGGAAACAGGGGAGTTGGCTGTAGTTGAGACACGTTTTTCGTCTCGACGAGATGGATGGATTTATTCGAGATGGTTAACCACTTTTTAACCGTAAGAGGGAGGTCATTCAGAACCCGCTGGCTCCAGAACCGGTGGAAGTTCCCCACGCCGACCCCAAACGTGAAGCACTTCGAAGTGCCATTCACACTTTGATTCTTTAGCAAGTTCGGGAACATTGTGAGAAGGGGAAGGGCGGCTGTCCGTTCACTTTCCGGAAATGGCAGAAATCGATTCCAGTGTCGCAGAGAACATTATGTCTCGCGATCTGGAAATATCTGCGGAGATGGATACTGAACCCCTCCGCGGATGGGTGGAGGAGAGAAAGGAGAACCCTAATCTCCTAAAATCCCTCATTAGGGAGTCTGCCGCTTTCTTTCATAACAGAGCCGAGAATAACGGCTGGCATAGTTGTCTCTCGCATGCAAGGAGATGCTGCTGCTGGATGTCACGGTTCTGGGGCGCCATGATCCTTTTCTCTGGAACAATCGAGGGCACTGCCTTCCTTCCGCTTTCAGAGGTAGGGACTTCATCAATCATCGCTCAGTGAGCTATTTATTGCCGCCAATAGCGCTTCGCTTGCACGCCAGCGCCACGCCTGGTAGAGCTATCGCGCGCGGGCGAAGGAGATGCATTTTTTGTACTGGTAGTACTGGACAAGCTCAGAGGGAATAATATCTTTCTTATTTCTGCCTTTCTTTCCCATGACGACTAGGAACAGGCAAATCAAAAATTTCACTTCGAATTCCGGACCTCAACATCCTGCTGCTCATGGTGTTTCACGATCAGTATTGGAAATGAACGGAGAAGTGGTGGAACGTGCGGAACCACATATTGGATTACTCCAGTGCGGCACGAAGCCGCTGACGCCGAGTCGGCTCCTATGCCGCTAGCTATGCCCTGCTTGGTCCCCCGACACGGTGGAGGTTCCGTAGCGCGTCATGAGCACCGGGCTAAGGGGCGGTTGAGCTACTCAAGCGAACCGCCCTACCTTACTACAACATAGGGACAGAAGGGAGAAGGTTGTGAAGGTGGCCTCGTTATCCACACCTCTGGTCGGATGAATGGAGGACCGACCGACCCGGGTTTTCATGAGCGTTGGCGGGTCCTGGAGTGCCTGTCAAGGGCTCCCGCGCATACCCCGGGGTGATCATCACCACCTGCACCTCACATCTCGGCACAGTGGAACGTGTAACCCGCCTGCTGTCTCATTCAACTACATTTGTTCCTATAATCCATAGCCTAACAGAACGCAGCAGCGAGGGGCAACCTGCCCATACAGCCAGCGGGGAGGATGGCACTACTGGCAAAGACCGTCTGGCGAAAACGCCGCAGGCGCGAAGCGTGGTAGGCCTGCGCCGGGGGAGCATAGCATAGGCGGGAAAGGGAGCCCGGACGGTGGAAGAGCCAGGGGAGGCCGGGTCATTTGACGGAAATGGAAGGCTTTTCCCCTATTAGAAAAGGCCCTATGAAGTAAAGGGAAGTGCATCAATTCTTGGAAAAAGAGGGAGCGAGCCTATAGAAAAAATCTAAGAAAGTCAATTCAATGAATAGATCTCGAGTCAACGGTACGACAGACAGCGCTGCCTACACGCGAATTAGCTTCCGAGGTCAAGCAGTCTCAATTTCACTACAGGATTGATTTGCGAATGAATGCTGGGCTGGGCCACCTCGAATGGCGTGAGCCGCATGCGGGGAGACCCGCACGTACGGTTTTTAGGGGGATCTGGTCGAAAGACCGGCCGGCGCCCACCCGACTAGAGGGACTGAGAAATTAATAGAGTACAAAACTTATCTTCAAGCTTTACCTTATTCTGATCGTTCAGAGGGCGATCGCGGAGTCACTGAATGAAGTCCTCCGTTTCTTTCGGAGGTGCTGACCCGCAGCGAGGCAGAGATGACTAAGTTACATATGGAATATGGCGACGACAACAGCATGTCGTAGAAGGAGATAACAGGTGGAGCCAACGACCCACTAAGACTAACGTATCTACAACTACATCCCCGAGCGGCAGTCAAACGGAGGCGTGAATGCAAGATGCCAGCGGAATGATCGGCCGGACAGAGGCTAGGGCTGCTTTCTTCCCACCGCGTCCTTCCTTGTGTGTCGGAGATATAAAGCGAGTGCACCGGAAAAGAACGGGAACTGGGTTGATCTATTCTATGGCGAAGCATCCGAAGCATAACTGCACACTCACACGATCTTTGCCGAGAGATAGGAGCATTCGGTGGAACCGGTGAACTACACTTGCTTCTGGATAGATGTGTGGGACAGAGGGCTCGTGGTACCTGCTGCCCACCCTTCCTCCTCTGCTTTGAGAACCGTGTGAACGGAGAGTGGGCAGAAGGGAAAGAGGTCCTCATACGGAGTCGCACACTTACTTGAGCTGTGCGGGAGACTGGAGAATGGGTCGAGTAAACTCCCCCGGGGCCGGCCGGCAAAATCACAGACGAAGCTTTATGGTATTTCTTTTTTTTTGATTGGAAAAGGAGGGCGCCTGGGTATGTTCTCGAAAGGGAAGGCAGAGGTAGTACTTCGAATGGCGAAGAGAGGCGGCTCGGCAAAGAAGGAATGGGAAATCGTCAAAGATGACTTCTTTGTTGGCGAAACGAAGGGCTAAATAGCGTCAGTGATTCTCTGAGCCGGTCTGGATTTCCAATGCCTCGGGAAACAGGTCGATCTCGATGACAACACCTTTTTCTTCTCTTCCTTACCGGGGAATCTTCTCTTATGGCCTTCACCTCCCGCCCGGCCCGGAAATCGAACCCAGCCTCCTTCTAATCCATTCATTTCTGCAAGCAGGGGGGATCCAGAGCTAAGCCCCCCTTCTATTGCATAAGCTAAAAAAGCGATAAGCAAAGTACCAAAGTGGTTGCGGGAACGATACGCTTTGGTTACCGGCGAACGCTTCCAAAGGCGACCCTCTCGAGTTTCCGGCGGTTTCCGTCATTGAAGTAGCCTTTCGTCATCCTACCAAACGAAAGAAGTCACTATCAAGCAGCGAGCCCTTATTAGTTTAGCTTAGTAAAGTCAAGCTCCAAAAAACGAGAGATTAACCTGCGGTGCGCTACGCCCGGCAACTCATCAAGCAATTTCTTTGCGCTTTCATTTCAGTGATGAGGTCGCAAAGAGGGAAGTAGGGCTCCTATTGAAACGCTTTCCCTCCCTCAAAAGGCGACCAGCTTTCAATACGTTTTGTTACGTTACGCTGCCATTGATTTTTCCAATATCATTGAATAGCATGGCCTGGGGCTAAGGTAACTTAAGTGGGAGAGCCGTGTTATGGGTGACCTTATTGCACGGTTCAGAGAGCACTTGTGTATGTGATGCAAGTGAACGTGTACGAAAAAGCTGTAGGAAAGTGAGTTCTTCGTTCCGTCGTCGACCCTATCTATGTTTCTACGATGGCCCAAGAACACCCTCATTCTTCAGCTGTAGAGAGACTTTTGAATTGCGAGGTACCACTACGAGCTCAATATATACGAGTGTTATTCCGTGAAATAACTCGAATTTCAAATCATTCACTTGCTTTAACTACTCATGCTATGGATGTGGGAGCATCAACTCCGTTCCTGTGGGCTTTTGAGGAGCGGGAGAAATTATTGGAATTCTATGAAAGAGTCTCGGGAGCCAGGATGCATGCCAGTTTCATACGACCAGGTGGAGTGGCACAAGATCTGCCTCTTGGCTTATGTCGAGATATTGATTCCTTCACACAACAATTTGCTTCTCGTATCGACGAATTAGAAGAGATGTCAACCGGCAACCGTATCTGGAAACAACGATTAGTGGATATTGGTACTGTCACTGCACAGCAAGCAAAGGATTGGGGATTCAGTGGTGTAATGTTAAGAGGTCGTGCGACATGAAGACATTGATAGCAATATGGGGGAAGTTCCCATCAGGCAACAACGGTTCTGCCTGACCCTACTTAAGCATGCATATTATGTCAGTGAAGACTTGGTGTGAAGCCTTGGAGCTTACGTTAGAAGAGCAAAAGGCCCGGGGCTAGGGTAAGCTGAGGGGGGACAGCGTAAGTGAGCGAATGTGTGTAAGCCCAGTCAAAGATGACTGTTCTAGGCGGGGCGGGCCACCCACCTTCGAATGGTGTTGGTCCTACGGACCGTGAACGGATTCGCCTCTGGCCTCTGGGTACGTCGGAACCGCATAAGTTCACCGGGGTGGAGCACGGTCCGCCAAAATCGGCATAGGTTAGGTGCTATTGATGGAACATGGTAAGCCTATCTTTCTCCATATGGAAGTGTTGCGGGCACATAGAGATGTGGGTAGAGGAAGCCTCAAAAAGCGAAGGCCGAGCTGTAGGTCACGTGACCTGCACCGAGTTGGTGGCTGACTGGGCTTTTTCCTAGATCAAAGCGGATCAGCTCGCCTTCTTGTTATCCAAAAGTCGGTCGAATCGGGCGGGCCCCCGCCCCGGAACGTCGAATGAAATAGGTGGCCGGGTTCTCTTTCGACAACCCTTTTGATATGATAGGCCCGGCCACCTTCCCCCTATCCCTTATGTTTAGGAGCGGGATCCGCCCAAGAACGACCAGTCCCGTGGTGGTACGTAAGGCACGGACTCCGCGAACGTCCCGCGCCCCCTTTACTAATAAAGGAAAGAAAGCCTCAACCAGAACCACATTCCTTTTGCGTGCGGATGTAGCTAAGTGTCTGACTCTATTGGTCATAGTTCCCTGCTGTTGCGGCCGGTGCTCGTTTGCGCGCGCGTGAACCAACCCAACAAACAAGGAAAAGATGCCTCTCGGGGCATCTGAGAATGATTCGAGCTGTATGAAGGGAAACTCTCACGTACAGTTTGTTTTTTTTTGGGGGGGGAAGGAGCCCGACAGGGTCCCCCCACTGACTTGGCCCGGGCCTAAGTGAAAGTGAAGTGGTGGGCCTACCCATCCCAACCAGGGGTATGCTGGGATTTGCGAAGAGCAGCACCTTACGATGTTCATGACCAATTGGATCCTGACGTACCAGTAGGTACCAGAGGAGATCGCTATGATCGTTACTGTATCCGTATCGAAGAGATGCGACAAAGTGTTCGGATCATTGTGCAATGTCCTAATCAAATGCCTAGTGGCATGATCAAAGCCGATGATCGTAAGCTATGTCCTCCATCACGATCTCGAATGAAACTATCCATGGAATCGTGTGCCGTGTGAAACGTAGATCATCGCCGTTCTTAACCGAGACTCAGGTTAAGCTCCGTCTCGGAACCTTGTGGGGTTAGGAGTAAAGCATCCCGAGGTTGACGCATCTCGTTGGGCGTGGAGAAACATTGGGAACCAAAATAGCTTTCTTCGGAGCTGTTTCTTGTCCCGTCCCCCCGCCCCGGCATAGCGCTTCGCTTTCGGTGATTCGGAAGAATCAACTTACTTCTCCCTTCTTCATTGATCTGGGGGAAAAGGAACCGTCTACCTGTTGGGAAGCTAGACATTAAGTAAGTGGCTTGATGAGGATAACTAAGCTGACACGCCGGAGTTGGCTGCTGGCACAACTGGGTGGTGCCTTACCGCACCGCAGGTGAACGCGCGGTAGCGTTCGTGGTGGTGCTTCAGGATTCCAATGTACTGCATCCAAGATCAGAACGAGCTTGCCGGCGGACCATTGCCGTCCCATTCTTGAGTGAGCTGGAGCGCAGCCATCTTATCCACTGAACTAGCTAGAAGCTATTGCTTCGGGTCGAAGCACTAAAAGAAAAGGACCAGGAAACGCGGCGGTATAGGAACCACGGGACCCCCCCACTAGTCTAGTAAAGGGAAAACAGAAGTGCGCTCCTGCGCACCAGCTGAAAAAGCCCTTTACCCTTTGAATAATAAGGTCAGCTTCATAGTTCCAACCTAGATAAGGCTTTTTTATGCCCTTTTTTTAGGTTGGGTTGCTGGATACGGGATCCTCGTAGTAGGCTGGACCAACATCCAGCCGAGAGAGGGCAGCCTTTAGAAGCAAGAGGTTGGGAAACCAAGAGAACGCTTCGCGTTTTCTTATCTTTTTCCCGCTCTAGGAGTAGGAGTAGCACAAAAAGAGGGATTTGGATTATTGACCCAATGAGAAACCACTAACATCTTCCTCGTTGGGGCTTCGCGCACTGGGAAAACGCTAACGCGACGGGAAATCGGCCACTAGTAACAAAGCGAACATAAGGTATCGAGAGGGCTATCACAGTAAGGTGCGAATTACCCCCTATTTTGAAAGTACCCCTCTTCCTATTTAGGTAGGGGGTTGAGGCGAGAAATGGCTTGATGAACCGTTCCGTTCGCCACGCACCGGCCCCATTCACTTGCTTATCGTAGAGGCTTTCAGTATACAGTGCCCCACAACTATTCATAGTATAGTGGGGTTGAAACACGAGAGTGCCCGCCCTTTCTTTCAAGTAGGCCACTTTTTAAACTCTTTTTTTTAAACACTTCTAAAACATTCAATTTTTTTTATCAATCTCTTTTTTCACATTTTAAACCTTCTTTTCTCCTTCTCCTTTAAGAGTTCTCCTTTATTTTCTCTCTTCTTCTTCTCTTGCTTTTCTCTCTTCTTTTTATTTATTTTTTAAACTTCAAACTCTTTTTTTTTTCTCTTCAACTCTTGTAATCATAGCAAGTGCTTGTTCACTCTAAGATATGCTACTCTCATTTTTAACTTTCATCTCTCTCCTTTTTTTTTCTTCACATTTTATTTTATTTTTTTTTTTTTGAGAAAATACTATAGATGAGAAAGAAATGGACACGAAAAAAAAATAATAAAAATAAAAAAAGAAACAGTAGTAGTAGATCTAATGCAAATGCACATAAACATAGATAAGTATCACATGATAATAAACATAAAAATAAAATGGGAAGAAATAGTAAAAATTTTCCTTATAACCTTTCTTTCACTCTATTTTTTCAGATCTGCAAGAGAGAAGAAGAAGATTAAAGGTTGGGCCTCACTCGTTGTATGAGTTAAGGCTTTTTTGTGTTGTGCTGCCTTCGAATTTGGATTTTTGGGAAGGGTGTGGCTGATTTTGTTTTTTGTAAAGCTTTGTGTGTAAGGGTAAAGAGCTCCCTAGGGTTTGTTCTCTGATTTTTTTTTGTTGGCTTCTTCTCTGTTCTCACTGTGCTTTTCCTCTATCTCTCTCTAGGTTTTTCTTTTTTTCTCGGTATCTTCCTCGTGCTCTCCCTACAGCTCGCCCTTAGTTTTTTTTTCTCTGTTCTCTATCTACGACTCTTCCCTATTTCCTCTATCCTCCCTTGAAGCTGAAGAAAAAGATGGCTTTAAAGCCAACAAAACTTCCTTATTTGCCATAAAAACTTACTGGCTAGTTTTTTTTTTTTGAATTTGAAATAAAGCCAAACTTGGCTCACACCCTAAGCAGGAAAACAAAAATTGGAAAAATAAAACCTAATAAAAAACTTACTTTTTTTTTTGCAAATTTTCTAACCAAATTAGTTACTTTAACTAACCAATCTAGTTACTCTAACCAAACAATAAAACAAGCCTTTTTTTCTTTCAAAATAAAGATGGATAAATACAAAATTAAGACAAAATTAACTTAATAATTAAATAATTTAAGTAAGCCCGGACAAAAATAGGTGGCTACAGTAATCTCTAAAACTTTTCTCTGCTCTCCTTTCATTGCTGCGGGTTAAGCTGGCTTTTATAGCCCTAGATTATTGTACCCTCCATTCTGACGCAGGGGGGCCCATGACACATTCAACGTCGTCCTTTCTGACAGGTAGCATGTCTCTGTCCAACGGCTCAAGGTGCCGAAAATTCTCTGTCTGCAGCTATCAAGGTCAGGCTCCCCGAGGTAATGGAATTTGTCTTTTAGCGCCATGCGTCCGATATATGCATTTTCGTTTTTCTTCAACGCATGCGTTGAACATCGACTACCTGCAAAATAGGGCGTTCAAAGGTATTAAACTTCAAAATAATCTTTCTTCAGCCTATTTACAAGCTTGTACGTATACTAAGGATATATCAAAGGTTAAAGCATTAGATGATGCGGCTTTCAACATTCTTTCACCATTATTCTAAGAAAAGAAGGAGAATAACTTGTATTTCTACAAGTTATCATCTTCCATATTATCTAACTGTGACAATTGTTTTACAAGAGTGGGAAGTTTGGAAGCTTTAGTGCGTTGTGTAGTATGTCACTCTCGAATAATCGATTTCAGACCTTGCAATTTCATCATGAATCCGTGACCTAACCAGTCAATAATAGGGTGAAGATTCCACCAATCTTCCATCAAAGTGCGAAAACAAGGAATTTTAAGCCATGAGTTTTCAAATATGAAGGGTCAAGGACCCCAAGCAATACTTTTCGTAGATAAAGCCAATGGAAAGTGATCAAAGGTAGTTTGATCTAGTTGTTTGAGAGTAACAGTCCCAAATTTATGGAGACCAATTCTCAGTAAGGAGAAAACGATCTAGAAGAAAGAGATATTGGGTGGGACCCGTGCTAGACCATGTAAAGTAACCATTCACCAAAGGAATATCTAGCAATTGATAATTAGAAATCCATTTATTAAAAGATCTCATATTGGAAGAGATATTATTATCATGAGATTTCTCCCATGACCACCTAGTGACATTGAAATCACCACCAATAACTCAATTTTTGCCGCCCATAAACCTGTCAAATCATCAAGTTCTTGCTAAAAAACAGCTTGAAAAGCATTAGCAGATGGACCATAAACAGAAGAAAGCCAAAAGCAATAATAATATGTTAAAGAAACATGAATCGAAATAGTATAATGGCCCTGAATGACCTCAAGAAAAGAAAAATTAGGTCACTCCAAAGAATAAGAATACCCCCAGATGTATCGATGGCGTCCAATGTAGTCCAACTAATGTATGAAGAGCTCCAGATAGATTTAATAAAAAAGGAATCAACAGATGGCAGTTTTGTTTCTTGGAGGAGGACAATACTAGGATTGTGTTGTTGTATGAGCTTTTTGACCAAGGTTCGTTTCCTTCAAGAATTTAGCCCATGAACATGTTAAAGAAACATGAATCATATGTTAAAGAAACATGAATCGAAATAGTATAATGGCCCTGAATGACTTCAAGAAAAGAAAAATTAGGTCACTCCAAAGAATAAGAATACCCCCAGATGTATCGATGGCGTCCAATGTAGTCCAACTAATGTATGAAGAGCTCCAGATAGATTTAATAAAAAAGGAATCAACAGATGGCAGTTTTGTTTCTTGGAGGAGGACAATACTAGGATTGTGTTGTTGTATGAGCTTTTTGACCAAGGTTCGTTTCCTTCAAGAATTTAGCCCATGAACATTCTAAGAAAGGAACTTCATTGATGACCTGAAGTGCCCTCTCTAATGGCCAATGTGGCAGATTTGTCATAGTGGATAGATGAATAGAGGCCATGTAGTTCTTTTTGTGATTTAGGTTTTTTGCTATTAGTGGTGGTAGACTTCTTGGTTTTATTAGGAGGAGGATTGGATGGGATTGCCATAACACATAACCCATGTTTTGACAACAAAGAGGCCAATTCATTAAGGCTGAAAGGAAGAGGAGATGAGGGTTGTGATTGTTGTTGAATAAATGAGGGATGGATAAGTGATGGAGGGCCAATTACCAAGGTGGGAGGTTTCTGAATTAAATCATTTGGGGATGAGAATTCATGTCCAGGGCTTAGGTCAGATGGGAGGGGAGGGAGGGAGTAAAGTGGTAGAAGATTAGTTTCATCAGGTTGGTCTCCGAAGACAATCATATCAAGGGGTAAATTGGTAAATTTCGTTTCATTTGTAGAGCTGGAAAGATAACCTTCTGTGTCGGAATCAGCAAAAGTGAGATTAGGAATATTTGCTGAGGTGGAAAAGGTTTTGCCAACATGAAGGGAGGTGGACCCCTCATGGAAAGTAACTATGGAGAGAAAGGATTGAGAAAAAGATGGAGAGGCAGAATTTGTGGGGCTAGGATTTTGAGTTTGGAAGCTAAACGAAGGGGATGGATAGGTTAAATTTTGGGAAGAAGTTGGAGTTGGATCAGTTATGGGAAGAGGATGAGTGGCTCGGATGAAGGAGGGAGGTTTGAAGGCTTGGAGATTTTATTAGGGTTTGGTAAATCAGAGGTGTTAGGATGGGGGGACGACTCAATAATGATGGGAGATAATTGTGGGTTCATTGATTGGTTGACTAAGGGAGATGGAGGGATGATATGGACCAGGACCTATGAGTTGCATTAAGGAACTTTACTTGTTTCTAATTAATTTCCAGCATTTTAATTTTAGAGTCATTTGTTGTCTTTAATTATTTCCTAGATTTTAAATGTTAAATTTAGGTCTTGGTAATTATGGGGATGCATTAAAGATAGTTGTTGGAAAGATGGAGATTCTTTTAATGAGGATGCATTGAAGATGGTGGTTGAAAAGATTGAGACTACAATTAATGGAGTTGCATTAAAAGATGGTTGTTGGAAATGAAGGTTGAGAAGAGAACTTTAATGTTTTATTTTGACTTTTTGGTCCTTTACATTAAATAGATTAGAATATCTACAAGACTATATAAAGCCTTCTATCATTCCATTTGTAGGAAGACAGGACTTTTGGATCAATGAAATTTGATATCTCATATTGAGACTTTTCTTTTGCAATTCTTGTGATAGAATGCATGCGAGTCATTCAATCTAACCTTGATCAAGTTTGATTGTGGAGTGACTCAATTTAGAATAAGATTTTCGAATCTTGCTTCTAGATCTTCGATCAAGAGGTAATATAATTCTAGCCTTTTTTCTCGGGGTTGATCTAAATTTGCATAGGGAGGTGTTAAATTCTTAGTTTCAAAGGTTCTTGCTTCAACAATAGCTTGGATCTTTGGGCTGAGGGTTAGGATTGTCTTATTAGTATTGTTGGTTTGGTATCTCCTTAAAAATAGGAGATTCAGTCGACAAATCCAAATATAGGGAGAAAGAAGGAGAATCCGTTTGCAAAATATTAGGAGATTTACCTTTTTTAGCTGCCCAAGAATTAAGGAGATCCCCAATCATAGCACCCTCATCAATGCTATTTCCGAATGGCGATTTCAGATCTCTCCGACGGCCCCTCTGTCCAGCATCCATGGCCTGAATTCTGACGAAAATATCACCGCCAGCCAGCTCTTTGGGAAGATGAATCTCAATTGGGATGAAGCCCTGGTATTATCTTTGATCTTCAAGTGAGCAAAAGAGAGATTAAGACCTCTTTTAGTTTGATTGGAAGGATGAAGATAGCCACCATAAAAGTCACCAATGTGCTTGAGGATTGCTTTTGTCCACAATGTTGGAGGGAGGTTGTGAATATCAATCTAGCCACCATATGAGACAACCATGAGCTATTTATGATTCGGGGGAAGAAGTTGAAAGGAACTTTAATCTCCTTTTGTCCATTGTTACCCAATCGGTATTTATACAAAGATTTGTGGAGATTTCTGAATTATAGACGTGCAATAGAGTTTGGTCATCAGAGATAGGATTAATCATGCATCGGATTGAAAGAGAGGATTGAATTGACTTACGGATAGACGGCCAAGAGTCACCAAGTGAATATAGTTGGGCAATCACCATGACATTCCAATTGGGTTGTGGGTAAACCAGGGCTGAAGATTTGGAGATGCTGGCCTGTGATGGAGTTATTGTAGCCTTGTTGATTAACAAAGGTTGGCTAGAGCATGTTTGTACAACAGCTTTGTATGACTATGGTTTGATGGTGACTGATGGGGTAATAATTTGGTGAGGTTTCTCAGGGTATTCCGAAAATAGAGAGAAAAAGGAGAACCATTCTAATTTATTTTCCATAGACGGAATAAGGATGTTGGTGTCGCGGTCAGATTGCTCCAGTAGGGTGAGCTCAGCGAAGTATCCATTTTTGTTGTTGTGTTTTTGGAGCCAAAGGGTGTCACCTTCATCATCTAGTTTCCTAAATAACTTATGGTTGTATGGGTCTATGAAGAGGCATTGAAAGATGAAGCAAGTCATTCAAGCATCTTCCATGAGACATGGATGCAGTGGATATTTGAACGGCTTTGTTAAGTTAATTTGAAATGTTTTTCATTGGTTGATTCATACGGGGAGAGGGAGAAAATTTTCCAATCAATGTGAATTGGTTGGGTGGTGGCTGAGAAGGAGGCGGCGGATGGAAGAGGAGGCATGGTGGCCTGAGTTAATTATGGAAAAGTTGGGGGTAGAAGGGAGATAGGAGAGAGGAGAAAGCATCTTTGATGCAATTTTGAAAGCTTTCTTTTTTTTTTTTAAAGAAAAATATTTAAGAGACCTTAAGAATTAAATACTTTTAAAATATTGTATATTAGTGGTTGATCGTGTGTTAATATACCATTTGGTTTAATGCGCAAAAAAAAATATGTTGAGAATTAGAGACACTTGATATTTAAATCATAATTTTGAAGACAACTAGTATGAGAGAAGAAGAAAATGTGTGCATTACCAAATTCGTAGTGATACTACTTTGTTGTTCCCTTTTGCGATTCAAATTACTTTATTTATTGTGATTAGTTAAGAAGATTCATGGTGATCAAAGATGATATTCCTTTGTCAGTCCTAGTTATTAAATGACATGGGTTCTATCTCAAAACCAATTGGCTAATGGTAGGATCATGTTTAACCTTTCTTTTGACGGGTTAGGAGTATTAAAAGGTCATCGATATTTTTTCATTGAAATATTAACGACTTATGTTCATATAATAACAGTAAGGGTATTTTTTAACTTTCCGTGAAAAAAAAAGTGAATTTTATGAATGGTATTTTTGAAACTTTTGAAAGTTCATTTTTTAAAAAAAATTACTAAAAGTTTCCATCCAAAACTCACAATAATGGTGTTTTTAACTCTTTTTTGAAAGTTTTAAGGGTATTTTGGAACTTTTGAAAGCTAAGGTACTATTGACACAAAGTACAAAGTTTAAAGGTTTTTTTATTTATAATTTAGCATTGTAATTTCTCTTTTGTATCAAATATATCAAATATATTAAAGATCGATTTTTGTTGTACAGCTGAGAAGCAAAACGAGGCACAACGGAAACATGAATACCGATAAATATAATACAATAATTAAATAAATTTAGAAAATAATAAAATAACAAAATATGACAGATTATAGATGAAGGGATTGAATCTCAATAGTGGAAGCGTTTAATCACCGTGTCTTTGAAATTGAGATTGGAAAAAAATCAAAAGCGATTTACAATAAACTAAGCTAAGCATGCATTAAAGGGAATTTAGAGAAATTACCTTTGTAGAACAGTAAGCTCTGCACAAACTTGAACAGTAACAGGAACACAACTAGTTGGACTTCTTTGCTAAAGATTAAAAAAAAAAAAAGGATGGTGGGATCCTAATTTTTGTTTTTTGTTTTTTTTTTTTTTTTTTTTTTTTGCAGGAAAATTTATACCCAGAGGAACAATAAAGAGAGAGCAACCCCAGAGGTTCAGTTTCTTTTTCCTTTTAAAAGAACTGAAAGGTAGCGTGAGGGGAATAACTTCCCCTCATCCCACGTTTTCCACTCCTCTGCATAACTACAGGGGAGTTATCTTATTATTATTATTATTATTAAATAAATCATATAATAATATAAAATTAAATAATTAATTTGAAATAATAATAATAATTAATTAACAATTAATTAATATTAAATATCATGCATTAAATGCATATTTCTTTCATATACTATAGTTTTAATATGAATCATATTCACATTAATTTTACTATATAGTTTTAATATGAATCTAATTCACATTAATGGAGATGATAATGAAGATCCCTATTAATGGAGATGTTGAAGACAAATGGATTTGGCATTTTGAAAAGAAAGGTAGTTACACTGTTCGCAGTGGATACAGGGCCTGCATGAATGCTAGATTAAAAGATGACCCTTCCAGTAGCAGTAGGAAGGAGTTTCCTTGGGGAAATATCTGGAGCCTTTTTGTTCCAAGGAAGATTAAATTTTTCATGTGGAGGGCTATTCATGATATAATTCCTACGACTCTAAATCTCCAAAGAAGAAGGGTTAGCCTGGTGCCGATCTGTCCGGTTTGTGATTCTGTTATTGAATCCACAGACCATGCTTTAGTTACTTGTCCTCGTGCTAAAGCCATCTAGGCTTTGAATTTCCCTTCCGTTTTTACCAGAGGAAATTATAACAACAGTTTTAAAGATAGGTGGTTAGCTTTAAATGATTCCTGCAATTTTGAAGAGTTAAGTCTTGTGGCTGTTACATGTTGGGCAATTTGGATTGATAGAAACAACTCATGGCTCAAAAAACCAGTTCCAGAAATCAATATGAGGAAAGATTGGGTTTTAAAGTATTATGAAGATTATAAGAAAAGCTTAGCAGTAAAGAAGAGTTCAAGCAGACCTCTTTCAACAAAGCTTCCTGTTGAACGGCGTGTGTGGTTTCCTCCTCCCCCTGGTTTTGTAAAGCTGAATGTGGATGCTGCGTGGAAGACTAGAGTCCTTTCAACTGGGCTAGGCGCAATCATCAGGAATTTGAATGGTCAGATTGTGGGAGCTTCTGCTCGATCGTTGGAAGTGGATTATGACCCGCCTCTAGCTAAAATTTTAGCTATTCGGGAAGGAATCAAGTTTGCTGCTGGTTTCAATTGCCCTAACTTGATTGTTGAATCTAACTGCTCTCAAGCAATAAATTTGATTACATATGATGAATCTTGGTCTAGTACCGGTGACTGCTGGCTGGAAGACATTAGGAGTTTATCGAAAGGTTTCTGTTCAATATCGTTCAATTTCTGTCGAAGAGAGTGCAACAAAGTAGCGGATCGAGTGGCCAAATTTGCTAATTCTTGTAATATGAATGTAGATTGGTCGGTCGATTATCCATCATGGATCACTAACCAAGTCCAGAAGGACATGTGTTCGGTTATTGCCCCTGTGGCTTCGTAATAAAGTTTTTCCTTTTTCAAAAAAAAAATATGAATCTAATTCACATTATGAATCTTATTCAAATATTGTTCTCTTATTATATAGTTTAATTATAAATCATATTGATAACTAACTATGTATTATAATATATCAATGTACATTATACTTTATATTAATCTTTATTAATATTAATTTCCCTAAATTATTTGAACAATTCAAATTATTTCAAAAATAATTGAATCTTATTTTACCCTTAGTGAGCTAGCAAGGGGACCTAATAGACCTACAGATTAGAAGCTCCAAAAATTAGATTAATTAATTAAATCAACATTAATTAACTGTGGGTCACTCCACTAAAGACTCACAACTGCACTCTTCGCATTATAGATATATTTATGTGTCCATGGATATAATTAGTCAAGTCGATCCTTTACAAATCGCTCGAAATTACAGATGAGTCAAAATTACCGTTTTACCCCTATAATCACTTCTTTCCCCTTAAGTCCTACAATCCTCTAATGAACAACATGTTCATGGTCCAACCATAAATAAATTCCTCTCGGCTCAATGAGAGGGAGGGGACCCTTGTTCAAGACCCAGAATCAGCACTTAAGGGAGCAATTTATCTACTTTCCCCAAAAGCGGGAAGGAGTAAACTTCATCTTGTGTAGCTATGTTCCCAACTCTCTATTTGGACAAATCCCCAAAATGGCAGGCATATTGAGTCGATGACATAGGCCACTCTCATCTATACAAATTAAAGGATTACCCTCATAGACAGGAGTCCATAACTTACTCAAGATTGAGATTGAGTTATTTATGGCCATCCTATGAAATGTTAATCTTTACAATTAACGTGTGTTATAACTTGAGACTAATCATTTTGCGGTCTGGTCTTGTACAAACTCTTTGTACAGGATACCCTCACTCACATGTGTCCACATGAACGATTTAGATCTGATCGTTTGTAACACTTACAACTCTTGTAACAATTACAGAGTGGGTCGTATCCATAGTGTTACCATGATACGACACCCAACCTTACCCATATACTGCAGACCTTTTAGGTTATTACCTAAACAAGATCCATTTGTATGTCTATTAGATATTGTTCAAGCTACATTTAATAACCTAAGATCTTAGTTTATTAGATTGAGTTAAAGCGATCTAAATGTCAAATAATACATCTTATTTTATTGAATAAATAAATCGTCATGTACAAATTACAAATTACGAAACTCCATGAGATTTAGGGCACCAACCCCAACAATAGAAATTTTAAAAATTCTCTTGAATTTTCTCACCAATTTGTACATTTCCAAAATCCACCAAATGCTACTATTTATAGGCAATTTGGTAACTAAGATGTGACATTACTTGGACGAAGAGTGTGTAACTATAAGACACATGGACAACGTGTAGAAAGACACATGGGGTAATGGGATAATGACATTCGGTTTTGACACTAAGGGTGTGCTTGGCATACATTTTCAAGTGCTTAATTTAAAAAATAAGTCATTTTTGAAAAAATTGGAATATTTGGCAACCACTTAAAATAGATTTTGAAGTGTATTTTAAACCTTTTTTTTTATCAAAAGAGTTTAAATAAAAATGAGTTTTTTGAAAAATACTTTTTTCCTCAAGTCAATCCAAATGGGCACTAAGCATGGACATGTATTACTTATAACATCTATACTATTCCCTCTTATATGCCCATTATATATATGAAATATGTCTCGTTAAAACCTTATTAGGTAAAAAATCAATGGAAAAGAAATTCTAATAAGGAAAAAAAGTACATATTTCATATAATCTATCTAATAATCCTAAAAGAAAACAATATGTTTGCTCTCCCTCATGGAAATATCACTTGAGATCTTTGAGTCACCGCATTCCAATGTTGTGCACCAATTTCTTAAAGGTTGCGATAGGTAATGCCTTTCTAAATAAGTCTGTCAAGTTATCCTTTGAACAAATTTGTTGTACGGTGATGTCGTCATTTTCTTCAAGATCATGAATGTAGAAAATATTTGGTGAAATATGCTTTGTTTTATCTCTTTTAATATATCCTCTTTTGATTTGGGTTATAGTACATGTTGTGTTGTCTTCGTATAATATTGTTGAAATATTTTTACTAGAAGACAACTCATATGTTCCACAAATGTGATGAGTCATTGATCTTTCATCTCAAATTCTTTCTTAAGATATTCTATCGCCTTTAAAAGTTATTCAGGAGTTCTAATTGTATTTAAATCATCAACATATACAATTATAATATCAAATCATGAATGTGATTTATTTATAAAAACACACGAACGTATTAGATTATTTTGATATCTTTCTTTCAACAAATATACTCTAAGGCGATTGTACCACATTTATCCTAATTGTTTCAATCCATATAGTGATCTATGTAACTTTATTAAATACAATGGTTGTCAGACTTGGTTGTATAAGGTGATCGTCGTCGAAATAGTAGTGGTTGTCGCCGGAAGTGTTTGCTAGTGGTAATGGTCGGAGGTGATCGACGTGGTAGTGGCCATCAGAGTTGGTCAAAGGTGGTCGCTAGAAGGGGCCGTCGTTGGTGGTGGCTAGAGTTGGTGAGGAGTGGTGGCCAGAGTTGGTCACCGGAGTTGATCGACGGTGGTGTCAGGAGTTGGTCGACGTCAATGGGTGAAGGTGGTCACTGGAGTTGGTCAGTGGCAATGGGCAAAGTTGGTCGCTGGAGTTGGCCAATGTGGTGGTCGGAGCTGGTTGGCGGCGAGGCAGGGCAATTACCATCAAGGATCTTTTGTAAAAGAGGTGAATAATGGCGATGAAGAAGACATGTGTGAAATGGAAAAGTTGACATTTGAATGTGATTGTAATTAAAAAAGGATTGAGATGGTGGTTGGATTGTAATAAACCATTACAACCTTGGCCTATTACAATGGAAACAAACATGGGCTTGGAATTAAATCTCATTACAACCCATTATAAACTCATACCATTCCATACCCCCAAACAACCTCTAAAAAATAAAATGTTTAAAATTTGTTTATAAATAATTTTGGTCTGATATGTATTCAAAATTTATTTGTAATATAGTAAAACGAGCATAGCTTAACTAATATAGGTTTGTGGTTCAAATCCACTATATCCAGTAAACTATTTTAAAACATAAAAAAATAGACATCCATTGTTAATATGTTACACTAATATTTATAAATCTATACTATCTAAAAGGGACTATAGGAGAAGCATTTGATTTCCCCTTTTGCCTTTTTTAGTTGATGGTTATAGGGTTATATGATGTAATTATACATTAAAATCATTAATAATAGTTTATAATTCACCTAAAATTAATTGGTTTAAAATTTGGTTATCTTTAATATTTTGATTCTAATAATTTATAATTCATGTGAATTAAATTGGTTTAAAATTTGGTTATCTCTGATATTTGGTTTAAATAAAACCTATCTAGGTTTTCTCGCTATTTGTTTCACGTTAAATGTGTAGATATTACAAAAAAATATATCCGTTGTAAAACAAGATAATAAAGAACAAAGTGGAGAGAAGAGAAAGTAGAGAGTGAATGTATTTTCTATTCAATTGTATATCTCAAAGGTCTCAATGACCATTATTTATAGAGTTTACAAGATATGGAAAATGTAAATATATTGAGAAGATAATGGGGAAGATAATTAGAAATAATATTTGGAAATATAGGAAAAACCTAATGGGATAAAAACCTAGTGAAGGAAAAAGAGTACATTATTTGTATACTTTAGTAACTGCCTCATTAAAAACCTTGCTAGGAAAACTCAGTAGGACAAAACCATAGTCAGAGGAAAAAGAGTGCAACACATTTACTCCCCTTATGAAAACATCACTTGATACTCTTGATTGTCATATACAAAATGTTGTGTGTTAACTTCTTAAATGTTGTTGCAGGTAACACCTTCCTCAAAAGTCTCCCAAGTCGTCTTTTGAAGAAATTCGTTGAGTAGTAATGTTGGTAATTTATGCTTTATCATCTTCATATAATGACACTATTGGCTGGCCTCGTACATCATCAAGATTATATCATGATTTAAAGTAGTTGTTATGATCTGCTTTATAAGTTGTCATAATATAAGAATTCTTCTCTATGTATTAACCTGTTTAAGACCTAGTTCTTATGAGTTAAATAAGTAACCTGCATCTTCATAATCAACTAGATCACAGTTAGATTTATGATAATAAAATAAATCTATGTAAATTAATTCTTAAATAAAAACATAACATACGTTTAACTCTACTCCAATATCTTTATTTGGAGAAATAATATTATATTTATGCTACGACAAGTAGCGTATAAACTAGTAAAGATATAAGTGCATTTATTTCTCAAAATTATGGTTCTTCGGGACCTGAAGTTCTTCATTATCTTTCTGATATCAGATTTTACAACTTTTTCACACCAAGTGAATGAACCATCATAGGAATACTCAATGATGAAACTAGTTCATATAAGATCTTATATGTATAAACTGAATGCAATTCCATATGCTTTATGCCTTATTTGCAAGCTAAGGTAAAACTTATAATCTCAATTTATTTCTTAAGAAATTCTATTTGCCTTTGAAATCTCTTCAGGAATTCAAGCTCAAATTATCAACATATATATAAATAATATATAATAAATCTCAGGTTGTGATTTATGTTTAAAAGAATATGGACAAATAAGGGTTATTTTTATACCCTCATATCAAGATATAAAATAATTATATCACATTCTTTTGGAATGTTTTATAAGAATCTCTATGATAATTTTTTAATATTTGAATTATATGAATTCGATACATTTAATCCTTCAGGGATATAATGACTACATCCATAAGACGTATGTTAAGTTTTTCATACAACCAGATAAATTAGACATCTCATGGTATTGTATCCACCATAGGAGAATATGTCTCCTTATAATCAATATCATTTCTTTGCGAGAATTATTGTGGAACTTGTCTCGCTTTATATAATGTGGCCTCATTCTATTTGTTTTTCTTACAAATATTCACTTGTATCCCACATGTTTGACATTTTCTAATGTTTGAACTACTAGTTCTCACGATTTGAAAAATAAGTTTATTTCTATTGGATTGTTTCTTTCCACATAAGTCAATCATTTCTATGTCGCGACATTTTTCAATATATATTTGAGTATACTCATTTTCATAAATAATATCGTAAGCAACATTGTATGCAAAAATGTTGTCAACTTATTTAAGTATGATTCCATCTTTTTCTTGTCATGACATATTTTATCGAGATCTCTTTGTCATCCTCATTTACTTCAAGATTCTTATGAGTACTCATATTCAGGATTTTGTCTGGAATATCCGTATTCTTAACTGAGTCATTTTGATTATTGACTACCTTTTTTTCGATGATCTTTATCTTTGGAACCCATGTGTCTATCATTCTTCAGGCGTGTTGTAGACTCATTAGTATTGACAACGTGTTACATTGGGATATCAATTTTGGATGGTTGATAACTTGTAGAAATACAAGTTATTCCATCCTTTTTATTTAATGCAATTAGTGAAATATGCAAGAAAATGGTAGAATTTTGTTATAAATTCTAGCAAATAAGCGTACTTTGTGATCATGCATTTACAAGTACTTAAAATCTAGAAATCATGAAAATTTTATGTTTCATCGCAGAAGTGAAAGAAGAAAAGGAGATTATAAAGAAATGTTGTAGTCGTGATCGCATGAATATGAAGAAGGCGACCGACGTGTTTACAAAACAGGCCATGCGACGAGAAAAGAAACTGACATACACAGGCGGCGACTGTCAAATCTACAGGAAGTTGGCAACTGATTTGATAGATTCACAGAAGAACCAATGAACTTGTGACGTAGCGAAGTCGGCACAACAGGGCATGGAATTAAATGCACGCGTCAGGAAATCATTAGAGAGAAGTTCGTCTTTGACGCCTATAAATAACCAACCCAAAGATTGAAGAAGGGGTTGGTTGAGTCGAGAGATCAATTTCCCTAGGAGAGAAAGAGAGCATTGCCATTATCAGTTCTCAAGCTTTTTCTCTGCAAAATTCTAAGTACAAAGCTCAGAATTCTTCTTGGAATAGTGAGAGTCATCCTCAACTTTGTCTCAACGGCTCGACGTTTCCATTTCCAATTTCTTCCTTTACTTATCTTTGTATTATGAATTGACATTGAAAGATTTTTTATTCTTAATATCAATATAAGTTTCTATCCTTATCCATGAATACTTCCCTTATTTTGAGTATTGATTTCTTAACAGTTTAGGGAGATTAGTCTAGTGTTCTTGAGTCTATGCATGATTAAGCCATATTTATTATTTGATGTGCAATTAATCTTTGCTTAAATCTATTTAGAGATAAATTTAAGCTTGAGTTCTTGCTTGAGAAGGTGAAGAAACTATAGGAAAGCATGAAGCAACCAGGGGTAACGCTTTAGAGATAAAGTGAGACTTTCCATTTAGTCAATCATCGCATACACCTTAGAAATAAGGGGAAAATATGTTTCAAGGAGCAAGAAGTCAATGTATATTTGAAAGATTGGCAAAAGCATTTCATACATAAGTGAAGAAACGCTAGGAATCTCTCTTAATCCTGTTATTAAGTCCATTTCAGACACCATCGCATACTGCTTGATTTTATTGCATTTCATCGACAATCACCATCTTCTTGTTTGCTCCTCGCATATCTCTCCTGCTTTGTAATTACAAAGTTTTTACACAATTATCATCTCCTAATTCTTTGTACAAATGCTCATCGAATAAAGATCATCGCAAATTTTATTCACTAATGCATTAAAGTCCCTGTGTTCGACCCTGGACTCACCAAGAACCTTTTCTGAATTTATACTTGTATTCGGAATAGGAAAAGCTTGTGTTCATCGCATTACATAGACATTTGTTCTTTTCAACTTAAGCAACACGCAACACATTGCATACATTTTTAGCTTTGCATTATATGACCGCAACAATGGTGTATTTGCAACCATTACATATAACTTCGTCACTTTCTTGCAACAATAAATGTTGTTCTATAAATGCATCTAGCATTTGATTTGCAATATTTTGCAAATGAATTATCTTTTGAACTTCTAGTTCAAATTGATTTGTATGATGATCGAAATGAGACAATACTTATACATTTCATTCAATTTCTTTTTCCAACTTCTTATTTCCTCCCCTAATGTTGGAAAATTTGTCTCATTAATGACAACTAGCAAATTGTGGAGTAAATATATCACCCATCGGGGTCCAAAGATTGATGTGAAATCAATTACAACATAGATTCATAACCTCTTTTGAGGACTCATTTTAATTGTTTCATCATTATAATTGTTGTTGTGGAACAATTTAAACATTTACTACACATTTGCACACATGAAATATATTTGGCTTCTGGCTATAAGCTCATAAGCTATTGTCTTAGAACATACACAATAACATGATCTCATATAGATTTATAAGCTTTGTTATTTGAACATAAGCTATAGGTTGTAACACTTATCCTAATTAATTATCAAATGTTTGGGATGCAAACTTATAATATATGTGTGGTTTTAATAGAATAATTACTTCTTCCTTTACTAATATAATTCCGACCTCAATTATTAAATTTTGCAACATTCACTTCAGGGAATGATATTAAAATTTGGTCAAATTTTTTTTTCATAGAACATGTGCTCATATGTTTTATTCAAACTCAAAATATATTAGATAAATATTCATCACAATGTTTCAAACTTTCTTTCTCAAATTGCTAATGCAAGAGCATAGCATGTTTAATATATGAAAGTAATATATGCTTATTAATTTATAAGTATTTATTAATTTAAAATATGTGCAACTACGGTGCAATGCAAAAACAATGAGCACTAATTGATTCAAAAACAATGAGCACTAATTGATTCATGCAACTTCAGATGCATTAAATCAAAATTAGCTTTAGGAAAAGTAATTAACTATTATACATATATAATCAAATATAATTTAACTATTATACATATATATAATCACTATATAAAAAAATTTAAGTTTACAAAATTCACATGAGAATAATTTAAATATTCAATTCCAATAAATTTCAATATTAGCATGAAAAATAAAATTTGACTAATTCAACCTTCAGGTTAGTTCCTAAGTAGAGGTGTTCTCTTACGGTCACCTTAAATACTTCATCCTAGCCAGAACAATCCTTAGACAGAGTTTCTTTATAGTCAATTTTTATTTCTAATTCATTAATCTTTTAATTAAAAATTAATCAATAGATTAATGAATCTAAGTGAATTATTAATATTATTAAAACAAATCCACTTTAAGAAATAATCTTTAATATATTAAATCTTTCAAAATAAAATTAAAGATAATCTTGGATATTTATTCTCATAAATATAGGATAGAATATAATATTTATCAGAAGGCAATCTTAACAAAAAAAAAAAATATTAATATGAGAGAATCTTATCTTAATTTAAAAGAAACTCAAATTTTAAAAGAAATATGCGATCCAATTAAGGAAACAAATATCCTAATTTAATTTTCTACATATAACAATTATATTCAAAGATATAAAAAATATTAAGATCAGTTCAAAAGTGTTGTTATGTGGAGAGAAAATTACTAATGCAGATATGTTAGAGAAGACATTTTCTACTTTTCATGTCTCGAATATGCTCTTGTAGCAGTAATATCGAGATAAAGGTTTTAAAAAGTATTATGAATTAATTTCATGTCTTCTCGTGGCTGAACAAAATAACGAGTTATTGATGAAAAACCATGAATCTCGACCGACTGGAACAACACCATTCTCTGAAGTGAATTCTGTGAATTTTAATCGTGGTCGAAGTTGAGGTCATGGTCGAGGTCGTGACCGTGACTATGGCAGAGGAAGAAATAATTATTATTTTCGTGGTGGTTGTTCTAATCATCCAAATTTCAAAAGAACCACACGAAATGATGATCATAAAGGAAAAGGTCCACAAGATAAGAATTCAAGAGGTGATGAACATAAATGCTTCTGATGCGGAATGACTGGGCATTGGTCACGTGTTTGTCGTACATCGAAACAGATCTTTATCAAGCATCCCTAAAGGAAAAAGGGAAGAATGTGGAAGCAAATTTTGTATACCAGGATAATAATATATTTGACCCATCCCATATGACAAATTTGGATGTGGCGGACTTCTTTGAATCTCCTGAAGAGAAGATTGACACAATTGATGGAATATCAAATGTTTCTTTTGACTTTGAAAATATTTAGAATTAATGTTATTTGTTTTTCTACCTTTTATGTTTCTTTTAGATAATGGTTAATTTTATATTTCAAGTTTTCTTTCTTTTATTGTAATTATTTTTGTTTAAATGAAGAATTATGGACCGTTTTCATATGTTGAGTGACTCAAAAATGAGGAAGGAAGATCTATGTCTAGCAGACTGTGCAATTACACATACAATACTTACAAGTAGAAAGTATTTTTTTCAAACTGACAATGTTGGAAGCAAAAGTCAATACAATATCAGATTCTGCAAACCTAATTGAAGGATTTGGAAAAGCAAATATTATTTTGCCTAGAGAAACAAAATTTACAATTGACAATGCATTGTTTTCTAGTCAATCAAAAAGAAATCTACTAAGCTTTAAAGATATACGTTGCAATGGTTATCATATTGAGACCGATAGAAAGAATGAGATAGAATATCTTTATATTATATCTACTGTCTCATATGAAAAACGTATACTGGAAAAGTTGCTTGCTTTATCTTCTGGATTATATTATACTCATATACGAGTAATTGAAACATATGCAACAATGAACTTGAAGTTCATGAATCTAGATATATTTGCTATTTCGCATGACATATTGGGTCATCCAGGATCTATAATGATGAGAAGAATTATTGAGAATTCACATAGACATCCACTGAGAAGCCAGAAGATTCTTCAAACTAATGAATTGTCATGTGATGCTTGCTCTCAAGGCAAAACTTGCATTTTTAGAACAAATTCATGGTGATATATGTGGACCTATTAACCCACTAAGTGGACCATTTAAATATTTTATGGTATTAATAAACCAGTAGATGGTCACACATATGCTTATTATCAAGTCGAAACCTTGCATTTGCAAGATTACTTGCTCAGATAATTAAGTTAAGAGCACAATTTCCTGGTTATACAATTAAGACCATTCGTCTTGATAATGCTGGTGAATTTACATCCCAAGCTTTCGATAATTATTATATGTCAATTGGGATAAATGCTGAACATCTTGTAGCTCATGTTCATACAAAAATAGTTTAGCAGAATCATTTATAAAACGTTTGCAATTAATTGCTAGACCATTGCTTATGAGAGCTAAACTACCTATATTTGTATGGGGTCATGTTATTTTGCATGCAGCGTCACTTGTACACATTAGGTCAGTAGCTTATCATAAGTACTCGCCATTACAAATAGCTTATGGTCAGGAGCCAAATATTTCTCATCTAAGAATTTTTGGATGTGTAGTATATGTTCCAATTGCTCCACCACAACGTACTAAGATGGGTCCTCAAAGAAGGTTAGGAATATATGTTGGATATGATTCCCCATCAATTATTAAATATCTTGAACCCCTGACGGGTGATGTATTTACTGCATGATTTGTTGATTGTCATTTTAATGAGAGAAATTTTCCAACATTAAGGGAGGAATTAAGAAGTTGGAAAAATAAATTACATGGAATGCATCTTTATTGTCTCATTTAGATCCCCGAACAGATCAATGTGAACTTGAAGTTCAGAAAATAATTCATTTACAAAATAAATCAATTATTAGATGCATTTATAGATGCAAAGAAAGTAACTAAATCACATATACCAGCTATAAATGTTCCATAAAAAATTGATATTCCAACGCAACAAGTTGTCACTAATGAGTCTGGAACATGCCAGAAGCGTGGTAGACCAGTGGGTTTTAAAAATAAAAATCATCGAAAAAGGAAAATAGTTGATAGCCAAAAAGGCTTGGTTGATGATGTAAATACTCGTGAAGAAATCCTTGACATGACTAATGAAGAAGATGAAATACCTAAAGATAATAATGAGATTTCAATAAACTATGTCATGACAGGAAAAAGATGGAACCGAACTAATTTAGTTATTGACAACATTTTTGCATATAATATTGCTCTTGATATTATATCTGAAAATGAAGATTCTGAACCAAAATCAGTTGAAGAATGTCGACATAAAAAAGATTGGCTTAAGTGGAAAGAAGCAATTGAGGCAGAATTAAACTCACTTTCAAAACGTCAGGTTTTTGGACCAGTAGTCCAAACACCAGAAGATGTCAAATCTGTAGGATACAAATGGGTATTTGTGAGAAAAAAAAATGAAAAAAAAATGAGGATATAAAGCAAGACTAGTTGCACAAGGATTTTCTCACAAAGACCTGGAATTGATTATGAAGAAACATATTCTCCAGTTGTGAATGCAATTATATTAAGATATTTAATTGGCTTGACTGTGTATGATGTAGTCACGACATACTTATATGGATATCTTGATAATGATATTTATATGAGAATCCCAAAAGGATTTAAGATACCTGAAGCATATAAATCAAGTTCCCGAGAATTGTATTCAATAAAGTTACAGAGATCATTATATGGATTGAAACGATCAGGGCGAATGTGGTACCATCGCCTGAGTGGATATTTGTTGAAAGAAGGATATCAAAATAATCCAATATGTCCGTGTGTTTTTATAAAGAAATCACAGTCAGGGTTTGCCATTGTAGAATATCTTAAGAAAGAATTTGAGATGAAAGATCTTGGAAAAATAAAATTTTGCCTTGGCTTGCAAATTGAGCATTTAGCAAATGGATATTTATTCATCAGTCAACTTATACAGGAAAAATTTTGCAAAGATTTTATATGGACAAAGCACATCCATTAAACATTCCAATGGAAGTTCGTTCACTAGATATAAAGAAAGATATATTTCGACCTCGAGATGATAACGAAGAACTTCTTGGTCATGAAGTACCATATCTTAGTGCAATTGGTGCACTTATGTATCTCGCTAATAATACAAGACCAGATATTGCATTATCGATAAATTTATTAGCTAGATACAATTCTTCTCCAACAAAAAGACATTGAAACGAAATTAAGCATATACTCCGTTATCTCCGAGGAGCGATCGAAATGGGTTTGTGTTATTCAAATAAATCAAATTTCGATTTAGTTGGTTATGCAGATTCTGGATATTTATCTGATCCACACAAAGCTAGATCTCAAACAGGTTATCTGTTTACATGTGGAGGAACTATTATATCATGGCGATCAGTGAAACAAACTATAACAGCTACTTCCTCAAATCATGCTGAAATTCTTGTAATTCATGAGGCTAGCAGAGAATGTGTATGACTAAGATCAATGTCTCAACACATTAGTGAAACATGTGGCTTGTCTTCTAGTAAAAGTCTTCCGACGATATTGTACGAAGACAACACATCATATATAGCCCAAATCAAAGGAGGATATATTAAAGGAGATAGAACAAAGCATATTTCGCCAAAGCTTTTCTACACTCATGATCTTGAAAAAAATGGCGACATCACTGTACAACAAATTTGTTTAAAGGATAACTTGGCAGACTTATTTACAAGACATTATCTACTGTAACTTTTGAAAATTTGGTGCACAACATTGGAATGCGGCAACTCAAAGATCTCAAGTGATGTTTCCATGAGGGGAGCAAATGTATTGTATTTTTATAAGAGTATAAATTATATGAAATATGTACTCTTTTCCCTTCACTAGAATTTTTTCCCATTGGGTTTTTTACTAGTAAGGTTTTAATGAGACATATTTCATATATATAATGGATATCTAATATATGTGTGATGTAGATACCCATGCTTAGTGTCCAAAGACAAGTGTCACACTCCCATTATCCCCTGCATGTGTTATATAACTACGCTTAGTGTCCAAGTGTGCCACATCCTTCTTGTCAAATCCTCTATAAATAGTGGTCATTAGTGGTTTTTGTAGAGACACACATTGGTGAAAATCGAAAAAGATTGGAAATAGTGGAGAAAGTTGAGAGATTTTCATTTTAAGTTATTATATATATATATATATATATTATTTTATATATATATACATATATATTATTATATTATATTTCTCAAATATTTGTATGGTTGTGGTGCCCGTTTTTCTTCTAATTTTACAACAATAAATAGGTTTTTATTTATAATATTATTTTGTTGGTTGATTCTCTTACTATCAGACACTTGACTAGGAGATAAAAATTCCAATTCAAAAACTTAAAAAAAAATTATAAAAAAACATATAATTCAAATTTGTTTTTGAGTTAAATGAATTTCTTTGTGAAGAAAATAGAAAGAGAACGAATGATTATCAAGTAAAAACCTCTTATTTCAACTTATATATACACATTTCATTTCATGATTGCATCTAATTCCAAGTTCTAACTAAAAAAAAGCCCTAATTTTACTTTACCCCCGCCCATCCCGCCCGTTTCTTTCTTCAATTTCTCATTTCTCGCAAGCCGGCTACTTCTCCATTTCAGCAGCTCAGTGTCGCCGCCATCGTTGCCGCCGCCTGTCTTCGTTTCAGTGCCGCCGCCGCTGCCGCCTTCCGCTCGTGCGGCTGTAGCCTCCCTCCTAGCGGTTTGCACTGGTTTTCTACTCTCTTGTTGTTGCCGATATTCTCCTCATCTCCATTATGTCTTTTTTTCTCACTTGAAAACTCAAATTAAGACTTGTCTAAAGAAAGAAAGGATGAGTCGTTTTGATTATTGTTTTTTCTTTTTTGTTTGTAATAGCAAGGAAAAAGCATGTGGCAAACTTTGACTTTCGAACTACGACTTTCTACCATTTGCCTTTTGTTTTCTTGTACATGTTTGTCAATTGAGGGAATTATTTTGATCCATAGAAGAACATCCTCAGCCATATTTATTTTTGTAGATTATTTTTGGTTTCGGCTTTTGACGGGTTTTTAAATTAAAATTATGGTGGGTTAGACCGACCATTAGTCTTCGTTTTACATTTATGCTAGGGTTTTAGGGGCTGTTCTCTCTCAGAGACCAGGCGGGAGAAAAGGAGACCAAGAACAAGTTTGAGCTTTATTTCACTGATTTATCAACTTGTGTTTGTTGTTTCAGCCAACAATGGATGTCGATTCTGATGTCGGTCATAAACCATCAGATGATGCTGAGTGCAAGCCAATGGAGTCTGAAGATTCAAATGTATATTAATTATTAAGTACCTTTAATTTTTTTTAATTATAATTTTTTTTGTATTGTTTTTCTTTTGGATATATGGAGATTCTTGCTGTTTGGTAGATAAGAAACTAGAAAGTGATGAAATTAGTCTTTTGAGTTTCTTGTCTCGTCTGTTTCGGATTTTACTCCAGTACTGGTGAGATTTTTAAGTAAACGTTGGTTTTACTTTTTCTGTTGTATATGCATGTTTGGGTCACATTTCGACCGTGTTCCAATAATATGTTGAAAACTTGTCTTGATTTGTAATTTTTTTATAAAAAAATTTAGATGGGTAAAGCAAAAGAGGGATTTGTTGATTCGATTAAGAACTTAAATATTGAGGGGTTGTAATCTTATTTTGTCGTGTTTCTTCAAGAAATATGCAGCTCCTTTCTGTTTGGTGCATTAAAAGGTCGGAGGAAATCATTTTCTAAGTTTTTTGTTCAGTTCACATTTCTACTGCCTTGTTCAATAAGTTGGAGGAAATTATTTTCTAAGTTTCTTGTTTGGTGTATTAATCCTTAGTTATGAGATTTTAGAAAAGGCGTGGGTTTTACTTTCTGTGTGCGTGTGTGTTTTGGTTGCATTTGAACTGCCTTGGTCAATAAGTTGTTAAGAACTTAAGAGCTGGTCTTGATTTGTAGTCTTTTTGGTATTTTGATATTAAGGATAAGGGTAAAGCAAAAGAGGAGCTTGCTGATTCAATTAAGAACTTAAATATTGAAGAATCATCTAGGCATGCAGTGTCTTCAGCCACAAACTTCAGGCGAAAACCAGTTATTATTATTGTCATAGGGATGGCAGGTAATTTTCGATGAAAATTCTTGTCGCTGTTGCAGTTCGGATGCATGTTAATCTTAACTTATATTATAGTGTTAAAATCCATGGTTTCTGTATTGATGTTTGTCAATTACAAATAGTAAAACTAAATATTGCCCCTATTTCAAGAGGAATGGACTTAAACTTCTGCAAGGTATATTTTTAAGTATGCCTACTTGCCTACCTGTGTTCCTTCGGTTTTCAGAATCCCATATGTGGTCCGACCATTTAGAGACTGTTCAAGAATTATTTCTAGGACCAAATTGAGGAAGTTCTACCTGGTGAGGTGGGGCTTTGTCACCCTTCCCTAGGAGTTCGGAAGCTAGAGCGTAAGAAATTTGAGAGAGGAAATATTTCATCCTATCTGAATGCATGTGGAGGTTCCATCAGGGATAGGAGGTTCCATTAGGGATAGGAGGCTCTTTAGATCATGTTAATTAAATATTGGCAAATCTCTCGGGAAACTTCTTAGGCTATGAAAGGCCTCGGTTTTGGATATTATTTTCAGTTTTGTATCTTCTTTTTCATGCTTCTAAGTTTTTTTTTAGTTATCATCTGTATGGTTGAGGATGCAAAGAAAGATGAAAAAGAGAGATAAGAAAGTTTTAGTGAGTTAAAAACAGAGATTTTAGAAAAGAAATTATAGATTGGAAAGAGAAAATAAGATGGTTTAAATAATAGAGGAAGGAGAGGCTGCAAAAGAGAGATAAGAATCTAGAGGGGGAAAAAAGAGGAGAAAATAGAGTGAAAAGGTCTAGCATGTTTATTTATATTTAGATATACAACTTTTTCTATGAGGTGGATTGTCTTTGATTCTTGAAAGTTTTGTTTGTTATTTTATTTCTTTTTCTTGTAACATTTTCAATTGTAAAGAGATTGCGGGGGGTGCTTGGCAGATAAGTTTTGTGCAATTGCAGTGCATAGGTGGATTTTGAGATTAAATTTGGGTTGATGTTCATATGTCTCAAATCAACCTCTACTTGAAGAAATATTTGAAAGGGTATCTTGACAATTTGGAAATTTAGACAGTTTGTTGTCTTTTACCATTTGGTCTTCAAGCTTTGGTTTTCAACCTTACTCTGAAGCTGTTGGTTGTCCTACCATATCAGCGTCTCTGTTTGTGGTCAAAAGAAGCTATTATGAAGTTCTTGGTTTGAATAAGATGCTGCCAATGTTACTAGTCAATCAAGGTGTTTGCCAAGCTTGTGTCTTGTTTGTTATCTGAACTTCTGAGGTCATTTGGCTACAAGACGTTGTGGGTGGTTTTAATGATTGATTTGATATTTGGAGCGGAAGACATTCTTGCTGTTTTATCTATTGCAGGGTCTTTGAGATGGTCAAGAGTTCGGTTTTGCTGTTTGGAGTAAAACTAATTATATTAGGAGGGTCTTCAGAACCATCATGGGTTGCCCTAGTGGTAAAAAAGGAGATAAAGTCTCAATAAATGGCTCAGAGGTCATTGGTTCAATCCATGGTGGTCACCTACCTAGGAATTAATTTCCTACGGGTTTCCTTGACACCCAAATATTGTAGGGTTAGGCGGGTTGTCCCGTGAAATTAGTCAAGGTGCAGATAAGTTGGCCTGGAAACTCATGGATATTAAAAAAAATAATTAGGTGGGTCTTTAGATCTAGTTGTTTGGATAAAATTCTTGTTTAGTGGCTTTTGGATCTTTTAGTTTGTTTCATGTATTTATTTAGTTTGTCTTTTTTCCATGTAAGCTCTTGCTACTTATTCGTAAAATTTTATATCATCAATGAAAAATTGTTTTCCCTTTAAAAAAAGATATCTGCGGAATTGAGGCTTAGTTTGTTTTGTGATTCCGAAACAAGTTTGTAGATGGATAATGGATTGTCTTTTGAGAACCATATCCAAATTCCAAAAACAAGTTTGCCGAGTCACCCAAGAGTTTTATGAATGTCCTGTTCCTTTGGCCTTTACAGGCTCCTACCTGCCATGCTCATTTGATTTTTATTTTTACTTATTTTATGTATTTTAATGATAAAATGCTATAGTATAATGTTACATTGTTGTAATGATGTGGCTTTTTTAAGGGAGTGGGAAGACAACTTTTCTTCATCGTCTGGTGTGTCACACACATGCATCAAATATCAGGGGTTATGTAATGAATCTCGACCCTGCTGTAATGACAATACCTTTTGGTGCAAATATTGATATAAGAGATACTGTGCGGTACAAGGAAGTGATGAAACAATTCAATCTTGGGCCTAATGGAGGAATTTTGACGTCACTTAACTTGTTTGCCACCAAATTTGATGAGGTGAAATTTCATATGTATCTCTTTCTTAATTTATGTTCTCTTCTTTCCCATTACAGCAATTAGCGTTCCCTTCTGTGATTTTTTAGGGGTGTTGGGGCAAGGAGTAAAGTTGTGAACTTCAAGGAGTAAATTTCATATGTATCTCTTTCTTAATTTATGTTCTCTTCTTTTCCATTACAATGATCAGTGTTCCAAGCATAGCCCATTTTTCCTCCCCCTTCTGTGATTTTCTAGGGGGTGTCTTGGAGCAAGGAGTAGAGTTTGTGAACTCCTGAAGTCTGGAGAATTGTAAACTCTTAGGGCCTACAATTTAAGGTGTTAATAAGACACAAAATTGATGTTTTTTGGTTGTGGAGCCCAAGAACTCCTTGGGCCAAGCAAGGAGTGGAGTTCCCAACTCCACTCCCCCCAACTCCTTGGGCCAATCACTCCCTTAAGTGGTTATAGTGAGTTTGGAATGATGATGTTTTTCATCATCTGTTTTTTGAACAGTAAAAGAAGATTTTATGCTTTGAAGTTCATGAATTGTTTTTACAGGAAACAAGAAAGTTCAGGACTAATGCTTGTGTATGTTTAGAAGTCAGGGACTCATGGTTTTCTCACATCATGTGCATCGAGTTGATATTTATGGCATATTTCCATATTATTTTATTGTTTAGTATTTCTTCTAAATTTATACTATACATCACACACCCTACTATATTATTATCGTATAACAGTTTCTTGTTGAACTGTGTAATCTCAGGTAATTTCAGTGATTGAAAAGCGAGCAGATCAGCTTGATTATGTCTTGGTCGATACTCCTGGTCAGATTGAGATATTCACATGGTCTGCATCTGGGGCCATCATTACTGAGGCTTTTGCTTCAACCTTTCCCACTGTAATTGCTTATGTTGTCGATACACCTCGGTCATCTAATCCAGTCACATTCATGAGCAACATGCTTTATGCCTGTTCTATCCTCTACAAAACGAGGTTACCAGTTGTGTTGGTTTTCAATAAAACCGATGTGGCAAAACACGAGTTTGCTTTGGAGGTAATTCACCATAACTTGGGCCTTTCTTCAATAATTTTTTAAAGAATAGAGCGAAATCACCCAAGCATTGACCCCTACTGGTAAAGACCTACCCTTCAAGGGTCCAAGTTTAAGCCATGGAAAACATAATAATTTAAAACTCCCTGTATTGTCTATTAAGGCCGTTCTAGGCTGGTGGGCGAAGTCTCCCAATGATTTGTTGGGGTGGAGTGAGCCATGAGCATATCATAGTGTTATTTAAAAAAAAGGAAAAAAGGAAAGAAATGATATAGTTAGAATCCTAATGTTTGAAATTGAAAATTTAGACCTTTGTCCCCCACGAAATGCTTCATTTTCAATAAAGATCTGCTCTCGAACCTTTGTGTGTGTATATATACATCTATGATATTGTGCTGTATGTTTCCCTTCTTAGATTAACAATATATTACAAAGCTCTTGAAATTTGAGAATGTTAAAAAAGGAATTGTGCATGCAGTGGATGGAAGATTTTGAAGCGTTTCAAGCTGCAGTCAGTTCCGATAGTTCTTACACCTCCACATTAAGTCAGAGTCTTTCCCTTGTGCTGGATGAGTTCTATAAGAACTTGAAATCTGTTGGAGTTTCTGCAGTTTCTGGCGCCGGAATGGATTCTTTCTTTAAAGCAATCGAATCCAGTGCTGAGGAGTACATGGAAAACTACAAGTAATTAGACCAAATAAACCTCTGAATCTTTTCATCTGTAAATCTATTAGTTAGAGAACGATTGTGCAGGTTTGAAAGCTGCTACATTTTGACACTTGTGCTACTTTTGGCCTTTTTTCCTTTCAGGGCAGAGCTTGACAAGAGAGTTGCCGAAAAGCAGCGATTAGAGGAAGAGCGCAGACGGGAAAACATGGAGAAGTTGAGGAGAGATATGGAGAGCTCCAAGGGACAAACAGTGGTTTTGAGCACCGGTTTGAAGGACGACAAGAGTAAAACTAAGATGGTTGACAATGACGATGAAGAGATTGACGAAGAAGATGAAGACGATGATGATTACGATAGATTTACTGAAGAGGACGATGCGATCGATGAGGATGAAGATGAAGAGGTTGCTAGATTCTCCTTTTAGTAGTGAAACAGACGTGATTGCATACAGGAAACTGTGTATAGATTTTACGAAGGAACCGAGTTGCCATTCACTCCAAATGCGAATCTGGCATCGTTTTTCTGACATTATGACAAAGTTTGCTTCTTGGAGGCTCTTGTAATATTCCATTTTGATGATGGTCCTTGTCATCTATAGGAGGTTTGGTTTGAAAGCTGACTTTCTCATGTCTGTAATGTTGTACATTTTGATGGTTTATGACTCCCTGTTTATGATGCCAAATATAAAATCAAAAATTGAGAATTGGTGCTCCCTCTTATTAAACCTGGGTGACCTCTTGTCTATTGAAGCTAGTTTTTAGTTTTAGAAGTTTCAAATTCTACCATCAAATATTTGTTTTGTACAGACCAAAAATATTTTGTCAGCAATTTTCTTAAAAATACCTCACCAAAATGGAAGGTATGAATCGAAACCATATAGAGGCATGGTTTTTGGTTTTATTTCAAGTTTTTATATAGAATTGTTGGAAATTGTTAGATATTTTTGTGGAAATTAGAAAATAAAAACTTCATAGCAAAATTATTAATATTATGCTTATATTGGTGATTTTTTATTGATATTTTTGTTCTGTTTTGTTAATCTTTATGAAATGTCGATTAGTTCTTCATGTTGATGTTAGAATTCACATCATGTACATTGAAAATCGAAATGTCCCTATTGTCAGAAATTTAACACCATTGATGTTTTAAAATGCTTAACGAAAATTCAAAGTAAAAGTTAGTCTTTCTGTAATAAATTAAAATTGAAGCTTATAAACAATCAGGCAATTGAAATTTGTTGCATGGATGGAAAAATGTCTCATATAAATTTAGCATTTTTCATATATTTATTTTATTCTAGTGTCTATATTATTAGATTGTGTTAGATTGTTGAACTTTAATTTTTTTTTTGTTATAATCTTTTAACTTTGTATACGAAAATTGACGGATTGTTATTGATAATTTCTCATCAATTATAGGACTCAATTTGTTTAAAATTTCGGGCAGTTGCAAATATAGCAAATAGATTCAAAATATTAGTAGATGTAGCACAATACAAAATAATTTGCAAATATAACAAAATTTAAATCTAGCCTTGGAGTTTGTTGGTGATGATCCATATAGAATTTTGCTATATTTGCAATTCTTTTAAAAATGTTACTATACATTTAATTATTAATCCTAAATGTGTTACGCATCACAATTATCCTTAAAATTTTGATGCTTAATTGACTAACTATGGTGCTTTAGAATATAGTTCACTGGTAAGATATCAATTGTCATTCCAAAGGCAACGGTTCGATCTTCCACCTCATAATTGTTGAACTAAAAAAAAGAAAGGCTAAATTATAATAAATACCCTTGAACGTTGTCATTTGTTTCAAACATAGCCCTATACTTTCAAAAGTTGAAATATTACATGCGAACTTTCATAAACGTTTCAAAATTATCCTTGAATTAGAAATCTTCTAGAATTTCAAACAACAATTGAGACTTAGAACTGTGTGGCGATGACCTAGAACGATGTGGTGATCTAAATTTTCGTTCTAGGTCACTAGCACACCATTTCATATCTCAAAATTTGTCCAAAGTTCTAAATAATTTTTGCTCCAAGGACATTTTTTAAACGTTTATGAAGTTGGAGGAGGGGGGAGGGTAATATTGCTACTTTTAAAAGTATAAGGGTTATTTTGGAAACAAATGGTAAAATTCAAGGGCATTTCTTATAACTTAACAAGGGGAAGAAATTGATTACTTGTGGTTTCTAACATGTATCTGCTGGGATTAAACCCTATTGCAGCGAAAACATATCAGAATCCTAACTCAAAATTAATTTTAAGATTTTGAAATACTTTTACATTAGTAAAAGAGATCTAAAAAAAACTTAGGTTAAGCAATCTGTAAAAAAAAATATCAAATATTAGAGAAGAAAAAACTTACGTGTTGTGAGGGAAAACAACATCTGGATCACCACCACTTGGAGTCCTTCCTTTTCTATGAACCTTGAGGAAAAGTTTTGTGGAAACCTTTTTGGTAAGGGAAAAAAATTAGACAGAACTCTATTGAGAGAATTGTTTAGAGAGAACGCCAGATCCAATTTTTTTCTGTTAGACACTATATAAGCAAAGGAGAAAAATGGAAAACGTGAGTGTTATCCCACGTATTAAGTAACTCCCTAACGTGGGAGTTATAACCACCTATTTTAATAATTAATTAAATCTAATTTAATTAACCAATTCATTTAAATCATACTTAAATTAACATTTCTCACATAACCTACAGTTTTAATTCAATTAATTTAATTAAATTAGATTAAATTAAATAACTAATTAAATCTTCAATTAATTAAATATCAAATATTTAATTTTAACCTGCATTTGAATCAAATTCAAATACATCTCTCATAACCTATAGTTTTAATGTACATCTAATGCGCATTAATTTTAACCTATAGTTTTAATATACATCTAATTCATATTAAAATAATATTTGAACAATTTTAAACATTTAATTCTCTTACAAATTAACTTTGAATCATATCCAAAATTATATTTATACTATAAAGTTTAATATGTAAAATAAACTTTATATTATAATGTATTATTATACATTATACTTTTCCCTTAGTAAATTTAAACTTTTCAAATTTCATCCAAAAATTAATTACCTCAATATTCTTTACGAGCTAGGAAGGAGACCTAATGGACCTACAGATCAGAAGCTCCAACGATATGAGATTAATGAGCTAAACTCATTAACCACATTAATCAATATTCGTTAACTGTGGATACACTCCACTAAAGACCCACAACTGCACTCTTCTCACTGTAGATATATTTCTATGTCCACGGATATAGACTAATAACAGCAAGTTAGTCCTTCACAAGTGTTCGTAACACCAGCTGGCTCAAATTATAACCGTTATACCCCTAAGTTATTTCTAAATCCTTAAGTACCAGTGTTCCTCCAATGAACAATCTGTTTATGGTCCAACCATCAAACAGAAATCCCTCTTGAGCCAGTGAGAGGGTAGGGCCCTTTGTTCAAGTCCCAGAGACACCACTTAAGGGAACACTTATCTACTTACCCTAAAGTCGGGAAGGAGTGAAATCCATCTTGTATAATTATGTTTCCAGCTCCCCACTCAGTCTTGTCCCCAAAATGGTAGACATATCGAGTCAGCAAACGGGCCACTCTCACCCATACAAATCAAAGGACAATCCCTCGTGAACAGAAGTTCATAATATACTCAAGATTAAGACTAAGTTGCCTAGGTCATTGAAATAGAAACCTAACCAGTCAACGGAGTTCCATCTAGTGGTTACTATTTCATGGTCCAGTCTTATGCAAACTCATTGCATAGGATACCCCTACTCGCATGTCTCCTACACGAACGCGTTGGATCATTGCATTTGTATCAAATACAAAGTAGACCGTATCTATAGTGTTACCAGGATAAGGTACTCAGCCCTATCCTTATACTATAGACTTTTTAGGCTGTAACTTGAACATTGATCTCTATATGTCTCTACATATTGTTCAAGACTCATAAAACAGTCTAGGATGTTAGTTTATTGGATTTTAGGGTTATTAAAAGAAGATAGAATAATCAATAACATTTATTGAATAATAATGAATAACAATTTATTAATGACGGTCAAAATACAACATTTAATATCTACGAGTTTTAGGGCATAAAACCCAACAGTATCCATTTGTTTTATAAGAGTTGAATCCATTTTAAATCATTTATTTAAAGATTCATGACAATGATTAAAATAATTTTGGATAATCTTATCGATGGTTTATAAGCTTATAAGTTTTAGTGTTCATTTCGATTCAACAACACGTGGGTTAGAGATTTGAACATTAAATATTTTGGTTGATAATGTAATACAGGGTGCATAACCAAATTACAAAAACCAAATTCAATTTATTTAGAGATTTGAACATCAAACCTTTTGGTTGATAATGTAATGCGTGGTGCATAGCCAAATTATAAAAACCAAATTCAATTTAAAAATCGAATTGAAATTTTAGTTTTTTACGATTTAGGTGCTTTGACAAATCAAACTGAACTCTGTGTGTGTGTTAGTGCGTGTGGGCGCGTGCATGTGCCCATGTCCAATATTAAGTGTGTGTTCGTGTCCAACATTAAGTGTGTGCGTGTGTGTGCACGCGCGCGCGCGCCTTATGTGCCCTGTGTGTGTGTCCTTGTGCCCTGTGTGTGTCCGTATCCAACATTAAGTATGTGTTTGTGTGCGTGTGTTCGTGTCTAACATTAAATGTGTGTATGCACGCGCGTGCGTGCGTGTATCCTTGTCCGTGTCCAACATGTCTGTGTCTAACATTGTGTGTGTGCGCGCGTGTGCGTTCAACATTGTTTTTTTTTTCTCTATAAAAGGTACAAAATCAGAGAACAATGGGTAGCGCACTTGATTTTTCAATTGCATCATCATGACGCTCCTGCAAAGTTCTATATAAGCCTTGTTTTCACTTTAGGTAATGTGTGGATAGTTTTAAGGTCATTTGAGTTTCAAGTTTGGTCAATTCTAGCCAAATTTCTTGAGTTTCACCTTATTTTGCTTTGTTATCAACCAAATGACGTGAAAATCGAGGTTTAGATGTCTGGATAGGCTTAAGATGCCAATTTAAAAGTTGGTTAGGCCTAAACTTCTGGGTTTTGTGAGATTTTAAACTGAGGCTTCATTTACTTTCTCTTTTGGTATTTAGGGTGCATTCATAATTAGATTGGATTATAAAATGATTGACATGTAATAATAGATGGACTATCTTTGATAGTGTCTATGAACTTGTTGCACTATTTGGCTCAATAGTAATGGACTACCTTTGATTGTGTTTACCAACTTGTGTAATTCTTTAGTAAAAAATTGTATGTTTACCATAATACCCTCATATATTTTTAAAATATTACGTAACAACCCATATTTGATTTTTCCCTCTTCTTTCAATTTTCGTTAATCTCTCTTCTTTTAATTTCCATTCTTCCGGTTGCTTCTCCACATGCATTTTTTTTACCTTCTTCCATCCTTGTTGTTCTGTTCGAAATTTAATCCTTATTATTTGAGATTTTCGTTAATCAATTTCAGATTTCTAAAATTTCAATCGGTGACCCTGTGATTGAGCATATCTATTTCTGATTTCTTCCATCCTTGTTGCGGTCCTAATAAAATGTGTAAGTTGATCGTTCCTTCAATTTCTTGGGCTTTGCATTTTTTGCATGTTCAATTGTTGTGAATCTTTGTTGGTCTCATTTCTATTTCAATATTAAAATTAGAGGTTAAGGCATTTTCAGGTGTGAAAAAATGTGTTTCTCGAACGTATGTGGTAAATTGGTGTCTTTTTGCTGAACATGTTGTGTTGGAAGTAGACTAACAGGGATGACGAGACCGTTGTTCATGTGGGAGGAAGGAGAAATTATGTATAAGAGATAACGGTGCGAGAGTACAATACTGAAGAGAACGAGAATATATATGAATGAGAGATCGAAAATTTTGACAATAAGAGCGCGTGTGCATGTGACAATATCTTAAACTATTACATGTTATATGACAGTTTACTACCTATTATGTCCACTGCATGTGTGGTTTGACATGTTATATGATGTTGTTTTCCAACAAGTAAACAACCATGCTATGTTCTCTTGCAGTGTTCAAATGGAGCGTGTTTTGAAGGTACCTGTTGGTGATTGTTTTCTTGCACAAGTTAGCAGTCTATCGCATATTGGCAATGCGTACAAAATGCCAAAGAAGAAGCTTACACCAACCCAACTTGAAATGTTCAATAGAACTATATTTGGGTATTTTGTTGACATAAATTTGGTGTTCAACAATCCCTTAGTTCATCAACTTGATATGGTGGAGATCTTGGACTATTTCAATAGTTTTGATTGGGGGATAGTGGTATGAGAGAGGACACTGAGAGGATTAAAAAAGGTCATCGTGGATAAAATTTCCATGTATAAAGAGAACGTGTTGAACAAACCACGATATATAGTGAAGAAAAGAAGTTTCTCATCCTTTACAGGTAGTCTACAGTATCCTTGTTAAATTGCTATGTACTTGAATAACACACTATCGTGTAATTAGGTATTGTGTTGGCAAGTTTGGGCATACATAACAATGTCTACGCTCGAAGGGCGAGCGGCAGAAATTGATGCGAATAATCTTCATGGCGTATTAGGTGGGCTTGCTCCCACTCAGTTTCAACCATTGTCTTATTGCAAGATGTGTTCCAGTCTACTGATGTACGTACAATCTCCTCCCATCGTGATTATTTTTCTGGATTGTATCCTTCAAACTTTTATTGTCGCATTGTTCCATCTACTTGCAAACGCTAGTCACTCCACAACTACTCATGGCAACTGCAGAAGAGGAATACTGCAATTCACCTGTGCCCTAGAGACACATATTCTTTTGATATTCTTCTACCTCGCATAGTGTCGTATCACCATCCGACACAATCAACCCCAATATATAATCATTCAGGTGCACAAGTCGTCTTCTGAAACTACTCACACTGTTATGTCTGACCAAATTACTGACAATACTATATCTGACCCTGACCAAATTACTCACACTGTTATACCTGATCCTGACCAAATTACTCACATTGTTATACCTGACCTTGACCAAATTTCTCCCACTATTATATCTAACCCTACAAGTGGTCCTTCTACACCACCATTTAATGCGGCCATTGAAGGGATTGAATTCCGTGTAGAAGCATGTGAACGCCTTATGCTTTTAATTTTAGTTTGAACAATGCATAACAACCAGAGAAGAATAAACATAAACTTATAATTAAGCATGCTTTTTTTTTAAAAAAAAAAAAAAGATAAACCACAGAAAGAAGAGATACTCACTTTTGAAGACTTTTTCTTCAAACTCCTTTTCACAGCGAATTTTCTTCTTCTTTGATAACAACTCCAAGTAACAAAAGGGACACTACCACTTAGAAGACTTGCTATTCTCAGGCAAGAAATAGGTTTATGGCAACCTATTTCTTCTCTCTTCCCCTTTTGGAAGAGGGAGTTGAGAGAGAGAGGTTGTCTAAGGGAGAGATATGTTTTTTATGTTAAAAATAAAATTAAAAAAAAAACCAAACAAAATGCAGTACTCTACTGCATTTAATTGAAAGAAGAAAAGAGTTATAACTCCTTCCCACTTCGACTCTTAGGGGAGTTTATTTATTTACTTATTTAAAATTAAATCAAATTTATTTTTTAAATAAATAATATGAAAATTATTATAAATGGAAAAATATCAAACTGTTTACAAATATAAAAAAATTTCACTGTTTATCACTGATGGACTGCGATAGACCTCGATAGACTTCTATCACGGAGCGATAGAGGTCTATCGTGGTCTATCACTGATAGACAATAAAATTTTTCTATATTTGTAAATATTTTTTACTCATTTTTCTATTTTTGAAAACAACCCTAAATAATAATAATAACGAATTAATCTTATTAATTAATTATAAATTAAATTAAATATCAGTAATTAATTAAATATGCATTTGAATCATATTAAAATGCATAACTCTCTCATAACCTATAATTTTAATATGAATCTTATTCACATTAATTTTAACATATAATATTTATATAAATCTCATTCATATAACTAATATTTGAATCTTATTCAATTAGATTACTCTCATATATTATATAGTTTTAATTATAAATCATATTTATAATTAACTATATATTATAATGTATCAATATACTTTACACTTTATATTAATCATATTAATATATAGATAAATCCCTTAAATAATTTGAACAATTCAAATTATTCAAAAACTACTTATTCCTTGCTTTACTCTGATCGAAGATCAATAGAGCATCGTGAACCATATGATCTTTATCAAATAAGATTTTTGTGCCTATACAAACTAAGTAGAATAGTGCAGTACAGGTCGAACCAAAGAGAGCCACAATGATTTCTCAATCTTGAGACTTAGAGTACGGTAACCAATGGGGTTTTGTTTGGTAAATGCGAGAAATGTAAATGAAAGCGACTAAAATTGCACAGAATTTAATTTCATACGAGTGAAAGGGAATGAGAGAAAGAGTTGTGAAATTGATGATAAAAAGATCTAGCTCGGGTTTGTTTCTTTATGCTTCCCCCAATTAATTTAAGCGATCATTGAACTCTAGATCAAATCTCATGTTTGAGCTAGCCAAATTGATTAGAATCCTAACCAACCATCCAAGATAACTAATTAGCCAACATGAAAAGACGAATCCGCTCAAATCATTCAAACTAATCGCATTAAGCTTCAAGGATTAAGCTAGATGAACAAATTAATTTTCATCGTCTAATTAATTCATTCAATGTGGTTTTAATTCAAGGTTGATTAAAGCAATACCTATTTATGGTTGATTCATAATAGACAAGTTAATCTAACCTTTTGCTTTCTAAAGGATTAATCTAAACCATGAAAAAAAAAACATTCAAGCATCAGTTGTCAATCAATAACAGGAAATCACTCATCATAAGCATTTTAATCCGATAAAAACCCATAAACAATAGAATTTGAACAATTTGGGATTAAGAACAAATCTCACAACTTAACAAAGGGAGAAACTAACAAACCCAAGCTAGAAGACTTACTTTTAGCCTACAATCATCATTCAAATCAATGAATGATGATGTATGAAACCCTAAAAGAAGAGATGAGGAATAAAATAGAAATTTACCCAAACTGACAGAGAGCTGCTCCTTGAAGTCGGCTGAGGTTGATGATTTAATATGGGAAAGAGACATTCTTTTTATAAAGATCGCACTGGCGTCGTGGTGCTATGGGGCAACACCGCCGCGAGGAGGCCTAGAAGTCGAATCGCCACACTCAACATTGTAGCGCTGCATGCCCATGCTCCGCCCACGTGCACCTTGCTTCGCGATAAAGCTCGTAGCGTCGCAACACCACAGGATAGTGCCATGACGCTTCATCAAGGCATACTACTGGAATTGGCACCTCATGTAGCGCCTTACCAACGCCGCAACGCCAACCTACTTTACCCAATCTTCACTTCTTTTATCAATTTAAGCTCTAAGTGGTCGTTTTAGCACCGATTTGCACCAAACACCTCATTCTACTCCTTATACACCTAAGATCTGTAAAGTCAACAATTAAGCACCTTAAATGAGGGAATGATTCCAAATTAAGCCAAGGAAGATAGCACATTTCAGGTGGTATCATACCCTTAGTGAGCTAGCAAGGGGACTTTATAGACCTACGAATTAGAAGCTCAAATAATTCGAGATTAATTAATTAAATTCTTTAATTAAATTAATTAACATTCATTAACTATGAGTCACTCCACTAAAGACCCACAACTGCATTCTTCTCACTGTAGAACATTTCTATATCCATAGATATAACTATTATTGGTAAGTCGATCCTTCACAAATTGCTCATAATTACAACTGAGTCAAATTACCGTTTTGCCACTATAATTACTTCTTATTCCTTAAGTCTCATTGATCCTCTAATGAACAACTTGTTTATGGTTCTATCATAAACAAAATCCCTCAGAGGGTCAGTGAAATGAAGGTGCCCCATTGTTCCAGACTCAGAATCAGTACCTAAGGGAGCAATTCATCCACTTACCCTAAAGACGAAAAAAAGTGGCTTCGATCTTGTGTAGCTATGTTCCCAGCTCCTTACTTGGCTTATTGAGTTGGCGACATGAGTCACTCTCACCCCTAAAAATCAAAGGATTGTTCTCATAGATAGGAGTCCATAACTCACTCAAGATTGAGATCGAGTAACTTATAGTCATGCTATGAAAAGTTAATTTTTTCCGTCAACGATATTATAAAGAGAGATTAATCATTTCGCGGTCTGGTATTATACAAACTCTTTGTATAGGATACCCCCATTCACATGTCTCCACATGAACAACTTGGATCAAACCGTTTGTAACACTTATAACTTTTATAACATTTACAAAATGGGCCGTAGCCATAGTGTCACAAAGATAAGGCACCCCACCTTATCCATATACTATAGACCATTTAGTTTATTACTTGAACAAGATCCATTTGTATGTCTATCACATACTATTCAAACTACATAAAATAACCTAGGATCTTAGTTTATTGGATTGAGTTAATGCAATCTAAATGTCGAATAAAATACTTCTCATTTTTATTAAATAAATAATTCGTTTATAAAAATTCAACTACCAGATTTAGGCATAAATCCCAACAGCCATATCTCATGAACACAATTCAGATATATATGGAATGGATGATGTTTGTGGGATGGACATGGGATTCGGCAACAGTGACCGTGTTTCTACAAATGATCCAGCCGTACTTGGTAATGTTGGACTAGTTGAAAAGCATTCTACTAGCACAACCACTCAGAATGGTCACAAGATTCTAGTGGATGCTATCCAACACATGGAAAGTCATGTTCACCTGGTGGAGGACGACCTTCACGAAGTTAAGGAAGAGCTTCAAGGGTATAAGGTAGAAATATAAGGATAAAGTGTGTGCTGCAAGTGATGAATTTGTTGCTATTCACAATGTGCAAGGTTTGCAACATATATTTCAACCCAAAACACTACAAAAACAATTAAACTGCATTGTTTATTGATATTTGTACGTGTATCTAAAGTCCCTCATGCAGGACAAAAGGTCAATGACAACCTCTCCCATTCCCTACCAAAGTAATGACTTAGGAAAAGAATTTGCAATCCCATCCTAATGTGATGTAGGAGGCTCACTTGGAGAGCCAACTCCAAATGAACCTCTAATCAAATTGCCTATCACAAAAATCCAAACTGAGACTTAAGTTGCCACTTAACTGCCGATCGGAGAATCCATTTAATCTCATATCACAGTGTGTATGCAACCTTTGAATATAAATCCTCCTTAAATCAATCCTACCTCAGATGAAAACACAACCTCTTGAAGGGATCGAATCACCAACTAAAGCATTTTATCACTTTTATTTTTTATTTTGGGAAGATGAAAAATACACACATCATAGCTACAAATTTGATGGCTAAGAATGAATTAAAATTATAAGAGAAAAATACTCTTGTAGTTTCCTCTTCTCTTTACCAAAGCTTCTTCTCAAATTCTTTGATCTTATCCTTCGTTGAGAACGCCTCCAAAATGCCTTCATTAAGTGACATCGGTCAAAACAATCTTCAAGTGTCTAAGGAGAACGAGGGACTATATGCTTGTGTATGGAAATAAGGATTTGATCCTTATAAGATACACTGACTCTTATTTTCAAACTGATAAAGATTCTAAGAAATCCACATCAGAATCAATGTTCACTCTGAATAGAAGAGTTATAGTACGACAAAACATCAAACAAGGATGCATTGTGATGTGACTGAAGAATGAGTGTCATAAACCTATATCCGATAATCAAATAATATTTATAATTCACCGAAAGAACTACTTATACTACTGAGTAGCACAAGTGGCAAGTCTGGGTTGAACCACAAGGAAGCTCGAATGTAGTTTTAAGCTAATTAGGATTCCTAGCTAAAGTGGTAACGGATGGAGTTTTGGAATGAATTGATAATTTAAAGCGAGAAAAATAAAATGCAGGAATGTAAATTGCAGAAAATTAAAGTGCAAGAAAGTAAACGGGCCTAAATGATATAATAGGATCCACCCAATTGTTTGATTTTGATTATTGGATTTCCATAAAAGAGTTCTTAAGAATTAACGTGCTTAGCCAACTTACCCGGAAAGACCAAGGCAAGCACCCTAACTACCAATTAATTACTCAATTAAACTAAATACTTGATTAACTGGGTTCGATAGCATCCATAGAAATCTTACATCTACCCTAATTAATTATTTATTAGACTAATTACTCAAATGTTTGGGTTGGATAGCGTCCATTATAATTAAGCAACCACATTAAGCTCGACGATTAGTATCCGAAGATAGCCTTAAGTTACTAATCATTATGTTCTTGGACTTTCCTAGCAATGCAATGTTGTAAAGTAGTTGTTCTAAACATCCTAAATTCACAAACAAGCATGCTTTGGACTTTGCCCTAATGAGGATCATACATATAGATGCGTTCAAACTCTAGCCTAGCAAAGCATATATGGAGATTGGCCAAATCAAGCATACATTTTAAGCATAGATCATAAATCAAATCCAAGAACCACATAAATTCCATGAGAAACTAGAAATTAAGCATTAATTCTCAAAATCAAACAATAGGTTTCACCTAGCCCTAAGCTAGTATACTTACCTTAGCCTTAAATTCGGTCCAAGATAAGTTTTACAACCATTAAATACACTTAAGAAGCCAGAATTATAGAGGGAAGGAGAAGAGGAGAAGAGAAAATGGGATTGGGGGTTGAAAGCCCAGATAGTCTACCCCTTTTTGACCTAAAATTGAAGGGAATTTATAAATTGCAGTCAGAGCATCGCTGTGCTTGGGAAGAGCGTAGCGATGCTGCACATCCTAGTCGCAGCGTAGGCCTCATGCTATGTGCTCGCGCGCGCCTCCTTTTGTCAAATTTCGGAGCGTAGCTACGCTTCACGCCTTACAAGCCTTTATACGCTATTGCCTTTGAGGGTAGCGTTGCGCTTGGCAAAGTACAGCTACGCTCTTCAGGGGCAATTTTGCCTTTTTGCTCTCATTCTCTTCCATTTGACCTGGTTGCTTCATTAGGGCTTCCATTTGGTCTGTGTCAGCTCCGTAGCTTCCTAACGCTCGGTTATACCTCTTGGGTACTTGATATCTACAAAATGACATATTTAACACATTAAATAGCAAAACGATCCTAAATTAAGCTAAGAAAAATAATACTTTTACGGTTCTATCACATTGCATACTCTAACATGGCAACAAGGGAGAAAGTTTCTTCATAATCAACTCTCTCCCTCTAGGTACAACCTTTTGCCACAAGTCTCGACTTAAAGGTTTGAACCTTTCTATCTACACCTCTTTTTCTCTTGTAGATCCATTTGCAACCTATAGGGTTTATCCCATCAGGTTGATCTACAAAAACTCAGACTGAATTGCTTATTTACTTAGACTCCATTTCATGATCATGGCTTTAACCTATTCATCTTTGTCAATATCATTAATTGCTTATTTAAAAGACAATGGATCCTCAATATCATCATCAGGTATGATGATCTAGACTTCTGTTAACCCTCATTCTACGACGAGGCACTCTCAACTCTTGAGAAGGATTAGCTTGATTTGATGTGCTAGCATTATCAACAACTCTTGTTAACGTACTAGCCTTATCAACAACTATTGTTGATGTAATAATAGCTTTGTTGGAAATCTCATTTAGTACAATCTTACTTCATGGCTTATGTTCTTTTATGTGGTTTTCTTCTAAGAAAGTAGCATTTGTCGATGCAAATACTTTATTTTCTTTTAGGTCATAGAAGTAATCACCTTTCATTTCTTTGAGGTAGCCTACAGATAGACATACTTTTGAACGAGGTTACAATTTCTTTGAGTTTGCACTTAGAACATGTGTGCTGGGCATCCTCAAATTTTGAAGTGTCATAAACTACTTTTACGGCCTCTCCATAGTTCAAAAGGTATTTCTGAAACACTTTTTAATGGAACGTTGTTCAAAATGTAAACTTTAGTCTCAATAGCATATCCTAAAAAAGAATCTAGCAATTGAACATAGCTCATCATAGACTGAATCATGTCTAACAGGGTTCTGTTTCTCCTTTATGATACACTATTTTGTTGTGGTGTGCTAGAAGGGGGACCTAATGGACCTACATATGTAAGCTCCATATGAGGTTAATTAATCAAACTTTTTATTTAAATAAACTGACATTCATTAACTATGGGTCACTCCTTTAAAGACCCATAACTACACTCTTAGCACTATAGAACATGTTGCGTCTATAGATTTAACCATTACAAGTAAGTTTATCCTTCATGAGTTATTTGTCATTACAGTTGGGTCAAATTATTGTTTTACACCTCTAATTACCTCTTACTCCTTAAGTACCACTGATCCCTCTAATGAACAATCTGTTTATGGTCCTACCATAAACCAAATTCCTCTCTGGCTAGTGAAAGGGCAGATACCCTTTGTTTAAGACACGAAATCAGCAGTTAAGGGATCAACTCATCTACATTAGGAATGAGTAAATTCCTTCTTATGTAGTTATGTTTTCAGCTTCCCACTCGGTCTCGTCCCCAAAATGGTAGGCTTATTGAGTCGGCGACTTGGGCCACTCTCATCCATACAAATCAAAGGACAAACTCTCACAGGCAGAAGTTCATAACTCTCAGAATTGAGATTGAGTTACATATGATTATCCTATGAAATATTAATCTCTTAAGTCAACCATGTTACAATGAGAGATTTCACGGTCTCTTCTTATACAATCCCATTGTATAGGATACCCACACGAACGATTTGGATCACCTTATTTTTAACTATTACAAAGTGGGTTGTATCCATAGTGTTACCAGGATAAGGCACCCAACCTTAATCCATATACTATAAACCCTTTAGGTTATTACTTAAGCATGATCCACCTATATGTCCAATACATACTGTTCAAGTTTTTATGATATAACCTTGGATTTTTCTCGTAATATATATCAAATAACTAATTAACTACGAGGCTTTAGGGCATAAAGCCCAACAAGAGGTCTGAATGTATCAACTCTTTGGCTTTATAACATTTTCTAATAAAAAGTCTTTTAATCATTTTCCTTCAAAACATGACTCACATACTGGCAAAGTATCTACTTCTAACTCATTTAGAAGACCACTTTTAACCAATCTCTTAATCCTATTGAGATTTATGTGACCGAATCTTAGATGCCAAAGATAGGCATTTTCTTTTGGAGAAACTTTTTGTCTTTTAGTCTTAATTGTCGTTGTTTTAAACAATTCAGTATTTAGAATTGTTTTAGATGCTAATGGTCTTAGCACATACAAGTTATTTTCTAACATTGTTGAACAAATCTCAACACCATTCTTTAAAATAAACGCTTTATTCAAAAAAAAATACTGAATAATTTTGTTCAAGTAAACAAGAAACATAAACAAGGTTCCTTTTAATTTTAGGAACCAGATAAACATTGTCTAACAATAAATATTGTTTCTTGTTAAGAAATAACTTGATGCTCCTACAACAGTAACAGAGATGACTTCCTTAGTCCCAATTTTTTTTTATCATCTTACCAGCCCTCAACTGCCTCCATGAATTAATTCCTTGTAAAGAAGAACAAACATGGTTAGTGGCTCCTATCCAAGCAAAAATCATCATTCTCTACTAAACAAGTTTCCAACACAAGTAAATCATATTTACCTTCTTTTGTTTTCTTCTTTGCAGTCAAGTACTTTGGGCAATAACTTTTCCAATGCTCTTCTTCGTTGCAATGGAAACACTTTCCTTTTTCAGCTTTATCAACCTTGACTTTCTTCCCTTTCTAAGCAGCAGTGTAAGTAGCTTTATTCTCTTTTTTTTCACCCTTCTTCCTTTTCCATTTTTTAAGACTAGATGAGGAAGCTCCTGACTTTGTTTCAGAGGTCGAACCTTTATGAAAGTTCTTGTTGAAGCTGACAACATTTTCCTCTCCTTCTAGACCTTTGTTTTTCATTAAATACTAGTAAGTTTGAAGTTTAATCAGGAGGGTGGTAAGGCGGTAATTAATCTTATTCATTCTAGCATTACTTCTGAAGTGCAGGAAACTCTTCAGAAGAGTCTCAAGAATAAAGCTGACTTGATTGGATTCATCAATGACAACACCGTTCATTTCAGCAACATTGAAATGAACCATCATGTCGAAGACATGTTCCCTTGATAGAGGTTCCCACTTTCATTCTTGCATTAAAAATGAACTTGAGAGCATCATGCTTGATTTGAATGGAAGTTGTTTGTTGAAAGGTATGAATCATATGCTCTATTTTGTGACAAGTCTTCCCTATTTTAGCCCAAGTGTAAACTAAACGTAAGGTATCTTGGTGAGTCCCAAGGTAGAACACGGGGGTTTTTCACTGACACTAGTTTGAGTAACAGAATGCTTGACGCTCGATTGTTTACCAAATAATGTGAAGTTTGTTGTAGTGAAAGCAATATTGAAAGCAATGAGTAGAGTAAAGCAAATAAAGTTGAATGAGTGCGATGAGTTACAAGCTAGCACGGATAGTTGAAAACAAATGGAGGAAAGAGGGTTGAGAAAAACTTATCATCAATTAGTTAAGTTCTTACTTAGTTTTTTGATTCATGCTCTTAATCTCAAATAGATCTCAAGCTCTCGGTAGATAGCCACATTAATCATATTTCTATGAAGCATGCTTTAGATTAGTTGAGCCTAAGGTTGTTCCTATCTTTAGGAACGCTTCTCACTTAGCTTAATGAATTCCACAATTACTAACTCTCTTAAGTGGTTAACTATTTCTACTTAAACTGATTTGTCAAATAGATTTAAGCAATGTACTAAAAGTACATCAAGCCAAATGAACCATAAAATAAGTTTAAATCCTTAAGATTGATGATTGTTTTTTCCCATCTCCTTAAATGATTTAGCTACTCATAAGTGGAGATGAAAACAAAGTAGAGATGGAAGAAATGATATGAGTCATGATGTAGGAATATATTATATGATGAAAAGTTTGAGTTAATACAATGGAAAGGTTGAATAGCTAAATACAAGAAAGAGATAAAACATATAAAATGGTAAAAGAGGAAGAAATGATGTTGCCGGCAACAGTGTCCTATTCGTCGTGAAGGTGGATGGATCTTATTATTTTGCCTGCGGCGGTGGAGAGTTGAGGTGAGGGCTCAACTTCTCTTTCGAGTCTGAACTTCAAATCCTTCTCAGATGACAGTGAAAATGTTGGAAAAATGGCTTATGGTAGTTGTGTGTGTGTGTGTATATGTAACCTCTCTCTAATGACTTCAGCTGGGTATTTATAGCCTTGAAATGTACTGTATTGACGTCATAAGTAAGGCCTAACGCAAAAGATAAGGTCATGCGTCTGTCAAACATCACTTTTGACTAGTAGTTGGACGATTGTAGTGTTGCTATGCGGGTCAAATGGCAGAATTTTTTTTTTTTTGTCTCCAGCTGTGATTGTCAGATATCTCGAGGTTCAAATTTTGGCTTTTAGCGTGATGCGTTTGAGTGTTGCGTTTCTGATAGTGCTCGACGCATGTGTTGAACCTTGTATTTTTCCTACAAAATTAGGCATTTAAAGGGGATTAAAACATGAATTAAATTTTCTTAAGTCTTTATGCGTGCTTGTATGAAGGAGAGGTATTTAACATGAATTTTCACTAAGAATGATGCATATTTCATTAAGCCTTCTCAATTATTTTAAGAAAAGAAGAACAATAACTTGTATTTCTACAAGTTATCAATGAACTTTTGTTCAAAACATCTCACGCAATGAATCCATGATCTCACATGTAGTGATCATGCTCTCGTAGCTTTTAGCCAAAATATCATATATGCTGGCTAAGATATAAACTAAGGTTTGATCTTGGCCTTATTTGTCATAAGCTTTACAAACATTTCGTGCTGTTGGTGGACCAGGGACCTGAGGACATTCCTTAGTCAAGACAAATTTAAGATCATCTATCACGAGAACTGTATTAATGATATTTTTCCATGCGGTATAATTTTCTCCAGTCAATTTCCCAACGGCTAATAAGGAAATAACTAAACTTGACATTTTTGCTTAAATAAACAAAATTACTTGGTTAAATTTTGCATGTGTCTTTAAATTCAATCAAAGTTTTAGCAAAATAAAATAATGAACCCTATAAATCATTTATTTTTGCACTGATATTCAGTGATTTAGAATAAGTCTCACCGAAGGGTAATAAGTTTTTCCTTCACCAAATTAAGACATTCTCAATAAAAAAAAAAAAAGTATACCAAAATAACTCTTATTCTTATAATGCTTAGTAACCATTAATTTGGTTAAGAACATCATTAACCAACTTAATGATTTCTTTGTAATTGTAACCCTTCATATTAGATTTTATAGTTCTGCCACAATAAGCTTGTCGAAGGGAAGGACAAGATTGGAAACAAAATTGATAAAAACCTATTCATTTTGGAGTTTACCCTGATATTGATAAATGCAAATACCATTCGAAGGGAAACAATCCCAAGCCGCCACGAGGCCAAGCATGAATCTCAGGTTGTAAATCAATGAAGAAGACCATAGGATATGTTGACACACATCATTCTCCCACTTACTATAGATAATTTCTCTAATTCACCTTGATATTGATTCATGAAAACATCTTCCGAATAGGGACGATCCCAAGTCACCACGAGGCCGAGCATGAATCTCACTTGTGAACTTATCCAAAGAGCGCGAGAGAAATGACATATCATATATATTTTTCTCCCACTAAGTATTTTTAAATTAGGGTTATTACTTAGGTAAATTAAGACAAAATTATTTAACTAAGTGAATATTAATTTTTCCAATATAACATTTATATTGGATAGTTTACTATAATGTTTTAGTTTATTAAACTCTTTAACAAACTAATTACATTATTGTATGCTTAATAAAATAGGGTCTTTAACAAACTAATTATATTGCATGCTTAATAAAATATTAACTAACTCAACTCCCAAACTAATTCTCATGTAGAAATATTCCCTTACGGTCAACTTAAATATCCCAGCCTCAGATAAAATTATCCTTAGACAGGGTTCCCTTATAACCAATATTTTATTATTAATATTTTATTTTATCATTTGTAAACTATTTTTAAAAAATAAAAGATTTATTTTAATTATAATCTTATTAGAAATAAAACTAAAGATAAATTAATTACCATATTTTAAACCCTCTAAAATAAATAAATTTTATCTTTATATTATTAAAACCTTGATCATATTAGGTTAGCATGCAACGTTATTCTAAGTTTTATCATTTATTAATCATACAATATGACATTTATATCTTCATTAATGAATTAAAACTTATAACATGTATCTATCATGATATCATTAAGATCTAAATATAACTATTACATTTTAATTAATGAAAATCATATTATATACATATTGTTTTCATTAATTCCATAATATAACTCTTATATTATAAACAATGAAAACTATAATAATCATGCATACATAAAGCTTAGGCATAATTCTTTTTTTTTTTTTTTTTTTGAAATATCCTTAGGCATAATTCTAAACTTTAAATATAACAATTATATTTAAATATAATGCATGGCATGTTAACTAACCTATGGTGGGATTTTAATCTATATGACATATTTTATGCAACATATAAATTGATATAATTTAAAACATACATCAAATACATAATTAAATTATATAGCTATAATAGACCAATTTTTGGCATCCTAAATAAATGTTAAATATTAAATATTAAATTACATTAAGTTAATAAAATAACACAATCTACCTTAAACTCTTCGAGAAAAACTGCCAGGTTGTGCACTCCACACGTCCATCAAAGTTGGAGCGTCTAACACTGTGTGGCGCCGCGACACTGGTATGCACCAGTTGAAGCGCCACTCAACACTGTGGCACAACACCTTGTTCACTTAGACGTCGTGACGCTATGGATCACATCATTTGTAACAATTACAAAGTGAGTCGTATCCATAGTATCATTGGGATATGGCACCCAACCTTATCCATATACTATAGATCCTTTAAGTTGTTACTTGAACATGATTCACTTGTATGTCAACTATATACCGTTCAAGTTTCATGTAAATAACCTTGAATTTTTCTTTGTTGGATTTAGTTATGCAAATTTAAAATACAAAATAAAATGAAAAATTATTTTATTAATAATAAATAAATTGTTTATTTATTTACAAACCACGAGTTTGGGGGATAAAAACTCGTGGCCAACATGGTGAACACGCCGACTTCATTTACTCAGACTAGGACATGTATAAGTCCATGAGGGGTTTGGTAAAAAGTACTTGAAAGGTTGGCCACCATTGCCTGAGGATTGAATGGGTGTATTTCTTCGGTCACCTCTTGATTCACCGTTTCCCCTAGGTGAGCTTTTACATCCCCTTTCCCTTGCCATGGGGCTCATGGGAAGACTCTCTTAGTGTGATGTCTTTCATAAGAACCATGGGCGCTACTCTCGTGGCGCCTTCTATACCAAGTCTTGTAACACTTTCTTTGATGTCCCCTTGTGTTTCTCTCATTTTTTATTTGGGTGAAATAAAGAAAGGCTCTCGGATTTTTTAGTGCAAGGTAAGGTAAAAACACGACTCTTAATTAATAACTCCTCCGTAAAAAAGGGAGAGCGGGGAGGTGGACAATTGCCTTCTCCAATATGTTAAAGTCGGGAAATTATGAAAACAAGGACAGATATTAGGGGGAAAAGAAAATTGGGATAACTTTTTTTAAAAAAAGAGTTTTAGGTCAAATTGGATATGAAATGTCCAATTTGCCCTTTAGTTAAGAAAAAGCCCTAAAATTTTGGAAGCTTCACTGTGGTCACGATTCCAAACCAATGCAAACCAAAAGACCTAATTCCTTCGACTGGACGACGACTTGGACGGTGACTTCGAGACCACGGTGACCGCTGGCCACTAAAGTGAACTTCGACGGAATCTGAACACTCAATTTTCGACTTGGAACGACTAGGAACAGACGACACAGTGGATTTTTATTCAAACGTGGATGGACGGCAACTTGCACGGACAGTGAATTTTTATTCAAACTTCGACGGACGACAGCAGTGGAGTTTTATTCGAACTTTGACGAACGGCGACAGACGGCAACTTTTTCATCAAAACTTCAACCATTGTAAGTATTATTTGCTAATTTTTATTGTAGTTTTTTGGATGTTGAGTTTGTTAAGTTTCTATTTTGTTGATTTTTGTTGTTGCTTTATTTTATGTTTTGATTTTTTGTATATTTACATTGGCTGAGTTAGAATTATTTTTTTGTATAATCCAAATTTTTAGTGATCGGCTGATTTAGTAACTTTGTTTTATATTTACATACTCAACTTCTTGTGAAGTTTGTGATTTTGCTGCATCCACCAGTTCAACCTCAATGTGGCACATTTATGTACATGTTTTAAGTTATTTAGGGTGGGTATTATCCCTTTTTGGTAGTCTTTTAGCTGCTATTTTTCATCTCGTAACATCTCGCAACAACATCCAAACTTGCAACTATGCTTCGAAACTCATTTTTTAGTTGTCATAAGTGGTTTAGGGTGGGTATGCTAGTTGTTTAGTATTTCTTTAGCTACTGTTTTACATCTCGCAACATTCACCACACTTGAAACTATCCATTCAAACTCATATTTTAAGATGTTTTAGGTGTTTTAGGGTGGGTATGCTAGTTGTTTAGGTAGTCCTTTAGCTGCTATTTTTCATCTCATAACATCTCGCAACAACATCCAAACTTAAAACTATGCTTCAAAACTCATTGTTTAGTTGTCATAAGTGGTTTAGGGTGGGTATGCTAGTTGTTTAGGTAGTCCTTTAGCCACTGTTTTACATCTCGCAACATCTCACAACAACATCGACTTGAAACTATGCTTCGAAACTCATTTTTTAGTTGTCATAAATGGTTTAGGGTGGGTATGTTAGTTGTTTAGGTAGTCTTTTAGCTACTGTTTTACATCTTGCAACATCTCGCATTGACCACACGTGAACTATCCATTCAAACTCATATTTTAAGATGTTTTAGGTGTTTTAGGGTGGGTATGCTAGTTGTTTAAGTAGTCCTTTAGATACTGTTTTACATCTCGCAACAACATCCAAACTTGAAACTATGCTTCGATACTCATTGTTTAGTTGTCATAAGTGGTTTAGGGTGGGTATGCTAGTTGTTTAGGTAGTCCTTTAGCTACTGTTTTACATCTTGCAACATCTCGCAACATTCACCACACTTGAAACTATCCATTCAAACTCATATTTTAAGATGTTTAAGGTGTTTTAGGGTGGGTATGCTAACTGTTTTATGTATTTTCTAGCTACTATTTTTCATCTCGCAACAACCTCCCAACTTGAAACTATGCTTCGAAACTCACTTTTTATTTATTATAAGTGGTTTAGGATGGGTATGCTAGTTGTTTAGGTAGTCATTTAGCTACTGTTTTTCATCTTGCAACATCTCGCAACAACCTCCAAACTTGAAACTATGCTTTGAAACCCATTTTTTATTTGTCATAAGTGTTTTAGGGTGGGTATGCTAACTGTTTTAGATATTTTTTAGATACTATTTTTCATCTCACAACATCTCGCAACAACCTCCAAACTTGAAACTATGCTTCGAAACTCATTTTTTATTTGTTATAAGTGTTTTAGGGTGGGCATGCTCACTGTTTTAGGTATTTTTTAGCTACTATTTTTTGTCTCGCAACATCTTGCAACAACATCCAAACTTGAAACTATGCTTCGAAACTCATTTTTTTTAGGTGTTTTATTATTTGCAACAATCGTTGTTTTATATTCATAACTTATTAATTCATTGTTTTGATTTAGGAACTAATATCCATGACATCAACAAATGCCACCATGTACAAGATAAAGTCATCCCATCATTTTCAGGCCCCAGTTAGTTGTTTGTCTCATCTTCAAACTATAGTATGTAATATAAAGTATAAGCTGAACCCCACTCAATTAGCCCTCTTTAGGAAAACACAATTTGGTCATTTTCTTGATGTCAACATCGCCTTTAATGGGCAACTCATCCACTACTTATTATTGAGGGAAGTGGAAGAAAAGAGAGACAATTGTATTAGTTTCTTGTTTGATTTCTATTGTTAACTGTTTTTAAGTTTTCTTTCACAAAAAATTCTAAACTTTTTCTTTGGTTACCCTGGTTACATTGGTCCATAGTCATAAGAATTTTAAACTCAATCTAGTCCTGTGGGATTCAACACTTGGAATACTCCAAGTTATTACTTCATCGATCGTGTATGCTTGCAAGTAGACCTTGCCTATTCTATATTTTCTATCATTTTTATCATTCATATACGCCCGGTCGATCAATGAAAGAAATGAAGTTGTTGCTATCGCGCGTATTTAAACAACTTGGAGTAGAAGAATAGGCATGTGATTATAACAATCAATTGTGCTAAACATTATTATTAGTTATACTAAATCATGTTGATACTATGCAGGCAAAGAAGGAGAACAATGCAGATTTTGACACTTTCGTCAAGGATGAAGAGAAAAAGAATGAAATGCAAGATGAGCATAAGGAAGTTGAAAATGAAGAGTTGGACACAACGAGCACACCTTCTTGGTTGAAAATGCCAAAGGAAGTTCATAGTGGAGTTCAAAATGAGGTGGATCAACCAACAAATTCCTTGGATAGTGAAGTCCAGAATGAGGTGGATCAAGTTACAAATGTCTTTGATAATGAAGTTCAGAATGGGATGGATCAACCAATCACGATATTGGACAGTGAAGTTCAAATTGAGGTGGGATGACCAACAACTGTATTGGACTCAGGCCGTGATTTGATCAATGCCTCTGATCTCACATCTGAATTGCATTCTTTAAGTACATCGGTTCAGTCTCACATGGATTCAGAGGTAACAGAGATTGAACCTTTCTCATTAAAACCGCCCATATGTTCGGCCCGCACGGTTAAAGCGTGCAAGTACTCATATTTCCACTCCCTTCACAACCCTAAGTAAAAGGCCAAAGAATTCCAAAAATAATTCTCAATGTGATCCAGTCGTGTACAATCCCATGCACGAAATACTAACAGGTGAGTTGGACAGACTTAAACACTAGATCTATGACAAGCATATAGATAATGAGTTACGAGACACGATTTATGGAAAAAAACCAAAGGTGTGGTTCAAAGATTTGTTTCTATGTCGAAGGTGGTTGACAGATGAGGTAATTAACTGTACCTTCATTCTTTTATATATATATATATATTATGGTTAACTACTTTTTGACAATAACAATAAATGTATTTTGTTTGCATTTAGCACGTGGATGCTCTTTTTTTATTCATTTGCTTGAAGATTAAAGCGACTCAGATTTATTGTGCCCAGAACTTCACAACTACAAATACAATATTAATGGTTAGTACGGTTACATTACTAACATTAATTGGAAGTTAAACTATTTTATTATTAAAATATAAGTGCATTTTTGCAGCGACAACTAGAATCAAAATGGCTCGTGTATCAACAATGCCTCGAGGAGAAGCGTACATTTGATTGCCACGAAGAATATTGGTTGGTTTATTACGTGCTTGAGAAGAAGCTAGATTTTAAGGATGCTTGGGCCGATGTTGATTATGTCTATACGTCATTCAACGTCAAGCAAAATCATTGGATTTTAGTATGCTTCGATTTACTTTGTTGTCAACTAAAGGTATGTGATTCACTTCCAAGCCTTACTAACTTAGAGGAGATGACGAGAATATTGCTGCCAATCAGAACACTAGTGTCGGTTCTTCTATAAGCTACTGGATTTTTTGCAAGGAGAGGTGGGGCGTCTACACATATAGAACCTTGGCCTGTTGTGAACGTAGATTCGATTCCAACTTAGAGAAATTGTAGTGACTGTGGTGTGTTCACCATTAAATATTTTGAATATCTAGCATATGATTATGATTTTGCAACATTGTATCAGGAAAACATGTCATATTTTAGAAAACAATTGGCTTTCCAATTATGGACAAATACCCCAATGTAATGACACTTATGATGTATGTATATATTATTTCAAGAATTCAATGACATTGTGTGTTTGAAGAATTCAATATTACGTGTTCCAAATATCTACAGCAACAAAAGAGACCAATATTATGTATGGTCCGTCCATCTCAAACAACAACAAAAAATTTCAAATATGTAAATTATATTCATACATTTCCAACAGCAATGCAAAAGGATAAATTGTTCAACAATTTGGGAAATTCTGAGCGTATACAAACTCTTATCTACTATAGAATCTTGTTTCATACATTTCCAACAATGCAAACAAACTAAAGTGTTCAACAATTTTAGAGCTTCTCAATATAGACAATAGGATTGGTACATGTTAGTCTATTATGACCCACTTGGTTACATCTACCACATTTATACAATTTGGAAGATTCACCAACTGATGAAATTCTCTTTTTTCTGGGCCGACTAATCATTGCCACTACTTTGGGAGGTAGGACCTTTATTGCCACATAGTCATCAGGTGTCTTCCATTCTGAGGCATTGCCAACAGGAAATATGGCCTTTGCATGCGCTGCCAACAAACATTCATTAGTATAACAATTAGCACATAAACTATAAACATTTATACTTCGATCCCTTGCTGTGGCAATGGCATGTGAACAAAGTAGTTGTTCTGCTTGAAACTTCTTACAAGTGCATTCTCAAGTATGAAGGTTTACAATCTCCTCTTTGTCAAAAATTTTCACATGAAATTGATAACAATCAATTGGATCAACCTTCATTGTTAAAGATTTATCTTGTCTTATCTGTACAATTGATTCTGCCCATTTTGCAAGGTAGATGTAACTTTCGTAGCTTCTTCTCGACGCTTCCAAAACCATCTTTGTAGCAAAGCTCTCACATGTTCAAGGAATGAAGCAACAGGTAAGACAAGAATGGGGCTGCTGAGTTTGAAGATGGAATAGGAAAAGAAGAAATTGGGCGATGAACGGGGCTGCTGCAACGAGGAGATGGAGATGGATGGCGTGGAAACGCAACGTCCGGTGATCTGCTGCAATTAGCTGCGCACGAGAGAGGAATAGAAGGAGCAAAATGCTGCTGGAAGCAAGATGTAGAATGGAAGGAGAAACTTTGCCGAAGGAGAAGAAATCGTGAGGTTTAGGAATGGAAGGATTAAACTGTTGCTGGAAAAGTAGGGCTCTTTTTTTGTTTTTTTAGGTTTATTAACTAAAGGGCAAATTGGATATCATATCCAATTTGTCCCAAAACTCTTTTTTTTTTTTAGAAAAAAAGTTATCCCAATTTTCTTTTTCCCGCTAATTTTTGTCTTATTTTTCCTAATTTTTCGTTAAAGTCACACAGAATAGTTCTTCAAAAGGACTACTACAATTGTGGGTGAATACTCTCTCTCTCACAAAAAAGTTCTCAGAAGAGTTCTCAGTATTTTGAGGCTTCTTTCTTCTCAAGTCCTTTTTCTCTTTCACCACCAAGCCTCACTCATACGGTTGTTGAGATATGCGTAGTCCAACACCCCCCTCACTATCGTTCAAGTGAGTTTCTCAATTCCTGAACGAGGACCAACACGTAAGAGTACTAGAAAAAGTTTCAACCTTAAGTCATATACATCATCAACACCTGTGCGCAAGAAGAACAAGGTGGACAAAGAGCTCAGCAAAGTACTAGTTGGAGAAGGTTGCAATACCTCGTACAATCCGACACACACTATGCCTGATCAAATTTGATGAAAATGATACCTTGGATTCGGGACACGACAACAAATGTGATGGTTCATCCCAGCGAGTTGAGTAAGAAGTTCTTCAACGAATTGCTTGATGAAGGTGGCCCCTCTCTTGGGTGAAACGTAGGTGTGCCATCCATTTATTCTGTTTACCTACATTACTAGCAAATATATTTGATGTCTTTTCATACAGGGTATGGACACAATATTCCTCCTTTTGAAGAAGAAACTACACACCCAGCCGAACTTATGCAACCAGAAGTTCACAATCATGGACACTGACAAGTTTGTAAGTATTGTGATCCACCTAATAATTCCAACAATATTTATTTCTAACTAATAATAACGAAAATATATTTTGTACTGTGTAGATGTACGTGAACTCCCGTATTAGTGTGTCTTAACAAACTAAAGGAAGACCTATCAAAGCAGTTGATGCATGGATGAATGGGTAGCCATACATGGACTACATACTTGGTGTCCATGAAGCATGCTCGCCTGCATGGGCAAAAGTTGACATCGTGTACGTCCCTGTGAATCTGGAAAATCATTGGTTCTTCGTTGCAATTGACATAAATAGTCGAAGCCTTTTAGTGTATGATTCCAAACCATCCTACATTAGCATGGAAGCGATGAAGGAGTTCTTGCGGCTTACTTGTGAGACCATATTGATAGCTCTTAAAAGGTTTTATCTTACTTCGCTTATTTCGAGCTCGTTCCATGGTTTTGCGTGTTAATTCTTAACTTTTTGTAAGCCTCGAGCATCAAAGAGGTAGAAATTATTATTGGAGTAGATTCAGAGCTAAAACGAGCCTAAATGAAGCTCTGAAAGTATCAACCAGGGAGAAGAAAAGAAATTAAAAATTTATCCCTCAAGCTCTGGTGCAGTGGCGATGCTCGGCACAGCATCGACACTTTTTCCAATGGCATTGAGTAGCACCACGCTTGGTACCTTTTTCTCAGGAGTAGCATGTGGAGTAGCATCGCAGTGCTACATTAAAGCATCGCGACACTTCAAATTTTGATGGACACCCACCAGACGCACGTGCAGCTGCGCTTGCCATGTGTTGCGACATGATGCCGAAAAGGTCTTCAGCATTGCGGCACTGTCCTTTGGTGCTATGACACCAATGCAATTATTATAAATTGCAGCTTGAATTTCTAGATCAAGGGAAGTTAGATTTTGGAAGCCTCCACGAGTTTCACCCGCAACAAAGCATTAGTTCTTCACCTCTTTTACCTTCTTTACGTTTCTACTCGATTTATTCATCATTTTTATTGTTATTTCAAGAATTATGAGTAGCTAAGGTACTTTTCGAACTTGGGATAGGATTTCAATTTATCTTCTTTGAGGATTTGATTGAATTTTTGGGTATTTATGTTGCAAACTCGTTTGAAGGACGAGCCCTTATATCGACTATAGCAGAAAACTCCCAACAGTTTGGGACGAGGGCACCAAGAGTATCTCTAATAACTCAGGAGGTAAGTGATTTGTGTTCACAATTATCTGACTTGACTTCTATTTTGAAACAGTGATTTGTGTTCACAATTATCTGACTTGACTCTAATTTTGAAACAATTGGAAAATATTTGTAATTTAATATGTGAGACACACTTAATGTTAATATGTTTAGTTTGTGGTTCAATATTAATTTTATATAGAAATTGTGATCAGTAGGGTGGTGCATATAATAAATTGTATGCTTATAGCGAGAGCGCGATTTTTATATGGAGCGAGAGTGATATAAGAAGCCAGTGTTGGGATTTGTGCCCTAAAGCCTTGTAATTTATTAGTTGATTAATTTAATTATTAATTATGCAATATTATTTTATCCATTAACCGTAAAAATCCAAGGTTATTATATGAGGTCTTGAACATGTATGTAGTTGACATACGGGTGGATCATGTTCAAGAAATAACCTAAAGGTTTATAGTATATGGATAAGGTTGGGTGTCTTATCCTCGTAACCCTATGGATACGGCCCACTTTGTAATAGTTACAAATGGTTTGATCCAAACTATTCATGTGGAGATATGTGAGTGGGGGTATCCTATATAAAGAGTTTGTATAAGACCGGACCGCAAAATATTTAATCTCTCTTTGTAAATACGTTTGATGATGAGATTAACGTTTCATAGGATGATCATGTGCGACTTTATCGTAATCCTGAGTGACTTATGAACTCCTGTTTGTGAGGTCAGTCCTTTGATTTGCACGGGTGAGAGTGACCCGAGTTGCCGACTCAATAAGCCTACCATTTTGAGGACTTGACTAAATGGGGAGCTGGGAACATAAACTTCACAAGATGGAATTCACTCCTTCCCGATAGGGTAAGTAGATGAGTAGTTCCCTTAAGTGCTGATTTCAGGTCTTGAACAAGGGGCCCCACCCTCTCACTGGCCCGAGAGGGATTTAGTTTATGGTTGGACTATAAACAAATTGTTCATTAGAGGAATCAGTGGTACTTAAGGAAAAGATATAATTACAGGGGTAAAATGGACATTTGACCCAGCTGTAATTATGAACAACTCGTGAAGGATCGACTTGCTTATATTGATTATATCCATGGACACAACTTGTCCTACGTGCATAAGAGTTCAATTATGGTCTATAGTGGTTTGCCCTGTAGTTAATGACTAAGTTAATTTAATTAAAGAGTTTAATTAATTAATCTTGGATCATTGGAGCTTATAATATGTAGGTCAATAAGGACCCCTTGCTAGCTCACCACGGACCAACCAGGATCAACTATGTTGAAAGAAAAATTTGAAATGTTCAAATTTATGAGGAAAAATATTAATTGTATTGGATACAATTAAATTACATGATTTATTATAAAGTTTATTTGAATGAGATTCAAATTATGACTTTATAGTATGGATTAATTTTATTTGAATATGATTCAAATAATTAATTATTTATTTGGATGAGATCCATATAAATAAATAAATTATTTAATTTGAATAAGATTTGAATTAAATAGACAATGGGAGAATTAATTTATTTGACTATGATTCAAATAATTAATTATTTGGATGAGATCCGTATAATAGAGTTATTTAATCTACATAAGATTTGAATTAAATAATTGGAGAGAGAATTAATTAATTTGAATTTGATTCAAATAATTAATTATTTAATTTGGATGAGATTCAAATTAAAGATTCTGTTGGAGATAAATATTTAAATATAATTTAAATATTTAAAACCATTTAATATGATATATTATTTGGGTAGATATTTAATAATATTAGATATTATTAAATATTCAATTTAAAATTTTTTGCAAAGAGTTATCCTAATAAGATTAGGAGTAACCCATAGACTTCTATAAATAGGGCCCTTAGGAGCCCTCATAGAACATACACTCTACTCTACACACTCTCCACAAGGATAATCTACGATTACTCTAAAACTCTTCCTCTAGAAATTCTCCCAATTTTCTTAGAAAGTTCTAAGAAAATTCTTCTCTCATTCCCTTTATTCTTTCAAAAAGCGGTTCCCACAAACCGGATCTTTGCCAGAGTCATAGCAAGGAAGATCTCATGGAATTAGAAGAATTCAAGGAGAAGACTACCGATTCGAGGAGAAGTTTTTTATGCATTTGTGGATCGACAAATGTATGATGTTTAACATTTTCTTGTTTATTTGTATTTTTAATTCTTTCAAGAAATCAAAGTACACGATTACACGCTTCCGCCGGGATTCAATTCCCTTCAGCAAGAGCGAGTGTGAAATATAACGAGAGCGAGAGCAATTAATTGTGAACAGTTACTCGAGTGGCCTAACAGTAGATGTGTTAGGATTTATGTCCTAAATTTCGTAGTTTGTAATGTATAAAAAATATTCATTTATTCAATAAAATAAAGAGTTGTTTTATTCAACTTAGTCTTGTATAACTCAATCCAATAAACTAAGATCAAATGTTATTTTATATAACTTAAACAATATGTGGTAGACATACAAATGGATCGTGTTCAAGTAATAACCTAAAAGGTCTGCAGTATATTGATAAGGTTGGGTGTCTTATCCTGGTGACACTGCGGATACGAGCCATTTTGTAAATGTTACAGAGTTGTAAGTGTTACAGACAATTTGATCCAAATCGTTCATGTGTAGACATGTGAGTAGGGGTATCCTATACAAAGAGTTTGTATAAGACCGGACCGAGAAATGATTAATCTCTCTTTATAACACCGTTAGCTAAAGAGATTAACATTTCATAGGATGATCGTGTAACTTGATCTCAATCTTGAGTGAGTTATGGACTTCTGTCCATGAGGACAGCCTTTTGATTTGTTTGGGTGAGAATGGCTCGTGTCACCGACTCAATAAATCTACCATTTTGGGGAATTGTTCAAGTAGGGAGCTGAAAACATAGCTTCACAAGATATGATTCACTTATTCCCATCTTTAGGTTAAGTAGAAAAATTGCTCCTTTAAGGGCTGAATTCGGGTCTTGAACAATGAGGTCTCACCCTCTCACTAGCCCGAGAGGGATTTAGTTTATAGTTGGATTATAAACTGATTGTTCATTAGAGGATCAGTGGTACTTAAGGATTAAGAGGTAATTACAGGGGTAAAATGATAATTTGACCTAGCTGTAATTACGAGCAATCTGTGAAAGGTCGACTTACTAATAACAGTTATATTCATGGACATAGAAATATATCTACAGTGCGAATAATGCAACTATGGGTCTTTAGTGGAGTGACCCATAGTTAATGAATGTTGATTAATTTAATTAAAGAGTTTAATTAATTAATCTCGTATCGAGCTTCTAATCTGTAGGTCCATTAGGGTCCCCTACTAGCTCACTAAGGGTAAAACAAGGATTAATTAGTTTTGGATAAATTTGAATTGTTCAAATTTAAGTAAGAGAATGTGCATTAATTATATAAGATACAATTAATATAATGTGTATATACATTATATTATAAAAATTTTGAATTAGATTCAAAATTAAACTTTATAAGATGAGAGTCTTAATATTTGAATAAGATTCAAATATTAAATTAACATGAATAAAATTCATATTATAAGGGTATTATATGTTAATTGTATAGATAAAATTTATATAATGTATGTAGATAAATTATATGTATTATAAAGTTAATTTTGAATGATTTAAAGTTAAACTATATAATATGAGAGAATAATATACTTGAATAAGATTCAAATATTAAATAATATGAATGAGATTCATATAAAAACTATAAGTTAAATTTAATGTGAATGAGATTCATATTAAAACTATAGGTTATAAGAGTGAAATACATTTGAATTAATATTAATTAAATATATGATATTTAATTTATATTAATTTGATTAGATTAATTAATATTTAATTAATTAATTAAGATGGTTAAATTTTAACTCTCCTTGGTTAAGGGGAGTTAAAGGTTGAGTTAAGGGAAGTTACATGTAACTTCCTCCTCTCTCTCAAAATGAAAACCTTTACATGTAACTTCCTCCTCTCTCTCAAAATGAAAACCTTTTTTTTTACAGAAGAGAATACATAAGATTGTTTTGGGATCAAAGAAAATCTCTCTAATCTCTCAAGACACACAATTTAGAGAAAAAGTTTTGCTACCAATTTTCTTCTTCCCTTGTTGTTCCAAAAGAGGGTTCCCACAAACCTAATTCTTGTCAGAGAATAGCAGGGAAGACTTGGCAGTAGTGTCTTGTTCAAAATCCAAGAGAAAATTGTTGAGATCGTGATCACGACAAGCTTTTGGAGAAGTTTGAAGTTCTGTCTTCAAAGGTAACCCACTTCTCCCTTGAATTTTCTTCTAATAGCATGTTGTCCTATTTTTATATGTTTATTTCCATTGTTTTTATGTTTTTCCAAATCACATTACAATGGCACCGACGTTTATACACTTCTGCATTGGGATTTAATTCCTTCAAGACATCTGATCGCATGGTGTTGTTTGTGGTGTAGAGGTGTGGATCATGTGTTTTGTGTGACAAGTTTTCCTTACTTTTAGCCCAAGTATAAATTAAATGCAAGGTGTCTTGGTGAGTCCCAAGGTCAAACACGAGAATTTTAACTAATGCTATCGTGTGTGAGGAAATGCTTAACTCGCGGTGATTTCTCAAATAATGTAAATTTGTTGTACAAAGATTAAAACTAGAAAAGCAATAAGTGAATTAAAATAGTGAATGTGAGTGAAGGGGTTAAAATGCAAGCTAGTGGAGTTGATGAAGGTTAAGTGGAAAAAAAGAGTTGGGAAAAACTTAACATCAATCAATCAAGTTCTTACTTAGTTTATTGGTTCATGCTCCTAATCTCAAATGGATCTTACCTCTTAGTAGATGAGCCACATTAATCATATCTCTATGATGCATTCTTAGATTAGTTGAGCCTAAGAGTATGCCTATCTCTGGGAATGCTTCTTAGTTATTTTGATGAGTCCCACAATCACTTACTTTCTCAAATAGTTAACCATTTCTACTTAAACCGCTTTGTCAAGTGGATTTAGGCAATGTAATCAAAATACATCAAAGTAAATGAACCATCAACTAAGCTTAAACTTTTATGACCGATAATTATTTTTTCCCAACCCCTTAAGTGATTTAGCTACTCATGAGTGGTGATGAAAGCAAAGTAAAGGTGGAAGACAAAATATGAATCATGGTATGAGATATATTAAATATTAGAAGTTGTTAAGTTCATACAATGGAGAAGTCGAGTAGCAAAATACGACTTAGAAATGCAAAATATAAGTTAGGAAAATAAAGATAATGGTACTGCCGATGACAGTGTCCTGCTCGCCATCAGGGTGGTGGTTATCGCTAGCTTACTTGTGGCAGTGGGGAGATGAAGATGAAGATGAAAGCTCAACTACTCTTTCAAGGTTGAGATTTACTTCTGTCTCCAATGGCGATGAAGAAGGAGAAATCAGCTTTCATTACGTCCTGAATGAATATGAGTGTGCGTGTCTGTCTAACCATTTCTAATGGCTTCAGCTGGGTTTTTATATCCTCAAATGTGTACTATCTTGACATCATAAAGTCAGGCTCTGACATAGAGGATAAGGCCATGGAAGGAATAATTACCCGCGTGGCTTGCTAAAAACGCTTCGGACTTGGGTTGTGATGATGCGGCCAACATCAATGGGGATGTGCTGCATGATGCAATAAGCCGCCATCACCCAATTTCTTGATACAGATGCGTCATGGGTTGTTGGGATCAACCTCTTCTTCACGAAATACATCCACATGTTGGTCTCAGAGGTGAGGCACTTAGAAGGCAATGTGTGAATGCCTGTGGGTGATGTCTCCCATTTGACCATTTCATTTTCACAACAAACAATCGAACAAGAATTGGTCATTAAATATATGAATGTAAAACGTGAAGGAATATAAACAGAAGTTGGATATTATGTGTACATCATATTTTACCGAATACAACATCTAGACTATATATAAGAGCCAATATATAGAGAAACTTTTTCTTTCTACTTTCATTATAAGTCTTCTAACCATTAATTTGGTGATAATTTTGTCATTTAAATTTAAATTATTTTTTTATTATTTATTTAAATAATAAAAAATGTTAACTTAATAATTTCATTTCCACATATATTATTTTTTTTTTCTTATTCTTCCACTACTCTTCTTTTATTTTTTTTCTCTCAAACTATCTTTCACCTCGTACAATTACAACACCCGTCCAAAATTCCACTTTTCCTCTAATGATTCCTATCATTATTTCTCTTTTATCTCTCCCACTTTCTCACTCATTCATTCACATTCCTCTCTTTTAACCTTTCATCCCCCATCTATTCACATTTCCTTTATCTCTCTTAACCCTTCACTATCTCTTCTAAGTTCCACCCTTCAAATTCATCCACCTCTTTCAATTCTTTTGGTATAGATAACTCATTCCCTCCTTTCATCCATACTCACAAAGTCACAAGTTAAGAGGTGAAAAATAAATCACATATTTTTCTTTTTCTAATTTTCGTTTTTGTCCTATATTTTTTTAGATATGTTTGTGTATTTTCTTTTCTTTTTTTCTTTTCGCAGAGATGTAGAGGAGAAATGCAAGATTGAAACGTTGGAGGTGATTTCTTATTTTTTTTTCTTCGTTGTCCCACTTATATTTTATTAGATATGTGTTTGTGTATACTTTTTCTTATTTCATTTTTTAATAAGGGTGTGAAAATTTGAGCCACCTAAAACTTAGTACTTCTTCAACCACAACAATAACAAATGTCTTATTCAAAATCACACAAGAGCTTCGTTGTTGAATGGTTTTCTGATGACCACCATCCATGAATGAAGAACTCCTCATGAGATTTTTTTGTGTAATTTATTTTTAAATTGTAATTAAAATATATTGTGTATCCTTATATTTATTTTAAAAAAATTTTATGAACAAAGTTGACATGTATGTACATCTTTTGTTCAATTTTATAATTAGTTAATGGGTAATTTAGACAAATATTGGAAGTCACATTTAAATATATACTAAATATTGAATGAGTTGAAAGTTTTTCTATATGTTACAGGTTAAATTATAAAAAAAAATGCCCCTGAACTATGCACTTTGGGTAAAAAATACCTCTAAACTTTCAAAAGTTTTAAAAATACTCTTAAACTTTCAAAAAGAGTTCAAAAATACCCATGTCGTTAGTTTTTTATGGAAACCGTTAAAGTTTTGTTTAAAAAATACCCCTGAACTTTTCAAAAGTTTCAAAAATACCCTTAACTAAAAAAAAAGTTCAAAAATACTTTCACCAGAAGTTTATGAACAGAAATCATTAATACCTTGTTGCAAAAATAACTTTAAAATTAAAAAAAATTAAAATTGCTCCTAACATTAATATGGTGATCAAATTGTTTGAAGTTTTCTTAAGTTCGAAAAGAATGAACTTTAAAAAAAATTATAAAGATATCCTCATTTTTTTTCTTCATATAAATACTCTCATTTTCCTCTTAATTTTCCAATTCTCAGCTTACATCAATTTTCTCACCAACCAAAATTTTAAGCTAAAACATAAAATCCCATAAAATCTCACAAAATTCTAAAATTAAAATCTCTTCTCAAACATACCAAAACGATAATATTTTCTCTTTCTTTCTTTTAGAAACAATAATATTTTCTCCTTTGCCCGTACATACAAAATAAAATATTGATTATTTTTTTATATACAACTCAAGTTTCAACAAACACAAAAATTAGCTAATTCACATCAAAGAAAGTGACAAAATGCTTAACTAAGTAACTTATCAACAAGTTATATTGATCAATATATACATAGAGCTCTAAAGTCTAAAGATTGAGACTTAAACATAATAAACAATTTATCTTATAGACTTACAAACACAAACAACTAAACAACGTTATCAAACCTAACAACTCAACTCAACAATGTAAAGAAACTCGACTCAATGATTTGACTTCCAGTACACCTTATGAGTCGATATGCATATGAATTGGCTTTAAGAGTTGCTCCAGAGAATGCATCAATGTTGAAATTAGCCCACTTTGAGTAATGTTCTCTCAAGAAACGAACTAACACAGCAGGAGAATAATTCTAGCAAGAAAGAAAAAAAATGAAAAATGAGCATAATCGTTACCCTATTTGTATCTCATTAATGAAAAAGAATCATCCTACCACATTTATCAATGAAGTTCATAACATTCAACTAAACGAGATCGACGAGAAGAAAATAACTACCATAACTTGCCTTGACAAACTTATAAAAAGAAATAAACTCAACAAGGTAAATGAAACTTATGAACTAAAAAATAATGGTTGTTAATAACAAAAGTAAGATGCATATCACCCAAGTAAGGAGAGGAAAAGAAAAACACCTTTATCATCTCACAGATTAAGCATGTCTAGTGTTTCATTACAAAATGCATAAACATAAACAAAAAGAACTTATAAACAACTAAACTTATCAAAAGAGATAGACAAAGTAACAAAACTCATAAACTAAAACAAATTCAATAGAAACCGTTAACAATTAATTAAAAGACAACTAATCGGTTCCAAGCAAGTAAGCCTATCAATCAAGAGAAGCCTAATAGCAACCATTTTCATTTAGAAAAATGCATAAACATAAACAAAAATACTTATAAACTTATAACCACAAACTCATGGAAAGCATAACCAAACTTATAAACCCAAGCAAATAAGTTCAACAAAACTAAGAGAAAAGACTAATAAAAATCAACTTCATTGGGCAAAAAGCATAAACATAAACAAAAAAATTTATAAACAACTAAACATAGGCAATTCAATTTATCAAAGGAAATAAACTCAAAAAAGCTTATGACATAAAACTTATAACACTCAATGGAAACTCTAAACAAACTTACGAACCCAAACAAGTAAGCTTATCAAAACTAGAAGAAAAGACTAATAGCAACCTAATTCATTTGGACAAATACATAAACATAAACAACAACAATAACTTGCAAACAACTAAATACAATCAACTCAATGAAAACAAAAAATAACTAAATTATGACTACCATAACTGCGGGATAGTCATAGCATTCTAACACTTATTATAATTCAACACTTTAGAATAAAATAGAATTTTAAGCCAAATGTCTTATAAATAAGTTTAAATACTACTTTGGTCCCTGTGTTTTTTATTTTGGTTCATTTTGGTCCTTGTATTTTTAAAAAGTGACCATTTTGGTTACTTCACTTTCATTTTTACTTCATTTGTAAGGCATCGAAATGGTCACTTTTAAAAGTTTAAGGACCAAATGAACCAACGTTGATAGTTCAAGGACCAAAATGAACATTTTGAAAGTATAGGGATCAAAATGAACCAAAGTTGGAAGTATAGGGACCATAATGAACATTTTAAAAGTACATGGACCAAAATGAACCAAACCCAAAAGTACAGGAACCAAAGTAATACTTAAACCCTTATAAATATTACCTTGTAAAATATGCATCATGGTAGTTTGAACTCCACTTGCTTACTATGCTCTTAAAATAATTGGAAGATCTACTAGACAATATGAATAAGATTTTAGAGTTTTTAGCATAAGTATTACCTTATAAAGAATGTGCCATGGTAGTTCGAACTTCACTTGCTTACTATGCTCCTAAAAACAAACCCAAGATTTTCTAGACAATATGAATAAGGTTTTAGAGGTCAAACTTTAGTTGTAAAATCTTAATCAAATTAAAATAATGTCCATGGGAGATGTTATTACCTTAACAATACATTAAAAATTAATTTGAGCCCTCCTATTTAGTTTCAAACTACAAACATAGAGTTACCAAGGATTATAAACTAATATGCAACACTTGGTTGAACTTGGAAGGATTTAAACAAAGTTTTGAAAACATAAAACTTACCAAAAATGACTTAAGCCCTAGCTGAAAAGTGTTTGAAGGAGTCCAAAACTAATTCAAAGCTACAAACAAAAGCTTAAGCGTTAGGGATAGTTATAACACACCTTAAAAAGAGTATAAAAGGATCTAAATAAAGTTATTACCCATCGAACTACACCAAAATGGCCCAAATTCTAAATCATTATCCAAACACGAATTTTTTGTCCAAACACAACAATCTCTTTTTGGCTTGAGGAATCTTGAATCAAATTCTAAATCATGAAGACAATTAATTAACTTCAACATTAAAGGTCTTATTCCAAATAATAATTTCAACTAAAAAGACTCCAAACAACTTACCAAATATGTAATTTGCTCCAATACATCTCCAACTGTGGCCCTAAGATATGAATCTAGCCATTAACCACAACTAAGAGTTTAAAAACTCAACTCCACCATTTATAACTAATCCAAAAGAAAGGTTTAGAACCCTTAACTAACAAGAATCGAATGGCTGGCGATCGCGGGTGTGCTACTGAACGCGCGAATGGAGAAGATGAAGGAAGAAAATGTAAAGAATCGTGAATAAGAGAAGGAAAACGTGAGAGGGAGAGGGAGGCTGCCTAAGGAGGGAGAGATAATAGATGAGGGAAATGAAAATTGGGGGGTCTTTTTCATACATAATAGATCAAGGAAATGAAAATAAGGGGAAAATGAAAATGGAGGGGGGTTCAAAAAAGAGGGTCACCTACAAATTGAATCCCAAATAAACTTTTTAAAAAAATTTGAATCTTTAATGTAGGTTTAAAACAGACATTATAACTCCAGTTTAATAAGGCTATAATGCCAGTTTAAAATCGACATTAAAGATCTGATATTTTTTTTTGTGAAAACGGGCATTGTACATTCGTGTTTATTTATTTCAACCGACATTAAAGGCCTAATTTTTTATAGTGGCCCAAAGAGGCAATAAGATGAAAATTAGAGAGTTGGTTAAGTACCATGACAGATTAGTCAATATTCGCCATTGAGTCTTATAAGTCAGGGATAAAATCCACAATTGACAAAAAAGAGTCAAGTTTGTATGCTAATACATTCACTAGAAAAGAAAGTACGTCATAAAAATTGTGCTCAACGCTGCTTAATTGTGGTGGATGCGGGCATGGAGCCCAACTAGAAACTAGAAAAGGAGACGATTGGGCATCGACATGGTCCATGGCTAGGGATAACCCCAAGAGTGCATGTAGGTCAAGTTTGATATGCCCATACTTGCGATGAAGAGGAATAACAAGTACGATATAAATGAAAAATGCCAAGTTACATTCCAAAATAGAGAAAAGCACGCCCAACTAGTCGAATGAAAAAGCCTCTAAAAGAGTGTTTTCTGCTGGCTAAGCTCCGACGACCCCAAAGTTCGAGACGGATCTCGTGACAGGTAGATAATGTGCCAACGATGGTTACGAAAAACCTAGCACTAATTGCAGCAAAAAGGAAAAGATCATACTCCCAAGATTAAAGTTACAAACAAACGAACCTATTCGTAAGCTCCAACTTGGGTGAGAGGTTAATGTTATGGGTAATTTTGGACTTAGAGGTTAAGTCATCTTAAGATGCTCAACTAAGGTTTAAATGGCTAAAAGAAGGTGGCCAGGGCCTAATCCAACACTAAAAGCCTAGTAAAAAGACCAATAAATGAAGAATGAATGGGTTGAAGCCGATTCCAAGTGGCTAGCTAATAGCAACAAAAATGTGTTATCACGCTCCGCTTAATTTGGAATTGTTCCTTAGTTTTATATGTTTATTTAGTGATTTTATAGGTCTCAGCATCAAAGAGGTAGAATTGAGCGTTAGATTCACAATGAAGCTAAAACGAACCAAAGAGCTCAAATGCATCAGTCGGGGAAATAATAGGCAAAATTACAAAAATACCCCTAAAGGCCAAGTGTTGCGGCACTGCGCAACGTCGCACATGACACAATTTCCAGTAGCCTCAAATGCATTGAGTGCTGCAACGCTCCACGGCGTTGTGACATGGCGCTAGAATTCTAGGGTACCAACTTCACGACACGTACATGATTTTTACTTAAATTAACCTTGCCGCCAGCATTTTTACATCATCTCTTTTTCTATTTCTCCCTCCGTAAAAACCCATTTTCCACCACACTTTACTCAATTGAGACTTTTCTTATGATATTGTTTCTTGAAAGCTCAATTTCAAGGATGATTCTTAGCTAAGGTAAGTAGTTCTAGCTTGGTTTTAGAAGTTTTTCCCCTTTTAAATTAATTTGTATGGTTTAATGCTTTTGATTTATGCTTCATTAAGTTCATAAATCACTAAGAAGCAAAAGGTCGGTTTAGCTTGTGAGTTGTAAGTAGACAACAACGAACATTGTTTAATCAACCTAGAGGAAATCATATTAAATTTTTAATGGCGACAATATAAGTTAAATGTTCATCCTAGTGTAATCCCTAAAAGCTTAATGCGATTAGTTAAGTGTTTAGCATGCTTTACATCTATACATGTAATTAGGACAGTTGATTAGCATTACTAATCAATTTGGCTAGGCTTAGGCAAGAAGTGTAATCTAAAATTCGATGATCAATTAAACTAATTGGGGGAGACTTCAAATTAAACCCAAGCTAGGCCTTTATAATCATCAAATTTACAACTCACTCTTACTTTCAATTGCTTACATTTTATTCCTATCAATTTACTTTTCAGTCATCTTTTAATTTTAAAGCAAACACCAACCCCCTTCCCTCTCGGTTACCCCAGGGCTGTAAGTATTTTATTCGAGAAATACAAAGGCTCCCTGTGGATTCGACCCATACTACCATTACTGCAAAGTTAAGGTATGAACAAAAGTTTATTTGATCCGTTGGAGATTTCGACACCCTTTGGTCACTGATCAGTAGCCCTCCTTAAATCCAGAGTATTTGAGTTCAATATTTCTTCCTATGATCTATTTATGACTTAAGCATCAGAACACTTGCCAACCCATGTGATCATTTTTGTTTTTGCAGGATTATTGTTTCTCTCAAAACAAATAAATTTACCATTGTTGTCCCAGACGATTTCTTGGTATCAACAACCAAAATTTTTTATGATAACTAATTTTAAGAGTTATCGAAAGTATAAAACTAAAATTGGATATTTAAATATACCTAGACTAAAATGGAACGAAATTCAAATACGCATTTAAGTTTTACCCAAGAAAGAGAAATAAAGAAAAAAAAAGAAAAAAAGAAACTAAATACCTCAAATTAACAAATAAAATTAAATAAGACGAGCATCCTCCCCGAAATCCTCTGGATACACTGCGACCTTTGTAGTCCCAACCTCGGTGGTCTGAATTTCAACTCTTTCTTCATCTTTCAAATACTGAGTGCAGAGGAGGCTTGATTTCAACCAATGTTCCTTCCAAATTTGTTCCCAAACCAAGGGAACTGAAATTGGATAAAGAAAAGGGCGACTGACCGTTTTTGCAATCTGTTTCCTCGAAGCTTGGGCCTCTAGAAGCATCATTTTCCATTCAAATACTGCCGTCAAGCTTGGTTTACAGGTCATATCCTTTTAACTTATGAATCTTTTGGTTTTGATTTGATTTTGAGATGGAGGAGAAGCACGAGGACGTGGATGATGTAGGGAGTGCGTCCGGCGATTATTTTATCGATGACTCAGAAGACGATAGGCCATCAACATCTGGGAAGGACGATCAGTTGCATCTCGAGGCAAGCGACATTAGCTTTTCCATTTGTATTTGCGAAGTCTTGGTTTCACTTGTTGCTTCATGTCTTGCTAGTCAGTAGATACTTAGGTATTAATATCTGTTTCAATTCTACTGTATTCTTTAATCTCAAGTATGGTACGTTTGTTGTTTGTTTTCGTTTTATTCATTGAGCAGGAACCGTTGACTGAGCAAGAAATTGAGGATTTGGTGGCCGAGTTCTTGGAAGTTGAGAGTAAGGTGTCATACTGTTCTCTTAGCTTCAAGGACTCATGTTCCTATGTTTTTGTTTTGTTTGTTTGTTTTTTTTTTCCTTTGATAAGATACAAGATGTATATTATGCACTTGGGCAAAAATGCAGCCTAAGAGCAGGGGAAGAGAAAACCCCCTCCCTCACCAAAAAGGCTAAAAGAGAGCTTTCTAATTTGATTGTATCGTGAACAAGCTGTAATTATAAAAGAAGTTTTTTGTGCTTCATGCACCACAAAGAAGCTACGAATTAGGTGTTACTACAAAAAGAACCAAAGCAACGTTCTGACAGCCATACCCCACAAGATTTTTCCTCCGTTTTTCAGGTTCCAAACCACCAAAACATTATGTTCCCAATAATTTGTGATTGTAGTTGGGTTCTTTTCAAATATAGAAAAATGAGTCAAACTATTTACAAATATAGAAAATTTTTACCGTCCATCACTGATAGATCGCGATAGACTATAAATTTTTTCTATATTTGTAAATAGTTTGATATTTTTTCTGTTTATAGTAATTTCCCATTGTAGTATTGATAAATAGATTCTATTCTAATATCATTATTGGTATGAGGCATTTTGGATGGTTAAAAAAAAAACCATGAGGACTTATGCTTAAAGTGGACAATATTGTATCATTATGGAGATATGTGGAGGGTCTGTTGTCCTTATCAGTGGTGTCATGCCTCAATCAATGGAAAAGGGTGAAAATTCGTCTCCTAGATGATGATATCGACATTATTGTCATAAAGAGACAGAACAAAGCTCTCCTAGCCAATTGGATATGGAGGTTTTCTCATAGAGCCGCTCTATGGAGGAAAGCTATCAAAGCAGAATTTGAGTTTTTCCACTTTGATTGAACCAAACCTCGAGCAAAAAGCATCAGCAAGAAGCCCATGGTCCTTCAATGTAAAGCACATTGACCTTATATATAAAAAAACCTTAGCTAAAAGATTAAAGGATAGCTCTCTCCAAGAATCAAATTAAAGTCTTTATTATAAATCAAAAGTTATGAATACAAGAAAATAATTCTCTATTTATGGAGAATTGGAAAACAAACTAACCATAATCCTAACTAATCAAGGAAACTAATCCTAATTAACCAATAAAACTAATCCTAATCCTAATCCTAATCAATTAAGGATTTGACCAATATGCCTTAATTTACCCTCATCCTACTACATCAAGCTAATTCAAAGGGGCTACTATTGTTCCATAGTTCAACAAAGACCTCCTGTAATACCTTATCATTTCTAGAAACCCCCACAACTCGTGGTAGTTATTGGTAGAGGCCAATTTACCATAGCCTGGATTTTATCTCCAACAGCTTCACCTCTTTTTCAAATGCCACACCCAACGTCCCAAATGTTTGATCCTCGATTGATTGAAAACACACTTCTTTTGTTGGCAAATAATTGGTTATCTCTTGGCACATTGAACACCATAGGCAAGCGTTTTTCATTAGTATCCATGTTCAAGTTGTATACTAATATGTCATCGAAGAATACTAAGATAAACCTCCACCACAAGGGTCTAAAAATCTGGTTCATTAGTGGTTGGAAGGTAGCTAGGGCATTAGTTAGCCCAAAAAGTATAACCATAAACTCGTAATGCCTTCGTGGGTTCTAAAGGCTATTGGGCACAACCCTCTAGTGCATTCTTATTAGATGATTTGAATGCACTTTCAATTAAGGCTCTTGGGCTTCTGTCTTTTTCAAGTTCTTTCGGCTACATTAATTAATTGGAGATTTGTTTGTTTTCAAGATAGCATAGGTTATCTCATTGGAATCAAGGCAACATTAATTATGGATTTTCTTTGTTTCCAAGGCAATTTTTGTTGAGATTTTCTCATTGGAAGCAAGACAACATTGTTCTTCCTCTTGGCTCATGTTAGTATTAATTTGGTCCTTGGAACTAGAAGTCCTCTTGATTTTTTCATTGGGATTGGAAATTAATTCGTTATGGTTGCTTGATTCACCTTCCTATCATCCACACAAAACTTCCAACCGTCGTTTCTTTCTGACCAACAAAACTGGACTTGAAAAAGGGTTACGACTCGACCCCCAGGTGGATTACTCTAGTTGTGAGCATCTCACTAAGTACTATACTTTTGATGGTTTTTGGCCTTCTTCTATTACTAGAGGTTCTTTGAAAGCTCCTTGGCAGTTTATTTGTCAGATTTTTGATTTGGTTGCTGTTCATATTCGTCATGGTTTGGGAGATGGTTCTTCTATTTCTTTTTGGAATGATTCTTGGCTTAGCTGTGGTGTCATTTTTACAGTTTTCTGAGGCTTTTCCGTCTTACTCTTCATTTTGAGGCTACAGTTGCCAATTTTTGGAATTCGTCAACGAATGCTTGGGATTTGCATCTTCGTCCCAACCTTAATCAGTGTTTTAAAAAGTCCTCTTAGGCACGCGCCTAGGCTCAAGGCGCAGGTCTGGCGCCTTGCCTTTCACAAAAGGCGTGCGTCTTTTATGAAGCCTGAAGGCTCAAAGCCTGGGCCTTGGGGATTTTCCATTATTTTTTAAAAATAATAATAATTAGGATTTTTCCTTCTTTATTAACTTAATAAAGCTGATTTACTAAGCCTAAATGCAAAATTTCTTGTGTTTAGAAGTTTTTTTTTTTTCATATTTCCATTTCAACTATGCTTTCTCTTCTTAATGTAGTATTTTTATACATAGTGTGCCTCACAAAAAAAACCGCGCTTTTTTTTCACCTTGCACTTAAGCTCTACAAGACTATTGTGCTTTATTGCGCCTTGAGCTTTAAAAAACACTGACCTTAATGATTTGGAGATTATTGACTGAACATCCTTATCTCATCACTTGTTTGCTGCTAGATTTCATTCTGCTCCTGATCCCTGGTTATGGCCCCTTGGTTCCTCTTTGATGTTTACTGTTAAATCTCTTATGGCTGATTTGGTGGGTGCGACTGGTTCGCTCTTTTTTGATCTTTACTTTGTTATTTGGAAGGACTCTTGTCCAAAGAAGATCAAAATTTTTCTTTGGGAGCTTAGTTTGGGTGCCATTAACACTGTCGACTGTCTTCAACGACAGATGCTTTATATGTCTCGTTCGCCTTCCTTGTGTCTCATGTGTCGTATCATTTTGAATCTCCAACCCACCTATTTATGCACTGCCCCCTTGCATCTAGATTTTGGACCATTATTATGGAGGCTTTTGGATATTCTATGCTGTGCCCTAATTCTATTTTTGATGTTTTTGCTATTTTGTTGGTGGGTCATCCTTTTGGTGGTACTAAAAAGATGATTTGGTTGGCTCTATTGCGTGCCTTCTTTTGGCTTCTTTGGGGCGAGAGAAACAGTCGCCTTTTTTGTGACTCTTTTTCCACTTGTGATAGATTTTTGGAATTAGTTCTTTTTACTGCTTTCTTTTGGTGCAAAATTAATACACCCTTTTAATCATTATAGTTTATCTTTTTCAGTTACCAATTGACAATCTCTCTTGTAATCACCTATAGGTGTTTTGGGGTTTTCCCTTATTTCATTTATCAATGAAATGTTTCTTTATAAAAAAAAAAAAACAGCCAACCTTTGGAATTGTGGGTGGCTCCATAACTGATTAACGTGATTACTTTTTCCCCCTACCACCCCTTTTAACTTCATATACATGGTGCAAAAACACCTAGAAAAATCGTAGATCTAGTTACACGTTAGCCACTTCTAGTGCTTTAGCTTCCACTAGTTCTTCCTCGCACTTGTCCCTTGTTTCTTTGATTTCATACCCATCGTTTACTATTATCTTTTTTGAAATGGAAACTAGCCTCTTCATTGAATTATTGTTGCTATTAACAACATCAATTCTCAATTCTCTCACGGTTTACAATGATGCCCTACTGAATACTTGTCATCGGAAGCAAAACCCTTTTCCCTCTTCTCTTTGTATTCAATGTTTTAGAGCTTTTTGAGAGGTGGTTCCTTGCAAACAATCTACCTTTTTCTCGTACTTTATCTATCAATCTCTCTAAACTCTTACACATGTTAACCAACAACTCATTCCCAATATTTCTTTCTCATTTCCATCATTCACTCTTCTAACTGTTTCTATGCCATACTCCTTATTGTTCCCATAATTTAGCTCAATTCAACTTTTCTAATCTCTCTGTCACCTCTAAAAATGGTGTAGATGAAAGAGAGAATTTTACTATGAATGAAAAGTTGTAGAATACGTGAGAGGGGTTCTATATTTATAGAGAATTGAAAGCAAAATAGAATCCTAAAATGAAACTAAAAGGAACTAAACCAAGATTAATAGGAATTTACGTAATTTATCTTAATCCTATTACAATTCTATCCCTCCCAAAAAAAAAATCTCATCCTCGAGTTGAAAAAGAAAATGAAGATAAAAGTAAACAAGTAAGCCATTCAAATGGAAATGTTTTTGAACCTACAACCTGCTGAACATGTCATTAGCTAAGCCACAAACACAAACAGCAGCTACAAGCTGTTTTAAACAAGAAACTTAAAACAATTATAGGAAAATACAAAAGTACACTTAGGATTGGCCTAGTGGTAAATAGGGGGGCATGAACTTGATAAACGACTAAGAGGTCATGGGTTCATTCCATGGTGGCCAACTACCTAGTATTTAATATCTTACAAGTTTTCTTGACACCCAAATGTTGTAGGGTCAGGTCGGATGTCCCGTGAGATTAGTCGAGGTGCGCGTAAGCTAGCCCAGACGCTCACTGATATTAAAAAAAAAAAAGACTAATGCTCAAAGTACAAAGATACAAAACAAATATCGAGAAGTAAAATCATTAGCAAAGAGTATTCAAACAAACACAAACTAAGCAGAAAAAATGAAAGCCCTCCAATTTAAACATATGTCTTGAATAGAAAAATTAACAAAAAGCTTAGAAAGAGAACATCAGGAGAAGCATTGAGTCTGGCCGCTTCAAATCAATTCATCCACTAGAGAGATTTGTCATGGAAAACTCTTTGGTTCCCTCTGAAACCAAATTTAAAAAAGAATGGCTTTGACAACATTGACACATAAAAGATGAGACTTTGGCTTTAACGTAGGACCAACAAGGAGCTGATGAACATTTTAAGAGAGAACTCCCAAACACCCATTGAAGATGGAATATTGATAATAATTTTCTCCAACAAACCGAGGAATAGCAGCATTAAAAAAATAAATGTTGAAAGTCCTCACCAGCAGCCTCGCATAAGGGGCAGATGGAAAGAGAAATATAGTGATTTGGCTGCTTTCTTTGTGATACCGAGGAGAAGTTTAAAGAACCATGAATATAGCCCAAGTGAGAACACTTATGCGTTTTGGGCAATTTGACTTCCATAAACCATTGTACAGCACTCTATCCATAGCCTCAGAACTTAGAAGCAAACAAATGCTTAATAGTGATCTAATTGAAATCTACCAGAAGAATCCAAACTCCATACATGAAAAGTTCTGTATCCTTGTGAAAAATTCCGTATCCTTTTCAAAAAAAAAAGTTGTTCCTATCAATATATGTGTATATATATATTTGTGATTATCTTTTATCTTTCATTCTTTTGAATGGGAGTACTTTTTTCTTTTTGTAATTTTTTAGTGTGTTGTTAGCTTTATGTTATTTGTTCTAGGCTCCTTTTGGCCTAGGCTTAATATTATTTCAGTATTTTGGAAAGAAATATCTAGAAAGGTTCACTTATGCTCATGTTAGGCTGCAGAGGCTCAAGAAGCACTTGAAAAGGAGTCTCTTGCAAAAGTGGAGAATGACGTTCGAGAAGAATTGGCATTGACTCTTAATGGTGATGATGTTAGTTGTTGCCTTGTCTCTGAACTTTTAAATTCTGTCTTATTTACCATCAATGATGTGCTTTCGTGTCTTACAGTTGGAAATGGCCATTGCCAATGAAATGGCTACTTTCATAGAAGAGTGGGAAGTTGTGCTCGATGAGCTTGAGATTGAGAGTGCTCATTTGTTGGTATGCTTTTCTTTCTTTCTTTGATCATTCTTTTTATAAGAAACAGAACTTTCTTTCTTTGATCATGTTAACACTGAACAAATATTTCAATACCTGAATTTGTTAGGATTCAATGAAGCCAAAATTTTAGTACTTGAATTTGTTATGGTGCATCTAAGCTTGATCATAGCACTGAGAGAATATGCACCTAGTGAGGACATATTGGAACATTCAATAACTATTTGTAGGCGTGAGACAAGGAATGATATCAGTTTGTTGGTCTATAGTTTTATTGTAAATATGATTATTAACCCACTGTTATTATGAAAACTAAAAATATTAGATTTTCCATAGTCTTTTGAGTAGTCCTTAATTTTTCAAAAGACTATCGGATTTACCCTTAGTTAGTTTCTTCTTCTTCTTCTTTCTTTGTTGTTATTGTTGTTGTTGAAAAGGAGACAATAGTATTAATAATAAAGAGGAAATCGGAGAATTATTCAAGTCTACAAAGGGTAGACTTAAAAACAAAAAGAGCAGAAAAAAGTAATAAAAATTGCCCTTAATTTTTTGATACATTAGTTCTTTATTATGCTTTTAAGTTTATCATTTGGCATGGGCAGCAGTTTTGTTTGTATTTCTCTTTACCTTTTCTTTTTCACTCCTCTTGGAGTTTGTATCCTTTGAGCAATCGTCTCGTTTCATCTTTTCAATGAAATTTTTTATCCCTTGTTAAAAAAAAAAAAAGCTCAAGATGATTTTTCTGATATTTTAGTCTTCTTGTAAATTTATCGGTATATTCGTTATATTCTTTATGAGTTGTGTGTATGATCTGTAGTGTTGCTTGTGGTCTGTGGATGTTCTACTTCTATAAGTTATGGTCTTCTTTTATCCAGGATGCTTTTGTTTAATTACCTCTCTGAATAGGAGCAACTTGATGGTGCTGGGATCGAGCTACCAAGTCTCTACAAGCTAATTGAAAGTCAGGCTTCTAATGGTTGCTTTACTGAAGCTTGGAAAAAAAGGATACACTGGGTAGGGTCTCAGGTAACTGGTGATCTTCTTGCATCTGTCTCTGATGCAGAGAAGACCCTCCAAATCGAAAGGCCCGTAAGGAGGTACAACATTCCCTTATGATACTGTGAAGCTTGTAAGAACTGAGATTTTCAATTCACATATGTTTATAATGTCTGCTTTGGGCTTAGACGACATGGTAAACTGTTGGAGGAGGGAGCAAGTGGATATCTGCAGAAGAAATTTTCCACTCACAAGATCGAGGGAATTGGTACGGAAAATTTGGAAGTTGATTGGTGCTCTCTTAATAAGGTTTTTTCAGAAGGCCCAAAGGACAACGACACATTGTTCGGCAGCAAGAACTGGGCTTCTGTTTACTTGGCTAGCACTCCGCAACAAGCTGCAGAAATGGGACTCAAATTTCCTGGAGTTGATGAGGTGCGTTTTTTTTTTTTTTTTGGGGGGGGGGGGGGGGTTAGAAATCACAGTAAAATAAACAGGTAGAGTTTGGTCAATTTCCTTTTTCAGCTTCATTATTGGTGTTTGCCTTATTGTTTTATTATGTTTTATCCCGTTCTTTTCTTTTTGGAATGTTGTAAATGTTGGCGCTTTCCACAGCTAAACAATCGCGGGAATCTTCTATTTCCAAGAAAAGGATTATTTTTGTGGACTCTTTATCTTGGTGGTTTAAGCACAAATGACAGGATACAAAAAAGGAATTTGAAATCTTACCTAAAGCGTATTGTGCTTTCCATGCAAGAATGATGGGGAAACAACTATTCACTTCTTCATTTTTTTTTGAAAGTGAAACGAAAACAAAATTTTTCATTGATATAATGAAAAGAGAGTATGATGTAGCTTCAAGAATGCTCCAAGAAAGCTTTAGAAAATATTATTAATGAATGAAATAAGAGGATAACAAAGGGTATTTATACCCCAAACCAACAGGTCAACCGATTACCATAACCTAGACAACCGGTTACACTTAAAAACAAAACTAACAAAAGAAAAAGGTAAACAAATAAACTAAACTGAGACCAACAATATACATCAAATCTATCCCCCCAAGAAGAATAAACTCGTCTCTGAGTTGGACTAAGCGATGTTAAACTGATCAGGAGGAGGATGATGGTAGATATCCGAGACATTGAACGTAGAGCTTATCTTCAATGTGGGTGGTAAATCAAGTTGAATGGCATTTGAGCCAAATTTCGCCAAGATAGGGAATGGTCCAATCTTCTTATTAGTGAGCTTAGAATGGGAACTTGACGGCAGGCGAGACTTCTTTAAGTGAACCATAACAAGGTCACCGATCTGAAAACTGACTGGTCGTCTGTGAGCGTCAGCAGTGTGTTTGTAGGAGGCATTAGCTTGAACTTCTTCAGGAATAGTTTTGATCCTCTCAACCATAATAGATGCTTCAGCACTAAGATCAATAGAAACAGGTAAGTTAGCAAGATCAAAGGTTAACCGAGGGGTGTGAGTATAAACTACTTCAAAGGGGCACTTCCCTGTAGATCAGTTCACCATGTTATTGAAGGCAAACTTTGCTTAAGCTAGTGCGAGGTCCCATTGGTGCGACTTGTCTCCACTAAGACAACGTAAGAGGTTACCAAGAGTACGATTTGTTACCTTAGTTTGTCCATCAGTTTGTGGATGACTAGTAGAACTAAAAAGAAGATTAGTACTGAAATTTTTCCACAAAGATCGCCAAAAGAAACTCATGAATTTAACATCCCTATCAGAAACTATACTCTTAGGTATACCATGTAGTCGGACAATTTCCTTAAAGAATAGGTTGGCCACATGCAAGGCATCATTAGTCTTTTTACAAGCTAGAAAGTGTGCCATCTTGCTAAATCTATCAACAACTACTAAAACTGTATCATAACCTCTTTGAGTTCTAGGTAAACCAAGGACAAAATCCATAGAGAGGTCCTCCCAAATATTTTGTGGAATAGGTAAAGGAGAATAAAGTCCTTGGTTAGAACTCCTTTAGAAGTTTGACATATGTAACATCTTTTAACAAAGTTAGCAACATCTTTTTTTAATTGAGGCCAAAAGAATTTAGAAGAAAGAAGAGATAAGGTTTTATCCCGACCAAAGTGTCACAGCCAATCCACTAGAATGTGCTTCTTTTAAAAGTAACTCCCGTAAGGATGTGTGTGGAATGCATAAAGTGTCATTTTTAAAGAGAAAGCCATAAAAAATATGAAAATCTTTTGCCGGGAGATGATTAGAGCAAGCATTCCAAATATCTTTAAAATCCTCATCAGTAGGATAAAGTTCATGCAATTGATTAAAAGTCACAATTTCACTTTGAAGTAAAGTAAGAAGAGTACCTTTTCGACTTAAGGCATCTGCAACTTTGTTGATGTTACTTGGAGTATGTTTGATGACAAAGTCGAACCTTTGGAGGAATTGGATCCAACAAGCATGCATGCGACTAATAGTTTTTTGAGCATGCAAAATTTTCAAAGAAAAATGATCAGTTAATAAAACGAATTCTTTTCCAAGGAGATAGTGTTCCCATTGCTTAAGTGCTCGAACTAAGGAGTAAAGTTCTTGCTCATAAGTGGACCATTTTTGTCCAGAAGAACTAAGTTTCTCATTAAAGAATTCAATAGGATATTTTTCTTGGATAAGGACAGCTCCAATTCCTACTCCGGAAGCATCAACCGAAACTTCAAAAGGTTTTTGAAAATTTGGAAAACCAAGAACTGGAGTGGAACTTAAAGCTTTTTTTAGTTCTTCAAAACTGTTATTTTGAGAAAGAAACTTTAGTTTTTAGGCATTCAGTCAAAGGACTAGCAATAGTACTGAAATTTTGAATAAACTTTCTATAGAATGATGCTAACCCTAAAAAACTCTGAATTTCCTTAAGGTTCCTTGGTTGAGGCCAATCTAAGATAGCTTCTATTTTTCTTGGGTCTACACTAACCCCATTAGAATGAATTAAAAAACCAAGAAAGTAAATTTGAGTTTGCAAGAAAGAACATTTTTTTAAATTTATAAATAAAACATTGTCTTTTAGGACTTGGAAAATTATTTTTAAATGTTCTAAATGTGAGGTATTGTTAGTGCTGTAAATTAAAATATCATCGAACTAAACTACAACAAATTTGTTTAAATAAGGTAATAAAACTTGATTCATTAAACGCATAAAGGTGCTTGGAGCACTGGAAAGACCAAAAGGCATTACTAACCACTCAAAAAGGCCTTCATCTGTTTTAAAGACTGTTTTCCACTCGTCCCCAGGGCGTATCCTAATTTGGTGATATCCACTTCTTAAATCTATCTTGGAAAAAATGGATGCTCCACCTAATTGGTCTAGTAAATCGGATAGTCGGGGAATGGGAAATCTATATTTTATAATGATCTTGTTAATGGCATTACTATCTACACAAAGTTGCCAAGAGTCATCGTTTTTAGGTGCTAGTAATGCTGGTACGACACAAGGACTAAGGCTAGGTTGGATGTGACCTTTATCTAGTAAGGTATAGATGTGGTCGTGGAGAGCTTCGTATTCTCTAGGACTCATTCGGTAGTGGGGTAGATTCGGTAGAGTACTTTCAGGTATTAAATCTATGTGGTGTTGGATATCTCGTAAAGGAGGTAAGCTTTGTGGTTCTTCTATAAGTGAGGGAAATTCTGTAAGTAAAGTTGTTGTGGTCCAAAAGATTGTGGTTTTGGGACTCTAAAGGGTCTTTTTTTGACAACAAAAGCTAGAAGAGTCTGATTTTTTATTTGGATGAGATCTTTACCAGAAGAAATAAAAAAAAGTTGCTTTTTAGGAGAAGAATGTACCTTGTTTATCGTAGTAGACTTACCCAACGGAAGGAGGATTACTTTCTTGCCCATCCAAGTGAATTCATATGTGTTGTCCCTACCATTGTGGAGAGTTTGTTGTCGTACTGCCACGGCTGTCCCAAGAGGACATGACAAACATCCATGTCTAAGACGTCACAAGGAATTTGAGCTTGATATGTGTTACCTATGGTAATTGGTATTGTGCAAATTTCTTGGACTGAAGTATCTCCTTTCTTTGTAATCCAATTAACCTTGTAGGGATTTGGATGTGGTTCAACCTTTAAATTTAGAGCAGATACGAGTTTCTTGGACATAATATTTTCATTGCTTCCACTATCGATTATCATTTGGCAAACTCGACCATTTATAGTGCATCTCGTACGAAACAAAGAATGTCGTTGAGGATGACTTTTCGTTTTAGGAGTAAGTAAGACTCTTTGGATAACACATGAGAGTTGATCACCCTCATCAGGTTCTAAATAAGCCAAGTTGTCATCACAATCGATTTCAAGATTCTCTTCTACAGAAGTATCTTCTTCTTGAATAGTTAAAGTTCTTCGTTGAGGACATTCATTAGAAATATGTCCTTGTTGGCCACAACGAAAACATTTTCCCAGTGATGGGCGGTTGTAAGGATTTAAATTCCTTCTGGAAGGAGTGTGCTCAGGCCCTTTGCTCGTTGATTGTTTAATAGAGGGTTCTTCTTTCTTGTTTTGTTGATTAGAAGAAGACCCGAGAGTTCTTGATTGATTAGTAGGACCCTTTCTTTGAGAAGGTTGCTGTCGATCCCAACTTTGCCTTCTGAGATAAGTCTTGAGTTGTTTTGATTCGACATTTTCTTCAATGGCTGTAGCTAAAGTAATGACATCAGCCAAATAAGCTATTGGATGTAATTTGACTACATCCTTAATCTCGTCTCGAAGACCAAGAATGAATCTTGAAATAAGTTCTGTTTCAGGAAGGTTGTTTCTAGCTCCCAATCGATGGAATTCTTCCGTGTATTCAAGAATAGGTCGATCTCCTTGTTTGCACAATTGGTACTGATTATATAGAAGTTGTTGATAATTGAGGGGTAATAACCTTTTCTTCATTAGCCGCAACAATTTGGGCCAAGATTTAATTGGTGGTTTGCCATAATACCTTCGATTTGTTTCTAATTGATCCCACCAAGCCGATGACCCTCTTTGGAATTTAAAGGCTACTAACTTAACCTTTTTATCTTCAGGAGTATTGGCGTATTCGAAGAAGTTCTCTACCTTAGTAATCCAATCCAAGAAAGCTTCAACATCCATACGACCATCAAAATTTGGAAGATCAATCTTCATTCGATAATCTTGATGTTCTTGGAAGTATTGTTGTCTTCCATGCCGAAATCCCAATCTTTCTTGATTCCCAAGTTGAAAATTCTCACTTTCATCAGACGAATCCGAATCTTGTATCATGTAACCATGTAGTTGCATTTCTTGATGTCGAAATCTTGAATGTTCTTTGAACTTTCTGCGTATTTTCGAAGGATGTTGAATGTCTATATTGCTTCGGGTCTGGTTCTTGAATGGTTCTTGATGTCTTTCTTGAATTCTTGCTTCCAACAACTCCTTATTCTTCTTCATTGCTTCAAATGGTCCCTTTTCTTGAATGGTTTCATTACATCGAATGTCTTCTTTGCCCTTCCGATTGTCCTAGTTTTCTTGATCAATTGCTTGATTTTGTAAATCCAATTTTTGTAGAATTTGCGCCAGCATCAATCGTAGCTCTCCAACTTCACGCTTGATGTCGATCACGACTGTCTCTACCGAAGTCATTCGGTTTTCCAAGTTTTTGTTCGAAAAGGAAGCTTCCGCATCCATGAAGAAAAGATTCGAGAGAAGAAATTCGCGTGGGATCACAACGCTCTGATACCAAATCTGATGTAGCTTTAAGAATGCTCCAAAAAAGCTTTAGAAATATTATTAATGAATGAAATAAGAGGATAACAAAGGGTATTTATACCCCAAACCAACAGGTCAAGCGGTTACCATAACCTAGACAACCGGTTACACTTAGAAACAAAACTAACAAAAGAAAAAGGCAAACAAATAAACTAAACTGAGACCAACAATATTCATTAGAGTATGCTCCAAATTACAAGATACCAAAATGAAAGCGAGTACAAATACAAAGGATCAACAGGCGCACCAAGATATCTCAACTAGGTTGACACACCCATAGCGCCCTTATCACATCCCAATAATACAAGGCCTAAAATTCCAAATACAGAGGAAAAAGCAAATGGTAATAAAAGTACCACATCTAAGACAACACATTCAAACCTAAGAAGACATTATAAACAAGCTTGAAAGAAGTACCACTTACAAGCTTCACAGTATCATAAATTTTCCACTCACGATTTCAGCAAAAAATTCATCCACAAGTCATGCCAAAAGGATATTCTTGTGCCGCAACCAAGCTTGAAAGAAGCAAAGTTTTCAACTTTCAGCCATGCTCAAGAAATGTTAATCCAAGGACTTCTAAGGCTTCTTCCAACTTTACCTGATGTGTGCCAATTATGAGAACTTGTTCCCTGAAGCTTCCAGCTTCTAGTATCTTGTCTTTCAACTACTTTCTGACTTTCTAAAGCAGCCAAAAGGTTCTGGAATTTCAGCAGCTCTTCATCCTTCGGAAATCTTCTAAAAGGGATAGACCAGGAATGAGTACTCGAGACTCAATAGTCAGAAACTGATCCGTTGGGAAATGAGGCAATACCAGCCAAATTTGGGAATAATGAACTCAAAGAAGAAGAAGAATTCATCCACAAGTCATGCCAAAAGGATATTCTTGTGCCGCAACCAAGCTTGAAAGAAGCAGGATTTTCAACTTTCAACCATGCTCGAGAAATGTTAATCCAAGGACTTCTAAGACTTCTTTCAACTTTACCTGATGTGTGCCAATTTTTTTTTGAAAAGGAAACAAGCCTCTTCATTGAATTAATGAAATGAGACTAATGCTCAAATTACAAACTGAGAAACAATAGTACAAAGTACAAAGAAAAGAACTAGAGTTAACATGGCCAGATACAAGAAACAAGCTATAATCAACAGAGGACAAAAGAATACAAAAAAAGATACTTCAAACAAAAGCTCTCCAGCTTAGACACAAGTCTTGGAAGGAGAAATCAGCAAAGGCTTTGGAGAGAGTGTATCGCGAGGAAACATTAATCCGAGCAACTTCCAATTATGATGTACCTGATGTGTGCCAATTATGAGAACTAGTTCCATGTATGCTCTTCACCACCTTACACCAAAGCGCCTCCCGTTCATGCATATATCTCCAACCCCACTTTGCTAATAAAGATATATTTCTGGATTTTAAACTAACGAAGCTAAGTCCCCCATGTTGAAAATGCTTAGAAACCGAATCCCACTTCACTAAGTGATTAACTTTATTGTCCTTCCCAAAAGAAATTCCTCATAATCTTCTCAATAGCCTCAATTACTTTCATAGGCATAGCAAATGAGGACATATAATATATTGGAAGGTTTGACAACACTGCCTTATTCAACGTGAGTCTTCCACCTCTTGACTAGTTAAATCTCTTATCTGTCTAGTTTCTTTTGTATTTTATCAATAATTGGCTGCCAAAATGACATCTTTCTTGGATAGCCTTCAAGAGGGAGCCCAAGATGCAAAAAGGGTAAAAGTTCCACCTTGCAATTCCATTGAGAAACTATGGCCAGCGATCTATCTTTTTCACAATTAACTCTTTGGCCTGAACACCATTCAAAAGGCTCAGTGATTTTTCTAAGAGAATTCAAGATATTGTCACCATCTTTGCAAAACAACAATGTGTCATCAACATATTGGTAGATTGAAACAAAGAAATATGGCATTATTGGCTAAGTGGGGCTGGCGGTATATGCACGAAGAGGAGTCTCTTTGGTGTAGAGTTACTCAAAGCATTCATGGCAACGATCAATAAAATTGGCACACTTCTGGAACGTTTATGCTAAGTCTTTGTAGTCCTTGGATAAATATTTCTAAAGTTTGGAGGCAAGTTGACTCTATTTCAAACCAGGTTATGATAGTAGAATCTCCTTTTGGCAAGACATTTGGTGTGACATTATGTTAAATCGCCAATTGACTCAAAAGCTTAAGCTAATAGGTGAAGGTAGATTTAATTATATATCATCTAATACTCCCCTTCACTTGTGGCCTTGAAATACGAAGAAGACCCAACAAGTAGAAATGAAAATATTAATTGGGGAGGAAATAAAATTGCAGAGGTTTGAACATAGGACCTACTCGGACCACCTGCTTTGATACCATATTAAATTGCCAATTGTCCCAAAAGCTTAAGTTAATAGGTGAAGGTAGATTTAATTATATATCATCTAATATATTAATTCTTTATTATCAAGGTTTCCCCGATTATATGGAGTCGCGAAGTTTCCCAATGGTTTGGTTCTTGATCATTGGGATACAAGCACCTTTTCATGGTCTATTTCTTCCAAAGATTGCTGAAAGATGATGAAGCCATTGATTTCCAGATTTTATTGAGTTTATTGTCGAAATTTTCATCTTGATCGACGCGTATGGAGCTTGGATTCTTCAGGAGTGTTCTCCTTTAGATCTTTTTATAAACACTTGTCTGCCTCTGTTGCTATGGATAAGTTAGTTTGTAATGCTTTATGGAAGACAAAATGCACTTGAAGAATTAACATTCTTACTTGGGTAATGATGTTTTGGTCCATAAATTGTTCCTCCATGCTACAAAAGAAGCGCCCTTCTTGCTGTTTGTCTCCTTCCATATGTTTGCTCCAAGGCCAGTTTGGAGAACCTACAACACATATTCTTTGATTGTATCTTCTCACGAGTTTGTTGGGAGCGTTTATTCTCTATCTTTTACTTACAGTGGGTGTTTGGTGAAACGTTCAAAGAAACAACTCTTGGTTCGCCACCTATGAAGCCTCAGTCTCAGTTGTTGTGGTCAAATGCGATTAAAACAATTATCGCGGAGATTTGGTTTGAGAGAAATTAACGAGTATTTCAAAACAATCTATGCCTTCTTTGAACCATTTTGAATTAGCTTGGATTAAGGCTTCTTCCTGATGCTTAGAGATTTCCATTGGGCAAGGTAGGGCCGAGGACAGCTTCCTCGTCCCCGTCCCCGCTCCTCATTTCATTTCCCATCTCTGCAAAATTCCCCATGAGGATTTTCTTCCCGTTTGGTTTTTTTTTTTTTTTTTATATATATTTTTTTCCTGGTTTTTCTATACAAGACATTATGTTTAAATTGGAATGCCTTTATTTATAATGATTGAGTCTTCTGTACATTGGCATTAGGTTCAAATTTGATTTTGGTTACATCATGTTGTAAATTTATTTTTACCTATCATTTCTTGTATTTTGAACATTAGACTCTTTTCATTTATATTCTCCATTGCAGACGACCTAAGAATAAATTTCATATTTTTTTATCAGGTAGAGGAGATAGATGACGTTGATGGAAATTCTTGTGATCCGTTTGTTGCAGCTGCCATTGAAAATGAAAAAGAGTTGGATCTTTCTGAAGAACAAAAGAAAAATTTCAGAAAGGTAATAAATTCTTCTGTTCTAGAGATTAAAGAAACGTTCAGTTCATGTTACTTAAATCCTCATATTCATTAAAACTTCAAAAAAGAAAAGTTGAATTTATATTAAATATAATCCTTGCATTCATTATAACTTCAAAAAAGTTCTTCTACAAGGGCTTCTCCCAACAATATTCTACTCATATGAAAACAGTAAAAAAAAAGATGGGATACTATGGCGGAAAAGGTTTAGATGGAGCGCTCCTATAATTTCTCTCTATTTGTCTATGTTCTATTCTTGGTAAAAATTGATCTGAATCTTGCTTTAAAGACCAATGTTCTTCACAGAAACATTGATGGAGAGAAGTTGCAGACAAGTTAAGTCATTTTTCATTTTTAAAGTTGCTGGAAATCCCTGGTTGCAGATTAAGTTAGAAGAAAAGAAAATGTGTACTTGGAGACCTGGGCTCGAATCCCAGCAGCCACGAGAAGAAAATGTGTCTACTCATTTATATTAGATTATAGAGAGAACAACTTTCATGGGTAGAGCAGCAACTTATGGGGAAACTTGTGGAACATCCATTGAATTTCAAATTATTAAGGATACGGGGGTTCATTGTCTCGTTATGGATCTAGAAAAAAATTGATCTCTCTAACAAACAAAAAAATTATCATTGTCCTGCTTGAAGAATTTAACGTGACCTCCTATCAGTTTATGTTATTGTTTAAAAATTCTAGCACATGGACACTTTTATTAACTATACATTTTTTCTAAACCATCATGGGTTGGCCTAATGGTAAAAAAGGATACATAGTCTCAATAAATGACTAAGAGGTCATGGGTTCAATCCATGGTGGCCACTTACCTAGGAATTAATATTCTCAAGTTTCTTTAACACCCAAATGTAGTATGGTCAGGCGGGTTGTCCCGTGAGATTAGTTGAGGTGCGCGTAAGCTGTCTCGGACACTCACGGATATCAAAAAAAAAAATGATACATTTTTTCTAATGTATATTAGTAGTTGTATACAAGAAGGAACTTGAAGTAAAAAAAAAAAAAACAAAAAAGAAAGAAATTGATAGTCAGTAAGTGATTTATATGTTTAAAAAAAGGTGTTTTTGATGCTTAAAAATGGTCGCTATATATGCTTAAAAAGTGAGTTTTATTTTAATTATTATTATTATTTTTTATTTTAGAATTTTCTTGTCAATGTCTCTGCTAAGTCTTATCCAAAAAAAAATGTCAATGTCTCTGCTAAGTATTTAACAAAGATGTTAGTTATGGTGGCTAGGATTTCTGGTGGCTATGGTTTCTAACTATAAAGCACCAACACTTCTAAACTGGCGAAGTGTCGGTGTCGGACACCAACACGCTCCGTCACACCAATTGGCGTGTCCATTATTTTATTATTATTTTCTTTTGTTTTTTGACATGTCAGGACACACCTAGGACACGCCAGTTGTCACGGTCATGCTTGTCCAGGGCGTGTTGCCTATGGTCGCATTACCGTTCCGAACCCTATGTCATTTCATATTATGTATTTCATTATGTTTGTTTACCGCTTTCCTTTATCGCTTTCCTTTACTTTTCATTTCTCGCGACGGCGTAGCACTTTGTACGTGCAACCATGCCACTCTTGTAAAAGCTTATAATGTACTATATGCGAGTGAGACTAATCATCATACTTGCATACCCGAGAGTTGTAAGCTATAAAGCCGTTGTTGTCCCTTATTTGCTTTCTAGCCTTACGACACATTCTTTTTCTCAAACATTCTTCTAAATCGTTTGCGAAAACCCTTTCCTCTAAACCCGTTTCCCTCTAGAAACGGGGATAGTCGTTGCGAGAGGCACCCGGTGTGCCGAAGGTGATTCGAATCAGAATTGGCTGACTTATTCCTGAGCGAGGACAAGTGCCGCACAATTGTTTAGCAAAGTACGATTGTGACACCAGTGACACGCCAAGGACACTCCATATGCAAAAATTTAAAAAACAAATAATGAAACAAGACCCACTATCGGCAACCCATTTAAGGGGCAACCCAACTTTTTCAAAATTCTAGAGTTTTTACACACTTTCTCCATACTAACACACTTCACCCTCAAGACTTAACCTACAGTCGTTTTCAAAAAAAAAAAATAAAAAACTCACTATACTACCTGATTCTTCTTTCTAACTTCATCGACTAGTGTCAACCTAGTTGAGATTCCCAGGTGCATCTTTTGATCCTTAGGTTCTTTCATCGCTCTATGTATCTATATATTATATTTTGTATGTTAAGCATTAGTCTCATTTCATTAATTCAATGAAGAGGTTGGTTTCCGTTTAAAAAAAAAAAAAAACTTCATAGACGACGGTGACTTCAACTTTAAGACCCACGACCGCTGACAACTTATGTGACAACTTATGTGACGTCTCTTGCTGTTTTTTTTCTTTTCTTATTTCTGTTTTTTTTCCTTCCGTTTTTATCTTTCCTTTTTTTTTTTTTTCCGTTTCTGTTTTTTCTTATTATTTGTTAATTGTACGTGCACATATTTCATAATATGTCAAATTATGCACACATATATTTATTTTTGTAAAAAAAAAAAAAACATCATGTCCCCAATATGTCGCCATGTCGGTGTCGTGTCGTATTGGTGTGCATGTCAGTGTTCGTGCTTTTTAGGTTTCTAACAATGTTAGTGTTCGTGCTTTTTAGGTTTCTAACAATTATATTGTGCTTTTTAGGTCCATCAGTATTTTTATTTTTATTTTATTTTTTTGAGAAAAGGAAACAAGACGTTTCTTAATCTAAAACCCAATTATAACATACACAAATGTTTGCATTGACAGGTCAAAGAAGAAGATGATGCCATTTTTGATAGAAAACTTCAAATGCATTTGAAACAAAAGCGATATCAGAAGAGATGCAAACAGGTATATTTTTTATTATTACTTTTTTAATCTTCTTCTGGTCTTTTGTAGTTTGGCTTTCCTTTGCATACTTGCGGATTTATTGCCTTTTCACTCCCTTTAGCATTTGTATCCTTCATTTTCTTAATAAAAAGTTCTGTATCTTGTTCAAAAGAAAATCTTCTTTTGGTCTTGTTTACTTATGTATCTCAGTTTACTTTGTTCTTGTTCTGCTTTATATTTTTATTAAAATATATGTATATGTATGTACGTATTTGATGGGTATTTTTTATTGTTTGGAACTAGAGAAAACTTATTACAATGAGTTTGATTGATGTTCTAGTTTCATGACAATGAAATAGAGTAAACTTTAACCTCTCAGATTCAATTATGAGAACAGAGGTCCAAAGTTAGACCCTTTATTGACTTTCTTCTTCTTCTTCTTCTTCTTTTTTGTTTATTTTTTATTTTTCTTTTCTTTTTTGATTTAGGAGGTCTTCCAAAAAGATGTTTCCCCAAGAGATGAAGAGCAGCCTGTATCCCTGGATGACTGTTTGAACCTTGTTTCAGATGATAACACTGATGGACGTCGAATGGGGTTCTCTGATGATGAAAATGGAGATGCTTGCCACAAAATCAAGGTTGACATACCCAATGGTTCTGATGCTTCAAGTGATGTTGACATGGAAAGGTCTATGGAGCATACGGCTTCTGTGCTTCCTTCGGCTTTATCTGATTTTGTGGAACCTCTAGGTTCCAAGCGTTTAAATGATATGGAAGAATTGACCACTCAAACTAAAAAGAGTCGAACTAATGGTGTACATAACGATGAAAGTTCCTTGATAAAGGAGGATTCTGCTTTCAATCTGACGACATTGGACACCATATGCAACACGGAACAAGATGACCATGGTGCTGATTCTCTTCCATCAGAGTGTCCGAATAAGAAGATCCATTGTACTGCTTGTGATCAAGTGGTTATTAAGGCGTATGCACATCCTTTCCTTCAAGTAATCGTTTGTGCAGATTGCAAATCCTTGATGGATGACAAGAAGAATGTAAAGGTACGGAAAGAATTTACTTGTTGATCATACTAAAATTTGTATTTTGGTTCTGCATAAAATTTTGACTGCACTATAACATGGTTCATTATATCATACTAAGTTGATATACTAGATTGTTTCGTCTATATTGGTTCAATGTTACAGATACAAAAATATTAAAGCAATTGATGTACGCTGTTCAATCTTATTAGTTAAAGTAGTCGCTACTGATCTTTTTCTGTTGAAAGAAAAAAAATCATGTCGTATTTCACATGGATGGTTTTTGTTATCCCACATGAAATGCTAGTAAAATGACTATCGTCTTCAAGTCCTTTACATTCTATTGTTTATCCATAATAAGGCTTTTCTTCGAGTTCTTGGCTCTCATGTTAGAATGGTTCCAGGAACCTGATTGCTCTGAATGCTATTGCGGATGGTGTGGCCGCAATGCTGACTTAGTAAGTTGTAAATCATGTAAAACACTATTTTGTATTGGTTGCATAAGGAGGAACCTTGGTGTCGAGTGCTTGCTCAAGGCCCAGGCTTCTGGCTGGCATTGTTGTTGTTGTTGCCCAAGTCTCTTGCAACCCTTAACCATGCAGTTGGAGGAAGCCTTAGGATCTGGAGAGTTGACAGGTTCGAGCTCGGATAGCGATTCAGACAACCCAAATGCAGATATAAATATAACCATGAGGTAACTCACCAGCGATTGATCTCTTTCTGACATGTTATTTTTTATAGGAAACAAGGACTTGTAATTTGTTGTAACAAAAAAAGTTTACAAAAAGATAAAAAAGGAGATGGAGCTATCCTCAAACAGACAAGGGGATTTCAAACAAGGCTCCCAATTGAAGTTACGAAAAGTTACAAACACAGTTACAAAGAAATCCTTAAAGGAGAATAAACCATCATCAGCCCAACAAAACTCCATAAAAGATGCAAAAAAGAATACCCTAACCCCATAGAATAAACTTGTGGTTGATTTAACTTTTTTCTTGGTTGATTGGTGATCGGTTCTTGGTTTTCTTGGGAAGATTGAAAGTAGCTTTTGGTTGGTTCTTAGTGTTTGGTGGATCCTTATTCATAGCTTCATCATTCATTCGCAAGCTTTCCAAGTCTTTCAGACGAAAATACTAGAGAAGTTTTTAGTTCTTTAAATGTGTGTTTATTTTCTTGGTTATCTTTATAAGGTTGTATTTGTTGTTTATATATTGGCTACTAGTCCCGGGAGTTTGTATCCTGGAATATTTATTCATTTTCATTATATCAATGAGAAGTTGTTTCTTATTCAAAGAAAATTCCAATTGGAATAAAAGTAGATTGTCCATTTCGAAAAGGGAAAAACTAGTAGCCAATATAAAAACCATCTAGAAGCTATATCAGTTTCAATGAAACACCAAAGAGGACAGACCTTGAAGCAGGCAGGGACTCTTCTCTTTGCAACACTAGGAAAAATTTCAACAACACCAGACTTTTCTTGAGAGGGTTGCAATGTCAAAACTTTTAACATAAAGCCGCCTGAAAGGTAGATAATTAAGGAAAACCTATCCTCTTAGGAATTTGCATGATCTGACTAAATAAAATTCTTATAGTTGCAACATTTTGAGACAAATTTTTAGGCTTCTATTGCTTTTATTTTTTCTTGAGCTTCAGTTACCTAAAACTATGGCTAGGTTTTCTTTACAATCATTTTTATTATTATAGCCTAAATTGTACTTTTTATGTTTATTTTTTTTAATGTTTTTTTAATTTATTTTTTTAATTTTGTATCCTTGTACTTTGAGCATTTGTCCCTTTTCATTTATACAATGAAAAGTTGCGTTTCCTTTAAAAAAATTATTATACCCTTTAAAAAAATTATTATACCCTAAATTAGACTCTTGTTTTTCTGTTGTAATATGACTATTCTGCTTTACCAATTAGCTCAAAGAGAAAGCGTAAGAAAAAGATACGGCGGATACTTGATGACGCTGAATTGGGAGAAGATACTAAAAAAAAAATTGCCATAGAAAAGGTAAATTTAATGGAGCAATTTTGTATGATTTTACTTTGCAACTTTTAGAGAATACTTCACCATGAGCAAATTTTCTGTCTCATTTTTCTCTCTAAAGGAACGCCAAGAACGTCTAAAATCATTACAAGTTCAGTTCTCCTCCAATTCTAAAATGATGAGCTCTGCTGGCTTTTGTGGAAATCTATCTGAAGGTGCCAGTGTCGAAGTTCTTGGTGATGCCTCAACGGGATATATAGTGAATGTCGTGAGGGAGAAAGGAGAAGAAGCCGTCAGAATTCCACCAAGCATTTCATCGAAGTTGAAAACCCATCAGGTTTGAACATAGCTGCACATGCGCGTGAATCTCTTTTCAAAATTTTCTAGAATCGACTTATCTTTATCTGTTTTTTTCTCCCTTGTTTTTAATATAAAAACAAATCTTTTCATTGAATAAATGAAAAGAGACTATTGCTCTAAGGATACAAACTCCACAAGGGAAAGAAGTAACTACTGAAATAAAAAAAGCATTATAGATAATACATATATCAAATGATGAAAAATCAACTTAAGTTTAATAATCCAAAAAGCATGATCCATACGGTGATTTTTACTCTTCTTGGACTCTTAGACTTCCATAATGCTTTCACCAACAATTTATCTAGCGGGGATGCCAAAGAAAGGTGGGTATCAAGGGACTTAACCGAAAACTTACCGTTGGCCTCAAGAGACCAAATTTGCCTATCGGGGAAAGGCTCCACCCTTTTGTTTGCAATAAGGCCGAGAAGAGACTGAAATGCCACTATTTCTTCCTCCTATAATAATCTTCTAAAGAAAAGTGATTCAATTTGGTTCCCTTATGCCCATCCCAAAAGAAGTTTCTCATGATTCTCTCCAATATTTTAGTCACCTTCTCCGGCACTAAAAAAGAAGGCATATAGTAAGTAGGGAGACTGGACAGCACTGCTTTGCATAACGTAGGCCTACCTCCTCTTGATAAATTGTATCTTTTCCATTTTTCCAATTTGCCTTGGATTTTGTCAATTACCGGCTGCCAAAAGGATACTTTTCTATGGTATCTACCCAAGGGTAATCTGATATACATTAAAGGCAATTGCTCCACTTTGCAATTCAGCAAACTAGCTACAGAAAGAACCTTATTGTCATCAATGCTGATACCACAAATGGCTGATTTCGCCCAATTTACTTTCTGACCAGAACACCACTCAAATAATTCAATTGTTTTTCTAAGATTCTCAAGCATTTCATCATCATACTTGCAGAAAATTAAAGTGTCATTGGCAAATTGGAGTATTGAAACATGAACCTTTTCTTTGCCCACTAAGAAGCCTTCAAACTTTCCTTTTTTATGTAATCTGTCAGTGAGGCTGCTCAATACTTCACTTATAAGACGGAAGGAAAGGTGAAAGAAGATCACCTTGTCGAATTCCCCTAGATGCCAATATTCTTCCTCTTGGACGTCCATTAATGAAGACCGAATACTTGGGATGACACATCCCATAATCCAAATGATCCAACGAGGACCGAAGTTCTTGCCTTTTAGAACTTTTTCAAGAAAGATCCAATCTACACGGTCGGCCTTCTCCAAATCAAGTTTTAGTATCCATCCTTTTTTCTTTTTTGATCTATAATCCTCCACTGCTTCGTTGGCTATAAGGATGGGGTCAAGGATTTGCCGGCCTTCTATGAACGCACTTTGAGAGGGGGCAATAATGTTTGGCATAACTCTTTTTTGGCGCTCTGCAAGTGTTTTGGCAACAACCTTGTAGGTTAAGGTAGTGAGACTAATGGGCCGAAAATCTTTTACCCTTATTGCATCTTCCTTCTTCTTTATCAAACATATAAAATTCTCCCTTACACAAGAATTCAACTTTTCATTATCATAAAAGTCTTCAAATGGGCTTAGAAAATCACCTTTGAATTGCTCCCAAAATCTAAGAAGAAATTCTACTATGTAGCCATCAGGACCAGGGGCTTTGTTTTTTTCCCAATAGTTTCAACGCTCTATGGATTTCCTCCAAGGTGAATTGTGAAGCATGCCATATGTTATGAGGCTTAGAAACTATGGACCATTCCAAATTAGTTGGAATGGCTCCCGCACTCGGAAGCCTTGAGTAAAAGGACTTGTAGAAGCTTAATATAATGTTTTCAATGTCACGAAATGAATTGGTCGGTTGGTCTTGATCATCTAGAAGTTCAGCAATCAGATTCCTCCTCTTCTTTGCAGCTAAGAAGCAATTGGAAGAATCTTGAATTTTCATCCCCCAGTTTGACAATTAAGCTTGCTCTTTTGAATTAAGTTCCTTTCCTCTATTCCGTAAAGGGACGATAGATCAGCCCTTCAATGTACTTCGCATGTCCATTTCTACCGTGAAGTAATCTGCATCTTCAATAATGGCATCCTCCTTTTCAATTTCCTCAAGCAACCTCTTCTCCATTCTTTTATGATTTTTTTCATTAGTCGCATGCCAATCTTTTAACGTTTACTTTAAGCTTCTCAATCTTGAGGTAATTACAAAGCCTGCTCAACCATTATGATCCACATTGCTTGAGGATCTTTCAATAAGCTGACAGCATCTTTTATTAGACAACCAGCTGTTACAAAATCGAAAGGGTGAAGGGCCCCATTCAAAGGATCCAGCTTCTAATAAAATTGGAAAATGATCTGAAGAAACCTGAGCTTGCCTTGATACTCTTGAGTTTTCAAAAGCTTCATCCCATTCATAAGTTACAAGGAATCTATCAATCATTGACCTTGATACCACTCTTCCTTCCCTTGACCAAGTGTACTCGCCGTTTGAAAGTGGAATTTCTAACAAATTAGCTTCTGAGATAAATTTGTTGAACTTGCACATTCCTCTAGTTATTCTTCCAACTGGAAATCTCTCTTGAATTCTTCTAGTGACAGTAAATTCTTCTAGTGATAAAGTTGTTTAATTCTTCTTAGTAATACTGCCATCTGGTAGTTTCATGCAGCCAACTTGTGTCTCGAATTAGACTCTTCATCTACAGCCTTTTCTTCTTCTTTTTATTTACTTTTGCTTTTTCTGTAATTATTTACCATCTTTAGTTCTCCTTCTTCCAACCATTCTCTTCTTCTTTCTTTTTATTCTTCTGTTTTTTTCTATACTTCTTATCTTGTCTTTTCTCCTTCACCAGATTGTTATTTCTCACGGTTTGAGATATCAAAAGAAAAAAAAAATGGGAAAAGAGGACAGGCGCTCGCCTTATCTTAGGACAAAAGCGCATCAAGGCGACAAAAAGCACAGTTAGGCGAGCGCTTGGTTGAAGGAGCTCGCCTTAGCTACTTTCAAGGTGCAACCCCCCAAGATTGCCTCACCCTCGCCTTAGGTTTCCCAAGGTGCACGCCTTGAAAACACTGATGTCAAAAGAGTCCCTCTTTGTCTCTTGAATTAGAACCATATCAGGATTTGTATTATGTAGCAGCTGCTTTAAAGCCAATTGTTTTGAAGAATCTCCGAGCCCCCTAGTATTCCACGATAAAATTTTCATGATGTATCAATTGTATAAGTGTGAACTTTCTCTGCTCACTCTGTTCTGCCAAAGACTCCAAGGATCACCCGAGAGTGATTTCACTAGCTTCCACAGTAGATAACAAATTTTGAGGGATTGTCTTGCTGCATTTGGATGGGAAGAGCCATGCTTCAATCTTGCCTATTATCGGGCTGTCTTCTGTTTGGAACATTTTGACAATATCTTTGCCAAAGGAATCAACATAATCTGCTTCGGCTTGGACTTCCTCTGCTTCACAACGATCTACTTCTTCACTGCTTGCACTAACGACTGATTCGTTAACACAATCTTGCTGAATGGGACTTGAAGAAGATGGAGCCGAACTCGAGATTCCTCAAACAAAAGTCACATTTGAGCTAGAGATTTTTAATTTTGCATGTTTAAAACTTTGAGAAGCAAGGGTAGACTTTACTGACCTGTTGGGAAGAAGACCAGGAGCGATAACACGAACACATCACTCTTCAAGCAAGTCGGAATTGACTATGGCAAACCAGAGTTAATGAATGATGTTCTTCTTCTGGCATAATGCTTTGGGCATGGCTTGAATAGATGTGATTACTTCTTGATGGTTGGCGGAGTGAACTTCTTAATGGGAGCAAATTTTTCAAAACCATTGAGAGTGGGTTTTAGTTGGGAAGAATTCGCTGTGTTGCTTGGAGGATAAAGGTAGACAAAATTTGCAGGAGGCTCTTGATTGGTTGAGTGATGTAGCCTGTAGCCTAAAGAGATAACAAAGAGAATTTTCTTCAAGAATCAATATTGTGGATCTTTATTATAATGAATAATGTGTTTGATACAAAAGAGGAAGGTTCCTATTTATAGAGCTTTATTACTAGTGGGGGTAAAAAGGGAATTAACCTAGAATATTAACTAATTACCAAATTAACTCCTATTATTTAATGTTCGTATGTCTCAAGTTTCATGGAGTCAAAATAGAGATCTTACAGTCCCCTTCTCGTTGGAAGAGATTCTGCATGCTTTGAAAGCTCTTGGAAAAAATAAAGCACCAGGGCCGGATGGTTTTACAGTGGAGTTTTTTCTTAAGAATTGGATCTCTTTGAAATCAGATTTTCAAACCTTATTTGCAGAATTCTTTAGAAACGGAAGACTTAATGCATGCATTCAAGAGAACTTTATATGTCTCATTCAGAAAAAGGATACAACCACTTCAGTTAAAGACTTCAGACCGATTAGTCTCACTACTTCAATCTACAAAATTATTACCAAGGTGCTTGCTGAGAGGTTGAAAAGAATTATGCCTTGTATTATATCCCAATCACAAAGTGCTTTCATTGAAGGAAGACAAATCTTGGATCCAATTCTCATTGCCAATGAGGTTGTTGAAGACTATCGATCGAAAAAGAAGAAAAGTTGGATTCTTAAACTAGACTTGGAGAAAGCTTTTGATCGAGTTGATTGGGAATTTCTTGAAAATGTTTTGTTGCTCAAGGGTTTCAACTCCAAATGGATCACTTGGATTAAAGGTTGTATCCGAAATCCAAAATTCTCAATTTTTATTAATGGAAGACCAAGGGGAAGAATTCAAGCCTCAAGAGGAATAAGCCAAGGAGATCCCATCTCTCCTTTCCTTTTTCTCTTGGTGAGTGAAGTTTTAAATCCATTTGTTGATTTTTTTGTTGAGAAGGGGCTTTATGAAGGTTTCATTGTTGGGAGGGATAAGGTTCATATCCTTATCCTACAATTTGCAGACGACACGCTTCTTTTTTGTAAATTTGATGATAAAATGTTTTCTACTCTCCCTAAAATGCTTGAGTTGTTTGAATGGTGCTCTGGCCAGAAAATAAATTGGGAAAAATCTGGCCTTTGTGGAGTCAATATTGATGATGCCACTTTGAATTCAGCTTCAGTTCACTTAAATTGTAAAGTAGTATCACTGCCTTTCTCTTATTTGGGTCTCCCTTTGGGTGGTTACCCTAAAAAATTATCCTTTTGGCAGACGATAATCGATAAATTCCAGAAGAAGTTAGATCGTTGGAAGCGCTTCAATCTGTCTAGAGGAGGGAGACTTACCTTATGCAAAGCAGTTCCGGAAAATTTGCCAATTTACTACATGTCACTCTTTCTAATTCCGACTAAAGTTGCATCCACATTGGAAAAATTATGAAAGCCTTTTATGGGAAGGTAGTAAAGGCAGCAAGATCAATCACCTAGCCAAATGGGCTGGTGTCCAAATCACAGAAAAATGGTGGTCTAGGCCTGGGTTGTCTAAAATCTAGGAATTGGCCCTTTTGCTAATGGGGTTGGAGGCTTCGTCATGAATCAGATTCCCTTTGGAGTAAAATTATCCATAGCATTCATGGAAAAGATTCTTATTCATGGCATACAGCTGGAAAAAGTGGGTCTTCAAGTGGGTCGAGTCTTAGAAGACCCTGGATCAGTATTTCAAGAGTTTGGCTTCAAGTGGAAGGTTTTGCCTCGTTCAAGCTGGGGAATGGTAATCAAATTTCCTTTTGGAATGATTCATGGATTGATAATTCGCTCTTAGCCTGAGATTTTCTCGGCTTTATAATTGCCCATCTGCCAAATGGATCGTTTCAAGCCATTGGATGGTGATACATTTCTTGTGCTGTTTATTTTTAGAATGGTTTATCAAGCAAAAAAGTGGGGATTTATCAGATTCTCGAATCTGGGAATTGGAGCCTTCTAGAAATTTTTCTGTCAATTTGCTTTTCAAACAATTGACAGTTGCTGAAGCTTTGAATAAATTTGTCAAATAGCCCCAAAAGAATTAATGTTCTTATTTGGATCATGATTCATGGATCCTTAAATTGCTCATCGGTTCTTCAAAGAAAATTGCCTCCACATATTCTTTCTCCTTCAATCTGCCTCCTGTGTTTGGCAGCTAATGAAGATCTTCAACACCTTTTCTTCGGCTGTGGTTATTCGTTGGCTTGTTGGAGGAAATTGCTATCTATTTTTCATCTTCATTGGGTCTTCGATGCTTCTTTCAAAGATAATGTTCTTCAAATCTTATCTGGGCCTTCTTTCAAGCCTACTACCCAAATTTTATGGTCTAATGCTGTCAAAGCTCTTCTTGCTGAAATATGGTTTGAAAGAAATCAAAGGGTTTTCCATGATAAACCTCTTCAATTGTCGGATCGTTTTGAAGCTGCAAGAATCAATGCCTCATCTTGGTGCTCTCTTTCCAAGCTTTTTGTGAACTTTTCAATCCAAGATATTTGTTTGAACTGGGGAGCGTTTATTTTTTCTTGTTAACCTTCTATTTTAAGATGTTTATCTTTTGGCTTTTAGCTATTTCTACATGATCTTTTGATTTTTAAGTATCCTTGTAATTGTGAGCATTAGTCTCTTTTCATTATATCAATGAAAAGTTTTGTTTCCTTTAAAAAAAACAACCCCTATTCTTCTTACATCATTCTACCCCTCCAAAAAGAAAACTCGTCCTCGAGTTTTAAAAGAAAAAAATTATGAAGCAAACAAGGTATGAAATAAACTTGTTCAACGGAGTATGACCAAACCAACCAACTATATTTTGAACAAAAATATTATGATCAAAGTGATAAATTTGAGACAAAAAATCCAATATTGCCACCAAAAAATGAACTTCTCCATTGGCCATAAACCCAAAAAAGATGTTTTCCTTCAAGCTCATTCAAAACCGTATTCAAAGGATCAATCACTAAAAAACCACCTTCTAAAGAGAATTGTTCAAGAATCACGTCTTCTTTATCATTCGCTTCAAGTTCTTCGACAGTTTGGAGATCCAGTTCGAACGCAATCAATGTGTCATTGTTCTTGCTCGATTCTTGCTCAGTGTTCGATACCTCTATTCCATCTTCTTTGTTGAATTTTTCTTCTTCACTTGAAATAATTTCCGAATTAACATCTTTAAATTCTTCTTTTTCTTCTTCTACTCTGTTTTCATGATTTTTGTCCCAATCACCTCCATTAACTACATGGGTGTCAACAAGATTTTTTCCAATTTTATCTTCAAGATTTTCTAATTGAAATTTCCAACTGGATTCCTTTGTGTTTTCTTTTGTATATGAAATCAATCCATTCTTGAACTCTTGCAAAAGAATTGATAAATGATCAATATGTTGAGTCATTTTTTCCAATGAATGTTGGATTTCTTTTGTTGGTTTCTTTATTTCCTCCAATGCTATGTGATATAAAAAGAATAGGGGTTAATTGGGTAATTAGTTAATATTCTAGGTTAATTCCCTTTTTACTCCCACTGGTAATAAAACTCTATAAATAGGAACCTTCCCCTCTTGTATCAAACACATTATTCATTCTAATAAAGATCCACAATATTGATTCTTGGAGAGAATTCTCTTTGTTATCTCTTTAGGCTACATCAATTTGGTATCAGAGCGACCGTCTGGGCCAACGTTGACTGCCGATGGAAGATCGGGAAACTCTTGGTGACGACGATCACAAGAGGGAGCTTTGTGAGTTGTGCTCGTTGCTAAACAACCCACATCTAATTAGGAGGAACCCTTGAAATTCCAAGAAAGAAATAACAACCCAAAGATTTTTCAAGATTTTGCAAGAATGAATTATTGCCGATCAAGGAAGATGTTCCAGAAAAAACCAGCAGTTGTTAGAGGCAAGATAATCAATTTTACTTCAAAAAACAATGTTGGGATTCAGACTCAAGTGATTCAGAAGAAGAATTTCAACATACTAATTTGCCCATACTCAATTTTCTCAAAGAACCTATCATATGCATATTCCACATTGGAAACTTGATTCTAGTGATTCTAGTGACTCCGAAGACGTTTCTAAGTCAGTTTGGGATGGAATAAGCGGCGACAATATCGAAAAGGGCTCAACGATCCAATCAAACCCATTTTCAAGAAATCAACATAAATATTGGGAGTTAGATGAATTAAAGAATCATCAAGAATGGATTTTTATAGCTCAAGAAGAATGTTCAAGACTTGAAATTATTCTTTTGGTTACGAAACACAATCAAGAAAGGTTAATTCAAGAAAATCAATGGTTGAGTTCTATACCCACGACAAGATTGAAACATATCCAAGAATCCAACAAAATGACTACTTTGATCCCATAGTGATGTAAGAAGAATAGGGGTTAATTGGGTAATTAGTTAATATTCTAGGTTAATTCTTTTTGTACCCCCACTGGTAATAAAGCTCTGATACCAAATTGATGCAGCCTAAAGAGATAACAAAGAGAATTCTCTCCAAGAATCAATATTGTGGATCTTTATTAGAATGGATAATGTGTTTGATACAAGAGGGGAAGGTTCCTATTTATAGAGCTTTATTACCAGTGGGGGTAAAAAGGGAATTAACCTAGAATATTAACTAATTACCCAATTAACCCTATTCTTCTTACATCATTGAGTCAACCAAAACTTTTGACAATTCATCTAAATCAACAATGGAATACCAAAAGCCAGGGAATCATCATGGGTTGGCCTAGTGGTTAAAAAAGGAGACAAAGTCTCAATAAATGACTAAGAGGTCATGGGTTCAATCCATGGTGGCCACCTACCTAGGAATTAATTTCCTACAAGTTTTCTTGACACCCAAATGTTGTAGGGTCAGGCAGGTTGTTCCTTAGAAAAAAAAAATACCCAAAAAAAGAAATACCAAGAGCCAGGGGTAGCTGGAATGATTTGGATGGTGGGACCTGCAGACCGTTGGGCTTCTTGTGTAGTAAAGGCAGAGGACTTTGTAGATTTAAATTTTTGAGTTTCTAATGGAGTGGGAATCGACACAAGGAATAATAGGAGTCTCTTTAATGAAGCAGCCGACAACTTTCTCACTCTTCCATAAATCCACCTTCTCAACTACTTTAGACTCAAGTGCTTACACACTTGGGTGGTCAACCACCTCCGTGTTTTCTACTATAGTATCGTCGGTTGGAATTCCTCTGTTTTCCAATGACAACATCATATTCTCCAATGAAGGCTTCAAAGCTTGAGAGGTCCCTTGAATAGAATCCTCGAAAGGATTTCTAGAGAATCTCGGTTTATTCTGATATAAAAAATCCCATTCATGAATTGATAAGTCCACATTGATACCTTCATCTGCTGCAACCTGATTCAATCTTGCTCTATCAATTGGGTTATAAAAATTATTAATGATAAGTCACCTTTATTGAAGATCATTAACAAGTTCGATATCACAAAAATTCAAAAAGTTGTTGCTCTTTTTACATTCTTGAATTGTATTAAGCCTGGCATAAAACCACACTTGTTCTCCATAACCTGGATTTTTGCTTCAGAGACATTAAGTAGATTTAGTGTTTCAGATGCTATACTAACCAGACCTCCTAAGTGAGCTCCAATGGCCTCGAAGGTACTCCTACTCCAGTATTCCAGTGGGAGATTTTTGATTGAAATCCACCCACCAAAGCCTTTTATCACCGTCGGCCTGCTATGTCTGAATGTATCCCATTTTTCAAATAACAAATGAAACTTTCCATAATCATACCATAATCCTGGAGCTTTGATCAATTCCTCTACCTTACCACGATCAATTTTAATCAGTGCTTTGTCTGCAAAAAGTGGGTTAATAGTAACTCTGACTTGAAAAATTTCTTCCACAAATTTGGCAATTTCTGTCCACTCATCAAAGGCAAACAACGGGGTAATCACCCACAGGTTCGTAAAATCTTCCTTGAAAACATCCTAGTTCTTCTGAACCCAGTACATTGTCTTGCTCTGTTCTTCTGATGCTGAAACAGAGGACTGTAAATTCATAATTTTGTAAAACCTTTTCAGAGTACTTAGCTTCTAGTACAATATGAAACCTGGATGACCATCAGATTCATAGTTTTTTTACTTACTAATTGAACCGGAGCCTAAACATGATTGGTCCTTCATATAATGAGCTTTAAGAGTTGTGTTCTGTTTTCATGTGAACTTTTTGACAAGTTTACTATGGTCGTGGATGACTCAGTTTTTATTCCTGTATTTTTAATTTTTAATTTATTATTATTTTTTTAATCCTGTATTGGTACCCTTCTCTATTTTATTTTGATCCTTTATCATAGAGCTCTTTTCAAATATAGAAAAATGAGCCAAATTATTTACAAATATAAAATTTTTTTACAGTCTATTAATGATAGACCGCGATAGAATTCTATCGCTGTCTCTCACTAATAGACAGTGAGATTTTTCTATATATGTAAATAGTTTGATATTTTTTATGTTTATAGTAATTTTCCTTTATCATATGGTTTTTTGCTGCAGATTTCTGGAATAAGATTTATGTGGGAAAATATCATTCAATCGATACGGAAAGTGAAGTCGGGTGATAAAGGTCTTGGATGCATTCTTGCTCATACAATGGGCCTTGGTAAAACTTTTCAGGTATTTGTTTCTTCAAGCTGTTATATGCCCTTGTTTATTTATACAAAAGGTGGTCCTTTGATTTTCCCCCCTCTATAAAGAAGATGAATAATTTATTAAAAATAATAAGAAAGGGCATCTTCAAAATGAACAATTGAAGAACTCACTTCATCTGCTAGCTGTTCCAGGAATTGAGTAAAAGATGTCTCTTGCTTCAGATAATACTAATTTGAAAGCATTTAAATATCTAAAAACATACTAACATATCTAAATCACCTGAACTTGCAAATTGCAACTAGAATTCAGAGGAACTGTTTTCATTAGAGCATATAGAGGAAGCTTTTGATTTAATGTTCTATAGGACTGAGGAAAAACCGTGTGTTCAAGATATAAGGTTTAATGCTTCTCCTTTGTCTCCCTTTAAGATACCCTCCAAATTTTCTTCCATTGTAGAAGCTTGTGGTCTTCAGTTGTGTAAAGTGAGTTAAATTTGTTCCCGATCTTAAGGAATGCTCCTTTGAACTTTGTTTCGGTGGTAGTCCTTTGGGTTGAAGCTACATTCTCCAGGCTTATTTTTGTTAAAGATGGTCAAAGTTTGTTGTTTGCATATGTTGGGTTCTTCTTCCTTCAATATTTTGGGATTTTTGTATAGATGTCCTATTTTTGAAGGCCTAAATGAGATTTGATCCAACTTTTGAAAAACAAAGTTTTTTGGCATTCTGGTTACGTCATCACGGGGTGAAATTATCAAAACAACCAAAATGCATGCATGAGGAGCAAAGATCTCGCTCTCTCCCACTTCTCAATTCTCGCTCCTGCTATCCTTCTCCATTCGCTTTTCTATGGTCAGAAAACTTGTCCCTCCTCGATTCTCGCTCTTGATCCTTGATTTTTGCTCCTCGATTCACTCCCGTTCTCCTTATCTCTAAAAAAAAAAAAAAATTGTAGATTGAGCCCGAAGAAGAATCAATTCGAATCGAAGAAAGAAGAAGCCGAGGATTTAATAAAATGGTTCTCCCCAAGCTGCAAATTAGATTTTATGAAAAAAGGAAAAAGCTGCATATTCAAGAAGAAGAAGGAAGAAGGAAGAAGTCCATCGAGGATTTAAAAAAATATTTCTCCCAAGCTACAAATTAGATTTCTTTTTTTTTTTTTTTTTTTTTTTTTTTTTTTTAAAGAGAAAAGTTGTAGATTGAAGAAGAAGGAGGAAGAAGGAGAAGTCCACTGAGGATTTAAGAAAATGTTTCTCTCAAGTTGTAGATTGGATTTAATAAAAAAAAGAAAAAAGTTGCAAATTGAAGAAGAAGCTAAAAATTGGAGGAGGAGTGAGATTGAGAATCAAATAGCGAGAGGAGTGAAGCATCATGCATGCATTCTTGTGGTAATTTCACATGGCGTTGACGCAAGCAGAAGGTCAAAATTTCTTGATTTTTAAACCTTGGCCTAATTTTCATTTGGGCCTTGAAAAGGGGCTATCCTTACAAAAATGCTCAATATTTTGTGTGCATGTTCTCAAGCTTAGATGTCATTCAAGTATTCTGTTAAAGCTTTGGTTTGAAAGAATTCAACAATTTTTACAGGAGAAGTTCCTTCATTGGATTGCTTGCTTTGGTTTAGTACGGGTTCAAGCCTCTTCACATTAGATCTGGATTGATTGTTTTGCTCCTGTTTAGTCATTTTCTCCTTTTCTTTTCTATGTATTCGTTTTGGAAAGTTTGAAATTTTTGCTTTTTATTTCCTTGTATTTTGAGCATTAGCCTATTTTCAATGAAAAGTTGCTTCTTTTTTTTTTTTTTTTTTAATATCAAATGTATGGAATACTTTTTCTTTCAGTTGCACAAGATTACATCTTCCATTTCTTCTTGTTTCAAATTTCTTCTCACCATGCATTTGAACTTTTTCTGTATAAAGCCCTTTATGTAACATTGTACAAGTCGATGTTCTATATGAAAGATGGTTAACTTCTAAGGTGACCAATTGAAGATTTCAGTAACATTGCATGTTAGGAGGGTTTGCACTTGACATATTTTACTTTTATGCAGTCTTGAACGTTTTTAGAAGAAATGAATCAAGAACTAATCGATAGTTTCTTTTTTGGAAAAGATTAGACTTAAGAGATATCGTGACTGCCACACTCCTTCAATAAATGAAAGAAATGTAGTTATTTAGAAACCTCCTAACGAACGGATGCATAAGTACAATCCTTTTGCCTACTTTTATTACTGCAATTCTGAGTTGTAAGTCGATTATAACTTATTTCTGATGATTTGTGATTTTTTTTTTGCTGAATTAAACTATGGTCTCAGGTTATAGCATTCTTATACACTGCAATGAGAAGTGCAGAATTGGGTTTACGAACAGCACTTATTGTTACCCCTGTCAATGTGTTGCATAATTGCGGCCTCTTCGCATTTTCATGCTGGAAGATGTAACAAGGTGAAAATCCATTGTTTGCTTTATTCATATATTTTTATCACGATGATTGAGGTGTATTCTTAGTGTGTTCAGTAAATTGTGTGCATCATGTAGTCATTGTTCTAAAAGGCATACTGATATATAATATATTCAAGTTGTTAAATCACCGATACCTAAAAGTTTAAACGAACGGGTTACAGTAAATTTTATTTTATCAACCCTTCAACAAGTGGAAATCAAATTTAATTGGAAAGCAAATGAAATTACATGAGTTCGAATACAGGATTTTTTTTGCTTAGATATCATGTTAAATCACCAATCAACCTAAAAATTTAAGTTGATGGGCTAGGGTAAATTTGATTTTTTTTTTTTTTTTTTTTTTTTTAAACGGAAACAAAACTTTTCATTGATGAAATGAAAAGAGACTAATGCTCGAATTACAATGAGACATAATAAACAAGGAAACTATAAGACGAGGGGATCAGCAGGTGCACCTAGATATCTCAACTAGGTTGACACACTCATAGCGCCCTCATCATATCCCAATAGAAAATGCTACTATTAAAAAGAATTACAATTTGATTATATCAACACTTCAACACAAGTTCTTTAAGTTTTATAAGAAATAGAAAATCAGCCTCTATAGTACATGAGAAAGGTTTACTTATACGAGCTATTCGACCTAACTTTTTTTTTTTGAAACAAGAAACAAGCCTCTTCATTAAGATAATGAAATGAGACAAAAGCTCAAGTTACCAGATGAAACCAAGAAAGGAAATCAGAGGATCAGCAGGTGCACTCGAACATCTCAACTAGGTTGACCCTCATCATATAAAAGAATAACTAAAATAGATAAAAACAGAATGAACCAAGCCATAACACGGCCCAGCCAACATACTGACAGTTCTTACACAAAAACAGCACCAGAAACTACTAAGGAACAACCAAAACATACATAACAATGTCCTATATTTAAGGACAATACAAACTGAATCTAAAAGACAGACAACTTCATCATCTGGCATCAACTAGTAATCTTGGGAAATGAAGGAACGCCAATTTAAGCAAATATCTTGAATGTAGTACTCCACAAAAGCCTTGGAAAGTGAACACCACGAGGAAGCGTTCAGCCTTGTTGTCTCAAAGCGAGAAAACCAAGGAGTTTCCTTGTCGTGGAACACTATTTGATTTCTTTCGAACCATAATTCAGCAAGCACCGCTTTAACAGCATGGGTTCAGATAAGAGTTGAGATTTTCTTTAGTTTCGGCCCCACAAGAATCTGCAAAACGTTTTCTCTAAAATCTTGCCCAAAGACCCAACAAATATTGAAACAATCAAACAGAGATTGCCAACATTTTTCTGCATAACAACATTCAAAGAATAGGTCCTGAAGATCCTCCCCATCAGCCTTGCAAAGTGCACACATGTTTGGAGATGGGCTATGAGAGGGCAGTTTCCTTTGCATAACAGCTGAGCAGTTTAGAAGCCCAAAAAGTATGATCCAAATTGTTATATTAACTCGTCGAGGACTTTTGGACTTCCACAAGGCTTTCTTCAATTGAAGGTCAAAGTTGCGGCCAAAGAAATATGAGTGACTAGGGACTTTACCGTGAAGGACCCATTAGTTTCAATTGACCATGAACGTTTGTCTGGACTATCCCACACTTGTTTCATAGAGATTATGGGCAACAAAATCTGAAATTCAGTAATCTCTTATTCTTTCAATAGTCTTCTAAAAGCTATGAACCAAGAAGATGTGTCTTGATCCCAATGCTCCATCACCGACCCATAAGGATTGATTGCAATTCTATACAAATCTGGAGATCTATTCATTAAAGAAATGTTATCAACCCAAGGGTCCCGTCAAAATCCAATCCTGCTCCCACTTCCAAAAAAATCCCAATTGTTTCGAACTTTCTCCTTTTGGAATGGAATATTTACGGAATCCCCATGAATAGGATCAAACCTCCATGGTATTTATATACCGCCAGTGCTTCCACTTTTTGCCAAGTTCTTGCAATGTTCATCCATGGGCTGCGGAGGCTAAAACCAAGCTTTCCCCAGGTGTGCCAATTGAACTTGTCCCTCCCATGTATGCTCAATACCACTTGACTCCATAGGGATTTTTCTTTGTTTATTAGTCTCCACGCTCATTTGGCCAAAAGTGCCAGATTTCTATTTCTTTGACCGCCAAAGCCAAGCCCTTCATCCTCCAAAGCCTTAGTAACCAACTCCCATTTCACCAAATGATTGATCTTGCCTCCTTTATGCCCCTCTCAAAAGAAGTTCCTCATAATTCTCTCAATGATAGAAAGAACTTTTTCTGGCATAAAAATGGAAGACATATAGTAAGTAGGTAAATTAGAAAGAACTGACTTACAAAGAGTTGCTCTTCCTCCTTTGGGAAGGTTGTATCTTCTCCATTTATCTAACTTCCCTTGCACCTTATCAATAACAGGTTGCCAGAACGCAACTTTTTTAGGGTATCCACCCAAAGGTGGACCAAGGTACATGAAAGGGAGACGTTCAACTTTACAATGAAGCCTTGCAGCAATTGAAAACAACTTATTGTCTTCGTCCCACAAAGTGCTGACTTTTCCAGAGTTTTATTTAAACAATCGATCATATCATCATCATCTTTGCAAAACAGCAAGGTATCATCCGCAAATTGTAAGATGGATACATGAACCTTGTCTTTTCCCACAATAAAGCCTTCATACTTCCCTTTTTCATGGATTCTAGCGATTAGTACGCTTAAAACCTCACTAACTAAAAGAAATAGAAAAGGTGAAAGGGGATCACCTTGCCTAATTCCTCTAGTGGCGAGAATTCTGCCTCTTGGTCTACCATTTATGAAAATGGAGAACTTTGGATTAGAAACACAACTCATAATCCATGAAATCCAACGTGAGTCGAAGTTCTTCCATTGCAAAAGTTTTTGAAGAAAATCCCAATCCACTCTATTGAAAGCTTTTTCTAAATCCAGCTTTAAAATCCAGCCCTTCTTCCTCTCGGCTCTATAATCCTCCACAGCTTCATTGGCTATCAAAACAGAGTCTAGAATTTGTCTTCTTCCAATGAACGCACTTTGTGTGGGAGCAATGATGTTTGGCATGATCCCCTTAAGTCTTTCGGCCATCACTTTGTGTGGAAGGAAAATTCATCTGGCGCATGATGCTGAAAGAGGTCCAAATGTTGAGCGTTGGGACGATGCACATGGTGGGAGGAAGAATAACCTAGTTACCATTATCTCCATCCGTTTCAATAGAGGTGAGCATCGATCGGACGGGGACGGTTTTTCACAAAAATTGGTGCTGAAATCGACCTCATCGGTTTAGAAAAATGCAAACCGCCAACCAACACATGAAAGCATTAAACCGAGTGGTCAGTGGACTGGCGGTTCGGTCGGTTTCGGTTTAAGATTTCGACTTCTTTTTTTTTTTTTTTTTTTTTTTTTGAAAAGGAAATGAGTCTCTTCATTGAATTAATAAAACGAGACTAATGCTCAGGTTACAAAAAGAGATACAAAAGCATAAAACCAAAGGATCACGGAGTGCACCCGGACATTTCAACAAGGTTGACACCCCCTTAGCACTCTCATCATTTCCGCACAAATAGCAAAAATCCATAAGGCCGATAACCAGACTAAAACTGGAACAAGTAATAAGAATACCAAATACAATGGGGCAAAAAAACCTCTTAAAGCAAAAAGAAGTAAAACAACAACCCAGCCCATCCATGATGGTCTCCAACTGCCAGACTACTCTCTATCAATCTGCCACATTCCTTTATGTTCAACCAACTGTTACAAAATCTAAATGGGATTGGACCCCATTCAAAAGCTCTAGCTTCAAACAAGATAGGGAAATGGTCGGACATGGTACGAACTGGCCTTGCCACCCTTGAGTTTTCAAACATCTCCTCCCAATAATTAGATACTAGGAATCTATCAATGAGAGATCTTGAGACCACCTCTCCTTCCCGAGACCAAGTGAAACGCCCATTGGACAGTGGAATTTCCAGTAGATTGGTGTCACCAATGAATTTGTTGAACTTCCGCATTCCTCTTGTTAATCTTCCGGTGGGAAAACGTTCCTGCCCTCTTCGAGTCACAATGGACAGCAATAGAGGACAATTCAGTCCATAAACTATTTCTTTTTCTTTCTCTTTGAGCTCTTTGATTACATAAATCTTTTCTTTCGTCCCACATGGTTAACAACCCTCCCGATCGACCAATTGCTTCAATAAAATACCATCCAACATCTTTCGAAGTCCATAGACTTTTGATGAAGGCTTTATCAAAACTGCCTCTCTTTGTTTCTTAAATCAAAACTTAGTCCGGATTTAATTTTTGCAACAATCTTTAATCACCAATCTTTTTTATTGATCTTCGAGTCCTCTAGTATTCCATGAGACAATCTTCATTGAGAGTGCAAGTACCAGACAAGGATCGGCGAACAGCTGAGGCGATGTGCTTTGATGAAAAGAGACTGAAGATTTGATCGAAGAAGAAAGAAAGGTGCCGGAGCTATGGTCGGAGAGTGGAAAGGAGAGAAGAGAGAGGAGAGAGGAGAGAGGAGAGAGGAGAGAGTCAAAGTTGACAATGCCGATGCCGACTCTCTCCGCCGCCGTCAAAGTTGTTTGATGCCCCTCCCTTTGCCGACCACCCCTCTCCAACGCTACATGTTGGTTTGAAAAGTGTGGTTTTTTTTTTTGTGTCTATGCGTGTCCGGTAGCATGTCTATGCGTGTCATCACGTGTCCAAAATTTAAAAAATAATAAATAAAAGAGGACATGAATTTTTACGTGTCTGACACGTGTCAGGGGCGTGTCCAAGCGTATCGGTGTTCGACACTGACACTTCGCCAAAAGTGAGGTGTCCATGCTTCCTAGTCAAATACTGATGGGCCCTCGGTTATCCCCCAAAGGCCAATTGTTATGGTCTAATGCCATCAAGGCATTAATTTCAGAATTATGGTTTGAGCAAAATCAAAGTGTTTTTCATGACAAATCGACAGATTGGTCTAATCGTTATGGAGCCACTCATCTCTTAGCCTCTACATGGTGTTCTCTCTATCCAAGGCCTTCGAGGACTACTCCATCCAAGATATTTGCTTAAATTGGAATGCCTTTCTAATTCCATCTTAATTATGTAACTCGCTTAAAAGACTTTTGTTGAGGATCTTGTTTGTATTTCTTGTTATTGGAATGTGATGAGGGTGCTAGAGGTGTGTCAACCTAGTTGAGATAGTCGGGTGCGCCTACTGATCCTCATTGCATTTAGATCTTATGTATCGTTGTAATTTGAGCATTAGACTCTTTTCATTTCATCAATGAAAAGTTTTGTTTTTTTTTTTTTTAAATATAAAATAGAAAAGAGAGACCTTTGAAAACTAGATGAGGCTTAACTTTACAACAAAAATCCATTAAACAAAAGATCTTTCCAACTGAAGAGTTGTCCAGCAGAGGGTAAAACTTGAAACTTAAATGAATTAGACCTTTGATTGCAGATGAGGCTTGAGAATGAAACCAAAATAGGACTGACTGCATGATGCTTAATCAAAAGCCTCACTAGATACCGAACCAACCTATCATCTAGAAGGAGGAGAAGGATAGCTTGCTCCTTAGCTTTTATGGATAAAACAATAATCAAAAGATGGCTAAAAGTATGAGAAAATCAAAAGTCCAATCTTCAATATGTCCTTCAGGTATTATATGGAGCCCAAGCTTCAATAGTCCATATGCCCATTATGTATGGCGGCTAGTGAAGACCTTCTGCATCTCTTCTTTGAATGCCATTATTCTTTTGATTGCTGGAAGAAGCTTTTGTCAATTTTCCATCTACAATGGGTATTTGTTAACTCTTTAAGGGGGTATTTGGAGTAAGGAGTAGAATAATGAGGAGTAAGGAGTTATGAAATCTAGGGAGTTGTGAACTCCTGGGACCACAGTGTAAGGAGTTGATAAAAGATATAAAATTGATGTTTTTTAGTAGTGGGAACTACCAACTTGTTGGGGGCCAAACAATGAGTGGAGTTCACAAACTCCTACTTCCCAATTCCTTGGGCCAAACATACCCTAAAAGATAATGTCCTTCGAGTATTATACAGAGCATCTTTGAAGCCTATGTCTCCATTGTTATGGGTGAATGCAGTCAAAACATTACTAGCTGAAATTTAGTTTGAAAGGAACCAAAGAATTTTCCAAGATAAGCATCTTCAGTGGCCTAAACATTTTGATGTAGCAAGATTTAATGCTTCCTCTTGGTGTTCCTTGTCTAAGTTTTGTGAATTTTTTTATTCAAGATATTTGTCTAAATTGGGGAGCTTTTATATTTTCTACTTGATCTTTGACTTATTTTGTTATGATGATGTTGTGTTACTTTCAGTATCTTTTGTTTATTTGTATCTTCTATTTTGGAGCATTAACTTCTTTTCATTATATCAATAAAAAATTTTATTTCCTTTCAAAAAAAAAAAAAGTCCAATCTAAAGTTGTGCATAAGCTTATCCATAGGGGCTTCGAAAACTCCACTGCCGAATTCACCAAAATAGAACTAAATGCATCAAATTTCAAAGAGCAATGTATTGTTGGTAAATGTATTGATTTAGTATTTCCGTTTGTAAGTTTGTGTGTGTATACCATGTTGATATTACAAAGAACGAAAATTGAAATCAGTAATATACAATCGATTTGGCTATTGGTTATGACTTGATTTCATTTTTAATTTTGATTTCTCTTTCTTACTAGGGAGAGAAGGGCCGAGTTGCTTGCTAAGTGGAGAGCTAAGGGTGGTGTTTTTATAATTGGTTATAGTGCTTTCCGAAACTTATCACTTGGTAAACATGTCAAGGACCGACACATGGCTAAAGAAATTTGCCATACCTTGCAGGTGACTTTTATCTTATTATTTATTTTTTGACCCTTGAAATGTCTTACATCTTTTCAGTTTGTTTTGTAACAAAAAACCAAAATCAATGAATAGTCTTGTTTCCGTCTAAAAAAAAATTAGTATTGATTTTCACTTGTCGACCTTCTACAAATTTTGAAGCCAAAAAGTGAGGGGAGTGTTAAAATATTTATATAACTAAATTTACCATAACCCGTGCCAGTAGCCGTTGGTTGCTCATGTTTCCGTCGGATCCGTGCCACCGTTTGTTAGTTGTTCAACGCCTAGGGAGTTATCGCAATTCTGTTTGATTGTTTGGGTGTAGTTCGCAATCGTCCTCCTCCATCCTTCAAGTCGTAGGCATAGTCGTTTGCCTTCCCTCTCCGATTCGTTGCCGTTCGTCGACCCCTTTCACCAGGTCTCAACAGTCGAACCCGGTGGATCTCAGTTGGATCTTTGCTGCCTTGGTTTATCGAAACCCTAAATCTTGATTTCGCCTCTTTTTGACATTTTCTTAGGCCTACCCCACCCATCCATCCTTGCATCGTCGCCTTTCACCGGCCCAGACGGTTTCTGTCCGCCTCTGCTGCAAAAATCTTCCGTTCTTAGTTGTTGCTCAGATTTTCTTCTTTTTCCAATTTCCAATTCATTCCTTCTTTCAAAGGAAGTTTAAAGACGATTTTCGTGTCGTCTGCTTATCCAAATTTAGATCATCTTCTGACTGGCATTTTGAATGCTTTGTTTGGCCGTCTAGGGGTGGAAGAAAGTTGGTGCGAGTTACTGCTGGCTTCGGCAAAAAAGGTTGGATGGTGTATTGGGAAGTGATTTATGATTTCTTCTCAACTATTAAGAGCAAAATTGTTTCTTTCCATCAGATGAAAGTGGAAGGACCTTGTTTAGGTGAGGGTTCCTTTTTTTGGGTTAGAAAGGAAAAGGAAGTGGTGGATCTGAATTTTAATTCAATTTTGGTGGTTTCTCGCTTGCTTGCTAATTTCTCTTAGAAGGATGTTCAATGGGCCTTAGAAGATTATTTCCGATCCATTGTTTCCAAAAAAAAAAAAATGGTAACAATGATTCTTTTTCTCTTCAGTTTGGCGATCTAGTTGCTGATGACTTGCAAAGTTCAAGTATTTTACTTTGTGGCAATTTATCTTATAATGACTTTTTTAATTCAATTGATTTAAAGATGATAGAAAAGGTAATGGAAGATAAAGCTTATATTTTGTCGAATGATGGTGACTTTGTTCCTAACGTAGATGGTTCTTTTATTCCCAATGATGTTTTTTCTTCTCAAAAAGAGCCTCCTGAAGAAGTTAAGAATTCTTCATCTCTTCAGTCTTTAGCCTACAGGGAGTTCTAACAAGATAAAGCCAAGGCTCATGAAAGCTTTCCCGCTGCATTATTCTCGAAAGAAAGAAGTTTCAAGTGTTCTTGTTTATGAAGAGAGAAATTCTGATGCTTTGGAACAGTCATACACTCAACTTTTGATTTCTTCATCACTCGCTTCTAAGCATTATCGGTCTTTGGATCCCAACAAGTTCTTTAAACAATTTGTTATATCTCTCCTTGGATCAGATGTCCAATTTATAAAAGGGGTATCCAACCCCCCTCAACATAAAGAAGTTGTTTCTTCTTTCGACGATGATGATGAATCTTTGGGAGGTGTGAGTAGCAAAGAAGTAGAAGTTTCTATGGAGAAATCAATACTGGAGTTGGTTTTTTCAGGCGATATTATTGCAGAAGCCTATAATCATATTTTTGCAAGTAAAAATATTGATTCACTGAGTTTAGAGCCTTATGCTACAGCTTCTCCATTGTCTTCTTCTTTGCTTCTTGACAAATTCGCTTCTTTGTTTAAGGTTTGTAGTCTTCAGTTGTTGGCGATTCTTTCTAGTTCTTCGGGAGTTAAAGTTCAATGGTGTTCACTTTGTTCGTTTAGAGCTATTTGCACTTTTTGGTTTGTTCAAGATGTTTTTTCTATTAGAGATTTACAAGTCCTATTTGCGTTGGGTCTCGTTCTTATCTCATAAGGGCTTTTTCAGAGTTATTTTGGTCTTCTGTGAAGCAATCTTGTCAGTTTTTTGGTTTTGAGGTTTCTCTTTGTTTGGCATGGGTTTCTTTGGTTTGGTTAGTCTCTTAGTTTTTTATGGGGCTCTTTCTCTAAGTTTTTGTGCTTCTTAGTTGAATGTTTTCTTATTTTTGGCATGTATTCTTCATTAGTTGTGTTTTTCTCCATTATTTGTCTTCTATTGGAGATATTGTATTTTCGAGCAGTAGTCACTTTTCATTATATCAATGAAATTTTTGTTTTCGTCTTATAAAAGAGAGAACGTAAATAGCCTGCAAAACCCACGAATGTTACCATCCAGAAACATGACCTGAGAAGACAAGTGTATACAAGACATATGGATTACAAACCCACGAGCAGCATGCACAACGAAGAAATGTAACTGCACGCGATATGAAGAAACCTGAGGGCACACGTGCTGGAGGAACCTGACAGTGTGCACAAGATTGGCTAAAGCCCATGAATGCAGTCAATGGCGATGGAATGAGATTGCATTCGTGAGAATGACGTCGGAGGGAGATTCCACCGGTGAAGATTGGAAGCTAGGGTTCACCTAGGGTTTTTAGATTTTTTTTTTTTAAATTTTTAAATTTTAATTTTAATTTTCTCTTCATATTAAAGCTCATGGATACAAGGAGAAATGAAAAGAAAATAACAGAGAAGTTGCAACAAAGAAACATAAAGCAACAACATAGAGACATAAAACAAACTAACCAGAAGCAGAAAAGACCACTTAAGAGTGTCCTAAAAAAGAAGTCCAGCAACGAAAAATGTCTTCAATTATAAACCCTTCAAGAGATTTGGAGAGAAAGCACCAAGAGGTGGCCTTTAAGTGGGCCAAATCAAACCGAGGGTTTCTAATAATTAGGATGCTCTAATACCAATGTTGTTTTTGAAGAAATTATTTTCTTATTTCTCGAAGTACCTAATGATGAGTGAATTTAATACAAGTAAAGTTTCAACTAAGGAAACTAATTTCTCGTAGCTCCTGAGTTATCCTGAGATCGAGGGTTCGAGCCTCCCTCACCCCAACTAAGGAAACTAATTTTAAAAGAAAAATATATTGAAAAATAACTATGAAACAAAAGACTAATAAAGCACAGTTATATTACAGACAAATCTATACTGTGTATGTATATGATTTTTGCTACCTTTTAATTGCCAGGATGGACCAGATATTCTTGTATGTGACGAGGCCCACATGATTAAGAATACCAAGGCTGATATAACTCAGGCATTGAAACAAGTGAAATGCCAGAGGAGGATTGCGTTAACTGGATCACCACTACAGAACAATCTCATGGAGTATTATTGTGTAAGTCTTTGAAACAGTTACAGCAGCTGATATAGATACATGATATTCTTTTCTTTGATATGATAATTGGCACAGATGGTTGATTTTGTGAGAGAAGGTTTCCTGGGAAGTAGCCATGAATTTAGGAATCGGTGAGACTCCACCTTCAGTCTTCTTTTCTTCTGAGTTCTGCCTTTTTGTCTTTGCATATTTTTGCATATTTCTCTTAACATATTCTCTTATGCAGCTTCCAGAACCCTATAGAGAATGGGCAGCATACTAATTCAACTCAGGATGATGTTAAAATAATGAACCAGAGGTCTCATATCCTATATGAACAATTGAAAGGGTTTGTTCAAAGAATGGACATGACCGTGGTGAAGAAGGACTTGCCACCTAAAACTGTCTTTGTGATATCCGTAAAACTCTCTCCCTTACAGAGGAAGTTATACAAAAGATTTCTCGACGTGCATGGATTTAATAATGGCAAGGATTCTAGTGAACAGTTAAGGAAGAGGAGCTTTTTTGCTGGGTACCAAGCACTGGCCCAGGTATGCTCATGACATCTGTATTTGATTTTTCAGCTGCTAATCTGTCTTCTATATACATATATTATATGGCATGGGCACAGATGGACTAGATTAGTAGAAGTGTAAATAAAAGTGTACTTATGTGTTCCCGTTACTTTGGTTCAGTTTGATTGTTGCCCTTAGAGGTTGACTTGCACATGGGGTGAACGGAATAGACGTCTTTTTCATGATTCTTTTTCATCTTTTCCTTGTTTTATGGAATATGTTCTACGTACCGCTTTTTCTTGGTGTAAAACTAAGCACCCTTTTACTCATTTCAGTCTATCATTTTTAGTCAGTAATTGGCTTTCCCTTCTGTAACCTTTCTATTCTTGGGGGTTTTCCCTGATTTATCAATGAATGTTTCTTTTACCCCATAAATAGAGGTTGACTTGCACAGTTGCACTTGGATGGGAAAGTGTTAGAGGAGTCCTTGTGGGTGAGATTTTCGTAATCGTTCATGTTTTCATTTAAAAAATGACATTCTTAATTTTGTGTACATGTTTCATAGCTGGTGTCTTCTGTGAGTGGTTCTGCATAAGTGGAGCATTTTCCTCCATCTTCGCGAGATCATTCATCAATAAAATTCTTGTTTCTAAAAAAAGAAAAAAAGGGGGGGGGGGGGGGTCAATTAGAACTTGAGATAAGTTTTGACTGATGTAGTAGGATTAAAGTAAATAAAGGTATCTTGGTCAAATCCTTGTTCGAATAGGTTTAGGATTATTTTGGTCAAATCCTTGTTTGAATAGGTTTAGGATTATTTTGGTCAAATTCTTATTTTTATTTTGTGATTCTTTAGGTATCATTGTAAATTGAGCATTAGACTCTTTTCATTATATCAATGAAAAGTTTCTTTCCTTTCCAAAAAAAAAAAATTAGGATTAGTTTCCTTCATTAATTAGGATTAGGATTAGTTTTCTTGATTAATTAAGGTTGAGATTTGTTTGTTTTACAATTCTCTATTTATAGAGAAATTGTCTTCATGTATTGATAACTTTTCATTGATAACAAAGACTTTGATTTCATTCTTGGAGATAGTTCTCCTTTTATCTTTTAGGCTACATCATTTACTGTTTCCAAATTGAAATATTGGTATAAATTTGTGATATTTGATCCCCCCAAGGGCAGCCCAGTTGATTACTGGCTTTACGTATTAATTTATTACCATGATCTTGATTTGATTATTTCAAACAAATTTTGAGTGGAATAGGTTCCGTACTAGAACGATTAAATTGGTAATAGTTTATCATTAAATAATGGTGCTTTTTAAGTGCATAAAAATACAATTAGAAAAGTTAATGTTTACATGAGTTTAATTTATTCGGTATTCAATGAAACATGTGCATTTGATTGAAAGTTCATGATGCTCTTTAAATGGAATAATGGAAACTTATATCTTTAATATTTTTTTACTTGTACGTTTTTATTTAAAAATTAAATGTAAATAATAGCAATATAACTAATCTTTTTTTTTTTTGAATCGAGCTGAAACTTTTCTTTGAATATGACTAATTCAATGATATTGTGACTAAATAAAATCTAGGTTAAATTACTAGTTTACTTTCTTAACTTCTTTTAGGCTTGTACCTAAAGGTCTAATAAGTCTTTAAACTTTCAAATTCATGTCTAATAATGATAGACCTCCAGGAATAAAGGTTTATACACGTAGGCATAAAAGAAAGGAAATAGTTAGTTAGTAAGTGGGCCTGGGAATATTTGGGTTAATAGAATATTTGTTATTAATACTGAAAGAGTTGTGGGAGGGGGGAAGGTATTTTTTATCGGTGTGTAATCAGTCTTTGATGGGACTTTGGGAGAGATTGGGAAGCTCTTGAATTCTTCCCCTGCTGTTGATAAATAAAATTGAGTCTAAGGCCTAACAATTTGGTATCAGAGCAGCTGATTCTGGAATGGTGGGAAAAATGGAGGCTAGAGTAGTAGATTTGGAAGAGAAGCTGGTGGGCTTAACAATGATGGTCTCAGATTTAGAAGGAAAGTTCGTATCGCGATTTGCTGAAGCGGAGGTGAATAGAGTGAAAGCGGAACAAAGAATGGAGAAGAATTTTGAATCGATATTACAACGAATGGATGTATGGTGCGGTGAGCGTGGACGGAAGGATACACCATCAACAGAGAGAACAATCACAGATAAAGGAAAAAAACCGATGGAGGAAAGTTCAACACAGGGATTAAACAACGATCAACATACTGACCTAGTAAGCAGTGAAGGTATTAGTACTCCTTGTGCCTCGAGCAATCGAGAGGTTCCCTTGTTCGATATGCGCCTGAGGAAGCTGGAGGTACCAATCTTCAAAGGAGAAGTAGGGGAGAACGTCGATGGTTGCCTCCATAGGGTGGAACGATATTTTGTGGTTAATCGATTGACCGAGAGAGATAAGCTCGATGCCGCCGTCTTATGTTTAGAAGGAGAAGCCCTCGATTGGTATCAGTGGCGAGATGACCGAGAGAAAATCGGAAACTGGATGGAATTTCGGCAGCTTCTGTGGAAACGTTTCCGACCGTCGGATCAAGGAGATAAGCATGTGCGACTGATGAAGTTGCAACAAGAGACCTCGGTTCGGGAATATAGTCGGCGATTTGAGCAATTCTCGATGGGCTTGAAGGACATGAGTGATGCAGCCCTAGAGAGCAAATTCGTCTGTGGGCTCAAGGAAGACATCCAAAGTGAAATGAGAAAGTTAAACCCAGTGGGCCTCACGGCCAAGATGGAGATAGCCCAAATAATAGAAGATGATTTGATGGTTGAAATGAAGCGGATTAAAGGGGTTTCGAGCAGACGTTCTGCAACTAAGAATGGGCCTGTTGGGTCGTCCAGTGCAAATGGGCCCAATTTCAACACCACTAATAATTCCAATGGAAATCACGCAGCCCGCACGATTACAATAAGCCCTCATCGAAGTTCAACATCATCTTCCACGTCTCTATCCACCGCACGGTCGTCTGAAGGAAAATTTGCTTCCCCAACGCCTCCTTATCGCCGATTGACCGACAGTGAGATGCAAATGAAGAAAGATAAAGGCCTGTGTTTTAAATGTGACGGGAAATTTAGTGTCGATCATCGATGCCCTAAAAAAGAATTGAATGTGTTCGTAGTACAAGAGGGGGAGGATTTAAGCGAGGAGCAGGGCGAACTCGAAGGGATAATCACCGATGAGAAGGCGGAGGAAACCACGGAGGCCGAAGTCGCCATGCTATCTTTAAATTCGTTGGCTGGGTTCGATTCCCCAAAGACACTGAAGGTAAAAGGGGAAATTTGGGGGAGAGAAGTAATTGTCTTAATCGACGGTGGTGCTACCCATAGTTTCATATCTGAGGAAGTGGTGGCGGAACTACAGCTTGCGATATCACCATCAGAGGATTATGGGGTGGTTCTCGGTACTGGCAGTACTGTCCGAGCCGCGAGTATTTGTCAAGGTGTCCTCTTAACTATCTCTGAATTATCAATTATACATGATTTTCTTCCTTTACCTCTGGGCAGTGCATATGTAATTCTGGGGTTACTTGGCTGGAGACATTAGGCAAAATCCAATTTGATTATCAATTATCCGAGATGGATTTCTGGGTAAGAGAATGGCTCGTGCATTTGTGTGGGGATCGTACTTTGATCAAATCGCAAGTATCCCTCAGGTCGATGATGAAGTCCTTGTCAAGTGAAGGCCAGGGCGTATTGATTGAGCTAAGTGCTTTACAGCGGGAGGAATTTGATGTTTCGGAGGGGGAGGAACTTGCGGACATCACTTATTTTCCAGATGCCATTCAGAACCTGCTGCAAAAATTTTCCATTGTCTTCAATCCGTTGGATTCATTACCACCAGAGCGACCACATGATCACGCGATTGAACTCCAACCGGGGGCCGAACCGGTTAATGTCAGACCATATCGTTACCCACAGTTCCAGAAGGAGGAAATTGAGCGTTTGGTGCAGGAAATGTTAGCAGCGGGAGTGATTCAACCTAGTCGTAGTGCTTTCTCTAGCCTGGTGTTACTCGTCAAAAAGAAGAATGGCAGCTGGCGTTTCTGCGTTGATTATCGGGCATTGAACCATGTAACCATTCCAGATAAGTACCCAATTCCGGTAGTGGATGAATTATTGGATGAGTTGTATGGGGCTGTGGTGTTCTCTAAAATCGATTTAAAATCGGGTTATCACCAAATCAGGGTTCGACCCACCGACATCCATAAAACTGCCTTCCATACACATGAAGGTCATTATGAATTCGTAGTCATGCCGTTTGGGTTGAAGAATGCACCCGCCACGTTCCAATCAATCATGAATGACATTCTCCGACCATACCTACGGAAGTTTGTGCTTGTTTTCTTTGATGACATTCTGATATATAGTGCGTCGGAGGCGGACCATCTCAAGCATTTGGAATTAGTTTTGGGGCTGCTACTTGAAAATCACTTGGTAGCAAATTTTAAAAAATGCCAATTTGTCGTTGCCTGCATTGAATATTTGGGCCATATCATATCCGCCAATGGGGTGGCAGCCAATCCAATTAAATTGGAAGCTATGAATAACTGGCCTATACCAAAGAACATTAAGGAACTACGTGGGTTCTTGGGTCTCACGGGATATTACCGTAAGTTTGTTGCTAATTACGGGTCCATTGCTTTACCGTTGACCCAACTTCTAAAGAAAGGTCGATTTCTCTGGAACTCTGAGGCTGAGGAGGCGTTTCAACGATTGAAGTCGGCCATGATGTCTGTCCCAGTATTAGGTATACTCGATTTCTCTCAAGCTTTCGTTGTGGAAACTGGTGCCTCAGGTGTGGGAGTGGGCGCAGTACTAATGCAAAACCAACGGCCACTTGCGTATTTTAGTCAAGCGCTACCACCGACGCATCGTTATAAGGCAGTATATGAATGGGAACTAATGGCGATCGTCTTCGCGGTTCAGAAATGGCGAGCATATTTGTTGGGAAAACGTTTCATTGTTCGTACGGACCAGCGAAGCCTTAAGTTCTTACTTGAACAACGAGTTATCGCGGGCGAGTACCAACGATGGATTGCCAAGTTAATGGGTTATGACTTCTCCATTGAATACAAAAAGGGGTTGGAAAATTCGGCAGCGGATGCCTTGTCCAGATTACCGCCGGCAATGGAGTTTGGACTTCTCAGTGTAGTAGGAGGAATTAACACGGAAGTGTTCCGTGCTCAGATTCGCGAAGACGCCACTCTTAATGGGATCTTTCAGGCCTTACTCCATGAGCAATCAGTCCCTGCAGGGTATGCAATTCAAGGTGAATTATTAACGTATCGGGGCCGTTTAGTTCTTCCACCAACTTCACCAACCATTCCCTTACTCTTAGCGGAGTTTCATAACAGCCCAATTGGCGGTCACCAGGGGGCATTATAAACATTTCAGCGACTATCCCGCGAGGTGTATTGGGTTGGAATGAAAGCGCGAGTCCAAGCTTTTGTTGCAGAATGTGCAATATGCCAGCAAGCGAAATACTTGACTTTATCTCCAGCGGGTCTCCTACAGGCTCTTCCAATCCCCGATAGAAATGGGAGGATATCAGTATGGACTTTATTGAAGGCTTACCTAAATCTGAGGGTTTTGACACGATTTTGGTCATAGTGGAGTGACTATCAAAGTATGCCCATTTCATTCCTCTTAAACACCCATTTGCTGCGATGTCTGTGGCTACTGTCTTTGTACGTGAAGTCATTCGATTACATGGGTGCCCACAAAGCATAGTTTCTGACCGCGACAAAATATTCACGAGTTTGTTTTGAGAAGAACTTATGAAGTTGTTGGGAACACAGCTGAAATGAAGCACTGCTTATCACCCACAGACCGACGGTCAGACAGAGGTGGTCAATCGAGGGGTTGAGACGTACCTGCGTTGTTTCACCATGGGTACACCTAAACATTGGTGTAAATGGTTACCGTGGGCAGAATTTAGCTATAATACATCTTATCATACCTCCACACGCGTCACCCCCTTTCAGGCAGTTTATGGACGTCCTCCACCACCCTTAATTCCCTACGACAAAGGGTAGAGTATGGTACATGAGATTGATCAATTATTGTTTGACCGAGATGAAATGCTAAAAAAATTGAAAGCATCTTTATTACGAGCCCAACAACGAATGATCAAGTCAGTGAACACTAAGAGGAGAGATGTGCAGTTCGAAGTCAATGACTGGGTGTATCTCAAGCTGCGACCATACCGCCAAGCGCCCCTCAGTAGGCATACTCATCCAAAGCTGGCCCCGCGTTTTGTCGGCCCATTTCAGATCACGACACGGATTGGGCCCGTAGCCTACCGACTTGCCCTGCCCGCCAATGTTGGGATCCACCATGTTTTTCATGTAGCCGTTTTGCGCAAAGCAGTAGGGACCAACTTGCTAGTTTTTCCCATTCCACCAACTTTGTCACTAGACCTCTCCATCGCCACTACGCCGGAAGCTGTTCTCGGCTTACGACAATCCCTCGTAGAGGAGGGCCTTTTGGAGGTCCTGATATAGTGGGCGAATAGTTTACCAGAGGATGCAACATGGGAGCAAGCAGACTTGATCAAATCCCAGTTTCCTGACTTCCACCTTGAGGACAAGGTGGCTCTTTGGCGGACGGGTAATGATAGACCCCAGGAATAAAGGTTTATACATGTAGGCATAAAAGAAAGGAAATAGTTAGTTAGTAAGTGGGCCTGGGAATATTTGGGTTGTTATAGAATATTTGTTATTAATACTGAAAGTGTTGTGGGAGGGGGGAAGGTATTTTTTATCAGTGCGTAATCAGTCTTTGATGGGACTTTGGGAGAGATTGGGAAGCTCTTGAATTCTTCCCCTGCTATTGATAAATAAAATTGAGGCTAAGGCCTAACAAATAGGTCCCTAAATTTTCAATTTTGTATCCACCTAACTTTTGGAAAATGTGCTAAAAAACCCTTTTTTTTTTCAAATCTTGAATTGCTGAGGACATTCTACTGTCTTTTTATTTTCCCTTCATGCCCCTGAAAACAAATATATTTCCAAATTTATTACCAAACTTGCCCATAGCCGTTTCTCATTTCAATCTTTCAATTCAATATCACAACTCGAACATATTTTTGCCTTTGTAACTGCCCACCTATGGTATTGAGTTTTTCTGTCATTATAGATCTGGAATCATCCTGGAATCCTGCAATTGACCAAAGAAGACAAATATTATGTGAAGCGTGAAGATGCTATTGAAAATTTTCTTGCAGGCGATTCCTCTAGTGACGAAAACATAGATTCTAATATTGGCAATGGAGGTATACTTTGTTAGATTTTGGATATTTCTGTATTAACTATTTTGTAGTTATTGAAGTTTAGCTATTGATATATCTTTTAATTTCTTTTGTTGAAGAGAGTATTAAATTACCAATCAACCCAAAAGCTTATAGTTACACTATTGGGTTATGGTGAATTTAATTACAACAACATATAACACTTCCCTTGTGGTCTTGAAAATTTGTAGAAAGCCCAACAAGCTGAAATTGACATTAATGGATTAGGAAAAAAGATTACAAGAGTTTGAACACATGACCTCTTGCTCTCATACTACGATTTGTGCATGTCATCCTTGCGCAATCCATGTTAATCATTTTCAAATTGAGAAAATAAATATTTATTATTTTTACAAAACCTTGTTGGTATAATAGCCCTTGGAATTCTATCCCCTGACCCTTAGACACAAAATCTAGGGACCTATTAGAGAAACGATCCTCCCTTCAAAGCCACAAGGAGCATTGACAGCAAATCTCCACTAAGATAATGGACCTGCTGCAAGCTTGAATTTTTTTCGAGAGAAGTCCTCAATAATTTATAAAAATATGCTTTGGAGCTTTTATAGTGTTGATTTATAGCTAAACAAGGACGATTCCTTCAACATCTTTTCTTTGAATGAGCTTTTATAGTGTTGCTGCAAGCTTGAATTTTTTTTTCGAAATTTTTGTGTTTCATATAACCCTAAACAACTCCCTTTTAAAGTGTTAATCACTCTCGGCCTCAATTTTTCCTCTTTGTTCAGCGGTTATTGAAGACCCTCCATATATTTTCTTTGAATGTTTGTTCTCAATAGAATTTAGGAGGAAGATGTTCTCCTTTTCTAAGCTTCAATGGGCTTTAAATGTTGTTTTCAAGTCCAATGTTATCCAGATTTTAATGGGTTTAGTCTTATATTTCTTGTTTTACATTGGCAAGTTCGAGTTTTATGCTTTATTTCCTCTTTTGTACTTCGAACATCAGTCTCATTTCATTAATTCAATGAAAATCTTGTTTCCATACAAAAAAGATAGTGTTGATTTATAGCTAGTGGCTACTTATCTAAAGTGTTCAATTTAAACCAAGCTTTTGGAGACTGCTTCATGTGAATAAGGATTTCTTTAATATGCAAACATGACTATTTCCAAGTTCAATTTCAAATTCTGGTGGTTGGCTCATAAATTCTTTTTTTTCCCTCTCTCCCTCTCTAAATCATGATCACCATTGAAAAACATTCTTAATATCTAGTTGATGAAGTGGTCAATCTAAATTTGCTACAAGAGGCAAAAAAAAAAATCTAATGGAGTTAGTTTTTGCAATAGGAGCAAAAGTCTCTTTACAATTCTATAGGTTTGAGTAAAGTCTTTAGCTACTAATCTAACCTTGTATCTTTTGACACTATTATCAACATTATAATTTACTGTAAACACCCATTTACATCCCATAGTGGGTTAGAACAATGAGAAAATTTATTAAGAATAATCTAGAGTAGAATATTAATTCTCTTTGGACTATTAGACTTCCAGGTGGCCAAAACAGATTCTTTTGCAAATGAGATGTTGAAGGAATCTTCCTCGATGAAGATTTCACCGAAAAAAATACCAGAACAGTCTAATGACCATTATCGTGAATCTCCTATACCAACTTTTTTCTTTCTTTCATTCTTCACATTTTATTTCTCTCGCCGAAACTTTTAGTTTTTTTTTTTTTTTTTTAATACTTGTGTCATTTATCCTTGCTGAGCTTTGAGTGCTAAATGGTTGTCCTGATATTTCTTTGCTTAACAGATAAGCCAGTGAATGCCAATGGGAATCATCAGGATAAATTTGTTAGTGGCTTTTTTGTTAAGGTATGAGTTATTAAACAGTATCAATTTTGCATCTACGTTTGAGCTGAGCTTTGTTCAAATTTTCATGTGAACAGTTCTGTTATATTGCTTTACAGGCAATGGCATTGTTGCTCCTAAGTTACTCATATTTGCAATTTGTTAAACTGATTAAGTACAATATTGGTGTCGTGATGTAGATTAGTCTGATTAAAATTCTCATATAATGTTTTGCTTGAGCATGGTAACCGGTAAGTACTTACCATCAGCAATGCCTTTTTATTTCTTTTAGGATTGGTCGAATGGTCTGCTTCATGCAAATAGTTACAAGGAGGTAGATTACGGGGGCAAAATGGTCTTGCTGCTAGAGATCTTAACCATGTGCTCTGAATTGGGCGATAAGGCATTGGTATTCAGCCAGAGCATTCCTACGCTTGATCTAATTGAATTCTATCTCTCAAGATTGACGAGACGGGGAAAGAGAGGAAAATTTTGGAAGAAGGGTAAAGATTGGTATAGGTATGCAATTTTGCATTATGATTGATTCACTTTCTTGTTCGTATTCATACTGAACTGATTTGCAGATGATAACCACTATGTGGTAGACCCTAAATTTAATTTCTATAACAGGGGAAAGGAAAAAAACAGTAAATAGGAGTGGTGATATCGTGCTTTAGGCAATTAGAATGTTTAGAGAAAGATTTAGATGATAATTAGTTAGGATCCCCACTGACAGAAATGCCTTCAAAACACCAAAACAACCACAACGCTAAATAGAGCAAGAACATACACTGTTCGATTGATAAAAACTACAATAACAGTCCCGATCAACCAAAAAGAAGTCAAACAGTAAGCACCAACACAAAGAACAACCAGCAGCAGTTTTGAGTGTTCTCAAAATCTCCACACCCTCCCCACAGACCATCCTCCTGTTCTACATAGCTCATAATCCCCTCTTCGGTACTACCCCACACAGTGTTTTAAAATGCCCTCCTGGGCACACGCTTAGGCACTAGGCGAAGGGCTTTTTCATTATTTTTAAAAATAGTAATAATTAGGATTTTTCTTCCTTCTTTATTAACCAAAAAAAAAAAAAAAAATCAAATTTACTAAACCTAAATTTATTAAATTTATTAACTAAAATCAATTTTCATTGTTTTTAAATGCAAAATTCTTTGTGTTTAGGTGTTTTTTTCTTCATATTTTCACTTCAACTATGCTTTCTCTTCTTTATTTAGTACTTTTATATATCGTCCACCTCACAAAAAAAAAAGCTCGCACTTTTTTTTTTGCGCCTTGCGCTTAAGCCCCAAAAGACTATTGCAATTTATTGCGCCTTGAGCTTTAAAGAACACTGACTCCACACATTCCATTAAACCACTAACTAGTTGTCAGTGGCTGGTTTCCCCTTTTTGCCCCTCCTGCTATAAGTCCTTATCGGCTAAGAATCACGGACACTCCTAAAATGGCCAAGTGTCAGTGTCAGACACCGACACGCCCCCGACACGTGTCAATTATTTTATTATTAAATTTTGTATATCCGACATGACAGGACACGGTCAAACATGGCTTCAGACATCTCCGGGACACGACAAACTACGTTTTTTTTTCTTCTTCTTTGGCTTCTTTGACGTCTTCTTCAAGAAGAAAGGCAAAGAAGAAAATAAAAATAAGACGAGTAAGAACGAGATGGGAAAAAAGAACACGAAAAAGGAGATGAGTCAGGAGGAGAACAAAAATGGATAGAAGAGGAAAGAAAAAGTGAAGAGGAAAGGATGTATGAAAAGAAGAAGTAAAGAAAAATTAGAAAAAAAAAAAGACAGAGAAAAAGAAGAGGACATATGAAAAGACAAGACTGTATTTCTAGAAGCATTAAGAGTGTGTTTGGACCAACGAGTTGGGAAGTCAGAGTTGAGAAGTAAGAGTATTGAACTCCACTCCTTGTTTGGCCCAAGGAGTTGGTGGGTCCCACTACTAAAAAAACATCAACTTTATATCTTCTCAACTTCTTACACCGTGGGCCCCAGGGAGTTTACAACTCTCTAGACTTCATAACTCCTTATTTCTCAGTATTTTACTCCTCACCCCAAACAACCCCTAAGTGACTGACATGCCAACCGCCATTGCATGCTGTCAAATCTGACAGCCAAATGGCATTATTCTTCCTCCAATTAATGATGCTTGCTTGGCTAATTTTTGACGTATCTAAAATATTGTTCTTTTTGTTTAATATATTAAATAGTTTTGTTAATATTTTTATTTATAAAAAATCGAGATTTTATTTATTTATTTAAAATTGTAATGGCGATATATAATATATTTTTTAATTATTTTATTTATTCTATTCTTTTTCCTTTTCTTAAATCTAGCTTTTACTTTCTCTCCTCTGTTTCTTTCTCCCTTTTCTTAAATATATCTCTTGTTTTTATTTGTTATGACTTATGATGTTGGACCGTTTGTCATCTTATCTATTGTATTTTTCTTGAATTATATGGTTGTTATTTTGATGTCTTTAAAGGCAATATTTCACATTATGTTCATATGCCCAATATATATTTATATTTGAAAATAAAAATAGAACGTGTCTCTAACATGTCGTGTCACTTTGTCGGTGTCGTGTCGTATTCGTGTCGCGTGTCAGTGTCTGTGTCTGTGCTTCTTAGCTTATCGCATGGAGCCTCACAAATTGTTTCATAACAACAATGGGTCCCGTGTTAGTTGGGCTCACTTGTTTGTACATGCTGACTCCATTTTATGGAGGGACGGAGGGAGGGAGGGAGGGAGGGAGGGAGGGAGGGAGGGAGGGAGGGAGGGAGAAATGAGTAAATTCTAATAATTTTTTTTATAACTTAGAGTGCCTCAAGCTTTATGCTAATTATTCAGTGCAAGATATATGTTTGAATTTGAGTGCTTTTATTTTCTTCGACTAGCTTTATATTTTCACATTTTTGAAATTTTATTTTGTACTTTTAGTATTTTTATTTTTATTTCTGTTTCATTGTAATCCAAGCATTAGACTCTTTTTATTATATCAATGTTCTGTTTCCTTGTAGGTCCCGTCACATTGCTTGTAGAGATTTTGTATAAAATCTATATTTATTTTTTAACGTGATCAATTGAAAATTTTGATTGTTTCTTTTTTTGGATAAGAAACATTTCATTGATATATGAAATATCCAAAGAGTTACAAGAGAGACCAATACAAGAGAGATCAAGGTGATAGCTACAAAGATGCCAAAGATAAAATGAGACATCAAGATATACAAATGAGAAGAAGAAAGATAATGAGAGCCATATCATAATGGCCAATACAAAAAAGTGGATGTCCTCAAAACCAAAAGTAGAACGAAGAAATTTTAATTGTTTCTATCCGTTGGTATCTAAAAAAACCAAATTAGGATATCAACAACCATTGTAGACAATTTTCAATGGCTATTACATGTTTAATTTTAACGACTTGCCTCCAGCATATTGATTACTCCAATGGAAATTAAAGAATGGAAGATAAGTTTTAGGATCTCTCTTGTGTTATTCTTGGGTTGAAAAGATTTTTTTTTCTTCTTTTCTTTTTAATTATTAAAGGAAACAAAGTTCTTTCATTGAAATAATGAGAAAAGACTAATGCTCAAGATACAAAGAATTAAGAAGCAAACAAAACAAAGAAAAATTCAAATGCAACACAGAAAGCATAACGACTAGGCTGGAAGTAGAAAACCTTTCCAAATTAAACAAAAAACTTGGATGGAGAAGGCGGCAATGAGCTTAGAATAAATTTTATTTGTTTCCTCCTTTTAGGCTGTTTTTCATTTGAGTATTTCATTTCACCCCCTTTGAGATTTTGTATCCTGAACATTTTTTTTTTTTACTTTCATTACTCAATGAAAAGTTTGTTTTTTCTTAAAAAGAAAAAAAAGAAAAAGGAAGGAATCATTAAATACTTCTTTCTTGACAGGCTAGATGGAAGAACTGAGAGTTCTGAAAGACAGAAGATTGTCGAGAGGTTTAATGAGCCTCTAAATAAGAGGGTAAAATGTACCTTGATATCAACTAGAGCAGGATCATTGGGCATCAATCTTCATTCTGCTAACCGTGTCATCATAGTAGATGGTTCTTGGAATCCAACTTATGATCTTCAGGCTATTTATCGAGCTTGGAGGTAGTTTATTTATCTTATTCTTTCCACCTCCTACCCAATGATTTTATAGTTTTTGAAAATTCAATGACCCTGTCGGACTTGGATGCATATTTTTTGTTTATTACCCAAAAGAATTTTTCCAAACGAGCATGCCATGAGGAACTTGGGTATTTTTCACCAGGAATTATTTTGCTGAGTTAATGAACTAACCTTCATATGATAACCTTCAGCATCTAGAATTAGTTGTAACTTGTAAGTTAGGAATGGATCGAAGAAAGGAATTCCAAGTTCCTAAATTTTGGATTGATATATTCTTCCTGGTAAAATATTATGTAGTATATGGCTTTATGCATTGGCCTCCTTTATGTATGTCCTGCTGTTTTCCATAGTAGGTTGTAGAAATTTACTCTATTGTGTTTCTTACACATGATACATCCCTAATTTATAAACCTAAAATAGGCCAACAGTAAGAAAAGTAAAAAAGGAAGTACATATACAAGGGAATTACGAAGATGCAGGAAATAGTTGCAGATTCTAGAAGATAATGACATATATGATTAATGGGCCTAAAGGAGAGGATGACCCAACTCTTCAACACTTCAACATGTCCATTCGAGGATGGTGTGAAGAAATAATTTATATTACTGTTTTGAAGCTAAACTATCGATTGGCTTTGAGTGTCATCTCAAATTTCCAAAACTTTCAAATTGTGTTGTATTATTTTTATGAATGATGGAACCCGTTCCCTCTTATCAACTACTTATATGAAAATAATGGAAATGTTGATTTGGCTTACTATTTTTGTTGACAGTTGTATCAATTTTACCTGCTCTGTTTCTCTCTAGATTATTGTGGTAGACTTCATAATATCTTGATTTATTTTTTTCTTTCTATTATCAATAAGAAATTATTTTTTTTGTCACATTTATCTCTCCCGTGTGTTTGTGTGTGTATTATATTCAAACATTTAGTTACATACTATTTTACTATCGCTCTTCCTTATCATTCTTTTTCTTCCACAAGAGCCACCTCTAACCTGGAAGCTACATTTGATAGTGACAACCAAATTTTGTTTGTTTAGTATATTCAAATTATCATAACGTTATTTTTTAACCTGCAGATATGGCCAAACAAAACCTGTGTTTGCTTACCGATTTTTAGCGCATGGAACAATGGAAGAAAAAATTTATAAGCGTCAGGTATGGTAAAACGTTTGCTTACATTTTATGATTGCAGACGAGGTTTCTTTTATGGATTTGAATTTGATTGAGAAGTAAATTTGATAGGTAACGAAGGAGGGACTGGCTGCAAGAGTTGTTGATCGCCAACAGGTATACCGAACTATTTCTCGGGAAGAAATGTTACATCTTTTTGAATTTGGCGATGATGAGAATCTTGAGGCTTCCACTGAGTTGGACCAAGGAAATGGACATGCATCTCACCAGATTATGACTGGGCATCATGGAAATGTGCTGAAGCAGAAAGGGCCTCTTTCCCATGGTAGTTGCTCATCTGACAAGTTGATGGAAACTTTACTTGGCAAACACCATCCAAGGTAGCTTCTTTGAACGTATTTATCATAACTGGATATAAAACTACTACACAATTGGAACATATGCTCCTCTTGTTTACAGGAACGTAACGGAGAAAATTTTAACCATCAAGTTTGACAAAGGTGGGAGCAGGAATGATCCTTGAGGCTAGAAAACTAAAAGCAGACTCATTACTGCACCTGTAAATTCAATCCGAATGTCAAAAGACAGATAAAGTGCCTTATTTATGGTCAACGCTAGGATTTGAGATATTCAAAATAATTCTATTTCATTCACGGAAGATAGATATATATACAAGGGTAACTTAAGTAGGAGAAGGTAAAAAGACTGTAAAGGACAACATAACAAGGATATTTACAAATACAATAATATAGCAATACTAATAGTAGCATTAACACTCTCCCTCAAGTTGGAACATACATGTTAAGCATGCCCAACTTGTGAGAGAGAGAATTTATACGTGCTTCATTTAAGGTTTTCGTGAAGATATCTCCTAACTAATCAACAGTATTCACGTATCCTATAGATATTAGACCTTGCTGAATTTTCTCACGTAGAAAACAAAGTAGACTTCAGTGTGTATAGTCCTTTAACGAAATACTGGATTGGATGGGATATGAATAGTTGCTTGATAGTTACACCACAATTTGGTTTGTGTCGTGGTATCAAATCCCAATTCAACAAGAGGTTGATATATCCAAACCAATTCATACACTGTGCCATTGCTCTATATTCGGATTCAACACATCACCACATTTTGTTTCTTACTTTTTCAAGAAACCAAATTACCACCACCAAATACAAAATATCTTGAAGTTGGTTTTCTATCTTTTTTAGATCTTGCCCAATCAACATTTGAGAAGTAATCAATATTAATATGACCATAGTCTTTATGTAATGAACCACACCCGAGAGCGACCTTCAAATAACATAAAATCTAGTCTAATGCAGCCCAATGACCAACGGTAGAACAAAACATATGCTGACTCACAATACTCACTGAATATGGTATGTGTTTTAATCTCTCTTATTGAATATGTGTAAGATAGGTCTTCTTATATAGGAGAAAGACTTTTTACAAATATGGAAAGACAAATATGGAAAGAATAAGAAAGCAATAAAGGATAAATATTTGGAAAATAATATTTTATACACATATAGAAATTCCAACACTCCCCCTCAAGCTGGTTTGAAGATGTCTTCCATATCCAGCTTGTCAACCAGTCTGTCGAATTGTTTCTTTGGAAGGTCTTTAGTTAGCACATCAGCAATCTGTTCTGAGGTAGGAAGATAAGGAATACATATTGTTCTTGCTTTAATTTTCTCTCTAATAAAATGCTTATCAACCTCGATATGTTTTGTTCTATCATGTAGAACTGGATTATGGGCAATAGAAATTGCAGCTTTATTGTCACAATAAATTCGTATAGGCGTAGTCAAGGAAATCTTTAACTCTTCAAGTATCCTTTTTATCCATATGCCCTCACAAATTCTATGAGCTAAGGCTCTAAACTCTGCTTCAGCACTACTTCTAGCCACTTCATTCTGTTTTTTACTTCTCCAAGTAACCAAATTTCCTCCAACGAAGGAACAATAACCAGAGGTAGATCTTCTATCTCTGGCACTTCCTGCCTAATCTACATCAGTGTAAACTTCTATTTGGAAGTGATTATTTCTTTGGAATAGAATACCTTTTCTGGGAGATCCTTTCAAATACCTCAAAATTCTATAGGCAACTTCAAAATGGATCGGTCCAGGAGCATGCATAAACTGACTAACCATGCTCACAGCATACGCAATAACAGGACGTGTATGAGACAAATAAATCAATCTACCAACAAGTCTCTGATATCGTTCCTTGTCCTTTATTTCTTCTGCTTTTGCTGCTAATAGCTTTAGATTAGGCTCAATAGGAGTTTCTGCAACCTTGCACCCAAGTAAGCCTGTTTCTTTAAGTAAGTCGAGAACATACTTTCTTTGGTTAACAAAAATCTCCTTCTTTGAGCTTGCAAATTCCATTCCTAGGAAATATTTCAGTGTTCCCAGGTCCTTAATTTGAAATTCACATGCTAATTTTTTCTTGAGATCAGCTACTTGCTTCATCATCACCTGTGAGAATAATATCATCTACATAAACAATCAAAATTGAGATTTTATTATTATCTGAGTGTTTATAAAATAATGTATGATCTGCTTGACTTGGATGAAATCCATAACTGGACACAACTTTTCCAAAACGTTCAAACCAAGCCCTTGGGGACTGTTTAAGGCCATAGAGAGATTTCTTTAATTTGCAAATTTTACTCCAACCTAGCTCCTTTTCAAAACCTGGTGGTAAGCTCATAAACATCTCTTCTTCAAGATCACCATTCAAAAACACATTTTTCACGTCAAGTTGGTAAAGAGGCCATTCTAAGTTAACTGCAAGAGACAAAAGAACTCTAATGGAGTTAATTTTAGCAACAGGAGCAAACGTTTCCTGATAATCAATTCTGTATGTCTGAGTAAATCCTTTAGCAACCAATCTGGCCTTGTATCTCTCAACACTACCATCAGCATTACATTTTATGGTAAATACCCATTTACATCCGACGGGCTTCTTATTTTTAGGCAACTCTACTATTTCCCAAGTTCCATTTTGTTTTAGAGCATTCATCTCCTCCATAACTGCTAATTTCCAATTTGGATCATCTAAAGCCTCATGTATATTCTTTGGAACAAATAGGTCATCTATCCTGGATGTGAAAGATCTATGATTACTCGACAATTTTGTATATGACATAAAGTTTGCAATAGGATATTTGGTACAACTTCGAATACCTTTCGTAAGGGTAATGGGAACATCGAGATCAGACATAATTGGTGAAGTACTTTGAATAGTTGAAGGAGTAGAAATGGAAGAAAGATTACCAGTTTCATTCGGAGTAGAAATGGAAGGAGGATTACCAGTTTCCTTCGTCAGAGTCTCAGATTGGCTCTGTGAAGGATCAACTATCTTGTCTTGGTTCCTTTGATTGAATGTTCTTCTAGTATAAAACTTAAGCTCAGGCACTTGATCAATATGACCATTTTGTAGTATTTCTCCCCCTAATTGAGAAGATTCTATGCTTGGCATCATAGAACTAGTAACATGAACTGGGAATATCTCTAAAATTTTCTTCCAGATTTGGTTTCTCCCCCTGAAGAGAATTTTGGAGAAAATAGGATTGATTTTCTAGAAATGACACATCCATACTCACAAAAAAAAAAAAAAATTCTTTGAGGATCAAAACATTTATAACCTTTTTTATTTGAAGAGTAACCTACGAAAATGCATTTAACAGCCCTATGATCAAGTTTGGACCGAAAATGACTAAGTATGTGAACATAAGCAGTACTCCCAAAAACTTTGAAAGGTAATTCACAATATATGCAGGATATTGGAAAAACAGTTTTAAGACAATCGATAGGAGTTCTAAAATTCAAGATCTTACTAGGCATTCTATTTGTTAGGTAGGTAGCTGTGAGGATTGCTTCCCCCCATAAATATTTTGGAACATGCATGGAAAACATTATAGCACGTGCCACTTCAAGTAAATGCCTATTTTTTCCTTTAGCAATCCCATTTTGTTGATGGGTATCTCGACATGTAGACTGATGAATAATTCTTTTGTCTTTCAAAAAATCACCAAAAGACGCATTAAAATACTCAGTTCCATTATCAGAGTGTAAAATGCAAATTTTGGTTTGAAATTGGGTTTCAATCATATTGTAAAAATGTTTAAAAATGTCTCTCACCTCAGCCTTTTTTTGCATTAAATAAACCCAAGATAAACGAGTATGTTCATCAATAAATGTAACAATCCATCTTTTTCCACTAGTAGTTGTAATTTTAGAAGGGCCCCAAACATCGCTATGAATTAAATAAAAAGGTTTGGAAGCCTTATAAGGTTTTGGAAAATATGTGGACTGGTGATTTTTTGCAAAAATGCAACTTTCACAATCAAAAGATGAACAATCAATTCCCTTAAATAAATTTGGAAACAAATATTTGAGATAAGAAAAATTGGGATGTCCTAGTCTATGATGCCAAAGTGTAATTTGTTCTTTAATAGAAAGAGAACTGATACTACTGAGACCTTGAGTTATTTTATTGCTAAAATAACCTTCATCAAAGTAGTAGAGACCATCAAGCATCCTAGCACTCCCAATCATCTTCTCCTATTCCTGATCCTAAAAAATAGTGTGTTTCAAAGAATATAACATGACAGTTAGAATCTTTAGAGAGTTTAGAAACAGATAAAAGATTACAGGCTAATTTCGGAACATGAAGAACCGACTGTAAAGAGATGTTGTCAGTCAATTTAACAGTTCCTTTTCCTGCAATAGAAGAAAAACTTCCATCTGCAATTTTGATTTTCTCACTGCAATATGATGGAGAATAGGAATCAAAGAAAGAAGACGAACTAGTCATATGATCTGAAGCTCCGGAATCAATAATCCACGGAGATGAATAACCACAAGAGAAGGCCTTAAGATAATTGCATGTTTGTGTCAAAGAAACACAAGAATTATTAGATGACAATTTGGTGGGTAACAAGTTCAGGATTTGATGAATTTGTCCTTGTAACATGGTAGAAAAATAGTAGAAATCCACCCAAGTTCAATATTTAAACCAAACCCAATTGAAGCAACCTAAACTCGAGTTGGATCTGAGTGAATCGAACCCACACAAACCACAACTATAGCGCCGACGAATCTGCAACCGGAAGTAGAGTGCGCTGTTTGACGTTAGCAGCTAGGGTTTCGGTGCGACGACAAAGAGTGGAGCTCGACGGATCAAGTCTGATGCGACACGATTGGAACAACTCAAGAACCACCCCGATTAGAACAACCCACGAACAATCAGCGGCAGAAACCAAGAACTCTGGCAGTGGCTGAAGTGAAGTAAAGTAAAGACCTCTGGTCGTGGTCAACGCCAGGTCTGGCAACGGTGGTCGGAGATCGGCAGCGAGACGGTGACAGAACCCCACGACCAGGTCCGGTGACGGTTGTTGGAAATCGGCAGTGAGACAGTGACAGAACCCAACCCACGACCTATGAACGATGTTCGGCGGAGATTACAACGATCGGCGGCAGCGTCGACAGCGAGCGTTCGGTGGATCTGGGCAACCGACAGCGAGCGAACGGACCTTTTTGATGCTCTGATCGGCCGTCGACTACAGAGAGAGGTGCGACGGTAGGCGAGGTGCGAACGACTGGTGAAGGTCTATGCTGCGTTCGGTGAGATGCGAACCAGAACTTACCGTGCTTGGCAAAGACAGACCTCTGATGACACGATTGCACGAGCTGATACCCAGTCGAAGACAGACCTGCTCGTCGACGACAGATCTGCTTGTTGAAGACGCAAGCAACCGCCAGTGGAAGGGCGGCGGCAGAAACTAGGGTTAAAAAAAATTAGGGTTTTTTTTTTTTTCCTTTTTTATTACCACTCTGATACCATGATGAAAAATATTGTTTTAATCTCTCTTATTAAATATGTGCAAGATAGGTCTTCTTATATAGGAGAAAGACCTTTTACAAATATGGAAAGACAAATATGGAAAGAATAAGAAAGCAATAAAGGATAAATATTTGGAAAATAATATTTATACACATATAGAAATTCCAACACTATGACGGGTCACTGTAAGATAATTAAGTTTTTCCAGTAACCTCTTATATCTTTTAGGATGTTTTAGTGATTCCCCTTCTTTTGTGAATTGTGAATTGGACATCATTGTGATATTGCATGATTTAGCCCTTAACTTGCCTATTTCAGTCAACAAGTCAAGTACATATTTTCTCAATGATAACAAAATTCCCTACTTGCTTATTACCTCAATTCCTAAGATGTATGTGAGGCATCCAATTGTAAAACTTACTCTAGGAGGAGTAAGAAGGTAATTGGGCAAGAATAAGTTTGATATTTGAAACTTGTAAGGTGGCGTGCGTTGTTACAGAAGTTTTGCTAGTGGAAGGTTTATGTAGGATTTTTCTGATTGTAAGGGAGTTAATTTCAGCCTTTTGGAGAGAACCAACTCTCTCGAACAACTAGGTTATTTCCTTGTTCTCGCTGTGTTTTTCCCTTTCATTTTCGGTTGATATTGCAATAGATCATTATTGATTCTATCTTTGTTGCTTGTGTATAGTTTCTTGTTATTAGATAACATGGGTTCCATCTCAAAACTAATTGGCAATGGGAGGAATAACCCACCTATCTTATAAAGAGTGTCAGGTCCCTTGATTTTTGCAATGTGGGATGTTCAACATGCCCGCTCAAGATGGTGCCTCTTTTGATTCACCATTCTTGAATTGAATTCCAATTCTATTTTTGGACTGAATGTATGTTTGGACTTCAAGGGCTCTAATACCAACTTTCTCGGTTGTACTACTCCAGTTGTTTAGCACTATGATTTACGCTCGATTACGGTTGTACTTCTCCAATTGTTTAGCCTTGCTTACTAGAGTCGAAGTCACATTGTGAATGTCGACAAAAATGTGGTCAAAACAAGACAAAGGGTTTCTGGTAGAATTATGGGAGCTGAATCTAGGGAACAAGGTAGTAGTGACGAAAGCAATGAAGGAGAGGATAATCTTGACTGTCTTGCAGAAGTGCAAAAGTTACATGAAGAATTCAGAGATGTGTTCCACCTTCCATATGGGCTTCTTAAACAAAATATTGATCATTGTATTCAACCGAAAGAGTGGGAGAATCCAGTCAATGTTAGACCATATAAATATGGTCATGTGCAGAAGAATGAGGATGAACGTGATGTCAGTAGAAAGGGTTAAATTGGGTAATTGGATAAAAGTATAAGTTACTTCCTTTTTGCCCCCCACTTGTATTAAAACTCTATAAATAAGAGTTTTCCCTCCATGTATGGACAATTAATGAATAAGATTTTCCTTTAAGAATTCTCTAAGATTCGTTGTCTACACCAGAATGCTTGGTCAGTGAGATGTTAGCATTAGGGATTATTAGGCCCAATTTCGGTCCTTTTTCTAGACCCATGTTATTAGTTAAGAAGAAAGGTAGGAATGGAAATTTTGTGTTGACTATCAAATATTGAATATAGCAACAATTACATAAAAATTTCTGATTCCCGTTATTGAAGAGTGGTTAGATGAACTCCATGGATCTACCATGCATCCAAAGTTTTACCTTCAATTTGGTTACCATCAAATCTGTATGAATGAAAGGGACATTGCAAAGGTAGATTTTCACTCACAAGGATCATTATGAATTTATGGTGATGCCTTTAACTTAACAAATGCCTAGACCACATTCCTATCATCATTGATGAAATAGGTATTTCACACCTGCTTATGTAGATTTGTGTTGGTACTCTTTGATGATATCCTCGTTTATAGTCTAGATTTTTTAGAGCCACTCGAAGCACCTCGAGGTTGTTTTTAATATGTTGAAGGACAATAATATTTGCCAATGGAAAGAAGTGTGTTTTCTGTATCTTTCTGCAAAAGGAATTGAAGTAGATGGTGAATAGATATGTGTTTATGCTTCGATGGAAAATACCAAATAAAGTGAAACGAATGTTGACAAACCAACTTGATATTGAACTGAACTGAACTGAACCACGAGGCCTGAACCAATCCTCTGCATACGATTTAATATGTTTTAGAGACCCACAAATGTGAACAAACCACAACGTCGAATGCCTGCACCTTATACTGTGATTCACAAGCAGTGGCAGGGGACGCGGGCGATGGCGACAAAGGATGTGAAAGTCAGTAACAAACGACATGAATGAACGCTAAATTGCAACAATTGCAAGAAAAAGTAAAAAAAAAAAAAATGACATCAGAGGCTTGCACAACCTTGCTTCTGAAGAGGCTTGTCGGAGGTAGGGTGGTTGTTCAAATGACAATTAGGTTCCAACAGTTAATAGCGACGGCTAGGATTTTAGATGGTGGCTAGGGTTTCTAGAGACCACTATGAATTATTGCTTTGATATACCCACTTGAATTGGGGAAGAAAGTATTAATTTATTTTTTCTATCTTATGAATCAAATACAATTTCCTCATATATATATATATATATATGTAAGAAAGACAACTATCAATAAGGATATATATATAGAAGAAAGACAACTATCAATAAGGAAAAAAATAATCTTATAAATATATCTGAGGAATATACACATAATACACGTCTAATATTACGAAAATATAAAGGAATTCCAACACAATGATATTTACAATAATGTAACAATACTAATATTAGCACTATAAAGTTTTATATATTATTTTGTTAGCCAGGAGTATTTTAGCCAACTTACATACAACAAATTTTGTGAGGTATGTCCGACCTTACAATATTTTAATATCCAAGATAGGTGGCAACATTGAGATTTAGTTTGTTTTTCCAAAGTTCATTTTGCCATTTTCACTTTGGCCTAATGACTAGCAAGCGACTCAACTGATTTATGATCTCAAAATCGTTTTACTTCTATTTTTTTAACATTCTAAAGCAACGTAGCATGAAAGATATTAAACCTCAGGAATACTTGATGAAAGTCATGGTTAAAAAGCACTTTGAAATTGAGAATGTCAGCACCCTTGGCCTAAACTAAATAAATAATACTATGAAAATAACCAAGAGTCCTATCTACGAAAACTATTAACATCTATTGACAAATTCTAAAATCACAAGATTACCCTCTGCCATTTTGGGATGAAAGATTATATTCTTCCAAAATGACCTAAGTTTCTCAATCTTTATTAGTACAACGGGATTGAAAATGTGGTGTGATTATGCAGTTTTCATGTTCAATATTCTTAGTATCGAAATTCTTTCACCAAATTCCATGTTATATAGTATTGATGCACTCCCTGTATTCAGGTGGGTTGCCAATTACCACGAGCACGAAACGCTTCTCCAAGAGAATGAAGAAGAGAAACTATCTAAGGAGGAGCAAGACATGGCATGGGAAGTATACAAAAAATCATTAGAATGGGAGGAAGTGCAGAAAGTTCCACCAGGGGATTTTATATCTGAGCAAAAGCTAACCACGTCGAATATTGCCCATCCTGTACCCAAGACTATCGATCTGGCACAATCAAGAGCAAGGAACCGATTCATTTCTCGTAAATGCACAAATCTTTCCCATTTGCTGACACTCAGAAGTCAGGGGACAAAGGTTGGTTGTAGTACTGTTTGTGGGGAATGTGCACAGGAGATAAGCTGGGAAGACCTCAACAGAGTTGCCAAGCTAGGGAAGTGAACAACAGCTTCTTCCATTTTGTCTATTCTATGCTTTTGCTATTGCAGCTTCTGTAAGTCAAGTTCTTCTAACAGAACACAGCCATTCCTTTTTGTAACATGAAGCCCCACCCTCACTCTCACCCTCATTTATAACTGGCATGTCTGCAGCCCTCATGCCTTTTTCTTTTTCCTTTCTTTTGGCAACAATGTGAAAGGGTCTTCTTTTTTTGTCTCTTCCTATTTTTTTGTGGGGTTATGAAGTTAATAGAGATATGGGTGTAATATTCATAATGGTTAGTTGAAACTAGGTCTGTATAGATTTGTTTTTTATGATCACATTTAATATATAAGTTGAATGAAATAGCAGCTAGTTGTTCTTGTTACATTTTGATTCATTGCTCTGAACCTATAATTGTTAGGGATTTTTTTTTTTTTTTTCCTAATTTTTAGGGACCAAGATGTACTCATCTTTATGCATCTCACCTTTATCCCATACCAAAAAAAAAAAAAAAAAAAAAAAAAAAAAAAAAAAAAAAAAAAAAAAAATTTGTCACGTGGTAAAATTATGATTGAATAATTTGATCGGATGCACAAAAATAGGTGCAACTTAAAATGCATTCAAGTATTTTTCATTTCTAGGAGACTTGGAAATTGGCATAGATACTCTTGAATTTATCCTCACACTTTTTTCTATTTTTAAATTAATAATCATGCCTAACATTTTGTTCTAATATAATTTAACGTCATTTAAGATTTGCCACATAACCAATACCATATCAATTTTCACATTAATGGTGAGGTCAACAAACTCTGGTGACTATGAAGTAGTTTCTAAATATGGTGACAAATAACTAGATTTAAAATAAATAATAATAATAAAAACCAAATGAATAATGGCTAACAACTCGGATAATTGAAGTTATGGCTGTCTATTTTTAGGGAGTGAATAGTTTTCGTTCCTTTACTCCCCGTGCATAAGTTTGGAATGCTTGGAAATATTAAATTTAGAAATAGAATGTAGGTTTAGAAATGTGAAGTATTTTATTGTATTTAATCAATGTTCATATTTTTTATTTGTTTAAAATTATCATCTTAATTATTTATTATAATTATTTTAATTGTCAAATTTAACATAAGATATTACTAAATTTAAAAATATATTTCTTATATTTTTGTTATTTTAAATTGACTAACTTAAATATATGCAAAAATTATTAAATTAACATAAAATACATTGGGTAGATTTTCTAAGATGACTACGCTAGATATGAAATATATATTTGATATGTCACTAAGACTAGATTGAAGATCATTCATATATTTTTTACCTTGAATAAGTCTAATTGGTAAGTTATATACTTTTTTGATATGACTAATCTAAAATTAAATATTATTTATTTTACTTTGTTTACTTGGTAGTTTGTAATTCAAATTCAACTTAATTTCAATTACATCTTTTAACAATTTTAAAGGAATATTTATTTTCGTAAATTTTGAAATTGAGACTTGCCTTAAATTAAATTTTCTTTAATTTGTTTTCGATAATTCGAGGAACTAGAAAAATTCTTTTAATTTTTATTTGGTCTCTGAATTTTTAAAAACTAACATTTTAGTCATTTAAGTTAAATTGATTGAAAGTCTTTGAGTTAAATTGATTAACGAAAAAATAGGGAATGTCCTTTAAGTAAATTAACCAAAATAATTATTAACATGTAAAGTAGCTTGTGCAGAGATACTAGTAATGAATTGTAGTTTTCAAGCTCTAAGAGACAATTTATTAATATAATGACACTTTATTTTAAACAAATAATAATATATATGAGGAGTATCAAAAAAATAATCTAATAATAATAATGTTATAAATATTTGAATTAGATATAGATATTCATAGATTATATATCCCCAAATATTATTTCTAAATATCTTCTTTATTATTTTCTCCATATATTTACCTTTTCCATATCTTGTAAACTCTACAAACAGTGGTCATTGCACTAGTATAAAATTGGACTTTAATGTCGGTTTAAAACATATATTATAAGGGTACAATGTCGGTTGGCAGCAATTGAAGAATAGAGAATAGAGTCGATTGAATAGAAAATACATTTACTCTCTACTTTCTCTTCTCCCTACTTTGTTCTTTATTCTCTTGTTTTATAATACATTATCATCACAAATCTCTATTGCTTTAAGGTATTTAGAGATTGGAGTGATTCTTTGGAGATTAGAGTCGATTCATTGGAACACTAAAGAACTCCTAAACACCTGCCAAAATTTTCTCCCTCCCTGTTTGAGGTATTTAGAACTTAAAGCTTAAAAAAACGGTGGGTTTCAATGATTGTGAGCACAGCTGAAAATTATTTCTAATTTTTCTTATTTCATTATTACTCTGCTGTTTGATGAATCGTTTTCCTAAAACGAAAATCACACTTTTTTAGTTTAAATTATTGGTAGTGGTGGCGAGTAATGATGTTGCTTAATCTGGTTTTTAGTTGAAACCTTTGGTACTAGTGTGTTTTCTTTAATTAACAAAAATATGATTTTTATGCTTTGTATGCATCTAGATTAAAATACTATAATTTGTATGTGCTATGTCGTGTGTGTTTCATGTTATACAACGAAAAAGTATTGTATAAAGTACATGCATCTTATTTTATATGGATATATCAAATATGTTATATCGTTGTACATGTATGTTTAAAATTGTTGCATAAAGTATATGCATCTTAGTTTGTTAAAAATATAATTCTATTTGAAATATTTGATTGATATATTTTTCTAATTAGTTTATAGTTTCCATATCTTTGAATATAATTGTTATATATGGAAAATTAAATTAGGATATTTTTTTCCTTAATTGTAATGCATACTTCTTGATAAGATTTGAGTTCATTTTAATAAAGATATAAGATTCTCTCTTATTAATATTATCTTTTATATGTTAATATTATATTCTAATAACATTTTCTTCTATCTTTCCAATATGAGAATAAATATCTAAGATTATTTTTAGTTTGAAGCACCAATTATTTTCTATAAAGGCAAAATCATTCAAAATTCTCTCAGTTATTTAAAAAGAAAGAAATTTTGGGCTAAGGAAGAATTATCTAACAACTAAAGAATCAACTAAAGAGAAAATTTAAAGAAAGCCTATAAAAGATTGACGCACGATTGCCTCTGAGAGAGCGCAAATGTTTAGGGTCGGTTGCTCGGCTGTTGGTGATCTCGAACTTATGTGTAAGAGGGGAGAGCAAGGACAAAGCTCGATTGAGCTGAGTAGTCTTCCCCTTCTTTGAAAATTTTCATGCGATCACCGTTCACCTTAAGCACTTTTCCTGTTTCAAAACATTTGATTTCCACTGCACCAAAGGGAGAGATGTTAGTAATTTTAAAAGGGCCAATACTATTAGCTTTCAACTTACTGAGAATTAGTTGGAAGCGAGAGTTGAAGAGAAGGACTTTTTGGCCAACCTTGAAGTCCTTTCTTATGAGAGCTCTATCATGAACGAGCTTTGTCTTTTCTTTATAGATTCTAGAGTTTTTGTAAGCTTCGAGTCTCAACTCCTCCAATTCTTGCAATTTAAGCATTCTTTCTTCACCGACTTCCTTTAAGTCCATATTGCAATGCTTTACCACCCAAATATTCTTGTCCTCAACCTCTACTGGAAGATGGCACGTCTTGCCATAGATGAGTCTATAAGTTGTGCTTCCAATGGGAGTTTTGAAGGTGGTTCGGTATGTGCACAAAGCTTCATCCAATTGTAGGCTCCAATCTTTCTTGTTTGGGTTTACGGTCTTTTGAAGTATGCTATTGACTTCTCGATTGGATATCTTGGCTTAACCATTGGTTTGAGGGTGATAGGGAGTTACAACGCGATGGTGAACTCCGAATTTCTTTAGAAGCGCCTCAACAATCCTATTGCAAAAATGTGGGTCTTTATCACTAATAATTGCTCTTGGGATTTCAAACCTACAAAAAAAAAATGTTAGTTCGAAGGAATCCTAAAACAACAGTAGAATTATTAGTCTTAGTGGGAATAGCCTCGACCTACTTAGAAACCTAATCAACTGTAAGCAAAATATAGAGATAACCAAAAGAGGGGTGAAAAGACCCATAAAGTCCATACCCCAAACTTCAAAGACTTCACATACTAGAATCGAGTTTAATGGCATTTCATTTTTTCTAGAAAGCAAATCGGCTCTTTTTCACTTTTCACAAGATTGACAAAAAGAATATGTTTTGGCAAAACATTGACTTGCAAAACAATCCACAATCCAAAATTTTTTAGCAGTTCTCTTTGGACCAAAATGACCATCACATGTAAATTCATGACAATATGATAAAATGGATTCAAATTCATGCTCTGGCACACATCTCCTAATAATTTGGCCAGAACAGAATTTCCAAAGATATGGAGGGAAAGCAAATCGGCTCTTTTTCACTTTTCACAAGATTGACAAAAAGAATATGTTTTGGCAAAACATTGACTTGCAAAACAATCCACAATCCAAAATTTTTTAGCAGTTCTCTTTGGACCAAAATGACCATCACACGGTAATCATGACCAGATGATAAACTGGATTCAAATTCATGCTCTGGCACACATCTCCTAATAATTTGGCCAGAACAGAATTTCCAAAGATATGGAGGGTCCCAAACAAAATATTTAAAATCACTAAGAATTTTAGCTCTCAATGAACGTGGCATGTCATAAGGCAACTGACTGGTGACTAAGTAATTTACCATGTCCGCGTACCATGGTGTGACATTACATACTTGAAACAAATGCTCATCCGAGAAGTCTTCTCTCATGGGCAAAGGATCTTCTTCTTGCACAAGCCTATTAAGATGGTTTGTGACGGTATTGTACATCTCATAGGCTTTAGGACCATTGAAAGAATTGTTGGGACTTGTGTTCTAAATCTCTAGTTTCTCGTATTTTGTAATTTATGTAAATACAACTTATTGTTTCAATAAAATAAAGAGGTATTTTATTTGATTCTTCTTGCATTAACTCAAATCCAATAAACTAATATTCAAGGTTATTTTATGTAAACTTAAACATGTATGTGGTTGACATACAAGTGGATCATGTTTAAGTAAATAACCTAAAAGGTTTATAGTATAGGAATAAGGTTGGGTGCCTTATTTTGGTAACATTGTTACAATTGTTGTAAAGTGTTACAAATGATGTGATCTTGATCGTTCATGTGGAGACATGTGAGTGGGGGTATCCTATACAAAGAGTTGGTATAAGACGAGACCGTGAAATGTTCAATTTCTCTTTATAACACCGTTAATTGAAGAAATTAACATTTCATAGGATGACCATATGTGACTAGACCTTAATCCTAGGTGCGTTATGAACTCCTACCTATGAGGGCAATCCTTTAATCTATATGGGTGAGAGTGGCCAGTTCACCGAATTAATAAGCCTACCATTTTGGAGATTTGTCCGAGTAGGGAGCTGGGAACATATCTTCACAAGATGGAATTCACTCATTCTCGTCTTTAGTGTAAGTAGATGAATTACTCTCTAAAAGGCTGATTTCGGGTCTTGAACAATGAGGTCTCACCCTCTCATTGGCCCAAAAAGGGTCGGTTTATGGTTGTTTGTTCATTAGAGGGATCAGTGGTACTTAAGAAGTTAGATGTAACTACAGGGGTAAAACGGTAATTTGACCCAGCTGTAATTATGGACAATTTGTGAAGTGTCAACTTACTTTTGCTTGGTTATATCCGTGGACATAATAATATATCTACAGTGCAAAGAGTGCAGCTGTGAGTCTTTAGTGGAGTGACTTGCAATTAATGAATATTGAATAAATTAATTAAAGAGTTTAATTAATTAATCTCGTATCATTGGAGCTTCTAATTTGTAAGTCCATAAGGTCCTCTTACTAGCTCATTAAGGGTTAAATAAGAATAAATTGATTTTGAATTAATTTGAATTGTTCAAATTAAATAAGAGAAATAATTGTATAAGATACAATTAATATAATGTATATAGATATATTATAATATAAAGTTAATTTTGAATAGAATTCAAAATTATACTTTTTGAGAGAGATAAATATTTGAATAAGATTCAAATATTAATTATATGAATAAGATTCATATAATACTATAGGTTAAAATTAATATGAATAAGATTCATATTAAAACTATAGGTTATGTGAGAGAATATATTTTTTTAATATTATTTAAATTAAATTAAATATGTGATATTTAATTTATTAATTATATATTAAATATGATTTAATATATATTAATTAAATTAATATTATTAATTTAATTATATTAAATTAATGTTAATTAAATTGAATTAATATTATTAAGAATAACTCCTGATAATGGGGAATTATTGAGAATAACTCCACTCTCTCTCACACACAACACGTGTAAGGAAGGGGAAGTTGGGTTTTTGGATAGTGATCACAATACACAGAAGAGAAAAAAAAAAAAAAAAAAAGCTCTCTATTTCTTTATCTTCCTACCAAAAAGCTTTCTCTCAATTACTTTCCTTACCAGATTAAAATGCCCACGCCTCTTTGATTTTTATCTTAAGAATAGCAAGGAAGTCCCTGTGGTGATAAAAGCTTTCTCTCAATTACTTTCCTTACCAGATTAAAATGCCCACGCCTCTTTGATTTTTATCTTAAGAATAGCAAGGAAGTCCCTGTGGTGATGTCTTGTTGTTTTGTATGTGATCTTGGAAGGGCATACAAGTTTGAGGGCAAAGTTTGTGGAACAAAGTGTTCGTGATTTTGCAAAAGATAGTTTACAAAATGTTTGTTGATTTCTTCTCTAAATAAGCATGCTATATTGAATTGATGTTTATCCTAGTTCTCTATTTTATTTCTCTATTTTTGAGTTTTTCAAAATTGGCAACCAATTGCACGATGTTCACATACTTTTGCGAATTCAATTCCTTCAATTAAACAAAAATCAGAGGAAAAGTGGGTGTTTTTTGCATTGTGAATGTGGGGATTGCGAAATAGATGTTTTCAAAATTAGCACCTTAGATTGCTTTACTTTTACTTGAATTGTTCATGTAAGGGCCTATTGTTTTGGGCATTTTACTTAAGCAATCGAGTCTGTAAGTCAGTATCGATCGAGAAGCAAGAGTTGCTGAGGAGATTGATCGAAAACTGAGCAAAAACGAAGCAAAAACGAAGCAAATTGGAGCAAAATGGTGGTTTTTGTGCTGCAGCGTAGGGCATAGCATCGCTACGCTGCGGCATAAAAGGGTTAAAGCGTCACAATGCTATAACAAAGCGTCGTGACGCCCTGGTGGTTTCAAGCGTGCCCAAAACATTATAGCTTATGGGTTTGAGCCAGACTTGGTTTAGTTTTCAGTAGATTTATTCTATCACCTGAGCGATAGAAAGCGATAGAATTCTATCGCGATCTATCAGTGATAGACTGTAAAAAAATTTTATATTTGTAAATAGTTTTGCTCATTTTTCTATATTTGAAAAGAGCCCTTATTTTTATGTAATTTTAATTCTTTTATTAATTAAATTGATATAATTTAATTAATTTTAGGGGTGTCAAATTCAGTCTATTTTGCTATTTAATTTAATTTTTGCATTTGATGTATGATTAATTTAATTGTATATTATATGTTGCATAATGTATGTCATATAGTTTAAAATCTCACCTTAGGATTAACATGTTTCATGCATCATATTTAATATAAGTGTTATATTATATGGTTACATGATTAATTAAGCACGTTCATCCATCATACTAGAATATAATTGTTATATTTTATGATAGCATGTGATTTATTTTTATTTGTTGTAATAAAATTGTTATATTATTTAATGAAAATAAATTATGCATTGAGATAAGTATTGTATGTTTAATGAGTTTAATGAAATAGATTAAAATGAATAATAAAGAGTTGCGTGCAAACATAAGTTATGAATTTGTTTTAAATGGTTAAAAATTGATTCACCTAGACTTATGTTTAAAATTATTTAATATGATTAGAAATAGAATAATCTTTTATATTTGTTTTAATAAGATTAAAATGAATGCAATAAAAGATTAAATTTATAAAATATTTTATTATAAGGGACCTTTGTCTAAGGAAGATTTTGTCTAGGTTTGGAGTACTTAAGTTGACGAAAACGAAACACTCCTACCTCGAAACCGACTTGGAAGGTGAATTAATCAAATATTCTATAAGCATGCAACAATTGATTTGATTTATTAAAGTGTTTAATAAATTATAATCAAGGTTGTTAACTATCCAATATAAGAGTTATATTGGAAAAATTAATAAAGACTTAGATAAATTATTAGCCGAATTTACCTAAGTAATAAACCCTAGGTTTAAAATACTCAGTCGGAGAAAAAAATGTATATGATATGTCATTTTCTTCTCATGTTTCTCCTTTAAAAATTCACACTGTGAGATATATGTTTGGCCTCGTGGCACCTCGATTTGTGTCCCCCTTCGGAAAGTGTTTGAATAGGTCAATACTAAGGTGAATGGAGAGAGTGTTTATAGTAAGTGGGGGAGGGATGAGTGTCAACACAACCCACAGTCTCCTTCAGTAGTTTACAAGATAAATTTCATGTTCGGCCTCGTGGCACCTTTGATTTGTTTCCCCCTTCGGATGGTGTTTGCATGAATTTTATCTCAAACTCCAGAAATTGATAGGATAGCTTTAGTTTTTGTTTCGATCGGTTTTTCCCTTTGGTTGGCTCATTGGGGCGGAACTTTAGGATCTAAAATGGAGGGTTACACTTACGAGAAATTGTTAAGTAAGTTAATAATTTCTTTACCAAAGAAATGGTGACTAATTATTACACTCTTATTCTACTTAGTAGAAGCATTTAATCATTGTGCCTTTCAAATTGGGACTCGAAAAAACTAAAAATGATTTACAGTAAAATTAGGTCAAGCATGCATTAAAGGGAATTCATAAAAATTACCGTTGATGAGCAGTAACCTCTGCACGAACTTGTATAGCAATTGGAACACAACCACTTGGGCTTCCTTGCTATAACTCAAGGAAGATCAAAATAAGGATGGTGTGATCATAATTCAACTTTTGCAGGGAGTTTCACACACAGAGAAAAACAATAGAGAGAGAGACACCTCTATAACTTCAGTTTCTTTTCTTTTTAAAAGAACTAAAAAGTAACGTGAAGGGAATAACTTCCTCTCACCCCACTTTCTCCACTCCCCTACATAACGTAAGAGGAATAACTTCCCCTAGAGAGACACCTCTATAACTTCATTTTCTTTTCTTTTTAAAGAACTAAAAAGTAACGTGAAGGGAATAACTTCCTCTCACCCCACTTTCTCCACTCCCCTACATAACGTAAGAGGAATAACTTCCCCTCACCTCACACTTTAAAATTGCTCGAAATTAAAGCTGGGTCAAAATTACCCTTTTACCCCTATAGTCACTTCTTTCTCCTTAAGTCTCACTGATCCTCTAATGAACAACCTGTTTATGGTCCTACCAGAAAAAAATCCCTCTCGTGCCAATGAAAGGGAGGGGTCCCTTGTTCAAGACCTGGAATCAGCACTTGAGGGAGAAATTTATCTACTTTCCACGAAAGTGAGAAGGAGTAAACTTCATCTTATGTAACTATGTTCCCAGCTCTCTATTTGGACAAATCTCTAAAATGGTAGGCATATTGAGTCGGCGACATAGGTCACACTCATCCATACAAATTAAAGGACTACCCTCATAGGCAATAGTCCATAACACTCAGGATTGAGATCGAGTTATTTATGGTCATCCTATGAAATGTTAGTCTCTATAATTAACGTTGTTATAACGTGAGATTAATCATTTCGCGGTTCGGTCTTGTACAAACTCTTTGTACAAGATATCCCCACTTACAGTTCTCCACATGAACGATTTGGATCAAATCGTTTATAACACTTACAACTCATGTAACAATTAGAGAGTGGACTATATCCCTAGTGTCATCAGGATAAGGCACCTAACCTTACTTATATACTGCAAACCGTTTAGGATATTACTTGAACAAGATTCATCTGTATTTCTACTACATACTTTTCAAGCTACATTTAATAACCTAGAATCTTAATTTATTGGATTGAGTTAAAGTGATCTAAATGTCAAATAAAATACATCTTATGTTATTGAATAAATAAATTGTCATGTACAAATTACAAATTATGAGACCCCATGAGATTTAGGGCACTAACCCCAACACATTTATGTAACTCGATCTCACTCTTGAGTGGGTTATGAACTCCTGCTCATGAGGATCATCCTTTGATTTGTATGGGTGAGAGTGACCCTAATTGCCGACTCAATAAGCCTACCATTTTGGGGACGATACCGAGTGAGAATCTGGGAACATAGCTTCACAAGACAAAATTCCTTTCTTCCTGCCTTTAGGGTAAGTAGATAGTTGTTTCCTTAAATGTCAACTCCAGGACTTGAACAATGAGGCCTCACCCTCTCACTAGCGCGAGAGAGACTTTATTTATGGTAGGATCATAAACAGATTGTTCATTAGAGGATCAGTGGTACTTTAAGGAGCAAGAGGTAATTACAAGGGAAAACGGTAATTTGACCCAGCTGTACTTACGAACAACTTGTGAAGGATTGACTTATGTAAAATGTTTAAATCAATGGACACCTAAATATTCTACAATTCATAAGAGTGCAGCTATGAGTCTTTAGTGGAGTGCCCTATAGTTAATGAATGTTGATTAATTTAATTAAAAAGTTTAATTCATTAATCTCGTGTCATTGGAGCTTATAATTGTAGGTCCATTAGGTTCCTCTGCTAGCTCACAACAGATTAAACAAGAATATTTAATGTTAAAAGAATTTAAAGTCTTCAAATTATTGTTAAGAGAATTTATGTTAATTGTATATGATACATTATATAAGTATATAGATACATTATAATATGAAGTTAATTTTGAATTAGATTCAAATATAAACTTTATAATATGAGAGTATTAATATTTGAATAAGATTATATATTAAATTATTAATAATTTTATTCAATTAAAAATTATTTAATTAAATAACTCCTTTGCAGTTGCAGGGTAGTGGTGAGTGGGGAAGGGAGTTACAACTCCCCTCACGTATCTGCTTAAAGAGGATATCTCTGCATTCTTGAAAAGACAGCTCTTTAGAGAACACAGAGAAAAACTCACTCTCATTCTCTTTCAAAACTTTCTGACAAAAAGAAATAGAGAAAAGTTCTTCGTGACATTATTCTCCTCTTTCACAAGGATCTCACAATTTTTACTTTGTTCCAAGAGAATAGGGGAGAAGATCTTTTTGGTGTTGTCTTGTTCAGTTGGTTCGTGCTATGAAATTCATCAAGACCGGGAGAAGTTTAGAAGACAGTTCTACAAAGGTATTATTTTTATTCCTTCTCCTATGAAAGCATGCTTAATCGTATTGTTTATTATTTGTTCTATATGTTAATTCCTGTAACAAAATTGGAACAAAAGCGACGCATAGGAATTCGATTCCTTCAGTAACTAGATCAAACTGCTCTTGACCAAAAGATGTCTTCCTCCCCAATAACTTAAAGCTAATTGTGTCTTCCCTAGTCTTCTCCACATTCCTCAATAGTATATGTAATGCAAAGCCACAGCCCATTAAACACTAGCTTAAGGTCCAAAAATATCCAAAACATGTTTGCCCAAAAATATATAACTGTCTAGGAGTTAACTTATTCTTAATGTTAGAAAGTGTTTTCCCCATATGCGAACAACAAGTTAGATTGGCCGGAAAATAATAGAACTGAAGATTTTTGTTACAAATGGCATCTATAAAACAAATAGGAAAAAAAAAACTAAACTCAATAGCAAGCCAACAAAACAAACATAACAATTATGGACATTAATTTGAGAATCTATTTTCAATCCCGAGCGAGATCGAGCATCGAGATTAAACACAGTGGGTGTCATTAAGCATGAATCTCGGGCATACACGAAAAAGCCAAGCCCCGAGCTCCAAGCTTTACGACATGTTGTGGTCTCGGGGAAGCTCAAATTTTAAAATGATCTTGGGAGAGATTCGATGAATCTCACCCAAGCAAATCCACACCATCAAACATGTATGCATTCAGATATCTTTACCAAAAACATGTAAAAAGCCAACAAAACGCAACATATGGTCTTAGATTTCAAAGAATTTCTAAACCCTAAACTTCAAAAAACCTACACTCAAAAACTTAAAAAATACAACCTTTAACTAAAAAAAGACAATGGAAAATGAAAATACCTCTACTTGAGCAATTTGAAATCACAAGTAATGGCAGCAAAAAACTTGTAGACTATTTTGTGGTCATCTAGTTGCAATAGTCAGTGTTAATAGTAAACGACGTTATAAAGTAATAGTGACTATTTCATGGTTCGGTCTTATGACGCCCCCACTCACATGTCTTCACATGAACGATTCAGGATCACATCATTTGTATCAAATACAGAGTGGGCTGCATTCAATAGTGTTCCCAAGATAAGGTACCCAGTCTTATCCCTATACTATAGACCGTTTTGGCTATTTACTCAAACTTGATCCACTTTTATGTCACCACATATAGTTCAAGTATTCATACTATAGCCATGGGTTATTTAGTTTATTGGATTTAGAGTTATATTAACAACAATTCACTTATTAAATAACAAATTTACTGAATAACCTGGACAACAACTTCATTGATAATAGAATGCACATTTAGTGTTTACAAACTACGAGTTTTAGGACATAAAACCCAACAAAGAATTAACTTCTCTCCCTAAAATTAATTCAATAGAAACAATCATGCAACACATAATTTTCTTATATTTCTCCTCCTTTGGAATCATCAGAAAGAACAATTAAGAAAAATAAATAAATAAATGTTCACCCTACAAACATGACACATACAAAGTTTCCAATTCTCCCCTAGAAATATGCATTTTATAATAATACCAAGTAAGAATAAAATCAAGATGCATCACAACAAATAATATCAAGCTCAAGCCTCTTTTTGCAAAAACTTTCTTCATTCAAAGGCTTGGTAAAAATGTCCTCTAATTGATTATGAGAGCTCACAAACTCAAGAGTAATATGACCAGTTTTCACATGTTCTCTAATAAAAAAAAATGCTTAATATCAATATGCTTAGTCCTAGAGTGATGTATAGGATTTTTAGTCAAATGAATAGAGCTATATTATCACAAAATATGGGCACACTATCAAATTTTAATCCAAAATCACAAAGAGTTTGTTTCATCCAAAGAATTTGAGCACAACAACTAACAACCGCAATATATTCCGCTTCGATAGTGGATAAAGCAACCAAATTTTGCTTTTTACTAAACCAAGATACTAAGAAACTACAAAAAAATTGGCAAGTCACACTATTACTCTTATGGTCAAGTAAACTACTAGCAAAATCTGTGTCGAAATACCCTACCAAATTAAACTCAACATGTTTTAAATACCCCAAGCCTACATCAATAGTTCCAAGCAATTATTTAAATATTCTTTTAATGACATGCAAATGCGATTCCTTAGGACAAGATTGAAATCTAGCCTAAAGACATATACTAAACGTGATATCAGGTCTACTAGAAGTTAAATAAAGTACATATCATACATCGATAAGTCTTTATGTCCATACACTTACCTTTTTTATCTTTGTCAAGTTTAGTGGTAGTGCTCAAAGGTGTTTTTGCAATTTTATCTTCATTGAATTTGAAATATCTTTAAGAGACAAAGAAATATTATCCTATTGAAATAGCTAAAAGGAAATCTTCCTTATATTATAAACATTCAGTTGCTTATGTTCACACTCATAGACCACAATGTAATTTTTTTTCCTTTTCACCTGTCACACCCCCTCCTGAATTATCCTCTGAACCCAAAAGAGTATGTGAGAACATCAAATGTCAACCCTGTGACATCTATTGTTCACCTTTACCTGCTAAACCTTATACACAATTTTAAACACATGCATTTAACAATACCATAACATAACTAGCAAACATAAATTTACATTCAACCCAACTTTTGAGATACTTCCCAACGCAAATTAAAAATTACGACAAGAACTTTGTTCCCACAACTCTTGATATTAATAACTACATGCCAATAAACTAGTCTTAATACATACAAGACTTTAATAAATGACCTAAGTGAGAGAAATCGGTGCCGGAGTCTTGCCAAGAAAATTGGCTGAAAATTGAGAAAATTTGGGGGTTGGAGGTTGAAGAAAGAGTTTGATTTTTGCGTTGACCATCCTTTTAAGGCTAATTTTGTAATTTTAGGTTATTAAGGTGTATTTAAACATGATTTGCAGTCCAATTAGCATCATTAATGTACTTTAAACCTAAAATTGAAAGAATCTGGGATCCTAAATTAATTTTGTAGTTGTTTAAAAGGTTAATTTGTGAAGAAAACCCTAAATTTGGAATTAGGGTTAATTTAAGTATACTCAAGCTTGGTTTAAGTCCTAATTGGTATAAGTAAGATACTTTGAGCTTGAATTTGGATTAATTTGGGGAAATTAAAGTAATTTAAGTAATTTAAAGGAACTTAATTACAAGTAAACCCTAAATTGGGACAAATTAGGATTTTTGGAGAAAGTTTAAATAAAATTGGTTTTATGTAAGGATTAATTGGATTATGACCGGTTGAGGGTTAATCAGAGAAGTATCAATTAAATTTTAGGATTATCTGGAATCCAAAGGACGAGAAATCCAGGAAAAGCTAGTGGACAGTTAGTGACCCTTCCTAAAAGAAAATTTTTAATTTAACTATGTTTTAAAATATTTGATGATATAAACTACGTTTATGAGATATTAAAGGTTGTTTCAAAGTTTATATTGATAACTACGATTTTATCATCATGCGTTGAATTATGGATTTAAATTCAAACTCTTGTTTGATTATTCATGCGATGTTCTGAAAATTGATGGTTTGAGAAAGAGGTTTTCAAACTATTGGATCTAGTACTCGGAATATAGATACTTGAGCTCTGGGTGCACGTACGACAACTGCAATGCATTGAGGTGGTTCTGCATTAGTAAAGACTGGGTGTGTCGAGTTGGTCCACCCCAGGGATGTTCAGGTATAGGTTTGATGATTGATTTATCATGCGATATCATGCATTTTATTAAGTTTCATGTGTTTCTTTACTTAAAGGGTTTATCATGTGTTTGGATGAGTTCTTTTAAAAATTACATGCGTTAAAAGTATTTCTTTGTTACATGAGTTCGAAAAGTGTTTAAGTTTAAAGCATGCGTGGTTATAAGATTTCAAATATGTTTGAAACTAAAAGGTTGTTACATGAAATGTCACTCACTAGGCTTCCCAGCTCATACTTTCCAAACGTTTTATTTCCCCCCCCCTCCCCCAAGTAGCTAAGGAGTTCTGGTTGTCACTCGATGTTGAAGTCTGCCACAAGATTAGTTGGTCTTTGCATGGTTTCAGTATCTTAGGATTCAGGAAGGAGCAGTGAATTCCAATCCAATCAAATTTTGAATTGTTGAATTAAATCAGAGTCTTGTTAAGATATTTATAAGAATATTTGAATTAGTTGCTGAATAAAAGTATTTATTTGAATTGTTAGTCTTAAAGTGTTGTAAGGTAGACAGGTTGAAGCGGACTGTAGGTATCACAAAAGGGTGGTACTTGCCATCCTCACGCCTCCTTCCAGGTGAAAGAGGCAAATTTGGGAGGGGGTGTGACATCACGTGTCTTTTTCACACACATCAATCGACACCCACACCAAACCTTTTTTTTTTCTTCAACCAAAGCCTCCACTAGAATTTTTTTTTTTCTCTTCAATTCAATCAAACATCAAATCAATTATTTTATCATCGATTCGCTACAGGAATGTAAAACTATATATATTTATATATATTCTGTTTGATTCTTTTTTATATGTCGTGCTAAGTTTAACGAAAAAAGAATACAAAAAAACAAAATTTAAAAGGATGCAATTTGTAGACTTAAACGAATACAGATAATACTCATAGGATATATCCGAATGAGAGCACCTAGGCTATGATACCAAATAATATGAAAACTCTAACAAATTAGAATTAGAAACCCTTTTGGTATGAGAACCCTTAATTCTCAATCACTAAAACTCACATATCAATATAATTTCAACTTTACGGATTGGGTTAGACACGAATTGTCTTAAGATCTAAGCTCTTGAGATAAAAAATATAAGTTCCTTGCCCTAAGTTTCGAACACTTCACAAGATAGGATGATCAATCCCACTTAAATGTTCTTGGCATGCAACTCAACACAAGAATTGCAAAATTTAAGAAGGTTAATCTTCAAAGAAAAAGGTCAAATGTTAAAATTCAATGCCACATCTTAGATCATAATAAAATGACAAAAATATCCCTACTTACTATGTCATAAAAATGATAAAATTGAAAATTACGAAAATTACATCAAAATTATTAAATAAAATATAAACAATAATTTAATGCCATAGACGATTCATATCAAGTATATGAGGACTAAAGTTAGACAATCTCTTAAAACCATAAGTACACACAATCTATAATCTATATCTATACAATATTAAAAAGGGCTATAAGGGGAGAATTTTTGCCTTCCCTTTTTGCCCTTACATATTTTTATAATTTCCTTTTTGCCCTTACATATTTTTATAATTCCCTTCTTGCCCTCAATTAACTCTTCAAATTCTTTAGGTGGCCCTTCAACCCACATAGTAGTTCATGTGTCTATTGATGTTGAAGGAACACGACAATGTGGGTTTGATGATGATAAGACACATCTCTTCCATGGTAAGTGTATGGGTGTGTGATGTACCTATAAAAATAAAGAAATTGATGGTCAATGCATTCATTATCATTGCAAATTTTCAAATTCCACAAAACATTGAGAAGCAAAATTTTTCAAAAAGTTATTGGAGACTAAAAATTTTTGTTCTTCAAAGGAGAACATTTTACCAAGTTAATGAAGATGTACTATTATTCATTCTTTTTCTTTCTTTCTTACTTTATTTTAAGAAACTTATTTTCACCCCTAAATTGTGTTTTGAGGAAGTTTTTGAAGTAAAAGGTTTGCCTTGAAGATGTTATTCCATTAAAAGAAAAAAAACAAACAGAATATTTGATATGAGATTTAAATTTGAATGAATAGTAGTTGTTAAATAAATTGGACAAAGTGTTTCACAGGCTAATTAGCCATCTGTTCACTCCCAAAGTGAGAAGCAAGTAAAATTTTGCAACGAAGTGAAATCATTCGACTAAATAAGAAGCAAAGAAACACATTGAATAAACATTGTTCTAAGGTTGTGACAAATTTTGCAAAACGATGATCAAAACCTGAGAACAAAATGGATTTTGATCGATTTTGTGGTTATAGGTTTGCTTTTTATATAAAAGACTTTTTGGAGAATAAAGAATTATGGTGAGAGAGGTTAGAAATTTAAGGAAATATCATATAGGAATTGATTTAATTCTTTTAATTTTAATTTCGTAATTTTTAATTTTAGGTTTTATCTTCTTCCTTTTCTATAATCCCATTTTATTACTTCTAAGTCAGACTATTTTAATTACCTTTCTATTTTTTATTTTATAAAAATCTCAGTAACTCGTTTAATTTTATTTAGAATTTTTATTTTGCTTGACAATGAAAAAGGAGGAAGAGGAGAATGAGAAACTTGTAATGTGCATTTTCTTTTTTCTTTATGATTTCTTAGATTATATTATTTGTTTTACTTAATTTTTGTTCTTTTAATTTATTTCTATCTAATTGCAATTGGCTTAGATTTTCACGATGTTTGTAATTTTCTCCTTTCGCGGGAGTTTGGTAGCAATCTAATTTAAGATCTATGCATTTGTTTAAAAAAAATATTTTTTTTAATCTGATTGCAATTCATTTAGATACGATGACCCACCCTAATAAAGTTCATTTAATCATAGAGACATATCTTCTACCATAGTTATTTTACCTAATTTTCTAAATGGTGATTGTTTTAAATGGCAAAACTACTCGAAGTATTATAAAATATAGCAAAATGTGACAGTGATAGATATTGATAGACATCTATCAATGTCTATCTTTGATAAATAGTGACATTTTGCTATATTTGTAAATAAGTCGGCTCATTTTGCTATATTTGAAAATATTTCTTTTCGAAATACCGTTAAAATGAGGAAGAAAGGAAAATTTGGTCAAGTTGAGGGAAAAGATTGAGATATCTTGATAACATGAGAAAATTAGGTAGGAGATATAGAGAGAGAGAAGTTGAGAAAATTAGGGAGATATCAATGTGAAATTAGAATTATGAGGTTTTTGGAAACTAAGAAAAATATGTTTAATGTTTTACTTTAAAAATTATAAATGAAATATATATTTTACCTTCTTTTAAAAATAGTTAAAAACATCTCTTTTACATTTTAAATATAAAACAATATCAAAATTGTTGTAAATTTTTTTTTTTTTATAATGACAAGATATTTTTTTTTCTTTCCAAAAAATTAGTTTCTTTTTGTGTGATTTTAACATATAAACCTACAAAAATCTATTTTTTAAAAAAAGCAACAAAATCTTTTAAATAAAAAAATAACTAGCCCAATAATCATCTTGTTTTAGTACACTAATAATCATCCTTATACATTGGATAAATATATCATAATATATTAGAGTAATTGACGCCATTTAATTTTTAAAAAATTTAAAAGTTACATTTTTTTTTTATGAACAAACTAAGATATAATTTTAAAATTAGGATTTCATTAATAGCAACGAATAATACAAACGTAAATAATTTTAAAATAATTAATATCTTTTAAACTAAATAATTATAAAAATGAACTTTTTTAGTCAAATTTGTGATAATTAAAAACTTTGCTAAGATAAATTGACATGATTCACAAACTGAATTTTCAACGTTCACTATAAAATTCATAAACACATGCATCGCATGTAAGGAAAAAAAAATTTGGACACTTTTGTTACTCGCCTATATTTTGCTTATTTACACAAATGCTATTAATTATTATTATTATAATTAGTAAATTAATAAATCAATCCTTAATTATCAATAATAAGTTATAGAAGTTTAAATATTGGAATGTAAAAAGTATTTCCAACTTAAAATTTAATTTATTGTTCCATTAATTATAATTCATAATTGAATTTTAACCGTTTTAGAATTCTAATAGTTTTGTAACTATCACCTTCTATTACTATAAAAAATGTTTCTTCACCCTTTTTCATCCACACTCAAACTTCTTTCTTTCTTTATTTTTGTTCTTTTAATTCATTGTTCACAAGATCTTTTCAATCTCCAAAAAATCTCAAGATATTGGTTTTATGTTCAAGTTGCAAGGATGCACACATCGAAACAAAATCTTGGGTGAAACTAATAAACCCGTAGAGATTAAAAAAGATGTAAAGTCACATTAAAAAAAATGAAAACAAAGTATGAGATAAATTGTGACAACCAAAAATTTTAGGTAATTTTAATTTAATTATCTTAAATTATTTGGGTGTCATTTTGAACTTTTTTTTAAGATTTAATTGGATTATTTTGAGAAGATAATTCAATTTAAATTAAGTGGGATAAAAGATTTGGGTTTAAATTCCATGGGTGAAAATTGAATTTTAATTTGGGAGATTTAATTTGTTTAGTTGAATTGGTGGAGGAAAAAGAAATTTAATATATATATAATTTATTAAGGAATTAGGGTTTAGGATTTTGTGTGTGTGTAGATATATATATATATATATTATTAACTGACTTAATAAGGTAGAGACTGAGAAAAATACACCGAAAAGGGAGAAGGAGAAAGAGAGTGCAATTTGATTTTTCAGCGATAGCTCCCGGAAAATTGTCTTTGGCTACCGTTTCAACCGTCGGATCGTACTGAAATTTGGACAGCATGTTCATGACACATAGGGTCTCATTCTGAACGGTTGATCGTTGTTTTAAACTCTGGTTTGTCCGTAATTACTACTGAACAGAACCTGTAAAACTGGGTAATATTTTTCGAGTATTGGTGAGTTTTCTTGCAATTCCTTAATTACCCATTAATTTATTACCCAAATTAGTTGATGTTGTTGTATTCTTGGCTTTAGGAGCTAGTTTTGGAGAAGTTTCGAAGGCGGAAGCGTGTTGTCTAGCGAAGTAAAGTTCGATTTGGCGATTTTGGATCAATTTTGGTGAGTGATAATGTCTTGGAAGTTATTTTGAAAGTTTTATTGGTGCTGGAAATTGGGTTTTTAACCCGTAATATTAATTTTTTTTATAGGTTGGATTCATTGTTTAGAGTTTGGAAGAGGATTAGGTCTTGGTTGCACTTCGAGATTCATTCAAGATTTCTAAAGGTTGAAAGAGATTAATTGCTTGGCTAAAACCAATTAAGCTTGATATCGAGGTAAGTGGTTTACTACTGGCTCTCCTTCGAGCCGGCACGCTATCCAAGCTATTACTGTTAAGTTGAATGTATTGGAATGACTTGTCTATGTTTCGCTCATAAATGAATTGCTTTGGGTATGCTGAAAGTCTACAAGCTATGATTATATGACCACAACATGAAACTTTATGATGATAATTTACATGCTATGATAATTATGATTTAAGGTCTATTGGTTGATTGATGCATGTCATGTTAAATAGTGATGGTTAGTTATCCTCTCGGGCTGTGTACACCAAACTGCCATGATATGTGTTGCTTCGGGTTCACTAAACTGTCATGATATGTATTCCTTCGGGATCACTAGACTCTTATGATATGTGTTCCTCCAGGATCACCATGACTGCCATGATTTGTGTTCCTTCAGATTCACTATTTATGCCCATGTTACGATTTGTACACATGTCCCGTGTAGGAAAATTAATAAGTTTACTAGATAGACACGGTAATGGGTTCACTTACTGAGTATTTTTATACTCACTCTTTCTTATGTTACAACTTTCAGGTAAAGGCAAGGACAAACAGGTGAATGACAGGAAGAATTTGTGATCGTGCCATTGGGACCAGTCAATGCTTCCGCTCACGTTTTTATGTTTCTATTCCAGTCTTGATGTTTAAATTCAAAATTTTAGTTTTGCATCGTTAGACGTTTTATGCAAAGTTCACGGTTTTGGTTTTATAATTTATTTAAGGGTACCTCGATCCGAGATTTTTTTAAATTATTTAAATTTAATGAAGTTATTTATTTTATAAATTTCTTTGATTTTAGTTAAATATATGAAAAGTTCCATTTTGAGATGTATGCATGCATGAAGTGACGACCTAGAACAAGTTCTAGGAAGTCGGGTCGTTACAGTTGGTATCAGAGCCTAAGTTTTAGGTTCTGTAGACTGACTTATTATGTAAGTCCACATTGTCCCATTGGTCATTAACAGATTCTTCGTCATCGCTAGGTATGTCCTTTAAAGAAAGTCTTTAGAATTATATGCACGGGTTTTATTTGATGTATAATCAATATTTACAAGATTTTTTTGGTAAGGAATTGTGATGCAAGTGGTTATGTATTTATGATAGGATATGGCACCAAAAGACAAAGGAAAGAAAAAGGTCAGAGGAATACTTCAAGATCCACCAGCCTGGGACCCTTCTGCGTCAGGAGTGGAAGACCCTGAGGCTTAGGATCTTCCTATGCCAAAGGATCTCCCGCTGCCTAGAGTCAGAGTGGCAAAGAATGCAGACCAAGAGTCGAACTAGGGGTATGACTGTGCCTTCGCAAACACCAGTTCCTCCAAGTGCCCCGACTGAGTTTACAGCTATGGCGGCAGCAATAGGGGAAATGATACTGGGAAAAATGAAGGATATGATGGATGAGCGACTAGCCCAATTCGCCCAGTCTCAACAAGTACCGGTCCAACAAATTCAAGCGCCACAGGGGCAGCCCCAACAGCAAAATGTGCAGGACCTGTCTCTTGAAGCTAAGCACTTAAGAGATTTTAGAAAGTATAACCCTCGCACCTTCGATGGGTCGTTGAAGGACCCTACGAAGGCATAAATGTGGTTGTCCTCCATTGAGACGATTTTCCGTTATATGAAGTGCCCGGAGGACCAGAAACTACATTGCGCAGTGTTCATGTTGACAGAGAATGCGGAGATTTGGTGGCGTTCAGCAGAAAAGACAATAGACACAAGCGGAGGGCTAGCATCATGGGACCATTTTAAGGAGCGCTTCTATGAAAAGTACTTCTCAGCTAACACCCGATATAGTAAGCAAGCAGAATTTCTGAATTTGAAACAAGGTGTTATGTCGGTGGAGGAGTACGAGCAGGAATTCGACAAGTTGAAAATAGTGGCCACTGAGGAGGAAAGGACGAAAATGTTCATTCAGGGCTTGAGGAGCGGGTTACGAGGTTTAGTACATGCAATGGAGCCCAAAACCTTTGCCGCAGCGCTTCGTGCAGCTGTGAGGATCGATGCTGATGCCCGGGAGGGGGATGAGTATAGGAAGTCATTGGAAGTAGAGGCATCTGTGGGGCAGAAGAGGAAAACTTTCGAGCCTCAGCAGAAGGGGCAGTCTTCAGATAAACCATCCTGGCAATCCAAGGAGCAGGCCACTGAGTCAAGTAGGACTAGGGGAGAGAAACCTATTTGTAAGTCGTGTGGGAGGCGGCACTTGGGGCATTGTTTGGCTCGCTCAGGGGTATGTTACAAATGCAAGCAAGAGGGGCACATCGCTGATCGATGCCCTAGTGTTCAGCCTATTGGAAGCAGGGGTCAGCTCTTGGGTGCTCATCAAGGGAATTCGAGTCGTTCGCAGCAACAAGGTCGTGTTTATTTGACCACTCGGCAGGAGGCCGAGAAGTCAAGCACTATGGTGACAGGTACACTCCCAATATTAAGACACTATGCATTGGTGATGTTTGATTATGGCTCTTCTCATTCGTTTATTTCATTAGTATTTATGACGCATGCTATGTTAGAGTTAGAGTTGTTGCATTATGTTTTATCAGTTTCTACTCCGTCTAGAGAAATTATGTTAGCAAATGAAAAGATAAAAGCATGTTAGATAGAAATAGCAAACCATACGCTAGATGTGACCTTGACAGTCTTGAATATGCGAGATTTTGATGCTATATTTGGCATAAATTGGTTGGTTGCTAATCATGCCAGTATAGACTGTTTCCGTAAGGAGGTGATTTTCAATCCTCCTACTGAAGCTAGCTTTAAATTTAAAGGGGCAGGGACCCTAGTCTTGCCCAAAGTAATTTCAGCTACGAAAGCTAGTAAGTTACTTAACCAAGGTACCTGGAGTATCTTGGCCAGTGTGGTCGATGATCGACCGAGCGTATATGAATGATGAAAATGATAAGAAATATAGATTAGGCAAGGTCTACGTGCAAGCATACACGATCGATGCAATAATAACTTGGAGTATTCCAAGTGTCGAATCCCACAGAACTAGATTGAGTTTAAATTTGTTATGACTATGGACCAATGTAGCCAGGGTAACCAAAGAAAAAGTTTAGAATTTTTTATAAAAGAAAACTTAAGAACAAATAACAATAGAAATCAAACAGGGGCAAACAATGCTAGGACCATTCGGGTGTTGTGCCTTAGGTGATATGACCGCATCACACCGAACAATGAATTACACATCGACAGGAAACTACACCTATTTGGTTTTGTGTCAAGTTCCTTTAGGAGTTCTAAGCAGCTAATGCCTAACGTATCCATGGTTAGCTGGATCTTAGATTAAATCAAATTTAGTTCCTTTATCCTATGGTGTCCCTTATTTTTAAGGTAACATGACCATCCTATGTCTAGGCTCTTAGTCCCATATCCCTTTGTGAAATTCGCTTACACCCTAACCTTCTCAACATTAGAGCTCCGCTAGATCGTTAAATCAAATGGCCAGTTTAACTTACTGATTTTATCTTTTAAAATCAACAAAGAGAATGTGATTACACAAAGTGGTGTGAGCATTACATAACCTAAGTTATAACAACTCTAAGGCTTTCACATTGTCAAACCCCTAAAAATATTTAGCTCATGACTTTTGATAAAATAATCATTTTTATTAAATCATAAACCATAGCTACAATATAACATTTGATTGGTAGAAAGTAAAATGGAAAATAAGCAAAGAAAATAATAACGCAAGAAAATAAATACAACTCAAGAAAACTTGGGAAAATCCTCACGTAACAAGTCTTTCCCTAGGACGATTCCACTCTCTCAAGAAAGAATCTTGCCTCAACACACACTTCTATGGAAGAGAAATCCTAGAGCTGCTACGCCTTAGAGGAACTTTCGTTCTTAAGACTACTGACTTGAATTTAGCGAAAAAACCCAAGGTGCTGGAAATTTGACAGTAAAATGGAGAAGAAAGTGGTGAATTCGGCGGTGGTGAGTTGTTCTTCGAAGACGTAGGGCTTCCTTGCCTTTTATAGGCCCCAAATCTGTTAAGGAAGGTCGAGATTTGCGTTCTGAAGATTCACCAGGGAGAATCGAGGATTTTTAGCCAAGAAAATCGCAATTGATTTAGGCAGAATCGAATCTGCAAAATTAGGGCTCGACAATGCTGGTACATCACTTACTGCTATGGGCGCATCACATGAAAATTAGCCAGAAACCTGTAAAAAACGTACCAAATCTGCACTAAATCTGCAAAAATCATCTTTTACGCACAATTAGTCCTCATTAAGCTCATTTAAACATATGAAGACCAAGTTTGGAATAAAAGTCATGCAAGAGTTCATTTTTCACATTAAAAACGCTAAAATAAATGCCTAATTTCATGCATTTCATAGCATGAATCAGTCGACACCAGAGAAACTAAGGTCGCCTTGACTTCAGAGCCAGTGGTAAGAGACTATCTAGATGTTTTTCCAAAGGATCTTTCAGGTTTGCCACCGTATAGGGAGATAGACTTTGCCATCGAGTTGGAGCCTGGTACAGCTCCCATCACAAAAGCTCCTTATAGAATGGCCCCAGCAGAGTTGAAGGAACTCAATATTCAGTTACTAGAGTTCCTGGATAAGGGTTTTATACGCCCAAGTGTGTCACCTTGGGGTGCATCAGTGCTGTTTGTAAAGAAGAAGGACGGTTCATTGCACCTATGCATTGACTATAGAGAATTCAACAAGGTAACCATCAAGAACAAGTGCCCTCTTCCCAGGATTGATGATCTGTTCGATCAGTTGCAAGGAGCTACAGTTTTCTCCAAGATTGACCTTTGTTCTGGTTACCACCAGTTGAGGATAAAAGACAGTGATATTTCTAAGACGACATTCCGTTCTAGATATGGACATTATGAGTTCATCGTGATGTTGTTTGGTTTGTCTAATGCTCCTGCAGTATTTATGGACCTAATGAATAGGGTGTTCAATGAATTCCTCGACACCTTTGTGATAGTTTTTATTGATGACATCTTTATTTATTCCAACACAGAGGTAGAACATGAGGAGCATTTACGAAAAGTTTTGGAGACTCTGAGGTTGAACAAGTTATTGCCAAATTCTCCAAGTGTGAATTTTGGTTACGCCAGGTGTCCTTTTTGGGACATGTGGTGTCGAAAGAGGGGGTATCTGTAGATCCAACCAAGATTGAGGCAGTTTTGAGTTGGCCTTGTCCTTTGACAGTCAGTGAAGTGCGCAGTTTACTGGGTTTAGCAGGCTACTACCGTCGATTTGTCAAGGACTTTTCTCGCATTGCCACTCCCTTGACTCAGTTGACTAGGAAAGGAGCTTCTTTTTTTTGGTCAACTTGTTCGGGACACATAGGGTCTCATTCTGAACGGTTGGATCGTTGTTTTGAGCTCTGGTTTGTCCGTAATAGCTACTGAACAGAACCTGTAAAACTGGGTGATATTTTTCAGGTATTGGTGAGTTTTCTTGCAATTCCTTAATTACCCATTAATTTGTGACCTAAATTGGTTGATGTTGTTGTATTCTTGGCATTAGAAGTGAGTTTTTGAGAAGTTTCGAAGGCGGAAGTGTGTTGTCTAGCGAAATGAAGTTCGGTTTGGCGATTTTGGATCAATTTTGGTGAGTGACAATGTCTTGGAAATTATTTTAAAAGTTTTATTGGTGCTGGAAATTGGATTTTTAACCCGTAATATTAATTTTTGTCTAGGTTGGATTCATTGTTTAGAATTTGGAAGAGGATTGGGTCTTGGTTGCATTTCGGGATTCATTCAAGATTTCTAAAGGTTGAAGGAGATTAGTTGCTTGGCTAAAACCGATTAAACTTGATATCAAGGTAAGTGGTTTACTACCGGCTCGCCTTTGAGCTGACATGCTACCCAAGCTATTACTGTTAAGTTGAATGTATTGGAATGACTTGTCTATGTTTCGCTCGTGAATGGATTGCTTTGGGTATGCTGAAAGTCTACAAGTTATGATTATATGACCACAACATGAAATTTTATGATGATAATTTACATGCTATGATAATTAAGATTTAAGCCTATTGGTTGATTGATGCATGTCATGTTAAATAGTGATATTAGTTATCCTCTCGGGTTGTGTACACCAGACTGCCATGATATGTGTTCCTTTGGATTCACTAGACTGCCATGATATGTGTTCCTTCGGGTTCACTGGACTGCCATGATATGTGTTCCTTTAGGATCACTAGACTGCCATGATATGTGTTCCTTTGGGATCACTAGACTGCTATGATACGTGTTCCTTCGAGATCACCACGACTGCCATGATTTGTGTTCCTTCAGGTTCACTATTTATGCCCATGTTATGATTTGTACACATGTCTCGTGTAGAAAAATTAACAAGTTTACTAGATAGACCTGGTAGTGGGTCACTTACTGAGTATTTTTATACTCACTCTTTCTTATGTTATAAATTTCAGGTAAAGGCAAGGACAGACATGTGAATGACAGGAAGAATTTGTGATCGTGCCATTTGGACCAGAAGAATCTGTGACTGTGCCATTCGGACCAAAAGAATATGTGACCGTGCCATTCGGACCAGTTAATGCTTCCGTTCACGTTTTTATGTTTCTGTTCCAGTCTTGATGTTTAAATTCAAATTTTTGGTTTTGCATCGTTAGACGTTTTATGAAAAGTTCACAGTTTTAGTTTTATAATTTTTTTTAAGGGTACCCTGATCCAAGATTTTTTTTTTTTAATTATTTAAATTTAATGAAGTTATTTATTTTATAAATTTCTTTGATTTTAGTCAAATATATGAAAAATGTCGTTTTGAGATGTATGCATGCATGAAGTAACGACCTAGAACAAGTTCTAAAAAGTCGGGTCGTTACATAAATAATGTGATTCTAATAAACTCATGGATGTTAAACAGACAGAATGTGAAAAGCTATATTATATTAGTTATTAACTTAGCATTTTTATCTAATTATATTTAATAGTAGGATATGAAAATTTTAGAATAAAGTTATAATCTTTGAAATTTTATTCAATCTTAATTAGTATATTATATTTTTTAGGGAAATTTAAAAGCTCTATTTAAAAATGAAAGCATATGATAATGATAACTAAGAAAATACTTGAGACTTTAATGACAGATTAAATGATAAAATTTGACAAATTAAAAGCATAATCTAGATATCATTTCCATCATTTTAATTTTTTTTCATAATTATTTATATATAAACCAAAGTTAACTCTAGATACTTTGTACATTTTAAAGTTTTAACTTTTTTTTTTTTTTTTTGTTAATAATGATGATGAGTTATAATATTATATTTTTGTAATTGCACTATTTATGAATGATAAATAATTTTATCTTTTTTATAATATGTAGTGATTTATAGTAAATAAAACTACAATTTCTTATTACAATATAAAATAAAGTAAAAATATATATCACGTGCATCACATGTAATAATAAAGTAGTTAAACAAAAACGTATTATTATTAAAAAAGATTGGTTTTTTACTTGAAAATCAAACAATAAATTTATTTTTATGGACTAAAATTAATAATTTAAAAATGAGATCTTTCTGCATAAATTTAATATGATTTTTAAAAATTACAACTTTTAGGTAATAAATTAATTAGAATATAATTATTAAATAAGTTAGATTAACATTATATTCACATTAGCTGTAATATGTTACTAAATAAATAGTAATACATTGTAACAATATATAAAATTAATCCTAACTCATTTTAAAAATAACTCTATTAAATAATATTTTTTTCTAAATTATTAAAATGACATATTTCACTTTTTTTTATAAAAAAATTACACGTGCAAATGCACGTGATAAAATATAGTATTTTTCAAAAGGGCTAACCCTAAAAATAAACAAGAGCACAATATATATGAGTAAGTCTTGAGAAGATCTTCAAAGAAGGAAAAAAAATATTATCGACAAGAATAGGAAAACAAGTCCACTACAAGGAATATGTTGCTTGACATAGTATAAGCTGTTATGTACAAAACATGTTGCTCAATTTTTTTATTTTTTATTTTGTAATAAAATCAGTTAATCATACTGTAATAACAACCATTATCTTTATGTTACACATTATCATTTATTCTTAGGGGTGAAACTTAGGTGCATCTCAAGTATTTTTCTTATTCTTTATTTGCCAAGTTTGTTTCCACCTCCACATATCTCTCTCTTTCAAATTATACGCTATCCTTTAGGTGGATTAATTTATAAATCTTTACCGCGCTATTTTTTTTTTTCTAAGCACAATTTGGAATTCTACCAAAAAGTACATTTCATTATAAAACAAAGAAATAAGAACAAAGTAGGGAGAAAAGAAAATAGAGTGTGAATGTATTCTGTATTCAATTATATTTCTTAAAGGTCCCAATGACCACTATTTATAGAGTTTACAAGATATGAAAATGTATTTATATGGGGAAGATAATGGAAAAGATATTTGGTGATATCTAATCTATGGACATCTATATTTAATTCAAATATTTATAACACTCTCCGTTATAGATGTCTATAGTATATAGAATATATGTCTTATTAAAACCTTATTAGGAAAAACTCAAAGAGATAAAAACCTAGTGAAGGAAAAAAAGTACAATATTCATGTACTTTAATAACTGCCTCATTGAAAACATTGTTAGAAAAACCCAATGGAATAAAACCATATTCAAGGAAAAAAGAGTGCTAACACATTTACTCCCCTCATGAAAACAAATCACTCGATAACTTTGGGTCTTCACATGCAAATTGTAACACCCTAAATTTTTAGGTAATTTTCAATTAAATTATCTTGAATTATTGGAGTGTTGATTTGAATTTTAAGGCTAAAATTGAATTATTGAGTTAAGATAATTCAGTTTAAATTATCGGTGGAAAAAGTTTGAAGATTCGAATTTGATTTAGGAATTTAAGGAAGGTTGGTTAAATTATTTGAAAATCTGGATTTAATTTCATTAGTAAAAATTGAATTTAAATTTGGAGATTTAGAAGTTTGAAGTTTAATTTGGAAGAACTGATTTAATTTGGTGAATTTGTAAAGGGAAAAGGAAAAAGAAAAGGATTTAAAAAGACAAGTATATATATATATATAAATAAAGGAATTAGGGTTTAAGGAAATAATATATATTTATATATATAAACCCTAGGGAAGTGTGTAAGTGAAAAAAAAAAGAAGTTATTTTTTTTATCTTCTTCAACCTCACATGACCGCCCTTAATATTTTTTTTTTCCCTTCGTGCACTCAAGTAGACCCATGCCTAGCCGCCACACCACTTATCTCCGACCATCGCTCCGTTCGGTCACTGCTGCTTCACTGAGCCGCCATTGCTACTGAGCGCTGTCAGTGTGGATTTAGATCTCTCTTTCTCTCCTCCGATATATCTCTTTCTCTCTCTAAGTTTCCTCCCACTTTTTGTGTGTTAAGGTTCGACTGCCGCCGGTATCACCTACACCGCACCGCCTAGCCCACTATTGTCGCCGGTAGATAAGCCCATCGTTGGAAGGTGCTACTAGTTGCCAAAATTGTTGGTTTTTGGGGTAAGATTGTGTTATTTGGAAGTCTTTTTTTTTTTTTTTTTTTTTTTGATAACTTCAAAACCCATTAACTTTAGCTCCAATTTATTGATACCCAATATGTTTCGGAGGTTAGAACGAAGTTTCGGGGCGCCAAGGATCGTTGTCTACCAGCATTAAAGATTGATTTAGCGTTTTTGGTAAATATTTGAAAATAATTGGATGATTATTGATGTTGTAAATTGGGTTTTAATGCCTAAATTTGTGTTTAGCTTTTGGGTCGTGTTGAGGTGGTTTTGGATCAAGCCACGAGTTAGGTAAGTTAATTGGAAGAAGTGGAGGTAATTATGATTTGGAATTTGACCCTAAAGGTTTATTAAATGTTTTGGCTCATGTATTAGGACTTGATTCAAATGTTGCAAAGTTAGATAAGGGTGCTTGAATTAAATTCTGGATTTATGTGTAGGTTCTAAATCGTGATTTTTGTTGGAGATTGTTTGGCTTGAACTTGTTATTCTGAACTTAATTCGAGGTAAGTAATTTTACTACTCGAACCGTCCTTGAGCTAAACGATTTAGACTGATTTCATTTGATTTGTCTAGATGAAATTGAGGAGTCTGTTATGATTAGAACTATTTCATGAGTATGATGACACTAGCATGTTATTGATATGATTATGTGTAGGACTGTGAGACATGTACTAGGATTTATGATGAAATTTACTGAAAGCATGATATATTTTAATTAAGAAGTGACGATTGCTCTCCTAACACTAGTATGTTCTCGAAAGCCAACGGATTTTCTGCTATGTTACCGGAAGCCTGCGCATCTCCTGCTATGTTATCGGAAGCCTACGAGTTTCCTGCTATGTTCCCGAAAGTCTATGAGTCTCCTACTATGTTATCGGGTGCCGACAAGTGCCCTACTATGTTTGTGAGCTTTTATTTAAAGTTGTGCATTAAAATATTTATTTAGCTTAATGCACATGTTTGGTTCTACTGCTAGTTTAGTGACTCGATAGAGGCTATTATGAGATGATTATTCAATTATGACACTATGAAAAGAGAAAAAAAATCATGAAATTGCTTAGCACCTATCGACCAAATGTGTATGAGTGATAAAAATGAAAAAAAATATGGTCTAAGTGCAAGCATACACTGTCGATGAAGTAATAAATCTTGGAGTATTCCAATAGTCGAATCCCACAAGATTATTTTTGCAATTCAATTTTTCTAAGAAAGAGTTTTTCGATGCAAACCAAGGGGTAATCAGTAAATAAGTGATTTTGAGGTTGAATGGTGATAAAAGTAGTAAACAAAAGTGTTGAACAAGGATGCAGTTATGTTTCGACCTTTCGGGTTCTATGCTGTAAGTGATGCGGCTGCATCATACCTACAAGGAAATATGCATGAACAAAAAATTACTCATATTCGGTCTTGTGTCAAGTTCCTTTAGGAGATCTAAGCAGCTAATGCCTAATGTTTCTATGGTTAGTTGGATCTTAGATTAGTTCAAATTAGATTCTTTATCCTGCGGTGCCCCTTATTTCTAAGGCGTCTGACCCCTCATATTTCTAGGCTCCTAGTTCCATATTCCTTTATGAAATCAGTTTATATCCTAACCTTCTCAGCATTAGGACTCCACTACATTGCTAAATTAAGTGATCAGTTTAACTTAACAATATTTTATCCATAAACTCAATAAAGGAAATGGATAAGTCAAAGAGATATGAAACATAAGCATTGCTCAAGCCATAAAACTCTAGGGTATCAATGTAACTGAATCCCTTAGAGAATTTAACTCATAACTAATGATAAAAGAATGACTTTCATTAAATTGTAAATCATAGTTACGAGATGATGTTCAACAGGTGAAAAGAAAAGAGAAAATTACAAGAAATAAATAAATGTAAATGTTGGAACAATATAACTCAAGGGGTCTTGGGACAAGTTCTCAATTATTTAGTCTTTCCCTAGGTTGCTTTCTCTTTTTCAAGGAAGAATCGTTCCTCACCACACGCTTTCACAGGATGAGATGACTTAGAGTCGCTATGCCTTAGAGGAACTTCCGTTCTTAAGACTACTGACTTAAGAAGTTGAGAAAATGCCTAAGGGGCTGATTAAATGGTTGAAATGGTGAAGGATGGTGATGATCTCGGCTATGGAGAGTTGATTGCCACAAATGGGAGACTTCTCCTCATTTATATAGGCCAAAGTGGTTGAGGAATGACCAAAAATCTTGTTCTAAACATTTTTTCAGTATTTTAGGCGTTGAATAACAACTTTGACCAAGAAAATAACAACCAAAATTGACTGGGCGCGAATCTGGAAAATCTGGGCTTAGTGATGTGGGCACATCACTTTACTGTTATTAGCACATCAAATAGAAAATCTATAAAAACTACCAAAATTCACCAAATCAGCACCAAATCAGCAAATAACATATTTTAAGCATAATTATCTCCTAGTGAGCTCATTTTAACGGATTAAGACAAAAGTTAGGAAAAAAAACACATGCAAGAATCCAATCTGCATAGTAAAAGTGTACAAATAAAAACTCAAATTCATGCATTTCACGGCATGAATCAACACCAGTTTATCTCATGGTAAAAATGTTAGAAAGGAACATATATTTCAGTTCAAAGATCTTAAAACTTGATGAAACTATGTAGAGTTATAACAATTAAGGAAGAAAGTTATGTAGTTGTTAAGGCATGAAATAAAATGTTCCGGGCAAGAATTCATTAGGGATTAGTGTTATGTTTTGCATTGGACAATGAGATTAGTGGTAGAGAAAGAAAATTTATCATAGCACGACAAGCAATTAGGTACAAGATTGAAGTCGCTTTATAGATAAGAAAGAGAAGAAGAAGAGACTATAGATTTATTAAAGGTTCCAAGATATAAAAACCAAACATTTCAAGAGAAATATTGAAAGGATTAATAGGACATGATCACTTTTCTGATAGTAGAGATTGGTGGTTTGAGTAAGGTATGTGGTTTGGGTTCTTCAGGTAACATGCCTGAAAAGGATGAAAGATTATTAGTTGGAGTACAAGTGATAATATGAAAAACTCTTCGTAAGACAAAAGTAAAATGAATTCATCAAGAATAGCCATGATGGTTGGAAATAAAGTTGACTTAAAATGAGAAAATAAGTTGTTGGATTGAGATATTGTTCCTAAGGTACTTGGGTTTGATCTATATTTTGTTTCGAAGAAAAGACTCAAGTTTAATTACCTATGCCAAGAGGAAAAATAAATGTTTGGAGTTCAAAGACAATGTTAAGGTGTGGAGAATACCCTACTAAGTTTGAAGTCTAGAATTGAATTGTAACTTATGAAAGGGTTGTAAATATACTCACATGTCTTGGTATAAAGATTAAGTTTCACTTGGAAAGTAAAAAGGAGCACCTTGAATTTATTGGATTTAACAAAGATAAATGTAATGAAAATAAAAGTATTTAAGAAAGGTTTTATAATTTTAGAGAGATAAAAGAAAATTAATGTGTTCAAGACTCCCAAGTACTTGAGTATGATTTAGATTTGAAGACATCATATGAGTGCTTACAAGGTGTTGGCTTTGGTGTAAAAGAAGAATCTCTCACTACCATTTGGAATTTTAGACCTCATTATGTGGGGGTGGAAGAAGTTGCGTAAAGTATTGGTTGTGAAGCTTAGTTTCAACATGAAAGTCTTTTTTCCAAAATAAAAGGGTAAGAGGGATAATTTAAAGTGGAGTTGTTAGTAGCAATGGTTGTTTTGAAACTATTGACATGGAATGTTAAGGCTTTAATAGTCAAAAGGTACATCATTGAAGCTATTAACCAAAGTTAAGGGATTGTGACTTTGAACACAAGTTATAACTAAAAACTAGCGATCAATCGATTTGATTTAAAGGTGAAAGCAATCTAACTCCAAGTAGAGATCCAGTTGTACGAGAATTAAGGTTAAGTAATTAATCTTGATCTTCCAGAATAATCACTAGCACAAAAGATAAACTTGAGAATAGAACACTTTCGTTCCTAAGGCTGCTTATAGAGTAGTTCTAGCAGAGTTGAATACAAGTCGAAATACATGAGCTATTTATAGAAGTTTTCCAGATGCTTTAATGTCTTCCAGATGCTTTAATGTCTTGCCTCTGGGCACACTAGTTTCGTATGTTAAGAAGAGAGTTGAAATCCATGTGCTTATGTATCAACTATATTAAGAGTTGGTTATGATAGCGTAGCCAGGTTATAGGGGAGTGTCGTGGCCATTAACTGTCGAATCTGGATTTCGAATCCTGGACTTGGAGTGCCACATATAGTATGTTTATTCTAGCATGGACGACAAATTGATTGACTCAATGGAGATGGATATTCTCGGGATAGATTTACGAATCAAGAAGGTTTTTATTTTAAAAACTATTTTTATTTTAAAAACTAACTTTGGAAATTGGATACAGTTATTATGAGGTTATGGAGATTTGTTTTAGATTGATTGATATTCTATAGTGTCCAAGAACTTCAGGAACCTTATTATGAAAGAGATTCAGACTCGTTCGTAGCATGGTCTAAATTGTTAGGACCTGAGTTAGTGCAGAGTACGAATGAGGCTATCTAGAAGATTAGAGCTCACATGCAAACAACACAGAGCAAATAGAAAAATTACGCTAATGTGAGATGACAAGACCTGGAGTTTGTGTAAGGGGATAAAGTGTTCCGGAAAGTGGCACCTATGAAAGGTGTTCTGAGGTTTGGAAGGAAGGGAAGTTAAGTCCACATTTTATTGAGCTGTTTTAGATCCTAAAGTGGATCGGCCGACCTGTGGCTTATCTTTTAGCCTTGCCACCATATCTTTTTACGTTCATGATGTCTTCCATGTTTCTATGCTGAGGAAGTGCATGGCAGATCCGTCTAATGTGGTGGACTTTGAGCCCTTACAATTAAATGAGAACCTGAGCTATGAGGACTATTCAAATTCCTGCAAGGGAAGTGAAGGCTTTACGCAATCAAGAGAGAGAGCTAGTTAAAGTTCTATGGCAGAATCATCACTTCAAGGAAGCAACATGGGAAAGGGAGGACGAGATGAGGATAAAGTACCAAGAGCTTTTTTAGGATTAGAACTTTTGAGGACTAAAGTTTCTTAAGGAGGGAGGAGTGTAACACCCCGAATTTTCAGGTAATTTTTAATTTTATTATCTTAAATTATTTGGGTGTTTGAATTTGAGGCTATTATTGAATTGTTGGGTTAAGATAATTCAGTTTAAATTATCAGTGGAAAAGTTTGAAGATTCGAATTTGATTTAGGAATTTAAGGATGGTTGGTTAAATTATTTGGAAATTTGGATTTAATTCCATTGGTGAAAATTGAATTTAAATTGGGAGATTTAAAAAGTTTGAATATTAATTTGGAGGAATTGATTTAATTTGGTGAATTTGTAAAGAAAAAAGGAAAAGGAAAAGGATTTTAAGAGAAAGTATATATATATATATATATATATATTTAAAGGAATTAGAGTTTAAGGAAATAATATATATAAATCCTAGGGAAGTATGCAAGTGAAAACAAAAAGTTATTCTTTTTTCTTTTTCAACCTCAAGCATAGATGTACCATGAGTATGATGATACTAGCATGTGATTGATATGATTTGATTTGTCTAGATGAAATTGAAAAGCATGTTATGATTAGAACTGTTTCATGAGTATGATGATACTAGCATGTGATTGATATGATTATGTGCGGGACTTTGACACATGTACCATGATTTATGATAAAATTTATTGCATGATATATTTTAATTAAGAAGTGACAATTGCTTTCCTAACACTACTATGTTCTCAGAAGCCGTCGGGTTTTTTGCTATATTACCGAAAGCCTACGAGTTTTCTGCTATGTTCTCGAAAGTCTATGGGTCTCCTACTATGTTACCGAGTGCTCTACTATGTTTGTGAGCCTTTGGGCCACCAGATGCGTGTTAGGTTGGGTTAAATCGCTCACTAGATGGTCATCCAGGATTAATTGATGTATGCATGTCCCACTAGAATGTTGCATTTATTGGACATCAATGCATAGTCTGACCCAGTAGTGAGGTTACTTACTGAGTATTTTATATTCATTCTTTATTATGATATGTTTTTCAGGTAATGTTAAGGACATGTCGGCGAATGATAGAAGGAATCTGTGACGGTGTTATTGGGACCAAACAGATGCTTCCGCTCATGTTTTCTTGTTTTAAATTCCAATTCTGATGTTTAAAGTTAGAATTATAGTTTTTGCACTGTTAGACGCTTTATACAAAATTTTTAGTTTTGTTTTATAATTATAAGGGTGCCCCGAACAAAGATTTTCAGTTATTTAAATTTTATAAAAGTTATTTACTTTATAAAATTCTTTTGATTTTAGTTAAATTTACGAAAAAGAGTCGTTTGAGATGTATGCATGCATATAGTAATGCCCTAGTACAAGTCCAAGGAAGTCGGGTCGTTACACAAATGTTGTGTATTAACTTCTCAAATGTTGTTATAGGTAACACATTCATCAATAAGTTTTTCAAGTTGTCTTTTGAAGAAATATGTTGAATAATGATGTTGTCAGTTTATGATTTATAGTCTTTGTAGACCCCTAAATTTGTCTGAAATTTTATTTCATCATTTTTATTGTGTAATTTTGTGTTTTTGTCACTAATTTTGAATTTTCTAGCGTTTATGTAAAAATAACAAAAAAATTAGTTTGCATTCTTTTATTAATAAATAAATAAATAAAACATCTTCTTCATTTTTGCATTTTAAGAAAATAAATTTAGAATTTTGTTATGTTCATAAAATAAAAAAGACTTTCTTTATTTTTTTCCTTCTCATTTTTGTGATTTGGGGAGAATAAAATTTGAGTTTTTTGTTTTAATCAAATAAAAATAAAAGATTTCTTTTGTAGAGAAAATAATTTTGATTAATCAAATCTTTTGTTTATGGAAAAATTGTATTTAATTTAATTTGAGAATAAATATTTAAAACAACATGTTTTTTTTAATCATAAAAATCTTTTCAAATTAAATGTCTTATTTTTCTTCCTTTTAAATTTGATTTTATTTATTTTTTTCTTAATGAGTAGGGGTTTGGAAATTCTATAAATTTGAGGTTTTTGGGACAGATTCGACAGACACAACATGCACAAAAATCCTAGCCAAGCCATTGTTTCTTTTTCTCACTCACATACACGCGCACTTTTTCTTTTCCTCTCAAAAGATTTTTTATCTTTCTCACATACAATACATAGACTAAAAACTAAAAAAGATTTTAGGGTTTCTCTCAATTTTTCTCTCACGTTTCCTCTCCTTATCTCCTTTGATTTTATTTTATTTTCTAAATTTCTTTCTTTTTTTTTCCAACAATCACTCCACCTAATTTTCTCTCCACTTTTTTTCTCTCCACTTTTTGTTCTTTTCTTTCCCGCACTTCAAAAAGAAGCGTTCACGATCATAAATTGTCGAAAATGATGAGTTTTACCTATTTCTAAGTAGGACATTTTTAATTACATATTTGTTTGTATATTTTAGAATATTATTCTAGATCAATTTCGTTTATGCATCACATTTAGACCAATTTTATTTGTGGCTCATATAGACCAATTTATTTGTTTATATTTTGAGTTGCTTGTAAAGTTTAAATCTCATGAATAATGTTTTAGATCTTAATTTAGTTGATTAACCTTACCTTAAACTTTAAATTTCAAATTTCATCCATGATTACCCTTATATTATGTAAGAATATTTGTTAATGATATAATTGTTTAAATTTCTAATATTTGTATTATATATATCTTTGAACAAATTATTGTTAAAACTTTCCAATGACGAAATCTTGAATACTCGGGATGTGGATACTTGGATTCTACAGGTGAGAAATCAATATCTTGGATGCCAAGATTTGATGTTAATATGTCTCTTTTAAACCAACTTTTAATTTAAAAAAATTCATTTTACACATGTATTTTATTCTATTCTTATATTAAAAAAATATATATATACGTTGCAAATATGCATTACATAAAAAAAAAAATAGAAAAGACATTTATTTCTTTAAAATAAAATTTTAATACTTCTATAATCATTCATAAATATTTTTTTAAAAGTAAACTCGATTCTATAAAATTTCTTTCCTTTCAAAAAATAATTTTTTTAAAACGTTTTATTTTCTCCATTTTTTTAAAATAAGTAAACTAATCAAAATTGATCTTCAGCAAAAATTCTTTCTTTAAAAATTATAAATATTTTTGTGAAATATTTTAAATAATTATACCAAATCTTTTAAAAAAAACTTTCCTATGACGGAGGTTAGGAGGTCAAGATGTTGACTTTCCTAATATTTGTTAGGTGAAGAATTTATTTTGGGATGCCAAATTAAATTCAAAATAAATTTTCTAATGGCATTTGGTCACTCATAATGATTGTTCATTATTGGTAATAATAGTGATCAATAAAATATGAGACATTTAAAAATCAAAACAAAAAATATTTTTTTCTTATAAAAAGGTCTCTCTTTAATAACACGAGAAAAATAAAAATTCGTTCTTCCAACGAGTGTTATGGGGTGCTAATACCTTCCCCACGCACAAAAGACCCCCAAACCCTTTATCTTTTCTTTGCGGACCAATTTGGCATAGTTTTGGGTGCCCAGTCACACCCTCTAAATCAAGACGGGTGGCGACTCCATTTTCTCCTCTTGGAAACAACGTCGACCGCTCCACATCGCAAACCCGTAGCGACAGTCTTCATGTAAGAACACTAGCTAGTCTCATGACTCATCAGGATTTCAACATGATTTAAAGTCATAGTTGTCATAATCTACTAAAAAGACTGCCATAATCTAAAACTTTTTCTCCATGTTCTACTAAACCTATTTAAGATCTAGCTCATATGGATTAGATAAATAACCTGCATCTTCAAAACCAACTATATCATAATTAAATTTATTAGAATATAATAAATTCATGTAAGCTAATTCTCAAAAAAAAAATATATATTTAACTCTACTCCAATATCTTTCTTTTGGAGGAATATTATATCTATGTAACAAAATCAATACTAAGTGTGTAACTAGTAAGGATACATAAGTGCACTTATTTGCCAAAATTATGGTTCTTCGGGACCTAAATTTTTTATTATCTTCATGAGATCGGATGGTATTTCTTTTTACATCAAGTGAATGAACCACCATAGGAGTGTTCAATGATGTACTTAGTTCATATAAGATATTTTCTATATAAATTGATGTAATTACATCTGCTTTATGTTTTATTTGCAAGTTAAGGCAAACTTTGTTTACCGAAACTTTCATTTCAATTTCTTTCTTAAAAAACTTTATTGTCTTTGCAATCTCTTCAGGAGTTTCCATTATCTATTCAACATATACGTATATAGTAAATCTTAACTATAATTTCTTTATAATATCATGAACAACTAGGGTTATTTTATACCCTTATTTCAACAAATATTTAATAAGATGATTATATCACATTCGTCAGGAATGTTTTATAAGAATCTCTGTGATATATATATATAATTCTCTAAAATTTGAATTGTATGATTTTGATACCTATTATAAGAATCTCTGTGATATATATATATATAATTCTCTAAAATTTGAATTATATGATTTTGATACCTTTAATCCTCTAGAGATTTTCATAAATAAATATCATTATTGCGATATTCATATAAATGTGGTATGACTACATCCTTAAAATGTATGTTAAGCTATTCAGACATAGTCAAATTGAAGGAATCGAATTCCTCGCGGAAGCGATTGATCGCCTTATGCCAATAAAATCCTTTTTGAAAAACTCAAAAGACAAAAATGTAAAATAGAGATAAACATTTATAATCTACAGCATGCTTGAAAGGAGTTTTAATGGAGAAATTAACAAACCTTTGAAGACTATCTTCCAAGAAATCTTTTCTCCAACTCACTAACTGGAATAACTCCTTCGAGCATAAAAAGAACACGAACTTTTCTATCCAAAACACGTACAGTAAACTTCTTGGGTCACCACCACAATGGTCTTTCTTACTATTTTCTAGGGATAAAGAATCAACAAGAAGGTGTGGGTTCTTCTTGTTTTTGGTGAGGAAAACAATTGAGAGAGAATTTCTTTTTTAGTTTAAAAAATCATCAGTCATTTTTATCCTGCAGAACTTTTCTGTGTATATCACCTCATGAGAGAGAAGGTGGGGAGAAGGGAGGGGGAAGTTATTTCTAACTCCCCATCATCACGTATAGAATAACTCCCAAAGGAGTTATTCTTTTAATTAAATTAAATTAAATTTATTTAAAATATATATTAAATCTTATTTAATATATAATTAAATAAAGAAATTAAATATCATATGTTTAATTTGATTTAAATCATATTCAAATAATGTTCTCTCACATAGTCTATATTTTTAATGTGAATCATATTCATATTAAATTTAACCTATAGTTTATATATGAATCTAATTCATATAATTAATATTTGAATCTTATTCAAACCTTTTTTCTCTCGCATCATATAAAGTTTAAATTTGAATCTCATTCAAAATAACTTTATATTATAATGTATATGTATACATTATCTTAATTGTATCATATGTTGATTCCCTTATTTAATTTGAATTATTCAAATTAATCGAAAATAATTGATTCTTATCAAAACCCTTAATGAGCAAGTAAGGGGACCTTATGGATCTATAGATTAGGAGCTCTATGAGATTAATTCATTAAACTCTTTAATTAAATTAATCAATATTCATTAACTGTAGGTCACTCTACTAAAGAGCTACAGTTGCAATCTTCGCACTATAGATATATATTTCTGTGTCCACGGATATTATAAGTCGACCTTTTACAATTGCCCGTAACTAAATTACTGTTTTACCCCTGTAGTTACATCTAACTCCTTAAGTACTATTGATTCCTCTAATGAATAAACAATTTATAGTCCAACTATAAACTAACCCCTCTCGGGTTAGTGAGAGGATGAGGCCTCAGTATTCAAGACCCAAAATTAATCCTTAAGGGAGTAATTATCTACTTACCCTAAAGATGGGAATGAGTGAATTTCATCTTGTGAGAATATGTTCCCAGCTCCCTACTCAGACAAATCCCCAAAATGGTAGGTTTATTGAGTCGGCGATCTGGCCACTCTCTCCCATACAGATCAAAGGATTGCCCTCATGAGCAGGAGTTCATATCCCACACAGGATTAAGGTCAAGTCACTTGTGGTCATCCTATGAAATGTTAATTTCTTCAATTAACGGTGTTATAAGGAGAAATTAAATATTTCGTTGTTCGGTCTTATATAAACTTTTTGTATAGAATATCCCCACTCACATGTTTCCACATGAACGATTAGGATCACATTGTTTCTAATACTTTACAACTTTTGTAACAATTACAAAGTGGGTTGTATCCATAGTGTTACCAGGTTAAGGCACCCAACCTTATCCATATACTACAGACCTTTTTGGTTATTGCTTAAACATGATCCAACCTTGTATGTCAACCACATACATGTTTAAGTTTACATGAAATAACCATGGATCTTGTTTATTGGATTTGAGTTAATGTAACAAGAATCAAATAAAATAACTCTTTATTTTATTAATACAATAATTTGTATTTATAAGAATTACAAACAACGAGAAACTAGAGATTTAGGACACCAGTCCCAACACAAATAAATTAGATATCTCATGATATTGTATCCACCATTAGAGAATATGTCTTCTCATAATATATACTAGTCCATTACGAGAATTATTGTGGAATATGTCTCGCTTTCTGTTTTGTGACTTCACTCTATTTTTTTTTTTTTACAAATTCTTAGTTGTATCCAACGTGTTTGACTTTCTCTGATGTCCAGACTATTAATCCTTACGATTTGAAAAATGAGTTTATTTCTATTGGATTGTTTCTTTCCCCATAAGTCAATCATTTCTATGTCGACATATTTTAATTTATCTAATTACATAATACTCATTTTCATAAATTTTCTTCTGGAATATACATATTCTTAACTGAGTCATTTTAATTATTGACTACTTTTTCGAAAATCTTTATCTTTGGAACCCATTTGTCTACCACGCTTCAGGCGTGGTGCAGACTCAAGAACTAACCTGGGAGTTGAATTACTCAAACTTTTATTTGTCATGCTAATATTGAAATTTATTTGTTTGTTGAATATTTAAATTATTCTCATGTGGATAAATTTGTGAACTTTTGAAATTTATAGTAGTTATATATATTTGATTAAATTCTCTCATGGCAAAATTTATTAAAGTTATGTATAATAGTTAATTACTCTTAATAAAACTAATTTTGATTTAATGTACCTGAAGTTGCATAAATAACTTAGTGCTTATTTTTTTTTGTCTTGCATCTGTAGATGCACATATTTTAAATTAAAAAATGTCTATAAACTAATAAGCATATATTACTTTCATATATCAAACAGACTCTGGTCTTATATTAGCAATTTGAAAAAGAAAGTTTGAAATATTGTGATGAACATTTATCTAATATTATTTGAGGTTGAACAAAACAAATGTGAACATATGTTTCTATGAAAAATCATGAATTTCGACCAAATAATTTAATATCATCCCTTGAAGTGAATGTTGCAATATTTAATAATTGTGGTCAGAATCATGTTATAAAGGAAGAAATCATTATTCTATTAAAACCACACACATATAATTTTGAAGGAGAATTTTATTTTTCAAATTTGATGTAAAAGAGACTATAATGTTGTACCTGTTGTACATTAAAAGTCTTTTTGCAAATTAAAATCCTCAATAATGAAAAGGAAAATGATGTGTTGAAGCAAATTTTGAGAATTTATTTGAATCTGAGATAACTTATCTTTTTAACTCCTAAATATGGTATTATTTGGATGTTACAAGTTTCTTATAATCTCCTGAAGAGATGATTATTCTTTTTGACTCACTAGATATATTTGTACTTCTTTTGAACCTCCTGAAGAGAATAAGAATAGTTAATATTTATGTTTTGCATATAATACACATTTATGCATATTATACTTTTAAGTTTTCCAAAATTCAAATGCTTGAAGCGAAAAAATCAAATATGATATTAAGTCCTGTAGACTTGATTAAAGATTTTGGAAAAGAAAATATTATTTTGCCCAGAGGAGTAAAATTTACCATCGATATATTTTATTCTCTTGTAAATAAAAGAGAAGTTCAGTAAATTTGAAAGGTATACGTTGTAATAGATATCATTTAGAGAGATTGATAATAAGAATAATATATGGCATTTATATACTATATCTATTGTCTTCTACGGGAAATGAATATAGAAAAGTTGTATATTTTTCTTCTACATTGTATTACACATAATTCATGTAGTTGAAATATATATGCAACAATGAACCTGAAGATTATTTATCCAAATATATTTTTATTTGACATGATAAGTCATTTGGATCAATAGTGAAAATAATTATTGAAAATAAACATTGACATCCATTAAAAAAAACTAGAAGAATCTTTCATCTAATAAATTGTCATGGTGTCTTGTTCTCAAGATTAATCATCAAACTCCCACTAGCTAAAACTGAAATTGAACCTCTCCTGTTTTTAGAAAGGATTCATGGTTGCATATTTGGATTTATTAATCCACCAAGTGAACTATTTCAATATTTTAGATTTTTGTTGGCGCATCGAGTTGATGGTCACATATATGCTTATTATCATTTTGAAACCTTACATCTGCAAGGTTAGTTGCTCAAATAATTAAGAGTACAATTTCATGATTTTGAAATTAGAAATTTTGTTTTGATAATGCTAGTGAGTTTGAATCCCAAATAATTGATAATTGATTGGAATAAGTGTTGAACATCTTGTAGCTTTTGTTCAAATAGCAAAGTTTCTAAATCTGTAAATCTCTAAGCCAATGGCTTATGACCCTATGGCCAGAAGCCAAATATATTACATGTGCAAGATGTGCAGTAAATGTTTAAATTGTTCCACAATAACAATTGAGATGATGGAGCAATTAAAATACATGTTGAAATTGATTTCACATCAATTAAATAAATACTTTGAACCCCTGATGGGTGATGTTATACTACACAATTTGCTATTTGTCATTAATGAGACAAATTTTTCAACATTAGAGGAATGAATTAAGAAGAAGTTAGAAAAAGAAATTGAATGAAATGCATAAGTATTATCTCATTTTGAACATCATACAGATCACTTTGAACTAAAAGTTCAAAAGATAATTTATTTATAAAATATTTACCTTTTTAAATCTTGAAAACTCTATAAATAGTGGTCATTAAGACTTTGAGAAATACAATTGAATATATAATATATTCATTCTTTGCTTTCTCTTCTCCCTAGTTTGTTCTTATTCCTTTATTTTATAATACATTTAGCTATATTTATAAAATTCTGATTTTGCCTTCGAATTTGAGGTTTGTGTTTATTTGATTCCTAAACATTCAAAATTACAAATTTAATTCCTAAACTTAAAAAAAAAAAAATGTAATTCAGAGATCTACCAAAAACAAAAGTTAGAAAGTTTAGAGTTCCATTAGATATAAAATTAAACTTTATATCTAATACATCAATTAATTTTAAAAATAATTATTTGGTCAAGAATTCTTTAAACATAAATTTGAAAGTAGGCTTTGTGGGATTAGAATTTCAACCTCAGTGGAGTTGGGGAACAATGAGGATTGAAGATCTGCCAGAAAAATATGCATTATACTTTACATGTATGTTATGCTTAACCTTTAATTCATTTTAATTTTAAATAAATCAAAGAAAATTCTAATGCTTCCACGATGGATAGACTGCAAATATAATATATGACAAAGAGTAAAAGCAGCTGAAAAGAGCCAAAATTGTGCCTTGTAACCACAATCTACCCTTTATGCAAAGTCTCTGCAAAATCATAGATTGAGAGACCAAATCTTTCCCATTTTCATTTATTATCGGTTTTATTGATTGATAAGGAATGATTCCCACATTGATTTAAAGAAAATCCTAGACTTAAAGAGATCTATAAAAGGCAGCCAAGATTCTCCATAATGATTGAGCATCAATCCAATGGAGGAATTCTCAAAACAATTGCCACTTTCTCACTCTTTTTGTTCGAGTTTCTTGAAGAAAATCGTTGTTGCATTTTTCTATTGTCTAGTCAAGCCTTATTCATTTTGAAACCTAAGAACTAATTGAAAACTAAATTCAAAACATAGGAGTTATATTTTCATATAATCATTGAAACTTAGCTACTAAATGAAAATTATGGTCAGAACTTAAAAGGATCATAAGAGTACCTTTTTTTCTAAAGTATCTTAAATTTTTCTTCTTTCTTCCTTGAGTTCAACAATTCAAAAGGAACAATATTATAAATTTATCGAGAGCAAAATCTTCATTCTCTCAAATTAAAGATATTATTGATCGATGGCATGAATCAGATTTGGGGTATGATCTGTCTTTGCAAGAGGAGAAGCTTGAGAGTCATGGTTTATGGACCCCTCCTCCTTCGTGTGCGTGGAAGCTGAATGTGGATGCATCTTGGAGTAATTCTCTCAACTCAGGAAGTATAGGGTGGGTGGTTCATGACTCCCTCGGATCTCCCTTAGGTGATGGTTTTGTGAGAGTTCATTTCTTTCAAAAAGCACAAAGGTTCTTGAAGCTCAGACATTCTGCGAAGATTTGCAATGATGCTACTTGCTGTTTTCGGAAAGGTTGGATTGCTTGTGGATTCGGAAGCCCTTGAGGTGATAAAGTTGTTGAACGGAGGAGCTTGTGATTTTACTAAAATTTGTAAAATTGTGGATGATTTCTTTGTTCTAGCCCAAAGCTTTGGGCGAGTTTTTTATTCTTTTTGTAACCGCTCTAATAATTCTATTGTGCATCACCTAGCTTGGGTTGGCACTAAGGCTAGAGGGGGATGTTGATCTGAGTGGGTATTCATCTATGGAAGACGGTGAGATTTTGACTTTTGGAGGTCCCTGGGTAGTTGTCCTTAGTGTTGATCGATGGCAAGCATTGTTTTGAGGTTGGTGTTGCTTAGCTTCTATTGAAGAATCTTTATCAAACAGAATTAATAATAATAATAAGTAAATGAATAAAAACAATTGCACAAAAATCAAACCAATCAATTTATGGATGCTAATAAGTGACTTTGCCAACTAAGCTATGCTTAAATTAGCCCTATCAAAAAAGATTTGAGATGGTAAAAATAGTTCCCTCAACCTTCTTGTGATTGTGACTAAGTATGTTAAAGTCACCGTTTACACAACCACAAACTAACCAATAAGAGGAAATTTGGCACGCAGAGTTGAGTTAAGTTAGTAATTATTGTCGGAAAATTAAATTATCTCTAGAGTTAAATTGTCTGTGTTTGGAGTGCAGAGTTGAGTTGAGTTGAGTTGAAGTATGTTGTTGGAGTTTGGTAGCAGTAGTCGTCGATGGTAGCCGATGAGTGGAGTCATTGAGAACATTAGAGGGAGGGAGAATTTGGGTGAGTTGATAAAAATAATCAACTTAACTCCACCAACTCATATTGGTGAGCCAAATACCCTGAGTTAGTTTGTCCAATGGACAAACATTCTCTTATACTAATTACAAATTGACCCACTTCTTTATATTATTAACAATTGATTTCATTCCATTATTATTATCTCTTCCATATTATACATTGAATATCACATCCACGACTTGTCCCATCCCAACCAGTTATAAGCCATGATCGCTCAACAAAAATGACTAACATTTTGAAGAATCAACACATGACTAGCCATATACATCATCAATTAAAAAAAATTAAAAAAATAAAAATAAATAAAGAAATTTTTAAAAAAGTTTAAGAAAAAAAAAAAAAAAAAGAAAAGAAAAAGAAGGAAAATGAGCAAATGAGAAAAAAGAAAGGGAATAGTGGGAGCGAAGAGGAAAAACCTAGAAAAAAAACTCTCTCCCTCTCCACGCGATTCTGCAGAGACCAACCATCCATGGCGGTCTTCCACTTCCTCAGTGCGGTTTCAGCTTTCTCCGAGCGTCTCTCTCTCTCCTTCTCTCTCTCCTCTCTCTCTCTCTCTGCCATTTTTTTCTCCTATTAGACATACGATTCGTCGAATGTGATCTCCGATGGCGTCATATGCCCTTTCCCATTCCCAGATTTCTTCTTCTGATTAGGGCCGCCGCAGGTGATCGAGAATTCGCACCCATACGCGGTTCCGAAGCAGGAGAATAGCCCCGATCCCTTTTTCCGCTGCTGCTTCTTCACCGATTTCTTTCTGTAACTTCTTGATGGCAATGTCTTCAATCCATTATCGTACATTGGATGTAACTCTGTTCTCCATCTTTCGATCTTCGTTTTTAGCCCTTCAATGCTGTCTTTCTCCGTCCAATCCTCCAAAATCGAACTCCCAACGTCGTCCGGCGCTGGATACAGCCCCTTCGCTATCGCCGCCGCCACGATCGACGGAGACGGCCCGACGTCAGAGCAGAGTGAGCCGTTCGCGTTTACAATTTTCTTCGTCATTCCGAGCTCCGATCTGCTCCGAACGGACTCGCGGCTGCCCATTACCGAGCTCGCATTACAAACCGATCCGGCAGGTTTGCCATTGAAAGCGTCAGGATCGTACCGCTCACTGTGCGATCGCTTCATGACGATCGTGTATCCGTTCTTTTGGAAATTCTGTTTCTGTGCTTTGATCTCTGTTAAATCCCAGTCGTAATCGACGGCCGATGAGCCGAGATCGCTCTCCAGCGGCATGCTCCGCTTCGCACTATCCAATAACGTCACTCCAACTTTCACGGTGCCCTTGGGACGGCCGGACGGGCGGCGAACCTGTTAAGAAAATCAAGCATTTTAAGATTCATTACTGAATTACATTAAATTTTAGAGAAGATTTTGATAGAACCTGAAGCGTGAGGAATCTCATATTGGATTTAGAGGAGGATTGTGGGATGAGGTTGCTGACGACCTCTGTAACAGTACCAACAAGAATATCACGAAGCAAAGCAGAGGAGTAGATTTCGATGGTGACGGTGGAGCTGGGATCTTCAAGCAACTCGTCGTCGACTTTAAAAACGAATTTCTCATTCCATGTTGGATTTGTGAGACCAATTTGATCGACGCGCGTCGTCAGTTTCCGATCTGGATTGATCCAGGCGACGGCGAAGGTGCGCATGGTCTTGGAGACAGAAGCGAGGTCATTGGCGGACAGTAAACTGAGCTCAAGAACTTGAAAGGGTTGACGCACCATGGTGATGATGGTGCAGGCAAACAAAACGATGGCGGGAGACGGGGGCGGTGATGGCGGTGGTGCTGACGGTGGTTGAGTAGGGAGGGTGGTGGTGGAGGTGAGAGAAGATGGTGGTGGTGGGTCCAACCTACTAGGGGGAAAGGTGGAAAGGAGAGGCTTTTAATGAAGGAGAGGAGAGAGTCTTGGGGATGTAAGATGAGATTTCACCGATGCGTTTATGGTTGTAATAAAACAGAAATGTAACAGAATTTTTTTTTTTTTCTTTTTTCTATTCATTAAAAAAAAATCCTATTTTCATGGCAATGGGTTTTTCACAATCTCATTTTTGTCCCTCTAAAACATCACCTTTTTCACGCATTTGAAAAAAAAAAAAAAAAAAAAAAAAAAAAAAAACCACTTTAGAAAAAAAGACCCAAAAATTGAATTGAACCGATCGGTTTAAATAGGGATTTGAAAAAGAAAGAAAAAAATGATTAAAGTTTAGAGAATATTTTGGGGTGAAATGATGTGAAAAAAATGATTAAAAGAAAGTAAAAAGTTTAAGAATATTTTGAGTTGAAATGATCGGTTTAAACACTTCATGACGATCGTGTATCCGTTCTTTTGGAAATTCTTAAAAATGGTTTGATTCTATTTATGTGTTATAATTTTTTTAAAAAAAATTCCAAAAAATAAATGCAGTTTGATTGAGATGATTTACTTTTATTTAAAGTATTACATTTTTACTAAAATATTGATATTTGCATAATTTTTCAAATTTTAAACTATAGTTGATCTTTTTTATTAGGTTCTATTTGTATGTTTTTTAGTACCATGATTGTGGTTATGGAGGATCGTACTACCAACTTTAAGGGACAAAGTTCATGTCAATTACCAGTAAGCTAAGTTCATATTGGCAAGTTCCATTTACGTTATCAAATCAAATAAGTTATTGAATTGGGAATATTGATTTTTCTATTAAAAGGTAATTTAATTTAACATATGTTTTGTTTAAATGTTAGAAGCTCTATAAGCTTTTGATTAAGGAACAAGAAAAATAAAATCAAACTCTCTTTCAAGAAAAAAAATATATATATATTTATTTCACTCAAAAATGTTATATTTCAGAACCTTAATGTTTATCTTTTAAAATAACCAAATAAAACATTAACTTTAAAGAAGATAATGGAAGTACATTAAGCTATATATCCATACTAGCAAACACAAACTAAAAAAAAACCGAATCAAACCAGCAATTTAATTAAAATAGGTTTAACCAAACCAAACCAAACTAAACCGTGAATTCCCAACAAAAAAAAAAAAAAAAAAAAAAAAAAAAAAAAAAAACTTAGAATTTCATTAAAATAGGGGTAATTTGGGAAGGTCAGTTTCATACTTACATCTTCACCTGTCATTTGCATCTGATTTTAACAGCATGTTTGTTTTGTTTAACACTTCAATGTGGAACATCACTCCCCATTTGGTCCCACCTAGAGTTGTTGGAAATGCAGTTCCTTTTCTCTGTAATTCTTCATATTTAGTCTTAGTTTTAGCCAACTTCTTCATTGTCTGTTAAACCATCTTTATTTATGCTAATTATAACTTTGGTGAGTTTTATCTTTAATATTTCTTAATATATTTAAATTATTGAACACTATAGGATGTATATGGACAGGATATATACAATACATTGTTCTTTTATTGGCAAAAAATCACAAACAATCAAATTGAAACTTTTCAAAAAAAAAAAAAAAAGAAATTAGAAACAAAATTGACAAAAAGGATAAAGTGATATTAAAACTTTTTTCTAATTAATCAAGTTTTAAATAGTTTGTGTTTTAATTTGATGAAATAGTCATATGTAGACTAATGATTAACTTTATTTTTCTTTTGAAAATGACTAATGATAACTTTATTTGATAGAAATTAGCAATTTGTTGTTATAGAAAATGAATCCAATTAATGTTTAGTAATATTGAGTATTTATTTTTTTAAAATCAAGATGAAAAAAAGGTACAAACATGGTGAAAATTTTCCATCCAAATCTTAATTGGGGAAGATTTTGTTTCTTCCCCAATTTCGAGAAAATTTCGAGATTTCGAGAAAATTTCGATTCCCCTCATTTCGAGGGGATTTTGAGAAAAATTCGATATTTTTTTATTAACTATTTTAGCTCCATTCAAATTTTTCGATTTTATAGTTCTGATTACACGCAATTCTATAATTTCACACGTGAATGTCATTTTCGACAAAGGATTAAGTTTTTTTTATGTGCTACTTTTTCTAATTTCTAACTTTTCTCAATTTTTAGCTTTATTTTTTGCCCAAAACTTTCATTTATAAAGAAATTGATTTTGAAAAAATCACAAAAAAAAAAAAATCTATATTTATTTTAACCTCAATCAAACTTTTTCATTAAATTTTCACATCATTTCACTTTAAAATTGAATTGATGTGATTTTTTTTCTTTTACCATCCAAAATTTTCATAATTTTGACATCATTTCACCTCAAAATATTCCTAAAATTTTTACTATTTTGTAATTAGTTTTTCATTTCTATTTCAAATTCCTGCTCTCACATCAATATTTACACAGACATTTACAATTGACATGTAAATATTGTCTTATTTTATAGCAATTGTGATTAAAGATGGTCAGTTGTAGTCTAATTAAGCCACAATCAAAATTTCATTAATTACTTAGAACAATTTCCATAATTTTTCCCAAAAATTTCCATCAATATCGATATTTCTATTGATATTTCCATAATATCGAGACTTTGATATTTCCATCGACATCGATATTTCGAATCTTGGTTACAAATAAGTATTCAATTATATTTCTCTGCTCAATAGTAATTAATATGTTTTTTTTTTTTTTTGACAAATTGTGGGGTGGGCCGACAGGGAATTGATCCTCAAACCTTAAGGTTGATACTCTGAGAATACAAGTTCGTCTATGTGTATTTTTTTTTCTTTGAGATTAGAAGTTCAAATCCTCATACTAACATATTTCTCATTATCGGTTTCCTTTAATATTTGTTACCCTTTTATGTAATTAATTATTGGGTCTTATCCTATTATAATCATATAGGTTTTTTCTTTAGTTTTTAAGAGCTTGCCAAGCATTAGTATACCATCATGTATTTATTACATATAATTTTGAATCAAGTTATAATGTGTTACGGAGGTTCAGTGAGCACCATGTCGAATCTCTCTACCATTTCCTTCTCTTTCACTTTGGCCAATATGAGTTTACCTGGTACTAGCAACTTTATCGAAGAATTTTCCATCTCAGTAGGAGCTTTCCAAAGAAATAGCTTAGTAGCCACATTAGTCGCTCTTGGGATGATTTTAGGCGCGGCGTATTTCCTTTGGCTATATAATCGTGTGGTTTCTGGAAATTTTAAACCTGATTTCCTCCATAAATTCTCCGATCCAAATGGCAGAGAAGTTTCCATATTTATACATTTTCTTGTTGGAGGGGCGACCGCTCGTTGAACTACCAAAGAAAAAGGGGTAAACCAATGTGATCATGACATTGTAGGTGCTTGCGATGGACGGATGCGACTTCCCTCAGTTGGTTTGGGTGGCATAGCCCGTTGCAGAAGTCCCCTTTTTTTTATCCATTTCTTTAGTCTTTAGGGAGCCAAAGCTTGACTTTACTAATAAAAAAAGGCTTGACTTTACTAGTCATATAAAATGAGTAAGTTTTCCTTTTTTTAAGTTTAATACTTTCATCTATTTACTCTCAATTTTAGTATATTTTAGTGTGTACTTTCAATATTAGTTCATTTTGTCCATGTATGTTCAAAATCTTCATACCATTACTTATACTTTTAAAAAGTGATCATCTTCGTCCTTTCATTTTCATTGAAAATTTAGCATTACACTTCATTCATTTATAATTTCTTAAATTGTAACCATCAAGTTTTATTAAAAGTTTTCATATGTTAGAAATTTTGCAAATGGTAATTAAAATTGATCACATTTTAGAAGTTTACATACCAAAATAGGCATTTAAGGACCCGTTTGATAACGTTCTCGTTTCTTGTTTCCTGTTTCTGTTTCTTATTTTTTAAGAAATTGACTTGTTTGATAACCGTTCCCGTTTCTTGTTTCTAAAATTTGAGAAACGTTTCGTAAAATGGGGCCAAATTTGAGAAACTACAAAAAGTAGTTTCTCCCTATTCTGTTTCTATTTTATACAATGTTGTTTCTTTCATGAATGAAAACTCATCCTTGCCTTGTTGGTAGTCATGCATGTCCATTACACCTTTTCACTTTTTGGTTGTGTGTTCAACTCCCAAAATTGACATTTTTATTTGCTTTTTTTTCTTTTATATTTTTATATTTTCTTTATTAATTTTATTATTTACAAAATTAATTCTTCTATATTTATATATTATTTTAATTTTAAATTTTAAAATTCTCTAATATTTATATTTATATATTATTTTAATTTTTAATATGTTTATTAATTTTTTTACATTTCAAATTTCAACTCCAAAGATGGACACTTTGATTTTTTTTTGTTTTATATTTATTTCCATCTTTTATATTTTATTTATTAATTTTGCTATTTATAAACATAAGTTTGCTATATTTATATTTTATTTTAATTTTGAATTTTAAAATTCTCCAATAATTAGATTTATATATTATTTTAATTTTCAATTTGTATATTAATTTGTTTTTATAATTCAACTTTTGAGTATTAAAATTTGCACTATGCATGTTTATATATTATTTTAATTCTAATATTATTAGTATATATGAAATCAAGTAGAATTTTACATTATATAAATTTTGTTGGCTAAGACCTTCATTTAGCTTTACTTTAATATTTTACCATCACAAAATTTACAAAATAATATTTACATAATAATATAATTAAGTTGGATTTGACTCGACATCACTTAAGACAAATGACTCGAATTAGAGATGACAACGTTGATCAAATTTGGGCAACATATAAGAAGGATAGGACACAACTTTGTTATTATATTTAGTTGTCATCGAGACTTACCTGTATTAGATGACACAAACTTTTGATAATATCTTTTTCGATATTTAATGTATGACATATATTCTTTTTTTATATTATATTATTACAAAAAAAAACAAGAAACAAGAAACAAGAAAGAGTTATCAAACAAGTTTCTGTTTCTGTTTCTTTTTTTCAAGAAAAAGGAAACAAGAATAGTTATCAAACATGTTCCTGTTTCTTGTTCTAAAAAAAGAAGAAACAGGAAACAAGAAATAGGGAACGATAAACAAGAAACAAGAAACAGGAAACGAGAACGTTATCAAACGGGCTCTAAATGTACAATAACTAAAATGAATATTTTAAAGACAGGATTGTAATAAACAAAAACCAAAAATATCGAACGTAACATTTAAACCTCTTTTTAATGCATGAACAATATGTTTTTTCCATCAAATCAACAACAATACATCAGTATTTTTAATGTTAAATTACAAATTTAGTTCCTATGATTAGGAGATAGTTTAAATGTAATCCATATCTATAATTATATTAAAAAATGAGGATGTAGGAAAGACTTTTTTTTCTACACTTTTATCCCTTTTTAATTTACTAATTTACAATATATATCACTAAAGATTAATTATAAATAGTAAATAAATAATAAATTATTAGCTATCAATATAATACATATAAGTGTAATAGAAATTTAAAAGTTGAAATATAAAAAGTTTCACCTCCATTAAAGATTAATTATAAATAGTAAATAAATAATAAATGATTAGCTACCAATATAATACATAGTTTATTAATTATTAATTATTAATTATTAATTATCAATAATAAGGGTAATAGAAATTCCAAAGTTGGAATGTAAAAAGTTTTTCCTACCACAAAATTTTTCTTCCTTTAATTTAATTTAAAAATAAAATTTTAATAGTTTTAGAATTCAAAAAGTTTTGTAACTCTCAACTCCTACTACTATAAAAATGAGTTTCTTGATCACCATTTTTACCCACACCTAAAGCTTCATTATTTCTTTTTTGTTCTCTCAATGCATTGTTCTTCAACTATCTTCAATCTTTAAAACATCTCAAAATATTGTTACATTCAAGTAGAGAAGAAGACATGTCTCATATATATATATATATATATATATATATATATATCGAATATATGAAGATTGCGATATGACACCTCAATTTTGATGAAGTCGAATAAGAGTGTGTGTCTACCAATTGTTATGAGAAATTAATGTATAACTAAGTTAATTTTTTTAATTACTGTTCTTTTTATTTTTTATAATCACTGTATTGTTTAAAATATTTATTGAAAAATTAAAAAAAAAATTGATGATCTATCTATATTTTGAGGAATGTGTATAGCAAGGATATTGAATTTTCTTTATTACTTATTTTAGTTATTTTTTAATAATTTATATATTATTATTTTATTTATAAGAATTATTGAAAAGACAATAGATCAATTTATTACATGCATATGTTTTTTTTTTTAATAAAAAAGCATGTAGCCTTATGTCTAAATTTTTTTAATCAAATTATGAATAGTAAATTAATTATCAACAATATATTAAAAAGAAAAAATATTGTAATTATTAAAAAAAAATAAAAGGATAGGACACAACAAATTCTGTTACTTCATTCACAAATAATTCAAAGCATTTTTTTAAATTATAATAAGTAACTTGAAGTAATATTTTATATTAATTATAAAAAGTACCTATTTTAATTTGTTTTAAAAAATAAAAATACATGTGCATGGTAAAATACTAGTGATTTTAAAAGTTAGAATTTAGTCATTATGGTTTGATAAAACCTCATAAATAATTCTCATAGTTTGATAAAACCTCATAAATAATCCTTATGGTTTGATAAATTCCTCGTAAATAGTCTCTTCGATAGGAATTATTTAGGAGAATTTTATCAAACCATATGAAGTAAATTTAATTATAAGTCATAGGGACTAAATTCTAACTCTCTAACTATTAGGACCAAATTTGTAATTTAACATACTTTTAACTAGACTAATAGAGACTTTAGTTTAACATTACAATTTACACCATCATTATTTCACTTAATTTTGATATTGTATGATAATAAGGATTTAATTGAAAATAGATCAATAAACAAAGGATGAAACTGAAACTTTCAAAAGATTCTAAAGTTCTAATTGCGTTTGTAATTGTTGAAAGTGATTTTTGGGAAAATCTTAACTATCTTCCTTGTTTGGTAAATCTAATTAGTTTTTAGATTTAACTTTTTTAAAAATTTGCTACTTCCTTAACCATTTAAATAAATATATTATAACAATATTCTTCCATAATAATATATTCTTCACATATATTTTTAAATTTTAACCGATTCAAGTTTTGTATGACAATTAAACTTTTATCAAATAATTTAGTTGAAATTAATCATATTAAAATTTGAAATAATATATTATAATAAATTATAAAATAATTATCAATGTGAAAATAATTAAAATAATAAGCCTATTTTAGTTCATGCATATAGTTAAATTACATCAATTTAGTATTAATTTATCTAACACTGTAACTAGTTTTTCTAATTTAAAATTAAAATTTACCAAACATCATTTAAAGCAAATTTAACAGCAATTATTTTAAAAGCTAGAGAAATCCCAAACGACACCTAAATTACATTAAACAATGACTCAAACATTAGATAAGCTTTATAAAAATATATGTAATCTACACCAAACAAAAAAAAAAAAAAAAATACGAAATAGAAATATTGTATCTATATAAAACTTTAACCTATTTTTTATTTAATAAAAGTTGACTATGTCAAAAGTTTAAACTTAGTTCATATTAGATTACCAACTATGGCACTTCAAATCTTAACAATGGTGTTCTACGCTCACTTTCTCTAGATTTTGAAAACAAGGTATAAAAGTTAGCTCTAGATTAGATAAAGGTAGACAAGAAACTTAATTCCATTTCTCAACTTTGTGAGTAAAAATGTTCGACTTCTTTTTAAATGTTCACATTTTAGATCAAATTTTTGTCTCATAAAATTAAACTAGCTTGCTATATTGTTTTCCATCTAATATTCAGTAGTTCAATGATTGTCTCTAACTTATTAATATGGCTTGAAATTGTACTCATATTAACATACTAATACACATACTCAAGCTATATTATTAAATTTGTCAAAATAAGGACTAAAATTATTGTTTCTTTCAAGTTAAATTACAAATTTAGTCATTGAGCTTTCAATTTTTTAAAAAAATCCATAGATCTGCTAGACACCAAATTAAAAAATTTAGAGCTTCATTAGACACAAAAAAATTTAAATCTATATCTATTAAATCAACTAAGTTTTAAATTTTTTTAATTGTCCAAGACCTAATAAACATAAAATTAAAAAGTTAGATACATGTTAAACACTTGTGAGAGTCTACTAAATAGACATCAACTATTTCAAAGTTAACAAACTAATTCTTATAATTTAACCTTTCTTTTTAGGTTTAAAGATTAAAGTAGACATTTTAAACATTCAAAGACTAAAATTAAAAAAATCTAAAGATTCAAAGACTAAAATGCTAAAAGTTTAAGAGACTAAAATAGAACCAAACTTATTGGTCAAATTTAAACTTTTTTATAATTATTAGTTTTATGTGTGACCCATCATTTCCTATATTTTAATTCAGGATATACCGAAGCATATAACTTTAAGAATACAAGTATATTCAAATAATTGTATCATTCACTTTCTTCTTCCCTAATAAACCAAGCAAAAAAAAAAGGGAAAACCCACCTGAAAATTAAACCAATGGAACCCATCAACAAATCTCCACATTCATCCTCATCAAACAACAAATTCTCCCCCATCTTCTACCTTCTCCTGATCCTGGTCATCCCACATTGCCACTCTGAATCAGACCCCACCGCCTTAATCTACCACCACTGCACCAACAATCAACCACCCACATCTACATCAATGTCCGAAACCCTCTCATCCCTCTTCGACGCCCTCATCAAGCATTCCACAAACTCCACCTTCCACAAACAAACCACCGCTCAGAGCGGCGTCCCGATCTCGGCTGAGTACCAGTGCAGAGGGGACATAAGTTTGAAGGGGTGCGAAAGCTGCGTGACTCAGCTAGGCATTTTGTCAAACAGGTTGTGTGCAGGAGCGAAAACAGGGCGTGTGCAGCTGAGAGGGTGCTATGTGCGGTACGAGGCGGATGGGGAAGAAGTGAAGGAGGAGTATGGGGAGTTGGTGCATAAGGAGTGTAGAGAAAGGGCGGCGGCCGGTGGCGGAAACGATGCGGCGCTGTGGGAAGTGGAAGAGGGGATTTTGAGGAGTGGGAGTGGGTTTTTTGAGGCGAGAAATGAGGGAGTTAGGGCAGTGGCGCAGTGTGAAGGAGCTTTGTTGGGATTGGGAATGGGGTGTGATTGTGCAGAGTGTGTCAGTCGTGCCGTGGAAGTGCTGCGTGAGGACTGCCGCGGAAGCCTTGATGGGGATGTTTATTTGGATGGTTGCTATGTTACCTATACCACCTACCCTCTGCAAGGTAATCTCCAAATTTTTCCTTTTTTAAAAAAAAAAAAAATTAAAATTAAAATACCATTTTGATTTGTTCAATTTAGTCTTTCGTTCTCAATAAATCTTAAAGGTTGTTTTTAAATATAGAAAATGAGTCAAACTATTTACAAATATAGAAAAATCTTACCGTCTATTAGTGATAGATCGCGATAGAATTCTATCTCTTTTCTATCACTCAAGCGATAAAATTTATTTGCTTAAACGATAGAATTGTATCGCGTGATAGACCGTAAAAAATTTCTATATTTATAAATAGTTTGACATTTTTTCTGTTTATAGTAATTTTCCTAAATGTAATCCTCATTTTTAGTTTTATTGTGTATTTTATAAGTCAATCATGATAATTTATGCTTTTATTTATATTTTGAAAAGAAATTGAAAACATGAACCAGAAATAAGAAACTTGATTTTGTTGTTTCCAAAATTTCTACATAATTTTGGAAACATTTCTATAAAATGAGAAATGAGAAATAGGAATAGTTACTAAAGTCTTGTTGGTAACCATTTTGTTTTTGAATTTTGAATTTTGAAAATTAAGCTTATAAGTCTCACTTCCATCCATTAGTTTATATGTTTTGTTAAAATTTTAGGAGCGATTTCAAAGTCAAAATCAAATTTTGAAAACTAAAAAAAAGTAGCTTTCAAAAACTTATTTTTGTTTTTGGAAATTGGCTGAGAATTCTAATGCTTAGGAAATATGAATGTCATTAGTAAGAAAATGTAAGAAAACAAGCCCAATTTTCAAAAACTAAAAAATAAAAAATGAAGTAATTACCAAATAGAGCCTAAACATTTGTGTTTCTCTTGTTTAGTTGTTTGGATTAACTTTCTTAGTACTTAAAAATAGTTTTTTTTTTTTGCACAAGTCAATCCAAACTAGCTTAGATTAAAATTTTTAAAACTATGTGATCCAATCAAAACCAAACACAATTAATACGGATAATTTTCTTTAAAAAAATAATTAAGTGAAAATACTTCCTTCTAAGGAAATACTTCCGGTTTTAATTATTTTTTCTTTTTATAATATGTGGGGTGTGGGAATCAAACTTTTGATTTCGAAGTTGATAGTACATGTACTATTGCAGTTGAGCTATGCTCCTTTTGGCACTTTATATTTTAATTCAATAAGCTGGATATATATAGGGTTGTTTTCAAATAGAGCAAAATGAGTCAAAATATTTATAAATATAGCAAAGTATCATTATCAATCCATGCCTATCACGATTTATTACTGATAAACAGTGACATTTTACTGTATTTAAAAATAATTTCAGCAATTTTTTCACTTAAAACAATTACCTTATATATATTATAAAAACTTTATCAAACAATGGAAAACTATTATTAAAGTTTAGTTATTTCAATATTATAAAAAAGAAAAATGTTCTGATCTCTTCCCTTTTATCTCTTTTTAAAATTAAAGGTGACAAGAGGAATAATGGTTCAAGTGGAAAGTTGGTAGCAATTGTGTTGGGTGGTGCAGCAACTCTTGGATTGGGGTTTATTCTATTGATTTTTTTCAAGACTTGTGGAAAAAAAGATGATGATTAATCAATATTGACTCATAAATAATACCATTATTTGTTTATACTTTTTTTTCTTTTTTCATTTTTTTAACTTTATTAATATATTTATGGATAATTGTTTTGAGTGACAATAATTGTTTGAAATATTTTTAAATATAACCCTATATTTATTGATAAATGTCTATATGTAAGTTCACTATAATATTCGGTTATAGAATCTATAATATAAATTAATACAAATAAAATTCAAGGTTATTTTAAGTAATTTCATAACATTAGAAAATGATAATGCGAAGAGTTGTTTGACAATAAACTTTATTAATTTTTAGGAAGCTGAATTAATATCAAGGCCCTTTCGATGAAAATCACTTCTGCATAGGATTTTTTTTCCTATTTACTTTAATAGGGATATTTTTTTAATTCAAACAAAGTCTTGAAGAATACTATGACTTATTTGATATCTATTTGATTTTTCAATTTTTTTTTAATTTTTGAAAATTGTACTCAAATTAAATTAAATCATTCAAAATTTAAAATTAACACTAGTAATTTTGAAGTGTTCCTAGTGCATATATCAAAATAGCACACAATTCAAAGTATTTTAAAAGAAAAATATATCAAGATTAAATAGGTATATAAATAAGTTATTTTTAAATATAGCAAAATGAGCTAATTTATTCTTAAATATAGCAAATTGTCATTGTCTATCACTAAAGTGATAGATGATAGTAGTTTATTAGTGTCTATCACTGTCTACCACTAATAGATATTGACATTTTGCTATATTTAAAAATATTTTTAACAATTTTTCCCTTTAAAACAATCAGCGTATATAAATCTCAAATATGTTCATTCAATAACAAAATTGTTTCGAGGTAGATAAACATGTCAATTGCAAACTCCTTTATGTAATGACGAAGATAACAAATTTTACCAAAATTAAATTTATTTTACGATTAAACAAAAATTTAAAGTTAATATATTCAAATCATCAATTTAAAAAAAAAAAAACAAACAAACAATCTACCTTTAATCTATACAGACAACTATCCATAAAAATAAAAATAAAAAAGTTCAAAATTTCAATGTCGATGAAAATCTTAAGGTCCTGATTTTCTGGAAATTATCAATGTCGATAGAAATTTTGATAAACTTTATGAAAATGGATGAAAATTGATAAAAATTGTTATAATTACTCGATAAAACTTTGACTGTGACTTAGTTAGACTATAATAGATTGTTTTTAATAATCATTTCTATAAAATAAGACAACATTTAGATGTATATTGTAAATGAGCAAAAATTTAAAAAAGAAATAAAAAAAATAATTGTAAAATAATATCTAATATTAATAATTAATTATAAAATTAAATGAGACATAAAATAGTTGCATACGAAATAACTTAAATTGTTTATTATAATAGGTATATATCTAATGTCACAACTCTAATTTAAATAGTGAAAATTAAAGGAAATTAGAAGCTAAAACCCCTAGTCTAAGGTTAGACTAATTTTGAGACAATTTGATAGAATAGAGATAATTTAAGAGATATGGAGAGAATTTGAGAGGATTGGAATGAATTCGAGATTAGAAGAGCCATTGAAATTGAGGTGTAATGGAAGTGTGGAATGAAGGATATTTATAGGTGGTATAAAATAATAAAAAGAAATATGAAGTAGAAAAATTAATTTTTCTATAAGATATTTGAGAAGTAAATTTTGATGTAAAATATATGTTTGTTGATGTGAAAGTTGAAAAATTAATTAAATGAAAATGTAGAAAAAAGGGTAAAAATACATATATAAGATTTTGAATGGTTTTTTATATTGAAATATTATATATTTAATATTTTGAATAAAGTTGGTTTTTTTTAATCTTTTCTTGTTTTTTTTTAAATAGCATGGTTGATTATCTTAAAATAAATTTTTAAGAGATCTCATATAATTTTTTAAAATTATTTCAATTAAGAGAATTGCATCAACTTAGAATTTTTGGGACAAAAGTTATGGTCCCATTTGATGACTATTTCATTTTTTGTTTCTGGTTTTTAAAAATTTAAGCCTATAAACATCTCTTACACCTTTAAATCTCTTGCTTTGACATCTATTTTTTATTCATGTTTTCAAAAATCAAGTCAAAATCTTGTTTTTGTTTTTGGAATTTGGTTGAGAATGCAACTCTTGTACTTAAGATCAAGGACAAAAATATCATTATAGTTGTAAATATCGGTAACTCAGATTTAAAGATATATCGACGGATATTCCGGAAAAAATCATGGATATCACGAAAATTTATAAAAATATTGTGAAATTTTTAGATAAAATTTAGAACAAACTTATTTAAGTACTAGATCATAACTTTAAGCATATAAATCAATAATTAGAAGTCAACTATGATTGGTAATGGAATAATTGATAATAGTAAAGACCAAAAAATTGATTATGAATTGAATATTTCATTAATAAAGTCTAGGTCATACAAAGTGAAGGCCAAATACAAGATTCAATAATAAAAAGATGATCTAGGAGGTACTAGCCCGACATTAGCACAATTTATTTGGTAATGACAATATTGCTCCCAAGTCATAGTATGCTCAAAGTTTCTAACATAATTGGAAGTATGTTATCCATGAGTCTCAATATTGCCCCGATGATACCAATAGGAGGATACCCTGGATCAAACTATGTTCAATCCAAATGAGGATGCTCTAGAGAATGTAGAATATAGGGGCTATGAGTCTGAGTCTTCATCACTTTCACGAGGAAGTTGTGGTCCTCGTGTATAGATCGATGTGTTACACCCATCAATATAACCATAGTAAGCATAATCACTTGAATGACTATAGTTACTATGAGAATACCATAATTACTATTGCTATAGACATATTGTCCATGTCCATATTGACTATCCAAACTCATCCCCTCCATACTTGTAACAAGTGAGTTTGCATCAATTTGAGGATCATCATGTGTGGATCTTCTACGAATGAAAGGTTTTTCTATTGCTCCAATTTCTGGGCCACCAGCTCTATGGCCATAGTCAGTCTTGTGTGGAATGCGTGAATTGAGTTTCTTCAGAAAAGGGGCTTAAGTCCTTCATATTGTTGACCTCCTCCAACATTTTCATGAACTTGACCGCCTCCATCACCACCACCATCTCCCCCGTCACTACCATCATGATCATGATCATCACCATCATCATTTTGTCGATCTTGACTTTGTTCACCTCGATCTAATTGTTGATCTTTCAAAGTAGTTGTGTGGTAGTGTGTGGTACACATGTGTCACTCGAAAGAGTCACCGTCACTACTTGAACTACTACTTATTACCTCTTCACGTATGACACGTTCAACATCAATACCTAAATCTTGTGCAGCACTAGCAACATGTGGATCTAGATTACCTTGAGCATTATCGAGATGTGCAAGTCTAACCCACATAAAGAATAGATCATTTTCTTCATCACCTCGCTCAGTGTCACGGTTGTACTCTTCTAACCGTGCGGCGCCATGATCTTCTCCCGAACGTGGCCAGCCTAAAGGCTATCTCTAGCCAAATACATTCTTTTTCACAAGTCATTCTACTCTGTCGGACCTTAGGCGAGGTTCTCTCTTCCTCAACCGAGTGTTTTCAACTTGACGCTTGCAACTTTGTTTGCTCTCGGCAATGTACGTCGCCCCCACGTACATTTCAACTCCTTCCTTCATCTCAGTTCTCGCAGTATCGACTATCCCAATTCTCCTCAGAGTCGGGACCCGGAATGAGTCCAACCCCAAAATAGGGCCTGAACTAGCTTTCAAGGCTTACCGGGTACAACCAAGTGATTCCCGCCGCATACTAGCTCATAACTAGCTTAACGGGACCACGGAGTGCTTCCGGGATGATTCCTGCTGCACTTTGGGCTAAGGAAAATCAAACTAGCCAACCGGGATGAGTATTGACGCTTACCGGCTCAATACTAGCTTTCTATCACTTACCGGGTGCCCACAGTACTTTAGGATGTCATTTCGAACCTTAGGATGGCACCGAGCTTCTTTTTGCATAAGGACACGCTTATCGAGAACCGACCCTCGGGTCACTAGTATTAACCAGGACCAACCAGACATCCACCAACTCGAACATAATCTCAGCATGACGACACTTGCGACCAGACCGTGTCGTTTGAGAATACCGTGCTGGAACCCGGGCATCAATAGCAACCTCTAGCTCACCCGAGAAGGCGCAATGTCGGCACACCCGTGCCACTCGACACTGTCCTTGAGTTACTCCTCCTCACAGGAAGATGCCGAGACACTCGTCCCACGACACTCGCCCACGCCATGACACACTCATGTGTCATGGGGTGGCTCACTTAGGCACCATGGCCCAGGGATGGTGGAGAGCCAACACCATGCCTCCACTTATAGTACATTCTGAGCATTTTCCACTATGGCACGCATGAACGCTCATAGTGCTACCTCGTCACACGTTTTTGGTAGAGCGCCCGTCTGAACTTCGATTGACACGAAATTTGACGTGCTTCCATATTCCATCAGTATGGATCTAACTCCAGAGCCGCTCGTCCAAACTCGCGACGAAGCTCCTTTTTCTGAGGATACGGCCCGGGCCCCATCTGGCCCCCACTAAGCTTGACGTTGACACTACTCATGGCCCTGATGCTTGTCTTCTTGCTTGATGCTCAACCTGGCATGCTTGCCCACTTATCTTGGCATGTTAGATGATATCGTCCTCCTCGATCGCATCATGACACTTCTCTTTCCTGGCCCTTTAGTTGACCTGACAGACGACACCTTTCACGTGTCGTCGTGCTTGCTTCGACACGTCGACGTGCTTACTTCTCGCGTGTCGACGTGCTTGCTTATGCTTTGCTCACTTCTTGGGAATCTCACCCCACTCTCTTATAGTAGGGTTGAGACATTCTCCCCCACTTAAACTGTCATCGTCCTCGATGACACACCTAAGGATGCAATCTGTTTTAGGATTGCAACACTCAGCGCCTACCTCAAGTAAATCCAGATAGTCGATAGTTTCCTTGGTCTTTTCTGCTTCAGCTTGCATGACCCTTATTTTTAACTTCATACTATAAGAGCAGAAAACTAAGTTTTCTAATTTTTCATATCCTACCGATTTTCGGTGCTTGGTGTATTAATGTGAACATGCTCCAATTTCTTTCACATGCTAAAGATGAAGTTGTTTGTGACAACAAATTTTATTGTTAAAGCTTGAACAGTAGAAGAGTTTGATCCATACATTGTCCACCATTCACCTAAAAAGTAAGCATGTATAAATAAAATAAGTATCAAATGGTAAGATTAAAAAGACAGTAGTATGAATATAAAGTTGAAAATATTTATATTACATGGAATCATTTTCCCACAAGATGTAATAGCAACATTATTAGAGAAGCTTCTTTTTGCATCTCTAAAGTAGATTAACTATAAACAAAACATATATTATACATAGTGGAAAATTTTTCATGAGATAAAACAATTAAATAGTAAGTTCAATCCTCATTTCCAAATTCACCTATTCCGGGCTAGTTGGAAAAAGTTTGAATTAAATTAAAAATTAATACATGTTATTTTATCAAATTATTTTTCTTGGAAATGAAAATTTAGATGGTGAAGGAAGCAAAACTCACATCAATTTAATTTTGAGGTGAAATAATATGAAAATTCAATAGAAAAAATTTGAATGAGGTTAAAAATTAATATATGTTATTTTTTTCTTCAAAATATAATTCTTGGAAATGAAAATTTTGGATGGTAAGTGAAATAATGTGAAAATTCAATGACAAGAGAGTTTGAATGAAGTTAAAAATTAATATATGTTATTTTTTATTTTTTGAAATTCAATTTGTTTGGAAATCAAAGTTTTGGATTGAAAATTGAGAAAAATTGGAAATTAAAAAATGTGGCATATTGGAATACCTCTATATTAGAAAAAGGAAAAAAAAAAAAAAAGGAACTTTCAATATAAATCCATGAAATATCCCAGAAAAATTCATGAAATATCGACGATATATCCACGAAATATTCACAAATTTCTATAGCTACAATCGAATATCCGTAAAACGATATGCAAAATTTCGTAGAAAAAAAGTTACCCCCAATATTTGTATCGTATATGAGATTTTAGTGATATATCGCCAAAATATCAGCAAAATGTCGCGATTTTTTTTATCATTTCTTAAGATTGATACAAACGATGGTAAGAAAATAAAAGAAAATAGACTTAATTTTCAAAAACCAAAAACAAAAAAGTTACCAAACGGGACTTTAGTTTTACCATTATTTATAAGCATGGTGTAAAATTTCAATCAAAATCTCAAAAATTTCGAGATTTCAAAGTGCTCAAAATTTCGTTTTCCCCCTATTACGATGAAAACTTCAAAATTTCGAGATTTTGAAAATGTTGAACAAAATGTCGACGGATTTGAGATTATAAGAGAAAACTTATAGAGTTGTATGATTTGATAATTGATTAATATTTTGACGGTTACTTTACTTGGGAAGACAAATTCATGAAAATTGATGACTATTTCTTTTCAATAATAATAAATTTGTGGACCATTCTTTCTTACTCATCTTTTTAAAACTTTATATATGCTAGTTTAGGAACACGTGCAATGCACGTGAAATTTCGTAGTTTTCATTAAAAATTTTAAAATATATGAAAATTTTAACATGCAATAAGAATTATATAGTTTTTTTTAGTGTTTTCATAGTACAAAGTAAAAATTTGTGTTAATAATTAAATTATCAAATATATATATATATATATATATATATATATATATATATATGTTGGATATTTATAGTGAAAGGAAAAGTGAGATTTTGATGAATATTTTGAAACATAAAAAAAAAAATTAGATTTAATTGTGTAGATTAAATTCATTGTTGGAAACTTCAAATTGGATTGAAACCATCAAACTAAGATGAAGTTTCATGTACAAATTTAACATGTATGAAAGTTAAATTTGTAGTTTCTTCAATTTGAATGAGTTATATGTGATTTTTGTCAAGTAACAACTAAAATGAGTTAAATTTGACAAATGTTTCAATTTTGTATTTATTTGATTTTATTTTGTATTTTGGAAAGTTACTAAGTTACTAGCCTATAAGTAACAACTTGTTTCTTCATTTGTAGTATCCCACTTCAAATTGAAGAATTCTCTCCTTTCTTTCTATCTTTCTTTCTTTTCATCTGTGTTAAGTTGAGAGCAAGTATCCAAGAGTTCTGCTAGATCTGAGTAGTTCGAGGTTGCAGTTCTACCAGAGTGAGTCGTTGTATCCTGCTGAGACGATCGCTGTAGTCTGCTTACATCCGGTGCAGAGCGAATAATTGTCTTCAGGACAACACTTATCAAAAGCGTGTCTCGACTACATTTTGAGTCTCTAAAGGTTTGAGGTTCTTTCAAGTCTTTAGTTATTATCATATCTAAGTCTTGTTACACTATATTGTTAAGTGTATTTTTTCTAGTTGAGTTGTAATAAGTTTGTTAGTGTATTCAGTTCATATATATACCATTTCCCCCAACAATCTGAAGGCAATTAGTATATCTGAACTGATGGCTACAAACACTTCCACCAATGTTGCTATGATGGGATCGTCCATTGTCAAATCCCATGATGAAAAACCAGAGAAGTTCAAAGGAGACAATTTCAAAAGATGACAACAGAAGATGATCTTCTACCTCACCACACTAAATCTTGCTCACATTTTGAAGGAAGATTGCCCAGTTACCCCACCAGAAGCTGTAACTCCTGAAACGGAAGCCGCAAAGCAAGCATGGATGCATTCGGACTTCCTGTGCCGTAATTATATACTTAATGGTCTTGAGAACACTTTGTATAATGTCTATTGCAATGCTTAAAATACATCAAAATTATTGTGGGAGGCATTAGACAAGAAGTACAAGCTGGAAGATGCTGGTACTATTAAGTTGACGGTAATCAATACATAATCTCATTGTACCATCCTTCTTCTTAACAAATAGAACTGGTGCTCCCCAAGGAGAAACACTGGGTCGAATATAGCCCTTATCTACCAGTTCCTGTAGTTGTATCTTTAGTTCCTTCAACTCATTTGGTGCCATACGATAGGGTGCCTGAGAAATAGGAGCTGTTCTTGGAACCAAATCTATCGTAAACTCAATCTCTCTATCAGGTGGTAGTCCTAATAGTTCCTTTGGAAACATATCCAAGAATTCTTGCACCACCGGAACATCCTCAGGTCCTTTCTTCTTAACCTAGGTATCAATTACATAAGCCAGATATGTTGCACTACCTTTAGTCAACAACTTCCTGGCCTTAATGGATGATATTAAGCGTGTGGACACAACTTTTCTATCACCTTTAAACATAACCTCAGCTGTTCCTGATTTTCTAAAGACTACCTCCTTATTATAACAGTCCAAAGTAGCATGATATTTAGTCAGGAAATCCATATCCATGATCACATCAAACTCATGAACTTCTAACAGGATTAAATCAATCAACATACATACATTACCCAATTTTACTTCACAATTCTTACATACAAAATCAGCTATTAACACATCCCTCGTAGGTGTACTAATTACTAAATCATCATTCAAAGATTCTAAGTTCATACTTAACATTTCAGCATGTTTAACAAATACAAAGGAATGCGTAGCACCAAAATCAATCAATACATACATAGGTAAATCACAAATTAACATCGTACCCATGATTATGTCAGGTGTATCCTCGACTTCCTTTTGTGTCATACTTTGTCTTGCTATTTAGACCTTCCTGGCCCCTTGGCCTTGGCACCACTAGTGCCTTCACCTGTATTCCCTCTTGATTTCACTTGACTCACTGTCTGAGACATAGCTCTTTGGTCTCTTCTATCTGTTACAGTTTGAGGACAATCTCTCTTAAAATGCCCAGCCTGGCCACAATTATAGTAAACATTCGAGCGACTGGAACACTGCCCGAAATGATACTTATCACATGTAGGACACAGAGGTTTCCTCACTAAACTAGTTATGAATTTTCCAGGTTGTCCCACCTGTGAACCAACCCCTGCCTCACTAGTAGCTCATCTCTGATCTCGCCTCTAAGGTCCACCTGCTGAACCAACTCTTAGATTACAAGATGATTGATACCAAGTTGGTAGTCAATCAGATGGAAGAACTGCAAATTATCATTAGTGATTTGCAAAGTGAAGGATTGGACATCAGTGAGCCATTCCAAGTTGCTGCTATGATTGAGAAGTTGCCTCCTTCCTGGAAGGATTTCAAATGCTATCTCAAACACAAGAGAAAGGAGTTATCCATGGAGAACCTTGCGGTGAAACTCCGCATGGAAGAGGATAACAGAAAAGGAGATAAATCTCCACTGGAAGTTGAACCCAAAACTCATGTTGTTGAAGCTTCAAAACATAAACCCAAGAAGTAGAATGTCAAGAAGAAAACTTTGAACCATGGGTCGAGGAATTATGCAACCAAGCGCATTCGAGGAAATTGTTGGGTTTGTGGTAAGAGTGGCCATATTGCTGCAATCTGCAAACACAAGAAGGGACAGAGTTCCAACAATCAGGCCAACGTTGTGGAAAATGACAATCTGGTTGCCGTCATTTCTGAAGTAAATATGATTACAGACACCAAAGGTTGGTGGATTGATATTGGTGCTACTAGACACATTTGTAAGGACAAGTCATTGTTCGTTACATATGAGAAGCTAGATGGCAGCAATAAGATGTACATGGGAAATGCTTCAATTGCCTCTGTGGAAGGAAAAGGGAAGGTCCTACTGAAATGGACTTCTGGAAAAATACTTACCCTCAATGATGTGTGGCATGTGCCAGAGATTCGAAAGAATCTAGTGTCAGGAACTCTACTTAACAAAAATGGGTTCAAACTTGTATTTGAGTCAGATAAATTTATTCTGACAAAAGGGGTATGTACGTGGGAAAAGACTATCTAAGTGATGGCATGTTCAAATTGAATGTACTGGCACAAATGCCAAAGAATAATAATAATACCAACTCTTCTTCTTATATTGTTGAGTTGTGTGATGTGTGACATTCTAGATTGGGGCCAGTCAATTATCGTTTTTTAAATAGAATGGTAAGTTTAGGACTACTTCCGAATTTTAACATTGATAATAGACACAAATGTGAAGTTTGTGTTGAATCAAAGTCTACTAGAAAGTCATTTTCATCTGTGGAAAGAAGTAATGAGTTACTTGATTTAATCCACAGTGATGTATGTGACATGAAAAGTACTCCCACAAGAGGTGGTAAGAGATATTTTGTCACATTCATTGATGATTGTAGTAAATATTGCTATGTGTATTTATTACATAGTAAAGATGAGACATTTAATGTTTTTAAAACATATAAGGCAGAAGTTGAAAATCAACTTGAGAAGAAAATAAAGGTGCTTAGATCAGATAGAGGTGGTGAATATGAATCATCATCACTTTATGATTTCTGTGAAGTTAATGGTATAATCCATCAAACTACAACACCTTATATACCACAACAAAATGGTGTAGCTGAAAGAAAGAATCGAACGTAGGACATGGTTAATTGCATGTTAAATAGTTCAAGTTTACCTCATAATTTATGGGGGGAAGCTTTACTTACAGCAAATTTTATACTAAATAGAATTCCACATAAGAAGACTAATAAGTCACCTTATGAAGTGTGGAATGGAAAGTTACCCTCATATAAAATGCTAAAAGTGTGGGGGTGTTTGGCAAAGGTACAAGTTCCTTTACCAAAAAGGACCAAACTTGGACCTAAGATCATTGATTGTGTCTTTATAGGCTATGCAATGCATATTGCTGCTTATAGATTCATGGTGATTAAATCAGAAGTATTTGATATTAATAACAATACCATCATGGAATCTATTGAAGTTGAATTCTTTGAGGATATATTTCCTTTAAATGAGGAAAGACACAAAATTGTTGGTGTCAAAAGAATTAATGAGGCTAGCTCTTCGAAAGGTTAAGACGATCAGAATACTGAATCTAAACCTAGTAGAAGCAAAAGGGCTAAGAAAGCTACTTCTTTTGGACCTGATTTCATAACCTATATGATAGAAGGTGAGCCTCAAACTTTTCAAGAAGTTGTATCATCTCCTTATGCACCTTATTGGAAGGAAGCTATTAATAGTGAGCTAGAATTCATTTTACAAAACAATACCTGGGTATTGGTTGATTTACCTCCTAGAAGTAAACCAATTGGGAGTAAATGGATTTTTAAGAGAAAGCTAAAGGCTGACGACACTATTGATAAGTATAAAGCCCGCTTAGTAGCTAAAGGCTTTCGCCAAAAGGAAGGGCTAGATTTCTTTGATACCTATTCTCCAGTGACGAGGATTACATATTTAGGATGAGTATTAATAATAAGGGTGAGCCTTCGCTTTTTGGTTCGTCTTCTGCCCAATGCAGTACCCTCCCATTTTTTGCAAGACGGATCGTAGGAGGAAGCCAAGACGCCAAGTTATCTATAAGGATGTTAATTGCAATGGCAGCTTTACAAAATTTGGAAATACACCAAATGGATGTAAAAACTGCATTCTTAAATGGAGATTTAGATGAAGAAATTTATATGGAACGACCTGAAGGGTTTGTTGTTAAAGGACTGGAAGACAAAGTTTGTAAACTTGTCAAGTCTCTTTATGGGTTGAAACAAGCACCCAAACAATGGCATGAAAAGTTTGATCACACTATGTTATCAAATGAATTTAAGATAAATGAGTGTGATAAATGTGTCTATGTTAAGACCATAGATCAAGAGTATGTCATTGTTTGCTTGTATGTGGATGATATGTTAATAATGAGCACAAATAGAAGTGTCATTGATTCCACTAAAAGGATGTTGAAATCCAACTTTGATATGAAAGACTTTGGTCTTGCTGATGTTATTCTTGGAATTCGAATAACAAGAAATTCAAGTGGATACATACTTTCTCAATCTCACTATATAGAGAAAGTGTTGAGAAAATTTGATCATTTTGAGAGTAAGTCAGATGTTACTCCATTTGATCCAAATTGTAAGTTGAAGAAAAACAATGATGAAGGTGTGTCTTCTCTAGAATATTCTAGAGCTATTGGCAGCTTAATATACATAATGAATTGTACAAGACCTGATATTGCCTATTCAATAGGAAGGTTAGCAAGATACACCAGCAATCCAAGGCATGATCATTGGAATGCTTTAGTCAGAGTTCTAAGGTACTTAAAGTACACTCTAGACTATGGATTGCATTATACAAGGTATCCATATGTATTAGAAGGATTTAGTGATGCTAATTGGATTTCTGATAGCATGGAGACTAAATCAACCAGTGGGTATATTTTTACCTTAGGTGGAGCAGCTGTATCATGGAAATCTTCAAAACAGACGTGCATAGCACGTTCTAATATGGAGTCAGGGTTTATAGCTCTTGATAAAGCAAGAGAAGAAGTTGAATGGCTTCAAAATTTTCTTGAAGATATTCCATTGTGACCAAAGCATGTAAGTGCAATATGTATTTATTGTGACAATTTAGCGACATCTATGAGAGCTAAGAATAATGTCTACAATGGCAAGTCACGACATATTAAACGCAGACATAATACGATAAGGCAATTCCTCTCTAATGAAATAATTTTCATTGATTATGTGAAATCAAAAGGGAATATTGCAGATCCTTTGACGAAAGGATTGTCAAGAGAGCAAGTTGCATATACGTCGAGGGAAATGGGGCTAAAGCCTATGAAATTAGTTATCTGGTGGTAACCTAACCTAGTTGACTGGAGATCCCAAGATCTAGGTTCAATAGGCAAACTAGCTGGATAATTCATAGTTGACACACTAAGAAACTTATAATTTCTTCCCATTTCTATGATGTTGTAGGGTGGGGTCGCTTCTATGAGAACCTTTCAAATGGCTTATGTTCTCTAAAGCTCTCATGAATTTAGGATTTTGTCCAGAACCAAAATGGACACAAACGTATAGAACTCAAAGATACAAGATGAGTTGTGTGTGATATCTATTGTCTCAATTCACCAATGAGAAGGATAGTTCCAGAGCTTGGTCTCACTATTTCTTCGGTAAATTCGATGGATATTCACTAAGGAAGGTTCAAGTCCAGAAGACACCTCTCCTGATGCATAGCTTGTCTGTTTGCTCTCAACAATTTTGTTTGATTTTTCTCACTTTCTTTCATGTGGGGGATTGTTGGATATTTATAGTGAAAGGAAAAATGAGATTTTGATGAATATTTTGAAACATAAAAAAAATGGATTTAATTGTGTAGATTAAATTCATTATTGGAAACTTCAAATTAGATTGAAACTATCAAACTAAGATGAAGCTTCATGTACAAATTTAACATGTATGAAAGTTAAATTTGTAGCTTCTTCAATTTGGATGAGTTATATGTGATTTTTGTCAAGTAACAACTAAAATGAGTTAAATTTAACAAATGTTTAAATTTTTGTATTTATTTGATTTTATTTTGTATTTTGGAAAGTTACTAAGTTGCTAGCCTATAAATAGCAACTTGTTTCTTCATTTGTAGTATCCCACTTCAAATTGAAGAATTCTCTCATTTCTTTCTATCTTTCTTTCTTTTCATCTTGTGTTGAGTTGAGAGCAAGTATCCAAGAGATCTGCCAGATCCGAGTAGTTCGAGGTTGCAGTTCTACCGGAGTGAGTCGCTGTATCCTGCTGAGACGATCGTTGTAGTCTGCTTGCATCCGGTGCAGAGCGAATAATTGTCTTCAGGACAACGCTTATCAGAAGCGTGCCTCGACTACATTTTGAGTCTCCAAAGGTTTTGAGGTTCTTTCAAGTTTTTAGTTATTATCATATCTAAGTCTTGTTACACCATATTATTAAGTGTATTGTTTCTAGTTGAGTTGTAATAAGTTTGCTAGTGTATTCAGTTCATATATATACCATTTTTCCAGCAATTATATATATATATATATATATTATAAATTTTGACATTGTAATATAGATAATGCAATATTTTTTTTTTTACTATGTTCTTATATATTTACTATCAGAGCAGTCACTCTCATGCATGAAATGATGAATTTTATTTCAAGTTCTCTCAATTGATATCTCTGAAGGAATTGTTACAGTTGTTTGAATAGAGGAAAAAAAATAGAATTTTATAAAAAAAATTGAAGGAGAAATAGGAAAACTATTTTTTCTACATAACCCTGTTTGAGTATTTGAAAGTTATGTTCAAAGAAAAAATAAAATATTCCTAAAATCATGTAGATTTAATTCAAGCAACTAAAAAGTTCTCAGTTTCTGTTTAAAATTTATTTATGTCACAAGTGGATATTATTTAAATCATGTTTTCATTAAAAGATACATTATACATTATATTTAAAATTTTATCAATTATTTAACAAAGAAATACAATAAACTTGTTTTTTTTTTCTTAAACTATATGAAACCCTATTTAAAAATATTATCCTTATTCTTATTTTTTTTAATGAATACCATTTTTTTTTTTGCACTAATACCGATTTTATTTTCATAAATCCAATTTTAGTTATATTTTAAAGGAAAATTATTTTAAATGACAAAATGCTGAAATATTACACAAAATTTCACTGTCTATTTGCGATAAACCGTGATAGATTGTGATAAACTACTATCTATGTCGCGATAGACTCCAGATAGACACAGATCTGTCTATCGAGTTCTATCGCAGGTAGACAGTGTGAAATTTTGCTATATTTGTAAAAAAATTTGCTTCATTTTCCTATATTTGAAAACATTCCTATTTTAAAACTTTTCATACAAATTTTATTTGAAAATGAGGGATAATGAGTATGACATAATTGAATCACAATCAGATTTTTAAAATTAAAATGATGAAGATTATATTTTCAACTTCTCTCTATATTTATTCCTTCCCTAATATTCTCAAATCTTCTCTTATATCTCTCACCCTTCTTGATTCTCTCAACTTTTTTTCCTGCTATCTCTTCAACACACTCCTTTTATTGATTTAGAAAAAAAGAAAAAAACTCAAATTAATGTATATAACCAAATAACCACATGCATTTTTTTCATAAAGTTAAAATTTTGTTTTGATTGGGGAAGGAGGAGAACAAAAAAAGAGTAAAACTCTCCTTAAAAATGGAATGAATATAACAATTAAATTAACAATGCGATTCAGGAAAATGATATATGGTTTGCAATTAAAATTAATAAAATTAAAACAAAATATATCCCTCGTTTGCAAACTCATCTATCTCATTCTTTCCTCATTTTCTCAAATCCTCCCTTTATATCTCCCCCTTTTCTCTTCATTCTCCCATATTTTCTCTCCATTCTCTTTCCAATTTTCCATAGTAACAATAAACATAAACATATCAATCAAAATAAAGCCTGTAAAAAAGCACTTACAATATTATTGAGAATGTAGAAGAATAACAAAAAAATAAAAAATAAAGAAAACAAAAAGCAAAAAGCAAAAAAAACACACACATCAATGATACTTACCTTTATATTGGAGATGAGAGATTGCTATAAACATAAACATATCGATCAAAATAAAGCCCCCAAAAAAAAAAACATGCAGACACGCATCAATGATGGTTGCCTTTGTTTTCGAGAAGGAAGATTTGGAAAAAAAAAAAAATCATACATAGGTCAATGGTAATAATCTTTGTTTTTGATCAAAATAAAGTCCATATGAAAGCACATGTACTTATTTCATTGAGAATGCTTCTATGGAGATGTTACTACTGATAGGGAGAATTTAGGGGGGGAAACAAAAAAAAAGCAAAAAAAAACACACACACACACACAAACATGCATCAATGATGATTACCTTTGTTTTCGGGAATAAAGATTTGGAGAGAAAAAAAAACCAAAAGGAAAAAAACACACATAGGTCAATGGCAGTAAGCTTTGTTTTGGATCAAAATAAAGTCCCTATATATGAAAGCACAAGCACGTACAATATTTCATTGAGAATGCTTCTATGAAGATGTCACTGCTGAAAGAGAAGATTTGGGGAAAAAACACACAAACACGCATCGATGATGATTACCTTTTGTTTTCGAGAAGAGATGGATTGCCCCCTAAATTCTCTAATCTCCCCTGATATGAAAACCCTAGCAATTTGAAAATTAGGAACCCAATTGTTGAACCCCTAACAAAAAATCCCAAAACCCCCAAATCAATTGACGTCAATCCAAAGGAAAAGACAAGAATTGGATTACCTTTTGATCGAAGACAAGAGATAAGGAGAACTAGTTCCTCACTCCAAGTTCGAACACTTCACAAGCAAGATGATCAGACTTACCTGAATGTTCTTGGCAACTCACTCCAAGTTCGAACACTTCACAAGCAAGATGATCAGACTTACCTGAATGTTCTTGGCAAGCAACCTTGATTCAAGAATTGCAAAAGTGGCGGGTGATGAAACTCTATCATCTACCAGAGAATTCTCATTCAAGAAAATTCTAAAGTTCTAAAAACATCAAAACTGTTCTCAACAACCTAAAAGCAAGGCTTTAAATAGCCTCCCAATAAAACCCTAATACAACATAGTAAAATGACAAAATTATCCATACTTAAATGTCATAAAAAAGGATAAAATTAGAAATATACTAAAATTACATCAAGATTATTAAATAAAACATAAATAATAATTTGATTTTAGGACGGTTCATATCATCCTCTCCTCCTTTTGAAGGATTCGTCATCGAATCTAAATTATCACCTTGTATAGCAAATTTGTAGTCATGAGATAGTAATGATCGAGCTCTCTTTTGATCATTCTTGAACTTTTGACCATGGATGAGTTCAAAACAGTTTGGAGCATATTTTCTAAATAACATCTTTGTTTTGTACTCACATGTGGGCAACATTGCTCCTTCACTAGTACTTTAAAGTCCTGCAAAAAATCAAAATAAGTAGTTCTAGATAATACTCTAAGATTAACTCCACTTAGGTGATAACAAGCTCTCTTGTGTATAGGCTCAAATTTAAGTGGTTTTGAGGAGATAATTTCATCCTCACGTACTCTCAAAATTGGACTCACTCCCTCAATATCTCCTTCATTTTCATTACTTTCCACATCATTGTCAAATTCTTCTTTCATATTCTCTTTTAATAGTGTCTCAGCCTCCTCATTCTCTTTCTCTAATGCTGATTTAAAATTGTTTATCTCTTTACTCTCAATGACTCTTCTTTCTTCATCGCCAGAAATCTCTCTATTTAATTCTACTTCTTGTGTTCTTGGAAAATTTGCATCTTCTTCTTCTTTGGGTGGTTGATCGTATTTTGGTTTGCATGTTCGTTCCCTTGAAACTTGATACATCAAACTCCGTTCTAATTGGATGACATTCGTAACATATTTTCTTATAGAACTACGTAATTATGCTAAATCTTCCTGTATAGCCTCTTTAAGCTTTGCATCCCTATCTCAAATTTCAATACGCCTTCTTCTTTGATAGAACATGATTGCAAAATAAAAACAATATAAGAAAGTAGACCTCACAAGTCACTCCCTCACATGTTTCACTCGATAGGTGATGTTCACTCGTGTTTGCACTCTTTAATGTAGGCGCTCTCTCACCAAAAAAAAAATTATTGAAATAACCATATACCTAATTTAGAGCGGTATATGAAAACCCTAGCAATTTGAAAATTAGGAACCCAATTGTTGAACCCCTAACAACAAATTCCACCCCCCAAACAATTGAGTTCAATCGAAAAGACTAGAATTGGGTTACTTTTGATCGAGACCAAGAGATAGGAGAAGTTCCTTACTCCAAGTTCGAACACTCCACAAGCAAGATGATCAAACTTAGCCGAATGTTCTTGGCATGCAACCTGATTCAGAATTGCAAAAGCGACGGGTGATGAAACTCTGTCATCTATCAGAGAATTCTCATTTAAGAAAACCCTAAAGTTCTAACGACATCAAAACAACCTAAAGGCAAAACTTTAAATAGCCTCCCAATAAAACCCTAATACAACATAGTAAAATGACAAAATTACCCATACTTAAATGTCATAAAAAAGGATAAAATTGAAAAATACTAAAATTACATCAAGATTATTAATAAACTAAATAATAATTTGATGATGGGACGGTTCATATCATCCCCATTCATATTAATTAAATAAATACATCAAGAATAGGTCTTTTGGTGAAAAGTTGTGTTTTATTGAAAAAAATGCTATGTTGGAAAATGTGTGAAGGTTTAGAAAGGTTTTGATAGTAGGTTTAAATAGAGATGTCCACGGGGCAAGGATGGCTTCCCCGTTTCCCATCCCCATTCCCCATTCCATTCTCCGTGCCCGCCAAATTCTCAATAGGGATTGGGGATTTCCTAGGAGAATTTGCCGGGATCGGGTCCCCGCGGAGAATTTTTCCTCATTTGATTCTTTTTTTTTTAAAAAAATCAGTTAACATAAATCAATAAAAATTTAAATTAAATAGTTAACTTTTATATTATTAGTTCTACATGGACAATTAGAATTTAAAGAGAAATTACTCAAAATTTTCAAGTTGAAAAAAATAATTATCTATCAAATTATTCATATATATAATCTAAATTTATTAAAATTCAAACATATAATTTTTTACACTAATTCAAACATATTCATTAGTTTGATCATAAAACAATAAATCTTGAAAATTAAATATAATATTTATAAAATAAAATAAATAAAATAATATTAAATTACTATAATAAATATAAGAAATGAATATTTCCATCCCATCCCATCGGGGTGGGTCCCCACGAGGCCCCGTCCCCATAGATAGATTTGTTAACAACTAACAATGACACGAGTACAATAGTCATATGCTTAAAAATGAGGGACAAAGTGAAAATGTAAAGATTATCCCCACTTTGTCCTATATATATATATATATATATAGTAGAGATGTGTGCATTTCTAACTGTTTTTCTACATTTTTATTTAATTGATTTTTCAACTTTCACATCAACCAACATAAATTTTCCATCAAAATTTACAATTTTTGAAATATCTTATAGAAAAAATATTTTAATTAATTTTTCTAGTTCATATTTTCTATTTTTTTAAATTATTTTATACCACCTACCAAATTTCCTTTCATCACACCTCAATTTCAATCCTCTCTTCTACTCTCAAATTCCTTCCAATTAATTCTCTCAAGTTCCTCCAAAACTCTCAAATTTTCTTTCATTCTATCGAATTCTCTCAGAGTCATTTCTTAAATTTAAAATCATGGTTCAAAATGTATTTGATAATATAATTATAAACTATAAACTAAATTATAGTTACTTACTATTGGGTTAAATAAATTATTATCAATTTATAAACTTAAGGTTGAGATTTAACTTATAAAATAATTGAATTAATATATATATATATAATATATATATATATATATATATATATATTAATGTTTTTATCTATTTTTATATAATACTACATATAAAAATAATATTGTTATGAGAATTTTCAATATTTGAAACATAAAATCTGAAAATTGTTTTTAAAACATAATTCGGTCTGTTAAATACATATTCACTGAATTTAAATATATAAAATAAAATTCGAATAGGGCTACCAACAAACCCTAAAATTCTCTCCACTCTCATTCCATTCTCTCTCATCTTTCTCCCCTCCTTCCCCTTCTCTTCTTCAGCTGCCCTTCTCCCTTATTATTGTTTGATCATGTTAAAGAACAAAAACCTAAATGGGAATTTGAATCAAATCCATTTTGAGGTCAAACAAAAAAATTGAGAATTTAAATCTCTCTTTAAAAAAAAAAAAAAAGAAAACCCGAAAATATATATAACATGATCATAGTCCCTCGGGATCGATAAGCCTTCACCAAAAAAATAACCCGAAAATATATATAATTTTTCATTCAATTTCTAAGTTTAGTGGTAGAAAATAGAGTTTAGATCTCGTATTTTATTTTATTTTATTTCTTAACGCCTCATAACAAATTCAGTTTTGCAAGTATTTTGAATAAATGTGTTTGTTGGGTAGGATATCTGTTTTAAATTGCTCTTACGGTTATTTATTAATGTATATTTAATTTAGTATAATTTAAATTTATAATTTTTTAAAAAAATTAATATTAATTTATATGTTATTTTCTCAACAAAATAATATACATTAATTTAATTTTTTTTATAAAATAAATATTAATTAAATTAAACTTTGAATTTATTTTTTATATATAGAGAAATGAAGTGTAAAAAAGTTTTAAAAAATGTCCTCAACATGAAAATTTCGGAAATGTTTTAGAGAGAGCATATAAAACTCTTGATATGTCCAAACATTTTACTGTTACTGTAAAATAAATGTCGTAATTTCCATAGATTTCCATGAAACAAATGGCTCAAAAAGATTTGTTTAAAATTTTATTATCAAAATGTTTTAAAGTAACTAACAAAAATATATCATTGACCGCATGGACCTTTTGACATTAATATTATAATGATGGAATAGATGGTGTTTTTGTTGTTAATCAATGATATCAATATGAATATTGTTAAATTGCAAATTTGGTTGTATGGAAAAAGTTGAAATTTAGTTTGATAAAAATTCACATAAATAAATTTTAGGATAGGGATTATTTAGGATGATTTTATCATTCATGAAGTCTATATATATATATATTTATTATGTTTGCTAGGAAGAAAAAAAAAACTTTTTAATTTACCGATAAAAATTAAAATATGACAAGGTTATAGCTTTTATGGAAATGTACTTCTTCAAAAAATAAATAAATAAATAAGCACACTAAATTTTAGAGTTTCTATGATTGAATCATTGAAAATGGATGTGTACTTTGTTGGTAGTAACTTTCAACTTAAGTTTTTCTAAATCATATTTTCATATCCTCAAGTTCCCTCTTATTCAGTTGTGATATCGATTCATTCATGTATCTCTCATAAACTCAGCATTACACTTAATTTTTGGTTAAATTGTAAATTGAGTCCTTATGCTTCGAAGAAAGGTAGAATTTAGTCCATATAGTTTTAAAAGTTAGAATTTAATCCTTCTGGTTTGATATAAACCCATAAATAATCCCTATAACTTGATAAAGCCCTCATAAATAATCCTATAGTTTGATAAAACCCTTATAAATAGTCCCTATTTATGAGAATTTTATCAAACTATAGGGACTAAATTCTAATTATAAACCATATGAACTAATTCTAACTTTTTTTCAAACTATAAATATCAATTTTGCAATTTAACCTTAAAAAGATTTTTATAGTGAAAATCCTCTCTACACCTTATATAGTTCATAAATGTCCTTAAAAAATTGAATTATTTTGTTAAGAGCTTTTACTTATAATTTTGGATAAAATTAACATTTTCATTTTATTTTTTTAAAAATTTGTAATATTATTTTGTTTCCTTATTCTTATCAATCCAATAAGGTATCATTTATTAAATTCGGTTTATATCCAATTAATGCAACATTTGTCAGTTTTTGTTTCTAAAGATATTTTTTTCTTTTTAATTAGTTACAAATTTTCCTTTTTTTTATGCTTCGTTTTGTTTGTGATGTATATATACGATTTTTATTTCAAATATATACAATGTTGTGATATTTATTTTAATGTATTTAGAACAAGTCAAGATTTAAGGTTAAATATATATCCACATACATTGTTATATATACACATGTATATAAATTAAGATATAAATGACATCCTCATATTATTTGAAACAAAATGCATATATACTTGAAATTGAAAACAAAATGTAGAAATAAACTCCAATATAAACAAGATGTGGCGTGTCTGTAGAAGTCCGTGGAATTCTGACGGAGATTCTTGAATGGGTAAGAGAGAGGGGATTGTCAAACATATCGAAGAGTTGAATGGGTAAGAGAGAGGGGATTGTCAAACATATCGAAGAGTTTCGTTCTTAAATATACATTGTTCAAAACCTTACCGATTTAAGAAGCTTCTCCTCGTCGACATTCTAGTTTTTCGGCAATTATTGCTTGACATTCTAGTTTTTCGGCAATTATTGCTTTCAAAACCCTCACCGACAATTGATTTTGGTTGAATGTGTGAATAATTTCGCAAATAAGGAAAACTTTTTTTTGTGTTTAGATTTTAAAAATAAAATGATTTTGGAAATACAACGCTTAAATATGGTATATATTCTTTTTTCATATGTGATTTTTTGTATTTTTATTTTATTATTATTATTTTTTAAATACCATTTGAAATTGTAACTTTGAAAATATTGACACGTTTTTGAACTACTCTGCACCATTTTTTTCCTCTCTCTTTTAATTTCAGGAATAAAAATTCATATATATGTCTATATATTCCGAAATCTCAGAGATCTCTCCAAAATTTCTCCAATATACCACCATAAATAACACCTCTTTTCCTTTTTAATATTTACTCTTTCTTTTTTGTCGGATGCTGTTTTGGTTAAGATTATTTTGAAATATTTTTAAAATTTTAATTATCAAAAATATTTTGTTGAATGTTATATAAAATTATAAATTTTATTGAAATTTTATTTATAATTTAGTTATAGTTTACTTTTTTTTTCCTTTTATGTTTTCTTATTTCTTTTTAATTTCATTTTTCTGATCTAAAATGTTACTCATACTCAAAATTAATGGGTAAATGAAGTAAAAATTGCGAGACTTATTTAAATGTATGGTTCAATTTTCTTTTTAATTTCATTTTTCTGATCTAAAATGTTACTCATACTCAAAATTAATGGGTAAATGAAGTAAAAATTGCGAGACTTATTTAAATGTATGGTTCAATTGATTATAAAATAAAACTTAAATTAGTAATTTTTTTTCTACTTAAAAAATCATATCATATATCAAATAATTTAAAATAATAAACCGAAATTAAAAAAGTTAAGTTAATATTAGTAAGTAAACCTTATTTTAGTTGTTATAATGAACATGCAACCGACATACCTAAGTGTTAGCGAGAGCAAGAAGTTTGAATTCCTCACCGTACTAAAAAAAAAGCTTATTTAGAGTGGAGATTTGGACCCGACATCTCTCTCAATCATTGAGTTATGCTCTAATTTATTTCCTATTTTTTACTACTAACTTTTAAAAAAATAATTAGGAACTTTTCTAATTCCAAACAAAATAAAGATTATAAAATAATTTTCAGGATTTTTCTAAATAAAAATAACATAAGATTTCTTTAAGAAAAGAATCACATATGATTTCAAATGATCTTCATAATTTAGGTAATAATGAACTAACGAAATTCATTCCAAATCGACAATTTAGAATTCGTCAAAATCTTGAAGGTTTCAAATAAACCACAAAATCAACAATATTTTAATTGATATCTCTTGGTTCTTATAAATGGATGAGACCAAGTGAAAGCATCGTGGGCAAAGTCGAGCCATAGCGTGAAGATTTGAAGTATTCGTGCGATTTTCCAATATTTTGGTATGTTACTAATTTATGAACTTGTTTTCCTATTCATTCAAATTCACATACTCCATTTGTTCAAATCCTATAATAAAAATTATAGGAATCTCCCAATACTTCATCTCAAATTTAATTTCCAACTAATTAATTTTATTGCATTTTTAGACGTATTGAGAGTATTAAATAGTATGAGATTTTATCTCAAAACTGACAATGGGAGGGGTAGCCCATCTACTCTTCATATCTATCTTATGAAGAGTGAAGAGTGTGAAATTCTCGATTTTTTCAATGTGAAATTCTCAATATACTCCTCACTTGATGCCTCTTTTGGGTTCACCATTGTTGAGAATACTAAATTGTAGCTTAATTTTATGGGAGAATGTCTATACTAAATTTGAGAGTACCAAAGATTGAATTTGAGAGCACCAAGACTAATATATGGGAGTATCGGTACCGAACTGAATACGGGAGCATCGGTACTTCAGTGAGTATCGGTACCGAACGGAGCATCGGTACTTCAGTGAGTATCGGTACCGAACGGAGCATCGGTACTTCAGTGAGTATCGGTACCGAACGGAGCATCGGTACTTCAGTGAGTATCGGGACCGAACGGAGCATCGGTACTTCAGTGAGTATCGGTACCGAACGGAGCATCGGTACTTCAGTGAGTATCGGTACCGAACGGAGCATCGGTACTTTAGTGAGTATCGGTACCGAACGGAGCATCGGTACTTTAGTGAGTATCGGTACAGAACGGAGCATCGGTACTTCAGTGAGTATCGGTACTACTTCAGTGAGTATCGGTACCGAACGGAGCATCGGTACTTCAGTGAGTAGCGGTACCGAACGGAGCATCGGTACTTCAGTGAGTATCGGTACCGAACCAAACTGAATACGGGAGCATCGGTACTTCAGTGAGTATCGGTACCGAACTGAATATGGAAGTATCAGTATCGAACTGAGTCAAACCTGAATCTGGGAGTATCGGTACCGAACCGAACCTGAGTACCGAACTGAATCGGTGAAATGATATCAAATTGAATTCTAAGACAACATGTCTGAACCAAACTAGCATGGTAAAATATGCCCATCAGTATAAAACCATCAAATAAGCCAAATAAGCCAACAATAACATAGCTCAAAGCTTGTACTATCAATCGATTCTCCCACCCACATAAAGTTTTTTTTTTTTAAAAAAAAAAACTCAAAACTCTAAAAAATAACAAATTTCTAAAAACAATAACTTCAAACCTATAATATTTAGTCTTGGGGTGTTGGGCCCTAACGAGTGGGTGTTAAATAACTCAACCCCACAAACTTCAATAATGTTCACCATTGAAGTTTTGCATATATTCGAGTAACCCCATTTTCTGCACTCCAAATATAAATTTTCCAATTTCAACATATTAACTCCAAATTGACCCAAACACCCGTAGGGCTATTTGATCCCAAACCTTCAATTACAATAACAATTTTTTTTTTTTTTAAAAAATTACAATTTTGTGTATAAGAATTAAATACCTTAAGAATAAATATCAAAACGAAAATAAATAGGCACATCCGGGTTTAGGTGTGAAACAATAAGAGGGAATAATATTAGAACACGTAGAGTGTACATGGGTGTTGCGTGTTCAAGCGTGTAGCAGATGAAATGGGTTAACGAACTCAGACCCCACATGATTCTCTGTGGAAAATCAATCGTCCAGACTTAGCTTTCAGAATACCTGTAACCCCTGTACGTCATTTTCTTCTCCTTCCCACTACATTTTCTTTCAACTTCAATCCCTCGAAAAACCATACCCACATTTCTCCCCTCAAAAACTTGCTTGCTACGCCATTGCCCTTCCCTTTGGCCTTTCGCACACTGTTTTCTACTCTTCTTGCTTTATGAAGCCTTGAAAACAGTGGCAACGATTCTGGAGGTTCTCTTCTTGCATGTGCTCTTTCATTCTCTGTTTTCTTTTTTTATGCTCTGTTCTTTGAGTTTTGTTCGTTTTCCCTTTTTTGGATGCTGAGGATAATGTTTGTTTTGTTAGTCTGGAAGTCTTGGCAAGAGCGTGGAGACTGTGTATTGGTGTTGTGTGTTTTCCTTTTTCCTTTTGGTTGAATGCTAATCATTTTTGTTTGTTCTGGATTGTTCTTTTTCGTTTCATTAGCCGTTTTAAATCAATCTTGGTGGAATCTAGGGAAGAAGATTGAAAAAGTCATTTATTGTCGATCGTCTTCTAGTTTGCTATGATGATGATGATGAAATAGAAGTCAATATGAAGAAAATGATCTTGATTCATTGTTTGTTTGGAGTTTTGCTGTTATCATTTCTGTGGATTACGAAACCTATTTCTTTTTAATGCTGTTTACATTTATTAAATATATAGATCAGTTCATCTTTGCTTGCTCTACTATTTCTCTAATGAAGTTGTCTTTAATGAGGTTTTTTTTTTGACTGGGCTACATTGGGTTTGGTTCATGAGTTAGTTCTTTTGTCTTAAAACCACATGCAAGTTCTATTTACTCATTTAGCTGAATGTGCCTCATTGTGCATGTTTTTCATTTTATCAATGTTCTTTCATCTTGTTTTGTCAAATCTATTTCAGACATTCTGAAGCTCGCTCCTCTGACATCATGTATGAAATTGGTATTATGTAGCTTTTCCAGTTAGTGCTTATGTTGTTTTTGTTTTTGCACTCGCATTGCACTTCTATATTTTATATTTTCTTTTGGGTTCTTTGTATTTTGAGCATTAGTCTCTTTTCATTTGGAGGAATTTGTTTTCTTTGCTGAAAATTGGTATAATGTAGCGTAACCTTTCATTTTTGGCATAAAATTTATGAACAGGGACAACTTTGCCAATGTCTTCGAAAAAGAAAGTTTTCAATGCTTTTAGTGCAACGAGATCCTTAGGAATTCCTGATGACCAAGTAAAACCAATCTTGAAGGATCTCCTAAAGATGTATGATGGAAATTGGAAACTCATTGAAGAAGACAATTATCGCACTCTTCTAGATGCAGTTAACTTACATATTGGTTATCATGTACTTTTCGTCATTCAACCTATAATTTTTGATGGGTTGCATCTCTCACAGACTAATTTCTAGAGCTCTTGAGATGTTCTAATCGGGGAGGAAATAACATTGTAGTGTTAAACACAGGACCTTCTTAGACTACCTGCTTTGATGCCATATTAAATCGCCGATTGACCAAAAAGTTTAAATTTATGGGTGAATGCAAATTTAATATTATCTCATTTAACAATCTAATATAATACAAATACAATGACCATGCAAAAAATGGGACCAGAGATTCATACAAAACCCATGAAAGTTCTCTCTTTTATCTTTTTCCTTTATCTTTTTTAGTAGGAAACAAACTTTTCGTTGAATTTTTTATTTAATTCACTAACTCTTTCACTACCACACTCTCTGTTGATTGATGTCACAAATGGTCTCATTTTATGTATATATACATGATCTTTCTTTCCTCTATATCCGTTTACCACTCAACCCAAATTAAGTCTCTTCTCAGCAAACTATGGCTCTCTCATTAAACCATCATATCCACCAAATTTAAGTGAAGCATAGATTCAATTTCGACTGGTATCATTTACTTGGTTAATCAATGTCTTCACAATGCTAGAATGAGTTGCTTTGGGCCAATTATCAGTGCTGTAAAATGAAAAACCTGTTGTCTAAAAGATATAACATAGTGCTTTACTTAAAACTGTTAGTGGTAAACTTTTGGCTGTATCTTATCTTTAATTATAAGTTTAGTCCTTGAACTTTCAAGTTTATGTCTTACAGGGTTTTTGAACTTTTAGTAGTATCTAATAGACTCTAAATCTTCAATAAAAAGCCTAGTAGGTATTCAAACTTTCAGTTTTGTGTAGGACTATGTCTAAAATGTTCTTGACCTACTCAACATTTTTTCAAATCTTATGGACCCATTAGACATAAAAATGGAGGCATGTTCTTGTTAGATACACATTTTAATTTTCTGTCTACTAGGTTTGTTAGTTTTAAAAAAGGGTTGAATATGTCATAGACCTATTATACACAAATTGAAAGTTGAGCGACTTAGTAAACAGTTAATAAAGGTTCAAAGATCTTTAAATACAAAATTGAAAGCTTTGAAACCTTGGAGACATTTAAGTTTCACACCAGTTTAGACAAACTTAAAAGTTTAGGAAATAAACTTGTACATTAAACTATATTATGTCATTGGCAATGGATGCGTGGCTTGTTCAATTTGTTGGCCGGCAATATTGCATACTATTCTTATTCTCTCTTTCTTGTACCTGCTATCCCTTCAATAATGTAAGAGAATATTTTCTTTTAAACTGTTGTAAATAGGGACTAGAAGGAAAAAGAGGTCCTGTGGAAGACAAAAAGTCTCTGATACCACTAAAGAGACCGCGTGAAGGAGAACAACAGAATTGGGGTTCGTTTACCATCGGTAGCTCAGGCCATAAATTAGTTGCTAGGAAGGATAAAATTTCTGAAGTAGATGCTGGGCATAAACCTACAAACTCGTCTCAAGACTCTGAACAAAGTTTAGTCATTAGGTCCAGTGAAAGGATGTCATCAGTGAAACCCGTTTCAGTAGTTTATCCAGGTAAATTTGTTTTAAAAGATCTGACTATTGAAAATGTCAATATATTTGTTTAAGGAACATCATGGAATTATCTGATTACTGTCGTAAATATAGTTAATACCAAGTGTGCTGTTTCAAACTAACCCTTGGTTGTGCGCTTAGATGAATTCTACATCATGATAACACAGCTTATTGATAGGTTTCCTGTTTTAGGCTTTGACATAGTTGGTATAAAGCGGTTATGTGATAATAAGTTTGTCGCATGATAAAACATTTTGTAAGAACTGCACAAATGTAAAAACGAGTGATGTGATATACATAGATTTAGTGACCTACTTTATATTAGAAATATCAATGATATACTTTATCAATGATATAAAAATGGTATATCATATACTTTGATATGAAACAAAAACAGTGCAAAAACAGTGTTGGTATATATTTGTTATATACTTTTTCTACAAAAATCATATTTATGTGATTTACTAAATATCAAGTATATTATCGATGTACTTTTTTTTTAACAAGAAACAAAACTTTTTCATTGAGCAAATGAAAAGAGACTATTGCTCAAAATATTAGTTATGTACTTTATCACATGAATGGTAAGCCAATAATATACTTTATATTAGATATATCAATGATACAAAAATGGTATAACAATATACTAGGGAAAAAATTTCATATTTGCAAATTAGCCTTTTCATGTGACATTTACAAATATGGCTTATAGTCGTAACCACCCATTATAATTTTCCTTTAATTAATTGTGTAAAAATTTTCCCTTTAATTACTTTATGCAATTAGTGAGTTAGGCTGGAAGTCATCATGGCTAGTTGCTTGAAAATTTTGGAGGGAAACCATGAAGATGTTGAAGTCAAAAGCTGATAATCGTTGCCATGAATATTATGGATGAAACATGTTACCTAGCTTGTGAATAGCTTTTGAGATTGGGGAGTATATCTTATCTTCAATTTGTGTTAATTTCTTTTGTTAAGAAGTTATTGTGTTTTAAAACAAAGGTTTCATAAACAGCTCAACCTCATCTGTTTGGTAGATAAGAATTTGAGCCAGTTAGGTCATTTGATACTTCTTCTTGGCATTCGGAGAAGGAAAGCTTGGCTAAACTTACTTATCCTTGCATCATCTACATGATCTGAAGAACCATGATTTTCTCTGAAAATATTGAGTTATCTGTAATTGCTTGTTACTTTAACCAATTATTTTAACAGTTAGATTTCTAGTTGTAGTTAATTTATGTGGTAGCCTTCATTTTTGCTGAATCAGATAGGAATGCATTAACAAATGGTAACATGGTATGCATGCATTAACAAATGGTAACATGGTATGCAATTCATATCAGAAGGGCTCAAGTTCTTCTCAGTGTGCGAGGCCATCGAATACTGTGCCTTTTCAAGATCATTGCACCAGTTACAGTAGAAAGCGTTCAACTTCCTCTGAGCATGTGAGGCCAATTGCTCGTGATCAACATAACAGTCAAAATACAAATAATTCTTTGCATCATATGCATGACTTGACAAAGGGTGCAGAGAAAGTCAAAATATCTTGGGTTAATGAATAAGGAAATGAATCTATCCCTAAGTTCAATTACATACCAAACAATATAATATTTCAAAATGCCAATGTCAACATTTCACTGGCTCGGATTTCAGAGGATGATTGCTGTTCAAGTTGCTCGGGCAATTGCCTTTTATCGTCTTATCCATGTGCTTGTGCTCGTGAAACTGGTGGGGAATTTGCCTATACACGAGAAGGCCTGCTGAAAGAAGAATTTCTAAATCACTGTATGTCTATGAGATGCGAGCCGAAGAAGGAGCATCTCTTTTATTGTGAAGATTGCCCAATTGAGAGGTTAAAGAATGACTACAAGCCTGATCGATGCAAGGGTCATTTGCTCAGGAAGTTTATCAAAGAATGCTGGAGCAAATGTGGATGTGACATGCTGTGTGGAAATCGAGTTGTACAACGAGGTATTTCTTGCAAACTGCAGGTCAGATTTTCTTTATATCTTTCTAAGATGATGTTCCTGAAACTTGCTCTTCTCCGACTTTTATAATTTACTGAGTTATTGGATATTATTAATTTAACCTGTTCATCATCAACCCCATTTAATGAAGTGCACCCATAGAAAGTCCAAAAGAGTACCTGTACCTGAAATCAGTAGTCTTAATTTTGTAAGAATAATAATATTCTTTCTTATTCAAATATCATCAACTTAGGCCTTTTATATATAGACCACTAAAGTGGGTGTAGTAGTCGGTTGATTGACCGACTGCAAGTGTAGTCAATAAGTCAATTCTATCAAACCTTTCAAAATCTAAGGAGCACAGCATATACGATACAACACACACACGACACGTCACATGTCAATTTCCAAAAAAGTAGATATGACACATTGGAGATATGTTAATTACAATTTACACACACACACATATATATTTGTTTGTTTGTGTGTGCACTTATTTTGACATAACGTGAATTTTTAATACTTCTAATGTAAATTTCTACCTTTAAACATCAAAAGAACTTCCATTTAGTTCAATAAAAAGATAAGAGATAAGAGCTAATAATTTGAGAAAAAATGATCGTAAAAATTGAGAGGTTGAAAAACAGTTGAAGACAACTACTACCTGTCGGTGCTAGTGGTTGATGCACGCAAAAGTGAGGAATTGACTTTCCTCGTGGAGGTACCCGAGAAATTGTGATGCTAAAGCTGGATGGATTTTGCTGAAAAACCCTAATGTTTAAAAGGGGCCAAATTGGGTTTTAGGCTGGGCTTAAATAGGGCTCACTTATACTATTAAAAATCAGATTTTTTTTTCATGTGTCCCTTGCATGTCCCCATGTGTCTCCTTTGTGTAGGAAATATATATATACATCACGCAAAATAGTGCAGACAAGTGTTTGGATCGTGTTGGTGATTGACACTGACACAGACACTTGTAAAGTGTCTAAGGATCTGTGCTTTATAGTCCAAAATCAATGTTCTCCGATCACCCAAAACGAATGGTTGGGCTTTTAGTATTGCTGGTTGGGCTTTTAGTATTGCTTTGGTCCCCAAACCGAAAATGATTGACCAAGATGCAACCATATAATAATATTAATGACCTTATATTGATAACTATTATTAATTAATAAACATTTACAAAGATTAGGCAAACAAATGCTCCCTCTCAGTTGGTTTAAATGTCTTCTTTAGCCAGCTTGCCAATTAATTTGTCAAATTGTTTATTGAGTAGTCTTTTAGTCAAAACATCAACAACTTTCTTTGTTGTGGTAAGACATGGGAATACATATTACATTGCATCAACGTTTTCATTGTTAAAATGCTTGTCACCCTCAGTATGTTTTGTTCTATCACGTAGAACTGGATTATGAGCAAAAGAGGCGATAGCCTTATTGTCACAATAAGTTCGTATAGGAGTTGTTTGAGAAAACCACAATTCCACTAATATCCTTTTGATCTATATACCCTCACAAATTCTATTGGCTAACACTCTATATTATGCTTTATCCCTACTTCAGGTGTCACGGGGTAGAATTCGATGACAAATGTTTTGCCCTTAACCTGTGTGGCCCAAGGAGGTTCTTCTTAGTACAACCTAACTTTTTGCCCAATAAACACCCACACAACACTCAGAAATAATAACTCATGCAAGGGCGTTTCACACTTGACCTCACGCATGAGTATAAGTAAAAGAAGAAGAAGAAAACACAACTCTTGGTGGTATTATCGCCCAAGTCACCTTTATTGATAAAGTAACACACTGAAATAGCCACGCATAGTATAAACTTAACTTGTAGTACTTACAAGACTCGACGGAACACAAAGTGTCTTACAAGGATTTTCCACCACAAAGGACTTGGGCCATGCCTACATGCACTTGCGCCTGATGCGCTTGCGAGGTTCATGCGCTGGTGCTGCGCGCACCTGCTGTGCCGCATGCATTGCTCTTCACTCGTGTGCTGCCCATGCACACACCATGGCATCAATTGGTGCAAGGCTCCCATGCCAACTATGCCAGTGCTCAAGGACTAAGGTCTTGACAACCCCCCAAAAAAATAATAATAATAAAAAAGAAAAAGAAAAGAAATTGTTGGTGAGAGTTTATGTGGAGTTCTTTCCACTCTTCCCTTGACATACTACTACACTAGTGTACCAGGGAGAATTTGGACATGTAGGGAGTATTTGATTACTTCAATTTTCAATAGATAGTTTTTGATCCATCACCATGGTTTGGCCTACGGGTAATTAGGGGGCATGACCTTGATAAAGCGCTAAGAGGTCATGGGTTCATTCCATGATGACCACCTACTTAGGATTTAATATCCTATGAGTTTCCTTGACACTCAAATGTTGTAGGGTTTGGCGGGTTGTCCCGTGAGATTAGTCGAGGTGCAGGTCAGCGTGTCCAAACACTAACGGATATAAAAAAGAAGTAGATAGTTTTTTTATCTATAGTAGCAAGCCAGAGAAATGATCATGAAAACTCTTACATTGTTCCTCTTTCTTGAATTGCCTAATTCCTTTATTGAAATTCTGCTTTTTACATTTTTGTTGATATTTTCCTTGGTGACTCTTTTAAACTGGCTTGTGAACTTTCATGACGACACATGACAATATAAAGGAAATGGAAACTTGTTTGACTTGGTAACTTTAAACCCATTTTCTTGTTATGTCTATATTTTGTTAATACATACTTGACCTTCATGTTTCAGGTTTACTTCACTTGTGAAGAAAAAGGATGGGGTCTCAGAACACTAAAGACCTTGCCAAAAGGGTCTTTTGTTTGTGAATACGTTGGGGAGGTATTGACAAATTCGGAGTTGTATGATCGAAATCTGCAAAGCACTGGTAATGAGAGGCATACGTATCCCGTAACTCTCGATGCAGACTGGGGCTCAGAGGGAGTTTTAGAGGATGATGAGTTACTTTGTTTGGATGCAACGTATCATGGAAATGTTGCAAGATTTATCAACCACAGGTATGTAAGTATTGCATACACATTATAATTTCCTTAACTGAGAATAGAAGTTTATTGTATGAGATCAACCCCCAGGTGAGGTTATAACTAACACATAATGGATTGATCAAATGCTCTCATTCACTGCATATGGATCCAATAAATTCTCCATCCACATAGGATAAATAAACAACCCAAAAGGAGACAAGAAAGGGATGAGAATGGCACTAGAAATTTATCCTAGTTCTCCCCAAACACAGAAGTACAGAACTATGTCCAGTATTTTGCACCTTAAGTTTCACTAAATTGGAAAGAATTACTTTGGAATTCCCACAAACGCTCAAGACTGATTCTCAATATTTATACTAGAATACAATGAAAAGTTTTCCTTGTATCTCAGAACTCTCTTTAGTTACAATGACAATATTCTCAAGACTGATTCCCAAATCACTATGACAGTATTCAAATCTCTCAGAACTCTCTCTAGTTACCGTGACAATAGCTACCTATTATGCCTTATATCTCCTTACAAATATAAAAATTATAAGGAATGATGAAAGATAGAAAAATCTTTGAATGGTATCTTATTAATCCATTATATAATTATGTTGACCATTTCAACTATGACCAATCGTGGCAGTCATAGTGGTTTAGGACGTCTCTCTTTCAAGGAGGCAATAGGGATTGATTTCCCTTTTAAGGGTAGGGTACTATAGAAGGAAGTTGATCATGGATGAACAAGCTTAGAATTGATTCTGAGTTGAATTTTTCTTTTGCCTTTATTTAAGTGTCGCAATGGTCCAACCAACATCTTGATGTTGTCCTCTAGGTCTCCCGGCTCTAAAGACTTGTTTTGGCTTCACCATCCTGACAACCTTTCCATTATGTAGATCTTTATTAATAAGCTGTTCCCACACAGAAAAAGGCTTTATGAAGACAGCTCTCAACAATATGTTCTCCCACATCAAAGATAGACTTAAGGGGTTACTTTTTCAATTCTCCTGCATAATGTGGTCTTCTACCACATTATTACTTTTAGAGGATTGTATTGTGTTATTTATGTGTAATATTAGTTGATGAGCTTGTTGAAGGAGAAGACAACACTAACTCTTTTAGAAGTCTCTTGAAGTATGTATCATAGACTTTTCTAGAATTATGTTGAAGTATGTAAATAAATATCTTAAAGAAAAGATCTAGAAATATCCTAGATTTTCTTTAGATTCCAAGGAATTAGAATTCCTTTAGATAGGGACAAATCTCATAGAAATATCTAGTGTAGTTTAGATCCTAGAAAAGCCTAGAAAATCCTCTTGCTTAAGCTCCATGAATCTCACACCTATAAATAGGAGTAGTATCCCCATTTGAAGCAATCAAGCAAAAAGAGAGAGAAAGAAAGAAGAGCAAGAGTGGTAGAGAGAAACTTAGAGTGAAAAGTGAGTGAGTGTGTCTTGAGGGAGTGGAAAAAGTATTCTCTCAAAAGTGTCCATCTTTGTATCTTTTTAATAAAAGGGCCCATTTGGATTGACTTTCTAAGTGTTTAAATAAGTGTTTATACGTTAAAAAAAAGTGTTTATAAACACTTAGAAAGTCAATCTAAATGAACCAAAAGTTTCTTTCATCCAAGTGATTGTCTCTCTTCCTTTTGTGCCAATTTCTTCAACAAGTGGTATCAGAGCCAAGCTAGCTTAGCTTGCTGTAGTGGAGCTTTTGAAGATCAAGTACAGTATAGGACTGTGAAGCTTGTTGTCTGGGACACAACTATTCGTGGAGTGCATTCACAACAAGATGATGGGAGCCCTTCAATTTATTGGAGGAATCAAGAAGCTCAACACTCAGAACTACAAAACATGGTCCACATGCATGAAGTCGTATCTCCAAGGGAAAGACTATGGGAGGTTGTGGGACGCACTGGCGTCAATCTACCTGAAGATGCTACTACTTTGAAGAAATGGAATATCAAGGCAGGTAAGGCCATGGTTGCAATTAAAACTACAGTTGATGAAGAAATGTTGGAGCACATTAGTACATTGGAGACACCGAAGGTAGCATGGGACACGTTTTCCTCACTTTTTTCGAAGAAAAATGACGCAAGATTGCAGTTTTTAGAGAAGGAGCTCTTGTCAGTTGCTCAAGCCTCAAAGGAAGATGACTATCAACCTGTACTTCACCAAGGTAAAAACTTTATGTTAATTAGATCCTACCTCTACTATTTCAGAATCGAGAATGAGGAGAATTATTATCTATAGACTTAAACTTGAATATAGATGCTTTATTACTGTTATTCAAGGTTGGGCAATCCAACCTTCTTTGATTGACCTAGAAAATATGCTTGCCAGTCTAGAAGCATTGGCTAAGCAAATGTCGGAGGTCACATTAAAGAGCTATAATGAAGAAGAGCTCTTTAGTGGCCAAAGAAAAGGTCATTCAAAATATCAAAGAAAGTAGGATCAAAAGGAGATGAAGAAACTCCAAAATGCTCAAGTAGGGGGAGCTAGTAAAACTGATCGAAAATACGAGCATAGAAAAATGGGTGAATGTTATAATTGTGGAAAGATAGACCATTATGTTAGAGATTGTCGTCGAAGGAAAAAGACAACAGAAAGCAACAAAGTCACCTCCCAGGTTGAGAGCATTAATGAAGAAAAGTGGGATGCAAAGGCATGTTTCGTAAAAACAGATCCCAACCCCCAGTCCACATCCAATACGGTGGAGAACGAAGTGTTGACTCTCTATGTAGAAAAGGTAAATTATGAAAATGATTCGGTTGTTGATTTAGGCTACTCTAACCACATGACAGGAGATAAGAGGAAGTTGCAAAACACGTTAGAGTACAAACGAAGTCGAGTTGGTGTAACTGCAAACAACTCAAAGTTGCGAATAGCCCACGTTGGCAAAACTATGATAATGCCTCGTTCCAATTTCAATCAAGTAGAGCTGGAGAACGTATTTTATGTGCCTAGAATGAAGAAGAATTTGGTATCAGTATCTCAATTGACAACAGCAAGCAACTTCGTTGTCTTTGGACCTGATGGTGTCAAGGTGTACCGAGATTTGAAAGCCAGTGGTACGTTGTTGATGGATGGAAAAGGAATAAACTCCATCTATGTCATGTTAGCAGAGGGCGCCTACATAAATAAACCAAGGCACCGAATGAAAGAGAGTGTTGGTTCTGTCACTGAACAATATTATACATCAAGAAATGTTACATTGGATGACGTATCGTCATGACAGGCACTCGAATCAGAAAAGGAACCTAAGGATGAGAGGTCTTTCAAAAAAGGATCAAAAGAAGAGATAAGTCAAGTGCAACAGGCTCCAATAGGAGAAGAAGAAAACGACGAAGATGAAGAAGAGCAATTAAGAACACAAAGTCCTTGGCAAAATGGAGTTCATAATCAAGAGCCACAATTACGGAGATCAACCAGACTAAGAAAACCAAATTCCAGGTATGTGAATGCAATATTAGCAACATTTGAAGAGCCAACAACATATGAAGAAGCGTCACAAAACATCCAATGGAGAAAGGCCATGGAAGAAGAAGTGGACGCATTAACAAGAAATCAAAGGTGGGACTTGGTGCCAGAAGGATAAAAGCATCTAAGCTTGCAGAGTTCCAATAACTAAAGATGATGGAAAGATCTAGAATAGTTAGCGTTGAGGGGGAGTGTTGAAGTAGAAGACAACACTAACTATTCTAGAAGTCTCTTGAAGTATGTATAATAGACTTTTCTAGAATTATAATGAAGTATGTAAATAAATATCTCAAAGAAAAGATCTAGAAATATCCTAGGTTTTCTTTAGACTCCAAGGAATTTGAGAATTCCTTTAGATAGGGATAAATCTCATAGAAATATCTAGAATAGTTTAGATCCTAGAAAAGCCTAGAAAATCCTCTTGCTTGAGCTCCATGAATCTCACAACTATAAATAAGAGTAGTATCCCCATTTGAAGCAAGCAAGCAAAAAGAGAGAGGAAGAAAGAAGAGCAAGAGAGTTAGAGAGAAACTTAGAGTGAAAAGTGAGTGAGTGTGTATTGAGAGAGTGAAAAAGTATTCTCTCAAAAGTGTCCATCTTTGTATCTTCTTAATAAAAGTTTCTTTTATTAAGTTTCTTTCTTCCAAGTGATTGTCTCTCTTCCTTTTGTGCCAATTTCTTCAATAGAGTTGTAATTGGTTGGTTAAGTCTGTTACTTCCAAGTGTAAGTATAAATTCACAGATGCACTATACCAAATAATCAATCAATGCAATAGAGTATTTCATTCATTCTTGAGATTGTTCAATTACTGTCTGAATTGTTGCTTTGTTTCGAAATTTTCTGAATGGAAATGTTCAACGTGCATGGCATTTTACTCAAATCTTTCTCAGAATTGATATTCCCTTAGGCTTCACGATCAGGGGATACAGAAATTACTTGTCAATTAAATAGTGTTACGCTTTCTGAGTGCTTTGACTAATGTATACAGCTCCTTATAATTGTTCCACTTTGTTCTGGCTTCATTTAGTTTTTCCCTAAACACTTCCATACATTGGCCATTCAATTAAATAGTGTTACGCTTTCTGAGTGCTTTGACTAATTTATACAGCTCCTTATAATTGTTCCACTTTGTTCTGGCTTCATTTAGTTTTTCCCTAACCACTTCCATACATTGGCCATCTTGAGACTATGTAGCATGTATTTCCATAGGTATCAACTTCAACAATGGGCACTTCATACGTATCCAGTGGACCGAAATTGGTGTCAAGTTTAGCTCTTCCATAGGAACATCAAAACCGTTTTGCTTTTCTGTATTCCACAGATATTTTACTTTCCATAGACAAGATAATCTGTTTAATTCGGCTGTTATTGTGCCAAGTACGGAATGGACTTCATGTAAAATTCAGAAAGGAATAAATCATTATTGAACTCCATAGATTGAAGAATCTTGTTTTATTATTTCTTTTCCATGAGGACATTATTTTACATTATCTATTTATCTATCTATCTATCTTTCTATCTACCTATATATATATATACATAAATATTATTATAACTTGTTAATCCCTCTAACCCACTTGTCTAACGTGTATGCATTTTGTTTTTCTTCTTTAGATGTTCTGATGCAAATTTGATCGACATTCCTGTTGAAGTCGAAACTCCTGATCGCCACTACTATCATGTATGGTTCTTCACAAACTAGCAGGGAAGTGAAAGCTCTGGAAGAGCTTACATGGGTAGGTATCATATATTTGACTAACAAACAAAATTCTACTCTGATTTATTTTTATGTGAATTTTACAAGTTTGGATTCTAAACTTTCAAAGTTGCGTTTAATAGCTCGTATTTTTTTCTTCAAAAAAATCTAATAGATTTTTGAACTTTCAAAACTTTTAATTAATTAGTGTATCTTTTATGTCCATACAGTTAAAATTAAAGAGAGAAAATATTTAATAGGTCTCTAAACTATTAATTGTGTGTCTTATTAAATAATTATCAAAACCAAATACATATACAGCAGAAGTATTTTATATATGTACGTACTATATAAAGTATGCTGGAGTCCTATTTAGAAAAGTACATTGATTGGAATATTTGAACAATTATCTCAGATGGATGTAATCTAGTCTAGTAACCGATGGTGGTTTGCACTTCATTCTTATAATATGTGTAAGTGTATTTGAAGTTGTACGTTTAATTTTGTGAGAATTTACAGGACTATGCAATCGACTTCGATGATGAAGATCATCCTGTGAAGGCATTTCAATGCTGTTGTGGAAGTGCATTTTGTCGAGATGCGAAGAAGAAACACAAGACAGCACTTTCATAGGTACATTGCATTCTCTTCATCAATAATTAATGGTTTCTACCCATAAAATAACAATAATAATGGTTTTTTTTTTGGTGGTGTAGAATCTTGTTTCCATGTTTTTTTAACAGGAGTGAGATGTTAGAAATTTTGTGAGATATAAATAAATGTGGAATAAACTAAATTATATCTCAAACTCCCACTTCACAAGTTAGAGCCAAATAAGTAATAAATTATAAAATAGCAAATGATAAATGGAAGGGAAAAAAAACGACATAAAAAAATATACTGGTTTGTCCTAAACTCGTGATTATGTCAAGTCTTCTGCAACTGCAGGTTATACTATGATGGAGATTAATCAAATAGCCCAATTCGAATTATTGACTTTCAAGTATCACAACCTAGTAACTTAGAATAAACAATAAGAGAAACCCTCACTCCAACTGAGAGAGCAAATACAATTCTCTTTAAAATACACCCATTGCCGCATGCACGAAAAGCCTCACTCACTGTGTGGATTTAACTCACGACAATACTTCTCACAAAAAACTCCAAAGCTGGCCACACAAGGTAACACCACATTCTGAGAGAAATCACAAAAATATATGTGTTCAATTACCTAATCCCTAATCCCATAAATGGGCCTTAACATGCAAAACAAAATCTTTGCCGTGTGTACGTCAACTTTCTCTCTCAGACTTTCTAATTATTTCTAAACTGATGGGTCTTGATCTAATTGATCAAAATTGGCTATCAGTGTTTTTGGCTCAACTGTAACTCTGCACCTTCCATCTGCGCTTTAACTAGCATCCATCGTCTCTTCGATCTTTTGACAATACTAAATCGACATCCTTACAGGGTAGAATCTTTGTGGCAAACTGCCACTATCGAGGATCCTAATCCGAGTCTGCATTGACGACTGCCAAACTCATAATTGTAGCCTTCATCATCCAACTTGCCCGTAGAGATGAGATTTATCTTCATCCTAGGTACAAACCCGACATTGTGTAGGAAACTCTACCATTCTCCATCCTCACTAGATCATGATATTCTGATGCGAAAGATGTGAACAAACTTCTATCTGAAGCTATGTGTATGTAAGTTGCACTATTAATTGTCCATTCAGATGAGTGGTTACTATTCTCTATGTTACTCAACACAGGCACATGCATCATCAATTTCATCATCAAATTTTAACTATATTTACCTTATACTTTCTTTTCTAACTTTCTTCCAACTTTCTACACTGACTTTTGAAGTGACCTTTCTTGTGACAGTAAACACATTATCTCTTCATTCCTATTACTCTCTTCCTCTGCTAGTTGGTCTATCATTTTAGAATTTATCTTGTCTTTATCCTATTCACAACTAAAATTGAACTTACAACAGGTTTTTTACTATTGTCCTTACGAATTTTCTCAGCCATAACTAAATCAAAGACTCCTGAAAACTTAAAAATGTTATCTCTAATTGAATCAGACATTGTTGTCTTCATTGTTTCCCAACTATCAGGTAAAGACATTAACAACTGAATATCATATACTTTATCAGTAATTGTATCTTAACACACTTCAACTAATTAATCAAAGTAGTAACCTCATTAATATAGGAATTAACAGAAATATCCTTAGTCATTTGCATGTTAAAATATTTTTAAGCAGAGATAGGCCTTATTATTAGCAAACGGTTTCTCATACCTATATTCATCTGGCATCTCTTTTGGTCTTCTTCTTTAATGCCTTATGCATTTTCTTTTAAGTTAATAAATCCTTAACTTGAGAACCATTTGGCTCGATCATCCAATGACTTCTGAATCAAACAACTTGGATACCACTTGTTGGGAATTTATACGAGATAGAAATAAACTAAATTATATCTCAAACTTTCACTTCACATGTTAGAGTAAAATAAGTAATCAATCATAAAATAGTGAATAACAAAGAGAAGGGAAAAGAGAATGACACTGTTCACTCCAAACTCAGGACTGCGTCCAATCCTCTGCAATTGTAGGTTCTACTATGATGGAGATTACAAAAGGCCCTTAAAACTTGCGCTACAAATGTAATGCTTGAGGCCCAGGATTCATAATTTGGGTGTTAGGAACCAAGGTAGTATGGGCTATCTTTGTCCCACATTGGTTAGAATGGGATGACCAATGTGGTACTTAAGTGGCTTGGTTCTCCCACCTCAATAGTTAGCTTTTGGGGGGTGTGTCTCCAAGGTACTTAAGTACCTAACAATGGTATCAGAGTCAGTTATTGATGTTCCGGAGTGGAAACGGCGGAGATTTCTAACTGGGTGTGGCTGAGTGAAGTACCGTCGGAGTAGCCGCCGAGACGTCGGCTTTCTAGGGATGTGGTTCTCCAAGGTGCTTAAGTACCTAACACATTGGGTTAGGCACCTAATTGCCCCAACATTCCTCTGCGTCCCCTGTGACTTGATAATGTCATCCTTGAACCGCTTCTAAGAGTGAAGACTATCCCCAAGAACCAACATAGGTTCTTTCAACAGCTTATCTCACTTACATGCTTCTTAGGAAAAATCCCAAGAGGTTTGTAACTTTGGAGTTTCTATGATTGAGCCACCTAAAAGAAATGTGCACTTTATTGGTATAGGTAGTAACTTTCAATTCTTTTAGGTCTTTTTTAACCTTACTTTCATATTTTCAGGATCCCTCTTATTCGGATGTGCTCAGTTCATTCATGTCCTCCTTCTAAACTTGGGGCATTACAAGAAATCTCAACTAAATAGCTCAACTCGAACTATTGACTTTCAAATACCACAATTTAGCAACTTGCAATAAACAAAGAGAAACCCTGAACAAACACAATTCTCTCTAAAATACACTCAGTGCCGCATGCACGAAAAGCCTCACTCATCATATGGATTTAACTCACGGCAATACTTCTCATAAAAAAAAAAACTCTAAAGTCGGCCACACAAGTTAACACCACATTCTGTGAGTAATCTCACAAATGTTTATGTGTTCAATTGCCTAATACCTAATCCCATAAATGGGCCTTAACATGCAAAACAAAATCTTGTCGCGTGCTCCTCATCTTCAGATGAGGGGATTAACGAACACAATGTTGACTCCAAAACCTAACATGAGAAAAAACAAGATTGGCAAGAAAGAAAAAAAAAAAAAATTGATCATTACAATAAAAAACAACAAAGTTATTTAAAATGAATCTCAAGATCTATTACAATTTACACCAATATGTAAAATTAAAATGTTTTTTTTTTCTTTTCTTTTCCTTTCCACTGACTATTGTGTACTGCGTTTGTGTTTGTGTGTTGGGATGGGAATAGGTGAACGAATAAGCGGGGCAACTCCTTCATCTTGCATTATTTATCTGATTCCTCAGAAATTTTCCCTCGTGGTGAGTCTTCAACTTACAAACTTTCTAAAGAGAAATACATTCCAAAATAAGTTTGTATGGTTTTGTTTTACTCAATACAGGTGATGAACCACTATCTGCAAGAATGAGAAAGTACTGTAGGATTGTTACGAGCATCGGTATGTCCATATTTTCACAACTTAGAACTTGTTCATACTGTTTTTCGTTACTCTTTAGAGTCCTTTCTACATTTTTTAATTTTTTTAATATATATATTATATAGAACATGTTCTTACCATGTTTCCCTTTCTGATAAATATTAGTTAGACAGTTTCTTGTATATAGAGGGCATTGCAAGAACCACTCCCTTGCATAGTATAATTAAAACAATATTTTGGTGCATCCTAGGCTAATCTAAAATCTTCATAATATATATATATATATATATATAATTGAGTTTTTTTTTTTTCTTTTCAACTTAGATTAAATTGCTTTTTAAAAACTTGATTTTTTTTTTAAGTTCAGATTTCAATGAAAGTTTTTTTACCGATAAAAAAATTGAGTTTCATTAATATTTGCACAACTTACTAAATTTCATAAACTGAAATTTATTAAATAGATATCTTTATAGGATTGAGACTGTAGTAAATTTAAAAATGAAACTAATTAAAATCTGACACAAATCTATTTTCGTTGTTTATTTTTTTTCAAAATTTGAGAAGAAAACCTAACCTCTTTTCCATTAAACAAATAAAGGAAAAGCCCAACAATTTATAAGATAATAAATGATTTTAAATTAGAAGATTATAGAAATAGAAACTCTTTTACATTTTTATTGAAAAAATTGAATCGTTAGCACTACTAAATTGAAAATCTAAATAAATTCGAGTTTAGTTTATCGATTTAGTTTAGATACTAAATTTCATCGACTTGAATATATTTTGGTAATTGTGTGTATCTATGTTATAGGCCATCTCCATATATAATATTTTGAGTATTTTGTTATTTTATTATTTAATAAATATTAATGTATGAAATCTAGTGTCTAGTTAATAACAAATAACTTTTGAAGACGACGTTTCTTTTGTTTCTCAATCTGACAATAGCGTGAATTGAACATCTTCGACGTTTTGCAAATCAACAAATTAATGAATACGACTAATGTCAGTATAAACGAAGATCCATGGGTAGAATCCATGTTATCGTGTATAATTGATAATGGAAAAATATCAATGCTGAATCCGACCTTGAGTAGATGAAAACATCTCAAAATGTTTATAAAATACATGGATTAGTTTTAGGGTTAAATCCTATGTTTATTATCCATATGTTGACTTGTCCCTATTTTAGTGGAAGAACATGCTATTTGTTTACATCCATTAGTTTGTAAGAGATTTAATGCAAACTTTGATGAGATGAATTGTCTGTTCATGTACCTTTATCTTGGAAAATAAATATCCTAACGAGACAGTTGTTTGTTATAAAGAAATACGAGTTTGAGAGTAAAAAGAAGGTTTTGAGAATATTTAGAAAGTGTCAAAGACTTGAGTTGGGTTGAGTTTTTAACTCAACTTAGTGTTTGTCCCCAACTTTATAAGTTGGTGTTAAATAATTCAACTCCATTAATTTTAACAGTGTCTACTGTTGAAGTTTGTACGTTTGTCGAGGAACTTCATCTTTCCCATTTTTTCTCTCCTTCCTCCAATGTTTCCAATGACTCTACCCTGCTGATGACACGCTTTGACAACCACCTCTAACATCTGGCAACAACTACTATAGTGACATGCTTTGACAATCACCTCTGTTGGCCAAACTTCGACAACTGCCTTCAACAATCATCTCCAACAATCACCTTTGGCATCCAACACCGCGTGACTACTACGTCTGGTGTTCAACTTCAACGATCACTTCAAGTGACCAACTCCGACCACCAACTCCATCGATCATCTTCAATGACTAACTCTAACGACCAACTCAATTGATCATAAACTTGTGTGATGAAAGTGTTTTTAAATACAAAATTAAAATTATTAATTCATAGTGTTTAATAGTCGTCTTATATAGTAACTAAAGATTAATAGAAACACTTTGAGTATATAGCTAAACCAAACAAACTTGTGTTTAAAAATACTTTTGAGAAACTGTAATCAAACACATTTTTATTTTTATTTTTATTTTAAACTACTTTTTATAAAACATATTTAAATGCAAATGACTTTTTGAAAAAAAAAAACACAAACATCACTTGTTTGAAAGCTCAACTACTATGATATCACTCATTGAGGACAACAAATGTATAGATATCTCGATAATGATATAATATTGTCCTCTTTGGATAAAAATCCTATTGATTTACTTTTGGTTTTACCTAAAAGACAATTCCCAACCCCAACATACATGCATAATAAACCCTAACCTACGATTTGATATAAGATGCCATAAAAGCCCTAACCCATTGATGACCTACTTTTTTTTGTGTGTGCATAATATGTTGATTCATTTCACTAATGTGAAAGTATATTGTAATTTTGTTGTTTTTCTAAAACTAGAGTATTGTAAAAGTATATTGTAATTTTGTTGTTTTTCTAAAACGAGAGTATTGTGAAAGTATATTGTAATTTTGTTGTTTTTCTAAAACGAGAGTATTATGGCTACCTCAAGTATAATGGTTGCATGTAAAAATTGTAAAATATATCTGAAAATTTTAAGTTGACATCTCAATTGAGTGCTAAAAATTTAGGAAAATATGCGTGCAATCGAAGAATGGTAGAATAAAAAGTTAAGCAAAAAAAAAAAAAAAATCATACTTTTTAAAATTTTAAAAATTTCACTAAATATACCTGGTTTAATAACTCAACTCTGTACCCGAAACATAGACTTCCTAACTCTACATACATATTAGCTCCATACTTCAAAATTCAATTCATTGCCCCAAACAGTCCTTAAGTGTTGATTTTGAAACCATGAAGACTAAATAGAAATCATGTTAAAATCTTATTGGTCAAAAGTAAATATTAATTTGCACAAAAAAAAAAAAAAAAAAATTGCCCATTTCAAATATTCTTTTTTTTTTTAAAAAAAATTGTTTCCTTATTGTTCTAATGAGCTAACATTGAGACCTTATAGACCTATAAATTATAAGCTCCAAAATCAATTAACAATTCTATTTGATATTTAATATATCAAATACAATAAATATATTTTTCTATTATTTGTATATAAAATATATTGACTATTAATTTGAACGTTTCAAATTTTCTTTCAACAAAATTGATCACTAATGGTTCATATGAGCTAGCAAGGGGACCTTATGAAACTACAAATTATAAGCTCCAATGACTCAAAATTAATTAATTAAACTCTTTAATTAATCAATTTTTATTCATCAGCTGCATGTCACTCCACTATAGATCTAAAGTTGTACTCTTATGCATTATAGGATAAGTTGTGACCATCAATCTAATCACCACAGATAAGTCGATCTTTCAAGAGTTGTTTGTGATTACAACTGGGTCAAAAATTCATTTGACCCCTATGCTTACATCTTGCACTTTAAGTACCACAAATCCTCTAATGTACAATTTGTTTGTGATCCAATCATAATCTAAGTACTTATTGGGTCAGTGAGCAAGTGGAGTGTCACTGTTCAAGTCCTAAAATCAACCCTTAAAAGAACTACTTGTCAAATTTTCCTTTACAGGAAGGAACAAATTCTATCTCGTGAAAATTATGTTCACAACTCTCTATTTGGTCAAGTACCTAAAATGGTAAACTTATTGAATTAAAAAGGTCATTCTCATCCATGCAAGTCAAAAGACTAGTCCTCACAGGAAAGTGTTCATAATTCACTCAGTATCAAGATCGAGAAACATATGATCATCTCGTGAAATATTTATCTTCTAAACTTATCGATTGATAAAGGGAGATAAGAATTTCATGATCTAGTCGATCTTATACAAACACAATGTATATGATAACACCACTTATATATCTCTACATGAACAATTTGGATCAAATCATTTGTAACTATTACAAAGTGATTTGTATCAATAATGTTACCAAGATAAGACTGTCAACCCTACCCATATACTATTGACTCTTTAAAGGATGTTTAGGCTACCCACTTGAGTTGGGTTGAGTTAGTCGATTCACTCTTTACCCCACCAACTTGAGTTGATTTGAGTTGGTTAAAATAACTAACCTATTCTCCCTCCAATCTTTCCAGTGACTCCACTCGTGCAGCGACCAACTCCAGCAACAACTAACATCGGCGACTACTGCGCCTCAATCTGACGACATGCTTTAATTTGGCGATCAACTTTGAAAGCCACCTATGGCAACCAACTCTAGCGGTCAACTCCACCAACCACCTTTGACAATCAATTACAACGACTACCTCAATGACCAACATTAGCGACTACCACACCTATGATGACTACCTACGACAACCAACTTTGACATCACCTTTGGTGACCAACTTCATCGATCAACTCCAACGACTAACTTTGATGATCAACTTGTCTGATCATATACTCAAAAAGTACAATGAAATCGACCAATGAAAATGTTTTTTTTTTACAAATTTGAAATTGTTAGTTCATAGTGTATAATAGTATTCTTTCATAGTAATTTGACATTAGTTGAAACACTTTAAGTATATAACAAATCAAACAAACTTATTGACAAACTTTGAGAAAATGTGTTTTTATTTTAAACAATTTTTTTATAAAAAGTTTTTAAATGAAAATACCTTTTTGATAAACTTTCTTTTTACTAAGCAATCCAAATATACCCTAATTAAAAACTTTTATGTTAAAAAGAAAATCAAATGACATATTAAATAAATCTTTTGATCTGTATTTGCAAATTATGATATTTAACATACCATTAGTATGATATTTAAAAAAGAAACTTGTCAGCACCTCAATCGCGTGCTTCTTAAACTCAAACTAGAATATTCTACAATACAGACATAGACCTTCTGAACTTAGAATATGATGCACCTTAAACAGAGACTATTCAACTCTACATATTATTATAATCCGACATACTATAATAACTACAGTCTATTTGTAACCAACTCTCCATCCCAAACAACCTCTTAGATTATTTTTTGAACATGATCTATTTATATGTCAACTACATATTGTTTAAGATTATACTAATAACGACCTTGAATTTTCATATATAATAAATAATGCAACGCTGCATATAAAATTAACTAAATAATTAAATAACAAACATTAATTAAATATAGTTAGTCAAAGTGAGTATAATTCAATGACAATTGGCATGTACTACCTTTGTTGAGGCCGAAAATTTAAATCTTTGCACCTCATTTCAATATCATGATTCTCGTCTGTTAATTAGTTGTTTGTAAGTTTGATGCCATTAGAACAAATGTGCCTTGCACCAAAATTGATGGATATTTTTTTTAACCCATGTACTTATATATGAAGTGAGATAGTTTTAAAATTTTAAACTTCTGATATGATTGAAATCAACCTTCAACTTCATAAAATTAAGACCATTTTAAAAATTATCTTGAAAAACCATTAGAATTACTCAATAAATTACATTAAACCAACAAAGCAAAACCGAGGAAGAAATGCTTAACCAAAAAAGCAAAATCAAGTAACAAATGCTTAACCAATTCCAACATAGTCTAGTAGATAGAGCACTTATTATTTCAAAGATTAATGCTTAATATAAATCATGACTTCCATAATTGTTGAACTATAATAATTTTGTTCACAAACACCAAAACAAGTCACAAGACCAAATACAGGTAAAAATCATTTCAAACTCTACAATAAAATGGCCAAATCTAGACAAAGAACATCTAACACAATCGAAAGGAACTAGAGTATCCTAAAAAATCATCTAGCCACTAGCTACTCATAAAGTTTGAAAGAAATTATGATAATTTAAATAAGTAAACTGAAAATATTAACTAATAGAATTACTAATTTCAGTGCTTGTTACGGTTAATAAACATTGATTAAATTGTAAATTTGATCCTTCTAGTTCGAATAAAGTTAGAGTTTAATCCCTATGATTTTAAAAGTTAAAATTTAGTTCTTATGATTTGATAACATTTCATACATAATCTCTATGCTTTGATAAAAACCTCATAAATAGTCAAGGATTCTATCAAACAATTCAAACTTTTTCCAAACTATAAGGACCAAATTTACAATTTAACTATTGAAATTTTAGAGTTATAATTAGGCCAATTATAGAAATAAAAACAAATCCTTTTACATATTGATATCTAATAGATGTTTCTAGAGGTTTCTCAGGTCTCGAGCTTGCACCTGGGTATTAACCAACCACAATATTGACAAAAAGAATAAAAGAAATAGGCAAAATTTGGATATTATGACAGATATAAAGAAAAAAAATGAAATTTCATTTTTGGGTGATTTTACCCCAATTTATCAATAGCACCATTTTGGATTTTGGCACAGTAATCAAATAGGCTTCCATCAAAGCAACGCCTCACAGCTTCCTTTGATAAGAACCCATTTTCGTCCTTTGCAAGAACATATAAAGCTCCCCACTCCAATTTGCTTGCAAACCTACATTTTCATCATATTTAATTATATATTAAAAATTAAAGTTAGACATTATAATTTCTTTTTTTTAGTACATTTAGATATCATAATTAACATATAAAAATGTTTCTTTGTCTTTTCAATTTTATTCTTTTTGGTTCACAAATGTTTCAATGTAGTCTTCCCTCGTCTTTTAATATATATTATGAAAAATTAAATAATGAGTAAGTTGACAAAAATTAAATAAATTAATTAAGTTATTTAAGAAAGGAAAGTTTCTATAACTCTACTAAATTTCAAAGAAATTGAAAGAAAAAAAAAGAGTTAAATTACAAGTAAACCTAACGTTTTTAGGTTTGTGTCCAATAAACAAGAAACTTTCTAACTCTTTTAAATTCTAAAGAAATTGAAAAAGATGGTTAGATTACAAGTTCAGTCATAAATTTTTAAGCTTGTTTCTAAAAGGTCTTTGAATTTAAGAAGTCCTTAAACTTTAAAAATGCCAGATCCCTGAACTTTCAATTTTGTGTTTAGCTAATAGGTTCCTAACATATTTTAAAAATAAAATAAATTTATATATTAAATATCTAATTGAATTATAGGTCTAATAGGACCCTAAAATTTCAATTTAATATCTAGTAAGTCTACATTTTTAAAAAACGTCAAATAGAGATTTTCCTTTATTAAAAGGACAATGTATAGGTGCAACATAGTCTCTATCTAATCCCATGCATCCCTAATATGCATACTTCTAATTCCATGCATCCTCTTCTAACATAGAAAAAAATATATATAAATAATTTTAAAAAATTGGTTTCAAATATAGCAAAATAAGCCAACTTATTTACAAATATACCAAAATGTCACTGTCGGTCAGTGATAGACAATATTTTGCTATATTTAAAAATATTTCGTACAGTTTTGCTATTTAAAATAATTATTAAAAAAAACTACCACATAAATTTTTTTTTATTGTTGTGTAAGTCCAGATTGCACCTAAATTTTGTTCTTAAAATAGTTGACTTCCTCTAATTTTTTGTATCATACATATACGATACATACAATGACATGACATTCCTTATAACTTTGTAAGCTTGTTATCCATCAATTCTAATCTCCATCTATTGCAAGGGGTATAATTGAAAATTCTTAAATTATAAGGGACTAAATTGGAAGAAAATGGGAGTAAAAGAGAGTAAGAAATGAGACCAGCCAAAGAAATCGAAAGTATCACGGTTTGCCTGAGTCATGTGCCAGATTTCTCTCAAGGTAAGCTTATCAGGACGAGTTCGACCATATTTGCTAAATATATTTTCAAGCTGTGCTGGAATGAATCTGCATAAACAGCATTTATTAACTTTTATGCTTCCCAATTAAAGCAAGCAATTAGCTAAGGAAAAGACTTTCATTAAAGGATTGAGGAATTCGAGCAAGGGTATTGAAGATACATACTATGGAAAATTTTGTACAAATGGAGTGGTGAATTTCTCTCTATTTATGATTTTTTTAATTTTAATTATATAATGTTATTCTTTTGTAGAAAATTCCTATTTAGATTGTTTATTTATCAATTAGATTTTCTCATTATTTAAAGAGAAAATTCTTCCCTCAGAAAAGAATACATTATGTCACACAAAAATTTAAATTTAGATGTTAATTATCAATTACATATTCTTATTATTTAAGTTATTATTTATTTATTTTGAATAAATTTTAAGGTTGTTTTCAAATATAGCAAAATGAGCCAAACTATTTATAAATATAGAATTTTTTTTACTATAAACGGCGATAGACGACAATGAAATTTTTCTATATTCGTAAATAGTTTGATATATTTTTAATTTATAATAATTTTCAATAATAATAATAATAAATTATTATTATTATTATTATTATTATATATCATAAAAATAAAGAAAATGGATTGGGGTGGGGATGGGGCCCGCTTAGTTAACTGGTAAACTCTTCCCCATTCCATGCCTAAAGGGAGATTCCTAGCGAAGAAAATGGACATCCTACCCAGAAATCATCAATAGGGTGTAACTTTTGGGTGTTCTCAAAAAACCCTTTTTTTATATATAATTTAATTTTTTAACATAAAACTTTGGAGAAAAATATGTTTTTAAATATTACTATCTTTTGATTTTTTATGACTTATAATAAACTCGTCTTTCTTTTCTAAATCATTTGATTATACATATATTATTAATTCAGCAATACGCTGTTGAAGAATTTAGATTTCTGATGGTATATTTTGGCCGAGGGTACATAATTTATGCCAAAATGCACCATCTTCTTTACTTTTACAAATTTGTTAATTATATATAGGGGTTTGAACTCAAAAACCACCTGCTTTAATATAATGTTAAATCATTAATCAACTCAAAAGTTAAAGTTGATGGGTTATAGCAAATTTAATATCATTTCAATGTCTTAACAATGAATATAGATCCATAAACTTTGTTGGTTCTATTTTGATCTATCAACTTTCAATAGTCTTTTATTTTCAACACATATTGGTTAAAATTTCAATTTGGTCCCTCTACTTTAAAGTTTATTCAATTTTAGTCCATGTATTTTCAAATGTCCAAATTTAATCCCTCTAATTTCAATATATCTTAAATTTTGTCCCTATGACTTGTTTATTGTTAATTTTTAAATTTTTTTTTGGTTATTTATTAGCATTTTGATAACATATTCACTTATTATATTTTTAAGCATGAAAATTATTATTATTATTTAGCCAATTTCAACAAAAATTAGCTTTGAGGGACTAAATTTAAGATTGATTAAAAATACAGGAATTAAAATTGGATATTTAAAAGTATATGGACTAAAATTGAACAAATTTTAAAGTACGGAGACCAAAATGGTATTTAAAAAAAAAAAAAAGAAAATATATATATATATATATATATATATATTCACTTCATATGTCTTTACCCAATACTCACCTCCAATCTATGAAGCTTGAATACATACATTAATAAAAATATCTACTAAGTCAAAGTAATGACCAAAATTGTTATTTTTAGAAGTCGAAAATCTATATTAGGGCTAATTTTCTCCTCGTTTTTTCTTTTTTTTTTTTAATTTAAAAATTGAGGGACAAAAATAAAATAAACTGTGAAGTTTCATGAAATTTTGAAGTAATATACATCTTAGAGAGTCTACTCAATTTTAAAAAGACCATAAAGTATACATTTCCAGATCAACAGAACTAACCTTCCTTCAGTGTCATAGGTCCCTGAATCACTTCCATGCTTTGCCCTGTGGATGTTTTTTATATGTATTGGGAAGAAGGGTGAAGGTATCCAAGTCTGTTAAGGAAAGCCATGGATACACAATTAATTACTTGGGCTAAAAATCACTTTATTTTTCAAAGTTATAGAATTTTAAATACTACTTTGGTCTTTATACTATCGATTTTAGTTCATACCGGTCTTTTTACTTTTATAATGTTCATTTTATTCTTGTACTTCCAACTTAGGTACATGTACTTTAAAAAATGTTTATTTTAGTCATTTAATTTTCAATTTTTGTTCATTTTGGTCCGTACTTCTAAAAAGTATAGAGACTAAAATGGTCACTTTTTAGAAATACAAAGATCAAAATTAGCCTTTTGAAAGTATAGAAAACAAAATGAACCAAAGTTAAAAGTACAAATACAAAAATGAACATTTTAAAAGGAAAGTACAAAGCACCAATGTAATATTTAAACCTTGTTATAATGTAGTAGTTAGAGTGTGTTTGAGGGTGATTTTGGAAGTGTAATAATTAATTTTTATTAGGTTCAAGATGACTCCAAAAACATGTCAATTCATAATCAATAAAAAATTTGAGAATAATTTTGAAAGGGTGATTTTAATCACTCTCAAAGTTGTAATAATAATTTTTTCTTTAAAGAAAAAACTTCTATTGCATCTATTATCGAACAATTTTGATGTGCAAAGAAGGTGATTGCTTACTGGGAGAGTAGCATAACTCAGTGCTGCATGTATAAAGATCATAAAGAAGAAAGATGCAATGACATTGAATCCCAGTGCTCGGAATCCTGAAAACACACACATATATGTATATACAAATTATGTTTTGTAAATCTAATCTTATGGTTTCATTTTCTTACAAACCAAATCTTTAAAATCTTTAAAATATAAAAGAAAACATCTAGATAACTGATTAATTAAAGAAGTTACCGATGAAAATTAGATAAAATATTGATATCACTATAAATATATATGTTACAAATAAATCTAAGGTTTAAATATTTTAGTGTATGAATTTTCATGATTAATTTATGTTGGTCAAGAAAAAATGAAAATGTGTTCAATACTTTTCCACAAATCTCAAAAATAAAAAATGATTATGAAACGAAATTTTAATTATGCTATTTTTTATATTATTTTATGAGTGAGTTATTTACATGAAAATTGTTTGTCTTCCTAATTTCCAGATCTCCAAATCGATAATACAAATTTTACGTATATTATGCATGTTCATGTTCGCACTTTTACAACATTTATTTAGTTATTTATCCTTTGATTGATCATGTCATTAAAAAAATAGGTTAAAATATCATTTTAGTACCTATACTTTAAAATTTGTTCAATATTTTAGTCTATATACTTTCAATTGTCCAATTTTAGTTCTTGTACTTTCAATAAATTTTAAATTTTAGTCCATGCTACTAAATTATTGTTGATTTTTTAAAAAACTTTTTGTTACCTACCAACACTTTTATAATAAATTTTGAAAACATATTCACATATTTTGTATTTCCTTGTATGAAAATTATTATTATGATTTAACCAATTTCGGTAAAAATTAACTTTTGGAGACTAAATTTAAGATTTATTTAAAATATAGACATTCAAATAGTACAATTGAAAATACAAAAAACTAAAATTAAACAAACTCCAAAATATTAGATATTTTAGCGAGAAAATATGTATATATACACATTTAAAATCTTTGCAATTATAGTATATTAGAAACAAAAAAGGGTAAAACGTTGGTTTAGTTATGTCTATATGAAAAATTACCTTTTTGGTCCTTAAATTTTGAGTTTAGTTTCCATTTGGTAAATGTTCCATATTTAGTTTTAAGTTTTGAGTTTGTTTTCATTTTAGTCCCTAGATTTAGAAATTTTACAATTTTACTCTAAATTTCATTTTAGTCCTTAGATTTTAAATGGACCAAATTAAAATAGTGAAAGGTAATCCATCCATAGTAATTTGAAAAAGTAGGTCTCAATTGATTTCGTTTGTTATTGTTAACCTATGTTCTATAATCATAATGAACTGTGTCCGATTTGATTGCGGTTGAAAATTACATTGACCCACTACGTTATTGTTATTTCTTGTATATATCAAACACCGATCAATTTTTTTTGTTTTAATGAAATGAAAAAAAGACTAAAAATAATTATCAAACAATTCCAAATATATATATATATATATATATATATATATATATATATAAATCCAAAAGCTGGAGCACAGACATTCGAAAGAGAGAGTACCTCGGTAAGTATCCGATGGGCGAATAATGCCATCGCCATCTTGATCAAAGAATGATACATGTTGTTGAAGCACAGACATTCCATTGTGTTTATGGCCCCAAGTTCCATTTATGTTTTCCGAATCAGGTGCCGCCAAAGCTCTAGGCAAATCTGGAGAAACACACCAATATAATCTATATAATAATAACAGTAATAGTAATAGGATCTTTCTCCACTCAGATTCAACACAAAAAATCAATCCAACTTCGATTCAAGTATCAATATTATCATCCGGTTCTGTATTTGGACTGAATCGATCGAATCTGAAACTAGAAAGTGAAAATCGTGTTCGATTGCGTTGAAATCTGAAACTAAGAAATTAAAGTTAAGATGGTTCGATTCAATTATCATCTCGTTCTGCATTTGGAATGAATTGACTGAATCTGAAACTAGAAAGTGAAAATCGTTCGATCGTGTTGAAATCTGAAACTTATAGAAGAAAGAAATTAAAGTGAAAATGGTTCAATTCAAGTATCATCCTGTTCTGCATTTGAAATGAATCGATCGAATCTGAAACTAGAAAGTGAAAATCGTTCGATTGCGTTGAAATCTGAAACTAGAAAGTGAAAATGGCAGAATTGCGTTGAACTAGGGCATGGATTTTGGACTCACATGGCTTAGGAAGCTTGGAATCGAGATCGTCTCGAACTTTCCGGTGTGAAGTGATTGGTGATTTCTCGGCCGTCGTTGCCATAGCCTCCGCCGACGCTTCTGTTGCCATTCTTTAACTTCTTTATTGTCTTCTGCGATTTTTGATTTTCTTTTGGTGGTGAAATCAAATGCGGAGTTAATGCGCTGTTTTGTTCAGAGAGAGAGAGGCCGTTGCAGGTTCCACGGCCGGAGGTAATGGAAGAGGTTGCACGTAAATGACACTATTCACCAACGTGACTCTCTCTCTCTCAAGAATACTCAAAAATAAATATTCACGTTAATAGCCTAATTAAATAGAAAATTACAAAAATAACTTAAATCTACCATTTTTATGAATAGCAAAATTATACAAAAATCAAACTTAAATATACCCTTCTTATAAATAGCAATATTATACAAAAATCAAACTCTAAAGTCTATAATGCTCACATTAATTTCTAGTCTTTTTTATTAAAAAAATTGAAAAGACATGAATAATGTATCTTAAATAGTTTTTTTCCAAAAATTTTCAAAATTTATAACAAAAAAAAAAAAAAAAAATCTATTTCCATTAAATTTAGGAGATTTTATTTCTTCTCTAATTTGTCTTACAAGTACTTTTCTTTATAAATTTTTTAATTTCGACTTAAAATTCATAATTTTCAAATTCGGTGAATTGCATTTAATACATAATTATAGTACCAAATCTTAGTTTTGATCTACGCTTCATTTTTTTTATATACCAGATTTATTTCAAATACATACGATGTTATTTCAATATATACAATGTTTATTTCAAATATATTTAAAACAATTACAGATTTAGGGCATATTTGAGAGTGATTTTAAAATGGTTAAAATCACTTTTGTCATTTATAAAATCACTAAAAAAACATACTTTAATTGCTCAAAATTAATTTAATTTTCAATTTTAAACTTTTAAATACAATTTTCAATTATCAAAATTAGTTTTGAAGGATTAAAAACATATTTCACGGTAATTTTAAAAATGACAAAAGTGGTTTTAGCCATTTCAAAACCACTCCCAAACATGCCTTTAAGGTTGTTATATAATATATACCCTATATTATAATTTTAGTCTCGGATATATATTCTATTTACTTTGTTACATCTATCTCTACATATTTAATGATTTTGCAAATATATGTCAAATAATATATAATAATAATGCTAGGGCAAATTATAAAATCCATACTTGCAATTTTCATTTGGAGTTAAATACTTTATTTAAAGAAGTTTCATATGAATAATTTTGGAACATAGTCACTGTAACATATTCCTAAGATATAGAGAACGAATAAAGTAAGCAACATTTAAATAGAAAACACTAATTAATGATTATATAGTTCGTAATTAATGATTAATAAAAACAACAAACTCTCTAAATAATTAATATTAAATTTATTTTGTTTTCCTCTAATATTTTAATTATAAAATACTACAAAAATTAAATAAAAGAGAATATATTACAAGGTTAAATTTGTCCAAAAAATTTGCAGAAATCTAGTTTAGGCTATTTATGAAATATCACTAATAAAATAGGTTGATTGTTTAAATTTTTAAAAAATATTTAAATACATCTTAGACTACACTTATGGGAAATTGACAAAAATGGGCTAGTCTTTTAAAAAATTTGTTTTTGGTCTTTTGACGATGAAGATGATGTCAACGTAAGACTAAAATTATCTTCATACACTTATTTTCTTCAGTTTTTTTTATCAACATTCTTTAATATTTTTTACCAAGTTTTTCAATAAAAAAATTAAATTACTTCATCATACTTTTTTTTTTTCTACTTCTATCAAAATGGAATGAAAAATTCTAAAACAATTTCTTTTTCTACGTTTTTGGTTGATATAATCTAACACAATTTTATATTAATTAAAAAAATCTGATAAGATTTTTTAAAAATAATTATTTCAACAAGAACCATTTGGTTTAATAAAAAAAACTTAAAAATATTATAGAAATAATATAGTAAAGGAAAGAAAGTCAAAAAAAATTAAACGAAAATCATTATTCCTGATTGAAATCTCGGCCAAAATCTCCATTGAAATTCATGAATCCCACTTGAAATCTTGGCCAGAATTCATAATTTCTGGAAGAAAATTTTTTCGCCTTTTTCTTTCTTTTTTTTTTTAAAAAAGTCTTTGTTTCTTTCTCTTTTTTAATTTTCCTAAAAAAGACGCTCAAATGACACAAATTTAAGTCTTTTTACAACTTCAAATCTATATATTTAAGAACCCAAAATTTACAGACTCATGGATTAAGAGAATGAGAGTGAAGAAGAAAATTTTGAGTAGAGGTAAAGGTGGAAAGTCTAGAAATTTAAAGACAAGATCCTAATAGCGACATTTGTGACCTTTCATCAACTAAGGACTCCCCAAAAATAATTTTTTTTATATAAAAAAATGGGTTCACTTTTAGAATTGAAAATTTAAATGACCCATTTTTATCAATTTCTCCTACATTTATCTTTGTGCATTCTACCCAATTGTCCAATTATAGTTTGTCAGGTGTCAAACTCTCATTCTTTTTAAAATATTTTTTATTTTTCTTTTTGTAAGTGAGTAAAATAAGATAATAGACAAAGACAAATGTATCTTAGGATGCAACCAAGTATTGTTCTAAAAAGATTAGAAATCAATCAAAACTAAATCTAAACACGAAACCCTAGGTGATGGTCGCTATCTGCAGAGTGGTTGTCCTTGTTGTGGGTTTTCTTTTGCGTGGAGTGGGTTATCTATAGCTCGATGTTGTTTACTCTTTACGAGGTTGATCGTCGTAGGGTTTTTTTTAAAATTTTTTTTATCGTTGATTACTTTTTGTGGTGGGTTTTCGTGTGTGGGTGGTGGATTGTGGAGTAATTTACGTGGTCGTATTTGCGATTTGCGGCTGTGGTTGGTTGGAGTTGATAGTTGTAGTGGATTTGGAGGGTGTTCTATTTGAGGGATGAAGAAGAAATGATATCTAGTGAAGCAACAAACAGAACCCTCTCGACCTTCTATGTTGAAGAAGAAGAAGGGTTTAATAAAGAAATGAGTTGACCTATCTCATTCTTTTAGAGCGCGTTCGAATGGTCGTGGTGAAGGCATGTCGGGTGTGTAGATAGTAGGCAATGTGTCATTCTGCAGAGAGGTGGAGGCTTTAAGTCCATTGGTGACTGATGTTTTGAATGGTGGCTCTTCCTAATTTCAGGCTTTAAAATTATATGCTAGCAAATAGGTAATTGGTCAGTAATAGTGGTGACTTGGGCTCTAAGTTTTAGCCAAGGGAGAGAGACAAGGGAGAGCGATGAAGCTAGTGGGTGTTTCATTATAAAGGCTATATGGGCCTCCTTATTTGGATCGTCGTCAACTCTAGTTAATGAGTTACGGTTTATGCCACCCATGGACATCAATGTGACATGTATTGTTGTTTCAGTGGAGGATTATATGCTCTAATTTAGTGTATTTGTACAGTCCCACTAGCTTTAGGTCAAGTGAGAGATTGTTGGATTTTATGCCCTAAGCTCGTGGTTTGTATATAAATAAACAATATGTTGATTATTAATAAAATAACAAATTATTTTATTTTGTGTTTTAGATTTCCATAATTCAATCCAATAAAGAAAAATCCAAGGTTATTCATATGAAAACTTGAACAGTACGTAGTTGACCTATAGGTGGATCATGTTCAAGTAATAACCTAAAGAGTTTATAGTATAAGAATAAAGTTGGGTGTCTTATCCTGGTGACACTATAGATACGACCCACTCTGTAAGTGTTACAAACAATTTGATTCAATCGTTCACTTGGAGACATGTGAGTAAGGGTATCCTACACAAAGAGTTTGTATAAGGCTAGACCGCGAAATCATTAGTCTCTCTTTGTAAATACGTTAATTGAAGAGATTAATATTTTACATAATGATCATAAGTAACTCGATCTTAATTCTGAGTGAATTATAAACTTCTTCCTGTAAGGACTTGTTCTTTGATTTGCATGGGTGAGAGTGATCCGAGCTACCGATTCAATAAGCATACCACTTTGGAGACTTGGCCGAATGCGGAGTTGGGAATGTAAATTCACAAGATGAAATTCACTCCTTCCCGTACAGGGTAAGTAGATGAATAGTTTCCTTAAGTACTATCTTCGTGACTTAAACAACGGGGCACTGATAACTTGTAGAAATACAAGTTATTTTACTTCTTTTCTTAGAATAAAGATGGAAGAATAGTGAAAAGAACACCATTCAACGCATGAATCCTTGATATATTCTCACTATGCGTGCAAGTGTGTGAAAAGGATAAAAAAAGATTATTTTGAAGTTTGATGCCCTTGAACGCTTTGTTTTGTAGGGAACCATTGTCGCAACCATGCGTCGAAGATTACATCAACGCATGGATAATAAAGACAAAGTCTATTATTTTGAAAAACCTGACCATGACAGTTGTGACAAAGGATTTTCAGCACCTTGAGCCGTTAGACAGAGACGGGCTGCACGGTAAAAAAGGACAACGCCTAACGCGTTGTGGGCCCTCATGCGTCAGAATGGAAAGTATCATAATTGGGGCTATAAAAGAGCCACCAAAGAGGGCAGAAAGGAGAAAGAAAAAAATTAGGGTTAGCAGCAAGAGAATTTTTGGGAAGTGTGCCACCACTTCTTCATCTTCCTCCTCTCGGGGACAGTCGACAAGATCATCTTCATTCCACCATAGAAGACCTGTTGAACCTGAGTCTTGACAGAGAACAGGATTTCATCACCTTCTCCCACCTTCACAAGCAATTTTAGCAACACATCATCATAGTCGGCGAGCAGGCCACTCCCGTCGACACTGCTTGCCGACAGCTCCATCTCTTAACTTTTCCATCACTTATTTGTATTTTTGAGTTGTTTAGCTATTTGTATTGCAATTAGAACAAGAACATCAAATTTTTATCAGTTTAATATATGCTCATTTCAATCATTGCTAATCACCACTTTTCCATCATGTTTGAGATTATTTCACAAATCATTATGAGTAGTTAAACCTTCATGAGGGTTGTAGAATAACATTCATCAATCTTGATAATTCTAGTCTAGTGTTTAGGTCATTTACATCGATGCATTTAATCATCATTGCTTAAATCAACGTGAAAACTTGGATTAAGTACCAACAGTTGGCTACTCAAGAGAGCAAGTAACTAGAGGTCACATCGTTGTAATTAAGAATTAACCCTAGAAATAGGATTCATCTTAGGCTCATTTAAACAAGCACGCATCATAGACATATGACTTGTGTGACTCTTCTGCCGAAAGGTATGACTCATTTATGTTTGAGAGCATGATCTATGAAACTAAACTAGAATTTGATAGGTTGATGAAGGGTTGTCTCCAACACTCTTTTCTCCATCTAGTAGAACACCACTGAAGTTGTATACTCTTTGTCAAAAACTCCCACGCTTATTGTTGCACGCCAGTAGTTAATTTTATTTTGTTTTCATGTTCAGAACCAAAATCTCATCTTATTTGTTTACTTCCTCGAGATTTACAATTTATTCAGTTACTTAGTCACAAAATCCTCGTGTTCGACCTTGGTCCTCACCAAGAACTCTTTATATTAGTTTATACTTGGACTAGTATTAAGAAAAACTTGAGAAATTCGTATACATTAACTGCATCATAAAGAATAAACACGGATAATAACAATAAGAATACAATCATTCGTGAAAAAAAAAAGAAGCAACAAGCACCACCCTCTCATTGGCTTGAGGACTTGGTTTATGGTTGGACCATAAACAAATTGTTCATTAGAGGATCAGTGGTATTTAAGGACACAAAGGTAATTACAAGGGTAAAATGAACATTGGACCCAACTGTAATTACGAACAACTCATGAAGGATCGACTTACATGTAATGATTATTTCCATGAATGCAACATGTCTTGTAGTGCATAAGAGTGTAACTATGGTTCTGTAGTGGTTTGTCCTATAGTTAATGAATAGAGGTTAATTAATTAATCTCGGATCATTGGAGCTTATAATCTGTACGATCATTTGATTAATATAAAATTGTAAACTCCTATTTTGAAAAGGGATGTTAATCCAAGTCAAGTAAGGATTCCTAAAGTGTTTAAGGAGTCTAAATACATAGGATTATGATAGAAACCTCTCCTATAAATAGAATCATTCACATCATTCAAATGGAGACTAATTGATGAGAAAATTCCCCTATAATTTTCCCCTATATTTTGTGGATTTTTATAGGATTTTTTTTGTTAGATTTTGAGTTTCTATTGGCAATTTTGAGTTGTCGAAATATAATATTTTGAATTCATGTCTTGAACTTGTTCATTTATTTTATTGCAAATTTTCATGTTGCAATTATCTTTCATGCAAGTTGTATGCTTAACAAATGATATTTGATTTGAGTTTTGGCTTAGTTGGGTGGGACTTAGATTAGAACATTATTTGCATGATTATCTGCAAATCCTGTAATGGAAGTAAAGAGTTCACGTAGTGCTCGTTTAGAGAAGAGGCTTATTGCCTTGCTCAGTATTTAATAATCGTACAGAAATGTTAGGTTTTAGATCTAAACATGAGAATTATCTAAGCTCCAAAGCGCCTTTTAAATATCTTTACCTTATTATCATAGGATTAGTTGCTTGTTTGCATTGAGTCATTACTTGGTTAGTTTATTATTGATTTAATTAAAAGACTACTATCATGCAAAATTCACTCATGTGTTTGTGAGTTTAATGTTTTTAATCTTTTGATCAAAGATCAATTGCTCTTTTGTTTTAAGTTTTAGCTTGAAAGGGTGGAATTTTGTAACACCCAAAACTTTCACAAGATTCTATGAGTTAAGTTGTACTTTATGGACTTAGAAAATTTTGGGGTTTAGAAGAGCTAGGCGTTGAACTTGGGGAAAGAGGAGGTGAGCTTGTCTAAGTTTGAACTACGAGGTGAAAATTGGTTATAGAAGTTGTTGAGAGAAAACTATGCTATGAACTTTAAAGGTCGTGGACTATGCTTTGAGTTAACTATGCTGTGACAATGGAAGTTAACTACGTTGTGAGAATGGAAGTTATGTGGTGAACTTGGTACAATGTGGTGAACTTGGAGCCTAGCTTATGGAAGTTGACTATGCTTTAAGAATGGAAACTATGTGGTGAACTTGCTATTGTGGTGAACTTAGTACTATGTGGTGAACTTGGAGTCTAGTATGTTGGACTCATAGTTTAAGTGTTGAAAATTTGACTAAGTCTTGGAAGAAAAAGTTGGAAACATGAAACAAAATGTGAAGAATTCAACTCATCACTCTTGTATCTAGGGTTGGACACATGCCTTGGGAAAAATGTAGGGTTCAACGCATGGTGAGGGGAAGTTGGACGCATGGTGAAGAGAAAGTGGGTGCATGGTGTGTTCGGGGTGAGATTTTGACCAAATATCAAAGGTGGAGATGGCCAACTCCGAGGTGAAAACCTTAGGGATTTGAGTTGGCAGCATGCATGGAGAGGTGAGTTGGCTCATGCATTTTAAGACCACTTGTTGTCAAAGTGTCATGCTTTGAGGTAAAGTTGGGATGTTTTTGTGTGCCTATAAAGAAGAGGTTAGGAGTAAAGGAGTTCTCACTAACAAATCACCATAGAAAGAGCATAGGAGAGGAAAGAAAGAGTTTTTGGTTGTAAAAGAGGAAGAGGTGAGCACCCAGGCATCCAACTCAAGCAGTCCATGTGCCCAACTGCAGTTCATGTGCCCAATTGAGCAGTCCAGCTCCCAACTGGTCAGTTTATGCGTCTAACTTATTGTTTGAGCGTCTGTGGCTGTTGTTTTGTAGGCCAGTAGCCTAGATTGGCACTTTTAGGGTTGAACAAGCTAGGTCTTGGAAGAACAAAGAGTCCGAAATGAGGTTAAAAGGACTCAGAAAACAAAAGTCCTTGCTTGTAACTGTGAATGATTTTCTTTTAAATGTTTGTTGTTGTTTCCATACATGTTAATGTAGCTTGTATGGTAGTAAAAGGATAAACTGCACAGGATAGTTAGAGGATCTTTGGATCTAGTTTCTGAGCCTATGGCGGAATTTCACAGGATGGTTAAGGGGTCATAGGACCTAGTTTCTTAGCTTGGAGTAGAATCTCACATGGGATGGTCAGAGGATCGACGGGTCTAGCTTCTAAGCTAATGAGAGGTAGGTCATGTGCACATAGAGAGAATGATAGTTTGTTGTGTATGTAGGAATAGCAAGAAATATATACACTTTAGGGTTGGCCAAGATTGAGGTTTGCGTAGTAACTTCGTTAGGATTTGTTGATGTTGAGCTAATTTTATTGTAAATGGTTAGGCAGAACCATGTATGTTATTTACCACTCACTGAGCTTCTAGCTCATTTTTTTCTTTTATGTTTTCCTTTCTCAGGTAGTAGAGGAGTCATGGATGCTGCTTAAAGTCGAGGTCTGTCATGAGATAGATTTTCTTCCCAGTAGTTAGAATTTGGATTAAGAGAGAGAAGTTGTAATCTTGTAAAATAAATTGTATAAGCTTTCAAGTGAATTATATGATTTCTGTAATAACTAGTCTTAATTAATACTTAAGCATTAGTAGGGTGGTTGAATGAGAGAAATATGAGATGGACGGTAAGTATCCCTAAAGAGTGATATTTACTGTCTTCACGCCTCCTTTCAAGTTAAAGAGGTTAGTCTGGGAGGGGGTGTGACAAATTTAAATTAGCATAACAAATGCATGACTCTTAGTAGAATTTTGCATGAGAGTAGGGATTTTCTAATAGAGGTTGTTGATTACTTCCAAAGGGAGTTATGAGTTCTATAGTGATAGATAAGAACAATTTAATCGTAAAGACAAACATGATAGATTGAAGATACTTTTAGGAGTAATTAAAAGAATATTTGTAATGTCATGCTTGTCTTAAAAATCATACAAATATGTTAAGTTTTAACTATAAGCAGGATAATTAATTGAGCTTGAGAGAGGAAGTTAATAACAATAGTATCTTCTTGGCTTATATATGTCACATGATAAAAGTAGTTTGTTAATTGGTTGAGTTTATTATTCCAATGCATGAAGTCACTTTTCTAAGTCACATCTCTCCAGTGATTGTCTCCACTTGTCAGGTAGGACTAGTGTCAATTAAATAATCCAATTTTAAACTCTAAATCAGGAAGAAATAGTCGTGGTAATTATTTAAATTAATTTACCAATCCCGTGGATGATAATCAACCTGCAATTTTGCATGGTATCACACAACACTTCTGAATGTCAGTTAATTAATTATAATACTAGAGCTATTACTCAATGACCCATAAAACACCAATCATCAAATCGACTTATGTTTTCAGGAGTATAAGGACAAATATAAAATGTTTAGTCGGAACGAAAGTGGCAAATGTAGAAATGACCACAATGATATTGTAAATCTTAGCCCACAAGGTTAAGAACCAAGTAATTCATAGATAATTTGCAAGGTCTGGTGAGATAATTTCTAGGCATTTCAGCTCCATCCTTAATGTAATGTTGTGACTACATGAAGTACTATTGAAAACACCTTTGTTGATCAAAAACTCATGTATGGATGAGAGAAATATAATGGCTTAAGGTACAGATTGTTTCTTTATCCAACGTTAATTTGATGTGATGTCTCTTTTAATGTTAACTACGTAAATGAATATTCCATCAATTGTGTTAGCTCATAATTGTTTAGATGCGTTAGATGGTACGTTAATTTGATGCGTTAGATGGTCAATGTCAAGGTGACTAGTCGCCCCAAGGTGTAGGATGAGGAAAGGTGACATCAACCAATAATGTGCTTGATGTTTTTTATACAAATGGGTAATTAATATTCGTCCTACCAAGGTGGGAAGGGTTTGCAACTGATTCTTGAGTTCTTAAAGATGTAATAGCATGACTTAGCAGGTTAAAGGTTTCAAAGGGTAAATACCAACATCTACTTTCATTCTTAATCATCCTACAACTAGGACACTGATTTGAAACGGTTGCATGTTGTACATGGTATTATTATTTATGCGATGATGGTATTATAATGCAAAGGGTTTCTTGGCACCGTATAAAGGATAATGATACCATATATCTGGATGGCGTGGAAGAGGAAATGCACCAACTATTCAACACATTTTTTTTAACATAAAACATTCTTTCGAGGGAAGCTCTTTAAAATGGAATGAGATGATCCAAATGAAGAACTAGAAAACAGAATTGGATGTTTAAAATCTGTGGAATTAGATAAATCAACCATGAATATTGTTGCTCTAGCTTTATTGAATGCAAATGCATCTAGTGATGTATTTGTCGAGCATGCAGTGCATAAGAACGTACACAAGAGAGACGTTCATGAAGAAGAGAAGATGGGTCATGAGAATGAAAAAGGCTAAATGTCTGATAAGGAAGATAACATAGATGACATATCCTTTCTGGTAGTGAGGAGGTATTAAGAGATGATCTAGAAGCCCAGACTAGTCAAGGACGTTGAAAGTAAAGAACAATGGTGAAGAAGATGGAGATAAATGTAACAATGAATTGATCTAGATTTTCATTATTTGTAAGATCAGTATGACAACCTTTGGGGAGTGAATGTGGTTTAAACAAACTTTATAAAGTTTTTTCCTAGATTGTTAATAAATATACAAAGATAAATTCAACCAACCTAAAAAATAAATATAATAAATTAATTTGAAGAAAAAATATAGCAATTAATTTCATGCAATAAAATGTAATAACAAATTAATTGCAAAACTAAAGTAGTATAAGGATAGAGAAATTGATAGTAAATCTTTTTATAGTTGTTTGATACAACCCAATCTATTCCACTCTTTAAGTTCCTCTTGGGTGTTCCATTACAAACTGGACTTTTTCTACGGCTTAGAGTCGAACCACTGCAATGTTATTTTGTTAGGAGCAACAATGAACCCAATCCTTTCCATGGTCGAGATTCAAACCTATATAACTGTCAAAAAGCGGAATCTTCGAGCATGGGTAGCTAAATCGTGAACAATTGAATTACATCTGCGGTTGGCCAAAGGAAAATCATGAATGGAACCATGGAAACGGAGATCTCGAATGACATTAACAAAATCCTAAACCTATTTGCATAATGAAAATTCCCTACCAAGAGGTTCCAAAGAATTTTAGGATCAGATTCGACACAAAGATGGGAAATTCTAGACTCAAAGTCTATAAAATATCATGAAACATTACAATGGCCTCATCGAGCTTTGTAGATCCCATCAAAGCGAAGTGACTCTCCATAACAAGAAAAACATCACCATTCTTGTCACGAACAATGGATCCAATACCCACTTCACCGTCTAAGGAAGCCACATCGGAGTTGATGGGAGGAATTGACCAACGGGAGGTTTCCTCAATAGCCACTTGGACATGATCCAGTCTAGATTCTCGATCAATATATATTCTGAATCCACCAAGTTGATAGTCCACCGGATAGGATGAAAATTAGGATTGCTGTGACCTCCAAAAACCAAAAAGTTTGCGTCTGTGCTAGATGGTAGAAGCAATGAGCGAAAAGATTCTACTATCCAATGGATTCAAAATTTCCCAAGCCCTGCAAAAAAAAGAGACAACCTTAGAGTAGTGCACGTCTAAAAAAGAAATACTAGGATACCAAGGGTTCCAGATTTTTTTACTTCCTTTGCATTCCCAAAGAGCATGGATACTCGATTCAAAGTCATGATGACATAAAGAACATTCCCCACTGGTGATGATAGTATGATGAGCCAAAGCATGACATGTTGGAAGAGAATTAAGGCACACACGACATAAATATTTTTATCTTTTGTGTAATAGAGAGGCCCTACAACGATTTCCATAACTTATTCATGACAAGACTAGAGGAGGAAGATGCTTCCAAAGTTCAGACCTGAGCCAACTTATACCCTCCCTCAACGGAGTATATACCTTTTTTTTTATCATAAGGCCATAAGAAATGATCTAGATGAGGTGAAGAGCAAAGGAAAATACTCCTTATAACGTTAACATCCTCAAGGCAGAATAACTCATTTATCAGAGTATGATTCCATTGTCAATCATAGATAAGACTATCTACCAAAGATACCGAAAAGCGATCTTTCTAAAGGAGCCACTTGAAGGTAGATTCTTTAGGAATCCATTAATCGGAATATATGTCGATTGATAGACTATACTCAATCCTCCAATGCCCACATTTGAGCGCAAGCTCACGAACTCATCATATGCTTCGCCAAGTATAGGAAGGACGATAGCTCAAACCTGCATGGAGAAATGAAGAGTTTGGAAAATACAGTCTTTAACATTCGAGCACCAAGAAAATAAGCTTGGTACATTGGTTTAATGCATGGGTTTTTTCCTTGGCCACTTGGGTTTAAGGTTGCTTTAAGATTTTTTTTATTCTTTTAAAAAACTCTCTTTATTTTTTTGTAAAATTACTATTAGAAAGTTGTGTATATATTTTTATTTAACTTATAATGTAGTTAAGTTTAAATTTAAGTACTTTTTTAAACAAAGAATTAATTTAAATACAAAAATAATAACCATTTAATATTTTGTTCTAAATTAAACCTAGGAAAATTTTAACAAATACAAAAAATACTGATAGACATTGATAGACTTCTATCAGCATCTATCAGTGATAAGCTTCTATCATTTCTATTACTGATAGATCCTGATAGACTTCTATCGGCGTCTATCACAACTATTTAAAAATTTTGCTATTTTGTGTAAATAGTTTTATTTATTTTTCTATTTTTACTTCCCCTAAAACCTAGAGATTTTTACACAAAAAATCCATTGTACATCAAATGTTTAATAAATATCCTAGATTTTGAATTATTTTGTTAAGACCTTTTAACTTTAATTTTAGACCAATTTAACCTTTTCACCATTATTTCAAAATCTTCGAAATATTTAATTCTTTCTTTATTAACATTAATTTTGAATTTTGATTTTGATTTTGTTATTTATTAATTTCAGCTAATATTCATTTAATGTAGGACATTTCAAATTAATGTTTCATTAATTTTAGGAAATTTTGTTAATTTTCTTCCATATTCCTAGCTGAAAATTGATCACCTCTCCATTGAGACCTCAAGCATATGTCGAATATACTGGTAATATATTGGACAAGGTAAATATACATCACATACACCATGTAAAATAATAGTCCATTAAGCTATTTATGTAAAAAATAGAAATGTTTAGATAATTGTGTAATTAAACCTATTTATTTAGGCTATATGTGTAGAAAACCCTAATAACTATTTCTCTTTGCCAAATTAAGCTTAATTAATCAGTAATTGACATACACTCATTCCATCGAGGTTAGAGGTTCAATCTCCTGTATTTAGGGTCAATTGGATGATTATTGTAGTTGTTTAGAAAAGAACAAAAAAAGTCATTTTAAAACAATTTAGGTAAATAGGGTACTTTTTTGTGTTTATTGGAATGTGTTTGCAACAACCCGACTTTCGTAGGTCCTCTTTACTTGGGCATTACTTCATGATTGCATAAAACAATTTTTTATTAATCAATTTACTTAAAAGAAAATAAAATTATTTAAATCAATAAATTACGTCGGTAAAATAATTTATCCAAAACATGGAAAAACATTTGTTTGGGGTCCCTTAAAAATGTTGATGAAAAAGAATTACAAGATCTAAAATTGTAACTCAAAAATTCTGACTAAAAACATCGATGATGCTCAAAAGTACAAGATTTAACACGAAAGCAAAACGACACTATTTCCATGGCTCCATCCCAGGTCTGCTTATCATACGTCCGATACATTCATTGCTTTTATCTGAAAAACATGTAAAGGAAAGGTTGAGTATATAAAATACTCAGTAACTACTGGGGTCAGGCTATGTAATCACATGCGATCATGAGTTTATAAACCAATGTAACTAGTGGGACATAAAATTTAGCCAAATCCGACCAAACTGTGTCAAGTTCCACTTAGGGCATTTTTCTAGTCATGTGATTTTCTAGGGCGTTTTCTGTGTCATGTGTCATTCTAGGGTGATATGCGTATAATGTGCTTTTTTAGGCTAATCATGTCATTTGCCTTTTCAAGTGATGTCATGCATTTGGAAGGCGAGTTTGTCATGTGCCTGGAATGCGACTCGTGTCATGTGCCTTGAAAGTCTAATCATATCGTAGTTCGTCAAGTATGAAATTTTATGTAACATACTGATATGTTGCATGCACATGCATCGAGTAATAATATAGTTAAAACGGCCTTGGACGAGTATCGTTCTCAGGAAATCAGATTGATTAATATTTTAGCTATTCAGAGATCGTTCTAATTTTATTAAGAGGATCGAATTGTAATAACACTTATGGTAAACTAATCTAAGAAAGCAAATAAAAGTGATCAAGATAAGAAAATTATCAACTAAGAGACGTTTTAGGGGACAAATTTCATCAAAGGGATTATTAAACACAATTGCTTGATTCGTGAAGTAATTAACACAACACCTAGATTTAGAAGTCTTTTATCAAGATTGAATCTTTTGAAAACAACATTTTCTTTTGCTTAAACCATAATTACTAACCGCTTGAAACTAAATGATTAAGCAAAACATTAAAAACCTTCATTAATAATTTCTACCATTATTCGACTACTTTATGTGATTTCAAATGATAGTCTAGCATGCATGATCTAATCTAAAACTCACTTGTTCAAGCAAGATTCTAAATCATGAAATCATTTAAATATTGATCAAACATTCAAAAGCATTAAGGAGGGTCATGCTAGAAAGCGTAAATGTAAATTAACATTCAAGAAGCAAAGTGTTCAACAATTTAAACCTAAGAATTCATCTACCCCTACAACTATAAGAAATTTAGCCTAACATGGCTTACATAGACAAAATACACATTAGACCAAGAATAATAAAAGGGAAGAGAAGTTATCCGATTTCCAAGTTCGTCTCCGGGATGGATTTGGCCTTCTAACGATTCTCAAACCCTCCGACATCACGGTATCTTCATATTTTGCTCTAAACTCACTCTCTAAGTCTCGAATACTCTAAAATCTGATGATTAGGGTTGCTGGAGACCTCCCAATTTATAGAAGGTAAGAAACGTGGAGCCTAAATAATTTCCAAAATTGCAGGATTTTTTTTTAAAAATTTTAGAAAGAGAGCATCGCTACGTTCCCTTAGAGCATCACGATGCTCTAACTGATTTATCACAGTGTAATGCTACGCTCTGCCCAGAGTTGCTATGCTCTCGAGGAGCGTAGCTACGCTCTGATGATTGCCAGAACTTGTTGCTCTCGGGTCTAGAGCGTAAAGAGGCAGCGTAGCGACGCTCTAGTGTTATGTTGCCCTGTTTTCTAGGGGTTTAGACTTATTTTCATTCGATTTTGGCTCGATTTGGTTTCTTTAGCTCCCGAAACTCATTTTCTTCATTAATTACCTGAAAACCACTAGCAAACACATTAAATTTGATAAAAACATCCCTAAATAAAAAGTAAATAACGCACAATTTAGATGTGTTTCACCACCCCAAACTTAGAGATTTGCTAGTCTCGAGCAAACATAAAACAAAACTATTGAGAAATTCAAAATAAGTGTACTATTGACTCATGTCTCAGAGAACAACATATAGGTGCTTAAGTAGAAACCTTCAAGCACATCTATATTGTTATTGTTGGGTTTTATGCCCTAAAACTCGTAGATAGTAAATGTATTATTTTGACCGTCATCAATAAAATGTTATTAATTATTCTTCAATAAGTGTTATTGATTATATTACTTTTATTAATAACCCTAAAATCCAATAAACTAACATTCTAGGTTGTCTTATGAGTCTTGAACATTATGTAGAGAGATATGGAGATCAATGTTCAAGATACAACTTAAAGGGTCTATAATATAGGGATAAGGCTGAGTACCTTATCTTGGTGACACTATGGATGATCCAACGCTTTTGTGTAGGAGACATAGTGGGGGTATCCTATGCAATGAGTTTGCATAAGACTGGACCACGAAATAGTAACTTCTAGATGTAACTCCATTAACTAGTTAGATTTCTATTTCAATAGGATGACCTACACAACTTAGTCTTAATCCTGAGTATATTATTAACTCTTATTCATGAGGAATTGTCTTTTGATTTGTATAGGTGAGAGTGGCTGGTTTACCGACTCAATACCCCTACCATTTTAGGGACAAGACCTAGTGGGGAGTTGGGAACATAATTATACAAGATGGATTTCGCTCTTTTCCGACTTTAGGGTAAGTAGATGAGTATTCCCTTAAGTGGTGTCTCTGAGACTTGAATAAAGGGTCTTACCCTCTCACTGGCCTGAGAGGGGTTTCTATTTAATGGTTGGACCATAAATATGTTGTTCATTAGAGGAGCATTAGTACTTAAGGATTTAGAAGTAACCTAGGGGTAAAACGGTAATTTGACTCATCTGGTGTTACGAACACTTGCGAATGACTAATTTGTTGTTATTGGTCTAAATCCGTGGACACAGAAATATATCTATAGTGAGAAGAGTACAGTTGTGGGTCTTTAGTGTAGTGTACCCACAGTTAATGAACATTGGTTAATGTGGTTAATGAGTTTAACTAATTAATCTCATATCGATGGAGCTTATGATCTATAGGTCCATTAGGTCCCCGTCCTAGCTCATAAAGAGTATTGAGGTAATTAAGTCTTGAATAAAATTTGAAATGTTCAAATTCACCTATGAAAATAGTATAATGTATAATGATACATTATAATATAAAGTTTATTTTATAAATCAAACTTTATAATATAAATTTAATTTTGGATATGATTCAGAATTAATTTATGAGATAATTAAATATTTAATAGTACAAATATTAACTTAATATGAATTAGATTTATATTAAGAATAGGTTAAAATTAATATGCATTAGATGCACATTAAAACTATATGTTATAATAGAAATACAATTGAATTTGATTCAAATGTAAGTTAAATTAAATATTAGATATTTAATTTGATAATTAATTAATTGGGGAATTAATTGATTATTTAATTTAATTCAGTTTAATAAATTTGATTTAATTAAATTGTTTAATTAAATTATTAATTAAAAACTATAGGTTTATTAGAGAATCCTTTAGGTATATTTAAATAATATATTAATAATTAATTAGATTTAACTAATTTTAACTTAAACGTTAAATTAAATAACTCCCAATTGTGAGAAGTTATTATATGTGGGATTGATCCCACGTTCTCCTCTTCTCTCTCCACAACTCTCCCTAAGAGACCTATCAAAAGGGAAATTCACAGATTGGTTATGGAGTTAGTTTTTGCAAATTTGTTCTAAGTTTTTTTCCCTTCTCAAATTCTCTATCCTGAAGATTTGGTTCCCACCAACCTTCAACCTCATCACTTAGAGATTAGGGAGATTTTCTCTTGGTGGTGTTCGATTTCAACCCAAAAGGTTAGTATTTTCATTTAAGAAATCATGTTTAATTTAGTTTTCAACTTTACAGTAGGCTGTTTTTTATGCCTTTGTATTTTACCAATATACTATTTTTTTGTTTTCTAATTAATATTGAGTTTGATCTGTACTGTTTTCGTTGGGCTAGGGCTTTTATCTCTGCAGTTATAACTATTCAAGGCCAGATCTTATCATCTCCCATGTGTGTGTGCAAGTCTTCTTTAATTCAAAACCCTAGAACTCAAAGTAGGAATTATGAGAGCTTCTTTAGTCTTCTCCCTAGCTATCTCATGACCAATCTTCAAGAATCCACACAATTCAAGAAAGTAATATGTCCACTAAAGGTACCTTAAATAACACTTCACGTTGTTATAACTTGCATTATTTTACCTAGGGGCACTAGCTTCCACACATTCGCTGTTGGAACTCGTACCTAGTCAATTCCCAGGCATCCTAACTAATCACAGCAAAGACAGCTCTTTTTACCCCATCCATGCATTTGTTTTAGTCTTTCCTTGTTTCCTTATTCTTTTTGTGGTTATTTTCATAATTATCTTGTTTTGTTTATATTGAATAGCTCTCTTTTGCAAGAATTGCTTGTTCTACTTAAGCCTACCCAATACATAATATAGCCACTTTCTCAAATAGCCTACCTTTTGTGTGCAAACACAAGTGTTTTTGAGTGGAGGACAATCAGTGAGTTGAGTGTTTGGAGATCTATTTCTTTTCATCTTGCTATCATTTAAGAGAGCATGTTGCATCGAGGAGAATCGCATGAGAGGTACAATAGCAATGAAAATTTTTGGAAGAATTTTCGTAATAGTTTGGACGAATTACATCAAGCCGTTGATTTCGTATCTAAATTGACTCAAGAGTTGAATTTGCGAGACCAAATTTTGGAAAAGGTTGGTCTATCTACTGAAAGTATGCCTATTGTTGTGGTTGAGAGTGATAAAGTTCGAGATGACATCCTTTGTAGTGTAACACCTGATATTGAAGTTCATGTTGATGTCTTTGAGTTAGAGGAAAAGGCAGAAAAGGCCAAAACAAAAGCATGTAGTTTGTTTGAAAAAGAATCTTGCGAGAAAAAAAGTGAGAAGAAAAAGTATGAGGTTAGTTTATGGCCTAGAGAGAAAAATGAGAGAAAAGCCGAAAATGTGAGTTTATATGAGGAAACTGGTGAGGTTAAATCTATTTTTTTTTTCAAGACAAAATATTTTTTATATTTTGTATAAAAGAACTTGTTATCTAACGGGTGAGCTTAAGCCATGCTTTTCTAGTGTTTTTTTCGAGTTCTTACAGGAGGCCAAAGTACTCATAGCGATGCTTGATTTGAAGATTGCTTCTAGAGTCAACAATGACATACAACATCTAGAATTCAAGGCCAAATCATTTATTGAAAGGTACAACTCCAATTTTGCATCAAAATTGAACCATGGCGGCAAGCATAAGGTGTTCAAAATGAGGAATTGGGCGAGGAGACACCTTTGGAAGAAATATTGTTGTTTTGTGAAGAAACCCAAGTGGAGATCCACCAATAGCTTACAAAAGAAATTCCATGACTACAAGACTACTCACCAAGGTGAGGGAGATGTGAATTACTTTTTCAACACAACTGAATTTCGTCCATTTGATGTAGGAGATACTTTCAGATTCGAGGACGAATCCTTTCGAAGAGGGGGAAGATGATATGGATCAGGACCTATGAGTTGCATCAGTAAACCTTAGTTGTTTCTAATTAATTTTCAGCATTTTAATTTTATGAGTTATTTGTTTTCTTTGATTAATTTCTTGCTTGTAAGTGTTAAATTTAAGTCTTGGTAATTATGGGGATGCATTGAAGATGGTTGGAAAGATGGAGGTTGCCATTTAATGAAGATGTATTAAAATGGTGGTTGGAGATGTTGTTGGGAGATGGAAGTTGAAATGGGCTTTTTTTAATGATTAGTTTGACTTTTGCTACTTTACATTAAATAGATTAGAATCTCTACAAGACTATATAAAACCTTCTACCCTTTCATTTGTAAGAACAATACTTTTGATTAATGAAATTTGAGATCTCACATTGAGATTTTTCCCTTAGAATTTGCATTCTGTGATAGAATGCATGCGAGTGACTCAATCTAACCTTGATCAAGTTTATTGTGGGTGACTCAATTTAGAACAAGATTTTTGAATCTTGCTTCTAGATCTTCGATCAAGAGGTAATCTTTTCTAGCCTTTTCTCGGTTGATCTAAATTCGTACAGGGAGGTGTTAATTTCTTAGTTTCAAAGGTTCCTGCTTATCAATAGCTTGGATCTTTGGGCTGAAGGTTAGGATTGTCTTATCGTTCAAGCTTAACCTTCAATGATACCTTTAATTTCTAAAGGCATCTCCAAAGATTTGTTAACCTTTCTAGTGCAAAGAAGGATCTAGTCTAATCAAGTAATCTTTCAATCCCCAAATTGTAATAACTTTTTACTGGGAACTTTCCTTTCTTATATGGCACCCAGTAAATCTCATCATCCTCCCAACATTTGCTAGTAAGAATAGACAAAATATATATTTATTTCATAAGTTATGAAAACTATAACCTTCGAGTTTAGGAGGGGACATGAATGAACCGAGATCACTTCCGAATGAGATAGATCCTGAGGACATGAAAGTATGGTTAAGAAAGACTTAAAAGAATTAAAAAAATTTGGTAGCTCAATCATAAGAACTTCAAAGTTAAGCGTGCTTAGTTTGGAACAGTCCTATGTTGAATGACCTCCTAGAAATTTTCTTAAGAAACATGTGAGTGAGGACAAAACATGCTTAGTGATGACAACTTTCTAGATAAGCAAGGATCACGTTTCTAAGTGCAGACAAATGTTGGAGTCATCAGTTGTCGAATCCAGCTGGATCATTACACAACTAGTAATAACAAAAAGGAGCAAATTTATCAATCTAATTGGAAGGAAGTAACCTAAGAAAGTCCTTATTTAATTAGGAGCTTACTCGTTCTTGTATTAATAGGGGGTGAATTCTATTTTGCTGCTTTCTTCTGCCTCTTACCAGCGGTATAAAACTCCAAATATTTAAGAAAGATGTAAAATATTAGTAAAAAAAATTTGAGTAAGCTCAATTATGAAAAACCCAAATTCAAAAACTCAATAGCACCTTAATGATTCGATTATTATTTTTGGCATAAATCATCTCCATTTTGTAATTATAACTTCATATCTTTTACAGGCCACTGGAAAACATCTTCGAAATCTTCAAATGGATGAAACCTTTTACACCAATTTCAATTTTATAAATGAAATCACATGTTCCCCCTTTTTTCTTTCAAAAAATAAATAAACGTAAATTTAATCAGTTTGGAACAATGACCTTCGTGTAAACAACTCAAATTTAATTGCCATTTCCAAAGAATTTAAAAAATTGTAGTCAAGCAGCCATAACTCAACACCATTTTATGCTTTTTCATGGATTTAATTGGTGTTTGAAGTACAACAGGCATGGCAGCCATGACCAAACAGCGTAAAACTCATTGTGGATGATCCATCTCTTCTTCCATCGTAGCTACTGTTCAGTTAAGTCACAGCAGAGCAGCCACATTTCTAAGCTCGGGAATCGAAAATAACGAATACAGAACCTACTAAATATGACAAACTACTTCCACTGAAGAGTCGTATGCTACTAACTACGTAGATTATCCTGTAAAGAGGATCTGGTTTTAGGAAGAACCACATAATCCTGAAGTTTATATAGGATAGCACAGATTTGATACTACACAAGATTGAAACATCTCCACAAATGCAGAAGCCAGCTTCTTCAAGTAAAAGCACGACGGGCATGGCAGTCGTATTTGATAGAGTGGTTTGATTACTGTAACAAAAGATTGCCTAGAACTTGAAATCCTTCTTCTTAGACTTTCCTTCCTTCTCTTGCATCTTACGTTTTCTTTTCTTCTCATTCTGCAAGAAATTTTTCCGGATCAAAATACGTTCAACAAAATAAATCACCGTAACAATTTCAAGTATGAAAAAATTTCCACCTCTTCTCTTTTTCCCGAAAAACAAAGAATAAAGAACTGTTTGGTTAATTCATTAGATAACAAATAAAAAAGAAAAAGGAAAAATTGGACCTCTGCAACCATGTCGCTGAAGTCCTCCCTCTGACTCCGTAACTTCTCCTCTTCCCTAGCTTCCTCATACCTGTGAAAAGAGAACAAAGAGAATTAGGAGCTGGCACCTGCAGTATGACATGAATGCCAAAACTATACATCTAGGTGACATCACGTACTTGGCAGGTAGAACGTTTTCCATAGCTTCCAATTCTTCGGGTCGTAAAGTAACATCCACTTTATCAGATTTTTGACCTCTAAGCAAATCAACCTACAAGATATATAGCCACAAAAAGACAGATTAACTTATTGTCGAACAATAAGTAATCACCCTTTACATATTTAACATGAAACATCAAAAAGTTCCTTACCCTTTTGGCTCCCATCTTATCTTGAGTACCGCCGCTAATAACATAACTGAAGAGAGACATACACATCAAAGTGTCAAATTTAAGCACAAAAAGGAAGAAAAGTTAGATGGCTATCATAAAAAGATAAAAGCAAAAAAATTGCATACGTATGTGTAGTTCCAAGCAAAGTCCCAGGAGCAACTCTCTCTTCCTTTTCTTCAAGGACCTTCAAAAACCCAACAAATAAAAGAGACATTACAGTTTGAAAAAGGAAAATAGAGAGAGGGCAAGTTCTGATATAAATAAATTAACATTCACAGACTGTTTACTTATTGACTAAAGGGCCCTGTCCGGTTCCTTCCTCTGTTGTTTTCCGAGGTCAATAACATCGGGTGTCTCCACACCAGTAGGAGTGCTGCATGAAACAGAAATCTCAATTATTGAACAGATTAAAGGATAATCACAGAGGTCCAGAATCCGGATAGACAATAATCATCCGAGATAGAAATCTCACTTGACATAAGATGACAATGTTTTTTGTTCTTTTTTGGGATAAAAAGCCAAATAAATGAAAGATACACACAAAAAGTAGAAGAAAATAAAAAAGAACCCCCAGAAAAGCTCAACAGCAACTACACTAAAACGGTGCTCAAGTTAAACAAAATGAGACCTAAGGGATAATTACAAAAAGTCTTTATAAACATAAACCCAAGGAATAAAATGGCAATGATAGCATACCTCGATAGACTATCCACAGATTCAATGCCATCTTCCATTTCTTCTTCTTCAAGTACCTCCTCATCTTCTTCCTCCACCTCTTCCTCTTCCTCTTCCTCCAAATCACCCCAATGCTTGGTCTTATCAACAGGTTCCTCCTAAATGAGGCATCAGACAATCAAATAACAGACATATACACAGACCTCAAAAAGGGATGGATAAGAGAATCGCACTATTATCAAAAGCTTTTTCTTAAAAGAAATTTAGTATAAAGGAACGTCTTAAAATCTCAGTGCTGCACGAAAAGGAATTGGCATAAAAGATACTCTACATTGGAGTCGAAGGAATTGGCATAAAAGATAATCCACATTGGAGTCGAAAAGGGAATCAGCAACAAAGTATCACAAACATAGAGAGATTAAGAGCAAATATTGAATTTGATAAATAATTTACATCTCCAAATTGAGGTTCACCATTAATATCTGTAATTTTACCCCTTTTCCACAGCTCTAGTTTGAGCATGTCTTATATCGTTCCACTTTTATCGGATGTCCTCGAAGGGACAGTTTGAGAAATTCTTATAAGAACCTAAATGTTGGATATTTAGTTCTGCTTTTCATGTATCCATCCTTCGCTAAATTAATCAAAAGCTTTTGGTAGAAAAAATAAATAAGATACCTCATAGTTAGCTTGCTCCTGCTGCTGAACACCAAACACGTCTCCATACAGGGGACGGCCATACTATCCATGATAACAGAAAGAACAATGGTTAACATTTAGCAGATTAAACTGGAAGAAAAAAATATGACAAGTCAAATACTTACTTCATCCACAGGAGGCTTGCCCCAGCCACCAGGATGGTAACCAAAGCTAGCTCCAGGTGGAATAGGAGCATTGAGTCCTGGAATCTTTAGATCTGGATAGGATGGTGGAGGACCATATCTCTATGAAAAAAAAAACACAAAGATAATTTGTAAGATCACAAATAAGAACAGCTTCAAGAAAACACAAGGTCAGATTTCAGTTTGACAATAAGTTTAATTGTCCAACCTGCATGTTGATGAGCCATGGAGGAGGAGCGCCTTCTGGCATACCAAGCGCTTCTTTCAGTTCTTGTGACAGCATGCCTGGTTTCATCTCCCTTAACTTAACCTGTATGCCAATGAACAAACAAGAAAGCTAAATCCCCACGGATTAACTACTCAATAGCTGTATACAAGCAGCAACCATGTACAAATAGTTACTTCTATACCAGCTCCTTATTTATGAACTTTTTTGGTAAAAGCTCCTTATTTATGAACTTCTATACCAGCTCCTTATTTATGAACTTAAAATGCCCATTGGCCATATTCAGATCTTAATGCATAAAATATAACAAGATGCAATGGTACGTGGTACCTAGAGACCAAAGAGCATTGTGGATAAATGATAGTAATAACGTAATACCTCAAACTCTTTGCCTTCATAGTACAAATCTCCAAGAGTTGTCAGCTTTGGCTTTGTTTGGTACTTAAAAAAAGCATCATGAAGTACCTAATGCACAAGAGCCAATTTAATTAGTTAGAATGTCCACATTCTTGACAAAGACACCTATCAGCAGACATAAAACTAGATGTTACAAATCAAATACATATCAAGTCAAAAGGTAGTAAAGACCTGATAATCGATATCCCTCTTTCCATCTTGGCTGCATTCGTTCTCTTTGCTTTTGCTTCAATTTCTTACTATCCTCTTTTTCTATGTAGGCCTGCACAACAAGTATAATAAAAAATTGGAAATTTCTTTTCTTGGATAAGAATTGGCAATTTCAGGCATCACATTGGGTATAGCATGTGTATTGAAATACATTCAGATGGAAAACATGGTTTTGCCAGCGTAATATGAACTAAAGTTGTAATAACAAGCTCCCTGTCTAATCTTCTCAATTCCTGTTGCTGCCAATAAATCGGGAAGTTGGAATGGCTGTTTTTCGATACCACGCTTCCCCTGCAAAATAAATCCAACTACTACTAAGATCCAATCCAAACTAAGATATTAATTCATCAATAGAATCATAGAATGGCAGGGTCATTATTAACATAAAGGCATCTAAAATTTTAAAACTGTCTGATTGTCATATTGATGAAGATATACAAGGGGAAAAAATCATGCAATACAAATTTGCCCATCAATGCAACATAAAATTGTTCACATCCCAGCCCACACCACAAAATATACTAAAATAGAAATAATCCATGGGTGCTCTTAGCAAACACCTACAAGTTCCGGCTCCAACAGTGTCACAGCCACACCCCTGCAAGAACCAGATATGTACATATAAGAAAAACCTTATCAACACGATCTTCCCTCACTCAACTCTCTCATTTCCTCATGTTGAACATACCCATCAATTGTGCATAGATGTATATAGACGTAAATTTAATATCAGCAGAATACCTGACCTGTAAAATTTCCTTTTCTGACACCAATGCCTTGGCACAGGAACTGTGTTGCGATAAGATTTTAGATAAACAAGTAACTTGGGATCAGCTGCAGTTGCATCCCAGATCTGAACAGTAAATAGATAAGCACACAATGATATCATACCCAGAAAATGCAACCGGACACTCTTGGGTGTCAGGTTTTTATGATGATTTTGTAAGGAAAAAGATATGTGCAATAAGTATAAAGTGCTCCATAGCTACATCTACCTCAACAACATCTGGTCTCGAACAAATCTGCTTCAACTCTGCAATCTTCATACGCCGTTGCAGCTGAAAGTGGCAAGAACCATTTACTTTCAGTGCGTTATGACAAGCAATAACCAAAGCCGTCCCTTATACATAAATAAATGGTAAGATAATAGCAAGGCTCTATACCTTCTTTTTCCTGTTTGACAAGCCTTTTTCCTTTTGTTGATTATCAAGTTCTTCATATTCAGAATCCGAGTCTGACTTCTTAGATGCTGCATTTTGGGCCGACTCATCTTTTTTTTCATTCTCCTATGTAGAAATAGAAAGCAGAAATTTCAGAGGATTCCATCATGACTGAAGAAACTGAACTGATAAGCAAAATTACATGGGTAAGTTTAAACTTACCTCAGCACCAGCAACCTCACTGAAACTGAATTTCTCAAAAACTTTCCTAAAGTCTTCATCCAAGCTATCGTCTAGTTCGGCCTTCTCAGGTACATATTCGATTTCTACTTTCTCAGCAACCTATAAATTCAAAAAAAAAATGCACTTTGGATGGCTCATTAACATCAAGCAATTCATTTAACCATATGGCACTAAAGCAAAAAAGAAGAGGGAATCAACCCATGAATGTTCTTGCTGTCCTAAAATCAAGATTCTAAGCTCCTTATTTTCTTTTTAATAAGAAACAAATAGGTACATTCCTCAAAAGAAGGTGAATGAATAACGTAGGGGCAAGGGTAGAGATAACCCCTGCCCAAGGCTAAAGGAACATTACAAATGGAGAGCCTTCCAATTGTTAATAATAATTAGATGACTGATGTTACAAAACTGTAAGTCCTACCAACCTTATTAACCAAATTCTAGGAAAAAATATCAGAGAACAATAATCAACACCGTGGGCATCAACTGAGAGACTAAACTTCAGCTCAACGGAAGGGTTAAGAATAAGAAAAGATTCTAATGAATCAAAAGGCATAACATGAATTGTATCATGACACCTCAAGATGGACTATGTACCAAGAAATATACTGGAATTGCTAATAGATTAGTTTGTTGATGGATTATTCTCTAAGATCTTTCAAAAGATAATGGAAACTTAACAAATGAACCTAGCTATATCTGGTACGGGTAGGGCTCAGTGCTGCGTACTCACTTTCTAACTCACATAGAGCATCATCTAAATCTCAACTTAAATCCGCTTGTTATCGTCAAAAAATGATCGATGTCATAGTCTCTTGGATATAACTCTCCTTCCCACATGACAACCCACAAATTCCACCTTTCTAGTTCAACCTTCATTCCAAAAACCAATATTTTCCAACAAGACCCAAACACTAAGAGAACATAACCCTAAAACCACAAACCGACAAACATTCCCTCAACGTAAAATAAAAAACGGAAAGAAAACAAACCTGCAGTGGATCATCGTTCTCCTTCGTGTCGTCGCCGGAAGCGTCACTATCTTCTCCACCAGCAGCCTCCTTCACCTTAGAAGCCTTCTGGTTCTTCTTCTGCTTTCGTCGACGACGACGTCGTTCACTTTCTCGTGACTTCTTGGCGGCGCCAGATTTAGGGTTAGAATTAAGGTCCAAGTGGTTCGAGACAACTCCATTTGGCTGAGAAACCTCCGCAGTCATGCTCGGATTCAGTCTTCGCACAAATCGATCAATAAACAAACCGCACACGCAACTATGAGAATGGAGAGAAGAACGATACATAACAAATCAAAATGGAAATGTACGGAAATCAGCAGATGACCAACAGGAAAGCAACCAAAACCGAGGAGTAAAAGGCAGAAAAATAGCAAAACCCGTAGGGTAAAGAATAATAAGAACCTGTTTCCGGCAAGGCCACGGCGGTGGCGGATAGTAAGGGCAAGACGGGAGGCAGGGTTTCTCTTTGGTTCTCCGGCGAGGGCAGAAACGAGAGGCAACGCGGAGGTAGCGGCGAAAAATCGTAGAAGTATGTTGAGAGAGAATCAGGCAGGTGGTGGAGGAGGAGAAATCTCAAAAATCCTTCTCCGCGTGTGTGTGTGTTGCAGAGCTGAATTCCAAAAGAGAGAAATTGAACGGACGCCAAATTACAGTGATGAAGTTATTCAGAGAGGGTAATGGGATATTTGAAAAGTCTGAATTGCCCCTCTTTTAAAGCTAAGATGGGTTTTTCAAGTGGGCTTCCAGCAGAAAGGGGTAATTTCCTTTTTCCAATTATATCCTTGCATTATAAACATTGGGAAATTGACATTTTTGTACCGTTTCTAATTTTGATTTGGAAAATAGGACCTTTTTAAAAAAAATAAGTTTTTTGGGTAATTGACATTTTTAACCCTTTTGAAGGATTTTTCTTTTATAATTCTAACCCCTTTTTGAAAAATTTGTTAGTTTTCAGATCCTTAAATTACTATTTGCCCTATTACTATATAACTGTTATAGTCTCTACTATGTAATCAGATCAGTCTTGTGAATGTTGAAATTCTCTAGATTCTCTAACTTCTCTAATTTCTTAATCAATCAAATGATTGGTGTTCTCCTCTATTTATAGAGTTTTTTAGCCATATATTGGCTTGGCTTGGTGTGTTGGTGTGCTTTAGGCCCAACTTTTGGGTTTGGACTTAAATTAATCTTTTTTTATAGATTTTTATTTAAGTTTGACTCAATTTATGTTAATAAACCCAAGATGACCTAACTCGGGGCCCAATCACCACGTGGCATAATTTAATTGGGCCAGTTATCATTGTCGGGATCAATGCTTAAACAAGTGGCATCATTTCATTTGTCAACTTTTATGTCTTTAGTTTTAATTTGAGTACACATGTAAATTTGTGATTGGTCTCAAATTTATTAATCATGTATTGCGCCGCCCCCGTTCTTGTGGGTCTCGTCGAATTTTGGTCAAATTCTAGTAAGTCCTCTATTTTGGTGAATTTGGAGTTGTTTTGGGGTAGTTTTTGGAAACCCATTGAATTTAATTTGAGATTTACCCTTTTTGTTGTGCTTTAGATTCGATTTTGGAAGAAGTTTTAACGGTGAAAACGTATTGTCCGACAATATCAAAGATTGATTTTGGTGAGTTTTCATGGCTTCTCTTAAAGGTTTTAGTTATATATCAAGTTTGGCCTAAATTTTGGTTTGTCCATAACGTTTTATTGTTAGATTTGGATTTAAGAAGGAATTAGGCCACTGTCCAATTAAAGCAAGAGCTTTTGGCGCATTTTTGGTAAAGTATTAGTGCTTCGAAACCTTTGAGTTCAACCGTTGTTGTTGAAAATTTTGGACCAACGTGATTACGGTAAAAAAAATTTGGGGTTATTTGGTTAGATTGACGAATGGAATGAGGCCTAATGGTTAATTTAAATTTGGGTTGTGGTGTAGGTTTCAATTCAAGTTTTGTTGGAGATTATTTCGCTTTGGTATCAGTATTTAGGACTTAATGGAGTGCTTTGCTATGTTACATAAATGGAAGGATTGATAAGAGCATGCTGACATCTATGAGCTATGATAATATGATTATGATATGAGACCCATTGACTGTATTTCACGTTTTAGATAAGTGGGCTATGATAATATGATTGTGATGTGAGACCCATTGATTGTATTTTCCATTCTAAATGAGTTAATGACAGTCGACCTTTCTATCAGTAGTGATGTATATTCTATGCTTGTATTCCTTTGGGTTCCCAACCTATGCCTATGTTTGTGTTCCTCCGGGATCACTATCTATGTTTATGTGCCTTTAGGTTCACTACCTATGCATATGTTTGTGTTCCTTCGGGTTTACTATCTATGTTTGTGTGCCTTCGGGTTCAATACCTATGTTTGTGTGCCTTCGGGTTCACTACCTATGCTTATGTTATGTTATGTACATCTATGTCTATGATAGGAAGAGTTAACAAGTTTACCTAGATGGCCATCTAGGTTATGATATTGAAAGTGGGTCTCATCAATTGAATGACATAATCTGATCCTGGTGGTGGGGTCACTTACTGAGTATTTTTATACTCACTCTTTCTTATGATATCTTTTTAAGGTAAAGGTAAGGACAAACTAGAGAATGACAAGAAGACTTCGTGAACGTGCCAATGAGACTAGACAGACATTTTCGGGGTCACTTACTGAGTATTTTTATACTCACTCTTTCTTATGATATCTTTTTAGTAAAGTAAGACAAACTAGAGAATGACAAGAAGACTTCGTGAACGTGCCAATGAGACTAGACAGACATTTTCAAACATGTTTTTCTCTTTTTTTTTCTCATGATTTTAGTGTTTGATAGTTAAAGGTTTGAAGTCCTTAATTATTTTTATTACTTTAAACTTCTGTTTTTTAGGGGACCCAAGAAGTGATTTAGTCCTTTGAACATATAATTTTTATCAGTTTAATCATTTTTAATAAATTGTGTTCTTTTCATCTTGAAACGAGAAAATGTTGTGTTTTAAGATCAATAGGCATGCAGTAGCGACCTATTAGCAGTCTTAAAAATAATGATTCCCTTATATTGCAATGACTTCAAAATATGAAGAACTTCTTGTATGTTGGCAATTGGGTCTAATAATAACGTAATTGCAGCTGGGACAATATTTCATTATGATATGAATAGTGATAATGTAAAAGTGTTAATTGATGCAGTCATGGATGATGATTGTTCTATTCCTATACCATCAAAAGAGGAAGACAAAATGTTATCACAAGAAGTAGGTTTATAATTGATGTATAACGTTTCGTATCATTTATATCTTGTTTTATCATCCTCATAATTTATAAAAATTATTGGATATTGATCATCTAAAAAGCACAAACACGCAACAAGCAACATGCAACACGAATGCAACACGATACCGACACAACAACATATCAATTTTCAAGAAAAAAGAACCCGACACGTTGGGGACAATTTTTTTACAAGAATAAATACATGTTCTGTGCATATAAATATATTGTGAAATATTACCTTTAAACATCAAAATAGCAACCAAAAAAGACAATAAAGGGTTGTTTGTTTTTTGAGAATGTAGATAACCGCGATTATTCGAAATTATAGATACCTTGAATTGCATATGTCCGACATCTTTAGATAACCATGTTTATTTCGTAGGAATATGTTTTACGGATGCATGTGAATAATTGATAAGTGTGTTTGTTTTGTAAGATTTGTTTATGGAAATGTCTTAAATTTACATAATCTCCCAATAATGCTCATACTATTGTTCATGTAATTTTCTCATTAATTTAATATAATTTGATATAATATTTTTTTTTATTTAATTTTTTTATATGTTTATTTTCTCTACAATCAATATTATTTTATTATTTTTGTTTTATAAAATAAATATTAATTTGAATTTGAATTTATCTTTCTAAAAAGAAACAAAAAAAAAAACTATGATACAATCGAAATAAAATGATACAAAAAATATCCTTATTCATTCCATAAATTAATGTTCCTTCATACTCCTGTCCACATGCAAACGAGAGAAATAATAAAGTTTGAAATATTTTTATTCTTCTAGTTCTTCAAACAAGTATAAAAATAACGTTGGTTCAAAACATATTTGCAAAAATCGAGTAAAATTATTTGCAAAAATAAGGGTTTTTTTTTTGTTATTAGGTTCAATCTTTTCAAAAAATTGAATTGACTAAAATTCAGTCTTTTGAAGAGATTAAAATGCTTCATGGTTAACCGAGCAGCGTAGACGTGACGATGTGGCAGAAAAAGGCTTTTCTGGCGTGACAAGTGGACGGTGTGAAAAGGTTCAGTCTGTTGAAAAGATTGAACCTGTTGGAAATTGCTATATCTTTCCCGGCGTCAGACCTGTTGGAAATTGGTATATGCTTCTTGACGTCAGTGATGTGGCAGCACATTAATGACGTTTGACTCTTTTTTTTCTTAAATAATTAAATTAAAGAATAGCCATATTTTTCTTCAATCATTTTATTGGAATAAAACATACAATATTGCTTTCAATAATTAAAAAATCAAGACTTCAAGTTCATTTTGTATTTAATCATGAGATTAATGTTTATTTTTTTTAGGTTCCAAGATATTTCTTTGACAAATCAAGACTTCAAGTGTACTTTAAATTTAACCATATTTTACTATATATTATAAATGATAGTAAAAACATAATATTTTTTTTTTTATAAAAATACATATATACTTCTAACCATAAACCCTAAATTCAAATTTCAAACCCTAAGCCTTAAATTCAAATTTCAAACTCAAACCCTAAACCCTAAATTCAAAACTCAAACCCCAAACCCTAAATTCAAAACTCAACCCCTAAACCCTAAATTCCAAAACTCAAATAGGAGCTTGATTTCAAAACTCAAACCCAAAACCTAATATTTATCCGTCTTAATATTTAGTTCTTAATTATTTATTTATGTATTCTTTTACAGAAAAATGCCTAGGTTGATAAAGACACCAAAAGTAGCTAGATGCACAAGCTGAAAAAACTAAAGTGAAGAAGATGATTGAAGAATTATATAAAATAAACGTGAATGCAGGCTTCGAATTAGACTTAATACATATTGTCAAGCACCTAATTGTAGTGAATAACCATTTCCAGGAACTTAAATGGGAAGGAAAATTTATAGATAGTGAGTGATGAGAGATTGACTATTTTAATATAATTTCTGCCTCACAAAAGTCATACAAAACAGATAGCTCATATTTGGAATATAGTTAGGTGAAGAAATGTTTATAATCGAGTTACCAAAAAATTTGTACACGAGCTCATGGTTTGAGCATGGAGAAGACATAATAATATAGCTTACGGGCATAAGACTTGTATGAATTGAAATGACCCTATTGTCTTAGTGTTCAATCATGAGCTAACAAATGAGTTGCATCAAACTTTTATAACTTCATTTCCCATTCGTACGATGTTTTTATGAGGAAGTTTTGGTGATAATTGTCAATGTTATATATTTCATATCGTAATTTGTATTGTCTTTCTATGTTAGTTTTTTATCAAACACTTATGATGTATTTAGAATTTATTAGACCGTAGATCACAACTACAATGAGTGGTCTTGAAGTAGGATTTATTTGTTGTATGAATGAAAATATCACTAATGGACTGAATGGTATACAATAGAGCCATATTGTCAATTTAACTCTGTTCGACAAATTGAGTATGTTATATTCATGATTTTTTTATGTGATACACTATCAATAGATAGAAATGGATGATTAGAGATAATATTTAAGTATGGAAGTACAAGTCCTAGTGGATCCACATTTTAGGTTCCTATCTCAATAAGGAGTGTGATCGACCTTAAATTTATGATGGTCAATGCTCCACCACTTCCAAATACACTTGACTTATTTATACCACAACCAAGCATTGTAAGTCAGTCAAGTGGACAATACGCTTGCCGTTGTTATTCATGAGGCTTTGTCACCATGCATTGCCACAAATAACAAAAATGTCAAAATGAATGATGATGACAATTTAGGCAAACTAGAGGATCGATGTGGGCAAGAGGAAGTTCCTGAACTTTTTTAACAACTTAGACATGAAGGTTATAGATTCTATGCCTAATATTGGCATAGGTAAAGAAATTAATGAGCCCGAAACATTGATGAAAGGTATTATTTTTAAATCCAAGGTTGATCTAAAAAATGCCATAAAGAGTTATTTCATTCTTCGTCATTAACATATTGACATTGTCAAGTCCAACAAGAGAGTATGGGCGGTTAGGTGTAAAAAATACAATGAAGTTTGTACTTGGAGACTTCGTGCTTGTTGCCTTAAAAAACATGGTAGATTTGAGATTACCCAATATGGTGGCCCACATTCTTGTGTGTTATGCAAGGTTAAGTCAAGATCATCGTCAATTCTAATTTGATTGCTTCAGTATTATTAAGTTTGATCCTTCTATCACTGTTAAAATGATACAAGAAATTTTACTGCTGAAGTATAACTGTAAGGTTAATTACTGGAAGACATGACATGAGAAACAAAAGGCAATTAAAAAAGTTCTTGGAGATTAGAAGGAATAGTGCAATTTGTTGCCCACGTGGACTCATATTTTGCAATTAACTAATCCTAGATTAGTAGTTGCATGAAAGTTTTATGAGGTTGAAAGGTCCAATGACGAAGGCATTTTCCACAATGTATTTTGGTCGTTTAGACCTGCTATAGAAGGATTCCGACATTGCAAACATTTACTTCAAATTGATGGAACCTACTTTATATGGTGGGAAATTATTAATAGTTTCGTCTGTTGATGTGAATAGTCATATATACCCTATTGCATATGCAATTGTGCCTCATGGGATTGGTTTTTATATTACATATAGCACCATGTGGTATGCAAGAGAAAGTGGATATGTTTAATCTCATATTGACATAAAAGCATATTATCAGCTATAAGAAACCCAACAAATGGATGGGAAGATGTGCACCATAGGTTCTGCCTACGTCATGTTGCAAATAATTTTAACACAAAGTACAAAAATAAGGCGTTAAAGAACTTGGTGTATCGCGTATGTTCTCAATTTAGAGTACATAAATTTAAAGAGTGTATGATTGAGTTCGAAATAGCGAACAAAGAATGTATGCGATTTTTCACTTCATTGGACCCTACACAATGAATGCAGCCACATGATGGTGGTCGTCGGTATGGATGGTTTATGATGAACTTGGCTAAATGTATAAACAAGGTATTGAAAGGAGTAAGAAGGTTACCTATAATTGCATTAGTCCAAACAACCTTCTATCAAATTGTAGCTTACTTTGCCATGCGACATGTTGAAGCACAAGTTGCAATACAAAGCGGAGAGCGATTCTCTAGGTAAAAATAAGTATTATATACAAAAAAAAACTTTATTCAACGTATTCAATTTATATTATAAATAGCATCTTTCATCATAATTGATTAGATATGCCATAGATAAACTAATTATCTGGGAAACACATGCAAACTTTGATATTGGCCTGACACTAACTTTGATATATTCAACTGGAAGAGAGGTTATTGTGAAGCATCGAACGACCATGCAATTTGTATATACAAAATGAGATGGACTGGCGTGAGCTAGTTGTTAAATCTCGTTGTTTAGTATGTAGGCAATAAGGGTATAATAATCAACTTTGTCTATTTCGAGCTCCTAACTCAAAATCTTAATCATTAATGTTGAATTGCCTTAATGTTGTGCATTTGTAAATAACCTTCAATATGTTGTTGTAATCATTTATTGATGACAAAATATTAATGTACTTCATTTGACAAACTTGTGTAATTTTTATGTTTTTAAATTTGATCATGCTTATATGATTAATAATTTTTTCTTTATATATGGTTTAAATGTCATTAGATGGAAGAGAAAAACACTACATGACCCTATGACCCTTCAATATTATACCTTCAAGCTAGCCATAGATCAGAATTGGTTTGGCAGGACGAGTATATAGATGTTAATGCACTGCAAGCATTGGGAAGCTGTCATTCATAGAGAGGAGTAACTAGACGAACATATTACACTATACTTACGTGCGACCGAATTTTATGATCTATCATGTATTGGATTTATTAAATTTGATTGGCATTTAATTACGATGTTGTAGAACGATGACGACAATAGACTCATACCTTTCACCTTCTACATGGGGAGATGACAATTACATTACAAGATGTTACTATCCAATTTGAACTACCAATCAATGGAAGAGCTTCAATTGGAATAGTTTCAACAGATTGATACGAATTGTGCAAATAAATATTAGGGAGACGACCTGATAAGCTAGCCATAGATCATAATTAGTTTGGCAAGACGAGTATATAGATGTTAATGCACTACATGTGTTGGGAAGGTGTCATACGTAGACAGAGGCAACTAAAAGAACATATTACACCATACTTACGTGAAACTGAATTTTACGGTCTATCATGTATTAGATTTATTCAATTAGATTGACATTTAATTACGATGTTGTAGAATGATGATGACAAAAGACTCATACCTTTCATCTTTCACATGGGGAGATAGACAATTACATTATAAGATGTTGCTATCCAATTTGGACTAGTAATCAATGAAAGAGCTTCAATTGGAACAGTTTCAACAAATTGGTACGAATTGAGCGAATAACTATTAGGGATACGCCCTGATAACCGTGTTATGAAAGGTAGTCACCTTAGCTTACCATGGTTGGAGGCAAAATTTAAAATTTTCAAGCCTCTACTAGTTGATGTAGATGGAGAACAAATTATGCGTTATGCTAGAGTTTATATACTTGCTCTTATTGAAGGCATCACATTCCTTGATAAGACTAACACCATGGTGCACTTGATGTAGCTCCCTTTGTTGGCAAATCTTTAAAGAGTAGGAATTTATAGTTGGGGAGCAAATTGTCTTGCATGGTTGTATACACAACTATGCAAAAGTGCAACAATCGACAACAAAGACATATCAGGCCCATTAATACTATTACGAATATGGGCATGGGGATCGATTACCTTTTCTGGCACCGCGACGACGACACCATTATGAGAATGAACTAGACGATAAGCCTTTGGCCATACAATATAATTTTTTTTAGATTAAGCAATCTCCTTGTTTCATGCCTATATGCTAACAATTTCGTAAATGTTTATAGGTGGAACAATGCTAAGGTTGTAATGAACAACCCTACACACGTAGTTTAGTATTGATATATGTTGGACACCTTAAATCCTGAACATGTATGATGGAATTCAGTATGATTCTAATTTAATGAAAATACATATTTTATATGTGTATTAAATTCAATCAATTGTTCAGATTATATGAGAATCGTAAAGCAGCTCCTATTATTACCAGTGGCTTATCTCAAATTGAACGAAGTTTGGACGAGCAGATTGCCTTTGATTTATTTTTTTGTAGCAAAGTGGCACTTCTCTGATCGTGTGATATGCCAGTTCGATTGGGTGCAACAAATCCCTCAACATTGCGATACAAATAAATGATTACACCTCCATAACCTACGTGGGCAACATGAACGAGAATCGTAAAACAGCTCCTATGTTGGACACCTTAAAGCCTGAACATGTATGATGGAATTCAGTATGATTCTAATTTAATGAAAATACATATTTTATATGTGTATTAAATTCAATCAATTGTTCAGATTATATGAGAATCGTAAAGCAGCTCCTATTATTACCAGTGGCTTATCTCAAATTGAACGAAGTTTGGACGAGCAGATTGCCTTTGATTTATTTTTTTTGTAGCAAAGTGGCACTTCTCTGATCGTGTGATATGCCAGTTCGGTTGGGTGCAACAAATCCCTCAACATTGCGATACAAATAAATGATTACACCTCCATAACCTACGTGGGCAACATGAACGAGACTCGTTTGGCCATTTGGCTCCTCAATTAGACTTATGGTAACATTGACACAATTATGTTATTTGGGAAAACCCAATTGTGGGGGGTGTAGATGCTGGTCCTAGATATGAAAGGTGGTTTGCCAATATCAATAGGCGATACACTCCACAATTAGAAGCACCATATCAAAGTCTGGTGAGGAATGATTCTTATATTTATGATTGCTTATAATGTGACATCCTAAAATTCTTTTTAATTTCGTTTTCCAAAGTAATATTTCAAACCCTAATGAAGGTCACCAACAACTATATAACAACTTTGACATCTAGACAGAGATAATCTAGCTCAAGATGAGGATCATTTTGTCTAACCAGAAGATGACCATGTACAAGATCCCAACATCTCAGTTGAACAGGGAGTAAAATATGAAACTCCATCATTCATTGCATAGTACACACCTACGTCCATGATGCAACTTTTGATGACGTTTGCTCCATATTCAACAATTCCTTCATTTGTCAATCTAAGAATACACAATATGGACATAAGTCAATCCTCTCATAATCCATTTAGGTTTAATGATCAATATGTGACCTATCGATCGCATAATGAGGGTATTAATAAAGGTCAAACATCAACTGTACGAGATTATAGTAATCGTGAGCGTTCTAGGCGTGATCGAAGTGGATCATCTTCCACTAATGAATAGAAACATTTTGCTTTTAACGTTACATTCATTGAACTCATTTTATATAATAGTCCAAGCATAAAAAACTTAGTGGTTTTTCAATTATTTCATTTCAGATTAATTTGAAAAAATATGAATTATAAACAAAACAAATAAAATTGGTGAACTAAATGGTGATGACGTGACGACAAAATCATCAAATTGGACTCAATTAGAAGGTGACATGTGGAGCATTGGAAGAGTGATAAATGGTTGGCTTTTGATTTTTTGATTGGCTTTAAAAATAAAATGATTTTTTTTTAAAGAAAATGAATTTAATATTATTTTATGTTTGTGTCTAACGGCTAGTTGGACACATGGTGGGATTTTACTTTTTGTTGGGTTTTAAAAGAAGATGATTTCAAATGTGTGTGTGTATATATATATATATATATATATATATAACATTATGTTTGTGTCTAACGGTTTTTAAACTCTTTATCTTCTCCAAAATTAAAAACAACCATTACACATTTTTCAATCCTAAAAGCCACCATTGTTGCTCTCTCCAAGCTTCATTATTTCTTCTTTTTATCTAATTCTTGAGAGAGAATTGTTGTACTGTGAGGATTGGTTTGTAGAGTGTTCAAACTTGTAAATCTACTCTTTGAGAGAGTTTTTCTCATCTTGTTTTTCATTTCCAAATTCATTGTAAGGGTTACTCTTATTCCCTAAAAAGAGTGGTTGTAATGGTTTGATCCTCAATCGTAGAAAGGATTGGGTTTAACTACAAGAATTTTTGTCTCTGACTACGGTTTTTTCTACCGACGCAACATAAAATGACGACAGAGCTAATTTCTGTCGACACATTTTCAATGCGTAGACACAACATTATTTCTGCCGACGAAAATATATGTGTGGGCCAAAAGTTGTGTGGTCTTAGTGAAAATCATTGGGTTGAGTTTCTGCCGACGCTTATTTTAGTTTTGGTAGAAACTTTTAGTATTTGGCCACGCAAATTGTGTGGGTAGAAGCCCCTTAAGCCCACATTTTTTAAAACCTTAACCCTCTTTAATTTTTCCCCATATTTTATTTTGCCCCATCTTTTTTAGATTTCTCTCACTTTATTTTTCCTATCTCACGATTCCCTCTTCCCTTCATTCTCACACGCTCTCACGATTCCCTCTTTCGCTCACTCTCACTCTCACAATCGCCGACTAGACCATTCGTCGTCGCCGTCGCACAGACTATTCGACTAGACAATTCCTTCTCCTTCAACAAGTAAGGATCCCCATTCTTTTTCCCCCAACTTCTCTCATTCGACACTTCCATATCTCTCATTCCATCAGTTTCGATTCCACTTCCCCATAGTTCTGCAATCGTGCAGGTTCGTCTGCCAACCATTGCAGCCGTGCAGTTCCATTCACCGGCCTATGCACTTCGTCCACCCCATTCTGTTCGCAAGTCAACATCGCAGTTCTTCTTGACAATGGTGTGGTGAGTTGTTTTGTGGCTTGTTCTGATTTAGAACTCGATTTTTCGCCCACCTTTAATCTATTGGCTTTAACACATGGGATTATTTTTATATTTTGGCTTTAGAAATCCTTCTCCATTTTTTCTTTACATATTTCACTTCTTGACGTAATCTCCATCTCCTCTCTATTCCTCTTCTAAGTATATTTTGGCTTCATAAACTCTATTTGACAACAAATTGGAATCAAACAGAGCAAGTTTAGTCTTTCCTCTTATCTCCTCCATTGTTTCACTTTGTGTATTTCTTAAAAGAAGTTTGTTGATGAAACATTGTAGAGATACCCCCAATATGATTAATAGCCACAAATAAGAATTTTAACGAACTTATTGTAGGGATAAAAATCCTAACACAGCGGAAGTAGTACAGATCAAACTCAAAATTAATTTAAAAAAACAAAAAACATTCTAATTGAAAAATACTAACCTTTTGGGTTCTAATTGAACACCACCATGAAAATCTCCTAATCTCTAAGTGATGAGGTTAAAGGTTGGTGGGAACCAAATTTTTGGAATAAGGAATTTAAGAGAGAAATTTGAGAAGAAAAAAAAACTTCATAACAGTTATGCCAAAAAACTTCAAGAACAATTCTGCGTTTTTCTCTTTTTGATAGGTTTCCAGAGAGAAATATGGAGGGAAAAGAAGAGAAGTAGATCAACTCTATATAACTTCTCACAATTAGGAGTTATTTAATTTAACATTTAAGTTAAATTAAAAAATAATAATTAAATTAATTAATTAAAATATAACTAATTAATGAAATTAATAATTAATTAATCCAGTTTAATTAATATATTCATTTAAATCATATCTAAATGAATTTCTCTTACATAACTTATAGTTTCAATTTAATTAAATTTAATTAAATCAAATCAAATTAAATAATCAATCATTTCTCCAATCAATTAATTACCAAATTAAATATATAATATTTAATTAGACCTACATTTGAATCAAATTCAATTGTATTTCTCTCATAACCTATAGTTTTAATGTGCATCTAATGTGCATTAATTTTACCTATAATTTAATAAACTAATTCATATTATTAATATTTGAACTATTTCAAATATTTAATTCTCTCATAAATAAATTGAATCATATTCAAAATTAAATTTTATTAAAGTTTGATTTATAAATAAACTTTATATTATATGTATCATATACATTATACTATTTCCCTAAGTGAATTTGAACATTTCAAATGTCATTCAAGACTTAATTACTTCAATACTTTTTACGAGCTAGGAAGGGACTAATGAACTACAGATCAGAAGCTCAAATGATATGAGATTAATTGGCTAAACTCATTAACCACATTAACTAATGTTCGTTAATTGTGGGTAAACTCCACTAAAGATCCACAGTTGCACTCTTCTCACTGCAGATATATTTATGTGTTCATGGATATAAACCTATAATAGCAAATTAGTCATTCACAAGTGTTCATAACACCAGTTGGGTCAAATTACCGTTTTATCCTTGGTAACTTCTAAATCCTTAAGTACCAATGCTCCTCTAATGAACAACCTGTTTATGGTCCAACCATTAAACAGAAACCATTCTCGAGCCAATGAGAGGGTAGTGCCCTTTATTCAAGTCCTGGAGACACCACTTAAGGGAACACTCATCTACTTACCCTAAAGTTGGGAAGGAGTGAAATTCATCTTGTATAATTACGTTATCAGCTTCCCACTCGGTCTTGTCCCCAAAAAGGTAGGCATATTGAGTTGGTAAACATGCCACTCTCACCCATATAAATCAAAAGACAATCCCTTATGAACAGGAGTTCATAATATATGCAGAACGAATGTGTTGGATCATTGCGTTTGTATCAAATACAAAGTAGGTCATACCCAACCTTATCCCTATGTTATAGACCCTTTAGGTTGTATCTTGAACATTAATTCCCATATGTCTCTACATAAGGTTCAAGACTCTCTAGATGACCCTCAAACACTTTAGCCGAGAGACTCTTCGAAAACAGATCAACAATGTTGTGCGCCGAAGCGATCTTTGTGACTATCACATCTCCTCGTTGCACAATCTCCCTTAACAGATGATACTTTCTCTCAATATACTTTCCTCGTTTGTGGCTGCGAGGTTCTTTAGAGTTGGCAGCTGCCCCACTATTGTCACAGTATAGAGTGATGGGCAAGTCTATGTTTGGAACAACTTCCAAAGTAATTAGGAACTTCCTGAACAAAACTACTTCCTTTGCTGCTTCGCAAGCAGCTACATACTCAACCTCCATGGTGGAGTCTGCTATGCATCATTGCTTGATCCTACGCTATACTGCACCTCCCCCATTTAGGGTATACATTGATCCTGACGTGGATTTCCTAGAATCCTTGTCAGTTTGGAAATTAGAGTCGATGTATCCCGTAAGGAAAAAATCTTTAGCTCCATATACAGCTTGTAGTCCCTCGTTCTCCTAAGATACTTGAGGATGCTCTTAATCGCAGTCCAATGGTCTAATCCTATATTGGATTGGTATCTACTGTCTATTTCCATTGCATAACAAATGTCTGGTCTAGTGCAGAGCATAACATACATTAAGCTACCTACAGCTGAGGCATAGGGAATATGTCTCATGTCCTCAATTTCTTGAGGTGTCTTAGGACATTGTTCCTTAGACAAGTGAACCCCATGCCTAAAAGGTAATAAACCCTTCTTAGAGTTCTACATCGAATATCGAGTCAACATTTTGTCGATATAAGTTGCTTGAAACAGAGCCAACATTCTGTTTTTGTGATCTCTAATGATTTAGATCCCAAGAACATACTGTGCCTCTCTCAAATCTTTCATTTGGAATTGAGTTGTTAGCCATTTTTTAAATATCAATAAAGTATCTTACATCATTCCCAATGAGTAAGATATCCTCTATGTATAGTACCAAGATAACTACTTTACCGTTGATGATTTTCTTGTAAAAACAAGATTCGTCAATGTTTTGATAAAAATTAAAAGATTTGATAGCAGTATCAAATATAATGGTCCAAGATATGGATGCTTGTTTCAACCCATAAATGGATCGATTTAGCTTGCAAACTTTTTGCTCCTAACCTCGGGCTATGAACCCTTCTGGCTGAGACATAAAGATGTATCTTCAAGATTACCATTCATAAAGGCAATCTTGACATCCATTTTTCAAATTTGATAGTCATAATATGTGGTTGTGGATAGAAGAATTCTTATGGACTTAAGCATAGCAACAGGGGAAAAAGTTTCCTCATAGTTAACCCTAACCCTTTGAGTATAACCCTTTGCTACAAGTCTAGCTTTAAAGGTCTATACCTTACCCTTTGCGTCTCTCTTTCTCTTATAGATCCATTTACATTCTATGGGTTTAACCCCTTCAATTGGATCTACAAGTTTCCATATTGAATTGAAGTACATAGACTTCATTTCAAGGTACATGACTTTGACCCATTCGTCCTTATCAACATCGTTCATTGCCTGTTTAAAAGATAATGAATCCTCAATACCGTCATCGGGTACGACAACCTGAATTTTTGTTAAACCCAAGAACAGTAAGGTCATGATACAACATTCCCACTGCATCGATGCATTCTCAACTCTTGAGAAGGATGAGACTGACCTGAAGTACTAGTTCCTTCATCAACTCTTGTTGAAGGACCAACTTCATCAACAACTCTTGTTGACTCTTCAGTAGCTTCATTTAATATTAATTTGTTACGTGGTTTATGATTTCTCATGTGGTCTTCTTCCAAGAATGTAGCGTTTGTCGATACAAACACTTTATTTTTTCTCGTTTCCTTAGGGTAACCAATAAATTGGCATAATCTTGAACGAGGTTCTAATTTCTTAGGATTTGTCACCAGCACATGTGCAAGACAACCCCAGATTCTGATGTAGTGCAAATTAGGTTTACGCCCCCTCCCTAACTCGAAAGGTTTTTCAAAACACTCTCCGAGGGAACATTGTTCAAGATATTAATTGCAGTCTCTACTGTATACCCCCACTATGAGCTAGACAATTGAGCATAACTCATCATAGAACAAACCATGTCTAACAAGGTTCTATTTCTCCTTTCTGATACACCATTCTATTGAGGTGTACCACGTGCTGAGAGTTGGGATTGGATTTCACATTCTATCATATAGTCCTTGAATCTTAAATCTATATACTCTCCACCCCGATGAAATCAAAGTTTTTTAATTATTTTACCTAAAAGGTTTTCAACCTCAACCTCATACTCATTGAACTCTTTAAGGGCTTCAGACTTATGTGTCATTAGGTATAAGTAACCATATCTTGAATAATCATCTATAAAAGAGATGAGGTATTCGTACCCTCCTCGAGCTTTTACATTCATTGAACCACAACGATCTGAATGTATGAGCTCTAAAGGTTCTTTGGCTCTATAGCCTTTTCCACTAAAAGGTCTTTTAGTCATTTTTCTTTGAGACAAAATTCACATGGAGGTAATGAATCATCTTTTAACTTGTTTAGAAGTCCATTCTCTACCAATCTCCCGATCCTATCAAGATTTATGTGACAAATCTCAAATGCCAAAAATAAGTATTATTGTTACTTGGAGAAATTCTTTGTCTTTTTGTTTGAATGTTAGCAGTTTTAAACATCTCATAATTTAAAAGTGTTTTTGCTTCAGTTGGTCTTAATACATAAAAGTTGTTTTCTAATTTAGCAGAACAAATTCGTAGACCATTTTTCAAAAATGAATGCTTCATTAAATGAAAAAAAATAACAGAATACTTTTGTTCAATTAAACGAGAAATAGATACAAGATTCCTTTTAATTTTTGGAACTATATACAAATTTTCCAAAAATAAATATCTATTTCTAAAAAATAACTTAACAGCTCCCACTGCACGAATTGAAATGACTTCTCCCGTTCCAACCTTGAGCGTCATTTCACCCTTCTCGAGCTGCTGGAAGGAACTAGTTTCCTGTAAAGAAGAGCAAATGTGATTAGTGGCTCCTGAATAAAGTATCCAAGTATTATGGTCATTTTTCACTAAACATGTTTGTAAGACAAGTAAATCATATTTACCTTCATTTTCTTTCTTTTTCCCGATGAGGTATTTGGGGCAATTGTATTTTCAGTGTCCATCCTCATTGCAGTGGAAGCACTTGCCCTTGTCAGCCTTCTTAACCTTGCCCTTGCCTTTGCCAACAGCAGGAGCCTTCCCCTTCCCTCCTTTCTTCTTTTGGAACTTTTTAGTGCTAGAAGATGAGAGAACAAACTTAGTTCCAGAGGATGAACCCTTGTGAAACTTCTTAGAATGGGTAACATTTGCCTCTCCTTCAATCTGACTCTTATTCTTCATAAAAGACCGATAAGTCTGTAACTCATTCAGGAGGGTAGTTATGGTGTACTCTATTTTATTCATAACCGCATTGCTGTAGAATTAGAGGAAACTCGTCGGAAGAGATTCCAGAATAAAGGACACCTGACTCTGCTTGTTGATAACCGTGCTATTCATTTCAGCGACATTGAAGTGAACAATCAGGTCAAGAACATGTTCTCTCACTGATTGGCCTTCCTTCATACGTGCATTATAAATGCACTTGAGGGCCTCGTGCCAGATCTGTGTGGATGGTTGCCAAACATACTCTGCAGGGATTCTACATCTCACGAGTAGTTAGCATTGCCTCATGTTTTTTGGTGAGAATGTCAGATAGACTCACCATTCCTTTCAAAATATAGACTCGGTCTTTTCATTGGCCTTTGTTCAGTGGTCATGTGCATCCCTCATTGCTTGGGTTGCACTTCGAGCGGGGATCTGAGGGCAATTTGGAAATTTCACATCCAATTTGTCCCAAAACTTTTCTTTTTGAAAAGTAATCCAAATATCTTTACCCCTAAATTTTGTCCCATTTTCCCCAATTTTTCTTTTGTTTTTGGTTTTAAGTTTTTGAAAATTTAGCTCTTCATTTCTCACAATGGATTACATTTTTCTTTTAGAGGTAATTGGCATGATCTTCCTCCCTAGAAGTCGAAGGTTCGTCCCCAACCCCCTCCCCCTTCATAATTGTTGTACTAAAAAATAATATAAAAAGATTGTTAATTTCTTAGCCAAATTTCAAAAACAAAAAGCAAGTGTTTTAAAAGTTGTTTTTTTTTTAGTTTTTAAAATATGGCTTCTTTTTTTTTTTATAAAAAAAACAATGGTAAAAAGTACATGACTAAGCAAGAAATTTTGAGATGGAAGAGATATTTATAGACTTCATTTTCAAAAACCAAAAACCAAAAACCAAAAATCAAATAGTTACCCAATAAGGCTTAAGGGAGTGTTTGGTCCAAAGAGTTGAAGTTGAAGTTGAAGTTGGAGGAATGAAATTGTGAACTTCACTCTTTATTTGGCTCAAAAAATTCATATGCCTCACGACTAAAAAACATCAATGTGCCCCTCAAAAAAAAAAAAAAAACATCAATGTTAATCTTTATTTGCTTCTTATAGTATAGACTCCATCAACTTCACAACTCTACTCCTTGCTCTAAACACCTCCGAATATTTTTGTTCTCCCAAAATTTAAAAAAAGAAAAAGAAATAGAAACATTATCAAATGAGGTTTGTTTGCAAGTCACTTGGAGACAGTGTCATTAGCAATTGTTGTAAGTTGGGCTAAGCGTTCCATCATTTGATTTTGACCCATCACAAGGGCTTGAAATTGAGCTCTTAATTCAATTAACTCAGCTTCAACTACATCTTGCACTATGGTTGTTATTTCTTCTTTCCTTGTGGTTGTCTCCAACACATCTGATTCTCTTTTTTCTAACTTCCCTCTCAGGGAAGATTGATCATCTTCAACCTATTATTATAAACCATAATGAATCAAAATCAATCAACTTTATTTGACTATTTTAATAATGAACAGTAAAGGATGTCACAAACATGTATGTATGTCTTCAAGAGTAAAGTGCACAGACAACTCTCAACTATAGTGATTATTACAATTATATCAACAAACTTGAATTTTTTTTTTAAAAAATAAAGTCTTAATGATTTTTATAATAGTATCCATCCGAGTTATAAATTATATAACAAAAATAAAAAAAAAAATAAAAAATTAACCCTTACGAATGCACAATTTTTTGCCCAAAGTTAAGTTTTCCATGATGGTACGTAGTTGCAATAAATTTTGTAATAGGTTTGCAAGGAGAGCTTGAGAAAGCAATCATTATTTTTTAAAAAAAAAAAAAAGAGAAAAAAAAGAATCGTAAGCTAAACAGAGAGGGAGACATCTTTGTCCCCATCCTGTTTCTGCCCTCGCTCTATTTCTCTCTTTTTCAAAATTTTGTTGTTATTATTATTATTAATTATACTAATTTAAGAGTTGTTTTTAAATATAGAAAAATGAGTCAAATTATTTATAAATATAGAAAAAATTTACTGTTTATCAGCGATAGACCGCGATAGAATTTTGAGCAATAGACAACGATAGAAGTCTATTGTTCAAGCGATAGAATTCTATTACGGTCTATCGCTGATAGACAGTGAAATTTTTGTATATTTGTAAATAGTTTGATATTTTTTCTGTTTATAGTAATTTCCATAAATTTAAAGGTTTATTATTTAATGACTTAGACAATTTGAAATGTTTGAACTATACGATTGAGCATTTGAATTATAATAGATAATTAGGGCCTCGTTTTATAACCATTATTCTTTAGTTTTTGGTTTTTGAAAACTAAGCTTATAAACACTACTTCTACCAATTGATTTCTTTGTTTTGTTATCTACTTAATTAGAAGTGTTTTTAAAAACCAAGCCAAATTTTTTAAAACTAAAAAAAAATAGCTTTTAAAAAATTTGTGTTTTTTTTCTTTTTTTGGAAATTTAGCTAAGAAGTCAAATATTTAGTTAGAATTGACGAAAACCATAGTAAATAAGTTGTAATAAAACGAGCACAATTTTAAGAAACTAAAAACTAAAAATTATAGGGGAGTTTTTAAAAATAGAAAAATAAGAGAAACTATTTATACAAAATAACAAATTTTTTAGATATATGTGATAGACGCTGATAGAAGTCTATCAAGGTCTATCAGTGATAGAAATGATAGAAGTCTATCAATGTCTATCAATATTTTTTTTGTTATTTTCTGTAAATAGTTTCACAGTTTTCCTATTTGTGAAATTTTTTCAAAATTATATGGATATCAAACTAAGCGTAAACAACTAAGGATATTAATCATGCATGAGGCTCAGCATAATATAAAATCACCCAACTACATAAGAATTAGAGAGAATGAAAATACCTTTTCAACAGCGGAGAGTGATGAATTTTCCAAAGTTCCTTCCATCAACTTGAATGATTTGCAATGGCGTACATCTAGCGCTGTCAATGATGGACAATCCAAAGTATATCTCCCTGGATAAAACCTCTTAAACTCGAACAAATTCCAAAGAGACAACGATGTCAACCCACTCAAAACGAACGACGCGTCTCCATCTCCATCTCCATCTTCACTGTCTCCTCGTTTCGCAACAATTTCTTCGACTCCACAGAACTGTATTTTAAGCTCTTCAAGTCGTATGAGATCCTTAGCTATGGATACTGGGAATAGATTCAAAAGGCTTTGACATTGAATTGTATGCACAAGTTGCAGAGATGGATAGCTTAAGAATCTATCTGGGTCTGAGCTCCATATGTGCTTTAGTTTAGGTAGACGAAGCAGCTTCAACTCTTTCAAATGGTTAGCTGCAATGGCTGCTACTTGGTTGCCATTGATAACTGGCATTTTCACTTGAAATATCTCCACTAAGGAACTACAATCTGTAACGTTTAATCTCTCGAGATTTGTCACTCTGTTAAGCATGTAATTTGGAAAGATTGTCTCTAGTTTTTTGCAATGTCTGATGTCCACTTTTTTCAACTTTGTGAAGGATCCTGAAGCAGCTTCATTGTCCCATAATGTCTCCAAAGCATCCATGCGAGAGATTACAAGGGACTCCAGGCTCGGAAAAACATCCTGCATTCATCATTTCAGTTTAATTGTAACTTTTGCTCAAAAATCAAAATAATATGGTAAGTTTAAATAGATAAACAAGTTGAAGTCCTTGAGTTTTGAATATTCTATCTACGCCTCTGAACCTTTTCTTTAAGAAATTAAAATAGTATATATACCTCTGGTTTGGAATATTATGGCATGATTATTATAAAAATATTAGATGATTTAGCATATCTTAACAAAAGTTGATATATAAACATAATAATTTAATACATCTGTTCTGACCTATCTTTTGTTAGATCACTTGTATCTACCATTTGTTCGTTATATACTAAACCAATCAGTTTTCATCTAATAAGCATGTTCTATTAGCATTCTATAGTGTTAGAAGCAAATAAAGTCCCACATTAACTAGGGAAGTGAATAAATCTGTTAGGATACCACCTAACAAGGAAATACTCAAGAATACCCAGAAAACTCAAGAACACTAAAACATAGAAATATATGAAAATATATTGAAATATGCTATAATACTATTGAAATATAACAAGTACCCATTAGCCTTTCGAGAGGGCTAGACTCTCTCAAATTCTCAACTAAGGAAATCTCACAAAATGCTTCACACCCATACTCCCAACTCATTCCCTCTATTTATAACTAAAGCCCTAACCAACTTACTAGCTATTTACTGATTTGCCCCTTCTAATAATCATATTAATATTCTACTAATAATTCTACTATTTCCATGCTAGGAGTCTTACAAATTATCGATATATAAGTGAGGACAATTATCTCCACTGGGATGATGCCTTTTGGGTGATTTCAAAAGTAAAATCATGAGAGCTTATGTCCAAAGTGGACAATATCATATCATTATGGAGATATTTAGAGAGTCCACTATGATGCCCTTATCACGTTGCTCATATTAACAATAGAAACTAAGTATTTAATTCATAATTTAAAGTGAATGGACATAACTGAAATTTGTTGAAGACGAACATTATTATGCTAAAAGTGTACAAACTAAACTTAGAAGGAAAAAGTATGGATGAGGTTGAAAGTGTACCTCGTTCTGCATAGTAGATTTGGAAGGGTTGTCCAGATCTTTATCTTCTGAAATGATTATAGCTTTCATCAACTTACAGTTGTTTATTTCAAGGCGTTCAAGCTTCACAAGGCTTTTTGCCACAGTGATTGTCATTAAATATTTTATTGAAGCACAACCCTCCACACTCAAAGAAGTTAGATTTTTAACGCCATAAAAGCTAGAAGGAAGTTGATCCTGCCATATCTTTCCCGAATTCAAAGCATGTAACTTCAATGTTTCCAATTTGGGGAAGGAAACCTGCAAAACATTAAGAAAATAAAGAAATGAAGAATAAAAATAACAATAAAAGCTTTTAACAATTTGCTTCTCAATATATAACTGAGAGAATGAATACGAGAAACATCCTAACCAGAAAGCAAACAGGACCCATTATCGTTCATGGCTAATTATTTTATTTCACAATGTTGGATTTGTAAATTTAAAGCCCATAGAAAGAATCAAAGAAAAAGGCTAAATATATGCTTCAATCCTTAATGTTTGGGTGTATTTTCAATTTAGTCCCGAAATTTTAAGAAGTTTCAATTCAATTCCTTATGTTCCAACAACTTATGTGTTGGTCCCTAATATTTAAGTTTTTATTCAATTTGTTCCCTAATGTTGAAATTTTTTCAATTTAGTCCTTTGTGTTTTAACATTTTTCAATTATACCCTTACTGTTAGAAAATGTGCAAATTGGCTTGTGATTATTAGAAATTTGGAAGAGGAATTATGTTTCCTAAAAGAAGAAATTTTGATAATTTTGGCAACTTTTTTAAAATATAGAGGATGAATTGGAAAACTTTTTCACTTAGGTGCAACATTTATTCTCAAACTTTCAACCAACTCAATTAGTATCATGTCACGTCTGTTAATCACAAGCCTGTCAATGAGGGTATAATTACTAAATGTTGAAACATATGGGACTAGATTGAAAGTTTTAAACCTTAGAGAACAAATTGAAAAAAACACCCAAACAATAAAAACCAAAACATATATTTAGCCTATAATTTAGACTCTTTCTGTTGGTGAATGCTAAAATTGGTTGATGATAAGACATGATACTCAGTAAGTTGGCACAAACATAAAGGAGGAATCAGGCCAACCAAAATAATTTCTAATTCCTAACCTAACTTTCTAAGAAATTGGCAAAAAGAAAAATCATTAAAAAAACAATAAAACTTTTACTCTCTTCAATAACCCAATTTCCTCCTCCAATTTTGTTTCCAACTCTCCAAAAATCATGCTATGTAAGCTTATCACCAATCAATTCGACCGACAAAAAATGTGATAATTAAAAAAATGTCAAAACATAAGAGGTGAAAGTGAGAGTTAAAAATAATAATAATAATAACCCACAAAAACCTTAGACAGTATAACATATATTTAGTTCAAAGATAATAATGGAAGAAGTACCATAGATTATAAATAACATACCTGTTGGTTGAGAAGTGGATGAAAACGAGGCTCAATAGTAGAAATTGTTTGTTGAGAATCCATTTTAGTTGAAGGCACTGTTATGCAATCATGACAATAGAAACCCATAAGCTGGGGTAGATGTTGAAGTATCAGAGAACGCAATTCAGGAAACTCAATCATGTTCTTCTCATCCCACTTATCACCATGGATTTGCATTTCTGTTTCTTCCCTCTTGGAAACTATTGTTTCCATGACACCACATTCACTTATCTCCAGCTTTTGAAGATGTATAAGGCCTCTGCTCATGAAAGGTGGGAAAACAAATTTTAATCTATTACAGCTTTCAATTTTTACTCTTTTCAAGTTACGGAAGGACATTTGTTGAAGCCTTCCACGACAAATGCTTCCAAGTTCAGCTAGATTTTTCAGAAATAAGGACTCCAACAATGGAAAGGCACTGTGTGGATGCTGCATATTATCTGAGTTGACAACACTCACAATCTCAACATTGTTATTGACACGCAAACACTTCAGTTTAGGAAAGCCTTTGTGGTCTAGACTGAATAGAATATTCTTCACACTTTCTAATTCATCTAGATACAGATCTTCAGTATTCTCTAGTAGTGCTTGAATTGTATCCTCTCTCTGAATGCTTCTATCAAGCTTGAGTTTCAGAGTCTTTGAAGTTTCATACTTGCCAGACCAATCCCAACCATCTCCAATTAGTATTCTGTAACCACTCAATTTACTGAAAAGAGAGGCATTTGGTAGAATGGTGGGATTTGGAATGTGGACATGTAGAGTGGTCAACCGTGGCAGATTGTCTAATTCAGAAATACTTGCATTAATATTTCCCTCCTTCATCTGTCCTACATTCCAATGTTTAAAACTATTGTCCATGTATAGCTCAGACAACCCTGTCAACCTGGATAACAGGTTAGCAGGGATCACCTTGAGTTTTGAACAATCAGACAAGTTCAACATTTTCAAATTGGTAAGTTCCCCAATTACTCTGGGGAGTGCAATAATATCAGATGCTCTCAAGCTAAGAATTTCAAGCTTTTTCAATTGACCAACTATAGACATATCCGGCAAAACACAGTCATCTAGACACAATGTTTGAAGGTTTACTAGTTGGTTGATTGATGACGGAAGCCGCTGAATAAATAAGCCAGTCAGGTCTAAAACTCTTAGTTCCTGCATACCTGCAAAAAACATTTCAGGTAATCGCAAAGATGTTCTTTTTCCCACCAGTAATAGGAACCTAAGCTGTGGACATATAAATTCTGGGAGTTCAGAGTGATCACTGCAGCCTAACGAGATTGCAGTGTAATCTTTGAACTCGTCCATTGGGGGCCACAAACTCTCTCCAGCCGCATGTCTAACCAAATACTTGGACTTCGTTTTTGACGCAATCAAAATCGCTGTATCTCGAACTATATCGTGCATTTTCACGAAATCGCTATCAGCCCCATCAAGCAACAAGTGAGAAGTCTTGAGCTCATCAACCAAAGAAAGTATTCTCCATTTTGCCACCGCTAGAGAACTCATGCCGTTTAATAATCCCAAACCCATGGCATACATTAACAAGTATTTGATGTTAATTTGATAATCTTCTGGAAACAAGCTACATAGTAAGAATAATGACCTGGCTTCGTCTCTGTTTAGAGATTTATAACTCAATTTCAGAGACAAATATGCCGCTTTGTTCAGTCCGTAGTTATTGGGTTGGTCAGGAAACTTCATTTCTTGCAAGGCATCATTCCAACTTGGCCGCCCTTTACCTTTCAAGGCTTGTCCAACAGTTGCAAGAGAAAGTGGCAATCCTCCACATTCATCTGCCAATTCAGTAGCAACAGCTTCCATTTCAGGATCAGTATCACTAGAAGATTCAACAGAATCACATGCCACCTTGTTGAAAAAATTCCTTGATTCCTTTTTTGACAGAATATTGATCTTGATATTTTTCTGAGTACCAAAATCATTGAAAAATACATCATCCTTTCTAGAAGTTACAAGTATCTTACATCCCTTGTGATGGCTAGAAATTCCAACAGCTTCCAGGTCAAGCTTTGTCCAGACATCATCCAAAATCACTAAAACCTTCTTCTCCATCTCTAACCTTCGACGTAGTCGATCGGCCCTCACTCGTTCTTTTTCCTCCTCAAATTTCAATCCTAACTGATCAGCAATCTCCCCCTGTATTCTCTTAACGTCTGGAATCTGTTTTACAGTCACCATTGCTATAGCATCAAAAAGCTTTCCCTCCATGGCTAATTTTGCTATTTCTTCAACTAGGGTGGTTTTCCCTACTCCCCCCATTCCATGTACCAAAATCACGCTCGCATTAGCATCACCAAGCGCTTCGATTATCTCCTTTTGAATCAAAACCCTAGATTCAAAGGCTTCGAACTTCTTACTGTTGTTTAGCGTCATAATTTCTTGTGGAGGTTTACGAAAACCAACCCTCTGGAAACTCCCTCCTTCAATGGCCTTCACAACGTCCACAACCAACTTGGTAGCTCTTCTACTAAATCGATGGCGTGATAGCATATTCCACCATCGAAGACTTCGGCCGTTCGATTCGTTGAAAAACCTATCGACATCTTCACTAAATTGACCAGCAATGCTCAACCATTCGGTAACCATAACTTCGATTTCGTCTCCATTGCTTTTGGCGGAGTCGACGGAGTGTTGAACAAAATATCTGGTTTCCACCAGCTTCTTCCCTTGATCTCTGAGATCATTCACATTGCTTCTAAAGTGAAGCAGATAATCTAGTTGCCGGAAAACTGGATCCACCGTGCAGTTGGTGATTTTTTCTCCGATTGGACCCACGATGGCGCCCGCACAAATCTCCATTTTTGCTTCGTCTTCGTCTTCCTCGGCTCTGCAGAGAAATGTGTGAAAAAATGCAGTTCATCTTCGCATTCACCGTTAATCTTTTCAAGCGCGGAAAATTTGAATCTCACAATTAAAATATCATAACAAGGTACCTGCTTGCTGCTTGTTGAACCCAAAAAAATAATGATAATAATAATAATAATATCTACTTGTTCAACCTATTAAAATATCTTAATTTTAAACATTATTTTATTTATTATTATTTTTTTTTTAATATGATTGGAGGATTCAACCTCTAACTTTTAATAATTCATAATGTATGTACATTGAGCTATGTTTATTTCGATCATTATTTTACTTGATTAACAACTCTCATTTGGTCTGTTCAAATAACCCGACGACTTGAATAACTCGAACTATCCAATCCAAAATGTAAGGGTTGGATTGGGTGAGTTTTGTTATTGGGTTGGGTTGGGTTAAAACTTTTTCTATTTTTCTCAAGTTGAGTTGGGTTGCGAGTTGGCTAAACATGAATTTGGATTGATCCAACCCAACCCAAATTACATATATATTAAAAAATATATATATATATTTCTCTTGATTTAAAGTTTGATTATTTGGATTGATGAAATTGTTAATTGTTAATATTTATTTTTATAATTGTTATGATATTTGCCTTTGTAGCGTCCAGGCCCAAGATTCGGCACCTAATGGCCCCGACATTTTCTTGCAACCAACACAAGTTCTTTTAGCATGCTTTGTCCTCAGCCACATGCATCTTAGAAAAATTTGCAAGAGGTCACCCAACATAGAATTGCTCCAAACTAAGCACTTAACTGTGGAGTTCTTATGATTGAGTCATCGAAAAAGAAGGTACACCTTATGGTATAGGTAGTAACTTTCAATTCTTTTAAGTCTTTTTTAACTATATTTTCATGTTCTCAGAATTCTTCTCATTCAGATGTGATTTCGGTTTATTCATGTCTCCCTCCTAAACTCGGGTCATTACAGTCTTTGTTTAAAGTTTGTAATATCACATATATTTAGTATTTAACATTTTAGTTATTAGTTATATATGTTCTAGATAAATGTACATTCTAAATCAAAAAAAAAAAAAAATATAACCGACAACCCCACCCAACCCCACCCGAATTTTAAGAGTTGGGTTGGGTCAGTTTGGTTTGAAACTTTATTCAGATCTTTTGGGTTGTCATCCCAACCAACCCAAATTTTTGGGTTGGTCCAAAAAAACACACTCAATCCAACCCATGTAAGTCCCTAACGGAGTATATGTTGGTAGATAAGATACTAATGTTCAGTTTAAAGATCGATAGATAGATCTTCCACTCTTACAATCATTCAATTGTTGGTTTTGCCAATAAGAGTTTAGCTCAACTGACATCTGTATGTACTGAGGATCAAGAAGTCCATAGTTCAAATCTCCAAATCCCCAATTTGTACTAAAAAAAACTGTTAGTTTTCCCTTTTAAATAATCTAACTTTAATTTAATTTAGGAATTAAACTTTTGGTTATTGCAAAAGGCACAAACAAAACCATGAGTTATAAGTATTGTTTGAATCAAATGCCCATGAGTTATAGTTTTTCCGTCACTACTTGAGTCTACTTTCTATTTACTCTCTAGATTTTAAAATGTTATATTATTACTCTTAAATTTTAACTTTTATTTTCATTTGTTCTTTAAATGTCAAAATTTACACTTTTACTTTTGTTTTTTTTACTAGTCCTTAATATTAATTTCAGTTAATTAATTTAAAATAATTAAATTAATTTTTACGAAATTTATACTACTATCAAAATTAATTAAAATTTATCACACTAAGCTAATGAAGTGAGCATTAGTAAAAATTCAGATATAAAAATGTAAAATATTAAAATTTCAGACCAAATGAAATTTAAACTCCAAGATGCAAGAAAAAAAGGTGTAAATTTCAAGAGTTGGACCATAGGTCTTAGCTATTGGAGGTTGAACTTATCTAACTCATTTTCAAATGGTGCCTTATGTTTATTGAACTTAGGGTTGAGTCAAGCTTAAACCTGTATTTCTTAGAGAGTTGGATTGACCTAGTCTAATAATGAAACTGATATCACTATTAATTCAATTCTGAGTGTCTCTATATTATATTTATTTATTATTTTATTATTTTATTTTTTTTATACAATAAGTTCAAGGTTCGAATTACTCCTCTCACAACTAATCTTAAAATTAAAACTATATAATATATATCAATTTAAAGTTGATTTGTGAAAATAAGTTTAGTTCAACAGTAATTTGACATGTCATTTCTCTTTAGAGATCGGAAATTTGATTCCCAGCTGGTTGTACTAAAAAGAATTTTAAAAAATCTCAAAGTTGCTTTGCTATCTTCCAAAAAATTGATAATAATTGGTCATAGTATAGCTGGAATGACTTAAATTATCAACAAAGATGGGCAGCTAAATTAGTTGACTTATATCTTTCCAATTATCATAGGCCGCCACTTGAAATTATCACAAACAAGTGGTCACATTTTTGTTGAATTTTTTGTGCATAATCTTGTTAGTTAGATCTGTAAAATCTGGAAGTTAATTAATTAAGGAGGCATGTGAGGTTGTTATGAATTATATACCGAGAAATTTTCACAAATAGAAAAAATGTCAAACTCTTTACATAAAATAGTAAAAAAAATACTAATAAATATTGATAGACTTCTATCGGCATCTATCAGTGATAAACTTCTATCATTTCTATCTTTGATATACCCTGATAGACTTCTATCAGCGTTTATCGTAACTATCTAAAAAAATTTGTTATTTTGTGTAAATAGTTTTATTTGTTATTTTTTATTTTTAAAATTTTCTCATATATAGGCTATATATCTATATATTTTCAAAAATCTTTTATATAGAGAGGCGTTTTAAACTTATTCTTGAGAATTCAGGGATCAAAATGATCCATTCGAAATATTAGAGACTAAATGTATATATTCTTTAGAATTTCAAGACTAAAAACGTATTTTTTCGAAAAGAAAAATAACATAAACCTAACCATATGGTCATGGTTTTAAAGAAAAAGAAAATCAATTTATTTTTTTAAGGAAAAAAAATAGAGAAATTGTGTTCTAGAAGTTAGAAACTAGTTTATGTGCTTGAAATTACACTTTAATTATAATTATTATAGGTTTTAAACAGAAAAGTAAATTTAATTACTTTTAAAATGCTATTATAAAACCACTAAAAATTGTATAAAACCTTACAACAATTGAAAAGCCAATACCTTACACATGTTTTTCTTGTACTATTAAAAGAAAAAATAAAACTAAGAAAAAAAAATCATCCAAACTTGTTCATTTTAAACTTTTATTCTAAAATATACAAAACTACTTATTTCTATTATTTCTCAATAGAATATCATAAAAAATTATTTATAAATAAATAGAAATTTATAAATAATAAATAAATAAATAAATACTAAACAAAGTTAGGCTTAGACATACCTTAATTCTCAGATTATAACAGCTTTCTTCTCTCTCCTCTCTTCAACCTTTTTTTTTTTGGGACTTTCTCTCTCCAATTTTTTTTTTTAGAATTTCTCTCTCTTTCTTAATAAAAATGAAAATGAAAAGCTTTCTCTCTCTCTTTATAGAATGTGGAATTTGAGAGAAGGGGAAAAAAACAGAGATAAGGTAAGGTCACAAATCAATACAAAGAACTCTATTCAATCAGAAGCTTAAATTGTGTTTGTATTTATAGAGATAAAATAATGTGTAAAGAGAAGAAAAGTCACAAAAGGAATGTTCAATGAAACTAACATATACTCTTGTGCTTCAAGAAAAATATATATAGAGTGCTTGAACTTGTCAAAATTCAACCATTCTTCCCAACAAGAAATTAAATTTATTATATAAAATATGTGGTTTTTAGCCACTTAAATTTTGAAATTTTCAATTATATCTAAGGTGTTATATGGCTCGATATGTTGAAGTTGGAACGATTCTCATCTCTGCCTAGCTTCATGAACGTTTCTAGTTGTATCTTATATTGTTAGTGTTTTTTTTTATGTAGGTGTCTAGTAGCAGATTTATAAATTGAATTCGTTCATAATTGGTTAGATAATATATTTACAAATCATAATAATTTCAACTATTATTAATGATTTAAAAGAAATTAAAAGATGTTTTATGTTATAAATTTTGTGGATTTATTATTTTTTATGATATCATACAATTTAGGAAAATTATTATAAAAGAAAAAAAATATCAAACTATTTACAAATATAGAAATTTTTTACTGTTTATCAGCGATAAACTGCAATAGACTTCTATCACTAAGCGATAGAAGTCTATCGCGGTCTTTCGCTGATAGACATTGAAATTTTTCTATATTTATAAATATTTTGGTTAATTTTTATGTATTTGGAAATAACTCATTTAATTTATAATATACACGTGTTAGTTATCAAAGTTTTTATTAATTCAAATTTTGGATCATGCTCTTAAAATGTTTTCATAATTTCCACTAACTAATGGATCCCATAATTCAGAACATTTTTTTTTTTTAAAAAAAAAGACCAAATTATATATAAAAAAATGTGCTTAAATTTTGTGTTTTGGGTAAAAAATACCATTAAACTTTTAAAAGATTAAAAAATACTCTTAAACTTTTAAAAAGAGTTTAAAAATACAATTACCGTTAATTTTGGATGGAAACCTTTAAGTACTTTGTTTCAAAAATACTCCTGAACTTTCAAATGTTCTAAAAAATACCCTTAAAGTTTAAAAAAAAAAAAGAGTCTAAAAATACTTTTACTGTTAGTATATGCATTAATGTCCTTTCCTTTTAAAAAAATAATTTGTGCTTACCGTTTATCCGCATTCATCACCTTCCTCTTCTATTTCCTCTCTCTTCCCTACTTTAATTTATGACTAGTATTTTACCACGTGCAAATGTACGTGTGTTTTTATTTTAAAAAAAAAAACTTAAAATAGGTACTTGTTCTATAATTTGGATAAAAATTATTTTATCAATTTATAAAAATATCGCCATTTTATTTCCTCACCATTGGATATGCTTGGGCTTGACTTGGAGAAGTTAATACACAAATTTAGAGTAGATGAAATAAAAATAATAATAATAATAACTTTTGATATACCAAAATTATTAAATATAATTAGATAAAAAATTATGAAATTAATAATTAATGTATTGTAACTTTTCACATTCCGTTCACTTAATCTTTATAGGTTTATTAAAATGACATCAGTTTATCTTGCTCCTACCATATTCTTAATGAATTTTAGGTTACATATTATTATTTTTAAAGTGAATGATGCCTTCTCAACCTCTGTCTTCTTAATAAATAGATTGTCTTGTTACTTTACCATCTAACCAAAATTTAAATGTTGTTCCATTGCCACATAATTGAAAAATCTCTAATACTCACAACATGGTGACTAGATTGAAGGATGCATAAGAAACCCTAAGATTTACTTGATTGAGTTTATTGATACTAGACCAACCTTTGTGAAAGATGCACTGAAATGTTCACATTGGGTTCAAGCAATGAATGAAAAATATACTACTCTACAAAAGAATAATACATGGGAACTAGTACTTCTTCCTTCTAATAAAAAGGTGATCGATTGCAAATGGGTATTCAAAATAAAACGTAATACATATGGATCTCTTTGAAGATACAAGGCATGTCTTATTGCCAAAGGGTTCCATCAGACAGTTGACATTGATTAAACAGAAATGTACAATCCTATTCCCAAACCAATTACAATCAAAATTTTCTTCTTACTCTGGCTTTAGCAAACAACTGAAAAATTCGTCAACTTGACATAAATAATGTAGTTCTTCATGGAATATTAAATGAAGAAGTATTCATGGAGCAACCATCTAGATTTTCTGTTGAAAATAAATCCTCTATTCCCATGGTCTACAAGTTAAAAAAAAAAAAACTTTATATGGCTTAAAACAAGCACCACGCGCCTGGTTTGGTAGACTAAAGAACTTTCTCAATGCTCATGGATTTCAGAATTCTGGAGCTGATGTTTCTTATATATGAAGATGATATAATCATCACAGGATCATCCTCCTAAGAAACCAAGCAATTAATAGCTTCATTGAATGTTGAATTTTCTCTAAAAAATCTTGGAAAGCTAAGCTGCTTTCTTAGTATTGAAGTCTCATATCCACAATCTGGTGGACTATTCCCATCTCAGACTAAATATATTTATGATATATTGAAGAAAACCAAGATGAGTGAAGCAAATAGCATATCAACACCTATGATCAATACCTCAATCTTATCATCATAAGGAAGTGAAACTTTTTCTGATCCTCAATTATACAGAAGTACTATGAGAGCCCTCCACTATGTGACTATTATAAGACCAGAACTTGCCTACTCTGTTAACTGAGTATGTCAATTTATGCACAACCTACAACCCTCACACTAGCGAGCTGTCAAATGTATATTAAGGTACTTAAAAGGGACTTCACAAACTGGTTTATTATTAGATAAACCAAAACATCTTTCAATTCAAGCTTTTGAGAAGGCAGACTGGCATTCGATCCAGATGACAAACGTTCTACCTCTGTTCTATGTGTATTTTTTGGAGGAAACTTAGTAATATGGAGATTTAAGAAACGAAACACTATATCAAAGTCAAGCATAGAAGCCAAATTTTGATGCTTAGCTCATGTTGTAGCTGAATTAATTTGGATCTCTTCTTTGTTAAAGGAACTTTGTATACCGATTACCAAACCCCACATCCTTTGGTGTGATAATTTGGAAGTTGTGCACCTCAATGTAAATCCAATACAACATTCAAGAACAAAACATGGTGAACTTGACATATATTTTGTTTGGGATCTTGTCTTATAGAGTAAGATCTCCATTTGACATCTCCGTGACACAACCCTAAATCTAATTTAATTAATATATTCATTTAAACCATATTTAAATGAATTTCTCTCACATAACCTATAGTTTAATGTACATCTAATGCGCATTAATTTTAACTTATAGTTTTAATATAAATCTAATTCATATTAAATTAATATTTAAACTATTTCAAATATTTAATTCTCTCATGAATTAATTTTGAATCATATCCAAAATAAAATTTATAAAGTTCGATTTATAAAATAAACTTTATATTAGAATGTATCATTATACATTATACTATTTCCCTTAGTTAATTTGAACATTTCAAATTTCATTTAAAACTTAATTACCTAAATACTCTTTACGAGCTAGGAAGGGGACCCAATGGACCTATAGATCAGAAGCTCCAACGATACGAAATTAATTGTCTAAACACATTAAGCACATTAACCAATGTTCGTTAATTGTGGGTACACTCCACTAAAGACCCACAGCTGCACTCTTCTCACTGTATATATATATATATTTTTGTGTCCATGGATATAGACCAATAATAGCAAGTTAGTCCTTCACAAGTGTTCGTAACACCAGCGGGGTCAAAATTACCATTTTACCCCTAGGTTACTTCTTGATCCTTAAGTACCAGTGCTCCTCTAATGAACAAACCGTTTATGGCCCAACCATTAAACAGAAACCTTTCTCGGGCCAGTGAGAGGGTATGGCCCTTTGTTCAAGTCCTAGAGACACCACTTAAGGGAACACTCATCTACTTACCCTAAAGTTGGGAAGGAGCGAAATCCATCTTGTATAATTATGTTCCCAGCTCTCTACTCGGTCTTGTCCCCAAAATGGTAGGCGTATTGAGTCGAAAAATCGGTCACTCTCACCCATACAAATTAAAAAATAATTTCTCGTGAACAAGAGTTCATAATATACTTAGGATTAAAACTAAGTTGCCTAAGTCATCTTATTGAAATAGAAACCTAACTAGTTAACGGAGTTACATCTAGTGGTTACTATTTCGTGGTCCAGTCTTATGCAAACTCATTGCATAGGATACCCCCACTCACATGTGTCTTACAAGAACACATTGGATCATTGCCTTTGTATCAAATACAAAGTGGGTCGTATCCATAGTGTCACAAGGATAAGGTACCCAGCCGTATCCCTATATTATAGAGTCTTTAGGCTGTACCTTGAACATTGATCCCCATATGTTCAAGACTCATAAGATAGCCTAGGATGTTAGTTTATTTGATTTTATGGTTATTAATGCAAAATAAAAGCAATATAATCCATAACACTTATTGAATAACATTATATTAATAACGGTCAAAATAATCCATTTACTACCTACTAGTTTCAAGGCATAAAACCCAACAAACTATATTCAACATCATCATTCTTATCCTTAAGATCCAAACTTTGTGTTTTTTATGCTATTGACATCGGCTTGAGGGGGATATTAAGGCAGCTCATTAAAGAAAGTTTATTTTGTTGAAAGATCTTGTTATTAGTTGTTAGTTTGTAATATTGTTAGATTGTGTAACTATATGCCTCCTATAAAAGGCACCAAAGATCACTTTTACTTAATGGGAAGAAAAACTACTTTCTTAGAATCTACACTTTCTTACTTCTGTGTTATATATTTTGAGAGTATACTAAAAGCATGTTAATTATTCATATTATCCATCACACATCATAATTGAGGGTTTATTGAAATCATAAAGGTCTTCTCTATCCCACCATAGATCTGGCTGAGCCTAGTCATGAGGTTAATGAGGGTGGCACGATTGCGAGGTTCGAGTCAATCCCGATCACGACTGTAATAAGTGAGAGTGTGAGTATTTGGGCTCGACACAAATTTGGGTCGAGCTTGATCACGAGCTATGATAGCTCTCTAAAAGAGCTATCTTTATAAGCCTAAATCATGCTAGTTCTTAGGAATTTAACGTTTATTCTAGTTCTTAGACAGGTATTTGAGCAAAGGTAACCTTCGGACATTTTGAATGCATATCATGCTAAAACGAAGCACTTAGCAATGATCTGAAGGCAAAATGAAGATATTTGGTCAAAACAGGCAAGCACTACGATGCCTATACAACGCTTGCTTAGGCGCTGTTTACAAAGAGCACATATTCAGCTAGCATTGCAGCACTCCAAATTTTGACAGACATAGAGACGCGAGCGCGTGAGGCCATCACACGAATAGCGCTATAACGCTAGCGTTGCACTGTGCAAAAAGGTAGCAGTGCTGCGGCGCCAGGCCGATTTCATATATAAGATTTCATTTTTCTAGGGTTAAAAGAGGAGAACTTTGGGGAGCCACCAGCTCGAGCTATGAAGTCTTCACCTGGTTTTTCTACTTCTTCTTCTCATCTTTTCTAGGTTTTAGGTTGTTTCTTTGGATTTGTAATGACTCGATATTTATGAGCCTTGATTATGTACTTAAATACTATGTAATCTTTGTTTGTTTAATTGAGTTTATGGATTTGGATGAACTCATCTTTTTCATATGAGAGCATTTTGTTCTTAATGAAATATTTCTATCTCTCAACTTCTTTATTCTTGTTCCCATGCTTAGCATGTTTGAATGATTAGGATTGACAAAATAATTGTTTAATTTTGCTAATTGCTAGAAACTTTGTATATAATCTGTAATTGTTAGTTGTGGGTTGTCAAAGTAGCACAGGTCAACTCATGGGTATATAGTCTCTTTCGCGTCGTTTTCGAAAATACCATATAGTCGTCTTGAGTGGCTTAGAGATAGAGAGTAATTGAATTAGTTAGTCGATATTTCTGTTAACAAATTGAACATGGCTTAACCCTAGATCTTAAAGCATGTGTTTATTGATATTTGAATGCATTTCATTCTTAATTAATAGTTTAAGACGCTTAATGTCAACGTTTTCGCTTAAGTAGGCCATGTGTTTAAAATGATTGAGTAATATCCTAGGACTAAGATTACATTGGGTGATTTTGTTCCTCTAAGCTAGAACATTTCGTTTGATTGCGCTTCTATCCTTTTATTTTTATGTCTTTACTTTTCCGCACTTTTTTTTCTATTCCACATCAAACTCCCTTCCCTATTTACCACTTTAACTAAGGAATTAACTTTGTCGAAACTAATCTTTGCACTTCCCTACGGATTGACTCAGTCTTACTACTGATACTACTTGTTTGTTGAAGTTGTTTGATCGGTATTATAAATGCATTTGATCAATTAAATGCCTGCGACAACATCTGGTCCATCAAACTGATTCATTAAACTCGATTGTGCTTACTAGCCTTAGTCTGATTTAGGTCAAGTAGTCATGGCCACTAACAAGTTTTAATGAGCTGATCGCGAGCATGCTTATTGGGCTTAGCGCGATTGAGTGCAATATAAATAAAGTTTCAAACTCCTCTTTGTCAAATCACTTCAATTTTGTCTTAGCCAAATAGAAATACAAGATACATTAAGGGGGCATTTATCGCCAGAGTTGAGTTGAGTTGAGTTGGTAACAATTATGTGGGGAGTTAAATTATCTGTGTTTGGGGTACATAGTTGGATTGAGTTGAGTTTGGAATATCTATGTTTGTGGTAATGAGTTGTTGAGTTGAGTCAGCAAGTATGCGTTTAGGGTGCAGAGTTGAGTTGGGTATTTGGTGCAGTTTTCTAAACAAATTGATGTAGTATCATTTTTTTTTTTTTTAATTTCCAACTGTATACCCATTGGAATACAAATTTTAACACTAAAAAATACTTAATTTTTTCACATTTTTAAAACATAACAAATTCATAAAAAGTAAGCAGAATAAAAATAACACATTCTAGTGAAATTTTTCTAAACAAATTTAATTTTGTATTATATTTTTTTTTGTTATTTTTTTAAAATTTCCAATTGTACACATATTTTTCTAAAATTTTTAACACTAAAAAACACTTCATTTTTTCTCATTCTTAAAACATAATAATAATTTTCTACAAAGTAAACATATACTACACACAAATTTTGAATTCAATTTTTGGACATTTAATTACATAACATATTTTTTTTATTTCCAAAAACCAAACATATTCCAAACAAATGAAAACTTTTCACAACTACTTAGCTGCACGAAAGTAGAAGTCGGAGTATGTCGTGGGAGTTGCTTGTGCGAAGGTAGTCGTTGTTGGAATAAATGGTATGTGACTATTTGTATAGAGTTGCATTGTTTTAGGAATGAACACGTCTTTTCATAAATAACCAAATTGAAGAAGAGGCACGACTATTCGAATGGCCACAAATTAGTCTATAAATATGTCTCTTCTTCAAATTGGTTTTTAACCCTTTTCATAAGTATTTTCCTCTCGTTGAAACTTTTTCCCTTTTTATAAAGTCTATGAACTTCGGTTTATTTCCACAAAGTATAGTTATTTGGATCTCGTGGACGGGTGCTGCTGCCATAAGAAAGGTAATCTGTTTTGTCTTGTGGGACAATTACTCATGAAACTCAAGCACTAAAGTGAGTAAAATTGTCTTAAGGAGACAATGTGAAGTTGTTGAGCTCAGATTCTCTCATGTATGCAAGGTTACATATTTTCTAATGCTTTTGGTAATATTATTTATATAACAGTCATCATAGTTGGTCGATAGAGTTGTCATCATAGGTGGTTGCCAAAGCCCGGAGTTGGTTGTTGGAGTTGGAGTTGGTCACGCGAAGATGGAAGTCGGAGTATGTCACCAGAATTTTCTGTGCGAATATGGTTGTTAGAGTTGGTCGTCGGAGGTGGTTTCTGGAGCCCGAAATTGGTCGTTGGAGTTGGCCACGTGAAGTTGGAAGTCGGAGTATGTCACCAGAGTTGCTTGAATGAAGGTGGTTGTCGGAATTGGTCGTCAGAGGCGGTTGAGGGAGCCTGAAGTTGGTCGTTGGAGTTGGCCACACGAAGGTGGAAGTCGGAGTATGTCACTAGAGTTGCTTGTATGAAGTTAGTTATCGGAGTTGGTCGTCGGAGTTCGTCGTCGGAGGTGGTTGTCGGAGCCAGGAGTTAGCCATGCGAAGGTGGAAGTTGGAGTATGTCACCGGAGTTGCTTGTGCAAAGGTGGTTGTCGGAGTTGGTCGCCGGAGGTGGTTGCCGGAGCTTGTAGTTGGCCATCAAAGTTAGTCGCGTGAAGGTGGTCGTTGGAGTATGTCGCAGGAGTGTAATACTGGTAGTCACCGACGGTGGCCGATGGGTAGAGCCATTAAAAACATTTGAGAGAGAGAGATGGGGAGAATTAGGGAGAGTTGGGGTGAGTTGGGATGAGTTGGTAAAATAACCAACTTAACTCTACCAACCTTTAAAGTTTATGGGCCAAACATTGAGTTGGTATTTTTTACCAACTCAACCCAACTCATGTTGGTGTGACAAATACCCCTTAAGATAATCAGTATTTTTTTTCACACGTGTTATTCACAATTTCTTATTTACATACATAGTAAGTAGTAAAATAATCAGTAAGAAACAAAATACAATAACAAGATGATACATTGATAGCCCTAAATTTCCTCTTTTTCATGAATCTAGTGGTCGAGAGAAGTTGGTTGACTGTTGCTCTATTCTGTCCAACCGTTCCACATTGGCCACATATATGCACAATTGAATGTGCTCTCCAGCGAATGGACTTCTTTGTACTCTACCTCGACTAGCGACCGCGCAACAATCATTGCCAAAGTGGTTGTGGTCATTGGTCACTGGTCCCTAGCCCTAGTCATCGGTCACTAGTCCTTGGTCCCAAATTTGGTCACGTACGCTAGCCACTAGTCGTTAGTGATCAATCCCCAACATCGATTCTCGATGACCGAAATTGGAGATCGAGGACCATGACTTTGGATCGAACTAGCGACTAGCAGTTGTGTGATTAAGGGCGAGACAAGAGAGCAGCAAACAACGGCTATGATCAGTGACTGACAACCATTGACGAAATCAACTCAATGAACCACTCAAATTTGAAGCTATTGGTTCATAATGTTAATAATAATTATTTATAGTGATTTGGCATTAGCATAAATATTTTTAATGTAGACAAACAAAGCAAATGATTGTATAAAAATACTTTCAAGAAGAAGTAATCAAATATATGAGTGTTTACATTGTTAACAATTTTTTATTAAAAAATTGTTTAAAAGAAAAGGCATTTTTGAAAACCACTTTCTTTTTCTAGGCAATCCAGGCATGTCCAAAATTTAGAAATTGTATAAACATTTGTTAAGATTTTCGAAGTGGAATGGATGTAAGAAAATTATAAAACCCTAAACTATACACGTGCACGCACACGCACACATGCTCGGCTGTCACGGTCGGGCTTCTCCAATCGTGCGGCACCATGACAGTCACTCGTACATGGTCAGCCTTAAGGGAAACTCAAGCCCCAATATTCTTTTCTCCATTCTTTTTGAAGCTTCGTCGGACCTTAGGAGAGGTTCTCTCGTCCTCAACCGAACTGAGCTCATGCGGAACTGAACTCTATTCAGACATACACGTTACCTGTACGTGTACTTCCCTCCATCAAGCGACTCCATCTGACTTGCCTTTAATCTAGGCCAAGTCTTACAGCTCAACCTTGACTTTGCATGAGGCTAAGGTTATTAGCTTTCTCTCTCCGACTCTGGTCTGCTTGTCGAGAATCGTCACAACTACCCCATGGGCATATTTCCAACGTCGGGACTACCCAGACATCCATCCATCCGAACATAACGAGGCATGAACCCTTCCGTGTCCATGCTAAATCATTTGCCGAGATAAAACGGCATAGCGGGTGCTATATCGAACCTCCGGCCCATGGGAGAAAGCGTAATGTTGGCACACCCGTGCCGTCCGACACTGCCCACGAGATCCCATTCTCAATGAAAGACGCCCGAGACTCTTATCTCGTAACGCTCGCCCACGTCATGACACATGTCTGTGCCATATGGTAGCTCGCTTAAGCCATCAGGCCCAGGAGTGGTGGAGAGCTGACACCATGCCTCCCCTTATAGTACATCCTGAGCATTTCTCACCTTGGCATCGATGAACGTTGACAGTGCTACCTCGTCACAAGTTTTGTACAGCGCCCGTCCGAACTCCGATTGACATGAAATTCGACGTGCTTCCATATTCCATCAATATGGTTCTAACTCCAAAGCCGCTCGTCCAAACTCACAATGAAACTCCTTCTTTTGAGGAAACGGCCTGGGGCCCCATCTGGTCCCCACTGAGCTTGTCACTAACACTGCCAATGGCACTGATGCTTGTATTCTCGCTTGATGCTCGACTTGGCATGCTTGCCCATTTATCTTGGTGTGTTGGATGAAGCACCGTCCTCCTCTGTCGCATCATGGCACTTGTCTTGGCCCTCTGTCGTTGCCAGATGTGTCGACACTCCCGTGTCGCCACTTACACTGTCTGCCCCACTTGTTAGTGGGGTCACAATCTACTTACTTCAAGTATGATTGTGACATCCTCCCCCACTTAAATTGTCATCGTCCTCGATGACATACTCGAGGTACAATCCAACTTCTTGGGATTGTAACACTCGGCTACCTAACATATATTGTTATTTTCATGAATCAAAATTTTTAAATATTTCTTATAGAAATAAGAAAAATACTTAGGTGCATTCTGGGGAGCACCTATCTTTGTGCATCCTACCAAATTATCCTATCATAATATGACATGTGGCAAACTATTTTTATTTACTTTTTAAAATACTTTAATTACTTTTTTTTTGTGAGTAAGAAGGGGAAGTATAGAAATGAGTGCATCTTGGGGTACACCCATAGTATTAAATTTCCATCGATATGTCGATATTTCTATCTATATTTTCACATTTCCATGGGTTCGATATCGATATGAGGGGTGAATCGATATTTCTATTATATCATAGAAAAATCTACGAAACACAAAAAATAAGTATCAAAATGCTACTACTAATATAAATATAATATAAATAATAGACATGTTTACGTATTTGAAAATAATAAAATGTTTATTTACTAATTTAAAGGGAAATTTTCACCTATGGAAAAAATATCAAACTATTTACATAAAATAGCAAAAAAAGACATTGACAGACATTGATAGACTTCTATCAGTATCATAGAATTCTATCATTTCTGTTACTGATAGACCCTGATAGACTTTTATCAGCGTCTATCACAACTATCTAAAAATTTTGCTATTTTGTGTAAATAGTTTCCCCTATTTACCTATTTTTAAAAACTCCCCTAATTTAAATTTATTTTTTTAATTTTTAATTTTTATAATTTTTTCAGAAATATCCATCAAAATCGATATTTTATCGATATTGCCATCTAAATTTTCGTAAAATTAAGACCTCGATATTTCTATCGATATCGATATTTTAAATTTTGGATACACCCAAGTATTATCCTAAAAATAATAGATACTCGGGTAAAGTATCAGTGTTAAAAATGTCAACAAAAATACCCATTTGAATATAGATAACAATAATAAGATTTAAACATTATACATTCCATCTATAAGAAATGAAGGTGACATAGTTTGAAAAGTCATTCAAAATGGTCTTTTACGTTATTTAACAATTAGTTGACTTAATGAAATGTTGACGTGATGGTTAACATATTATTTAAACTTTAATGACGTACTAATTTCATTGATTGAACTATTGACGTGGCATGGAACGCAATTTAATAGAAAAAAAATCTTTGTATACAAGTCTAAATCATAAAAAATTCATAAACATAACATTTTTAATATATGGATCTAAGAAACCTAAGTCATGTTGCTCTCTCTAAAACTCAAAAATAAAAATAAAAAGACTTCAAAACGTTCACAAAACGAACTCTTCAATATATTGATTTAAATATCAAAGATTGCTTGGAGGTTTGATTACTTATTGAAATCAAATATTTGTGTGGATTTAATAGTCAAAAGAATTATAAGAAAAATATGAAATTTGTTCAATGACAGTTGTTGCTAGATTTTTTTTTCAGGGAAATAAAATAACACATGTCAGGTCTAGCATAGCAACAACTGGGACAGATTTAGTATAGGCCTTGAGGGATCGAGCCTTCTCAACTTTATGCTCTTTATATATATATATATACACACACTAGCTAGCCTAGTTGTAAATTTGTTGTCTAGTCTCTTTCAAATCCAAGTTCAAACTCTATTTTTATATTTATTTTTTAATTAGATTATTTTTACTGAATTATAAAGTCACCGTCAACAAAATTTCCAATCTGTCACTGCAACCATGTCTTTTTTTATACCCTCTCAAAGGAAAATTAAGCTATATAGCTATAAATAAACGTTAGTATGAAAAATGTCTAAAATTTTAGAGTAGTTGCGATGATTTTAGGAGAGGAGAGTGAATAGTTTTTTTTTTTTTTTTTTAATGCTCCCAATATATATGTGTGTATATTCACACTCAACCCATTACAACTGAAAATTGATTTTTTTTTTTTTTAACCCCCAATCTCTATTGGGAATCAAATACCTAAATTTTGTTTCAAATATACTAATTTTACTACCATGAATAAAAAAATCAACAAATAAAAAAAAAAATTGTTTTTACACTTTTTCAAACAATCTCAATGAGTCAAAATATATGTATGCCTCTTTAGCTAGTTAGAATCTATATATGAGAATAATTGAAACAAGAAAATTAAACATCGTACAAAATATTAAATCTAGCATTGCCTTGATGAAAAGAATGATTCAACACTTCTTCAACTCATCGAATCAATCACCACAATTCCCTCGTTTAGGCTTATTTTTTAAAGGGACAATTGCAAAAGTATCAAATTGATTTGTTATAATTAGGTCCCTATACAATGTTTTATGATTTTGCAAAAAAAAAAAAAAAAAAAAAAACTTTAAAGCCAGTCCAATTGAAATGCTCGGATGACCAAAATGCCCCTCACAGTTAAAAATGTGTGACTGTATCTGATTGCTCACTAATTACTATCTGATTGCTATTTGATTACTATATAATTGTCATTGATACCAATTCCTATCTTATTGTTGTCTGATTATTGTTTGATTGTTATTAATTATTAATGATATTGATTGTTAATTGATTGTTATTCGATATTGATTATAATATGATTGTCAATGATACCATTGTTGTTTTATTGTTCTCTAATTACTATATGATATTGATTATCAATGATATCGATTGTTGTCTGATTATTATCTGACACTAATTGCTAATGATACTGACTGTTGTCTAATTGTTGTTTGATTAATATCTAAAATGGATTGTCAATGATACTGAACTTTATCTGATTACTATCGAATTATGATTGTCAATGATATGTTATTACTATCTGATTTTCATTTGATATTGATTGTTATATGATTGTTGTCTGATTACTGATATACTAATTGTCAATGATTACCTGATTGTTGTCAACAATAAACTGCTAAAATAAGGCACTATATATTGTACTTACATAAAAAAATGATTAACCAATATATATTTGATGTCCACAATATGATTATTCAAATAGATACAAATTATTTACATGTTTTTCTATTATGACCAACATGCTTACAACGGTTACAGTTCGTGTGTTTTGCCAATTCACCAATTGAATGAATCATTTACTTTTTAGGTCTTCTTGCTTGACGAAGGTTGTTCACCTCTAAAATACAAGTAGTAAAAAATCAAACATCAATCACATGACAATTAAATATAAATAACAAAGTACATAATATCTAATGAAAATCATATGGGAAGCAGATAGCAGTGAGATATCAATCACATGTTAATCAAATAGAAATCACAAAGTACTTAATATCTAATGAAGATCACATGACAATCAGATATCAATGTTATGACAATCACATGACAATCAAATAGATATCATACGGAAATCAGATATCAATTATATAGCCATATTTGATTCTCTATGCTTAAACAATTTACCCACACTTCTAATTTTCAATTTAATTTCCACATCTTGTATAACATATCTAACTAGCATTTTGCAAACCACAACAAATTTTTGTGGGTTATCCTTAATGATCAATGGTCTTAAGCTTAACACCATAGTATGATGAATGAAATTAATTGTTAATCATCCTCTCAAAAGAATATTCAAGTAAAATATTGGAAAGAAACACATTCATACAGCAAGTCACATATTCCCATGGTAGCCCAAAGAAGTCCTTTTCACATCAGACCTAATAATTATGACTCTCCAAACTACTAACAATAATATATGAATTTCCCTCTTACCCACGTTGCAATTCCCTTCCTTTCAATTCCTCAATATACATAGCCTCAAATAAAAAGTCCGTAAAATCAAACTACAATAAACATAATAACCAAAGAACACAAATTATCTTGAATACAAACCAGCAATCTACACTCAATTTTCAATCAATACACATGATTATACATAAATAATTAACATTCGCATTCTGAAAACCTAACATTCATTCCTAAAAAAACTCTAGTAACGGAAAAATTGGAGAAGATCTTGACGAAATCGAAACCGGTAAAATTGTGAGTGCAATCGTAAATGAAAGAAGGTGAGGACGAAATTCAAGCAAAAAAATCGAATACAAACTATGGAGGAGAAATCCTCAAGGAAGGAGATTTTGAAACCGTGTGTTCAACTAATGAAATCAAAACAAAATATCGAGAAAAAAAAATATGCACAATCGTGTGCATCAAAAGAAATTCTATATTTCAAATCTTGGAGAAATCGTGAATATTGGAGAAGACCGAAGAATCTTAAGTTGTTGCAGAAACGTAGAGAATATTGAGGAAGAAAACGTGCGTAAAGGAAGGAGAATATCAAATTTACTAATTTTTCTATTTCTTAAGAGATGAGGGTAGTTTTGGAATATTAATTTTACATAAAAAATCAAATAATGTGATTTTTTTAACATCTATATTATTTTCAATATATTTTGCCATATTTATAATATTTTAAAACTTGATGATATGAATACTAATATATAATTAAAATTTGATACCCAATGCAATTCCTTTTTTAAAAGCGAATTTCATGGTCATATTCTTAAGGAAATAGTAATTAAATTAGTATTTACACCAAATAGATGCTCCATCATTAAGAAATAATCATCATCCTCTTAACACAATAAGGGTTCCAAATAAGTTTATACCCACACCATTATCATGCATATTCATAAGTATATAGCATCATACACAATAAATAAATGACATTTTTAATATCATACAATATACATGCAATGTTCTATGTATGTTACATAATATTATACCTATATAAACTAGAGATATCGAACATACCACAACTATTATTTGAGTCTGCCAATATATATTTATTTTGGAGTAAGGAGTGTAATAATGAATTCGAAGGAGTTGTGAACTCTTGGAGCTTACCGTGCAAGGAGTTGATAAGGTATAAGATTTATATTTTTTTAGTGGTCGTGGAGCCCACAAACTCTTGAGGCCAAACAAGGGGTTGAGGTTCATAACTCCTACTTCCCAACTCCTTGAGCCAGACAGTACACCTTGTAAATATAACAAGTTATAATAATAGTCTATATAGCATTATAGTCCAATCAACAACATAAAATTACTATATAATACAATTTGCATACTTATGTGCATATAGCAGTATATACATGCAATAACTATAAGCCAGTAAATACTCTATAGCTTGTACTAAAAAAATTAGAAGTTACTCAAATAAGAAATTCAGCCAAGAAATTGTTTCTTTTGGAAAAAAAATTAGAGAAGTGAGTGGTAGTTGATATTTGAATGGAGAATTTTAAAAAATAGAAAAATAAGGAAAACTATTTACACAAAATAGCAAAATTTTTAAATAGTTGTGATAGATCAGGATCTATTAGGGATAGAAATGATAGAAGTCTATCACTAATAGATGCTGATAGAAGTCTATCAATGTCTATCAATATTTTTTTTGTTATTTTCTGTAAATAGTTTCACATTTTTTTCATCTTTAAAAATTTTCCTGAGTTTCAGAAATTTGACTCCTCTCTATAGGACTTTCGAATATGCACATTTCATGAAGTGAGAAAGAAATGATAATTTCAGAAATCTTGAAATTGAATTGAATGGTTTAATTTGCATTGAAAAATTGAAAAGAAAGAAAAAACAAGAGTAGAGACCGTCAAGCAACCATTGAGGGTAGGAAGAACCCGAGCATAGCTCATTTGACATAAGGAGTGTGTTAGTAATCACGAGCTTTGTAGTTATCCCCTCTCCCAAGCAACTAGTTTTGAAAAAAGAAATGCTAATAGTTGCAATTATTAATGTCAGGTATGATATTTAATAATTTGAATTTTTTTTTCTTTGGGGGAAAGCGAGTACTAAATTATTGATTGGAAAATTATAAATATCTACAAAACAGAAAATTATTGATTAAATTAGGAATGTATACTCGAACTTATCCAGAATTTCATATGAAAATTTTCATTATCATTAATTTCATGGATATTATAGACGTTGAATCTGGCATATAAATGATGCTAATAATATTAATTTCAATTTACTGAGAGTTATTCTTTTAATTTTTTTGTTATTATTATTATTATTTTGTTATTTTTGTTTTTGCAACCTTTACTCTCCTCTCTCTTTTCGTCACTATGTTGCATTATTATTCATTCTTTAATCTATTTTTGTTTGTTGAGCTATTTTTCTAGTCGACCCAATTTCAAATTATTAAGATGGAAGAAAAATAGAAAAGATGTGGTAAATCCAATCCAATATAAATTTAATAAAAATTGTTTGATATTTTATAACAAGAAATATGTAATTATCCCTAGACACTACAAATTATCATTTTTCAAGATTTTCAGTCAAATAATTTATTTTATATATACAAAAATATTCATAACAAACATAAGATTAAAACTTACTAAACTATTTTTCTTTAAAAAAAGATTACTAAACTATGTGTAATATCATCATTTGTTAATCGAATTTATAGATGCATCTTGGTTTTCATAAATTTTTTTTACAACATCTGATATATTCTTTGATATTTCAAAAAAATTGAAACCTTGTTATAATCCTAAACAGCATATTACTAAGAACTATATAACTAGTGATTTCATATCCTATACTCTATAGATAGATAGTTTCAACCATCAAGAATTATTATAAACTACATAATGAACAATTGTAAAGTTTATTTCCTCAAGTCTGCAGATTTGCCAACAAGAAGTCTCCTAGATCTTTGAGAAGATGGCAGCCATTAATCCTTGAATTATTATGTCCCTCAAGTTCTTCACATATCATGGAAGAGCCTCCTAATGTGATCAGCATTTGCAGGCATTAATGTGATTGGGCAGCGCTTGTACTGGTCCAATGCATAAATAAACACAAGATTACAACCATTAGATGCATTTCACCCAAGTAAACAAGTAGCGCCGTTAAAAGACAGAGTTCATCTTATATATCATGGAAGCAATTTTTACTTCAGTTACTAAAGTCTTGTTTGATAACAATTTTGTCCATTATGTTGTGTTCTTGAAATGATGCTTATAAAGTCTATTGTTTTTTCCATTGAGTGGTTACTAACTGAAATTTAGACAAGTTTTGAACACCCGTGATTTGTATTTTTTTTTTTTTTTTTTTAGTTTTCAAATTTTGAATAGAATATCAAAAATGTATTTGAAATTGGAAAGAGAACAGATCAAATGATAGTTGCCATGCTTTATTATTATTATTGTGATAGGAAGGGTGTTAGAGGGATATTAAAGGTATATTAATAATTAGTTAAGTAGTTTGTTAAGGAAGTTTGGTTATAAATAGGAAAAATGGACAAAACCATAATTTTAAAACCTCATATGACCGAACCGACTGTTTTACCTTTATTGGACATTAATTTGATTCCTATTTTAACTAAACTAATTGGTTTGGTTTGGTACTCAGTTTAGCCTAAAACCGAAGAAAACCAAACCAATATCACTGCTACGCAGCAGTCAAATTACTCCTCAAACAAGATTCCAATACGGAAAGGACAAAGTACAAGGGGGGAAAAAAGTTAAATAGATGTTTAGAGTTGACAGTAGTTAAGGGCATACCTGTGAAATATACTTGAAGATGCAGGTGTAACAAAAGACAAAGCCAGAAACAGTGACAACTGACGGATTGGCTCGTTTCTCTGAGCACAAAGGGCAAATTGTTCTGTTGGGCGGCAGTGGAATCCCTTCCTTGGCTACCTGTTTATATCAACACTTAAGGGTTTGTATTTGAATAGGTAATACACACATAAATACAAATATGTATTATCATAAAAGAGCACAAAACCCTGTGATATTAAGGAAAAAGTACTTCACCTTTGGAGGAGGAGGAGGAGGTGGGGGGGGGTATACAGTTGGTGCAGACATTCGTTCTTCAGCAGATTGGTACCACCACTCCATCATCTAATCAGATTACGTCATAAAGTCATTATGCAATGTAAAAATGATCAAAATAAGCAATTCATACTATCAATAATCAATAAATGCTAAAAGCAAACACATTCTAGCGGCATTCAAATCAAGACTTCTGAAACAAAAATAAAAAGATCCAAGATCACTCTTGTATTATGTATATAATTATAATTAGATTGAAAAAAATGACAAGTGGATGATAAAAATAATTGTGTTATTGTATTAATCAAAATTCAAAGTTACATATTATTTTTCATATAAGGGTTTGTCACTTTTATAACAGATATTTAAAAGCAACTCATACGATATTGGACAGATCAAGGACTCACTTTGAAGAAAAATACTGCTGCAATTAATCCGGTCTGTGCATAATCTAGCATCGTGTACAAACAAGTGAGGAGTCCTCCTTGTATTGCCTGTGTTGACATGAATAAAGTACACTTTAAGCATAATATATTGAATGAGGGTAGAAAATGAAATTAGCTCTAAAAGTTGAAAAGGACCACTGTGAAACTAACAATGACAAAATCTAGAGATTAATACATGCAGTTGAAATTTTGATGTATTAACAAGTTGCCAAGTACTAACTAAACAAAGTAACTCTCTCATCAGATCAGCCATCAAAACTAGTCAACCAATCTCTTTACTCAAAAGTTGGCGGATGTTGCCAAGATTCAAAAGACAATATAGAACAAATATATTTATTTCGGATGTAACAAATGAACCACACCATCCTTCTTGTCATCATATAAAGTCTTTAACAGTATACATAGCCAAGATCCTGAAGATCTTACGAGGTTCCCAAAATTGTAAGTATGGAGCAAGTCTTTGAATCTTGGCTAAGTACTCTCTGTCAAGGAGTCTCAATATTCGGTCCATGACAAACCTTTGTGACAAACCTTGGGATCGCTTGTTAGACCTTCAACCCATAAATATTTTGAGTAACTCCATGATGAAGGGATCGGGTCAGATCAAGGGACCAAAAGGAAACGGCAAACTAAGATTGACGCTAGCCAAGTCTACAAGGGATCGTCGATGGCAAAAGAAGGGCAATTCACAGTTACAATGGTTGGAAGGAGACCAACCCTTGGGCAAGACACTTGTATCCTTCATAATTTCCAAGGTCTTGCTTAACCTCTCAAGGTGATGGAAGTCAAAGTGCTTACAGATGCACCAACAGCGGCCCATGGCTGGGCTGCCCACCCAGTGAACTAAGTGCGTGCAAATCAGCGCCAGCGTATGATGGGGTGGGCGACGTTTCATCAAACTCATGCATCCCACCCATCCACGCTAGACACTGTGAAGAGCAAGCCTAGCCTTGCTCATGGATGGTCGTCACTGTGCATGCATGCGGCCTTGCACCATGTGCACTCACACTTGCTGCACACTGTCTAGAAAATGAAATGGAAACATGGGGTAAGACCAAGTATGGGATGTCACCTGCCCACTGTCGAATGGTTAGAATTCCTACACTATACCCCCGCTCTCCAAAACTAAATATGCCTCCACTCCGTTGATGACTGCTGGAATACGAGAATAGTATGGACCCTGTACAACTCCATAAATTACACCTGCAAGTCCTTCGACTCCTTTATAACCAATAGAGAAATACTCAAAAGCCAATAACCCCTTCAAAGCATTTGGAGACAGGATATTCCTCAAAAAGTTAGATTATTAAACCATTTATGTTAGAAGCCTATCTATCTATCTTTATATATATATATATAGAGAGAGAGAGAGAGAGAGACTATGATTCCTTCGTTGTGGAGGTCATCAAATGTAGTCAACCCTTTCTTTTCCAGACCATCTCTTTTCCCATTGCTTAGTCAGTGAATGAAATCGTCCATTTATATATTTTTATTTATATTGATATTCCAAAATACACTCATCAAAGTATTGTTTATCAACAAGCTGGCTATGAAAGATTACAAATCAACTTGAGGGAGAGTATTGGATTTCCTTCCTATCTTTTGTAAGATAAGATTTATTGCATATTATGCAAGGTTGTTAACTCGTGAAATAGAATGAGTATCACAATCAAAATTTAGTGTTTGCAACGTATTGTGTATCGTAAGTTTCAATTTAATAAATATAAATAGTCAAGTCTAAAGTAGATAAAAACACTATAACTTCAAAATATGTAGGAAACAATATTGAAACTTTAAAACATTAAAACCAATATGATGTGAACCGCATATGTACTCAAGAAAAAACAGTTGAAAAAACAAAGCAAAACAAAACAAAACAAAAAAGTTCAATAAATAGCCCTCGAGTCACCCATTAATTTTAACTTGTAGTTTTCAAATTTCAAGATTGTCTTCCACTTTCCTTTTATTTTCCATTGTTGTGTGCGCCTCTTCGTTTCCCAGACTTTCTGTTTTTCATTTTCTTCTCCTTCTTCCCTTTTCTATTTCTTTCCCTATTCTTTTTATTTCACTTTCATCAACGATAATCGCCAGTGTCCATGGTAATCCTGGGTCTCTTCTACAGCCATTGTCGCCAATTGCCGACATAACACGGTCTTCTTTCCTGGCTGACTGTGGACCACGGTATTTTATGTATAAGATTTTTGTTTTTTTTTTCTTTTTAAATTTCTTGAACCGGACGTTGCAGTTCACTCCGATTCTTACGATTCAATCTTCCAAATTGCACAATTCATCTCAGTTCCAATTCAAATGAACAAGCTCATTTCTTTACACTTTGACTCGTATGATACAACTCGTGTATTGTGTGGAGTTTAACACATTGGTATTATGTATATATTTATTAAGAAAAATTCCTTTTTGGCCCTTAGGTTTTGCGCTTAAGCCTCATAAGACTATGGCACTTTATTGCGCCTTGAGCTTTAAAAAAACACTGATTAATAGACATTAACACTAAAGACAGAAAGTGCATGTTTAGTGAAAAATTAAGATTAAAAGTGTAAATCTGAAAACCAAGGGACCAAATTGAAATAAAACTCAAATCTCAATAGTAAAATTGTAACATTTCTAAACCTAGGGACTAAATTTTTTTGGGTAAGAATCGTAGAGACTAAATTGAAATCAAACTCAAAACTTAAGAACTAGAAGAGTAACTTTTTTAAACTTAGGGACCAAATGAAAACCAAACCCAAAACCTAGGAACCAATTTTGTTTTCCTATTTATTATTTATATTTATAATATTTCTTTGCTTATTGGTTGATGGTCTTTTTTCTATATAAGAGGACCTTGTATTTATTTTAGATGAGTAATAAGAAATAAAACAATCTTATTCTTCTTCCCTAAATTCAAGTCTAACAAACCTCGAGCTTAATGTCTAATTCTTGCTGACGAGAGCCAAGAAACTTTTGAAAGGTTTATTTTCTCTTGTAATTACCTCTTTTTTCCTAACCAATATACTCCACTTTCAACCTCAATCCTATCAATAGATCTTCTGTAAGCTCCTAAGTGTTGGGTGGTTCCAAAAATAAAAATAATATGAGAAGACAAAAATGTTAAAATGTGCACCAATAATTATCAAAGTTATACCTTCAACCAAGGAGGACCACGTAGTCGCTCACGCTCATGGCTTCGTATCTTTGAAATTCTAGATGATGTGTCCATCTACCTTGATGCCACAAAAAGGGTAACAAAAACAATGAACACAAAGAAGAATGGGGAAAAAATCTTTAAATGTTATTGATCTAGTAGCATCAAGAAGTGAAAAGGATGCCGATGTGTAATACATTTAATCCAATAACAGAACAAACATTTGAAATGCAACAACTATTCTGCTCAAAGTTAACATAAATTATAAAAATTAAATTCCAGTTGTTGACAACTTTCAATAAAAGACTAATCACATACATGTCATTTTCATCCAGGGGCTATGCAAAGACAGCAGTATCAAATAATTGAATTATAAAGCATCACTGATTCTGCTGTGTACAACTCTCTAAAGAAGGGTATTGAAGATCTATATGAAATAAATGTTTCTTTTACAAAAAAAAAAAAGAAGATCTATATGAAATAAAGTAGCTTATTCTATTAATAAAAAGGACTTACCACCTTAAAACATTTCATGAACACTAAAAGAGTTAAGAAATTACCAGCTCTTGTCCTGTAGCCCGACATACATGAACTCCAATGACCTGCAGTCCTAGTGAATAGAATCCAGTAGCATCCAACAAATATAACAGCTGATAAGCAAACGATAGACCTGCATCATCATAAAAATAGTCCTTAAACAATGAAGTTCAGGATAGTTTATAAAATAATGACCAAGAAATGTAATAACCGTAATAATATTTGATTCCAAATAAAACTTCAAGAAGTGTCATCACAGAAATAAATACAAAGTACAAGCCACCTTTTTCTCTGATATGAAACAAAGTACTTCCATAACAGATATCACATTATTCAAGGGATTGGATAATAAATGAGCCATAATGTAACCTCTGATCACTAACAATCAAAAGAAAATAGGAACATTTCAACAATATTTCGTACGGGAAATCCAAAGAGTCTTTATATTGACTAAGAAAAAGTAATAATAATAATATTGACTACATTCAAAATATTGAGCATTTTTAACTCTCTTAAAATATGAATAAATTACATGCATATTTTCAGCTTAATCCTAGGTCTAGAGGTAGAATAGAAGTAGAACATATTGGCCCTTTAATAACAGCTAACAGAATGAACACGGACACTTCCCACTGATAAAAGACAAGAGCTTACATGGCATTGTTTAAAAAAGACAGAAACGAGGGAGGATACTCAGATATATATATATATATATATATATATATATTTTCTTTTTGGGACAACAAAATGTGACTTAGACTAGAAAACACACACACACACATAGTCCACATATTTATGTGAAAATATAACATGAAACATAAATGGTGCAGATCCAACTCAGATTAGTGAAAGCCGAAAGGTAGAAACAGATAACAGTTTATTGTTAAGCTTTTATATAAGACAAATTATTTATTTGATCTTTATTGCCAATGAAGTGGTTTATACAATTCCTATCATATTAATGCTGATGTAGTTTATAATTGTTAGGGCAAAATATACTTTTAAATCCTGAAGTTTCAAAAAAGACATTTGACCTTTAAGGTTTCAAAACAAACATTTTGGTCTCTAAGGTTTAAAAAATAGTTCTAAATAGTCACTTTGACCATTAGTTGACTAATAAAAGACGATGTGGTAGTTATGTTATTGATTGTACATTGTTGAGTGGCAAATTAATTAATTTAATATTATTTTTCATTGAGTTGCCTTTTTCATCTCTTTTGTCCTTTCCTCTTTTTTCTCCTCCTTCCCCAAATGGAACCAAAAAGAAAACTTTGAAATCCCTCTTCAAACTCCAATCATGATGCACAATTTCACCATCGCCAAGAATTTCACGGCCGTCCCCGATTAGCAAGTTGTTTAAATTCGAGGATAAGGAAGTTCAACCAATGAGAATTTCAAAAGTGTTTTGCTTGAAATCCACCTAATTTGAGGATAAGGAAATCCACGTGCCACCTCATAATCACCAACAAGGAGCATTTTGGCACTTATGCATGAGGAGAGGACGTGGTAATCGAAGTTGTGAATAGTGAGCGCCATGCATTTGTCTTCATCTCCATAGTTTTTTTTTTTTTATATTCGTGAGTGTCCGAGCCAACTTACACGCACCTCGACTAATCTCACGGGACAACCCGTCTGACCCTACAACATTTGGGTGTCAAGAAAACTCGTAGGAAATTAATTCCTAGGTAGGTGGCCAACATGGATTGAACCCATGAGCTCTTAGTCATTTATTTTCATCTCCATAGTTTTAGAACAAAGAACTCCGTATCTGGTTTCCTTCATACCAAATACCTTCAATGACAAACTAATGACAGTTATAAGAGAGGAGACGGGTGGTGTGCAGCAGTGATTACACCAAAAAAATGGAAGAAGAAGAAAGGAAGGAGATGGAGAAGAATATTATTAAATTGATAAAAAGCCAACCCAACAAAAAATATATATATTATTGAATTAATAAATTTATCGACATAATAAGCAACTTAACTGCCACTTCATTATTCATTAGTCGACTAAAAGTCCAACGACCCTAACCCTATAGAACCATTCCCAAGATCTCACAGACTAAAATGTTCCTTTTGACACCTCATAAACACCAAATACAAACTTCAGTGGCAGTGACAAAAATGTATTTTGCCTGAATCACCTCACTTAGAAAGAGAGAGACTTAAGAGCCCAAGAAGACAAGAAATCATATCAAACCAAGGTTTTCTTTTTTTTTGATAAGAAACATTTCATCGATTGAATGAAATATCCAAGGAAAACATATCACACCAAAGTTGATCTTTAGTCTTCTCATTATTTTAATAAACTCTTTCTATTCCTTAATGACTGTGACCGAACTATCGACAAAGTGTTCTCTTCAACTAATGGGAATCCTAAACCTTGAAAATTTGAAGAACAGTGAACCGTGAACCCAACTCATATCAAACACTTCCAGAAGCCTGAACTTGGGGTAAACAAATAGGCAAGAGCAAAGCAAATGATTGAAATGCCTTCTGATCACATCTGCATACAGATTACCAATTTGGACTAAAAACCATGGAGAGATTGGGTTTCTAGACTTTCTCCTTCTGATGAGACCTCCAGGATAGCAGGCCACAAGAAAACCATAGGCATCTTGAGCTTGCAAAGGGACTCTGAAAACTAGGTGAGGGGAGACCAGATGAATCTTCTAAAAGAGCAGCAAAAAGAGACTTAATAGAGAATAGCTGACAACAAAACAAGGTTCTACACCCTTGAGAGTATGATCTTCAACCCCATAGATGAATAAAAATAATTAAAAATCCATACATTTTTTGCAAACTAAACCACTCAATTAGTTATCAGATTTAAAATCTACAACTGACCAATAATAATCCATGGGATCAAATCTCCAAATACTTATTTGTTCAAAATAAAAATATACAATAGAAACTTGATAATGCAATGCATTTATTACCTTCACTACTTGCATGAAGCCATGGGTAACAAGAACCAACAATTTTCTGAAATTTCTTTGTCAACCGTGCTCTTACCGATGTTTCAACTCCCAAAGTTCTAGTAGGAACAACAGAGTCACCTCTCACTTCATAAATTTCAGCATCATTTAATCCTTCATTATCATCACCCCATAAACTTGCTTGAAGCCTGGCCTCCCTTTCCTTATTGTAAATTGAGTGCAACTTCGACTTGAAATAAGGCAATACAACCTGAAAATTATATATTTGTTGTATTAATCGTCAAGGTGCAGAGTGTGTTGAAGTGTAGTTTGAATCCAAATGAAATACTGTTTTTTTTTTCTTTTAACTTATGTTCAAGAAAACTTATTATACAAAAAAAAAAAAAAAAAAAAAAAAAAAAAAAAAAACACTATTCTGAACTTCTATGGAGCAATATGCTACCAAGCATCGAACTTTTGTATCTCATATTTACTGTCAATGGCCTTGTTTAAAGAGAGAAGTATACACAAAAGGGTGAGATAAAATGGGTGGTGAATAACATACTCATAAACCAACTAGGTTATATACGAATATGCGTGTGCGCGCATGTGTATACAGAGAGAGAGACTAGTGTACAAAATGTCAAATTTCCAGAGATAAGCAAGGTGAACTAAATGTCAAAACCACAAAAAAAAAATGGAATAATGGTTGAATCCTCAGCATCTTTTTTAAATGGACAAGAAGCAGATCGTACCAAGAAAGCAACAGAAAGAACTTTTTGATGCTTTTCTAATCCTCTATGTTGAATACCATCACCAGAGACTGAACGAGAATCTTCCTTCTTTAGTTTTACATTTACAGCTCTTCTTCTCAAGCCATATAGGGATTCAGAAAATGAAGCATCTGAAGAGTATGTATAAAATGAACGAAAATTAGGTACATAGAAACTGGAACAGTAATGTTCAAATTTAAAGCATATGTGTTATGAAAACAACCATCATTCACCTGTAGTTCGTAAGCTATGCGTTTCAAGAACTAGCATTAGCAAAGAAAAGAACTCATCTTCATAGTCTAACACCTTATGAAAGAATGGTCTTCTTAGAGCTAAAACCTGAAAATTTTTCACCAACCCAAAAGAATTTAAGCATTAGGACTAAACAACAAAAAGATATTACAGTGAGGAAACAGTGTACAGACATATGAAAGGGCACATAATATGCACAATGTTTAAGTGTCTAGGTCAACTTGCACACTCCTCGACTATTCTCACAAAGTAACCACTTGATCCTACTATATTTGGCACTAAGGTAATTCATAGGATAAGAAATCTTAGGTAGGTGGCTTCTCTTGTGTTAATTAAAAGGACTTGTTTGTAACATGACTCGGTATGAAGCTTCCTCCTCTCCTTTTCATATGTCCATAGTTTTCAAGGGCATAGTTTCTTAGCTATAACATAGTTGATGGTAACTAGCAGTAATAACAGTTGAAAATAGTTGAAGAAACAAGATGCCCACGATCAAAAATCACGTTTGACACAAGACATACGTCCTTCGCCAAGAGGCTAAAGCACATAAATTACCAAGAAATTTTCAACTAAATTACCAAGAAATTTTCAACCCTGTTCCCTATTCCAAATTCAGAGAAGAAAAAAAAAATAGAACCAGCAAAACAATTACAGGAGTAAGAATAGCAGAAATTCAATGACCCATTTATCAACAAATAGAACCGCACCGTTTCCCGAATCTATAGAATCAAACAACAATACAAAAGCGCAGATAACTAATAACTATGAAAAAAGAAAAGTCCCAATTCGCCAAGAATAGAGCACAACAAGGAAATTGCCACAGCAATGGCGGGTCAGAGTTCATGGTAGACTAGTGTTCGACGAGAACATACACGAAATAAAAGTTATCGAAAACATGGTGAAAGAGAGAGATTGTTACGCCGATAGAGTAAGTGAGAGCGGCACGAAGGCTGGCAGGGAGCTGCTGAGCAGCGGCCATTTCGAAGAAGGTGGGACGAGTCCCTTGACCTCCAACCTGAAACAACATCGTTCTGAAATTTTTTCTTTGGATTGAAGCCCTGAGGGAAAGCTTCCGAGCAAAAAGTAAAGCTCTTGTAGCGAAAATCTCACACTCTTCACACAAACCATCGAATTGGAATCAAATTTTTATAACTTACAAATTTAGTCATACATTGAGGTTTGCGTTTAGGCCATGTTTACATCAATGAAAATGTAATAAATTAATGGTAATCTAAAAAATGAGCTCCATTACATTGTTTTTTGTGTTGTTTATTTATGTTCTGTATCTATACTGACACATAAAGCCCACTTCCAAATCGGTAATAAAAAAATGTAAACTAATTGACGACCGAAGTGTGCTCAATCCAATTATGTCTAGAAATTATGTTGTATCACTATCGTTACTATTATGGTTACCGAGGAAAAATTGTGAATTTTGACACCTTTACAGTTACCGTTATCGTTTTGACCCTTAGAGGTCACGGTAACAATAAATGTGACAAAATTCATAATTTAAAATAAACACGATCAAAAGTAATCCATTTACATTTGCGATTCAAGTTCATTACAATCGATCCATCAATAGAATTCCATTACGATTACACCAATTTTCATTATGATTTAGTAAACGTGTTAATAGCATTCTTAATCCTTTCTTTCTTTCTTTTTTCTTTTTTTTTTTTTTTTTTTGGAAAATGAAGAAGAAGAAGGAAATGAGAGATTGAGGGGAAGAAAGGGAGGAAGAATGAGGAAAGAAAAAGATTGTCGATAACCACCAATGGATGACCAACTATGGTAGGTGTGCAATGGCCAGTGAAGAGAATTTCATGACCCACAAGCAGCACGATTGATGCAATATTTCAGTTTTTAGAGCTCTAGATGAAATAGTCAGTTTCTTGTTTTTTAGTTTGTGAAAATGAGTGCCTAGTGACCAACAGTGAGCAGTGGATGACAAAAAGCATCTGACTATCCACAAGTCCACGACTAGCACAATCGACACCATGCTTCAGCAAAGAAGATCCTAGAATAAGGGAGATTGTTTTTAATTTTTTGTGAAAATAAAGAAGGGGAGAAGAATGAGAAATCCAAGGAAAAAAAGAGGAAGAGAGGGAAATGGAGGGAAAAGGTTGACAACAATTATCGACTATCACCGGCAACCATGAATCGGTCAAAGATGATCACAATAGTCAATTGACAATGGCATGACGATCGATGATTGTCGACAATCAAGACGGTCGGTCAGTCGTCGAGAGTCATGACGTTTGGTTATTGATTGTCACTATGGTCGATCATTAACAGTCACGATGATCATTGGTTAACGGTCACAAGGGTCGGTCGCTAGCGATCAAGACAATCGTTAGCTGAGAGTGAAGACGGTAGGTCGGTTGCCGAGGCTCATGACGTTTGATCCTTGACCGTCACTACAATTCAGTCATTAACAGTCACGACCATTAGTTGTTAATGGTCACAACAGTTGGTCGTCGGCGATCAAGATGGTTGCCCACTGACGGTGAAGATGGTCGATTGCCAACGGTCAAGGAAATCAATCATTAACGGTTAAGACGATCGGTCACTGATGGTCCAGACGATTGGTCGCCGATGATCAATCACAAAGTCGATCGACGTTTGTTGCCCACGCTCATCGATGACCATTAATAAGAGGTAGGATATGAAGGGAAAAACATTTAGACCTATGGCATTCATTGAAAAACATATCTCATACGCATAGATTTGGTTTTTTAATCCCGAAATTTTATTCCAAGTGCCCAAACATAGGTCTCGTTGTTGCGTTCATAAAGTACAATGCATAGACAAGATATACATGCGTACTTCTTCACTAATTGGCCGATGTAATGTATTGTTATGCGGTGAACACAAGCTTTATCTAATTTGAGTCCAAGTGTAAACTTAAATCAGAAATTTGGTGAGTCTAGGGTCGAACTCAGGGACTTTTGTGCTTTTGTGCTTTTAACCATGCGATGAAAACTTATGCGATGAATGTTTTATACATAGGGGGAGAAATATGTTACTAACCTAAAATACTAATTACAATGCAAGAGAGTTAGGCGATGAGCAAAGGGGTTTATGATCCTTGTTCGTTGCGACATTGAGTTTACGGTAGTCCATACAGATGCGCCACCCCGTCATAGTGCGCGTTGGGATGAGTTCTTTGTTTCTGTTTTGAACTACCGTCATTCCTCCCTTCTTGGGGATGCATTGTACTGGGCTTACCCATCTGCTATTTGAGATGGAGTAGATGATACCCGCGTCCAACCATTTAATAATCTCCTTCTTAACCACTTCTTTCATTGCAGGATTCAACCTGCGCTGATGCTCAACAGATCCTTCTTTTCCTTCTTCAATACAGATTTTATGCATACAATAAGAGGGACTGATTCCTCTTATGTCTGCGAGCATCCACCCTAGTGCTTTGATATATTTCCTCAGTACTTCCAATAGGGCGACTTCATGCTTTGGCGTTAATGAGGCAGAAATAATAACCGGCAGTGTGTTATCATCGCCAAGGTAGGCATACTTCAGATGCGCTAGAAGTTCTTTCAATTCCAGCACTGGAGGCTTCTCCAGGGAAGGCTTATTCTTACAGGTTTGGCCTTCTATTCCTAGTGATTCAAACTCCCTTTGTATCAACCCACAAGATTGTTCAGCAGATTGTGCGTTCAACTCCTTGCTTTCATTGTCATCACATTCACCATCACTTCCATCATCCAGATTCTCAACATCGAACAGATCAATGACCTAGCATTCTTTCGGTTCATCTGGATATTCTAATGCCTTTGAAATACTGAACCGTATTTCCTGTTCGTTGACCTTCATAGTAATCTCTCCTTTTTGCACATCAATAGAGGCTTGTCCTGTGGCCAAAAAAGGTCTACCCAAGATGATAGGCACCTCCTTGTCGGCTTCATAATCAAGGATTATGAAGTCAGCGGGTAGTATGAACTTATCAACCTTGACAAGCACGTCTTCTATTTTTCCTTCAGGTCGCACAATAGATCGATATGCTAACTGTAATGTTACAGTTGTCGGTTAAGCCTCCATTCCCAGCTTTTTGAAAATTGATAAAGGCATCAAATTTATGCTAGGGCCCAAGTCACAAAGGGCCTAGCCTATTTGGATACCTGCTATTAAGCATGGTATTGTGAAACTCCCCGGATCTTTTCTTTTGATAGGCAGGCGATCACGAAATAAGGCGCTACATTCTTGTGTCAACGCCACCGTTTCTGGTCCGCCTGCACTGCGTCGCTTGGCCAATACATCCTTGAGGAATTTTACGTAAATGGCATCTGTTCCAATGCTTCCAACAAAGGGATGTTGATGCTTAGTTGCTGCAACACATCGAGGAAGCGTTGGAATTGGTGATCATCTTTCCTTCTTTTCAATTGCTAGGGGTATGGTGGTGGAAGTTCTGGTGTTTGTGAACTCGACGCCTATCCTGAAGATTTTCTGCGCTGGTCATTGTTGGATTGGGTTTAACATAGCTTGAAGTTGTTTCTTCTTGGGGTTGAATAGGGTCTGATGAATTTTTGGTCAGATTCCTTGGTGTCATTTTCTCTGTTAAAGGTTTTCCACTCCTCAGTGTCTCTGTTGTTCTTTTCTTGAGTTTCCAGCATGTCGAGGGGCTTCTGTAATACTGGGCAACACACCTGGCGGCCTGTTCCTCAACTCTCTCGCCAATTGCCCCAACTGAAGTTCAAGATTTTTAATGGATGACGCTTGTCCTTGCAGCAAGGCATCGTTTTTCTGCATGTATTGCTTGAACATCTTTTCAAGCGATGAATTAGAACCTGAAGATTGTTGGGGGTGTTGCTGGTTCCTTTGCTGATGAAACCCAACTGGCCCTCTTTGGTTGTTTTGTTGACTGCTAGATTGTTCCCCACTTTGTTGGTTTCCTCCCCAAGAAAAGTTTGGATGGTTTCTCCATCCTGGATTGTAAGTGTTGGAGTATGGGTTGTTTCGAATAAAGCATACGCTTTGTGGGTTATGCGGGCACAACTCGTACGAGTGGGGTTCACCGCATTCTTGACAACTTGAATGGGTCACAGCGTTGATTTGACTATTCCCTATGTTGTTTACTTGATTTAACGCCATTGATTGTAGCAAAGTTGTCATGGCAGCCATTTGTCCTTGTAGAGCTGCGATTGTTTCTCCTTCAATATTGTTTCCCCTACGACTAGAACGGGACCCATATCCATTGTCTTCCCATTCAGCGTGATTTTGGGCTATCCTATCCAAGATTTCCTTGGCTTCGGTATAAGTTTTCCCAAGCAATCCTCCTGCAGCAGCGTTTGCTTGAGTTTGTGAAGCTTCATTAAACCCGTCGTAGAAGGTCTCCATCTGCACACATTCTGGGAAACCATTATGCGGGCAGTTTCTAATCAAGCGCTTGAATCTTGTCCAAGCATCACTGAGAGTTTCATGATCCTTTTGCTGGAAGTTGGCTATCTCTCTTCTCCTTTTAGTGTTTTCCATTAGCGGGAAGTATTTGCGCATGAATTTCTCTATCATTTGTTCCCATGTTCTAATCTCACCTAGTTCCAACGAATACACCCATTTTCTTGCACTATCTCTTAAAGAAAAAGGGAAGAGAGTCAGTCGAATTTCTTCTTCTGTTATATTTGGAATGACAAATGTGTTACAAATCTCTATGAAGCTTTTCAAATGAGCGTGTGGATCCTCAGAAATGGATCCTCCAAATTGTCCGGCAGTTTGGAGCATCTAGAGCATCACCGGTTTCATTTCGAATTTGGCCCCCTAGAATGTTGGTCGCATGATTCCAGGAGAAAAGTCATAGAGGCTGGGTGACGCGTAGTCCCTAATTGGCCTATTTCTGTCATAAGCCATCAGGATGGGATTTGCGGCCGCCAGCGCGTTGTTTGCTTGTCCAGCTGCATTCAAATTATTCATCGTATTGTTCACAGGTTCAGCTGGGTTAATTTGTCGATCCGCCATGTTTCCTTTTCTTTCTTTTCTTCGCTGCTGATTTTTTCAATTTCTTCTTTTGAAAGTCCTTTCGATCTCTAGGTCAATGGGGAATTCAGGCTTGTTGCCTCTGCCCATGCATTGTTTGCGATGTTTGCAGCTGAACTTCGCAATATACCTTTGATCGAATAATTGCACAAGAAATCACACAAGATTCAAAAACACAAATTGCTAAAGAAAAGTCCCCGGCAACGGCACCAAAAACTTGTTGTGTTCATAAAGTACAATGCATAGACAAGATATACATGCATACTTCTTCACTAATTGGCTGATGTAATGTATTGTTATACGGTGAACACAAGCTTTATCTAATTTGAGTCCAAGTGTAAACTTAAATCATGGTGAGTCCAGGGTCGAACTCAGGGACTTTTGTGCTTTTGTGCTTTTAACCATGCGATAAAAACTTATGCGATGAATGTTTTATACATGGGGGGAGAAATATGTTACTAACCTAAAATACTAATTACAATGCAAGAGAGTTAGGCGACGAGCAAAGGGGTTTATGATCCTTGTCAATGAAGTATTTCTCTACTCAAGTAGCATGCGACGGCGTTTGAAAATTAATCTTAATAACGCAAGAATTTCTACAGCATGCGTCTATGCTTACTTAGCGGTGTCAATCATACACGTTTGGTAGCAACCTCTCGGTTCATAATCTACACTCCTTATCTCTTAGGCACATGCGTTGACTGACTTGTTAAATGTCTCACCTTATATCTAAGATGTTAATTCTCACTACTTAATGCTTTTTACACTTTCTTTACCCTCTCAGGCAAGAACTCAAGCTTTAAACGTATCTTTCAATAGCTTAAAGCAAGGATTAATGATGCATTAACTAGTAAAACCACTAAACATGCATAGATTCACACTTAAATTAGATCTTCCAGCATATCAAAAGAATAATACGCAAACAAGCAGGTAGATGGATGAAACGTACGGACTTATATTAATACTTGAATCAGAAGTTTCTCAAAATCAATTCAAAGTACAAATATGAGTAAGAGAAGGAACTAGGATAAAAATGTCGAGCCGTTGAGTCAATCTCTTGATCTCGCTGGCTTAGAATTGGCTGCTTGATGATGATACTTCAAGGTTGAAGATGACTCTTGCTTTTCCAAGAAGAATTCTGAAATTTGTATTCGAAATTCTGCAAAGAAAAGCTTGAGGTTTGAAGATGGCAATGCTTGTCACTCTCTTGGGAAGCTGATCTTTCGAGTCAACCAACCCCTTCTTCAGTAATTAAGCTGACTATTTATAGGCGTCAATGTAACTTCTCTCCAATGATTTCCTAATGCATGCATTAAATTCCATGTCCTGCTGCGCCTCTTGCTTTGTCGCAAGTATATTGGCTCTGCCATGAATCTGTCTACTCAACTACCAACTTGTTCTGTGGATTTGACAGTCGCTGCCTGAGCGTGTCAAACCTTTATCGTTCATCGCAAGGTTCATGTTGGTCGCCTCTTCTATGGTTATGCGATCATGGTTACAGCAGTGCTTTCAGCTTTTATACTTTATCTTTAAATTCCTGCGATGAAATCAGGTATTTTCATAAATTTCCTTCTTATGGCATATGTAAATAGCTGATCGCAAAGTATGCTCATTGGCTACAATTTATACCATATTTCACTTATTTCCTTGTGAATTCCTCTAATTGTTTTAAAGAAACGAATAAAATAACTTGTATTTCTACAAGTTATCACTCGCTTCAAATGCCAAACCTCCTAATTCCAAACTTATGGGCCAAACACCTCCAAAGATATAATTCATTTCATGACTACAAGAAAAAAAAGGTAGGGATTTAAAGTAAAACTATCTTTGTTATAAATGTATTATCATACTAAATTTCAAACTATACTACTACTTTGTTATCAAAAAATAAATTTTTTATTTAAAAAGAGATAAATTAACTGAATTTGTTATAAAACTTAATTTCAAAGTTTTGTTACTTTGTTACTAATTAAAACTTATATATATATATATATATATATATATATATATATATATATATATATATATAACTAAATCATTGGCATTCCTACATTATAGTCATGGAAATTAATGAACCAAATAAATTAATTTGGGATTACAAAAAACAAAACCAATATAAAATTTATTTTAAAATGAATAGATTTTTTTTTTCAAAATTATCATAAAAATTGATCAAAAAACATTAGAGGTTATACAGTTCATGAAACAACCACTAAAAAACTAGAAGAAAATAAATCAGATTACCCAAATTCATGCATGTACCCCAAACACAGGCTTCAGAATCCTAGGCTTCCAAACCCATCACCCCAAACACACGTATTTGTAATTTTCAAGCTTTAGAACCCCTCAAATAATTGCCTAAGCATTTGATTCCCATGCTTTTAATTCCGAACATGCGCCCCAAACGCCCCTTATAAGTTGGGCTGATGAGCATCGGGATTTACCACCTTGGCTAGAGTTTCACAGTGCTTACTCCTGGAGACTTCTCTCAAATGTGAACATGTTGTCTTTTTTTGTCGGACATTATTGCATAAGTTCAGTCCATTCTGTGTTTCCTACCTGGATTTATTAATTAATCTTATCTTGTTACCATTGGCAGGTTCTATTGCGGATACAAACAATTGTGAGGTTAACATGGATAAAGAATACACCATAGGTTGAAAGGTTATTTAAGTTTTATGTTTCACGTTTCTTGAAATTCCTGATATCTTAATTTGTTTATCTTACAATTAACATTTGTTACTTAGTTTGTGTTGGTTACTTTTGCAATTTCATTCTGTTCAGATTCTACAGTGCTTTCTTCACTCTCACCCGTTTTCAAGTGCTTAATCAAGTTATCTTAGTCCAAATCAAGCAATTGTTCTAATAGATCAACACTAATTTTTTTATCCCATATGTGCCAAATGTAGTAGAATCATTCATTGGTTCTATAGGATTAGTCACATACACATGGTTATTTAAGAAGAAAATGGAATATAATGTGTGTTGGAATATAGGAGATATGTTAATTATCCTTCGTGACAATGTGGTACCCAAATTCGGTTATTAAACTAGTTCTTTCAGGATCATAATAGTGCAGTTTAGTGAACGTGTGTGTTGCCAGTATTTCAAGTTGATTTGGGGTTTGTTTTTTAAAAAATTGTTGCAGATTGGTTATCCACCTTTGGGGAAGTTGTGTAATTTGGTGATTCCTTATGCATTGACTGCTCTTGATCATTGGTCACCGAAAGTCAAAGTAAGCATTTTGATTTCCCTGTTTGCTATCTCTGATACTTGTCAATTATGTTGGATTTTATGCTCATACTAGAAATGAAACTTAGTATTTTGATTCAGATTTATGCAGAGTGGACGAGAAACTTATCTCTTAATTTCATAGTTTGAAGTTGTTCATAATACTGAATGAAATATTTTAATTTCTTTGCCTACTTTCAGGGGTAGGAAATTGTTAGCTTTATTCATCTTACATAAAATGTTAATGTTGCAGAGTTTGATTGGTATGAAGAAGTGATTCTTGATGCGTGTTGCTCAAATGTCCCTTCAAGTGATGAGATATGGTCTTATATTGTTGAGATGTCAGTTCTTCTTGCAACTAGATCACAAAATGAATCCTCATAGCTCATGGTAAACTTTTTGTTGTAATGAATTCTCTCTTTTTCTCAACATTTGGTAAAAAGTTGCAACGCTATTATAATTCATGCATATCCAACCTAGTCATTTTAAACTGTATTGGTCGTGTTAAATACACGTGCATATGATTGAAAGGATGGTTAATGAGATGATGGGTCATTTGGAGCGACAGCCAAGAAATAAGGAACGTTGTGTATTGCATGATTTTAACACATTGAATCTCTTTTCAACTGTATGGATTTGATGTTGTTAGCTCATATGCAATGTGCATGTTTCCACTTTTCTTCTAGTTGATGAATGTTGAATATGATGAGACCATTTTACTAATAAGAAATATATGATTTGTCCTTCAAAAAATACAGGATAATAGTATATGATGAACAATACTTTTTGATCGCTTCTACTAAAGACTGTTATACTTTTGACATCTATAGGAGAGGAATGAGAATAAAGTCTCTCCTCCTTTCTTTTAAAAAGAAAAATCTCACAAACCAAAAAGGAAATAATGGAAATAATAACCTTGATATTTTCTCTACTTCCATAAATAATTCTCTTTTTTTTTTCTTTCTAAAATTAACAACCAAAATAGTGTCCCATGAGATTAGAAAAGAACCTAGTTGAAAAAGAATTGGGTTTCTTTTTTCAATGAGCCCACTCCAAAAATAAGCTCTAAAAACTTGGAATTAAGATTTAATTAAGAATCCTTTCTCCTCAAAATTAAACTACAAATTCAAACCGGTAGAAAGAGATTTAATAACATAATTTAATTTAAAATTAGGCTAAATTTATAACACGAGGCGTTACATTAGCTATCCTGCCCGTCTACGTGAGACCAAAATTCGGTTATTAACGCTAGTTGGTCGTTCTGTCATTGCCCCAATTATTTCCTCATATACAAAATATGAGACATTTATTTTAAAACTCTAATTTTTCCTTTCTTTTTGTGAGCTTTGACTAAGTGTGTATATATATATATAAGTGGTAGAGACCTGTGTATTTAATAATTAATTTTAATACTAGTTCTTTAACACGTACTGATAATTCTATTTTATATTATCAATATTATAATTAATTTGATATAAAATTTTGAACATTTTATTTTAAAAGATCTTATTGATAATTTTTTTCGATAGGAACTAAGAATCGTGATTATTAAGACTTAATCCTATTTATCAAATAAAATAGCGTATAAGGAAACAATTAATTTATATTTATATAATTTAAGGCTACCTATAAGTTTTTCAATAAATATACAACAATCAAAATAAAAGAAACCTTATGCTAGCACTTTTCAAAATAAAAGAAACTTTGTGATTATTTAATATAGAAAAAATAAATATTAAGAATGAATGTATTACCAACCAATACGTGTACATACATTATAGGTTTATCTAATGAATAGTTAATGAAAAGAAAAATTATAAAATTTATACATTTTGATTTGAAAGGTCTAAGAAATTTTATATTATAACTATGGTTTTTTTGATATATATATATATATATGATCCTATTTTTAAATAGTCAAATATATATCACCCTCGAATTTGAGTTCCCTAGAAAATAAAAAATATCATAATAGTAATACAAAAATATATATATGTATATGTATACAATGTGAATTCCATTGATAAAAAAAATAAAAAACACTACACATTTTCATAATCAAAATCAATTTTGGACTTCAAATGGACTTTGATGCCTCGATCATTTATATATGTCTTTTGTTCCCTCATTGAATTTGCATAATTTTATTATAATTCATTCTTTGAAAAATGACTCTAATTCTTCTACAAAATATAATATTTCAAAGACACAATTGTTGAATGAGAAATAATTAATAGTTTGATTAAAATTACACATCAAACGAAGTTAAAATCAAGAGCAAATAACTTGTGTTTTGATTCCAACTTTATCGTTTTCAAGATTCACTCACCCATATAGGTGCATAAATCTCGAAAAGGGTATTTGTTGAATGAGAAATTTTGGACCAATCACAAAGTGGCATGTCATTTCTCAAATTAAATTAAATTTGGGACTAATTAAAAGTTACATATGTCCCAAATTGAAATTGAAGACCTAAATTGACAAATTTCGTTGGTGCCATGTATTTTCGTCCTCACGATTGGATCAAATTAATTATTTTTTGTTCAATTAATTATTAATGTTTGGGCTAAAATTTAATTAAGTCCAAAAATAGATTTAATTTAGTCCAAAGACCCAACAAATGTCCAAATCTAATTAGTTGGGCCCAAGGGCCAAGTCCATGGACCAGCCAACCCAAGCCCACAAAGCCAACCTGAGAATTCTATAAATAGAGGAGTTATCTTCATTTAACCGGTTTAGAGGGCCTAGAGAATTTTTTCTACAATTAGAAGACTCCCTAACTCCTGAAGCTGAATTCTTCAATTGATTCTTCAATTGAGAGAATCAGAGGATCAAGTACTAGAGATCGAACCACATCCGCATCAAATCTACAAAAACACAAAAGTTCAACTACACGAAACACGTTTCTCCGAAAACCTCGTGCGAACAACAACAATATAATATATATATATATATATATATATATATATATATATATATATTATTTTTTTTTTTAAAAAAAAAAGTATGAATGTGGAAACAATTTTTGAACATTATTAACCTTCATTTAAAAAAAATACTTAAGTTACCCCTCCACGTTGCGGAAATTTATAAACCTTAATTTTTTAGGAAAAAAAATATATTTAAATTAATTCTCCACATTACCTTTATTTTAGTTACGTTTTTCTTAAATTTAAGTTTTTCTCTCTCACTCTACATAATTCCACATTTTTCTCTCTTCTAACATATCTCTATCTCTCTATCTCTCTTTCAATTCCATGTTTCTCTCTCCTCCTCTTGACTCTCCCGTCCCATCCATTCATAAATTCTTTTATCCTTTTAATTATCTCTAACCTAATCAAATAAACTCTTAATATCAAATTTGGATATAATTTTTTTTAGACCTCTAATATTCTAATATAAGTTATAAACCAAGACAAAGACATAAATTCTAGAATTAGTTTATAATTAAATCATATAATTAGATGATTATTACATGCTCACACAAAATGTCACAAATTGGTATTTACCTATTCTAGCACAAATGTCAAGAATGTCATGAAACATTTCATACTCATATCTTTTTTTGTCAACTTTTTTTTAATGTATTTAAATAAAATTTCAACACTATATTTTATAATATATCTAATTTTCTTGTAAAAAATATTATATTGTTGTAAAATATAAACAAAACAAGAACAAAAGAAGAATAAAAGAACAAAGTAGAGAGAATTAGAAAGTAGAGACAACAATTGAACTCAATTGTGGTGTGTATTACAAAGGCATCATTCCACACTATTTACAGGACATGAATGGTGTATGTTATATTATGTAATTTAATGGGAGGTTACGGATTTTGTAACCTATGTAGGTTATGGATATCTACACTAAATTTTACATTTATAATACTCCCCCTTAGATATCCATATTATATAGAATATATGCCTCGTTCAAATCTTACTAGGAAAAATCCAATGGGATAAAAACCTAGTGAAGGAAAGATAGTACATTATTCATATATTTTAACAACTGCCTCATTAAAAACCTTACTAGAAAAATCCAGTGGGATAAAACCGTAATCAAGGGAAAAAGAGTGCAGAACATATAACTCCCCTTCATGAAAGCATCACTTGATAACTCTTGGTTATCACATGCAAATGTTGTGTCTTAACTTCTCAAATGTTGCTGTTGGTAACACATTCGTCAATAAGTCCTCCAAGTCATCTTTTGAAGAAATATGTTGAATACTGATGTTGTCATTTTATGCTTTATTGTCTTCATGTAAGAACACTATTGGAACCAACATGAATCATCAGGATTTCAATATGCTTTAAAGTGGTTGTTGTTATGATCTGCTCCATAGGCGGCCATAAAATATAAAAATGCCTCTCCATGTACTAAGTAACCTGTTTAGGATCTAGCTCGCATGAGTTAGAAAAATAATCTGCATTTTCACAACCAACTAAATCATAATTAGATTTAGTATAATAAAATAAATTCATGTAAGCTAATTCTCAAATAAAATCTAACATATATTTAACTATACTTCAATATCTTTCTTTTGGAGAAATATTATATCTATGTAACAAAATTACTACAATACTACAATATCTAGTGTATAACTAGTAAGGATATATAAATGCACTTATTTCCCAAAATTATGGTTCTTCAGGACCCTAATTTTTTATTATCTTCCTAAAATTGAATGGTATATTTTTTCACATCAAGTGAATGAACCACCACAGGAGTGTTCAATGTTGTAACTAGTTCATATAAGATCTTTTCTGTGTAAATTGATGTAATCACATCTGCGCGCTTTATGTTTTATTTGCAAGGTAAGGCAAAACTTTGTTTACTGGAACTTTCATCTTAATTTCTTTTTTAAGAAACTTTATTGCCTTTGAAATCTCTTCAGGAGTTTCCATTATATATTCAGATCATCAACATATACGTATACAGTAAATCTTGACTATGATTTCTTTATAATATCATATTGACAAATAGGGTTATTTTATACCCTTATTTCAACAAATCTTTAATAAGATGATCACTATATCACATTCGTCAGGAATGTTTTTTTTTTATAAGAATCTCTATGATAAATATAATTCTCTAATATTTGAATTATATGATTTTGGTACCTTTAATTCTTCAAAGATTATCATTATTAAGAGATTCATTAAATGTGGTATGACTGCATCCATAAGATGTATATTAAACTTTTCATACACAGTCAAATAAATTAGATATCTTATGGTATTGTATATCCACTAGTAGAGGATATGTTCTATCATAGTCAATACCAATTCATTGAGAGAATTATTGTGGAATTTGTCTCGCTTTATATCATGTGACTTCACTCTATTTGTTTTTCTTACAAATACTCACTTTTTTCCCACATGTTTGACATTATCTGAAGTCTGGACTACTAGTCCTCACGATTTGAAAAATGAGTTTATTTCTATTGGATTGTTTCTTTCCACATAAACCAATCCCTTCTATGTCGACATTTTTCAATACATAATACTCATTTTCATAAATAATATCGTGAGAAATATTGAATGCAAAAAAATGTTGTCAACTTATATAAGTATGGTTCCGTCCTTTTTCTTGTCATGACATATAATTTCTCGAGATCTCTTTATTATCTTTATTTACTTAAAGATTCTTATGAGTACTCATATTTAGGATTTCTTCTGGAGTATCCATATTCTTAACTAAGTCATTTTTTTTTATTATTGACTACTTTTCGAGGATCTTTATCTTTGGAACCCATTTGCTTGTCTATCACGCTTCAGGCATGATTGTAGACTCATTAATAGTGACAACTTCTTGCATTGGGATATCACTTTTAGATGTTGTATTTACAACCAATATATATAATTTAGTAACTTTCTTACAACTATAAAGGCTCTGTAAATACATCTAGCATTTGATTTGTAATATTTAAATTAGTTATCTTTTGAACTTCTAGTTCAAAGTGATCTGTATGATGATCAAAATGAGACAATGCATATGCATTTCATTCAATTTCTTTTTCCAACTTTCTTAATTCCTCCCCCTAATGTTGGAAAATTTGTCTCATTAATGACAAATAGCAAATTGTGTAGTAAATATATCACCCATCAAGGGCTCATAGTATTTATTAATTGATGTGAAATCAATTTCAATATAGATTTATAACCTCTTTCGAGGATTCATTTTAATTACTTCATTATCTTAATTGTTGTTGTGTAATAATTTAATCATTTACTGGACATTTGCACACATGAAATATATTTGGCTTATGGCCATAAGCTCATAAGCTATTGACTTAGAGCATACACAACAATGTGATCTCATATAGATTTAGAAGTTTTGCTATTTGAACATAAGCTACAGGATGTTCAACATTTATCCCAATCAATTATCAAATATTGGGATGCAAACTCACTAGCATTATCAAAACAAAATTTTTAATTTCAAAATCATAAAATTGTACTCTTAACTATTCGAGCAACTAACCTTGCAGATGTAAGGTTTTGAAGATAATAAACATATATGTGACCATCAATTGGATGCGCCAACAAAACCATAAAATATTTAAATGGTTCACTTGAGATGTTCAATTTCAATTTTAACTAGTGAGAGTTTGATAATTAATCTCTTGAGAACAAAGCCATGTATGGCAATTTATTAGATGGAAGAATCTTCTAGTTCTTTAGTGGTTATGAAGGTATATTTTCAATAATTATTTTCACTATTGACCCAAAATGACTCATCATGTCAAATAAAAATATATTTGGATCAATGAACTTCGGGTTCATTGTTGCATATATTTCAATTACACGATATGTGTAATACAATTTAGAAGGAAAAGCATACAACTTTTCTATATGCATTTCCCGTAGGAGACAATAGATTATCAATTTCCCTAGATGATATTTATTACAATATATACATTCCAAATTTACTAAACTTCTATTTGATTTACAAGAGAATGTGGTATATCAATTGTCAATTTTGCTCCTCTGAGCAAAATAATATTTTTTTTTTCCAAAATGTTTAATCAAGTCTACAAGACTTAATATATATCATATTTGATTTTTCGCTTCAAACATTTAAATTTTGGAAAATATATTGTCTACTTCTAAGCATCATATGCATAGATGTACTATATGCAAAACATAAATATTATTAATTATTCTTTTCTCTTCAGGAGATTCAAAAGAAAACCAAATATCTCATATACAAGTGGGTCAAAAAGAATAATCATCTCTTCAGGAGATTCTAAAAACTTATAACATCCAAATATCATCATATTTAGGGGTTAAAATGATAAGTTATGATCTCTTCAAAAGATTCAAATAAATTCTCAAAATTTGTCATACCACACATCGTCTTTCTTTTCATTATCAAGGATTTTAATTTTTCAAAAAGACTCTTAATGTACGACAGGTACAAGATCATTGTCTCTTTTGCATCACATTTGAAATATAAAATTCTCATATAAATATGTGTGGTTTTAATAGAATAATTATTTATTCCTCTATTAAGATTATTTCAATCACAATTATTAAATATTGCAACATTCACGTCAATAGAATTAAATATAAGAGTCAATTAAACGAAAATGACAAAATAGACTGGTATCATAGACCATAGTTACCAGACATGGGATATGAACAAAGAAATAAGTATATTAGAAATACTGAATTTGATGGTGACTCAATTTATGTCTGGAATATAGATGGAATGCCAGACTTTTTAATTTCCGAAGTCCTTAATGAAATGCTCATGGCAGCCAACACCTATGAATCAAATGATCTTTCAGATCACCAAGCAGTAAGATTAATTCTCAATGGCTTCACAGGCACATTAAAAATGTGGTGGGACAATTGTCTTAGCCCCGAAGCTAGAGAAAACATAAAAACTCATAAGACAAAAGTTAAAAGAAAAAGAACAATTAAAGTTGAAAATACAGTGAAAATTGGGAAAGATGGGAGACCCATCAATGCAGCTTCTACTTCTAAAGAAATAGAAGAAGAAGAAGAAATAGAAGATGTTGTAGCAACCCTAGTCTACATTATAGCATATTATTTCACTGCAGCAAATGACTGTGGTGCTGAAAATCAAAGAAAAATATTAAAAAATTTGCGTTGCTAAAAAATGGGTAACTTCAAATGGTATAAAGACATGTTTATAGGTCGAATATACGCTCTCCATGATTGCAACCAACGACATTGGAAAGAACAATATATTGATGGCCTTCCAAATTTTATGGCAGAAAAAGTATACAACTCTCTCAATAAAATTTATAGCCAAAACATACCTTGGTTAGACTTAACCTACGGTCAAATAACCACAAAAATTATAGAATGTGGTTTAGAAATTTGTAATGAAATAAAAGTTCAAAGTAAAGTTCAAAAGGCTACTAATCTCCATAAGAGGGAAATGAAAACTTTCTGTTCTCAATATGGTTTCGAAAAATTAGAAGAGCCAAGCTCTTTTAAGAAAAGAATTTCAAAAAGAGCCTACAAAAATTATAGAACTCAAAAATATTATAAAAAACCTCAAAGAGAATATATCCCTTACAAACCAAAAAGATACCATAAAAGAAGTAATTACTACAAACAAACAGAAAACAAAAATCAAAGAAAAATTCAAAAGAATAAAAGGAATAAAGAAAAAGTTTTTTGTTACAAATGTAGAAAAGAAGGGCATTATGCAAATAAATGTCCAAGCAGAAAGAACGTAAACGAAATTGACAATGAAAATTATCTTTCTGACTCAAGCTTTTCTAGTTCAGAAGATTTTGAGCCTCAAATTCATGAAATTATTGAAGAAACAGATTCTTCATTCTCCAGCTCTGAAGAAACCTTTAAGGAAGGAATAGCAGCTTGTGGTTGCATCAATGTTCTAACAAGTGAGCAAGAAATTCTCTTTCAAACTATAGATCATATAACCGATGATGATCTTAAAAGAACAATACTCAAAACATTAAAAGATTCATGAACTATTTCTACCCCTCAGACTCAAAAAAGAAAAGAAATAAGACAAACGAATTTAACAGATATTTTACAAAAAAGGGAAGAAAAACCCGTAACAATAGAAGACTTGCAATTTGAAATCAATAGCTTAAAGAAAGAAATAAATCAAAATCGCATAGAAATTCAAGAAATCAAAAAAGATATGGATTTAATAAAATCAAAAGACTTTAAGAACTCTGATTTTGAAAAAGAAACAGAAGAAGGAGAAAACTTCTTGATAAATCAAATTTCAAAGGTACACTACCAAAAGTGGTATTCTATAATCACTTTAAAGATTCAAGATTTCAAAATAAAACTTAAGGTCTTGATAGATTCAAGAGCTGATCAAAATTGTATACAGCAAGGTTTAATACCTACAAAGTATTTTGAAAAAACAACAGAATCTTTAAGAAGCGCAAATGGACAACGTCTGAATATCAAATACAAGCTTTCAAATGTACACGTCTGTAATCAAGAATTTTTTTTTATAAATTCTTTTCTTCTAGTCAAAGATTTAAAACAAGAATTAATATTGGGAACACCTTTCTTAACTCAATTATACCCTATTAAAATAACCGAAAAAGGATTAGTAACAAAAATTTCTGGAAAAGAAATCATTTTTGAATTCATTAGCCCCATAATTCCACTAGAAATTTTGGGAATTAAGGAAATCAAAAATGAAGAAATAAAAAGAAAACAAAAACAAATTCAATTTTTAAAAGAAGAAATAAGTTATAAAAGAATTGAAGAAAATTTAAAAGAACCTTCAATTAAAAATAAGATTAAAGGAATTCTATTAAAAATAAAAACTGAAATTTGTTCAAACCTCCCAAATGCATTTTGGGACAGGAAAAAACATATAGTTGATCTTCCCTACATCAAAGAATTTAAAGAATCGGATATCCCTACAAAAGCTAGGCCGATTCAAATGAATTCAGAACTGCTAACACATTGCAGGAAAGAAATTCAGGACTTATTAGATAAAAAAGCTAATAAGGCCATCAAAAAGTCCATGGTCATGTGCAGCCTTCTACGTTAACAATGCAGCTGAACGAGAACGTGGAGTTCCAAGGTTAGTAATTAATTACAAACCCCTAAACAAAGTTTTAAAATGGATAAGATATCCAATTCCAAATACACAAGATTTATTAAAACGAATTTCAGGTGCAAAAGTATTTTCAAAATTTGATATGAAATCAGGATTTTGGCAAATCCAAATTTCTGAAAAGGATAAATACAAAACAGCTTTTAATGTTCCTATTGGACAATACGAATAGAATGTAATGCCATTTGGGCTAAAAAATGCCCCATCAGAATTTCAAAAAATAATGAATGACATTTTCAATGATTTTCAAGATTTTACAATAGTCTATATTGACGATGTTCTAGTTTTTTCCCCAAGCTTAGAAAAACATTTTAAGCATCTTGAAATCTTCATCGATATTATCAAAAGAAATGGCTTAGTAGTATCTATGTCTAAAGTCAAGTTATTTGAAACCAAAATAAGATTTTTGGGTTTTGAAATCCATCTAGGACTAATTCGGCCCATTCAAAGAACAATAGAATTTGCTTCAAATTTTCCAGATCAAATACTTGACAAAACCCAACTTCAAAGATTTTTGGGCTGTCTAAATTATGTTTCTGATTTTATTCAAAATCTCAGGCCCATTTGCGAACCACTTTTTCAAAGACTAAAAAAGAATCCACCTCAATGGTCTGAAAAACATACTCAAGTTGTACAAAAAATTAAAACTTTAGTCAGATCAATTCCCTGTTTAAGTCTTATCAACCCAAAGGCAAGACTAATAGTAGAAACAGATGCCTGTGATATAGGATATGGAGGAATCCTAAAACAATGTCTAGATAAGGCAGAATCAATAGTAAGATTTCACTCAGGAATTTGGAATGAAACTCAAAGAAATTATTCTACAGTAAAAAAGGAATTATTAGCCATACTCCTTTGTGTCCAAAAATTTCAAGGAGATTTAATCAATAAAAAATTTACAATTAAAACTGATTCAAGAGCCTCTAAATTCGTCCTCGAAAAAATGTTAAAAATCTTGTTTCAAAACAAATCTTTGCAAGGTGGCAGACAATTTTATCCTGCTTTGATTTTGAAATTTTGCCTATAAAAGGGGAGCAAAATCCCCTGGCAGACTATCTCTCAATGGAGTTTCTAACTCCAAAACTCTCCTTTCTCTCTAAAATCTCTCTCCCAATAGCAGAAGAAAATGAGTGAAAGAGATAGAAAGGTAATAGCCTCTTCTTCTTCAAAGGGCAAAAGCCCATCTTCTTCAAACTCAGCACCCTCACCAATGAGTGCTGATCAATACGCCATGGATCTAGGATTTACTCCAGTAACCAGATCCAGATCAAGAAATGTCGGCATACGGTCAATTTCTCCAATGGAGTCTTCAACTCTACCACCTAGGCCTTCGGCCTTCCTTGTAAAGCCACCCTCTGGTGGTGTTACTCAAATGAGACCTACTGTCTCTCCCTCTTCAAACCAGGGATCATCAATCCCTTCTCCATCAACGTACTCTCAGGTAGTCACACCAGAAAAGAGGTTTGTACCTCGACTTGAGATCAAAATTTATTTTCAAAAGTCTATATCTATAAATGAGCCTATCATTGAACTTGAATATCAAGGTCTCAAATTAGAAGAGACCATCTCAAAAATGTATCCCGAGGGTTTTAATTTCATCCCCGAGGATCTTAAAAAGACCAGAACTTTTTATGAGTTTATTCTCGTTGACACAAAGTCAGCAGAAATAACTCATATCCCAGATAAAAGTGATCCCTCAAGGATTGCTTATTCAAAATTAAAAATTTTCAAAGCTTTGAATCCTACCCATTGGAATCAAGACATTTATACCGAAAAATCATTTTCAAAACCTTTTGTACCTCAAACATTTTCATATCGGGACTATATTAGAGCCTGGTATAATGTTATGTGGTACTCAAATTATAACCACTCTTGGTTCATATCCTTCTGTCAAAATGCCTACAAGATCAATTTTCTTTTATGGTTCATTCAATGGTGGAATACATTCGAAATGACGGATGATATTCTTCCAAGTCCCTTGCAAGAATCATATTTTTATTTTGCAAGAACAATCCAAAAAACATCGTTCCACAATTCGAGGCGTTTTTGCTTATATTTTCAAATACCATGGATATTTTGCTGGAATTTCTCAACCAGCTCATATCCTCAATATAAAATAAATACAAAAGTTCTCAAAATAAAATGGTGAGATAAGTATAATTTCCAACACGTCACCATCAAGAATATTAAAGAATGGTTCGCAGAGAACGGATATCTTCAAGACATGGATTTAAAGAAGAACGTAGAGTTCTTAAATGATAAATCAAAATTATTAGCAGCTTTAGCACAGACAACTTCAGAAGCTAACTTCCAAAAAATATTGGCCCTTGCAACTTCAAATTCGTCGTTGAGTGCATCTCTGCCTGCCTCAATAGAAGAAAATGAGGACGAACCAGAGTACAACCTTGACGACCCATTTCTCGACTCACAACCCATGTGAGCTTCGAATCCAATAAATTAACCTGTTTCACCAAGAAACAAATGGTGTTCATAAGGGATGTTTCATAAAGAAGCAATTCCATTATCATTATTATTACTATAAAAAAAATGTATATTCTCATCTCTAGATCTCATGTGTAAATTTTGTATATTTCCTTCCAGTTTACACTGTGTATAAATTTCTGTTGGCAAGAGCTGAAGAACAAATGTTTTGAAGCAGTAGTGCAACCAAAGAAGAAATTTGAATCCTCGAAGACATATAATTTTGGTTAGTCCTTGCGTCCGCTCATTCGACAGCGTCTAGTTTGGCCCATTCGCAAAATGGTATAAGTCGGAGTTTTTGGCCTATAATCAGTCTAGCGCAAATGAGTACTTGGAAGAATCAAGATTTCGGTCGACGATGAAGCAAATTTAAAATAGAAGAAACTACAACCATAAAAAAATTTGCCGACAAAATTTTACTTATCTCCACAAATCTTATCTTTTGGCATGGTCCCTCATGCTACTTTGACCTTATCTCTTACATCTTCTCTCCTACCTTATCTTTTCTTATCTTTTCTTATATCTTGTCTCCCTTATCTTTTGTAATAATTTCTCACTTCTTATCACCCTTTCTTTTCATATTGTAATAATTTTTCCATCACCTTTTCTTTCCATATTGTAATAATGTTGGTATTTTGATATTTTTGTAGTTTTGTATTTTAGTTCAAATTATTGGAGTCTATTCCAATAATATTAGTAACTTTATAAAAACCAAGCTTCATTTGATTTATTTCTTTCTTTAAGCTATCTTATATTAAATGGTCGAAATTCATTATTTTGCATAAATCATAAGCTTATTTTGATTTATGCAATTTCAAGTGCATTGAATCACAATTAGTTTTAGGAAAGTAATGAACTATTATGCATAACTTTCAAATTTTACCATGAGAGAATTCATTCAAAAATATATTATCACTATATATAAATTTTTAAAGTTTACAAAATCCACATGAGAATAATTTAAATATTCATTTAAATATTTAACAATCCAATAAATTTCAATAGGCAAACAAAAATTTGACTGATTCAACTCCCAGGTTGGTTTCCAGGTAGAGGTGTTCCCTTATGGTTAGCTTAAATACCTCATCCTAGCTAAAACCATCCTTAGACAGAGTTATCTTATAGTCAAATTTTTATTTCTAATTCATTAATATTTTAATTAATAGATTAATGAATCTAAGTGAATTATTGAGGTTTATTTTTCATCTTATAAAAATTAATTCACTTAAGGAATAATCTTTAATATTTTAAAAGATAATATTATAAGAAGATAATTTTAACATATAAAAGATAATATGTGTAGAAGAGAATCATAATAATCCTTATTGAAAATTTCCAATTGTTAGAAATATGAGAGATAAACACATCGTAATTCAATTTTCCTATTCAAATATATGGAAAATATAAATTAATTAGGAAACATCTCAACTGAATTGACCATAATTTACAACCTTATTCTAAATGGCATACTTTAGGCAAAATATCAAGCATTTTAAACATATATGATAATTTACAATTTGGTAGTCTTAAGAAATTGAAGACAATTTAAATTATATTGATTTGAATTTAGAATTCAAAAACCTTAAAAAAAAAATTTTTTTTTGCTCAACTTACACAATCACTTTGAAGAAGTTATTCAATTCACAAATTCAAAATTGTTTATGGCTTAACAATAATAAACATACATATGTATATTTGTATATACTTCAAATCAAATTTAAACCAAAATGCGAATTATCTATGTTAAATATGTATCATATGCACCCCAAAGGCATAAAATTTAAAGTTGAATGCTCAATGGGCTTTATATGAATTTTCAATAATAATGCTTAATTGCTTTATACCAAAGCGCATTCAAGAGTTCATGTAGGCAAATGCACGCTTAACACAAATGCTTATAAAAGCAAGATTAACTTTACTTCAAAGGTTGAAAAATCTTATCACTGGTAGTAGAATAACTCCAATCAAAATCAAGAATAAATAAGGTCTAGGAAACCAAAATTACCATGCAACCTACTGCTTAGGTTTTCTTATTAAAAAAATCTCATAATATAACTTTTTACCTTGATCTAACTAAAAGTTTACAAAAAAAAAAAAAAAAAACTAATACCAATGTACCTTAAAAATCTATTAGCAAACACATAAATCACATATATGATTAAAATAGAGTACTCACCTTATTTTGAACTTTAGTTTTAATAGAATAAAGATGAATGGTGGTGGTGAGAAAACCAATGATGAATACATCAAACAATATGTATAATTTGTTTCCTCTAAATCAAACAAGACCAAATCACCAAAATCAAAATACTCACCGTATTTGAACGAAATTCTAAATACCTTAAAAATTATGGAGAAAATTCTAGCGGGTCTTTAGCGTTCTTGATATTCCAATGAACCGAATCCAATCTCTACAAAAGCTTCAAAGTGGTAGAGACTCGTGCTGATAACGTGTTGTAAAATATGAACAAAACAAGAACAAAAGAACAAAGTAGAGAGAATTAGAAAGTAGAGACAACAATTGAACTCAATTGTGGTGTGTATTACAAAGGCACCATTCCACACTATTTATAGGACATGAATGGTGTATGTTACATTATGTAATTTAATGGGAGGTTATGGATTTTGTAACCTAGGTAGGTTATGGATATCTACACTAAATATTACATTTATAATATGTATGTATTTATTTTTGTCCATCATATTTTAAATATTTTTATTTGTAATCTTTCCATTTGTAAATACTTAATTCTTTGGGTTTATTGTAAAAAATTACAAAGACATACCAAATGATCTCGTTCAATTATCTTTAACCATTCAATTTTTTTTTATTTTTTTAAAGAAAGAAATTGAAAAAAAAAATTATTCGACCTTTTCATAACTGCAAAAATTAAACTTCATAAAATAAAATATATTTGAAAAGTGAAAAATAATTAAAGTTTAAAAATAATAAAAATGCAAAAAAAAAAAAAAAAAACAGTTCCTCAATTATATATGACAACATTTGTAATAAACGACATTGACATAATTGGTAGCAATCTAGATAAATCATGAAATGCTTAGTATGAGTTTCTAGCTTCTCCTATTGCCGCTAGAGAAGTACCAAATTGTTTGGTCAAATTTATTTCAATTTTTATTGTCTAAAAAACACAATACATACATATATATCCATAATCGGGTTGCACAATATAAAAATAAAAATAAAAAAAAAAAAAAATAGAAAAAAGTGAAAATTAGTCGACAACAACGATAAAAAATAGATGTAATCATCTATATGAGGGAGATTAGATTTATTCCAAAATTTCACAAGAAAGAAATGTATAGAGAAGAAAAAGAGTAGAAATCTCACATTGTTGTTGAAAATGAGTAGAAGATGAACCTCAAATTGTCGTTAAGAATGAGAAAAAGATAATTCTATCGCGATTTATCTTTGATAGACAGTGAAATTTTTCTATATTTGTAAATAGTTTGATATTTTTCCCTGTTTATAGTAATTTTCCTTTTCTCAACAAGTGAATTTAATATTAAAATACTAGTTTATTTCAATTTTAAATTAGTGTATTATGGTAAAAAGATTGACCCTTTTCAAATAATTAAATTGACACACGTCTATGAAATTTTATTTCAAAATCTAGTAGAATTAAAAAAACAATAAATTAAATAAAATTATAATTTTAGTCAAAATTACTAGGGAAATTGTTGTGTATAGAAAAAAAAAACAAAAGTAATTACACATATAGAAAAAAGTGCACCCTATGCTTTTGTATTTTCTACTTTTTTTTCTATATGTGTAATTACTTTTAATTTTTTCTATTTGTGAAAAGACCCCAAATTACTATTTCAAAATTATAAAAAAATATATTCTTCTAAATTTTTTAGTTCATTTTTAACTTAACTATATTAAATAATTAAGATGACAAAATTAAACTAATATAAAATCTAACCACAGATTAAATACAAGAAAATATTTCACGAACTTAAGATTTATAAATCTGCACATCATTTCCAAGCTTCCTAAATCTGCACTCCAAATATAAGCTTCAAACCAAGACCTCCAAAACTTACACCCCAAGCTACCTAAATCGAGCCTAACCCCAAACTTAAGATTCCAAACTTGCACATCAAATGCCCCTCAAAAGTTTAAAAAATACCCTTAAACTAAAAAAAAAAAAAAAAAAAGTTAAAAAATACCCTTATTTTTATATGAACAGAAACGGTCAATATCGTCAATATCTTCCTTTTTTACTCCACTTTTTTTTTTTGGTAATTGTGTGACATTTGTCTATCTAAAATAAATAAATGAATGAAATTGCATACTTCAATTAAGGTATATGAACTATAATAAAAAAAAAGAAAATTAAAAAATCACCGATGGATTTTAGGACTAAATTGTTTTAACAAAGCTATACATTTTTTTATTCGACTATTTATTGTTTTGGTATGTTTTAAGAGGAAATTTTAATTTTGGGATTTTGTGGAATTTTATGTTTTAACTTAAAATTTTGAATTTTATTTTGGTTGCGGAGAAAATTGATGTAAATTAATAGCTGAAAACTTAAGAGAAAAATAAGAGTATCTTTATGGAAAAAAAATTAGAAAATCTAAATTTGTTTTAAATTTTGTTCTTTTCAAACCTAAGAAAATTTAAAAAAAAAATGATCACCATATTAACTCCATGAGCATTTTTAATTTTTTTAAAAAAGTTTTTAAAATTATTTTTGCTATTAACAGTTTTTGTTCATATACTTTTTAATTTTTTTTTAACTTAAGGTATTTTTAAAACTTTGAAAAGTTTAGTAATATTTTTGAAACACAATTTTAGCGGTTTTATCCCAAACTAGTGATAATATGATATTTTTTTAATTGAAGTTTAAATGTATTTTTAAAACTTTCCCAAGTTTGGAATTGTTTTTGACGTAAAAGTTTATAGGAAAATTTCATAAAATGACCCATTTTGATAAAAAACTTTATTGACATTGACCCTTTTGCTATGTGAAGTACCATTTTTAACCCTACAATTTTAAAACAATTCGGCGCGCGCTCCCTCCCACACTCCCGTCTCTTACTATTCCAAATACTAAAGGATCGTTTGGCTTTCCTCGCTCATTTACGCTCATTTTGCTTTCAAGTTATCCGTTTCTCTCTCAAGCTCGTCTTCTTCCTCACACTCCTTCTTCGAACGTTTCTGAGCTGCTTGTCGATCGTCTCTTCCATTCACGATCGTCTCTTCCATTCACGATCGTCTCTTCGCTCATTTACTATCACTCAACGCTCAGTTCTCTTCCATTCTTCGAGAGGTATGTGCATGTTCTATTAAACGATCTCTGGGTTTAGGGTTTATCGCATAGAGTTTGATACTCGATATCTGGGGTTTAGGGTTGATCGCATAGAGTGTAATACACAGTCGTTTAGGATGTAGACACACGATCGCGTAGGTTTAGATAAACGATTGCTGAGTATTTAATAAACGATCGCTTATCTTGTCATACACGATCGCTTAGCTTAGTATACCCGATTGCTTAATTGTTCATATGTGATCGCTTAGTATAGGGTGAACGATCGCCTAGTATAGGGTGAACGATCGCTTAGCTTAAATTACACGACCGCTTAGCTGTTCATACGTGATCGCTTATTACAGGGTGCACGATCGTTTAGTATAGGGTGAACGATCACCTAGTATAGGGTGAACGATCGCTTAGCTTAAATTACACGATCACTTAGTTGTTCATACGTGATCGCTTATTACAGGGTGCACGATCGTTTAGTATAGTATGCACGATCGTGTAGCTTAGTATACACGATCGCTTAGGGTATGATACACGATCGCTTAGTATATGATACACGATCGCTTATATATTCTGATTACTTATCTCTTATTTAATGTGTCTGTTTTGTAGAGTTGAGATGGCGCATTCAGTACGAGCTAAAAAATACTTCCCTGCTACCGTTTCTTGTTTGGTGCACATTGGCAACACAAATGAACTGATCAAGAAGAAGCTTACTGAATCGCAGTTGGGCATGTTTAGGAAAACATGCTTTGGACCACTACTGGACGTGAATCTCGTCTTCAATGGACAACTGATCCATCATTTTCTACTAAGGGAGGTCACTGATGACAATCTGGATGTTGTAAGCTTCAACATATTGGGAAAGAAAGTCACATTCACACAGATGACTTCAACTTGATTACCGGTTTGTGGCCTACCGAGCAAAGAGTTCAACGGGACACCAATAGTGAGAGGCTACGGGAAGTCATCCTTGGACCAACTGTAGATAGTAAACCAGTTCTCTATAAGGATGTAAAGAACGCGTTTGTAAAGGCCATATTTGCAAGCGATGAAGATGCAGTGAAGGTTGCATTGGCCTTGTACATAGAGATTGTATTGATGGGAAAAGGCAAGAAAACACAGTTCAATTTAAGGACACTTGGGATAGTTGACGACACTAAAGTATTCGTCAATTATGATTGGTCATCGGTGATCTACAAACGATTGCTGGATAGTCTGCAGACCATATTGCGTGGGAAGAAGGAGACCCACGAGATAAAGAAACAATCAAATCCCAAATATGTCACCTATTATTGTGTAAAGGGATTTACACATGCCTTCCAGGTAATTACATTTCAATATAGTTTATTCAAACTGATATGTATTGTTATATATATACTAACTGCATGTTTACATAATGTAGGTATGGGCTTACGAGATACTGTCATCCTCAAATAAGTTCATAGCCACCAAAAGTAACAAGAATGCAGTCCCACGCATTCTGAGCTGGACATGTTCTCAAGCTCCATCGTGGAAGACGCTCGATCAGAATGTCTTCCAACCCAAAAAGGTAAGAATACTCATCAATATATTTTAAACTGCACGATCGCATATACTAAATTACACGATCGCTTAGGTTATAATACACGATCGCGTAGCTTAAACTGCACGATCGCGTAGCTTAAACTACACGATCACATAACTTAAACTACATATGACTGACATGTTGTCATATTTTATGCATATCAGACGATCGTTGTGTTAAGGCTTACACCCACATCACCTGAGATTCGGTACAAGGAAGATCGCACTGCTGGGACTCATCTCATCCAAGTTAATGACGAACGAACAAACCAGATTGAGGATGAGGATGTCCCATCAGGTGGTGATGGTGAGGTTGGAGTTGACCATCAGCAAGCGGATGAGGGGCAGCAGGATGCGGTGTTTGATGAGCAATATGAAGCCCCTGAAGCCAATCCGCTGATTCCTGAGGAGTATAGGGTAGTGGAGTAGCGCGTGGTAGAGCCAACCACACGTAGTGAAAGGCATGCAAAGCCTTCCGAGAAGCACACTCAACCCTCAAGAACTTCTCACGAACAATCCAAATCCTCAAAGCGGCACAAGCACACTCACACCTCCAGACGTGTGAGAGAAGAAATATCAGCCGGTTACAAGGACTTGGCGAATCTGACAACAATTGTTTGTCAGATGGGTGATGCGTGGAACCAACAGCACGAACGCATCACCCAAGAATTGAATGAAATAAAAATGCTAATACAACATCAAACCAAGGTTAGTATATTTCTATTTTTCTTTGCTCATTCAGTAAGTGATCGCCTACCATATTAAGTAAGCGATCGTTGGGTCTTATATAAACGATCGATTAGCATATGTACACGATCGTATATTACATAGTACGCGATCGTTGAGTATATGGTATACGATCGTTTATGAAATCCTAAACGATCGCATATAATGTCTATACGATCGTTTATTAAAAATACCCGATTGTTTAGTATATGGTATACGATCGTTTACTATTTATACTACCTCTTATTACAAGTGAACTAACTTAGTTTCATATCTTCTATAGGATGTCAATGACCAGCAGGTGTCCGTCAAGGAGACTTGATGGACATATGCGTAGCAGAAGATCAACAACTGTCCACGGTTGGGAATGTGGACTCTTTGACGGTGTCTACGATAGTCATAAAAGCTGCCACAGAACTCCCCATCGAAGCTGCCACAAAACTCTCCATCGAAGATGCTGTTCATCCAACCGTGCAACCGTTGGTTGAGGTTGCAGTCGAAGAAGTCCAAATCCAACCATTTACCTTGAGGACTCATTTCGACGTGTAGCAGTCAGAGGGGAGTATCATCCAGGCTGGTGATGGTGATCAGAAGGTATGGATGATTGTTAGTTAATTACACATTTAATTACACATTGTTAGTGTAACGACCCGACTTTCTAAGAATCGCTACCTCATGCATGCACACGTTTCAAAACGACTCCTTTAACATACTTGACTAAAATAAACGAGATTTATCAAACAAATAATTTCATTAAATTTAAATAGCTGAAATTCTTGACTCGGGGTACCCCAAAACATAGTTAACAAATAAAAGAAATAATTCTTCACGAAGCTAGCTGGACAACTTATTTAAATGGAAAAAAAATATCATCAATAATGGAAATGCGGAAGCTCTCTCGTGTCCCTATTTGGCCGGTCATGGATTCTGTTTGTCGCCCGCCGGTCCGTTCCTAGCTTTTCCTGAAAACATGAAATTTCAACTGAGTGAGTATAAAACTCAGTAAGTAATCCCACTGCTGGGATTCCTAGATATGTAGGCCAAGTGCCCCGTCACCACGCCTAGCGGCCTAAGGGCACGCCGTCAATACTGTGGTGTAGGCCTGATGACCCACACAAGTGAACATGGAGGTGAACCCGTCGGTCCACACATGTCTAGTGGCCTGATGGCACACCGTCAAAACTGGAGGTGAACCTGATGAGAACCCGTCAGTCCACAGGTCTAGTGGCCTGATGGCACACCGTCAACACTGAAGGTGAACCCGATAGTTCACCTAATAATATAGCATGGGACTACGACATTGGCATCCAATTAAATCACACATAACATACACAACGGTAAACTGGTACCATCTCAACAGCAGATAAAAGCTAGATAAACCATACATGCCAATGGTCTGAAAAATAAACATACCAATAGCTAAATAAACCATGAAAGGCCAATTGCCAACATACTATGAAACTGCTGCCAGCAGTAGAATCACTTACCTCAATAATATAAATCCAGTAACAAACATGTAGGAGCCTCCCCCAAACTCCAGTCCTAAAATCAAAAGATCCAAATTAAATAGTCGAATAGAAACTTTCTTCCCAACAACATTAAATTTCAATAACTCAGTACCCACCTCGCCTCGAGCTGCAACCCAATCCAACGACGCTTATATATATTTTCCTACAGTCTCCCACCTAAACAGCGTGAACAACATCAAGCTTAAACCAAGCTTCACTGGTATTTATTTCAGTCAATGGCCCAGACAAAAGAAAACTTACCCCGAATTTAACAACCAAACGATACCGCGACGGCGACCGACGAGCGGCTGGGCAACTGGCGCGCGACGGCTGCTGGCGGAGGCGGCGACGAGCGCGGCTGCTGGACGGAAGTTGCTGCGATGCGCGGCTGTCGGGCGGAGGTGCCACAGCGGCGGCTGCTTGTGGAGGCGTGACTGATCGGCGCGCGGCGGCTGGGCGACGCGACGGTGGGCGAAGGCGGCTGGGCGACGCGAACGGCAGCTGGGCGGCACGAACGGCAAGCAGACGGTGATCGTGGAGCGGTTGTCTTCGCGCAGAAGGAGATGGAGCGGCTGTCTTCGCGCAGAAGGAGAAGAAGAGAAGAAGAAAAGGGTTTCACGCATACCGAGGTGCCCAATTAAATAAATATATAATTTATTAAAATTAATATAAAAAATAATTTATATTATTATTTAAATAATATAAATTATTTTTAAATAATAATAATAAATCTATATATTTATATTTATATATATATTATTATTCCTTTTTCTTCTCCAAACCATACTATTATTCCTCAAATCCTCCACAATAAAGTATAATTTATACTGTTTAAATTCGAATCCCATAAAATCTCCAACACATAATTTATTAACCCTTGAAATTAAATTGTGGGACGTTACAGTTAGTTTATGCATATTTTCTTAGTTTATGCATATTGCTTTACTTATTGACTAACCTTTGATACACATGATGAAAATGATCGACCTGAGCGTCGAAAAAGAAGCAAGTCATCCAAGTTCTCACCCGAAGAAATCAAGAGGGCAAAGAAAGTCGTATCGGGTGAGAAGAAGGAGGTCGATCAGTTGGTTGAACATGTCGATGATACGACCATTAGTGAAGCCGCTCCATCGGCAGACAACGAAGCCCAATTGGCATCAACAACCCAAGAACCCCAGGTAATTGAGTCTCATGTAATCGTGAGGACAATAAAGACCGAGGCATCTGTTGCTGAACTAAAACCTCCAACAGGTGTCATAAGTTCAAGCCAGGTGGTCCCCGTTCCTGATTTTCCCATGAGGACAATACGATCATATGACCCGTTGTTCCCGGTGCCAGATGTTCTTTGGGCAGCATATAGAAAGTGGAGGAGTAACCCAAAGACAAAGGACGAGGAGCGCACAGTGGTCTATACATTTCGGACCAAGGACTTCTTCAGAAACCTGGAGAAGAACACCTGGATACTTGGGGATGTAAGTACACGATCGCTTATTATTGTCTACATGATCGTGTTCCCATATTGATATATGATCGCTTATCACTATATAAACGATCGTATATGATTATGTAAACGATCGCTTTCATTCGAATACATGATCGTTGTTGTATATGGTATGCGATCGTGTAATACTACCTAAACGATCGCTTATAGAACAATAAGTTATCTCTTACCATTCTATAAGCGATCGTTTATATAGTGGTACACGATCGCTTATGATAACTTACACGATCGTTTATGTTAATGATAAACGATCGTGTACTTTATCACAACGATCGTTTATGATAACATCCACTTATATAATATCTACTTTGTGAACCAGACTATGGACCTTCTGTTGATGCACGTGCACCGTAAGCTGCATTCCAGACCTGATCTCTACACGTATCGATTCAGTGTGGTCGATTCGAGTTTCATGGTACGTAATACTCATACCTTTAATAATTTATATTCGTAGTATCACACTAACAATAATTTCCTACAGGATGCCATCGTGATCGAAGGAGGAGTTTCTTCAAAGATCACAATGGAAGGATTGGTGATGAGTGACAGGACAGTAGCATCATGGGCAAATCATGAAGCGCACCTAAAGTTCTGGTTAGAAAGTATGTTCTTCCTCAACTATGCGCTCGGACAACATGAAGAGTATAAGCCAGCATGGTCTGAGGTAGATTTCATTTTCGGACCAGTCAACATCAACGAACACTAGCTGATGACTGCTACTGATCTCCATAATTATACGATCTACATGTTCGACTCAATGCCAACCTACATCCGAGAGGACATTGTGAATCATACTCTCAACCGAGTCGCCCGATCAATGCCGTCCATCCTGATAGCCATTGGATTTGACAAACAGAAGATTGCCTTCAAGTACGAGCCGTGGCAAGTGAAGCGGTCGAAAGTTACCCTCCAATTTGGCAAATCATTGGATTGCGGTATTTTTTGTGTAAAGTTTATAGAATATCTTGTAACCAAGAAAGACAATAGTAGTCTTAGGCAAGATAAAATGTCTTTATTTAGGAAACAATATGTCGCCGAACTTTGGGCGAATAAATACATTTGGTGATTTTTTGTAATACAGTATCTCAATTGTTATTACAATTTGGATTTACATTATGACAATTGTTCAATGTAACAACCTTAATCAAACACAATATAAACAACAAACATAAAAAAAAGGAAGAAAAAAACGAGTTTGAAATAAATACAAGTGTTGTTAACTAAACGATCGCTTAATATTAATTAAGCGATCGCTTAGTATGTAGTAAACGATCGCCGAATGCATAGTACACGATCGCTTAGCATATACTATACGACCGCTTATACGTGCTAAGCGATCGTTTGGTATATGTTATGCGATCGTTTATTAAGTATTAAGCGATTATATGTTAAGTACTAAGCGATCGTATGGTCAATAATAAGCGATATGTTTTCTTATTGTGACCTTTTTGACCACATTGTGTGCACCTGTGGATTTGTCGTGGCTCCTCGCCAGTTGAAGGGATTCTAACGGTTTGACGTCGAACGACAGTCGGTACTGTTTGTGGTGGAAGAAGTTCTAATTCTTCGAACTCTGGTCTTCATCCCCATTTTTGCCTATGTCCAACTGGAATGATCGGTTCTGCATATGCCGCAACGACACACTCGATGGTAAACCACTTCCCACATAATGTTTGCGCATTTATATTTCGGATGGCCGCCACAGCAACTGCATGAGAGCATGGGATCTCCATGCAATTGAACTCCATGCAGGTGCACGTCCTTGAATGAAGATCAACCAACCCACCCAAATGTCCATCATCGACATTAATTACATGCATGTCCACCGGAGAAACCCGATATGTTCTAGACATCAATTCTGCTTCTTTGAGAATGGACATTGCATAATCAGATACGATGGTTGTGCATGCAATTGCATGCGTGCGTCGGACGTAGAACCAACCCTAAAGCCACTCACGAATGTGCTCCAACAACTTCGTGATTGGTAGCTCACGTGCATCTTTTAATACTCCATTGAGGCACTCTACAATATTTGTTGTCATTTTGTCATACCTACAATAGACTTCATACACTCTTGCCCACCGTTGTAACCCAATCTCCTCAAGATACGTCGTCACCCCGGTATATCGATGGAGCTTGGACCAATATATCTCAAATTCAGACATCCTATAAGCTTTGGCGGTAAAATAAAAGTATGGGAGTATGTCTTTATTCTTGAATTTATCCACCAGATTATTCCTAATGTGGTATATACACAGTGCATGAAACGCTTCAGGAAATACAGTTGAAATAGCTTTTCCAATGGATTTGTGACGATCTGATATAATAACTAAATCTACAATGTCTTCAATGGAAGCCTTCAAGTTAGTCATGAACCAAGTCCAGGATGCATCCGTCTCAATATCTACAATACCGAATGCAATGGGGTATATGTTGTTATTGCCATCAATACATGTTGCTATTAACAACATACCTTTGTATTTCTCGTGCAAATGAGTCTCATCGACCACGATTACAGGGCGGATGCAATTCAAGAATCCCCTGATACATGGACCCAATGCCATGAAGACGTATTTAAAATATTGATTGTCTTCCACTTCAACCTCAAATACCATGCCTGGATTTGCAAGTTTCAGTGCCTCCCTGTATGCATGAACAATGGCATATGAACCCTCCGGTGACCCTCTTGCAAATACCAAAGCATACTCTCTTGCACGATAAGCCCGCCCGTAACTTATATTCACCCCATAATCTCGTCGGACGTCTTCAATTATATCCCTTGGGCGATATGTTCGACCAACTTGGTCGTATTTGGACTTGATCAGGTGTCTGATAACCCAACTTTTAGCTTGTCGATGGTTACCAACTCTCATTTCAAGTGCACTTGTGTGGACGCTTGGATATTTAGTCACTTTAAATGACTCATTTCCTTCCAATTTTTTTGCACGTACCCTCCACTTGCAACCCTCTATCAAACATCGTACTGTTAGCAGGCTCTTCGTAGACTTCTTTATACGAAAGTCAAAATTCTTTCTCATTGCAAATATTGATAATTTAATTGATAAATCGTGTTTCGAAAAGAAAATCTGACCAGCCTTTAAATCTTCATCAATCAGACAATCATGTGGTATTGTGATGAGATCATCATATAATGAACCGTCTAATGGTCTTGGTATGTCTACAAACGGTTGGGTTGGCATAATGGACTGCATCTGAACTGAAGGCATCGCCATAGATGGAATGGGAGCAGCTGGTGTTGGAACATTAATGGAAGGTGTTGGAATGTGAATGGAAGGTGTTGGAATGGTTGGTGCTGCAGAATTTGTTTCTAGTGCATCATCGGCATCAAAGTGCGGACTACATGCAGAGTGGATATTGTGACCAATCTACTCTTCATTTTCGTCATCCCTCAAATTACACGGCTCTATATTTCCACCTAGGGAAGACATGGTTGGAATGTGTGTTGGAATGGGTGAAAACCCGACATTTTGAGCAGTTTGATTACACTGCTGGTACATATCGTCTGTGTCAAACCCATGTCGTTCGTGGGGTGTAACTGATACAAACAATTGCATTGGGATGCATCAGTGCCTTCTAGAAAGAAGCTAAGGTCTTCATCATCCACTATGTCCATTGGAGGAGCTTGCATCGATAGATTGTAACAACATTTGATGTGTCCAGCATATACGGATCGATGTTCAATCGTTGGTGTAGAGTGCTCACTAATTCACTACACGTTATATCTTTTCTAACCTTCAGACCTTTCAGCTGACCTCCAACATAATTTCTCCCGGACTGATCCCAATCCCCACCAAACCTTACAAAGATGTGAATTGGTGTCATTGGTCTGCAATCAGAAAACACGCAAGTTGGGTTCGAGTTGCAATTAAAATACGCGATTTAACATCAAATAAGATAAGCGATCGCTCATTCAATTCATACACGATCGTTCAGTATGTAATAAGCGATCGCCTACAACTCGATATGAGATCGCATACAATTCGATATAAGCGATCGCATAGCAAGTTGTATGCTATCTCATATCGAGTTGTAGGCGATCGCTTATCCAGTATAAGCGATCACATATGTTTATTTAAACGATCTTGTATTTATTAATACGCGATCGTTTATGAAATACACAACGATCTCTTGCACTGATTTGAGCGATCTGAAAACATATATCTTCGTAATCACTTACATTGACCTGACGATTCTGTGTTTTTCGGTTTGGACGAAAATTTTTGATCTGTATCCAAAGAAAAAATAGACTGAACGAAGTCGAAAGCGACGGATAGGGAGAATGTTCGACTGAAACTCTGAGATATCAGTGGGAAAAAATGCTTTGGGAGTTCGACTGCCAGTGAATAAACCGTGATAGTGATATTTCATTGTTGATATCAATAGCATTCAATGTTGTTGGTAGAATATTAGTTCAAAATAAATGCTTTGGTACAATGTTGGTGTTGCATTCAAAAGCTGACAAGTGGATACTTAGTCACTATGAGTTCAGCTGAAGAGAAGGAGAAGAAAATGATGTTTTAAAAAGTTAGGGATAAAAATGGTATTTCACATGGTGAAAAGGTCAACCATAGAAAAGTTTTTGAGTTAAAGTAAGTGGTAGAGAAGTTTTATCAAAATGAGTCATTTTATAAAATTTTCCAAGTTTATAGGCATTTTTTACCATTTAGAAAAAAAAAAAAACCAGCGTCCATCATCCTTTTCTTCCTCTCCATTGCGCCGACCGACCACCCCCTTCTTCAAACCTCTTCACTGGCGACCAAACCCGCGAGCAGCTGCGTTACCACGGACTCAGCGACCAGTCCTTGCCATCCGACGATTCAGATCGACGTGCTCTTGCTTCACGTTCAATGGCGGAGGTAGTCTGCGACATGAATACCTATTCGAAGCATGTTTCTTTTCCATTTCAGATTTCGGCGCGAACATCAAGTTATTCAACACGTTTTCGTCGACTATGAGAATTTTCCAGCAACGTTTTTTACTTGGGTGAGCTTTTGACGAGTTTCGGCGTTAACCCACTCTCCAGTTGGTTTCAAAGAAGTTTACCCATAACGTTTAAGGTAAGGACGTTTTCGGACCCCAACCAGCAAGGTTCGAAACCTTTTCGGTAAGTTTTGATATGGGTTATTGCTTTATTTTTCCTTTTCGAATTGGATGTGAGCGTTGGAATATTGTTCTGAACTCTCGAAATTTGTTTGTTGTTATGCTTGGATAAATTATTTAGTATTTGATTAAGGTTCAGCAAGGTTGAACACGTTTCGGACTAGTTCAGACTCAGTTAAAGCATGTTAGAGCAATCTTTGGTTTGTGAAAGTGTGTTGGTTGTATTTTTGGACTAATTCGGGGTGATTAATTAAGGTTTATGGTGGATTTTGGTTAAGAATATGTGTTTTGGAAAACCTCCCAATGTTTATTGAGGTTTTCGAACTAAGTTCTAACACTTAAACATGATGTTTATTATTTAGGCGTTGTAAGAGTTGATGTTCGTTCAATGAAGTGGTTTTTCGGATTGGGAATTATAGGATTGTTGATCGAGTAAGTAGTTTCCACATTCTTCCACAATGTAAATTTTGATAAAGATATATTTTGACAGCTATGTTTTGATATACGATTGAAAGTTTGAAAATAGGTTTTGCACCATTTAAAACAAACTAAACCTGTTTTGGATGTTTTAAATAGTTTCTTATTAGAAAACATGTTTTATGTGATTTGAGAATCTACTGAAAGCATTTTGTATACTTTAGTTGATTTTGTCAAATAATGCTTTGAATGATGGCTGGAAGTTTTTTGACTGATCTTGAAGTTTTCATTTTTGTTTAGCAAACTTTTGAAAGGTTTGAATGGTTTGATTTGAGGGTTTCTGCTGCTGAAATTGCTATTTGAAACTATAGGTTTTGTTTCAAATGTTTTTGAATGTTATGATTGGGGCTATTTGAATATGTAGTTTTGTGTTTTGGGGATTGTATGGTATTTTGTTGTAGTCAAATTTGGAACCGACGGTTTCTGTTTTGATTGAAGCTTATTTGTGAAAAGATACATTTTTGATGTGGTTTGGCATTCTTCAGAATGAAGATTCAAGTGTGTGTTCACTCACATAGCCTTACACTTGAGTAGTTTATTCTGTTCTGGTTGGTTGTTAACCAATATTTTGCTGTTCTAGTCGGTTGTTAAACGACATTTCTATTGTTTTGGTTGATTTTATCGATATTTTTGCTGGTGTTACCGATGGGTAATCATTTCTACAGGTGTTACTAATGCATAACCATTTTTGTTGGGTTACTTCAAATTTAAGCATCTTTCCTGTTCTGTATTTGAAAGTTATGAATGATTGAAAGCAGTATCATAAAAAGTATAAACTAATTGAAAGTTTTGTTCTGTATTTGAAAATATTGATTGGTTTGAAAACTTTGTATTTGAAAGATTTGTGTTTTAGAAAAGTATGAATGTTCTGTTTATTAAAAGTTTTGAAAGCTTATTTGAACGTTTTGATTTTGTTGAAAGACTTTTTTGAAAGTTTTAGCTTGAAACGTTTAGTTTGAGAGATTATTTGCTTGAAAGATTTTGATTTCGAAAGTATCATTTTGACTGAAAGTTCTGAAATGACTTGTCTTTTGATTTTCAAAAGTTTTGAAAGAAAATGGAGTTCAAAACTTGATTTAGGAATTGCTTATTGAGTATTTTTGTACTCATCTTTGTTTTTCCAAAATGTTTTCAAATGAAGGATCAAGCGATGGTTTTGAAAGAAGTGAAGTTTGGTGGTTTGGCGTAGGACATCAGAGGATGTTTACATTTGGATTTGATAGTTTGACTTATTACTTGTATTGTAATAATTTGCTTGCACTGAGTTGTGTAAGTTTTAAAAGTCATAATTGTTATTTTTTCTGCATTTTTTGTTATACTAGTTGTATTGAAAAATACGGGCTGTTACAAATCCGTTGAAAGAGAAGCTGATTCCAACAGAGTTGTTACAATGTCGAAGTCCCTTCAACTTCTTCATGAGCTTTGTATTCAGTAAGTTCCTCTTGTGCACACGCTCCTTCTGTCTCTCTCTACCTCTCAAATTGCTTGTATGTAATTTATCCTTTTTGTGATTTTAGGTTTTCGGAACCAATCATCAAATCCCTTTCGAAAATTTACGATAAACCTTCAGAGGGGTCGAATGTCTCTGTTACAGCCATTCTCGAATCCCTTCTACCTCGAAAAACCTCACTTCCAAATAATCCTTCTGAGGACGATATTTACTCCTCCATCAAAGACTTCACACTAGCATGTGGTTTAATATTGTCTTCTTGTTCCTCGACCTTTGACCTTCTTTCATGGATTCCGAAAGACCTCTCACTTACTGCCGAGTCGGCGTTTCGAATGCTCTCGAAGGCGTATGCCTCTGCTTCTTGCGATGGGTTTTCGAAGTACATTGAGGAGCTGGGTTTAGATTTGAGTTTGATACCAAAGGAGAAAAGATTAGTGGTGGAAATCATTCCTAAGGTGCTTCCGCTGTTGAAGGAGAGTATTAAGGAGAGCTCGATAGATAAATCTGACGAGGTTGATGAGGTCTCCGCTGCATCAGCGAGGGTGCCTGTGGGGTTTGCTATTGTTGCGGCCCATCAACTTGGATGGTTCATTACTCAGGTTTGAGGTTTTGTTCTTGTTAGATATAGTGCAGTTCAGTGAATGGGTGTGTTGCCAGTATTTCAAGTTGATTTGGGGTTTGTTTATGGAAAAATTGTTGCAGATTGATTATCCACATTTGGGGAAGTTGTGTAATTTGGTGATTCCTTGTGCATTGACTGCTCTTGATCATTGGTTGATCAGAACCAGAAGTCAAAGTAAGCATTCTGATTTCCTTGTTTGCTATCTCTGATGCTTGCCAATTATGTTGGATTTTATGCTCATATTGGTAATGGAACTTAGTAATCTGATTCAGATTTATGTTGAGTGAACGAGAAGCTTATTTCTTAATTTCATTGTTGGAAGTTGCTCATGATACTGAATGAAAGGCTTTAACTTCTTTGCCTATTTTTAGGGGCAGGGTATGGTTAGCTTTATTCATCTTGCAAAAAATGTCAATGCTGCAGAGCTTGGTTGGTATGAAGATGCGATTCTTGATGCATGCTGCTCAAATGTCCCTTCAAGTGATGAGATATGGCCTTATGTTGTTGAAATGTCAGTTCTTCTTGCAACTAGCATTCACAAAATGAATCCTCGTAGCTCATGGTAATTTTTTGTTGTAATGCATTATCCCATTCTTTTCAACATTTGGTAATAAGTGGCAACGCTTCTAGAAGTTGTGCTTATTCGCCCTAGTCATTTTAACTGTATGGGTTTTGTCGTGTCAAATATATATATATATATATATATATATATATAGGATTGAAAGGATGGTTAATGAGATGCTGGGTCACTTGGAGCGACAGCCAAGGAACAAGGAACGGCGTATTGCATGGCTTCAACACATTGAACCTCTTTTCAACTGTATGGGTTTGGTGCTGTTGGCTCATACAAGGCGCATATTTCCACTTTTCTTTCAGTGGATGAATGCTGAAGATGATGAAACTACTTTACTGGTAAGAGATATATGATTTGTCATTTAAAATATACAGGATAACATTATATGATGAATAATACTTCCTGATCGCTTCTCCTGAGGAGCATTATATTTTTGACAACTAGAAGAGAAGAATGGTGAATAGGAGTTAGAGAAGAGAGATCTATCTCCTTTTTTCAAATCAATAAATAACTGTTAAATTTTTAATGGTGTTAGTAGGTAGATTAATTATTGTTCATATTATATCTATTCTCTAAATTCTTAAGGTGTTAAGACTCTTCTACTTCCATTAGGAAGAAGACGTTCTTGTTTGAGAATACATCAGAGGATTTTAAAGTTAACTTTCTTGTGTCAATTCCTATTGAAAACTTTCTCGTGTCAACTTCCTGATTTGCAGTCTTTGAGTTCAAGCATCAAAGGAATAGCTTTTGTTTAACCTCTGACTTCATTTTGGAATGCAAATGCAAGGGCAAGGGCAAGGGCAAGGGCAAGGGGAGGGACCTTAAATTTCTTACAAATGTTTTCTTATGCGTAGTAAAGAGCAGTCCAATTTATACTTCTACCTTCTATTTTCTGTATGCGTAGTTGGGATCCGTATCAACCATACCTTTAGACTGTAAATATTCAAAGAAACATTCATGTCCATAGTGAATTTTGTGAACTCACTTTTTCTCTGTTGAGAAGAAGTCACTTCAAAAACCTCTAAATAACGTAACTCTTAATTGCAAAACTAATTTCCTGATCAAACGGGGTTTTTGATTCTTGACACTGCTCTGCATTTGAGTCCTATAATAAATCGTTTTGTAACATGTGCACCTGTTTTGCTGTGATTATAACACCTTATCTTGGTGTCGTTTCTTGACAGTGAGAAAGCTTTTATGTGATTATTTATATTTGTGATTTAAGTCCCTTGGGAGTTGGGCTGATGAGCATCAAGGTTTCACACCTTGGCTAGAGTTTCACAATGCTCACTCGTGGCTTCTTGAGTTCTTTCAAATGTGAACATGTTATGTTGCCTTTTTCTGCCGGACACTATTGCATAAGTTCAATCCCTTTTGTGTGTACTACCTGGATTTATTATAAATTTGTCTTGTTATCATTGGGCAGGTTCTACAGAGAATACAAGCAGTTGTGAGGTTAACATGGATAAAGAATACAACATATGTTGAAATGTTATTTAAGTTTTATGTTTTACGTTTCTTTGAATTTGGTGATATCTTAATTTTTTTTCCTTTTACAATTTTCAGTTTACGTAGTCTGTGTTGTTTACTTTCACAATTTCATTTCATTCAAATTCTGCTGTGCTTTCGTCACTTTCACCTGTTTTCAAGTGCTTTCTATCCTGCTTTCAAATCAAGCAATTGTGTGCTTCACCTTTCTCTTGCTTGATCAAGCAATGGTTCTATAGGATTAGTCACATACCCATGGTTATTTAAGAAGAAAACATGGGAGAGAATCTGTGTGGGAATACAGGGCATATATCAAGCTATTCTATCCAGCCATATGGGACTGAAATTCAGTTATTAAACTAGTTAGCACAGGGAAGAGATTAGAAAGTGGTAGGAAATAAAGAAAGTTAGATCGTACAGAAACCCTTTATCTGAATTTGGAACTAGGAAATCCATCAATTGAGTAATGAAGAGGACTAGAGGCATCCCTAATTCTGTAATTTTCTAGTGTTTGATGAAGTTCAACCAGAGCTTTTTCAGGATCATAATACATGGCATGACATTTAGACGGATTAATTTCTGATGTCCATGAAGCTCTCTCCAAAAAATGGGATATAACCATTAACAATAATAACAGGACATTACTAATTTCTCACACCATTTTAATGGTCATCTTCATATTTGTGCCACACGTTGCAGCATTGATCAATTGCTTTTGAACTTCCACTCATATGGTTGTATACTGGTGACAGATTGGTGGATGAGCTTGCACTGTTATACGAAAAGGCTGCATCAAGAAGTTCTGGTGATGCAATTAGAAAGCATGTTGTTGATACACTCATCCTACTCCAGAAGTAAGAATAGGGCGTTCTTATACCATGTTTGCTTGTCCTGATTGAATCTTGAGGTTCTAATTTTGGTTGTTTTCAGGAGCAAAGGCCTACAGTTTAAGGCAGCTTGGAACAAGCACAAGGATCATCAAAACTTGGTTTCGCTTACTACATCTTTAACAGGATTGAACTTGGCAGATAATGTTGATTGTTAAGCCTTGGCATATTATAGATAGTGGGAACTCTATAATTTGAAGACTGACTGCAAATTCTTCTCATGAATCGAGAGTTGGTTAGTGTTGCTAAAGCATTTTTGGGCGGAGAAGTTTTTGCTCTTAACTCTAGTTGGTCGATCTGTCATCGCCACCAATTTGTTTGTATATCAGCTCATGTGCATAGGCCTATCTCTTTTGTAATTATTTGCTTTATCTCATTTTTCTTCACAGATTTTTTTCCCTTTCTTTTTGGCTTTGATTGCCTTTTTGTTCTTTTCTTTTTCTTTATGAAAGTTTAGTTTTTTATATTAAAAAAACTCGGGTACAGAATATATTAGCTACGTTTTAGTGCTTTATTATTATTATTATTATTTAAATTTTATTTTTAAATTTATTAGCTTGTCTCAATTGGGTCCTTCCATAAAAAAGAGAAAGTTCGAAGTAGTTATGAAATTTGAACAGCCACATAGAATATCAAGTTGGTCCACCAAAGTGTATTGAGGTTGAAAAGGTTAATTTTACAGATATATGGGTAAAATATTACTATTGACATATGTATTTGAAGGGAGTTATAATTTTTTAATGAAGTTGTTTTTACTCCAACTAAATAATTTTTTACACATTATTCAAACTAAGTTACATATTTAGTGGAGATCTTCAGAGATTTATATTGTGAGTAATGGGTAAAAAAATGATCACTTAATGGTTGTTTTTAAATATAGAAAAACGAGTTAAAAGTTATTTACAAATATAGAAAAATTTTAGACATTTTTTTATATTTGTAAATAGTTCGATATTTTTTTCTATTTATAGTAATTTTCCTATCAACCATTTAAGAATGGGTGTTTCATCTTTTAAAAATTTCAAATTTCAATATATTAACGATTCTCAATTAGATCACTCACCAAAAGTTTTTGTTAAAATTTGTTGACACAAAATTGGTGTAACATTAAGAGTATGCATGGTTAATTTTCAAGTGTTTAATTTTGAAAAAAAAATTGGAGTGTTCAGCAATGCTCAAAATAACTTTCGAAAAAATGAGTTGATGAAATAAGTTGTTTAAGATAAATACTTGAAATCAACTTTTAGAAAAATAATTTTTGAATGTTTAATGGTAAACTTCTCCCTAATTTGTATATAATTTTAAAATTACCAAAAGGCTGTTAAAAGTCATCTACTTCATTTCTACTATGTTGTTGTGGCTACCACCATTCTCTGCTGGCCAACTCCAACTGCCACTATCAACCACCACCTTGGACCATTGTCGTCGACCAACTCCGATGATCACTACCTCTAACTTTGGCAATGACTATTATTTTAAGTTATTAGTTCATAGTATCTTATACTCGTATATGTAAATCACTTTTGAAAAATAGTTGCCAAACACATGAATATTTTTATTTTAAACGGATTTTATCAAAAAGTGTTTACATAAAAATGACTTTTTGAAAAACATTTTTTTACTGAGTCAATCCAAACCGACCTTAAATTATTATTTTAATATATTTAGCAACCAACATATATCACTCATATGATGAAGCCTTAAGCATAGGTTATTGCATTATATGTTCAATTAAAGGATTCGAAGTTTAAGTTCTTACGTAATTGAAAATTTTAGTACATTAGAAATTTAGGAGTAGAATTGTTATTGTATATGTTAAAATATTAATCCCCAAATTAAGAATTATAAAATAATTTACCCATGAAAGAATTATGAGGACTAAATTGCAATTGCACCGAAATTTCCTTGAAAGAATTGCATAGAGGGCCCCTAATGAAAATTAACCCCAAATTTGAATTTTGGTCCTTTACTTATGTCAGAACCACGAGAAATTACCACTTTAATCCCAAATGGACTTCTTCCTTATTCTTTGTTTTGCATTTTTTTTAAAAAAATCTAATCTACAGTTTTTTCCTTGCTTGCTCCTCGTACGAAAACCCCTCTCACCAATTTTTTTTCTTCCAATCTTTGTGTTTTACTGGTTTGTCTTCCTTCCACATCCCCTTCACCATGCTTTTGTTAATCTTCCTTCTTCATTTTGCACTTTTTCCCCTTCCTTATTTGTTAATTTTTTTTAAAAAAATAATGTTAATAATATTTGACAAAAATATGGTAGAGAGGAAACTAATCTCAAAAATGGGGTTGTGGACTCGTGTACCCGATCCACGATTACCAAAAAATGTGGATCGGGTACACGAGTAGGGGTTGGAACTTGTGGACCCGATCCACGAGATTCCTGCCACGTCAGCTCCTGCCTGCCACGCTTGCATCGTTGACCAGTCTTCCTACCACACTGTTACTAGCTTCCTGCCACACTGCTATGCCTGCACTGACTCGTGCACCAAGTCCACGAGTTTGTGCTACCTATATCCACCTTGTTTCCTCTTCCATCTTTCTCTCTTCTTCTTCTCCCAAACCGCCGATAGCCACCATCCTCCGTCGTTTGAAGTCGTCGGTTGTCGCCGCCCTCCGCCGCCCCACCACTGTGCCGCCACCGCTGCCGCTGTCAACTTCTTGGTATTTTTTTTTCTTTTTTTGAACATAAAACTTGTTTTGAAGCTTGTTTTGGTTAATATTCACTAGATCTAGAGTGTGAAGCTTGTTTGTTGATTAATATTGAAGATTTACTTGTTTTGTATAAGATTTAGTACTTTTTTACCGTTAGATTGATTTTGTAACTTTGTTTTTGGATTGCATGAGTTTGGATTTGAAAAGTTGGATTGCTTTTTGGAGTTTCATGTTATAGTTTGGACTGATGTATTGGATTGATGCATGGGTTGTATGTTTATTTATTTTTTGAAAAAAAAACTTTAAATATGTATTGGGTTGTATGTTTATAGTTTGGACTGATGTTGGACTTGGGCTGTAGGTTTATTGTTGTTTAAAAAAAAAACTTTTTTGGACTAATCATCAATTTGATATTGGATTTATTATTAACCTATTAAATTAGACTAATATATCTAAACTGTAATAGTTGCGAATATCTGATTAGATATGTCGTTGCGTCCTGAAGATTTAGTCATTCTTGAACCTGGTAATGATGGGGATAGTGATATAGATGTAGAAATTGATGAATTATTTGGAGATAAAGAAAGTGTTGAACATGAAAATGAGTTGGTACCTTCAGAGATGTTCACCCAAATAGATTGAGATATTACTAATTCAATATGTTAACAAGGGTCGACATTTAAGGAAAGGAATAGATATGTAGATAGTGCTAGTCTAATACAAAAAGGAATGTTATTTGACACTAAAGAAGATCTACAACTTGCTGTAAAAAAGTATTGTGTGAAAAGACATTATCATATTTTCGTAGTAAAATCGAATCAAGATATTTAGTATGTGAGGTGCAAACAGTGGAAAGATGGTTGTGATTGGAGGTTACGTGCTTATCGGCGTAAAACTCATGAGATGTTTGAAATTACTAGACTTGAAGGGGGCACTCATGTTTGTACTCAGAATTGACACAGAATCATTCACAACTTGATTCGAATTTTATGAGTTTTGAAATTCAAAATTTTATGAGAGCTGATCTTGGTATATCCGTTGCATTGCTCCAAGAAGCAACTAAAAAACAATATAGGTATAATGTCAATTATAGACGTGTGTGGCAAGCAAAGAGAAAAACGTTGATTGCTTCCACACACACACGTCTATAATTGACACTTTTCTCTTTGCTTGCCACACACGTCTATAATTTACATTATATCCATATTGTTTTTTAATTGCTTCTTGGAGCAATGTAACGGGTACACCAGGATCAGCTCTCACAAAAATTTTGAATTTCAACACTCATAAAATTCGAATCAAGTTGTAAATGATCCTGTGTCAATTCTGAGTACAAACATGAGTGCTCCCGTTCAAGTCTAGTAATTTCAAACATCCCATGAGTTTTACGCCGACAAGCATGTAACCTCCAATCGCAACCATTCTTCCACTGTTTGCACCTCACATACTAAATATCTTGATTCGATTCTACTACGAAAATCTGATAATGTTTTGTCACATAATGTTTTTTTACAACAAGTTGTAGATCTTCTTTAGTGTCAAATAACATTCTTTTTTGTATTAGACTAGCACTATCTACATATCTATTCATTTCCTCAAATGTTGACTTCACATATTGAATTAGTAACATCCCAATCTATTTGGGTGAACATCTCACCAACTCATTTTCATGTTCAACACTTTCTTCATCTCCAAATAATTCATCAATTTCTACATCAATATCACTGTCCCCAGCATTACCAGGTTTAAGAATGACTAAATCTTCAGGACGCAACGACATATCTAGATAGATGTGCACAACTGTTACCGTTTAGATATATTAGTCTAATCTAATAGGTTAATAAACCTACAGCCCAAATCCAACATCAATTTAAACTATAAACCTACATCCCAATACATATTTAAAGTTTTTTTTTTCAAAAAATAAATAAACATACAGCCCATACATCAGTCCAAACTATAACAATAAACTCCAAAAAACAATCCAACTTTTCAAATCCAAACTCATACAATCCAAAAACAAAGTTTCAAAATCAATCTAACCGTAAAAAGGTACTAAATATTATACAAAATAAATAAATTTTCAATATTAATCAACAAATAAGCTTTACACTCTAGATCTAATGAATATTAACCAAAACAGGCTTGAAAACAAGTTTTATGTTCAAAAAAAAGAAGAAAAAAACCCAAGAAGTGGATAATTTGTAATAAATTACATAATACATATTATATTTTTTTAAAAAAACAAATGAATTGAGTGTATAACGTATACGTAACATATTGTATTTCTAAATGTTTTTATCTTTATTTAATATAGTTCTATATTTTAAAAATTAAAAGTTCAAAATCTGGATAAAATGAAAACAAAAAAACGTTGTTTTCAGAATTTGTACTGTTTGGATCACAGAATACGAAAATAATTTTCAGAAACAAAATACATGTTGTCTTCCATACATATATTTGATGAACTCAATGAATCTAAAAACTTAAAATAAAATTTAGATTCACTACCAAATAAGCCTTAAAAGTTTTGAACATGCCCATATCCATTTTTGAAAGTAGTAATAGCCTATTAAACAATTTTGTAACTTTACCTCAATTTCAATGCATTGGTAAATCTGATTCAACACTTATTATGAATAATGTGAACTTAGGTAATTAAAATGCAATCACTTGTAACTAAAGGTTTTGCCCTATGTTTAGGGTAAAAACAAAGTCCTATTTCTAAGCTTTTTTCCTAAATCACTTTTATAAAAAAAACAAATTTCACCTATCCCTTTGAGTATTAGATACAAGTTTTAATATACTCATCTAGATGATAGATCTTGACTAATAATGATAAAATCTAAATCAATAGAGTCAAGTTACCTTATTTTACATATTTCATTATGTTTAGAAAATAACACATTATCTTAAATATTAAGAGATCCCTTACTTTTTTTTTAGTTATTTCAATCATCAACCTAAAACGGGGGTAAAAAAAATCTTGGGTATATTTTATAGAGAATCTGAAAATATAAATTTGAAAACAATGGATTCAACATATTTTTATTTCATGTTTTTATATATGTGTTTGGTAGCAAATTCAGAAATGAGATTCTAATTTAAACAATTGTTTAAAATGTAATAGATATTATATTATAAATCATAAAACCTGTTGCAATTACCTATTAAATATTAGTTGACAATAAACTATTATAATTTATTTATGAATATGATTTATGATAATGTTTTTTGTATAATTATTATTTTATAATATTATATAAATTATGATACATTAAATATTATATATTTTACTTTCCAGAAAATAAATATGACATATTGTAGGTTTATGTGTTTTTATCTTTATTTAATATAATTTTTTCACTTTAAAATTTAAAATTCAAAACTGACATATAATGAAAATATAAAAATATTATTTTTAGAATTTGCATTATTAGCCGAATTGAAATTGTCTGCTAAACATGTTTGCTAAGTGAATTTGAAAACATGAAATAGATTCTAGATTGCCAACCAATTTCATCACGATATTAAAAAAAACTACTTTTTTCTTCTGAAGGGGTATTTTTTCAAAAAAAAAAAAGGAGAAATTTTTAAAAATAGAAAAATAAATGAAACTATTTACACAAAATAGCAAAATTTTTATATAGTTGTGATAGATGCTAAGTCTAGCAATATCTATCAGTGTCTATTTTTTGTTATTTTCTGTAAATAGTTTGACATTTTTTTATCTGTGAAATTTTTTTAAAAAAAATACACGGGCTGTTTCTTTAAAAAAAATTAAAAAATTAAAAAAAATCCAAGAATTCTCAATGAAACTCTAAAAAAATATTTTGTTTTCTTCTAAAATTTGGGTTCAAGTATCTCAAAATAACTCATTTCTATAAATGCATTTCGTAGTTGCCAAAAACTAAAAAACCTCCAAAAAAAAAAAAAGAAAAAATAAATAAATTGGAAAGGCCAATCCAAACACATCCCCACTCCCCTCTCCGAAAGCTTCCCCTCAACCGTACCTTCCCAGAAAGTGAGGGAATTTATCAATTATGTAGAGTACTCTTTCTTTGACAGTAATGCTTCCAAAAATCAGTGAAGTCAATTTTTATTTCATGATTTTTTATTTTATTTTATTTTTTAAATGAAAAACCATAACTAAAGAATTACATCTTAAGACAACAAAAAAGAAAACCATTCAGAATAAGAGGAAGACAACGTAGAGGAAATTTCCTCGTTCGAGGCCTTGTTGCCAGGTTATGAGCCAAAGCATTGTGAGACCTTTGAAGATGGTAAAAGGAAATTTACATCAACTCATCTTATTGGTTAATATTTTCAAGGCAGCTGTATAAACAGACATAACTTCTTCTAAATGGTAAGAAGAAATATGATAAATTGTTGACAAAAAATAGCATGTTTATGAGTGCAAAGAACACAAGATAGAATTTATACTGCTAAGAAAAATATGATTACTCTTTACTTATTTTTCTAATTGCTTTTTACATCTATAAAAAAAATGTCTCAGTTCTCCAAGACAAAATGAATATGACAAGACAAATGATAAAGCAAAACCATACACACAATGTTCTAACAAGAGACATACTAAACTTCAGCAGAATTTGATGCCAAAGCCATGTCCAATCTTTCTAGAAATGGGGTAGAATTCCAGTTAACTCTCTCATCCTGAAATCACCAAACCAACAAGAGTTAATATCACCAATTATTAACTGGAAGATATCTATATATTTGGAAAGATATAAAAGATACCTCTCTGCTTTTCCTTGTCGTCTTCGAACCCCGACAAGATGAGCCTGGATTGGAATCTGCATCCTGTCCTGTATGACTCCAGTAACTCCCAACACTGCCTATGATGGGCGTCTCCTCGGGACTCCGACTTCTACATCGCCTCGGAGTTGAAAATGCAGAGAACTGTCTAAGCTCTTCTAATGTCAATGCTCCTAAAATTGGCCTATCTTCATAGCTTTTGGCTGAGTTTCTTGTCCACATAGGTGAGTTTCCAATGGAGCTAGAATTACTCTTGGATTTTGGTGTGGTTTCAGATTCAACTAACCAGTTTGAAAGGCTGGTATCTACTGCAATCTCGCCCTCGACGTGGTTCAAATCGCTACGAGTTTCTTTCAACTTTCTCATTGAACGAAAAGTAGGCTCCGGACTGATCGGTACATCACAATCTTTATCCAAATCGATATTCTCCTTTTCTAGATGATGAACTTGTGGTAGTGTTGTCACTTTTGCAGCATTCAGACAATGAGTAACATTCTCAATTGGGCTAAGAACAGAATCTACATTCTCGTTCCGGTATACTGATTTTTTGTCGGACGAAGCGTTGTCAGGTTGAATATCAAGAGAACACTGGCTTGGATCTGGACTATTAACCTCATTCTCTCCAGTTTCAAATGTAAAAACTTGTTTTCTTGAACCTAATGACAAAGAAAAGAGAGACTCTGAAGATTCCTGTTTAGTCAATAACTTACTTTTTCCATCCCCATCATCCCCATCATCATCTTGTCTTTCTTCTTCTTCTTTTTCATCTAAATGGTCCATTTCTTCTACATATTCTTCATCATCATCACTGTTTTGGCAAACTGCATACCTATGATTCAGAGGTAAGGAAAATGCATTTGATAAATTTGAGCTTCCTCTTGATTCATCATCTTCCCTTCCACTCTTCTCCTCTTTCTTAATCTCATCCAAATTATTTTCAACTTCCTTAGTAGGAACCACTTTATCATCCTCAACAATTGGATATGTTTTTTCAGTTGTGTGACACAACTCGATCTGCTCTTCAAGTTTCTCTCTGTGCATTAAAGAACAGAAAAATTAACCAAAGAAAATTCCAGTAAACGGCTAGAGCTACATCAGAACCACACCCCAAAAACTGAACTCTAAGAACACTCAAGTTTTCAAGGATGATTGTGGTGAAAATCCTTTTTGAAATTGATCAGTTTGGTAGCTCACATGCAAGAGATGATTTAGCAGATTTTATAGACTCTTGAAATAAACTACTTAATTAGTAACATCATACCATAATTTTCTATTGATAAGTCAAAGATTAAAAGCAAGAGTATACTTTTTATTTAACAGCATCAAACCTTAATTCTCTATTGATACTTCAAACAGTAAACTTTTTATTTTTTTAATTTAATTTCACATTTTAAATCTCTCTTGTTTGGAGTAAATAGAGAAGTTAAAATAATTTCTCGGATTTCAAATTGCACGATTTAAAATCATTTCTTCACCTTAAGAAAACTCGAAAAACAAGAAGAACACTCCAGTTCTCGGAGTGATCCAACTTAAAATATTATGTGAAACAAAACTCGAAGAACAAGAAGAACACACAAGTTCAAAGGCTAATCAAACTAAAAATCGACATCCAAGCTAAACAGAGAACCATCAAAATTCAATACACACTAAAAGAATCCGCAAAGATCTTACAGAGAATCCTTATTTAGGTCAATCAACGACACATCAGCCACTTCCTTCTTCGCTTGCTCCAACGCACAAACACCTTCAGAAGTTTTAAGAATCTACAGAAACACTCAATAAAAAAAACAATAAAATCACCGATCATTGAGAAACAAAAACAAAACCCCACAAAGAAAGAAAGAAAAAAAGACGAAGAAATGAAAAGGGATTACATGATTTGAAGGGGGAATTTCAACGGCGGACTTTCTGGGTTTTCGGCGCTTGGAATCGCCAAAACAAGCTAGAAAGCAGCCCATGAGTGAGCGATGGAGAGAGACGAAAAGTGAGAATCAAAGAGAAAAGTGAAGGAATGGATGAAAGAGGAAGAAGAAGAGGGTTTTTGATTGAATGGGAGTGGGGTTTGGGTTTAAAGGAAGAGGAAATGAAACGGCCATTGATGATTTTGATGAATCTCTTTGGAGAAATATGACCGTTGGCAGAGTTGGAAAGAGCTCTTTTTGGGGAGTTTTTTTTGGCTTCATTCATTGGCTAAAGTACTTTTCAAGGAGCGTTACTACTTGGATGTTGAAACTAATTAGTCCAAATAATTTTTATTTTTTTATTTTTGGTATATATTATATTCACAAGTTTTCAATTAAAATAATTGTTTTAAAATCTTTTTGTTGACTTAAAAAAACTATCAAAATTATTCTATTTTTATCCTAGATGTTTTTGGAGAAAATATATTTTTGGTCTCAAGTTTTGTTCTAGTTTTCCATTGATTTTCATATTTCAAAATGTTATATTTTTGGTAAGTTTTGAATTTAAGTTCAATTTAGTCTTATTTTTCAAAATATTTCCTCTTTTGCTGCCAATTTTAATTAAAAAAAATTGGATGTATATCGGTATATTTGTTTATGTTGATGGCAAAATAGATAGGAAACTCACTTAACCTTCATGTACCCTCAACGGTAAATTTGTAATTTGAGGACAAAAGATGACCTTTAAGACAAAAGAAGGAATAAACATTGGTGTGGTGCCTACCACAAAACCTTCAATGCTTCAGTCCGTATTTAGCAAATGGTCAAAGCAAACTAGAAGGAGAAAGAAGAACTTACTTTGAGTGATGCCTATGACCTCCTATTTATAGAAGGGTGAACCTAACGTTACTAATTCGAAAGGGATTTGAAGATGTCAATTTAGGCTGACCATGGGGGCTAAGACCGTGGCCCACAGGAAGTGGATCCTTGTGAAGGGAAGGGAGCAGCCTCAGCCTCTGCCTCTGAGGTCGAGGCGAGCACGTTGGGCTACTCAACTCAGTTTTCTCTCTTATCCTCATCTCTTCCTCCGCTTGCTCGTTTTTAGCACTCTTTTGCCCCTCACGCGACTACTGTTATTTCGATCTTACCCCTAATGTTTTACTCTCTTGAACTCGATAACTCTTGGTCCAAAATGACCCATAACAGTTTACTTTGTGTTATTGCTTATATCTCATGTAGATAATTGTATTTACGACATTTTTTTTCTCCATAACTTATATTGCACAAGAGGTTGACATGGAAAATAGGTTTAAATACTTTATGGAAACTAACACATGAGGGTTTGTGTTTTACAAAGTTATTCAAGGTAGTTGCATTAAGTTTTAAATTTTTTATGCAATTTGTCACATTTTGGTATAATTGTTAGGTTGGAATCAATTACCCTTGTCCATGTTTTTACTTTTAGATTTTAACAATCTACGTCTTATAGGTTTTTTATATACCAAATCACATTTAGACAACTATTGTTATTATTACATGTGTGTATGTATGTATGTATATATATATATATATATATATATATATATATATATATATATATAATTTGGTGATACACACAAAAATAGATATTACCTGAATGCATTTAAGTATCTCTTTTTTTATTATTGACCTAAAACAAAATTAACTTGTGATGGGCCTGTGATTCTTTTCCTTTCTTGAATCATGCTTGGGCTTTTCTTTTGGGCCCAAAATTTTAAGGAAAATTAACTAGCCCATAAGTTCCATTTTTTCTCTAGCATTTCCCATTAACAGGCTTCTATAAAAGAAAAGTACAAATATATATATGCTAAAAGAAGAAGAAGATCATGAATAGCTCAAGAAACAGCCAAACTTGAGAATGAATTATTGAAAAATACACTCAAGTTGCTTTCAAACTTTTGTATTATTTTATTTTCCTTCTCTCATACTTTAGTTTCTTTTTTCTCTCACTCTATATTAAGTTATTGTAGTTGATGACTAACCAAATTTTACAAAGAAGGATTTAGAAAAATACTTCATTCTTTTTTTTTTTTTTTATGAAAAATTAGTCCATATAATAATGTAATGAGATTGTAACATGCAATGAACACATGATTTTGATATTCAATTAGGTATTCTTTGAAAACCATATTTTCTTTTTCTTTTCTATTTTTTAGAAAAAACATATATATTGGATAATTTCTTTTTTTTTTCTTTTTTTGTTATGTTTTGTTTTAAAGAAAAATCTTCTGAAAGATGGAGAAAATATGTGAAGACAATAATTAAAATTTAGAGATAAAGATACAACTATTGGGAAAAAGCTAAACATATTAAATTAATCAATAGACATTACCACTAAAGATGAAAAGTGGGTATTTCGTAAAAAATCGAGACTAAAAGTGTAAATCTTAAAATCTAGGGACCAAATTGAAACAAAAATCAATTCTTAGGGGTAAAATCGTAATATTTTGAAATCTAGGGAGTAAATTGAAACCAAACTCAAAACTTAAGAATCAAAAGTGTAACATTTTAAGACTTAAGAACCAAATGGAAACTAAATCCAAAACTTAAGGACCAAAACTAGTTATCTCATATTTTAATTATGACAAATATATCCCCTAGGCCTCTATAAATAGGAGCTTTAGGTTGCGCCATGAACACCTTGTACACATTCTTCACATTTTCTATTTGGAGTGAGGAAGGAGAAAGAGGAAAATGAGGCGAAAAAGGGAGAGAATAAGCCAACTCAACATCGACCATAATATTAAATTTTTATAATTGCCAATTCAGTGATACACAATCATCAACTTACCTTCACATCATTTCTCGATAATCAACTAACGATTTAGAGACCATTTTAGAATTATTTATCGAACCTTAGAACTAAATCCCGCCATCTTTATATCTTAAAACTAAATAGAAATCAAAAGTGTATTATGCAAAAGTTCAGCAATTATTAAAAACCTTCAAATGAACTTAATTTATTAAAGCTTTACTTTAACAATAAAAATAAGGCCATGGAAATAATTAAATGAGGAAAATGCCAAAAGAAAGACAAAATAAGACACAAGAATTAGGTTGGTAAAGCTAGGAGTAGTTATTTATATTGAAATTTTACAATAATGAGTTTCACACCTTTCTAAATCAATCAAACACAACTTGCTCTAATATATATATATATATAAAACAACTTACTTCAATGAGTTATCCTGTTCTTTTTTGCATCATTCATAAAACTGTATACTTTTTAAAAATGTTTTGGTATAAATTCATGCTATTTATTCGACTTATTAGCACTTGAGTTTTCAATGAGTCTTACTAGAGTCGATATTTGTCATCAGTGTCTATAGGTTGAATACTATATGTTTTCGTATTACTATAGATACATTTTTTATTTATTTTATAATTAGAGTGGCTAGAACGTTTTGTTGAACACTATATTTTTGTTTAAAACGATGATAGTTATAAATGGAAACTCTCAAAGTCAGAATTGGAGTTTGAAACAAAATTTTAGGAGTGCATATTTTTTTAGGTGTGTTTTATCTAATTTTCAATATCGAAAATTTTAAGGTACTTTTTTTAGTAAAAAAAATTCTTAACAATTTTTTATGGATATTTTTTTATAACATGTCTAAAGTTTGACCGTAGTTTCTATAATTTAGTTGAAATTTTTGTTTGCACGCCATATCTTAGGATGTGTTTGGGAGTGATAGTTGGAGGGGTGATTTTAGTGATAGAGATTTTGGAACAATTTGATTTTATAAAATTAATTTTTAAACAATCAAACCTATGTTTGGTTCCAAACTTTTAAAGTGATTTCAAATATATAAAAGTGATTTTGAATTTATCATGTTTGGTTCTAAAAGTAATTTTAAAATTACCAAATTACTAAAAAGGGTATTTTATATTTGGATTTTTGTTTTATGTATGCATAATTGATATGTGAGGTAAGAAAAATACACATAATAAAAACAAAAGAAAATTCAAAACATATATCTCATCCAATTTAGAAATTTTTGTATCATTACAAAATACTTAAACTAGATATTACTATTGAAATACAAACTGTATAACAAAAATATTAACGATATAAGAAGTTTTGCAATTTTCTCCCGCTCCATCAGAAAAGTAGAGAGACTAAAAAAATCAACAAGGATCGAGACAATGATTGAAATATCCAAAAAAATTGTTCATATAGAGAGGAAGAGTCACGAAAGGAATATAGTAAATAGTAACAAAAAACTAAGGAACGATACAGTGAAAAAGCAACAAAAACTGCTAAAAATTGAAGCTCATTCTGTAAAAAGAAAATTACAAAAAAAACAAAAACTTACTGAAATCAGCACTACCACGGATAGTTAATGGAACCAAGCGACGAACACGAGAGAGATGATGTATCGGCTGAAAGAGAAGGAAGAAATGGATTAGGGCTAAATCCTATCCTTAAATATGAGGGGTAAATTTGGTGTTCTAAATCTTTTATCTGATTCCCTGATAATCACCCCAACCAAATCACCAATAAACTGATACTTACAAAATCAATTTTTAGTGATTTCAAATTTTTGAAAAATCAATTTTATGTGAGTGTCAAACATCAACTTTTTATTAAAAAAATGATTTTGACAAGGGAAAAAGTGGCATCACTCCCAAACACACATAATTGTAGGAAAATTTAGACCGGTGTGTGACAATATGACTCTAAGTAGAAAAAAAGCTGATTATTTTAATTTTAAATAAGTAATATATTGGAGAGGTTAAAAAATGAAATAGTGATTTTTATTTTTTTAGCTAGTGTGTGGCAATATAACTTCACAAAAATAAAAACCATAACTTATGCCTAAAAAATACAGATTATATATTTATTGAGTATGCAAATAATAATAAATGTTTATTTGACATTCTAGAAATTCATGTGTGAACACACCACACACACATATATTAAAAGAAAGGTTATATTCAAATATAGAAAAATGAGACAAATTATTTATAAATATAGAAAAATTTTATCGTCTATCGCTGATCAACAATGAATTTTTTTTATATTTATGTAAATAATTTGATATTTTTTTTGTTTATAGTAATTTCCCTTAAAAGAATTGCAACAAAAAGAAAAAAAAAACTTTACAACCTGAAGTCAATACACAAACAAAACTAAACCAAAAGAGTTAAAGACAAGGATTAAAATAAACAACCAAATACACAGAAGAAAAGTCCACACATTACAACTTAAGGGAAATAGTTCCTAAGGAGAGGTACCACGATGAATCTCTCAATGAAAACTCCAAGACACTTAGAACAACAAGATAAAACATCATACACTGCACAACATGTAAATTACCTAGGGAGGTGCAAGATAATCCATGAACACAAAAATTACGTTGTTTTCTAAATATAATAAATAACAGCACACTAATTGGCTACTGTCTATAGACCATACGCTGTAATTGATTACTTGCACTAATATGACATATCCAGGTAAAAGGAAATCAATTTTAGTATCTCATTGTGATTCTAATGGGAGCACCACCCTCCCCACAAGAGCACATCCACCAAATAACTTGACTAAAAGAGTAATCAAAGAATAAATATGATTTCGAAACTCAACCTTTCATTGCAAAGAACACAAACACTTTGGATATCATAATACAATCTACTAATACGATCGCACGTTTGTAGTTAATTCTAGATAGCAAATTAGGCAATGAAAAAGTTTCTAGATATATAACCTCTAACTCAACGAGAATTACATCAAGGCACCATAAGATGCCTAAACTACTTGAACTCCTCACTCTTTCATAATTGATTCGAGAGATAATGATTTATTTGAAAATATACATCTTTTTAGGAATAATACCATAATTGAGACATCTACATGAAAAATTGCTTTCAAATACCATGCAAAATGCTTAGAAAGTTGAACCAAGGCTTGAAGAAATAGCTCGAATTTAGGATCGACCTAGTCCATGTAAAATAATTAAAATAAATGACTCGTTATCATGTCATTAATTAAATTATTCATGAAATCTTAACTATTAGAAAAAATTATCTTTTTAGTCCATAAATTTTAACAATATGTATATTTAGTCTCTAAATTTTAAAATGTATCTTTTTAGTCTCTAAATTTATAAAAATAAGTCCTCTTGATCCATGTGTTTTCAAAATATATCATTTTAGTCCTTGAATTTTTAAAAATAAGTTTAAGAGTCCCTCAAATAATTTTTTATTATTAATTTAAATAACTATATGACATTTTAAATTAAAAGAATAATTTTTAAAAATCACCTCCTCCCTAAAATTATTTTTTCTAATTTTAAATATCATATAATTATTTTACAAAAATCAAAGAAAAAAAATATTTGAAGTACCTTTTAAACCTATTTTTAAAAACTTAGAGACTGAAAAAGTATATATGAAAACTTAGAGACTAAAAAAGGTGTTTTTAAAAACTTGTTATTGTTTTTGGAATTTGGTTAAGAATCCAACTCTTGTACTAAAAGAATACGCAAATCATTATAAGAAAATGTGAGAAAATAGACTTAATTTTTAGAAACTAGAAACAAAAAACGAAAGGGTTATCAAAAGGGGTCTACGTTTTTCTTATATAACTTGAAATTATAAATCATTTTATTATTTACATCAGTTTAATAAAATACGACTTGTTGATTCTATTATTTGAGTTGAATATAATAACTTTTAAAAAGAAAATACTTTTTTGTTATATTTTTCAAACTTTTCAAAGTGTTCGGTAATTTAATCATTGGTGATTTTGAAAATTTTAATTAAAATACTAAAAAAGAAAATTTGAAACACTTTTAAGAAGAAGAAATTAAATATTCTCTTCAACAAAAATCATTTCTCTTCCAATTTGGCAGGTTTAAGTGACATTGCATGCTCGAGTGTTTCAACTTCCTCTAATCATTTTTTTAATTATAGAAAGTTTAAATTGAAATTTTTTAATACATCAAGAGGATTGTTAAAACTCTTGAAAGATTTAAAAACTAAATGAGAATGACGTGGACACAATTTGATATATTTAATTAAACCTAAAATTTATAAATATAATAGAGGTTTAAAGACTACTTTAGTCCTCAAATTTTTTTGTTGAGAAAAACTTCACACTATTACCACATGAGTAAGCAAAAAAAAAAAAAAATGACAGAGAAATGAAAAGAAAGCAATAAAACTAGAAACACAAAAGAATTTACGTGAGAAACTCCAAACAAAAAAAACCATGACTCACAAAAAAGAAGTAAATTTAACTAGAGTTAGCGCACACTCAAGCTAAAAGTATTTTTCTAATTGAAATAATTTGAAACCGAAGCGATGGGCTCTTTTTGTAGTGTTTGGAGCCCATCACTTCCATAAACATTTTTGATGTGGGACAACTGCATTTTAATATTTTGTTAAAACCCAACATTTTTAGATCAGTAGCATTTTAGTTCATAAACTTTCAAAATATTTATTTTGGTCTCTAAATTTAGATTTGTTCTGTCTTGGTCTCTTAACTTAAAAAAATGTCTATTTTAGTTCTTGAACTTGAAAAAAAAAAAAAAAGATAGATTTGAGTTAGTTCTATTGGTTCTAGGTTTCAAAATGTTACCTTATTAGTCCTTAAGTTTTGAATTTAATTTCAATTTAGTTTTTAAGTTTCAAAACGTTACAATTTTACACCCCTGAGATTTGAGTTTTATTTCAATTTGGTCCATATGCTACAAAAACATGTACACTTCTAACTTCAGTTTTTTTCCTCTAAATACTCACTTAAGTCTTTAGCATTAACGTCTATTAATTAAATTAAATAATTATGAACTAAAATTATTTTAATAGTGATGGAAAATAATGAAACTTAATTCCAAACCTCAATGGATCATTCAAAACTATGTTTCAAACTTTAGTGACTAAAATGTAGATTTTGAAACTTCAAGAACCAAACAAACACTAAACTTCAAATTTGAGAGACCATTTTGAAAAGTTCAATATTAAGAAAATTTATGAACTAAAATAGAATAAATATGAAAGTTGGAGAACCAAAATGTATAAAATAAAGGGAAATTACTATGAAAAGAAAAAATATAAAACTATTTACAAATATAGAAAAATTTCAACGTCTATCGCATTTATTGTTCCAGGCGATAGAATTCTATTGCAGTTTTGTTGATACACAGTGAAATTTTTCTATATTTATAAATTGAAAAAAAATTATTGATGAAAATGAGATTTAATAGGATAGGATCAACTTCATGGTCAAGGTCAAGGAGGTTGGTTTCTTTCCCTAGTTAAAGCCTACCTATACGGAGAAATGCTGCCCTGCCATGTTTCCCTTTATAGATCCTATTTTGTGATGAAGATCATGTTCGTTCATTTTGAAATTAGATAGAAAGTCAGTCAAATCAACGTTGATGATGTGGATTCACTTGAGGGTTTTATACACTTGACCGTAGGTTACAACTTCTGAATTGAAAAGGCCAAAAGTTAAGTGTTTTTTTAGGGAGTGATTTTCCTTTTTGGTGAAGCAATTTTAGAAGTTTACATTACATGCAGTTTTCCAATGGAAGAATAATTCACTTTTTCCAAATATCATCACCAACAAATAAGCCTCCCTTATGTTATTAAAATAAAATTAAAAAAAAAAAAAAAAAACTCTCTCAATATCATATACCCTCTATTAAAAAATTAGAAGTTGAAATCTTCTAATATCTCGGTGTTGAATTCAAACGAAAAAAAAAAGTTAAAATATTATTTTAATTTTTACAGATTTGTTCAATTTAGCCTTGTAATTTGAATGAATCTTAAATTAAACCCCTCAAAATTAATTTTGTTAATTGAAATTGACCAAATAATAAAAGGTTGTTTTCAAATATAGAAAAATAAGTCAAACTATTTACAAATATCGAAAAATTTTATCGTCTATCCGTGATAGATCGCAGTAGAATTCTATCTATTTACTTGAGCGATAGAATGCAATAGAATTCTATCTCAAGTCTATCACTGATAGACAGTAAAATTTTTCTATACTGGTAAATAATTTGATTTTCTTTTTATGTTTATAGTAATTTTTCAATAATTAAATATAATTTATGAATATGTTATCAAAACTTAGAGTGAAAATGCTAACAAATATTAAAAAGTTTTGAAAAGTCAACAATTAACAAACAATATGAACTTAAATTTAAGATTTTTGGAAAGTATAGAGACAAAAATTGGATATTTTAAAGTTTATGGACTAAAATTGAACGAATTTCAAATGATATTTAAAAAAAAAAAAAAAAAAAAATCTATTTGCTTCAAAGAAATGAAAAATATCTACCTCTAACTTTCATAAGTCAATGAAAGTTAATTGATATATAATATGGGTTGGGGTGTTTGACCATGGTATTAAATTTTCATCGATGTCTATATTTTCATTGATATTTTCACATTTTCATATATTTGATATCGATATGAGGGGTGAATCAATATTTCCATTATATCGTAGAAAAATTTACGAAACAAAAAAATAAGTATCAAAATGTCATTGATATAAATATAATATAAATTATAGACATGTTTACTTATTTGAAAATAATAAAATGTTTATTTACTAATTTAAATTTATTTTAAATTTTTGTTTTTTATAATTTTTTCAAAAATATCCATCGAAATCAATATTTTATCGATATTTCCAACCACATCGATATTTTAACTTGTTTTGACCCACCAACTTCATAAATTAGTGTTAAACATCTCAACTTTAATAGTGTTTCTTTAAAAGTAAACACGGTTAGAGTTTGCACAAATACGTAGAAACTTTGTCTTTCCTTCTTTCTCTATTTTGCACATATATCGAAGAATTTCATCTTACAACTCTATATTCTAAACATAAATTTTTTGATTTAAACATATTAACTCTAAATTTCATAACTAAACTCACTGCCCAAAACACTTTTAGTGAGAATCCCTCCCTTAACTTATTAAAAAAAGCCAAAATTTAAATTTAAATTCAAATATAAAATTGACACTTAAAAAATTTAGAGAAATAATATTTAGGTTAAAATTTTAATTTTCCAATTTTAGTTCTCATATTTTTAATAAATCTTAAATCTAGTACCTCAAAGTTTTTTTTTTTTTTTTTTTTTTTTTACCAAAATTGAATAAAAATAATAATAATAATTTTCATGAAAATAAAATAAAATATGTGAATATGTTTTTAAAATTTATAGTAAAAATGATATAGTTAACAAAAAGTTTTTTAGAAAATCAACACTAAATTAGTATTGGAGACTAAATTTAAAATTTATTGAAAGTATAGGAACTAAAATTGAACAAACTTTAAAGTATAAGGAACAAAATAGTATTTTGACCTAAAATTTTATATAATTTTTTTTTGAAATTTCAATTAAAACTTTGAACTAATTATTGTATCAACTAAAAATTTTAAATTTTTATAGGTGAATCAAAATATATCATTGATTCTCTTTATATATATATCATCGATTAAGTTTCTATTTTAAAATCGTTAATACATCATTCTCACACATGAAAAAGACTTTTAAGATTAACATTATATCAGAGATAAATACTACGATAGTATCACTTTTCATCTATTTTTTTTTTATATTTTTCATTGCAACCGTGGTATGATTTTCACAGAATAATAATTTTACTAAGGCAATTTTTAATTTATTTTAAAAAAATTACTATAAACGGAAAAAATATTAAATTATTTATAAATATAGAAAAATTTTCCGTCGATTAGCGATAGACTACAATAGAATTCTATTGCGGTCTATCGTGAAATTTTTCTATATTTGTAAATAGTTTGATTCATTTTTCTATATTTAAAAATAGCCCTTTATTTTAAATTAAATTAAGGAAAATAATTTCTTAGATGAATTAATTATGATTATTTAGAATTTAAAATTGGTTTTAAATTAATACAAAGACATAAATGGACTTTGTCCCAAAAGAATTATTTGACCAAAAATGATTGAAATCTTCTATACATATTCTAAACTTAAATTCTAATATCTCCTCAAAATCCCTTGTTTTTTTTTTGTTTTTAATAAAAATACTAAATTTGGCTTCAACAAACTTCAAGTGCTTAATATATAGCTCAGAGATCCTCATATAAACAAAAAGTGAATCTATATTAAAAAAAAAAAAAAAAGAGGGAATTTAAGTGTTCTTCAACATCCAATCTTCCACTAATAATTCTTTTTGGCATGTTTGTACTTCAAAAATATCTTCTATATTTTTCAATTTTCTGTTGGAAAAACAACAACCTATAACCAAAATAATAAATAAATTGATAAATAATAGAAAAATTATTATAAACAAAAATCAAACTATTAACAAATATAGAAAAAAATTCACTGTCTATAGACCGCAATAGAATTCTATTACTCGAGAGATAGACTTCTATCACTATCTATCACTCAAGTGATAGAATTCTATCGCTAATAGACAATACATTTTTTTTTTTATATTTGTAAATAATTTAATTCATTTTATATATTTAAAAACAGTTCTAAATAACAAATATGAGTAAAAAAGGGAAATTGAAGGTGGAACTAAAAATGGGTCCAAATTAAAAAATTTGAAATAAAAAGTATATATAAAATTTAGAGAAGAACAGCTGTGGTGTTGCTTGAGGATATGTAAAAAAGACAATGGAAGTGGGGACTTGGAATCCCTTTCAACTGCTCCACCATTAAATACAACCATCCTTTCATCAATCATCATGGATGGGACTAGTTTTTAATATCAAAATTTTTCATCAATATTATTTTCATTTATTATTTCATGTCAATGATATTTAAGAATATATAAAAAGAAAATCGGGTGCGGCCGAGACATCTCTTATACAGTCTAGATGACATCCAATAAAAGATTGTCATGTATCAATTAAAAAAAAAATTATTTTATTTTTACTATATAATGACAAGAAGAGCATGAGATTAAGTACAACTTAGCATAGCTGTATTTAATCATTGCCTTTAAAAATAATATTGAGTCGTACAGTATTAAAGACTTATTTATAAAAAAAGTGCAAAACATAAATTAACGAGCATATACTATGAAATTATTAGGTATTTTCAATGTATACCCTTGTTTTTAAATATATTCTCGTTTATTATAAGTTCGGTTGAAAATTATTAAAAAAATGGTGTTATATATCAAATAAAATTTTAATGCAAAGAGGGAGAATATACCATACTACTTGAATCTTCTCTAATTTATCTTTCCTCATGCAATTTGAATTAAAGATTCATAATATTCTATTTAATATAATGCATACTATGAAAGCACTACTTTTTCTTTTCAAATTTCAATGAGAAAAATTTTAGTATCTCCTCACCTCATTGAAAACTTGGCACATTAAAACATTATTCTATTTCAATAGTTTAACTAAAAACTTTTCAACAAAAGTATTTATTATTAATTCTATTATCATTTTATTAGACGTGCCTAACAACTCAAAACTTATTATACTTGCATAATTCTTTTATCGATACTCAAACATTGGATAAATTATTAGATGAGACTATCACAATGTAGCTAATAATTTTGCATTATTAAATACACAAAAAAACGTTAAATTGCTTCAAATTTATATTTCATTTTAATTCAAGAGCATATAAATTCGTCCCATAGTTATTCTTGAACGGTTAAGTGGCCGTCTCATTGACTAATTTTTTAAATATTGAGAATATTCCATTTGAGACACTTGGAAGTAAGAAAAATAGCAACAAAAAGGAGTTTATATAGCAATAAATAAATTAAAGCACAACTGAAATGGCGGAGCAGAATAGCTGAGAGGCGAGGGGTATTATCTGTCTATTTGTTTCCTCCAGAGACGCCACATTTCCACTACTTCTCTCTCTTCTACGCCTTGGTTGAGTGATTTCAGTTCTTCATCTGGGTATTTGTTGCAAACCCCACTTGGAATTTCTTTATTACTTCTTCATATAATGTGTTGATTATGTTAATTTGCATTTCGGATTCCTTTTTTTTTTTTTTTTTTTCCCTTTTTGAGAATCGAGAACAGGCCCTAGAATGGACCAAACAAACAAACCCATCTCTGTTTTTTTGCAGTCTGTGATGATCGGCTTTTGAAGATTCTTTTCTTTCTCTTGTTCTCTGTGCGGCTACTTTGCGTTTTCTTCTCCACTTTTGCTAGTTCATCAGAAAAAGCTCAACCCCAAATTAGAAGATTACTTTTGCTGTTCTTTAGTTTTTGGGGTTTATTCTGTTTCTACTTAGAGATTGTTTGCTATTTTTCTGCATTGGCTATTCAGATTGTTTGTTTCTGTTTTGTTTGTAATAACTTGTGTGGTGATTTTCTTTTTTCTTTGGATTTCCCCTTTTGATTTTTAGGGAGGAGAGATATGGAGGTGAACCACTGATTTCTAAGAGCTTCTAAAGTGAAAAACAGATGGTTGAGACTGATATTAATCTCTCACAAAAGAGAGAAGAAAAAGAGGAGTTGGGTTTGTGCATCATGTGATATGAAAAGGGTAGTTGGGGTTTTGCCATGAAGTCTTAGAAGAAGAAGCTTTGAGTGGTTTTGTGGTTTTCTTGTTTGGGAGTTGATAATTTTTGTTAAGAGGAGAAGATAGAAGATGGAGGCACAAAATCAGAAGTCTCTGGAAAGAATTGTTTCACAAAAAGCTCTACAATTAGGGAGTTCATTTCCTTGTCAAATTTGTGTTGTGGGTTTTCTCTGTGGAGTTTGTATTGCTTCTCTGTTTCTTGGTGCTTTTACTTCATTTGGTAGCCCTTTGGGATTTGGTTGGAGTTCTTTCTCACCCATTTCACTGCCTGCTTCATTATTGAACTCCTCTTCTGAAAATATTAGTAAGTCATCATCATCATCATCATCATCTCTCTCTCTCTTTCTCTCTGAAATATAATCATCTTATATTGCTCTCTTTAACTGAATGCTTGCTGTTTGATATGAAGAAATTTCTGAAAGTGAGTGGGTAGACATAGAATATCAGGACCTTTTAAGAACATGGTAAATACAATTTGGATTGAATTCTAAAACATTTGAGAGTTATTCAAAGATAACCACCATGAGTTTAACCAATTTGTTAAAGAAGTTGTGAATGCAGATATTTCTAATACAAGCTAGACTTTCTTTTTAAATATATATTTTTTTATTTATAGAATTAGTAGAGGTGGCACAATTATTGGTGAAGAAAAGGAGGAAAAAACAACAGAAGTTAGCTTAAAGATGAACATAGTACCTAATTAAGATATTAAATATCTTTTGAGTTTAATAATACTTAATGTTGTAAGGTCAAACTGTTAGCATATAAGATTAGTTTAGATGTGCATAAATTGGAGGGAAAAAGGAAATATAAAGTTGGCCTTAGAATTTAGAATAAAAGAAAAAATTGGTTATTCTGAAAGCTTGGTTTGTAGCTTTTGTTTGGATTGTGGAAAAATTCATTAGTATAAAGCTGTGTAGGAATGATTAAAAGGTATAGGATAAGATACTTAAAGTTGGAATAACTTCTACTTTACCCTAATGCATTTTGACTTCAACAGGGCAGTTGATTCAAGACTAGTAAATTCTTCACAATTCTCTTGTTTACAATCTTCTTGAAGAAGCTATTGGTTCCCTTTTTTATTTTGTTTATTTAGTTGGCAATTCATATAATCATCATTCATTTTTTATTCAAATATTAAAAGATAACGTAATCATTTAAGTAATTTCAATGGGAAGTCATCTTTAAGGAACTGTATAATAGCTAATCTTTCATGAAAGAAATAAGGAAAATCTTTTCAGCTATTTGAAATTGCTTTCAAGTAGTGAATTATTTGTTGTTCATCATTGACTAATCTCAGGATTTTGACTCCTTTTTACCCAAAACAATGTGAAATCTGTCAGACTGTAACTTTAGACCAAAGGAGATTGATAAACTGAAGGATTTTCAGAGAATTAAGGTGAATATTGACGACGAGAAAACGTCCTTCCTATATTCAGCTTGGAGTTCTTTGTTGACTGAACCGATCAACAGAAGAAATGCATTTTTGCGGGATCTTGGATTGGACAAATCCACAGTACCAAATCCACCCCATTTCGAAGATTGCAAGTCGAAGGCAAAAGCAAATAAGCATTTCGATGAGCGATCTGCAACCAATGGATTCCCTCCTTGGACAAGTTGGAAAGGGTTTTTAGACATGCACCCAACTGCTACGACAAAGGAATCGAGCTACCTTCGGCACCAAGAAATGTTTGAAGGTTCCTACCCTCCCTGGGTATGTTTATAAAATTTCTTAATCTTTGCTATGTAATGACATTTATGACCTTGAATTTTGAATTATGATGTTAACTAAATAATGATGTGTTCAAGTTTCTGCATAATTTTTACAGGTTGAATAACTCTCAGTTGTGTTTTTTCTTTAAAAAATTAATTTTCGAAATCAATCTTGTAGACATTGTCATGTTGCTTCTAGTAATTCTTTGTTTTGTTTAGTTCCTACTTGATGTAGTAGGTTATAAAACATGTCGGTCCCCCCATGTTTGATTAATAAGCATACTCCCGGATTGTTAATCACATAGAATTAATTATTGGAAAATTTAATGAACCATGATCAAATTGATAACAATACAATAGTTTCCAGGTTTCAGGATCAGATGAAGAAAATTACCCCTTGACTAGAAAAGCACAGCGGGATCTATGGATCCATCAGCATCCATCAAACTGTAGAGATCCAAATGTTCGGTTTCTTGTAGCTGATTGGGAGCGGTTACCTGGATTTGGTATCGGAGCTCAGATAGCGGGAATGTGTGGACTTCTTGCTATAGCTATCAGCGAGAAGAGGGTTCTCATTACAAATTATTATAATCGAGCCGACCATGATGGATGTCAAGGTACACATAATGGCAAATTGATATGGATGATAAAGTGATAAATTAACTGTATTTAATATTAGCCATCTCTTTTGCTATCTTTCTTCTGGATTCAAGCTTGGAAAGGACTTGTAAACCCAGCTAGGAAAGACTATTTTAAAGCATGCACTTTTCTGCTAGCATCTTCACTTTTTGAAGGCATCTTGGTTTGTTTATAGGTACGTCTAGGTCCAGTTGGTCATGCTATTTCTTACCCGAAACATCCCAAGAATGTCGGGACCGTGCATTTGAACTTTTGGGGAACAATGAAGCATGGAAGAGTGGAATCATAACAGCAAAAGAAAATTACAGCACCAAAGAAATCTGGACTGGTCGGATTCCTAGGTGAGCTATTGCTTAGTGAAGAACACCTAATATAATATCTATAACTTAAAGAGCTCAATATAGATATTAGGGTCCATTGATACTAGTACATTCAAATCTCTACTCTCACACCCAACCCATGTTGAACTGAAGAAAAACATAGATATTAGGGTTCATCAAAAAAATTACAATATAACGTAAGAATGCCATTTGAAATACAACATTTGTCAATAAGAATATCACCCATATAAATGTGAATACTAATAACAAGATTTTAAAGTTACAAGTTTCACGATTTCCATTATTTTTTAAAAGGAAATAATATTTGTTGATTTTCATTGATGCTAACAGTTTAATTCTATTGCTCTATTCGTTGAAGGGTAAATTAATTGCTCATTAATGCAGGACATGGGGTAACCCTTGGAGTTATTTGCAACCTACAACAGAAGTAAATGGAAGTTTACTTTCTAATCATCGCAAAATGGATAGAAGGTGGTGGAGGGCACAGGTAATCTTTTATATGCTTCAGATAAATGATGAGCTAAACTGTCCCTCCCAGTCTTATCTCGTTCACATACACGAGCACACATGCACGCACCACGAACTAAACACATTCTGAAAATTGATGAATTCAGTGGTTTTGGACTTGAATGCTCCATAAATTGGCAGATTTCAAACATTGTTTCTCTTTGCAATCCAGGAAGAGATGAATCTCAAAACACTGACACACTCTTATGATAATCCCTTCCCCTTTGTTGGCCTTACTGAAAGAAAGATTGCGTCTGAATGTAATGAACATGAGCTACATACTAAAAACTTGAGGAACATAAAGACCTGTGCAAAATTGGAAACTGGAAAGTAGGAAAACTAGGACTGAAATTGTACAGCAATAGCAAAGAGAAAATATACTGGTTATAGATAGCCTTTTCAAGTGGATTCTCTAAAGTTTGCCTGATCTCCCAACCCTCTAATACACGTTAAAAATACAAATATAATACTTTTCATCTTCCTCACAAATACCCACTGGCTTTCCTAACCATATGCATAGATAATAGCATCCAGAGTGGCTAGCTTTCTCCCAGAATACTAATCTTCAAGTTCTGCCTATGGCCAAACCATCCTAACCATATTCACACATTAACAAGCTTCTAACGAACATTTCAAGTTATTACAAGCATTCATACATCCCCTACCTCTAACATCTTAAAGAGCTAAGTATCCAACAACAAGGATACATCAGAATACTGATACTGCAAATCTGATCCTCAGGCAGTCCGCTACTTAATGAGATTTCAGACAGAATACACGTGTGGGTTAATGAATCATGCTCGCCACGCCGCATTTGGGAAGGAAGCTGCAGAAATGGTTCTCAAAAGTCTCGATGAAAAATGGCCAAAGGTATGTTGAAATTAGATTTACTATTTTGGTTTATATAGGATGAAACAGAAAATTGTGGTTGCTGGATTTAAAAGTCAAATGCACTATCATAATTTTTCATAATAAGATGAAACGCAGTATTCACTGATAGAAACAGGTTATCCAAGTCTGTTGTTGCATATACCTTACTAGACTAGACTGGTCGATGGTGATTCTAATATTGAGCATCTTATTTCAGAAAGATTCAATGACATCAAAACATGACATAGAAGATTTTGTATGGTCGAATCACAAAGCATGGATACCTAGGCCACTCTTAAGCATGCATGTAAGAATGGGAGATAAAGCCTGTGAAATGAAGGTTGTTGAATTTGAAGAATACATGGCCCTTGCTAAGCGCATTAGAAGACGGTTTCCAAATCTTGACAGCATTTGGCTTTCGACTGAAATGCAGGTGAGTTATACTCCTACATGAAATGGTTAACGATAAATCAACATCTATAAGCTCTTCTCTCACTATGTGCAATCTATAATATATCCCAGGAAGTGATTGATAAAACGATGAGTTACCCATCCTGGAAATTTTACTACACAAATGTGAAGCGACAAGTAGGGAACCTTACAATGGCCACCTACGAAGCACAGCTTGGTAGAATAACCAGTACAAACTATCCCCTTGTGAACTTCTTGATGGCAACTGAAGCTGATTTTTTTGTTGGAGCATTGGGTTCAACATGGTGCTTTCTTATAGATGGAATGAGAAATACAGGGGGCAAAGTAATGGCCGGATACTTGAGTGTTAACAAGGATCGGTTTTGGTGAAGGAAAATTTGTCTCTCTAGTCAATAAATAGCCACGTATTATTTGTAAATAGGATTCTTTTCTTGAATCCATTCTTCTTTTGCCCTTCTTTTGGAGGGTGAAGAGATAGGGAGAGTGTAATATGAGATTTTGTGGTGTATATATCGTATATGTACAGTGGGTTGACAAAAAATAAAATTCTGTTCTACTTCTGTTCTCAATAAATATAAATATATATATATATATATATATATATATATATATATCTGGTGTTAGGTGGCTGTCTACGCTGTAAAGTTAGGGACTTGATGAGGGATACAGGCCTAATCCAAAAAGCTGTCTAAGCGGTTTGGTTATAATGGTTTATTTTTGGTTTTAGTAGGTTTGCTGTTGATCTTGATGGCTCAATTTTCAATCTTAAACTGATAGGTTATTTTAGGAAGAAATTCACCAGTAGAACCAACCTCTTCTAACCTCAAAATTGATCAAAGGAATCCAACTCAATATGACAAAGGAACAAAAACAGTTGACCAATAGCACTAGCCTCATGAACCTAAAAGAAAAACCTGCTAGGGAAGTTTAATTTTTGTTCTTATTATTATTACTAATGCACTAACCTTGCCATAATTTACTTAATCAAATTAATTAATTCATTCGGATTAAGTGATAATAAGATATATCATTTATGCATTATGGTTGGAAAGAATATTCATGTCAAGGGTCAAGAAGAGCTTCTCTTTAGGAGTCTTGGTTTTTACACAACAACAACGAAAACGTAAAATTTATAATCGGTGATCTGGTACAAAGATTGGGGTCTAATTCTGACTTGCACAACCAATCTAATTGAAAATCAAATTGGAAATAAGCTACAAAAGAAGAAGAGACTGCTTCTCTCCAAATATGTAATTCAAGATGAAAAAAATTACTACAGATACGATGATGATTAATCAACAAGGCTTTCCCACCAAACAAATAACCCGTGGATCCTCTATGCTCATGATCTTTCAATGTGAAAATTAGAAAAAAGGTCAAATTCAAATAGGAGATAAGCTTACCTCCTTTATCTGTTGCAGAAGGATCTCAAAGTGGCATGGCTGCAGAAATCACCTCTAAAAAATTACTCTTCCACGTCCTCACTCATTTGTAGTCCTCCATTTCCGCCTTTAGCAGCTTGTTTCTTATGCTTTTTGTTCTTTGCTTTCTTTGCTTTTATCCGGCGTTTCTTCTCATTTGCATCAACCCATGTGTAATCGGTTGGTATATGAAATGGGTCAACTTCATCTTTATACCGATTGCTGTCGCTGTCGCTGGATTGCCCACCTCGACTTCCTCTCATCCATGAAATCCATGATGAGGACCCCTCTGATTCCTTGGACTTGGCATCCTGGAAATGAGCTGGACTTGATAATGGGGTTGCAAATTCTTCAACCGGATGAAGCTCCTCAAATTTTGTGAAAGTAACAAGTACTCTAATAGTTGGGACAATGGGAATGGCAACCTGTAGAATGAAACATATCGCTCCATTATTATTATTATTATTTTTTAATACGAAACCAATTTTGTTGATATGAATCAAGAAGGGAACAACAGGAAGTATGGGAGATTGACAATTGAAGAGGTTTCACTCATTTCATAATGTAGACCTTTTCTTGGGGATGCCAACAAGAGGTAATATCCTAAATAGGTGGAGATCACAACGGTTAACATCAGAAAATCATATCATAAATACGTGCTGCCAACATACCGACGTGTTACGCAAGGACTTTCTAACCTCACAAGTCACAACCATTCATCAGAAAATTTGTAGAATGTTATTATCCTAAATACATTTAGTTCAAAGAGTACACCATGACCTCAAAAACATGCTACTACAGCTTATCCTTCTACTGACCACATATAAAAAGTACCACGTTTCCCCTAAGTTAGAATAAATCATAAAAATGATTTGAAAGAAAATAGTCCCTTCATGGACATTAGGCGAAATTGGAACGATACGGAGAAGAAGAGAAGAGAAAGCAGATTTAAAAAATAAACAGCAACACTTTTAAGGAGATCATACCAAAGATAAATACTTCACAATGAAGGTAAGGGGTGACTACTGACTAGCACTCGTGAGCAGCGAGTCAGCGATCCCATAAATCCTCCAACCAGTCAAAATTAAACAAGGGGACAAGTTACATAACTCAATGATACTGGCAGCCAACAGAGAGGCACAAAACCTGTGACGCACTCAGCCACTACCACCAAACTTCCTCTTAATACCATTCCTTAATTTTCCCCACCAAGCCACTGAACTGTTTTGTCTTTAACAGTAGGCATTGTGACTTAAACTAAAAGGAAAAGCATATCTCACCGAGAACTAGCTGCGAAATATGGTATTCTACTACTAAAAACAAAAACAAAATAATTTAGCCTGTTTGATAACAATTTAGTTTTTTATTTTTTATTTTTGAAAATTATACTAGTTTTCTTATCACGTTTTTACCAAATTTTTAATCTTCCTAACTAAACACTTAAATTCTTAGCCAAATTTTAAAAACAAAAATAAGTTCTTGAAAACTACTTTTTTTAGTCTTTAAATTTGTCAATGTTTTTTAAAACACTTCTAAAAAAAGTAGATAATAAAGCAAAGAAATCAATAGGTGGAAGTATTGTTTATAAGTTTAATTTTCAAAAACCAAAAACAAAAAATCAAATGGTTATCGAACGAAGCCATTCATTTTTCTAATTTGAACTTTGAAGTTGGAGATTATCAAAAGATTTACTAAGGAAGAGTTTAAAACTCACTCTGTTCAGTGTTTACATCTTTTAGCAAGACCCTTATTTCTGCTCCCATGTATTTTTTTTTTTCCTTTTTAATTTTACATCTATTCAGAATTTTATGGAAACCAACACTACAAGTTACTTTGAAAAAGAGATTCCTTCTTGTTATATTTCTCAGCAGAATCGAATGTTGTCCATAGCACTCAATAGAAAACAGTGAAAATTAAATGAAAGTAAGAGCTACTAGCCTTCTTCTCAATTCTCTCAATATGTTAATGTGTCCTGGTTACCTAATATTTTTTTCCATGTATGTAGTGATTGTAGCTACACACAAGATCCGACCCTTTTTCCTTTCAGGATTTTCATATGCATGGTTAGTTCTGGACTTAATGGGGTATTTCCATTTAGTTAAAAAAATTTCACAGGGTTTCAAACAAATATCTTAAAAGAAACAGGCGCTGGCATTTTTCCTACCCAACGAACCTCTCTGGGTAAATAATGAAGGAGCATATATTCTCATTGAGTGGTTCATCACAGAATAATAGAAAATTTAAGCAATAAAGGCAAATGATAAGAACTTTGTGATGAGGAATAGAAACCGTAACACAAAAATCTTAAGTTGTTACCTTCACTGGAAATGTGCCATGAGGCAGTTTGGTTGTTAAAAGCTCCCTTAGTCTCCTGATAGCTTTTACCTTGTTGGCTAGGATGTCAAGTACAGGCAGAAGCTCATCTGTTTTTAAAGGAAAATCTGGTGTCAACCATAAGACAGGTCTCAAACCCTTTTTATACTCACTCTCATGCTTATTGTCATTGGTCATTCCTTTCTTCTTTTTCTTCTTATTGCTTTTATCTTTTCCCTTCTTTGCATCCCCCATATCTTCCGAGGATAATTCAGAAGCCAATTTTTGATGATCAACTACTTTTTGATTGGCACCTTCTGGAGCTGATTTTGAAACTTTCTTCAGAATCTTTGGATCATCAGGATCATCATTACTTCCCTTACCACTCTTCTTGTTCCAACCAAACCAACTCTTCTTCTCCTTAGTAGCACCATTTGGGTCACTGTTTTCATATGAGCCTACTGAACCATTTTCTTGGCTTTCAAAGGCTACGTGTTCTTCATCCTCACCCAGACCCTCAGAGTTTCCCATTCGAAGGGCAGAATCCAATTGCATTTTTTCTTCTGCGGTCAATACATCATCAAACTCATCATTTTCACCACCATTGGCCAACCTTTCTTCATCATCCCCAGCAAATAGCTCCTCGTCAGTCATAGCTCCAGGAACCCTCCTTGACTTCACGCTCACCATCACATGAAGCATATCGTATATTTTTGCCTTCCAATTTCCAACCATCTCAGTCCTCTCCTGGCGTCTCCAATTTAGATGGGGAACAAGTTCTGCCTGAGTAACATCAATGCCTGGCCTGTACATATTTGTCTGCGACATAAGGGCCACTTCATGGGCAACTTCCGCTTCTGTTGGTTGAACACCAGCTCCTTCCAAAGCATTTGTAATTTCCTTCTCCTTATGAGCAAGAACAATCAAAGAACCAGGAGATAGCTTCACATTACCATCCTCTGAATTGTAACCCTCACCTAGAAAGAGAAATGTTTGATCAGAACGCTGAATTCGAAAACCATCAAAACCAGCAAGCGTCATATCAGCTCGAAGATTAGAACCACGCTTCCAAATGCGATAAGTATCTGATGGGGCGATTCGTCCAATAAAAGGAATAACAGAACTCTCAAAATGAAAAGTTATCTCCATGTAAAAATCACGAATGCGAGCAGCAGAAGCAATAATACGAGGAAGCCTGCGACACCATTTTGCCCAAGCCAGAGGCTGGTAATGTCTAGCAATTATCATCGCTATTGCTTCCTCTCTTGTACAGACTGCTTCCTGGAGAGCATTCCAACCATGCTCATTCTGAAGGCTCCAATCAGCACCAGCTCCCATCAAAATCTCAGCTGAAGTCTGGTCTCGAAGTCGTACTGCAAGGTGAAGAGGAGTCTCCCGTCCAGGAACATCGCGGCAATCAATAGCAGCAGAGACAGCATCAGCTTGGAGCTCTGCAGCAACAGATTCCTCTTCAGTATTAACCTCACCGGCCTTGGCTAGCCGAGGCAGGGATGCAACAATGCGCTTGAGAGAAGCATAATCTCGCCGAACAACTGCTAGATGAGCTGGACTATGGGAGTATTTTGACAAATCTTCCATTGATGTTTGGCTCTTGTATATCTCCTAACTTTGATTCCTAAATCACCACTGCTCTCATTTTTGGGAGAAACTCAAAAGTCAGATCTCGAGCTGAACAAGAATGCCTCCTTCAGTTCCCAGCTCGAGATGCACAAACAATTTCTAGGGCTTAACTCAAAAACCAGCAGACATTAGTCATTTTCCAGCAACAGGTTCTTTAAGAATCGCCCCTGCCAGAAGCTAGACAACGGAACAAACCACAAATCAGATTACTCACATAACTTCGTCGTACTCAAATCTCGACCATTTTTAGCAGCTAACTGAACTGACAGACACCACACAAACAGCCTGATCTCAAAATCTGCTGCCTACTGCCACACAGTGAAGCAATCACAAACCACAAATCTGCAAAAGAAACAATAAACAGAAAGAAAACCCATTTATTAGAGTACACACAGAGCTTAAAGCCCCAAACAAGGAAATCCCAAGCAAGAAAGTCCCATTCATTTGATGAACAAGACAATACCAACTTCAATTCCATCGACAAACAATTCATTTTCAAAAAATCAGGAAACAAAAACCCTCCACCAACTAAAAACTCAACAGAACAACGCCAAATTGGCAGCAACAGTAAGTTCCATTCAAAATCACCCAACCCAAAAGCAAGAGAAGAACAGAAAAGAGAACAAAAAAGTTGCCCAATCTTGCACATCGAGTTCCTGAGCAATGAATCAAAGATTAAAAAAAAAAAAAAAAAAAAAAAAAAAAAAAAAAAAAAAAAACCCAATTATCGGAGGAAACAAGAGGAGAAAAGTGAAGAAAACAGACCGCAAGAAAATCGGGAAATTGGAGGTGGGTGGGTGTGAGTTTGGTCAGTGTGATTGTATCTCTCTCCTCTTCATTGGGTTGAGCTCTGAGAGCTTATGGGTAAACGAAACGAACTAGAGAGAGAGAGAGAGAATGAATCGGACGATTTGGATCTGAGAGAGAGAATCCAAGGGTTCGGATCTTCTTCGCCATTTATGTTAACAAGTACTGCTACGTTTGGAGCGCAAAGCGATTCGTCCCCCAACTCAGATCTCTCTCTCTTTCTCTCTCTCTCTTCTGCTTTTAGAGAGAGAATTATACATTCACCTTCATCTTCTCTATATATTACCCATATGCCACTATGTCTTTCTAATTTTCCATCTTTTTACACCCTCAAATCATTAACTTTTGAGATAATTAGTGTTTTATTTCCTTAACTATATTTGAATTAGCCGTTTTGTTTTTCTTTCTTCTACAAATTTACACTATACTCATTTAGTTCAACAATGTCGAGAAGCGAAGATTCGAAGTTTTCACCTTTTGGTCGATGGTATAGACCTTACAAAAAGAGTTATGTTCAAGTTAGTCATTTTATACTTGAAAAAGTATCTTGTGGGGGCAGAGAGTTGCTTTCTCATAGCATCAAATGGAGGGTGGGGGACGGGAGGAGCATTTCTATTGTTAAAGACCATTGGATTCCAAATGATCGAAATTCAAAATCAAGGTGGGTTCAGGATTGAGTGAAAGAAATGAGGGTGGCTAGTCTGATTAACACTTATGGTCTTTGGAATGAGTCTCTTATCAGAGAGGTGTTTCTTCCTCACGATGTGGAAGATATTCTCAAGATCCCTCTAGGGTGGCTTTTGATCAAGGATGAGGTGTTCTGGTTCTTTGATAAAGGGGGCAGTTCTTTGTCAAGAGTGCCTATCATTTAGGGGTTTGTTTGAGAAATGTTACAATCTCTTTGGTCTCAAGCACGAAAGAGGAGTCTGAGGGTTAGAATGGTCTCTGGCAAACGATAATTTAACCAAAAGTTAAAATTACTTTTTTTTAAAAAAAGAAGTTAAAAATTACTTGTTGGAGAATCTTCCATGACCTAAATCCCGCCTCTCAGAACCTTTATGCTAAAGTGATTCATACTAATTCTTTGTGTTATCCGTGTAGATCTCAATTCGAGACTACGAGTCATGTGCTCTGCGAATGTAAGTTTTCAAAGAAAGTTTGGAGTTTGTTCTTTCCCTCTTATGTTGTTTTGTTTGACTCTGACAGGGTTGGTGGTCTCTGATGGATTATTGAGAGTGTCTGAGGTCACTGTGTTCGTTTGTGGAGAGAGATAATGCTTTGTATATCCTTTGAAGCTTGTAGAATATGAGAAATGAGGTCTGGTGCAAAAAGGGGACCCCTTGATCTAAACCCCTAATCTAAATTCCTTTTCGATGAGGACTGGGTCTTGTCTTTAAGAAGGTGGAGGCTTCTTCGAGGGTGGTTGGTGCTCTGTCGGTTTCTCCTTCCCCTGCTTCCTTAGCTCCTATTAGTCCCCCTACAAGCAGTTGTAAGTTGTAGATGCGGCTTAGTCTCCTGCTAAATTACATGGTGGGACGTGGGTCAGCTTAAAGCTGGAGTTCTGTTAGAGGGTGTCAAAGTAGTTGAGTTGGAGTGAGGTGGCAGAAATCTTCCGCTTGAGATTGATTTTGACGCTCTAGAGGTTATAAAGCTCCTAATGAAGGAGGAGATTTCTTTTAATGAGATTAGAGTTTTCATTGAGGACATGTTCAGATTTGTGCCCTAAAGCCTCGTAATTTGTTAGTTGATTAATTTAATTATTAATTATACAATATTAATTTATCCATTAACCGTAAAAATCCAAGGTTATTATAGGAAGTCTTGAACATGTATGTAGTTGACATAAGGGTGGATCGTGTTCAAGAAATAACCTAAAGGTCTATAGTATATGGATAAGGTTGGGTGCCTTATCCTGGTAACACTATGGATACGACTCACTTTGTAATAGTTACAAATGGTTTGATCTAAACCATTCATGTGGAGACATGTGAGTGGGGATATACTATACAAATAGTTTGTATAAGACGAAATATTTAATCTCTCTTTGTAAATATGTTAATTGATGAGATTAATATTTCATAGGATGATCTTGTGCGACTCGATCTTAATCTTGAGTGACTTATGAACTCTTATCTGTAAGGTCAGTCCTTTGATTTGCACGGGTGAGAGTGACCCGAGTTGCCAACTCAATAAGCCTGCCATTTTGGGGACTTGACTAAATGAGGGGCTGGGAACATAAACTTCACAAGATGAAATTTGCTCCTTCCCGCATAGGGTAAGTAGATGAGTAGTTCCCTTAAGTGCTGATTTCGGGTCTTGAACAAGGGGCCCCACCCTCTCACTGGCCCGAGAGAGACTTAGTTTATGGTTGGATCATAAACAAATTGTTCATTAGAGGAATCCGTGGTACTTAAGGAAAAAAGGTAATTACAGGAGTAAAACGGACATTTGACTCAGCTGTAATTATGAACAACTCCTGAAGAATCGACTTGCTTATATTGATTATATCTATGGACACAACTTGTCCTACAGTGCATAAGAGTTCAACTATAGGTCTATAGTGGTTTGCCCTATAGTTAATGAATGAAGGTTAATTTAATTAATCTTAGATCAGTAGAGCTTATAATCTGCAGGTCCATAAGGTTCCCTTGCTAGCTCACCACAGACCAACAATGATATGAACGAAGGAACCTAAATCGTGGCATATGAACTTTAAGAACGACGCCAAAAATGCACACTATATGTTGTTCAAATTCACCTTCAAGAGAACTTGCAATTATGAAAAATCAAGTGGAATTTATGAAGAATCAAGCTTCATTTATGGAACAAGGACTTTAAGTGGGGCTTCACAACTCAAAGATGGTTACAAATTGATGGGTTGTTGATTAAAAATGAATATTTTTGGATTTATGGTAATAATTAAATGTAATTTTTAGTTTTAAGTCATTTTATGTGTTTTATGTTACATTTAGATCAGTTTAATCTTATTGAATTAATAGTTTGTTTGAAAATAAAATTATTTGCAAATGATTTCTTTAAATCTGAATTAATGTCGAATTTCCTAAAGAAGATTTTATTTAAAAAATCCTCCACAAAGGAGCTAACTCGAGAAGAGATTGAGGAGCAACATAAAGCTTCCTCTAGTATTTCAGAAGTTACAAATGAAGCTTTGCGTATAGCAAAAATAGAAAATGATCTTCAAAAATGGGGACTACCTAAATTAGATCCAAAAATAATTTATTTTCATAATACTTTTAATTTCAAAGAAAATCATTGTGTCAAAATCGTTGAAAGAAAAATCTCCATATATGGAGAAGTAGATTCGATTCAATTATTTCCAAAAAATGATATTTTAAAAGTTCAAGTTGCTCTTAGGCCAATGTTTAGATCAGGTCTTGATACGCCTGTTCTAGCCATCTTAAGAGATAAGAGGCACAAAGATTTTGCAAACTCTTTGCTTGGAATAATAGAGTCAAACTTAGCAGATGGACCACCTATTTCACCTGCTACCCAAACTTTATGGTGGCTCTTGATGATCCACATATACCAAAATCTAAGCCTCGATATTACAGGAAAAGGCTTAAATTTAGAAGACGGTGTAAGTTACACTTTATACAAAGTTACTTATAAAACCTAACTACCACAATGGAACCAAAAGCCTTAGTGCATTCCCTAAAGGAAACTATGCTAATAGAGACAATTTAAATAAATCCTCTGTTAGTATTCCTAGAATGCTTTCATGGACGAAATAACAAGGACCCCAAATGGTTCTTGATAATGCCTTTACTCCTCCAAAGAAGAAAGAACTTTCCCATATTATTGAATACCCAGATGGAAAGTAAATACAAAAGAATTTATGAATTCAAGACCTAGTACATCAAGTATTAGGGAAGATCCTCATCCTAGTCTTATTAGATCTAACTCTCTAAGAGTCAAATCATTAAGATTAAATCACGGTATATTCCAAACATTCAATATGAAGAAGAAAAAGGTTACATCTCCAACACAAACTGATATGGAGACAGGGTCAAATTTTAAAAGTCAACTAAATGTCATTATTAGTCTGAGTTTAAATTCTAAAGAAGCTCTCAAAAGGAGTTATGTCAAAGAAAATAAGAAAGATAGAATAACTTTCTTTAAAACTTATTCTGAAAAAAAAGACAAATAATAAAGAAGAATATTTTAAAACCTTGGAAATACTCCAAGAACACATATCCTTTTTCAGATGTTCAATCAAAGAAAAGAATTTGATCATCTCTGTCCAATCAGAGAAAAAGAAATATGGAAAACAGCCGAAGGGAGAAGTCATATCTGACTCCCCCCCTATGGAATTGTAGAATTTAAGAGTTTTTACAATGAAAAATTATTGCAAACCTTTTCAATTAATCAAAGATTCAGATGAGTATAAGCTCCTACTAATAAAGAAATTAAAAGTATTCCACTTCAACATAATTTTTCAAACTAATTCTCTCGTCCATAGCCGAACAAGTTTATAGGATCGAAGATATAATAAATCCTCAAAAGATTGAAAAGGAACAAAATTGTTTCAACCTCCTGAAAAGGTAAAATTAAATACAAAAAGAGACAAAATTTTAGAAGAAGTTGAAAAAAGAGACTCAAACTTTTAATCCCAAAGAAGAAAGTTCAAAACATGAAATGGGAATTAACGTCCTAGATGATAGTGAGCAGAGTCACTTATTGAACAACTAGAAAACTCAAATTGAAGAAATAAATTCGAATAATAAATAAATAGAATTAAATATAAGATCAATTAAACGAAAATGACAAATAGATTGGTATCATAGACCATCGTTACCAACATGAGATATGAACAAAGAAATAAGTATATTAGAAATACTGAATTTGATGGTGACTCAATTTATGTCTGGAATATAGATGGAAAGCCAGACTTTTTAATTTTCGAGTCCTTAATGAAATGCTCATGGCAGCCAGCGCCTATGAATCAAATGATCTTTTCAGATCACCAAGCAGTAAGATTAATTCTCAATGGCTTCACAGGCACACTAAAAAGTGGTGGTGGAATTGTCTTAGGACCACCAAAGCTAGAGAAAATATAAAACTCATAAGACAAAAGTTTAAAAGAAAAAGGACAATTAAAGTTGAAAACACACAGTGACAGTGGACAGGGGAGAGGGATACGACCATCGGATGGAGCTTCTACTTCTAAAGAAGTAGAAGAAGAAGAAGAAGAAATGGAAGATGCTGTAGCAATCCTAGTCTACAGTATAGCATATTATTTCACTGCAGCAAATGACTGCGGTGCTGAAAATCAAAGAAAGATTCTAAAAAATTTGCGTTGCTAAAAAATGGGTAACTTCAAATGTATATAAGACATTTTATAGTCGAATATTTGCTCTCCATGATTGCAACCAACGACATTGGAAAGAACAATATATTGACGACCTTCCAAATTTTATGGCAGAAAGAGTATACAACTCTCTCAATAAAATTTATAGCCAAAATATACCTTGGTTAGACTTAACCTACGATCAAATAACCACAAAAATTATAGAATGTGGTTTAGAAATTTGTAATGAAATAAAAGTTCAAGTAAAGTTCAAAAGGCTACTAATCTCCATAAAGAGAAATGAAAACTTTCTGTTCTCAATATGGTTTTGAAAAATTAGAAGAACCAAGCTCTTTAAGAAAAGAATTTCAAAAAAGAGCCTACAAAATTATAGAACTCAAAAATATTATAAAAACCTCAAAGAGAATATATCCCTTACAAACCAAAAAAATACACAAAAGAAGTAATATTACAACAAACAAAAACAAAAATCAAAGAAAAATTCAAAAGAATAAAAGGAATAAAGAAAGGTTTTGTGTTACAAATGTAGAAAGGAAGGGCATTATGCAAATAAATGCCCCGAGCAAAAGAATATAAACGAAATTGACAATGAAAATATCTTTCTGATTCAAGCTCTTCTCAATACTCTAGTTCAGAAGATTTGAGCCTCAAATTCATGAAATTATTGAAGAAACAAATTCTTCATTGTCCAGTTCTGAAGAAACCTTAAGGAAGGAATAGCAGCTGTGGTTGCATCAATGTCCTAACAAGTGAACAAGAAATTCTTTTTCAACTATGATCATATAGCTGATGATGATCTTAAAAGAACAATACTCAAAACATTAAAAGATTCATTAACTATTTATACCCCTCAGACTCAAAAAAGAAAAGAAATAAGACAAAGGAATTTAACAGATATTTTACAAAAAAGGGAGAAAACCCGTAACAATAGAAGACTTGCAATCTGAAATCAATAGCTTAAAGAAAGAAATAAATCAAAATCGCATAGAAATTCAAGAAATCAAAAAAGATATGGATTTAATAAAATCAAAAGACTTTAAGAACTCTGATTTTGAAAAAGAAACAGAAGAAGGAGAAAACTTCTTGATAAATCAAATTTCAAAGCTACACTACCAAAAGTGGTATTCTATAATCACTTTAAAGATTCAAGATTTCAAAATAAAACTTAAGGTCTTGATAGATTCAGGAGCTGATCAAAATTGTATACAGCAAGGTTTAATACCTACAAAGTATTTTGAAAAAACAACAGAATCTTTAAGAAGCACAAATGGACAACGTCTGAATATCAAATACACGCTTTCAAATGTACACGTCTGTAATCAAGAATTTTGTTTTATAATTCTTTTCTTCTAGTCAAAGATTTAAAACAAGAATTAATATTGGAACACCTTTCTTAACTCAATTATACCCTATTAAAATAACCGAAAAAGTATAGACAAAAATTTCTGGAAAAAAAACCTTTCTTAACTCAATTATACCCTATTAAAATACCGAAAAAGGATTAGTAACAAAAATTTCTGGAAAAGAAATCTTTTTGAATCATTAGCCCATAATTCCACTAGAAATTTTGGGAATTAAGGAAATCAAAAATGAAGAAATAAAAAGAAAACAAAAACAAATTTAATTTTTAAAAGAAGAAATAAGTTATAAAAGAATTGAAGAAAATTTAAAAGAACCTTCAATTAAAAATAAGATTAAAGGAATTCTATTAAAAAATAAAAACTGAAATTTGTTCAACCTCTCCAATGCATTTCGGGACAGGAAAAAACATATAGTGATATTCCCTACATCAAAGAATTTAAAGAATCGGATATCCATACAAAAGCTAGGCCGATTCAAATGAATTCAGAACTACTAACACATTGCAGGAAAGAAATTCAGGACTTATTAGATAAAAAGCGGCCATCAAAAAGTCCATGGGCATGTGCAGCCTTACGTCAACAACGCAGCCGAACGAGAATGGGAAATTCCAAGGTTAGTAATTAATTACAAACCCTTAAACAAAGTTTTGGAATGGATAAGATATCCAATTCCAAATAAACAAGATTTATTAAAACGAATTTCAAGTGCAAAAGTATTTTCAAAATTTGATATGAATCAGGATTTTGGCAAATCCAAAATTTCTGAAAAGGATAAATACAAAACAGCTTTCAATGTTCCTTTGACATACGAATGGAATGTATGCCATTTGGGCTAAAAAATGCCCCATCAGAATTTCAAAAAATAATGAATGACATTTTCAATGATTTTCAAGATTTTACAATAGTCTATATTGACGATGTTCTAATTTTTTCCCCAGAACTAGAAAAACATTTTAGCATCTTGAAATCTTCATATTATCAAAAGAACCGGCTTAGTAGTATCTATGTCTAAAGTCAAGTTATTTGAAACCAAAATAAGATTTTTGGGTTTTGAAATCCATCTAGGATCTTCGGCCCATTCAGAAACCAATAGAATTGCTGCTTCAAATTTTCCAGCTCAAAGACCTGACAAAACCCAACTTCAAAGATTTTTGGGCATCTATAAATTATGTTTCTGATTTTATTCAAAATCTCAGGCCCATTTGCGAACCTCTTTTTCAAAGACTAAAAAGAATCCACTCAATGATCTGAAAACATACTCAAGCTGTACAAAAAATTAAAACTTTAGTCACAATCATCCCCTGTTTAAGTCTATCAACCCAGGCAAGACTAATAGTAGAAAACCGATGCCTCTGATATGGATATGGAAAACTGATTCAAGAGCCTCTAAATTCGTCCTCGAAAAAGATGTTAAAAATCTTGTTCAAAACAAATCTTTGCAAGGGGCAGGCAATTTTTCCTGCTTGATTTTGAAATTTACCTATAAAAGGGAACAAAATCCCCTAGCAGACTATCTCTCAAGGGTTTCTAACTCCAAACTCTCCTCCTCTCTCTAAAATATCTCTCCCAACAGCAGAAGAAAATGAGTGAAAGAAATAGAAAGGTAATAGTCTCTCTTCTTCAAAGGGCAAAGCCCTCTTCTTCAAACTCAGCACCCTCACCAATGAGTGCTGATCAATACGCCATGGATCTAGGATTTACCCCCGTAACCAGATCCAGATCAAAAAATGCTGGCATACGGTCAATTTCTCCAATGGAGTCTTGAACTCCACCACCTAGGCCTTCGGCCTTCCTTGTAAAGCCACCCTCTGGTGGTGTTACTCAATTGAGACCTACTGTCTCTCCCTCTTCAAACTAGGGATCATCAATCCCTTCTCCATCAACGTACTCTCAGGCAGTCACACCAGAAAAGAGGTTGTACCTCGACCTGAGATCAAAACTTATTTTCAAAAGTCCATATCCATAAATGAGCCTATTATTGAACCTGAATATCAAGGTCTCAAATTGGAAGAGACCATCTCAAAAATGTATCCGAGGGTTTTAATTTCATCCCCGAGGATCTTAAAAAGACCAGAACCTTTTATGAGTTTATTCTCGTTGACACAAAGTCACCAGAAATAACTCACATCCCAGATAAAAGTGATCCCTCAAGGATTGCTTATTCAAAATTAAAAATTTTCAAAGCTTTGAATCATACCCATTGGAATCAAGGCATTTATACCAAAAAGACATTTTCAAAACCATTTGTACCTCAAACATTTTCATATCGGGATTATATAAGAGCCTGGTATAATGTTATGTGGTACTCAAATTATAACCACTCTTGGTTCATATCCTTCTGTCAAAATGCCTACAAGATCAATTTTCCTTTATGGTTCATTCAATGGTGGAATACATTCGGAATGACGGATGATATTCTTCCAACTCCCTTGCAAGAATCATATTTTTATTTTGCAAGAACAATCCAAAAAACATCGTTCCACAATTCGAGGCGTTTTTGCTTATATTTTCAAATACCATGGATATTTGCTGGAACTTCTCAACCAGCTCATATCCTCAATATAAAACAATTACAAAAGTTCTCAAAATAAAATGGTGGGATAAGTACAATTTCCAACACGCCACCATCAAGAATATTAAAGAATGGTTCGCAGAGAACGGATATCTTCAAGATATGGATTTAAAAAAGAACGCAGAGTTCTTAAATGATAAATCAAAATTATTAGCAGCCTTAGCACAGACAACTTCAGAAGCTGACTTCCAAAAAATATTGGCCCTTGCAACTTCAAATTCGTCGTTGAGTGCATCTCCGCTTGCCTCGATAGAAGAAAATGAGGAAGAACCAGAGTACAACCTTGACGACCCATTTCTCGACTCACAACCCATGTGAGCTCCGAATCCAATAAATTAACCTGTTTCGCCAAGAAACAAATGGTGATCATAAGGGATGTTTCATAAAGAAGCAATTCCATTATCTTTATATAAAAAAAAATGTATATTCTCATCTCTAGATCTCTTGTGTAAACTTTGTATATTTCTTTCCAGTTTACACTGAAAAAAGAGAGAGAAATTATGTTGGCAAGAGCTGAAGAACAAATATTTTAAAGCAGTAGTACAACCAAAGAAGAAATTTGAATCCTCGAAGACATAGAAATTTGGTTAGTCCTTGCGTCCGCTCATTCGACAGCGTCTAGTTTGTCCCATCCGCAAAATGGTATAAGTCGGAGTTTTGGCCTATAATCAGTCTAGCGCAAATGAGTACTTGGAAGAATCAAGATTTCGGTCGACGACGAAACAAATTTAAAATAGAAGAAACTGCAACCATAAAATTTTGCCACCAAAATTTTATTTATCCTCACGAACCTTTAAAGTAGCATTTGAATGAATTAAGATTGAAGACAATCATATTGTTGCTGGTATAATTGATAAGTTTCCACCATCATAGAGAGAATTTTAGAAACATATGTATCATAAACATAAACATCCCTAGAAGTTTTAATTAATTACATTCGTACGGAGGAAGAGATAAAGGGGCAAGATACTTTGATCCATAAGGCAATGAAAATCTCACAAGGTAAACCTAATTTTGTCTAATGATGATTTATATAATGGTCATATTCATAAAAATAGTTATTTAAGCCAAAGAAAAGTAATATGAAAAAGAATAATAAATCTCACTTTTCTAATAAAAGATATCCAAACCAAGTAAATAAGAACCAACCACATCCTCAACCTTCCAAACCATTTTGTTTTGTTTTATGGCAAAAGTGGGCAAATTGCTCAAATTTGTAAATTTCGTAAAGAAGAACATGTACCTCAAGATAATGCTACCGAAGAGCCATTTGTGGCTATGATAACTAATATATATACATATACATATAGTTCAAAGGGTTTAAAGATGGTGGGCTAATTCTGGAGCTAATAGACATGCCTGTTATGACAAAAATTGGTTCAAAGTTTTATACTCCTTTTGAGGAGCCTAAAATAATAATAATGCTTGGTGATTCTCATACCACCAAAATTTTGGGAACTGGTGAGGTTGAATTAAAATTCACTTCTAGAAGGGTGCTAATTTTGAAAGATGTGTTTTACACACCCTCTATAAGGAAGAATTTAATGTTGAGTTATCTTCTTAATAAAGTCGACTTTAAATAAACTCTGGAATTGATCCGTATATGATAAGAAAAAAAGAAATTTTTGTTGAAAAAGGGTATGCCTGTGATGGAATGTTCAAATTGAACACTGAGAATATCATTAAAGCATCTACCAATTCAGTTTATATTGCTCTCTTCTTTAAATTTTTGGCATGTTCATTTATGTCATATAAATAGTAAATATGTTGAGGTGATGAGTAATCTTGGATTAATTCCTAACTTAAAAAATAATTTTTAGAAATGTGAAATATGCAACAAAGCTAAGATTACAAAATGACATCATAAAAGTGTTGAGAGAAACACCGAATTACTAAAATTAATTCATACTAATTTGTGTGAATTTGAAGAAATTTTAACTAGAGGAGAAAATAGATATTTTATCACTTTTATCGATGATTTTTCAAATATACTCAAATTTATTTATTGAAAAATAAAAGTGTTGCTTTTGAGAAGTTCTAAAAAAATTCTCCTCAAAGTTAAAAATTAATTCGGTAGAAAAATTTAAAAAAGAAGTAATAGAGGTCAAGAATATGAATCATTTGAATTCAATTCATATGTTAAATCATTAGGAATAATTCCTAGGACTACTCCCCCATAGTCACCTGTGTCTAATGGAGTAGCAGAGAAGGAAAATAGAACCTTAATTGGTTTGACTAATGCTATGCTACTAGAATCAAGTGCATCTTTAATCTTTAGGATGAAGTGGTTTTAACTCCATGTCATGTATTAAATAGAGTACTACATAAAAAGACCAAGATTACACCTTTTCAATTATGAAAGAGTATAAGCCAAATTTGAGATATTTAAGAGTTTAGGGACGTTTAGCTGTTTAAGGCTTATAGATCCTAAAAGATCAAAATTATGGTCCAAAGCTACTACTTCTATTTTTTCTTGGATTCATTTAATAGTACAACCTATAGATTTCTTGATATTGAACATCATGTGATTTTTTAATTAAATAATACTTTTTTTATGAAAAAAAACTTCCTTTCAAGTCAAGAAATAGTGGGGGTCAAAGTAGTGAACAAACTTCTAAGTTTGGTTCCTCTACTCCTAGTGATAATAATGACAACAATTCTCTAATTAATGTTGAGGAGTAAAAGAGCTAGAATTGTGAAAGATTTTGGTCCTGGTTTTTATGTTTATAATGTTAGGAAACACCAATTTCTTTGCAAAAAGGTTTAACATCTCCATATATATGCAATTTTCTGGAAATGGGTTGTAAATGATGAGATGGGGTTGCTAATTTCTAATAAAACTTGGAAATGAGTTGATTTACTATCAGGTTGTAAAACTATTGGGTATAAATGGGTCCTAAGAAAAAAGTTGAAACCTGATGGTAGTATAGATAAGTATAAAGTTAGATTTGTCGCAAAAGGTTTTAAACAAAAGGAAGATTTAAACTTCTCTGATACACTTTCTTCGGTTATGAGACTTGCATCCATTATATTGTTAATTGCAATTGTTACAATTTTTTATATAATTATTCATCAAATGGATGTAAAAACAACTTATCTGAATGGTGATCTAGAAGAAGAAAATTATATGGACCAACCTAAAGGTTTTATAGAGCCTGTACAAGAGAACAAAGCGTGTAAGCTTACTAAATCCCTATATGGCTTAAAACAAGCTCTAAAGGAGTGACATAAAATTTTTTGATTATTGCATGTTAAATAATAGTTATAAACCAAATGAATGCGATAAATGCATCTATCATAAATTATGGGGAGATTTTCATATTATTATTAGCCTATATGTTGATGATTTATTGATATTTGGCTCAAATTTTTTTGTTATAAATGAAATAATTTGTTGAGCAGTCATTTTGATATGAAAGATCTTAGTAAGGCTAATTTATTCTAGGTATGGAAATAACAAAAACTCTAGATGGATTTCTTCTTGACCAATCACATTATATTGAGAAAATACTAAGAACTTAAAATTATTTTGATTGTAAAGATGTGTGAGTATGTTATTCGAAACGAAAGATCGTGACTTACTCTATAAAAAAAAATATCCTGATATTATTGAGGTATTTTCTGATGTTGTCTAGAATACATTGTCAGGTGACTCTCTATCTACTATAAAGTATATTTTTACCTTGGGAGGTAGTGTTATTTGTTGAAAATCTAAAAAACAAACAATTATTGTCAACTCTACTATAGAAGCAGAGCTTATTGCTTCAGCTTTATCTAGTGAGTAAGCAAGTTGGCTAAGAGATTTATTATATGAAATTTCAATGTGGGAGAAACCGATACCTTTTATCTTGATAAATTGTGATAGTACTGCCACAATTGGTAGAGTAAAAAAACGTTCTTATAATGGTAAATCCATACCTATAAGAAAAAAAACACAATACTGTAAGATTTTGTTTGAGTAATGGGATCATTGATGTGAATCACATTAAATCTTGTGATAATCTTGCAGACCCATTAACAAAGACCTTAACTATTGAAAGGGTTTGGAACACATCGAGGTGGATGGAGTTGATACCCTTATAATTGTCACGAGCCATATATAAGTATACCCACCTAGTGATAAGAGATCCTGAGAACTAGGTTTAATGGGAAAAATGAATTATAAGGTGGTTTAGAAATGCACATCTTTATATATTGATCTATCCCTATTATGTGAGTGCATTATCCTATAACAATGTGGATGGTTTAGTTTTTTTTTTTTTTTTTTTTTTTTTTTTTTTTTTGTTGAACTCTTAATAAAATTTGTAGCTCTTATGAATGAGGTATGTTATGTTATAGGAGCACTCTTGAAAATTTTTACTATATGAGTGTGAGAGTGTGGTCACTCTTTATGAGAATATGAGGCTTATTCTCAATTACACACCATGAAATATCGGGATCAGCACACGGCCTTAAAGTGCTAACCAATAAAGCTCATGTCAACGCATGGATAATTATGTATGGATAATAAGTTTTCTATTTCTCCTTTAGAGTTATAGTTCAAGTCAGAGACCACCACTAATACTGAAATGTAGATTATTATTTCACTAGTAAAGGTTCAATGCAGGGTCACACCTTTTTGATGCATAATTCTCTTTCATTTGGCCAGTTCTATTTTGATACTTATTTAAAATATTAAAAAAAAATGAGTGGGGAACGTTGTTACATTTTTAAATATTTGATAAGTTTTTTTTTTTTTTTTTTTTTTTTAAAATTGAAGTTTCATTTTAGAGAAATAAAAAGAGATATTAATTTTAAAAGAGAAAAAACGTATTTGGTTGTTTATTTAGAGAATGTTAAAAAAATTCTTATTTATTATGTATAATAAATATTACGTTTAAAATTTCACTATAAAAGAACTCTTACTATTCTCTCAATATTTACCAACGAATACTCAAATATATTTTTCTCTCTTATTTTCTCTCATTAGCTCGTTTAAGAGTAATTGGCCAAAAGAAGAATGTTTTATTTGTAGAGCTTTGAGCTCAACATTTCATTGTAGAGTGGTTTGAGCTACCCAACGTTTCAGTTGGGTTGTTGTATCCTAAAGAGGACATGCTAGAGAATATAATGCGCTAGTTGTTGATACTTGATATATAGAAATTGAGCACATAATGTAGAGAGCTTAAATCTCCTTAAAGAGAGCGAGATATTTGCACCTCAACCTAATTGTTTTCGTGTTTATTTCTCAATATTTACTCTATTTTCCTTTGTTATTTGTAGATGCCCCATCATATTATTTTGTTTTTTGTGCTTTGATCACATTCAATTTTGGTCACTAAATAAATTTTAAAATTAGTCTTTATTGTTAGTATGAAGTTAATTTTGATTAAATGTTGTAACATTATAATATTAATTATAATTTCCATGCAAAAAATGACATAATGTGCATATGTTTTCAAAATTGATAGGGGAAGGGTAACGAGATCTTTTTTTTAAAAAAAAAAAAAATCGAAAACCTAACCATAAACTAACACTAGAGACTCATTTAAGATTTAGTATGTTGTATACAATGGAATAAAATTTAAAGTACAAGAATTAAAATAGTATTAAAACCATAGAAAAAAGGAAAACAATAATTAATTTTTTTAAATTGTAAAATTAGTGACAATTTATTAGTTTTTGAAATTTAGTTGACTCGATTAGGTGATGTGTGGGTGTTTAGCATTCTTAACTAATTTAAAAGTATCTGCTAAAAAAAAGCGCTAATTGCAAGTAAGGTGGTAGTTGCAATTACACCCTCGAACTTTAAATTGTAAAAATTGAGCCTTTAAACTTATACAAGCGTTAAAATTGGACCCTCAAGTTTATAATAATTGTAGAAATTGGATAATTTAAAAGTATCTGCTAAAAAAAAGCGCTAATTGCAAGTAAGGTGGTAGTTGCAATTACACCCTCGAACTTTAAATTGTAAAAATTGAGCCTTTAAACTTATACAAGCGTTAAAATTGGACCCTCAAGTTTATAATAATTGTAGAAATTGGACCCACAAATGATAAAGAATTGAACCTTCAAACTTATAGAAGTGTAACAGTTTATACAATTATATAAATTTGAAGGTCTAATTGGACCTGATTTTAACACTTATGTAAGTTTAAGGGCTCAATTTTTAAAATTAAAAGTTTAAGGGTATATGGGCTTACCACGTACTTTGGGGTAGTTTTTACCATTTGCCCAAATAACTAATTTAAAAACGCATGGTGTAGACTTACGTAGGTAAGAAATTCTCATTGCATTTTAACAAAAAAAATTATGGTAACAGTTAAACTGTTAAATCCTCAAGTTTAAAAACTAAATTATCTTTTCAGAAAAACAAAAAACTAAATTATGATAAGTTAGACACTTCTGATAATTATTTTATTTTTAAATTTTTTTTTGAAATTTATGCTTATTTTCTTCTAATTTTTTTTACCATAGTTTTCACTTGTCATTAAAAAACATTTAAATTCCTAGTCAAAATTTAAAAACAAAAGAAAAAAAAAACTTTTAATAGGGCTGTTTTCAAATATAGAAAAATGAGATAAACTATTTACAAATATAGAAAAATTTTACTGTCTTTGATCGCGATAGAATTCTATCACTTGAGCGATAGACAACAATAGAATTCTATCGCTGATAGACATTGAAATTTTATCAAAATAAAATAAAATAAAAATCTCTTTCCAATATTTTTTTTATCTAATATATAATTATAAAATATAACATTATCTTATTTTTTTATTTTTTAAAATCCATATTAATGAAACAAAATCAATATATTTAAATGTATTGATTGATCACAAATAAATTGAAAAAGAAAAAAACAAAAATAAATGTATCAACAAAATACATGAAAATGATTTTACTTTTATGAGAGCAAATTATAGGTGAAGAAGTAAACAAGGAAAACAATTAATTTGAGTCCAACAAATTCACGTTATTTCTCAAGACAATTTTGTTTTCTTTATAGTGTTCAAGATGTCCTGAACAAATCATCTCTCAAGATAAGATAGGTTATTAACCTGTTAATGAAACACTTCAATCACAAGACTCAATGAACACTACAGTAAAATTACAAATAAAATAATTTCCAAATAGGACCAAATTTTATGAACTAAATAATTAGTTTAGTGAAAATTACACATAAAATAGTTTCGAGCCTAATTAAATCTACTTTTGTATTAAGAATTTTCATATTTATTATTTTTCTTGTATAAACAATTATCTAATATGCATTTCAAGTAAAACGCAATGGTGTATCAACATTTATTTAACATATGTTCGAGTAATAAATCAAGCCTATCATCATGGATTAGCAATTATTTAACATTCATTTTCAGGCTAATAACGTTATTGTATTAATTTAACATACATTTTAATTAGTAGTTAAATCAAATATATCATTAGTTTCTTAGTATTCATTCAACATGCATTTTAATAGTAAATCAATGTATATCATTTGCAATAAATTCTTGAAAATAAAGAGGAGTAAAATCGAAATAATAAAACAAAACATAATTCTTATTTCAACTAGTTTATTGTATTTGAAAAACTCAAAGATTGTTGCTAGATTTACAAATTTACCAAATCCATTACAATCCCTTTCTGGTGACACAATAGGCTTATTTGACCAACTTTAACTAGTTCGATATAAACTAATGGGAGAATAACTCAATTGGTTAAAATATATATCATCGATGAAGATGTTAGATATTCAAATCTTCCATCTTAACATGTTGTTGAACTAAAAAATAAAACTCTTAGTATAAAATATAAGCGAGTAGAAGGAAGATTATTTTCCATGATGTAGTTTAGTCCCATCAAAGAGCCCATGATGCAAACATCGCTCCAATTTCAGGCTCAATCCAAGTTCAACCCAAAGTCAAAGTTTGACTGATCAATCCAATCTAGCTCATTCATTTGTTGGATGAGATATGAATGACTCATTTAGATTATTGCTCATTTGGGTTATAGTTGGATCCTACCTGACAAAAGAACCATAATTGAGTCAACCTAAATATGTATGGATATATATAATTTTTGTTACACTATATTTTAGTTTAAAAATAAACTTATAATATTTTTAAAAATTTTTTTCATTATTTAGGTATTATAATTGTTATCCAATAAAAAAATTTAAAAAATGTTAAAAATTAATACCAAGTTCTATTAAATGAAAATTTATAATACTAATAATTCTATCAAGTAAAAACAATAAAAAATGTTAAAAATTAATACCAAGTTCTATTAAATGAAAATTTATAATACTAATAATTCTATCAAGTAAAAACAATCAAAATATTTAAAATTTTTAAATAAAATTAAATAAGAAATATAAATTCAATAAATTTTAATAAGTCTTAATTAAGAAAATCTAAAAAAATTGTAATTTTTTTATTAGAAAATTAGTATTCAATGGGTCGATCCAACACAATCTAAGCTCGGCTCCAAAATTTGATCGAGCTACACTCAAAGGTTGGACTATAGACTTGACTATTAAAAGGTCAGACCGGTCTGACCCAAGTTTAAACAATGTTTAAGCCTATCAAACTTGGGCCTAAGACGAGATTGGGCCTAGTGTTTTTAGAGTAGGTTTGGATCAAACCAAACTAATGATGACAGTGAAACGTGGTTCATAGGTGGTAGTGTTGGAAATGACTCACAACTTGGACAGATCTGGAAGAACTTTTTCGAATTTGATCGACATGGAGAAGAAGAAAACTGCTTTCAAATTGCTACGTTATTTCTGTGGCAAAACAGGACATAAATCCTACTAATGCAATCAAGGAAAGGGAAGACCATACCAAAATCCTACTGCTGCTAAACTAGCTCCATAAGCCAACGTTGTTGAAGATAACATTATTGCTGTTGTAGTCGTGGAGTCCAATTTGGTGGGGAACAAGTCTGATTGAATCCTAGACACTAGTGCATCAAGGCATTTCTACTCAAACCGTGACCTTTTCCATGACTTCTAGGACACCGATAATGGTGAATGTGTCTTCATGGGAAATTCAGCGACTGTTGGCATTCATGGAAAAGGGAAGATTTTATTAAAACTTACTGTTGGAAAAACTCTATCCCTTAGTGATGTCTTGTATATATGTTTCATTTGTATGAATTTGGTGTCTGAAAGTCTGTTGAACAAAGTTGGACTTAGGATTGTGTTTGAGGTTGACAAGGTTACCATCATAAAAAATGGTGACTTTGTTCGTAAGGAATATCTGGCTGATGGTTTGTTTGTCTTAAATACTATTTATGTTCTTGCTACCTTGAATGAAAATATCTCTCGCTTTGCTTATGTTGTTGAATCTATTGATGTGTGGCATAGTAGATTAAGACATGTAAATATTGCATCCACTAAGAGGCTTATATGCTTGCATCTTATTAATGTATCTGATTCACATGAAAATAATAGATGCCAAATATGTGTGGAAGCAAAATTTGCTAAAACAACCTTTTAAATCAATTTACAACACATAGTATAGAATTACTTGAGTTAATTTGCACAAATCTAGCTAATTTTAGAAACACTATGAGTAAAGGTGATAACAAAAAAAAAATTTATATCATTTATTGATGATTATTCTAGATATACAATAATTTATCTTCTAAAATCAAAAGATGAAGAAATTTGCATGTTTGTGGAATTTAAAGTTGAAGTAGAAAATCAACTAGATAGAAAAAATAAAAGGTTGAGATCTGATACAGGAGGTGGATGTAGTTATAATTTCTTTAAGGAATTCTGCAAATTAAATGACATTATTCACGAAGTTACTGCTTCTTATTTCCCTCAACAAAATGACATAGTAGATAATGTCAGAATAGAACCTTAAAAGAAATGATAAATGTCATGTTATTGAGTTTTGAATTATTTGATAAAATGTCGGGGGTAGCTGTGCGTTTTGCTTGTTTTATTCTTAACTAGGTTCCTCACAAAAAGTTAGATAAAACTTCTTACGAACTATGAAAGAGTTACCTACCTAACCTGAATCTAAAAGTGTGAGGGTGCTTAGTTAAAGTGGTGTATCCATAATTCAAGAAACCCATAGTTGGATCTAAAACTTTTGATTGTATATTTATTGGTTATGCTCATAATAGCGCTACATATAGGTTTATGCGTTTAAGTGATAATTCATTGTGTGAATATAAAGATGCAGTATTTTTAGCATATTTTTCCATGATTAAAACTGTTAATCACTTAGTAAATAATTCACATAACAATCAAATTGCTAATATGAACTTGATCCTAGAAGAAGTAAAAAAACAAAGGATTAATAAGAGTTTTAGACTTGATTTCTAACTACCTTTTTAGTTGAAAATTCAAATAAAATAGATAATCAATTTGCTTGTATGTACTTAAGATGAGGATTCAAAAACCTATCAAGAAGATTTAAGTTATGTAGATTCTAGTTTTTGAAAAGAAGCAATCAAGAGTGAACTACATTCTTTAGTTATGACTCAAACATGAGAATTGGTGGAATTGCCTAAAGAAAATAAACTCATTAGATGTAACTGGATATTTAAGAAAAAAATGAAACCAGATAGGTCAATAGACAAGTTTAAGGCCAGACTAGTGGTTATGGGATATACGCAAAAGAAAGGTTTATAGATTATTTTGATATTTACTCACCTGTGACTAAAATAGCCATTATTAAAGTTGATAGCTTTTGTAGCAATATATGGCCTTTTAATACATCATATGGATGTAAAGACCACATTCCTTATTGGTAACTTGGAAGACGAAATATATATGACACAACTAGAAGACTTTATTATTACTGGTCAAGAAAACAAGGTATGTAAACTCACAAAATTTCGTTACAGTCTCAAATAAAAACCTAAATAATGGTATGAAAAATTTAACAACACTTTAGTAAACAATGATTATAAAGTGAATTGTGCTGATACATGTGTTTACTTAAAGTTGTTTGGCGCATTGTATGATCATCTATTTGTATGTTGATGATATGCTGATTTTTGGTACAAATATAGATGTAATTAACGATACTAAGCTATTCATATCCTCACAATTTGAAATATATGAAAGATTTAGGCGAGGTGGATGAGATACTTGGTGTTAAGACAAGTAAAAATGAAAATAGATTTTCTTTATGGCAATCACACTACATTGAAAAATTGTTAAAGAGATTTGATTATTTTGATGATAATCTTCTAAGAACACCCTATGATGCTAGTATGAGTCTTAAGAAGAATAAAGGTGAAAGTATTTCTCAACCAGTATATGCAAAAATTATTAGTAGTTTTATGTTTATAATGACATATACTAGACTTGATATTTCATATGATGTGAGTGATTGAGTAAATATATATACATAATCCTGATAGGTCATTAGGCATCTCTTCATAATTTGTTGATGTACCTTAAAGGTAAAATGGATTTATGTTTGCATTTCAACAATTTTGCTGTAGTGTTAGATGGATATTGTGATGCAAACTGGGTACAGATAACAACGAAGTAAGTTCTACTAGTGAATATGTGTTTATTTCATGAAAATCAGCAAAGCAAACTTGTATAGCAAGATCCACCATGGAGTTAGAGTTTATAGCACTTGAGCTAGCTAGACAAGAAGTAGAGTGGCTAAGAAGTCTACCAAGAGACGTGCCACTAGGGGGGGGGGGGGGGGGGGCTTCTGTATTAGTCTCTCTGCATTTTGATTCATAGGTTTCCATAGATACTACAAAAAACGGTGAGTATAATAGCAAAAGGAGGCATCTACGCCTGAGACATAGAGATGTGAAATAGTTGCTGAAAGAGGAAATTATCTCCTTAGAGTATGTGAGGTCTGAGAGGAATTTAGTAGATCATCTTACCAAAGGTTTAACAAAGAGAGTAATTCTAGAACCTTCAACAAGTATGAGACTCAAACCCTTATAGTGATCTATAACCATTTATTTGGGTGGTATATTGTGATAGACTTGATGGATAATCGGGAAAGTCTTTATAGCTTAGTTTTGAGTGGTCTATTGCAATAGATTTGATGAAACAATTAACGTGAATGTGAAAGTGTGACCACCTTCTATGAAATAGTTTAAGGGTTTATTTCTAGAGCTTTCACAATGACCCAAGGTTTTATCTGCATGGTTTAAATAACACTTGATGCATGATTTTATCGCAGAATCAAGAGAGAAATCAAAGCAATTGAAACGTGTTATGGGAGTCTTAACAAAAGTTTATAAAAGTTCAAGAGGTAACTCACTTTCTTAAATTTTAGTTGTTGCCCTTCTTCATTATGCATCAATTAAAATCACAAGATATTGATGTTTAAGTTTACCATTATTCCCTTGCTCAGAATCACTATTGTTTTTCATTGTTTTCTTAGTACTCTTGTTAGTCATTTGTGGAAAATTGTTGGGAATGACTCACAACTACCAAAACCCATGACCCATAAGAAATTCACACTTGAGAGAGAATTCCTTGTCCCACATTGGAAGTTTAAGGGTTGGGAAGAGGGTATAAATATGAGAGCGCTCCAAGGGACTTGCAAGAGTGGTTAGAGTGGTAGTTAAGGCTCTTTCCCCACATGCGTGCTACTATTGACATCCCTCATTTGATCAGATGAGTAAGTTCGAGTAATTGCACTTTACAAGCATGAAAAAAAGTTAATACTTTTTCTCTTGATTCTAAAGCTCTTTCTAACAAGTGCAAGTACGAAGTGGGTGTACTATTAACCTTGAAAACTAATAAGCCTAAACGATTCACACTGAAAAGATTGTAGTTTCCACAACACAATGCTCTAGATCCGAAATTGACGAAGATGAATAGGTAGAAGAAAGCAAACTAATGTGATATAAAGCTCATGGGGAGATAATTCACCCAAATTGTCCCAACATTGGCTATAATCGTTTACTTAATACCATTAATGGTGAAGATACTTTAATCAAATATGAAGTTCAGAACAAATTTTTAAAGGGATTAAATAGGAACATTGTTCAAAAAAAAAAAAAAAAAAAATCAAAACAAAAGGGATTAAATAGGCAATCTCAACACTTATCAAATTTGCAATTTACTAAACTATATAAATATATTTAACTTTAGTTAAAATACAATTTTCACATTAAAATTTTCAATATTTATTCACATACAGTATGTTCAATTTTAGTTTTTAATAATTTCAAATTTAATATAAGAGTTTCTATCCTAAACTATATTTATCAAAGTATAAAGACTAAAATGATATTTCAATATTAATTCATAATATCGCGGAAGCTTCCCTCATCGCCACATTTCAAATTTTGGCATCTAATTCAAGAAAGAGTATGAGTGAAAACATTATGTGTTTAAAAGTTCACTAAAATATAACTTCCAAAAGTATAAGAACCCAAAATTATATAAATATGAAAATTTAAAGATCAAAATCACATTTACACTTATTATTTAGAGTAATTGTTTTAAATGGCAAAACTGCTGAAAATATTTTCAAACATAGCAAAATGTCACTATCTATCAATGATAGACAGTAATAGACACTGATAGATAATAGTAGTCTATCGATGTCTATCATTGTCTATCAATACATTTTGCTATATTTATAAATAAGTTGACTCATTTTTCTATTTTTGAAAACAACCTATTATTTATGATTTTCAAATACAAATTTGGAAAATAACATGGGATTTTTTCTTAATATTATTAGGAAATTTTGGTTCCTATGGTTTAATCTTGATTTCCATTTAATCTCTAATGAACTATGGTAATCGAGAATATGTTAATCGTTAGTTGATCTAACCGATTCAACTTGGCGATGAATGCTCTAATCATGCATCTTTTTTTATTTTTATTTTTATGTGAAAAACATTTTTGCATTTTTTTTAGAAATGAAAATATTAGACTTTTTCAACTAGTTGAGCTAAACTAATTGAATCACAATAAAAAAAGAGACCTAAACAAGCCTCCTTTGGTACTTAATTGTGTGTGTACAAGGAATTAAATTGTGGAAAAGTAGGTAGTCATTAATACGAAGCTTATATCAATTTGAGCATAGTAACTAACAAGTTAAGATATTAATAAATTTGTACTTGAAAAAAAAGATATTAACAAATTTTATATAGTTCAAACTCAAAATTTTAAATTCTTATACTACACTTTTTTAGGTCATGATTGTCATTAAAATATATGGAGCCCACAAGTTGGATATTATTATTATTTTTTAGTTCAACAGTATACGAAATAAGACAATATTTTATACATATTTTATATTAGTTGCGTTATATTCATATTAACTGCAAGTTGATTAATATCACTTCTTATTCTATTAGTTAATAAAATCTTTGAACTATATGACGAAATTATTATTAGGTAAGGTTAGTTTTGAATTGTTGAGCTAAAATGGGTAATATAAACACAAGTAGAAGTAACGATATAGGTAAGAGTTTAGGTGTGTGGTGTGTGCCTATAGTTGATATATATATATATATATATATATATATATATATATATATATTTTAATTTTACAAATTATGATTGAAGGAGTTATATTAAAAGAATGTAATTGCATGTTGAAAAGTGATTTTAAAAAAATCGTTTTTAAAATCTCTCTAAAACATGTTTTTAATAATTCAAAATCAATTTTGATGATATGAAAATTGCATTTAAAAGTGTAAAATTAAATCATTTATATTTTTTAGTGATTAGAAGTGTGCTTATGAATTATTCTAAACATGACAAAAGTGATTTTAACAATTTCAAAATAACTCCCAAACCTTCTTAGCCGAGGGTTGTGCTTTGTTTCTCGTTTGACTAAGGCTGGCCTCGGTCAAGTAGCTTCCCCTAAGCTCATTTTGGTCCTAGGATGATGCTTTGGGTTGCTAGGCTCGGCCTCTGTGGAGCATATTAATTTGGGCTTTGACATAAATTGACCCTCTCCCCTAAGCCTATTTTGGACCTAGGGTGCTATATTTGGCCGAAACCTTGTTATTTTCTTGACTTTATTGCTTCTATTCTTATTTTAGGTTGATTATATCTTTCGATCCAAAATCACCTATAACAAGTATAAATCTTCATACTTTTATTTAATTTTTATTTCACTCAAAAGACTTCTTACCTACGGAAATATTGTTCCTCACTTATATACTCATAATTTTCTCAAACGTATTTGAAAATCAATTCGTAAGTATATCATGAGGGAAGTCAAAATAAGAACAAAAAAGAGGCGAGTTCGAATGGAGGTTTGAGACTCATGGGTTGGGTCTTCTACAATCTTCTTTTATTCCTTCTCTTTGTCTTTCTTCTTCTCAAGGCAGGGTGACTTGGAGTTCGCCAGCAGCACAAAAAGTGTATTTTTTAAAAAAATAAAATGAGTTTATAATATGAAATAGTAAAGTTTATTATTTTATTAGTTTCTTCCTTTTTAAAATATCAAACTTAAATTCTAAATACACCCTAAACTAAAAAAATACTGTCAGCCAAGCTAAGGCAACTTGTAGTTGTTGGAAGCTTACCCTCACAAATATTATTAACGAAATAATTGCATAGATGACCCTTTTTTAGGAGCTTAAATGAAAAGTAACTTCAAATTTAAAAGCCAATGAAATTTGGTCTTCTGCTAATGTCATCACCATATGAAATTACCAGTTTAACCCTTCCTCCTTCCTCCTTCCTCCTTCTTCATTTGTCCTTTTGCAGTTTTTTTCTTTCTTTTTTTCTTCTTTTTTTATGCGTTCTTATTCTTCCTTTTTTATTTTTTTGCGTTTCTTCTACCATGTTTTTACTGCCACTGTCGACCCACTTTGTTGGAATTTTCAGTCGCCCTCTTTTTCGACGGTTTCTTTTCTTTATGCTACTTTCTTCTTTTTTTCATGGAATCAAAGATGTAAGTTGGAGCGTGAACCAAAACGGGAGGAAAAAACGAGAGTGAGATAAAGAAACAAGAGGAAGAAGCGAGAGCGAGACCCAAGAGTGAGAGGAAGAAGCGAGAGCGAGAATTCGAATGAAGGAAAAAAACTCAAAGAAAAACTACAAAATTGATGAGGAAGAAGCTAGAGGAAGAAGTGGGAGGAAGAAACCAGAGGAAGAAGCGAGAGGAAGAATTCAAACGAAGAAAAAAGCAAGAGAAAGAAATGAGGAGCGAGAGGAAGAAACGAGAATTCGTTTGAGCGCTAGGCCCTTGCGCGCGGTTTGGGGATAAGATGGTACTTTCACATGCCGCTGACATAAATAGAATGCCATTTTTTTTAGCAAATTTGAATATTGGGCCAAATTTTATTTGGGCCCTTAATAAGGGATCCTGTATAAAAACCTCAATATTAAAACCTCCCAATATCAGTTATTTCTATTTTTGAAATTTTATGAAGTTTTATTTATCTTCTATATTTTTTCCTTTGTATACTTTTAGACTATTGTATTTTAATCCTAATTAAAAAGTTAATTTTATCTTTATATTAATGGGGCTACTAACAAGAGTTAGACACGTATAATATAAGGTAGTGTATGATAATTATAATTATCATTTAAATTATGGTAATTTTTTTTTTTAAAAAAAAATCATTGTCATTTTGAGCTTAAATCAAAATATGACATATATTCTTAATTAAAAAGTAAGAAATTCAATTTTTTCACTCTCAAATATCGTGTTGAACTATAGTCATTTTTAAAGCATTGAAAATAAGAAAAATGAGGTTATATAATAAAAAAAATGATGTTTTTTTTTTCAAGTTTTAATTCAAATTGTCCTTTTGCATTTGAACATTTCTTCATTAATGAGTTTAATACATTTAAAATGCATAATAATTCTAACTAATGAAGAAATCAAACAATTGTTTTGTTTTTCTTTTTTTTTTTTTTAAAAAAAAACATAAATTAAGAACCCACATTGGTTGTGCCCTTGTGAAGGGCCATTATGATGAGATCATACCTTTTAGTCATTACCATATAGATTTTATTATTTATGATTTAGATCTTTAGAAAGTCAACTTTTTTTTTTCCAAAAAAAAAATTAATTAAAAGCTGTACTTTTATTTTAATTTTAGTGATTGTTGTTCCCATTGTCGTTTGAAAAATAATTAATCATTTTTATTCTTTTTTCATAGACGGCTGAAATCATGCTTCTTAAACATTTATTTAATTTACTTTTAGGAACAAAATACAGTATGATGTAGAAAAGTCTTTGGATCAATTAAAATGATTGCTTGTCTTCAAATATTTAGTCATATTTTTTAGTTAATATTAATGATGGAAGGAATGCAATAATAATAATAATAATAATAATAATAATAATAATAATAATAATAATCCCGAGTGAGTTGGTTTGGTTTATTGTGAATAAAAAAAATTTAATATCCAACCATTCAATAGGACACATAAACAAATTTCCTATATTTACCATATCTGAAAGATATTTGTATCAATTCATTGAATTCAAATTCAATTTGATAATAACATTCAGTTGAGAATTTAAAATGTATACATGGGCGTGGCAAATATAGCTGTCAGACACAAAGTATTAGTAGATATAACACCAAATCTAGTTCTCATACTTTATCGGTGATGAAAGTCTATGAGCAATAGAGTCTATTATTGATAGATTTTGCTATCAGTAGTAATAGACTTTTATCACTGATAGATACATATTAGTAATAGACTTCTATTATTATTGATAGCAAAATCGATCACCGATAGAAGTCATTGATAAACTGGTATCAATGATAGAGTCTATCACTGATACTCTATCATGGATATACTCTACTAGTGATATTTGGTAGGACCAATAAACTCCATCATTTATGTGAGGTATTATCGATAAACTCTGTTGGTGATTGGAGTCTATGACTTATAGCCTTACATTATTGAAATCTATCAATGACAACCAAGGATAGATTTCACATAACTTATAGAAATCTTTCACTTAAATAGAAGACTATTTATAGACTTTGATTACATACTTTTATGTTTTAATCATAGATAGTTTAGTTGTAGTTTAATTGTCTATAGCTCTTATGTTGCTTTGAGAAAGAGATTACATCAAATTACTTTGAATATTTTGTTAAGTTATCTGAAAGAGATGGAACAAACAAAATTGGAGGAAGAAAGTGAAAAAATGGTTATTTATTTAAAATCTATTAGTGATAGAAGAGATATATTATATGTTAGTCGTGCATTGTGATTGAAAATTATTAGCCATAATAAGATTTAGGTTGTGAATTAAAAGTATATTAGTGATAGACTTCTATGAAAAAATCTATAATGATAGAAGTCAATATGAGCATAACTCATCTAGCATAAGACATATTTTTTATTAAAAAAATTTAAATGTTCAATCCCATAATTATTGTGCTAAAAAATATATAATGATATATACCAACAATTTAACAAGAGAGAAAGGGGAAGGAGCTTGTAAATAAGAAAAAAAGTCAATAAAAACTAGATATAACTAAAGAAAGAGAATATTGTATGAAATTGCCGCATATAATGAAAATGAAAGAAAAATGACAAAATTGAGAAGAATAATTCCAATGTCAATCAAGAAAGAGAAACAAGATGAACAAAAATAATATAAGAGATCATTTGGGAAAAAAATCAAACCAAGAGGTCAGAGGATAGAACCTCCTAACAACACATATTGTTGAATTGAGAAAGAAAAAGAAAATATAATAGGAATAAAAATAAAACAAATAATGAGATTTGAGAAATTTACTATATTTGCAATTCTTTAGAAATGTTGCTATACACTTAATTGTTAGCCCTAAAAGTACTATCCATTGCAATTATGCATGATAATAATAATAATAAATATAAAATATTTCTTAAGAAAAATATTAATTTATACCATAAGCTTTAAGATGTATCAATTTAAACTTTGAACTAATAATTATATCAGTTTAAACCCTGAACTTTCATGAGTACATAAATTTGCACCATCATTCAAATTCTTTATTAACAATTTAATCTTGGTGAATAAATACTTTTAAAATATGTCAAGTTGAGCATAACTCGACTCGTTAAGACATGTACCCTCAACTAAGATGTTAGAAGTTCGAATCACCCACCTCTAAGTTATTAAACTCAAACAAAATATACATATATATCGTTTGAGTAAATGATCTACAAATTCTATGCTCAAAATAAAAAAAGTGAGGCAAACATATAAATTATTAGAGATAGTAATGCATAAGTGATAACTCTCATATTAGTAACTTATGTATACTTGAATTTAGTTATTTGAATTTAAGAAGGGAAGAATGAATATAAATACCACCTTAATTAACTTTGTAAGAATGTAATATTTACAATTTTGTAGTTTGTAACTTTTTGTCATAAGTTTTTAATTAAATTATTAATATAACACAACATCATTAAGGAATAAAATATAATAATTGAATTTTATTCATCGGTGCTTATTTAAAGAGAATATAGAGAAAATAGGAAGAATATTAGTGATTAACTTAAGTTAATTTTAACCATAGTATAGTTTCCTTAACTAGCCTTTTGAGCTTTCACGCAAGGGTAATTAAGAGTTTAGGTGGGTAAATTAAAGAGCTAAATCTCATTTTAGGACTTCTTTGGTCGTGCATACATAGGGGAAGGAGAATAAGAGGTTTGCTCACAATCCAAAAATCTTATCTCCTAAATTTTCCAAGTGGATTTTCATGTATCCTTCAAGAAAACCTAAAGAAATCTAAAACTTTCTTCTCTAGCTCCAATTCTAGTGCTATAAATTGTACTTCTTAGAGAGAATAATGCGTTTTCAAAGCCGTTTCAAGTGGTGTTCTTGGATTTTACGAGATTGTTCAATAGTAGCATAAAATGGGTAAGAAACTATCCCTTTTCAATCTAGTTTTGTAGTAAATCTTTCCCTATTAATTTTCAGACTCCAAACATTTTTATAACCTCTTTTGTAATGTATTCCAACATTACTTCAAGCTCTTTAGTCGTTACTTAAAGTTTTCTACATTCATCCTTACGGTAGAGAGGAAAACACATTGAACGATAAGGACAATTTTCTCTAGCTTTCAACTTCCTTTTGAAGTTGTTCTTAGAAAACCTAGATAATGTTTTAGTGCTAATTAAATTAAAAAAAAAGGTTTATTTTAAGCCTGAAAATTGCCTCAAAACAGTCCCTAAAAGTAGTCTAAAACAGTGTTTTATCGACTTATGCAATCTTCTATATATTTGTTAAATTGTATTTAACCGATTGAAGGACTAATTTTATCAGTTTATGCAACCTTCTATTTTTTTTCAATTTTCTCAAAACAATGTTTACTTTGTGCTTCGACCTGGTATTGATGCTAATACTCCTAGTGCTATAAATATTGTATTTAGCCAATTGAAGGCCTCAACAATCTTTGGTCCATCAAATTGGTGTCATTTCTAGGGAGCCAATTGATTTTTATTTGTTAAATTTGTGGTTGAGCTTGAATGGTATGATGATTTGGTTGCATATTTTGTGATGATGATATGTGATAGATCTTAGATAGTTTCTATTCACATTGTTTTTTTTTATATATTCAGGAGAATGCATGCATGGTTTTGAGCTAAATTTAAAAATTCTCTCTACATTCCCTTAAATCTATGAACATATAGTGGTCTTATCTATGGTTTTGAAGGCTTAGGATTTAGTTATTTAGTTTATAAGCTTGTTGTCGCCCCAAAAGGCCCTACTAGTTAGAGAGTTGTCTTGCATGATAGTTGGTAATGTTATACTAAGGGAGAAGAGGAAGATTATATTTGTTTGCTTAAAAAATGAAATTAAAAAAAGATGTTTGAGCTCAAAAGAATAAAGACAACAAAAGGAAAAAAAAAAAGAATAAAAGAAAAAAGAGAGGTAGAGAATAAAATAAACTTGTAATGTGTATGCATCAACTAGGAGTGAAAAGAACTGCCTTAGCCGTGATCAGTTAGGCCACTCATTGAACCAATATTCTGGGTACAAGTCTCTCCTATGAGTGTATGAAAGCTAGAGCCTTATGATCTGAGCTTGTCGGGACCCAAAAAAAATAAAATTTAATCGCTCTTCCAAGCTTGTAGCAAGTAGGAACATGTTGTCTCCATTGAAAATCTAAGAACAATTTTAGTTTAAGACTAGAATTCAATGGTCACAATTGGGAAGGGGAGGGGGGTTGAGTTGCTTTGTAATTGCAAGGAAAGGAAATTAAATGCTTAATTGTAAAATCACATAAAAGTAAAGAGTGTAATTGAGATGCAAAATCAAATTAATTAAAGCCTAGCCTAGGAAAATTGGATTCCACCTATTTATTTTGGTTGATCATAGACCTCTAAAGATGTATTGTTTGCTTGTTTTTATTCTTAGCCTGTTTTCTCGGAAGACCAAAACTAATGTCCTAATTCATTAATTAGTCACCTAATTAGCCTAGATGCTCAATCAATTGAGTTCGACAGCGTCTATACTGATTAAACACCTGCATTAAATAAAAGAGTTGAGTTAAAATGATTAATAATCCATATAGCCTAAATTAATAATCATTTTTGTTTTTGAAATTGATTAATCATGCAATGTCATGAAATGATTGTTCTAAACAACTTAGAATCCACACCCAAGCATGCTTTAACCATTTGCCCTTTTGAGATTAACACATTAGATGCATTTTCCCTCTAGCCCAACAAAGAATAAATGAGAATTTGCCAAATTACTCACAAACTCAATGCATAGAAATTGTACTACATTCAAGAACAACAAAAATCTAGCAAGCAATTAGAATTTAATAAGTCTCACAACCAAAATTCATGCGTTTCAATCCTACCCTAAAAGCTAGAAAGAACTTACCTTAGCCACTCATGGTGTGCCAAGATGAAATCCAATGTAAAAAGAATGAAAATACAAGGAAGAACTCGAACTAGAGGTTGCAATCCTGAGATCTCTTCAACCTAAAATCGAAAAAGATGTATTTATATAAGAAGCGGAGCGTCGTGGTGCTATAAGACAGAGTTTTAGCGCTTGAGACCTTTTTGTCACACGCCACACGACGCTGCACGTGATTGCTCAGCATTGATGTCGCACTTCTTATTCTGTCAAAGTTCAGAGCGTCGTGATGCTACACCAAAAACTCAGCTACTGAAAATTGCGTATGACGCTTCACAGGGGTAATTATGTCATTTCTTCATCTTTTTCTTTATAGTCGATGCTCTGAACCTCCATTTGGTTCGTTTTAGGACGAATCTCATCCCAATAATCAATTATATCCTCTAATTGCTCGATACCTATAAAATCATAGAATAAACATGTAAAATCCTAGAACGAGCTCATATTAAGTGGAATAAGATAGAACCTTTTGGTAGCTATCACATTAGGTAAAAGAAATGCAAGTTTAAGGCACCCTAGAGTTTTGTTTAAATCACCTTACTTGACATATTACTTTCTTGATCGTTTTCATGTTTGATGATTGGTGCAGGGCTAGAGTCGGGAAAAAATGAGCTAAGGGATGACTAAAACCTTCTTGGGCTTAGAAAGACCTAGGTAGAATTGGCTAAGCACACACAGGTAAGGAGTTCAAAGGATTAGTTTTAAAATTGTCATTGATTGTATGCATTTTCATGATTTTATCTTTGTGAATATTTTTGTTTTCTTAGGCTTTGAGGTTGAAGTCACTAATGTACAACTGATAATTCATTTTATTATTTTCATTATGCATTGCTCGAGAACTAGCAAGATTTAGGTTGTGGTGATTTGAAAGCTCTCTAAATGAGTTATTTTAAGCCCTCTAATCTTATTGGTTTAGGTTGTTTAATGTTAAATGTTCATACTTGGAGAAAATTGAGCATGTCCCATTTGGGGCAAATTGGGGTCAAAATGAAGATTTTGGTGCACATTGGAGAAAATGACCAAAATACTCCTATAGAGTAGCGTTGCGACGCTAGATGGTGCTAAAGTTCATGATTGAAGATAGAAGGGTGGCAAAGCAATGCTATAGCTCAATGTTGCAGGGCACTGGGGCTTTTTCAAGCAATGTCACTATATTGCCTTATAGCGTCGTGACGCTGCCGCGAATTCTATATATCTCTCTTTCTTTCATTCTAGAGTTTTGTGTAGAGAACTTTGAGATGTTTAGGCTTAGTTTTGACCGATTTTGGTCAAACCTTATGAGATTTCTTTAGTTTTAGCTTGTATTTGAAAATTTTGGCTTTGGGGATCAAGGGTCAATGTCTAGTTAGGCTTGAAACTTCGATTTAGAGGTTGTTTGGGCTTGTAATTATGGTTTTATGAGTTTTATCTATAAAATATTATGGGTTTATCTGATTTTCTAGTTTTCATTATTTGCTTTGAACATCTTAAACAATTTATGTTCAGTGACAAATTAGTCATCTAAAAGCATAGGTTGTTTAAGCATGTTATACATCTATTTTAAATCCGTAATTGTCAAGAATGCATGCTTAATTTGAGTAGCAAATAGGTCAAGTTATAGTTATGGTTCAATTTTGGTGTTACCAAGATTATCGTAATGAAAGATAATAAGACCTAAAGAATAGAAAAATGTTAGGTTCAACTTAGCCAGTTTAATCTATTGTCCTAATCAATCTAAGAGCTTAAAACAATTAATTGGCTAGTAGGTAATGCATGACTTCTATCAAGTTGATTTAGGAATTAATTCGCCATTATGAGTTGGTTTTCTATAAACGAGAGTCTAACCGACATTACTAGATAAGTTGATTGGGCTTTAAATTAAGTAACCCTGTTTTTGTAATAATTCGATGAACTAAACCATAAGTAGCCCAACTGTTAGAATTGTGTTTATTGGCCAAATATATTTGTTTAAGTTTTCTGGCATTAATCTCTTGGGTTGTTAGGAACTGTCTTGGATTATGTCTTAGGGGGTGCTTGTCTGAGAAGTTGTTCATCAATATGCCAACTCTACAAAATATTTATATTCTTATTTAAATTATTCTGTAGATTATTTCTTCTAAGATATTTACCTTATTTGATGAATGTTGATATCATGTGATGATCTTTTCCATCTTCCCGCTGTGTTTTTTAAGCCCAAGATTTCTTCGAGCTAGAGTTGTCGCTTTTATGAATATTGTGCATTCGAGAATAGAGTTCATTTGAAGTTATATTTGAAGGGATGAGAACTCTAACGCAACAGAAGCGTATATTAGAGAGAACACACTCAAAATTATTGGAGATTTTGAAAACCGAAAATACACAGTAGTTTACAGAAATTGAAACTAGAATAAATTTCTGTAAAATTAATATGGTAAGCATGTTTTAAAGAGAACGAATTGAAACTTACTTTCGTGATCGATTCTAGATCTCCAAATCTTTGAAGGTTGGTGGAAACCAAATCTAGAATAAGGGATTTTGGGAGAGAGAATCTGAAACAGAAAAAAAAACTATTTTTAGACAGAACCCTTCTGTAAAAAAAACTTACATTTATTTTCTTTTCTATAGGGTTTATGGAAGGGCAAAGAGAGGGAGAGGGATACAACGTGGGGAGAATCCTACGTTAGAAGTAACTCCCACGTAGGGGAGTTGTTTCTTTTATATATATATATATATATATATATATATATATATATATATATATATATATTTAATTTAACTAATAAAATAAAATAAATAATTAAATTAAATTATTAATAATTAATAATTAATTAAACCAATAATTAATTGAATCTAATTCATTTAATATTTTTCATTTAAATCATATTTAAATGAACATCTCACATATAATCTATAGTTTTAATTCAATTAATTTAATTAAATCTAATCTAATTAAATTAAATTAAATTCAATAATTAATTAAGTCTCAAATTAATTAATTACTAAATTAAATATCACATATTTAATTTAACCTCCAATTGAATCATATTCAATTGTATTTCTCTCATTAATTTTGAATTATATCTAAAATTAAATTTATATTATAAAGTTTAATTAAAATGTAAAATTTATATTAAAATGTATCACTATACATTATAATATTTTCCAAAGTGAATTTGAATATTTTAAGTTCTATTCAAGACATAATTACCTCAATACTCTTTACGAGTTAGGAAGGGGACCTAAGGGATCTACAGATCAGAAACTCCAACGATATGAGATTAATTGGCTAAACTCATTAACCACGTTAATCAATATTCGCTAACAGTGAGTACACTCCACTAAAAATCCATAACTGCACTCTTCTCACTGCAAATATATTTTTAATTCCACGGATATAGACCAATAACAACAAATTAGTCTTTCACAAGTGTTCGTAATACCAATTGAGAAAAATTACCATTTTACCCCTAGGTTACTTCTAAATCCTTAAGTACCAATATTTCTCTAATGAACAACCTGTTTATGGTCCAACTATTAAACATAAACCCCTTTCGGACTAGTGAGAGGGTAGGGCCATTTGTTCAAGTTCCAGGGACACCACTTAAGGGAACACTCATGTACTTACCCTAAAGTTGGGAAGGAGTGAAATCCATCTTGTATAATTATGTTCCCAGCTCCCCACTCGGTCTTGTCCCCAAAATGATAGACATATTAAGTTGGCAAACCAGCCACTCTCACCCATACAAATAAAAAAGTAATCCCTCATGAACAGGAGTTCATAATATACTTAAGATTAAGACTAAGTTGTCTAGATCTTTCTATTTAAATAGAAACCTAACTAGTCAACAAAGTTACATCTACTGGTTACTATTTTGTGGTCCAGTCTTATGCAAACTCATTGCATAGGATACCCCCACTCGCATGTCTCCTACATGAACGCGTTGGATCATTGCGTTTGTATCAAATACAAAGTGGGTCGTATCTATAGTGTCACCATGATAAGGTACCAAGCCTTATCCCTATACTTTAGACCCCTTAGGCTGTATTTTGAACATTGATCCCCATATGACTTTACATACTGTTCAAGACTTATAAGACAATCTAGGATGTTAATTTATTGGATTTTAGGGTTATTAAGACAAAATAGATACAACACAATCATTAACTTTTATAACATCCATAACTCTTTATTAATGACGGTCAAATATTTACATTTACTATCTACGAGTTGTAGGGCATAAAACCTAATAATATTCTCTGTGTTCGTTAAAGAAGATCAAGTTTGATTCTGGTTGTGTTTTGCGGCAACTTGTTCTTCATTGTGTTCGTGTAAGAACATTTCAACATTGCGAAGTTATTCGGTCTTAGGAGGAGCTTAAGACAATTCCATGTGAGAAGGAGTTCTCAAGACTTAGGGGGAACCTAAGTTCTTAAGTGAAGGGAGTTCACTAGAAGAAGAAAATATAACATCAAGTGAGAGAGAGTCTCACACACTTAGGGGGAGCCTAAGCGTTGAACCACTAGTATTCACATCCTTAGGGGGAGCGTAAGTTCAAGAGAGAGGGAGTCTCACATCTAGGGGGAACCTATGTGATTAGTTAAGTTGAGCTCTATGTGTATCGTTGTAATCTTCACTATTTACAAATAAGTACAACATTTTAATTGCTCAACTTTTACATATTAATGGATTATCTTTCTCGGGCACACTGTTCCCTATACGTAGATGGTATTCACCAAACTGGGTTACCAATTCTCATATATTTATCCTTGTTTTACTGTTTACTGTCTTTTGCTGTTATTCCTGAGGATGTGTTTTGTGACATCTGAATTTAGTCCGTTGAATCACTTCAAAATTACATCAACCATTTCTGAATCGGATAAGTAATCCTGTGCTATCCCCCCTTTCACTCTCTCTCACTGTTATTTTAACTTTTCGCACTTTATTTTCTGTATTTAGTTTTACCCATCAATCCAATCATACCATCTTTACTATTTTCTATAGACAAATTTAGCTCAGAGAGATTAAAGTAGACTCTATGTGGTTCTTGGTCTTGCTACTAATACTATCCATTAATAGTTTTTGTATTGATCGATATTATATGTTGTATTTGATCGATTGAAGGCTTTAACGACCTTTGGTCCATCACAACCGATTTTAGAGCATCAATTCAATAGTCTTTTGCACTTTTTTCTAGAATAAATTTTAGAGTTTTTCCTCTCTTCTTCATTTACTCTCTTGTATCGAATTGATTCCATGCAAACTTTTAGCCATAACGTCACAATGTTCGGCTAGAGTGCGTGTTTATGATTCAAGGATCAGTTTGAGTCCAATTGTAAAACCATGAGATTTTGTACTTATTCAGTGTTTAATCCAATGATTTCTTTTATTCTTTTTCTTAATTTTTGCAAGGTTATGTTTCATTGATTGAATTGATGCCCAATTGTATTATTTGCTTGTATCCTCACCAAGCATGAAATTTGTGATTCGTAATTATAATGAGTCCATGTTTAATTTTAGTAGTATAAGAGTTAACTCAGGTGTATGTTTTTTATGCCTATTCCATGAGTTTTTTTTTTTTTTTTATGTCTATTCCATGACTATCCAAGATATAAAAGAAACAAAGTTGATTAGTTATAGCTATATCGCCTAATCCTAAATTGATTTTGTCTTAGTCTTCCCTTAGTGCTTATGCTTATTGTTGAGTTAATATGGAACGCTATCATGCCTAGTTAATTAGATAATAAGAATTGGTTATAATGCTTTGTCATAATTAATAGATCAGTTAGAAAAATTAAAATGATCCTGACTGTTTTGAATAAGTAGAGTGTGTGGGTAGTTAATTAATTGATTTAATATGGTAATCCTAGTTAATTAGATAGCTTGCGATAGACTTCCATTGCTCAAGTGATAGAAGTCTATCACAATCTATCACTGAAAGATAGTTAAATTTTTCTATATTTGTAAATAGTTTGATATTTTTTCTATTTATAATAATTTTTCTAAGTAGAAATATGAAATATTTGTTAGTAAGATTTGTAAAAAGGAAAAAGAAACAAAGGAATACACACAGAAAGGGGGGCTGAAAGTTAGGATTGTGCCCCTTGAACCCTTGAAGCAAACTATTATTATTTGCGTCTTATGTACATAAAATAACACATATAAATGAATAACGACTCCAGTTGAGGGCACGTGCCCCTTCATAAATCCACCCTTGCGTCTAATTTACTATTGTATTCCTTTACAATACTTTCATCCGACTTTTCTTGCATACCAAAATCCTGCAATTTAATACATTGGTTACAGTAACAAACACAATATAAAATATTTACGGATAGTTACAAAAGTTTTGATTTACACATTTATCCTTGAGAATTTGATGTATTACTTGCTAGTGCGTAATAATCAAATCTATATCAATTACATTTACCTGCTCTTGACACTAATTTCATCCCATTTCTTTATTTTCATCGCATCACACACAAATTCACTCTATTTATATATCACACACAATTTTTGGCTTCGTTATTTGAGACAAAACATTATATTTCATGAATTTTGAAATTATTCATTCTTTATTTTTAGGTGCATTGATTTTTTTCTTTTAATTTCACTTAAATTTAACTATACCATCCTTAACTAAAAGTTATAAGGTAATGTGAGACTCACTTTGTAGTAGTGTCTTTATGAGATCCACATGGAGAAAGATATGCATAGAGGATAAGATATTTTGCAAAGATTGTTTATGTGTAATATTACTTTATAGGAAAAGCTTTGCAATCTAATTTAATTCTCTTTTATTTTCCTTGAAGTTGAAAGTGTCCCTAAGTTTTAAAGGCATATGTCCCTCCTATCCTTATTCAAAGGCCCACTAACACCATCATTTCCCATGCCATAAGCCCTACATTATTTTGGCCGTCTGTCCTACACCAGTCCTCCAATAGCCTCCTCTGACAAACAAAAGGTCTATCCTATAATCCCCTATTCAACAAACTCCTAAATCTCAATTGAATCCTAAAAATAGGCTCTCTTAGTACCATTCTAAAATTTCATGAGATAAATAACAATCTAGTCATTTATTTTCAATTTTATAACAACTTTAATCTTTTTAATTTCAAAGGAAGTATCTTTTTTGGTCCTTAAATTTTAGGTTTAGTTTCTGTTTGGTTTTTAAGTTTCAAAATGTTACGTATTTAGTACTTAAGTTTTGAATTTGGTTTCATTTCAGTGTTTAAGTTTCAAAATGTTATAATTTTACTCTTGAGATTTGAGTTTTTCTTTTTTTTTTTTTTTTTTTTTTAAATTTGATCCATAGATTTCAAGATTTATATTTCTAACCTCGGTTTTTCACTAATTACTTGTTTTCTGTCTTTAGTGTTAATGTCTATTAATTAATAAACGCTAGTAACGGAAAACGAGTATTTAATGAAAAATTGAGGTTAAAAGTGTAAATCTTGAAAATTATAGACCAAAGTGAAACAATCTTCAAGGATAAAATGTGATATTTTGAAACCTAGGGACTAAATTAAAATCAAACTCAAAACTTAAGGATTTAATGTATAACATTATGAAACTTAGGGACCAAATGGAAACAAGATTCAAAAGCTATAGACCAAAAAATTACTTTCTCCTAATTTTAATATGTAGCAATAATTTAGTATATATACTTTAAAATTTATAACGATTTAGTTCATGTTGTGAAAAAATTATTAAGATTTAATAACGTAAGTTTCTTGCCAATGTAATTGAGATTAGGACTAAAATGTGTTTAAAAATTACAAAGACTTAAGTCTTATCTAAAATAAAATCGATGCTTAATTTTGATAAATTTTTATTATATTAGATATTTAATGGTTATAAATGTGAAATCATTGGGATTAATTTGTTACAGGCTAGAGTTCAAGGATAAAAATATTAAAAATTTAGTAGTATAAAGATTAAGGCTCCGTTTCATAACCATTTGATTTTTTGTTTTTGAAAATTAAACATCAAATTTCTTACCATGAATTCTAACATTCTTAAGTAAAAAAAAAAAATATTGGTCAAATTCCAAAACCAAAAATAAATTTTTAAAAACTTTTTTTTTTTTTAGTTTTCAAAATGTGACTTGGTTTTTGAAAACATTGGTAAAAAGTAAATAACAAACCAAGAAGTATAGAGGCGAAATGAGTGTTTATAGGCTTAATTTTTAAAAACTAAATATAAAAAACCGAATAGTTATTAAATGGAGCTTATATTGCAAACCTTTATGAATTAAATTGTTACTTCTAAGAAAGTTTTGAGGCCAAGGGTGATTTTTAAACCCATTTAATCTTTTCATTCTTTGAATAAATTGTTATTATTCTCTGTAACATATTAGCATGTAGGATAAGCTTAGGAAGGGATAGGTTTTAGTAGGAGTGTTCATAGATTGAGTTGGGTTGGGTTGAAGCACTTTTTAGACTAAATTCAATTATTCCGGTTGTAAGTTTCTTCAACTCAAATAATTCTTATTAAATAATGAACTCAACCCAACGATAAAACATTTGGGTTGAGTTGGTTCGGGTTAATTGGGTCATTTATTCTATAAATAAGTAAAATGTTAATGTATAAAATTTTATTTAATTATTTTCATATATTGAATTAAGATTAACAACTCGATTTCAATTTATATTGTGCAAATTTTATTTTCAAAATGCTAAAAAATTATGTTGAGGAGTAGTTGGAGAATAAATTATCTAAAAATAGTCATGAAACTAAACAAAATTAAAATATATATATATATATATATATCACAAGTAAAAAAAAAGAACATACTTTTTAAAATGAATAATAAGTTCGAGTTGATTTTAGATTATTATAGGTGAACCCATGAACCAATCCAATCCATAAATTTTTCATTATTTGAACCCAATCCAACTCACTCTAATTGATAACCCAACCCAAGCTATAGGAGTTGGGTTGAGTTGATCGATTTTTGGGTCATCGAGTTTTTTGAATATCCCTAGGTTTTAGGATGAAGACAAAGTGAGAGTGTATGTTTTTCAATTTTATTTTATGTTATTTTATTTTTTTGCCCCATTAAGATTACAACTAGACTTGGTAACCTAGGACCTGTGATGTTGCATATTCATACTCCTATTTTTTTTCCCTAAGTTTAAGAATGGTGGGAGAGGAACCATCATCGATTTTAAATAAATAATTAAATATTAATTATCAATATATTACATAATTAACTAATTAATCAATAATAATTGTAATAGCTAGAAACTCAGAGGTAGAAGTTTTTCTGCTTTAAAGATTTTTTTCCTTTAACTTAATTTAAAAATGAAATTTTAATAGTTTTATAATTTAAAACGTTTTGTAACTCTTAACTTAAATATTAGCTATTAATATTGTACATAATTAATTAATTATCAAGTGTCATTAATAAGTGAATAAAACTCAAAATTCAGAATGTAAAATTTTATCCTATTTTAAAGATTTTTTTTCCTTTAGTTTAATTAAAAAATGAAATTTTAAAACAGTTGTAGAATTCAAAATTTTTTTGTAACTCTCGACTTCTACCACTACAAAAATGAATTTTCTTTATCACCATTTTTTACCAACACTTAAAGCCTCGTCCTTTATTGTGTGTTCTCTCAATGTACTGTTCTTCAAGTTTCTTCAATCTTTAAAGCATCCCAAGATATTGGTACATTCAAGTTGCAAATGTTGCATATATCACATTTATATCTCGAATCTTAAGATTGCGATGTTAAGCTTCAATTTTGATGAGATTGAATAAGATTGCCTACCTGTTTTGTTATGAAGAAATGACTTTTTTTTTTCTTAATTTTCTTTGTTACTATCTTTTATATATATATATATATATATATATATATAAAATGAATGTATTTTTTGTTTAAATATTTACAAAAATAAAAAGAATTATATATAATTATTAATACTATGACATATATAACAATGATCTATCCATTTTGAAAAATGTGTATAGATAGAGTCTAGATCATTGTTGTATATGTAATTGTAGTAATGATTATATAATCTATTTTGAAAAATGTGTATATAATCATTATTATAATTACATATATACACATAATATATTAATACAGTGACATATATAGAATGTGGTATGATAATTTTTTAAACCTAAAATTCATTAAGAATTGTGGTACGAGATAATTTAACGTGATTTAAATAAAACTGTGAATATTAAATGAATGAAATGTGAAAAATTATAATATATAAATTATAATATAAACTATTTACATAAAATAGCAAAATTTTTAAATAGTTGTGATAGACACTGATAGAAGTCTATCAGTGATAGAAATGATAGAAGTCTATCATTAATAGATGCTGATAGAAGTCTATCAATGTCTATCCGTGTTTTTTTTGCTATTTTTTGTAAATATTTTAACATTTTTTCTATGAAAATTTTCCAATTATTTATTAACTTAATATTTTTTTATCCAATTATATTAAATTATAACCTATGAAAGTTTTGGTATGTCAAAAGTTATTATTATTATTATTATTTTAATTTCATTAGCTCTAGATTTGTTTATTACCTTTTATTTTCGTAACAATTTGAAAGCTTTATTTTAAGAGAATTAAAAAAAAGACATATGTTAAGGATAATTGATAAACTAATTAAAGCTTTGATGATAGGTAAATTATATATATAAAAAAATTGATCAACTAAAAAATACATATTATAGCTATTATTTTTCTATCACTATAAAAAATTCATAAATTACTTATATATAAATCGAAACTAACTCAAGATAAGCACATTTTAAAATTTTAATATATATATATATATTTTTGTTAATAATGATGACGAGTTTTAATATATTTTAATATATTGATAATAAAATAAGTTTATCAATTTTATAATATGTAGTGACTATAATAAATGATACTACCTTTTCTTATTATAATAGAAAATAAAGTAAAAGATATATAGTGTGCATCACATGTACTAATAGAGTAATTAAATAAAGAGAAATTACTATAAAAAAATATATCAAACTATTTATAAACATAGAAAAATTTTATTTTCTTATTTCACGGTCTATCGTTCAAGCGATAGAATTCTATCGCAGTCTATCATTAATACACAGTGAAATTTTTCTATATTTTTAAATAATTTGACTGATTTTCCTATATTTAAAAACAATCCTTAAATAAATACGTATATTATTATACAAAATATTATTTTTACTTAAAAGTTAAATAATAAATCTAATTCTATGGACTAAAATTAATAAATTAAAAATGAGAGATTATTTTTAATAAATTTAATATTTATTTTTAAAAAGTTACAACTTCTAGTTATTAAATTAATTATTAAATTAGTTAGATTAAAATTATATTCACATGAACAAATTAACATATTAATACCTAAATATTAATTTATTATAAGAATATATAAAATAAATTTTAAAATAAATATATTAAATAATATTTTATCTAAATTATAAAATAAAAACTACCTATTTTGATTATTTTAAATAAAAACACATGTAGGGTACTTTTAAATGGTTGAGTTTAATTTAATGCTTAATTTTTTTTTCCAGCACTAATATCACAAAATTCACCTAACATAATTTGCAAAGCATGATTAGTAAATAGTAAATACACAACCATTGAATATTTAAATTGATGTAAAGATTATTTATTTCAAAAAATAATTACTTATCAAATTTTATTTTAATTCAATTAAGAAATTGAAAAAGGGAAGGAAAAAAAAAAGTATCTTGTATAGCTTTTAAAAACCGAATATATCTTCTTTTTTTCCACAAGAATCTCATTCTTAAAAAAAGAAAAAAAAGAGGATAAATTCCAAATAATCCAAAAGTACTTTGAAGATCAAGAAAGCCAAAAACTTTTTGTCTTTTTTTTTTTTTTTATTTGTTTTTTGATTGATTATCTTCCAAACTCAATGGCATATGTTTCCAATGCTTAGATGATTTGATATAATTACTTAAAAAGATGATGGTAAAATTGAAACATAATTAAAAAAATATATATATAAATTTTTTTTTTTTTTTTTTTTTTTTTTTGAAACTAGAGATGAAAAAAGGTATTGCATTTGCCCCTTTATGCTTAACAAAGAACCAAACAAATAAACTTTGGTTTCTTGTTTGTGTTTTATGCAATGGTAAGGCCCATCCCAACTCATTGCCATCAAGTAAATATGCCCATACTTTGTCTCCCTTTTTTGCTTTCCAATTCATTAACACTTTGAGTTGGTCCCCATTTTACCTTACTTTTTTTTTTTTTTTTTTTTTCCTCTCTCTCTCTCTTTCTTTTTAGATGGTTTGGAGATTACCCAATTTTTCCTTTTTTTTTCTTTTTTCAAAAGAAACATAGATACCATGATCTTGTATTGTGTGATAACCTTTTAACTTGAGAGACAACATCTACATTTTGAATAGAAATGGTGAAGTACTATATTTGAGTTCATTAGAAATATTCATGCATTCTAAATAGACTTTATTTTTTTAGATAAGGTAGGAATAGGGGATCAAACCTTTAACTCGGAAGTTGATAGTACAAGTTCATGTTCAGTTGAAATATGCTCGTGTTCACCTTCTAAATAGACTTTATTAGTAGTTGGATAAATATAATGTTTATACTATGTCTTGATAGTTTAATGATGTTTTGTGTGACATTAAAGCAATTATACTAGACAAATAGTTTGATTGATGTTCTACACAAGGTTTGAAATCTTGATGTTAATGGAAATATCGATGTCGATGGAAATTTTGGAAAACTTTATGAAAATTGATGGAAATTATTATAATTAGTTGATAAAATTTTGATTGTAACTTAATTAGACTGTAGTTGACTATTTTTAATTATCATTTATATAAAGTAAGATGACATTTTATATGTATATTGTAAATGTCTATGTAAATGTTGATGTGAGATTAAATTAAAAAAATGAAAAAATAATATAAAGTTGAGGAATATTTTGAGGTGAAATGATGTGAAAATGAAAGTTTTGGATGGTCAAAAAAAAAAAAAAAACTCACATCAATTCAATTTTAAGATGAAATGATGTGAAAAATTAATGGAAAAACTTTGAATGAGACTACAAATAAATATAGGTTCTTTTTTTGTGATTTTTTTTCAAATTCAATTTCTTTATAAATGAAAAATTCAGATTGAAAATAAAGCTGAATATTGAGAAAAGTTGGAAATTAGAAAAAGTAGCACATTAAAAAACCTCAATCCTTTGTCAAAAAAAACATTGACATGTGAAACTATATCATTATGTGTGATCAGAACCATAAAGTTGAAAAACTTGAATTGAGTTGACGTAGCTAATTCAAAAAAAAAAAAAATCTCGAAATTTCTTGAAATTTCATCAAAATAGAAAAAAAAAAAAAAAAAGAATTTTCCCCTATCAAAATTTTAAGGCATCGAAATTTCAAAATTTCAAGATTTCCATAGAAAAAACCAATAGTTCTGCATAATTGATTAATATTATTCTTTGTTAAATGACTACAAAGACTATGATAACTATAGCTATCAGGGAAACAAATAACTTAGTAGGGTGAATAAATTCTTAATATAAATATTCAATATTGTCAAATTGGATCGTAAACTTGAGTAGGGGTGATATTTTTTTACCCTCTTTTATGCTTTTATTATATACCATTACTCATTTATGAACAAAAAATGCAACATTAAAATCTCACAAAATCCGTGAATTTCAATGCAAATTAAGCCATAAATTAAATTAGTCAATGCACAAAATAATATCCAAACCTAGCAGATCAATGCACAAGATTCATATTCTCTTTCTTAATTAGCCAATTTCAATAAAAAAAAAATATATATTAACATGATTAATTCGCCAATTCCAACAATTTTTCTTTTATAATCAATTAAACTCATTTGAAAATATATATTTTTTCCTAATAGTTTTTCAGATAGAAACAAAAAAAAAAAAAAAAAAAAAAAAAAAAAAAAAAAAAAAAAACAATTTCAACACTCATCTACGTCCAAGTCTAATTTCTAAAATTTAAAGTATTTAGGGTAAAAGTTGATTTACCTCACCAAGTTTAAGAGTAAAATTAAATTTAATATAGGCTAGATGAAATGCTAAATATACTTTATTTTTTTTTAAAAAAGAGGAAAATAAGTAAAAAAAAAAAAAAATTATTATAATATTTCACCATTATGCAAACTTTCATCTCCATTCATCTAAAAAGAGGAGAAAGAAATGGATTGAATCATTACAAAGATTAATGAGTAGATAAAGTAAGTTTTTATCTTATAATATTCAAACTTACTTTGGATAAAATTGGAGGCTGAAGGAGACAAAACCATTGTTTTTACCAATCCCAATAAAATATCATAATTTGAACATTGCTATCAAGGGAGACCTACTTTGTAATGCACCCAACTAAGCATTATTACTTTCACTAATCTTCACTTAATCTCTAAGGAAATGGCCAATAATTTTGAGGCAAGTAAAAGTAAGAGAGTAATTAATGAAGCAAGTAAAGTTCTATTGGTAGGATAAAATATCTTACGAGTCTAATATAAATATTATTGAGCTTGTCTCAACCTAATAAAATTCTTACGCTGTGATAGAATCTAAAGTTGAAGTGAGTCATTTTATAAGGGTATGAAAGACAATAAATTTATCTACTAATCTCAACATAATGTAATATATGAATAAGACTACTACAAAGTTTTATTTAAAAATAGATTAAAGAAATGTGAAATTGTTAAAAAAAAAAAAAAAAAAAAAAAAGAAAAAGATAAATCTAATAAGAGAAAATCTAGGGAATTGATCTCACAAACTAACATGAAACAACAATGGATTATGGTTCATGAGCCAATATTTCTAAAATCAAAATCTAATCTTCTATTTAAGTTAATTATCATGCATTTGAATTAAAACTTGACAATTACGTCTGACTTTTAAGAACAAACATGACAATGAAATCAATATTATAAAGCATGGTAACACTTAGAAAAGTTTTGTCCTACTTGGCTTCATTTAGCTTGTTTTGATGATTTACATGTTTAATTGATGATCTTATAGGTATCGAGCAATTTGGAGGTAGTTTCGGTTCATCGATCGAAAAACGAGTTAAAATGAAGCTTTCAAAGTCCTTAATAATACATCGGATCGTGGGAGTGACAAATTACCAAGAATGTCCCTGGTCATAGCGCTACATCAACGTAGCTCCATGCTACACGACACTCTAAGGTTGTAGCCAGTGTTTGGATTAGTGCCGCGACACCATTGGTTGACGTTGCGCACCACTTCAAATATATCCTATAGGGTCGTGATCTCACGGGACAACATGTCTGACCCTACAACATTTGAAACATGTAATTGATTTAGACTATCCAAATCACTCATACGTCTCGACAATTACCCCTCGTTCTTAATGCAAGCTTTGAGAGTCTTTATGCACACTATCGAACTCAAATGACTCGAACTGTTTAGTTTAATTGAAAGCCCATTTTGGTTAATGAATTGGGGGCACTTGTTTGATTCAACTCACAAGTGGCAATGTGTTTGCATGCGAAATAATTTATTCTATCTTTAGTTTACTATGATCGAGTAAAGCAACTGAGCTGATTCATATCTCTAAATTAGATTTGTTAATTCGAATTTACAACTTTCTCAATTTTCTTTTAAGCATTTCAATTCTCACAATCATTTCTTACTTGCACTTTAATTTCACAATTGTGTGGTCACTAAACGAACTCCCCCTCCCCTCCCCTCCCCTCCCCTCCCCTCCCCTACATTACCTTCTAATTTAAGAGTTAATTTAGAGAAATACTTTCATTCCCTATGGAGATGACTCAGTCCTACAAGTATTACAAGCTTGTAAGGGCTTGAAAAACTACATTTGAATTGGGCCTCAGTTCAAAACTCTAAAAAACTCTTAATTGTTCTCATATTAGAAATCATGCAATTAATTAATCTAATCCAACTTTTACATTATCAAGCAAAAAAATCATGTAAATTTTGTTAAGGAGTTATAAAAGGATGGCATAATAAAAACATAATAAATTCTCAATTAACTAACAAGTGGGCTTGGAACATGGGGGACTATAGGCCTATCAGCTTATGCAACATTATCTACAAGTTAATCGCCAAGGCACTGGCCAGTCAGCTTTTGTTCCCGATAGGCTTATTATCGATAATGTGGTGATCGATTTTGAAAGCATTCAGTAAAAGAAGAGACGGAAATAGGGCTTCTTAACATGGAGGAAGCTTATTCTTTGTTTAAAGGAATTAAGTTAAATCTTCATTGTTCCTCTCTAACTCACATGTACGTTGTTGATGACAGTCTTATTTTTTTTTTTTGTAGGACCTCAAGAGATGATTGTGAAGCCATTGTCAAGGTGCTTCAGGATTATGAAGCAGCTTCGGGGTAGACAATCAACCTGAATAAGTGATGTCAAAAACTAATTGGTGTTAATGAAACCGCACGTGCCAAGTAATAATATAATAAAACAGTCAAGAGATCAAGTATCGTCCTCTAGAGATCAAATGTCCGAATTATGCTTACCTATTCTAGAATTGTGTTGATTTTACCTAAGGAATGAATTTGTGATGATTAAATTGATTTTAATTTAGAGAATAAGAGAAAACAAAAGACAAGTGTGGAATTTAAGAGATAAAAGTGTTTAAGGGTGTTGATTTCCTTAATTACTTCATTGGAAAGGTTCCTATGGCTAATTATGTCAATGATATGCTTAAGTCTAGAAACTATTTTCTAGATTATTATTATTTTCTCATGCAAACATAATTACTTACTAATCACTTGAAACCAAATTAAGAAGTATGACCTTAAGAATAGTCATAATCAACTTTCACTACTAACCTAACTATTCACTTGATAGATTAATAACAATCCAATATTATAGATTCGATTAAACATGCAACCTTTCGAATTGAACATTCAATTTAACATGCATCGAGGATCAATGAATGTATTCAACACAATAATATTAGAAAACATTCAAGAACATAACATTCATAGAAAATAATATGCATTAACTCAAATCCATAAATAAGTTCATCAATACTCTAAAACTATAATGTTTAGTCACTCATTGTTGCTATAAACATATTCTCATACATTGCAACAACCATGAAAAAGTAAAAAGAATAAAGAGAAGAGAAAACACTACTATCGTGATGAATCCTGCCATTGGAACACATAAGAAATACCTTGATTTTCACCTAGGGATCTCGAACGGCCTCCAAACGAACATCTAAATCTCTCTCTAGATTTTTAGGCTAAAACACTTCCTAAGGCTCTCTAGTTTCATGGTGCGAAAAATTCCTTCGGCTAGCCTTAACCCTAGGATTTTGTAGAAGAAAAATTTCACAAATAACTAGTTTTTTGTAAAATAACTTCAGCGTCGCGGCGTTACAAGCAATGTCTTCAGTCTGCACGCGTCAGACCCTTTGATATCATAGCGAAGCGACACTCTATGACAGTGTTCTAGTGCTTTAGCCCAGTGTCGCAGCGCTGCGTGCGGTGTTGTGGCAACACTCCAAATGCCACTTTCTGTGACTTACGCCGAGGTCAGCACCGCGGAGCTGCGATATCGAAGGGCGCTAGCCTTTTTGCCTTTTCTCCTCTTTTTCTTCTCTCATTTCGATGTTTACCTCGGTCTTGACTTCCTTGGAAAAATTTGGTCCATTTTAACTCTTCTTAACCATGAATCTTGATCTTGACCACAACCCCTGAATATCACTAACAAACGACATCAAATCTAATAAAACCATTTTAAAACTCTTCTACGCACATTCTAGGTGTGTTTCAAATCCTTAACATTAAGCTCACAGAGAATGTTGTGACTACCTTGGCATGCCTTCTTAGTCAGATTGTAACAAACATCATATGTTCCAAGAAATCAGAGAAAGGGTCCAGAAAGTGTTGTAGAACTGGAAAGAAAAACTATTCTTAGTGGGTGGAAAAGAAATCCTTATCAAATCCATTTCTAGGCAATCCCCACCTACACCATGAGTTGTTTCACACTTCTTATCAAAACCTGTGATGAAATCAATAGGCTTTATGCCCGTTTCTAGTGGGGTCGTCAACTGACAATAATCAAAAGTTGCACTGAAGGAGTTAGAAAAGAATGTGTGTGAGCAAGGATTATGGGGTCTTGAGTTTAGAGACCTTGACCTTTTCAATCAAGTCATACTTGCTAAGTTGAGTTGGCGCATTTTAAAGTACCCGAAGAGTCTTCTGGCAAAAGTGCTTAGAGGTCGCTGTTTCAAAGATGGAGACTTTTTTACTGCACCTATTAGCTATGACACTTCCTTTACCTGGAGGAGCTTTATCTGAGGCAATGACCTTTTCAGAAAGGGCTTCGATGGAAAGTGGGTAATGAACAGTGATTCTTGGCTTAATAGACAGGATAGTAATGTTGGAGATGATGCCCTAAATCTCGTGATCTTGTAATTCGTGAACGCATATTGTACAAACAAATTATTTATTTAATAAAATAACAGTTATTTTATTTGACATTTAGTTGCATTAACCCAAAACCAATGAACTAAATTCGTTAGCTATTAACTGTAACTTAAACACGTATGTAGAGACATACAAGTGGATCATATTTAAGTGATAACCTATAACGGTCTGTAGTAGATGGATAAGGCTGGACACCTTATCCTGGTAACACTACAGATACGACCCACTTTGTGATTGTTACAAGTGTTGTAAAGTGTCACAAACATTTAGATCCTAAACGTTCATGTGAAGACATGTGAGTGGGGGTATTCTATACATGTGAGACATGTATAAGACTAAACTGCGAAATGATTAGTCTCTCATATTAATACCGTTGTTTGATGAGACTTACATTTCACTAGGATGATCATAGGTGACTCGACTTTAATCCTGAGTCAGTTATTAATTCCTGCCTATGAGGGCAATCCTTTGATTTGTATGGTGAGAGTGGATAGGTTTGCCGACTCAATAAGCCTACCACTTTGGGGATTTGTCCGAGCAGGTAGTTGGGAACTCAACTGTATAAGAAGGAATTCACTTCTTATGAATTGCTCCCTTAAGAGCTGATATCGGGTCTTGAACAATGAGACGTCTCGCCCTCTCACTGGCCAGAGAGGGGTCTAGCTCATAGTTGGACTATGACTAAATTATTCATTAGAGGGATCAGTGATGCTTAAGGAGTTAGAGGTAACACAGGGGTAAAATGATAATTTGACCCAGCTGTGGTTACGAGCAATTTTGTGAATGGTCAACTTACCATTGATTGATTATATCCGTTGATATAGAAATATATCTACAGAGTGAAGAGTGCAATTGTCGGTCTTTAGTGGAGTGACCGGCAGTTAATGAATATTGATTAATTAATTAAAAAGTTTAATTAATTTAATCTCGTATCATTGGAGCTAGGTCCACTTGCTAGCTCATATAGGATAAGATGACAGTCAAATGTTTTGGTTTAATTTGAATTGTTCAAATTAATATTAAGGGAATTAATTGTATTAGATACGATTAAATAGTGTATAATGATACATTATAATATAAAGTTAATTTTGTATGAGATACAAAATTAAACTTTATAATATGTGTGAGAAAATATTTGGATAAGATTCAAATATTAATAATGTGAATAAGATTCATATTAAACTATAGGTTATGTGAGAATAATTAGTTAATTATTAACTATATATATATATATTCGTTAATTTTATTAAATTTTGATTTAATAAAATGTATTTTTTAAATTAACTGGATAACTCTCCAATAGGGAGCTATTAGTCGTGGATGAGGGAGTTACAACTCCCTCACCATTACTTGTCACAGATCATTAATGCCTCTAGAAGTTTTTTTTTTTTTTTTTTTCACAAAGGACAAGCAGACACTTTTTGGGGTTGATTACAGAAGAAGGGTTCTCTATAATACCTCACTCACACTTCCACTTCTCTCCCCTACCAAACACTTTGGAGACCACACTTCCAAGACCCAATTATCCCAGAGGATAGTGAGTGTTCCACGTGGGAGTGTCCAACCAGTCCGATTGTTTCTGTGTGTTTTTTGGTATTTGTGACGTTGCATAAGCTATTGTTGAAGGAAAAGAAAACTCCAAAGGTAAGAATTTCTTTCCTTTTCTTCTCTTTTCTCAACATGCTTTACAGTATTTATCATGTTTAGTTTTTCTTTGTTCTTTCATGAATTGAAAATTAAAAACATGAGCGATTTCATGCTTCCACTGGGATTCAACTCCTTCAAGTAATACTCTTTTTCTTTACAAACTGCAGCTGGCGGGAAAGCGGGTGATTAATTTCCTAGAGTCTAATGAGGTTTGGAAAGAGAACCTAATATAGGCTATTTTCCCTTTATCGATGTTGCGGTCATTCTGAAAATGCAGTCAAGGCGTAGTTTGTTATTTATATACTACAGTCTCTACTACATGACCCCAATAAGAATCTAGTAATTGATAGTTCATCATTGACTGAACTTATGTCCAACAAGATCATGTTTCTCTTTTCTGATATACCATTTTGTTAAGGTATACCAGGTGTTAAGAGTTGGGATGCGATTCCATTTTCTATCATATAATCTTGGAATCTCAAAGTCATATACTTTCTACCATGATCTAATTGTAGTGTTTTATAGTTTTACCTAATAAATTCTCAACTTAGTCCTATACTCCTTGAACTTTTCAAGAGCTTCAGATTATGTTGTATTAGGTAAAGATACCCACATCTAGAATATTCATCTATGAAAAAAATGAAAAATTCAACCCTCAAACTTATACAATTGTTACCATTTCTACAATTATCTAAGTTTGAGGGCCCAATTTAAACACTTAGATAAGTTTGAGGGCTCAATTTTTACAATTGAAAGTTTGAGGGTATAATTGCAACTACCACTATACTTTAGGGGTGGTTTTTACAATTTGCCCTATTTTTATTTATTTACTACATCATGTTAAATCAAATAATATTTTACTCACAATATTGTGTATATTTTAAAGTTTTTTTTTTTTTTTTTTAGTTTAAATCTCTAACTTCTTAGTTAGTGGTATATACTTTATGTCAATTGAGTTATACTTATATTAGCATTTCAAAATCTAAATTGATACAATACTCCCATTGATACAATACTCCAAGTTTTTGTTGAGTGGGTTGAATCCCATACTTGTTTGTAAATCTAATTTCCCATATGAACATACAAACAATCTTGGTATAATGTAATTTCAAAACTTTTGATGTTACAATATTCAGACATTCAAGTTATCCACATTCAATTAAATGTAATGAAGATTTTCTTCAATTTTACCTAATAAAAGTATTGTATTCATCATAATATTTTTGTTGTATTCGTTCAAGGAAATTTGATGACAAGCAATTAAATTATAGCATAAATGGCTTTTTAATTTCAACCCATGACCGCTTAAAAAAAAGAAAAAAGAATTGACTTTTTAATTGCTAAATTGTGTTAATATTCACTAATATAATTTAATACTAAAATAAAACCCTGGGTTCAATTTTTTTTAAGGAAAACATGATAAAGAAAAGGAAAATTTTTACCTGTAGGAAAAAATGACAAACTATTTACAGAAAATAGCAAAACGAATATTGATAGACATTGATAGACTTCTATCAGCATCTATCAGTGATAGACTTCTCTCATTTCTATCGTTGATAGACTCTAATAGACTTCTATCAGCGTCTATCACAACTATCTAAAAATTTCACTATTTTGTGTAAATAATTTCTTTCATTTTTCTATTTTTAAAAATCTCCCTAAAGAAAATGGTAAACTCCAAGTTTAGTCACTAAACTTTCACGTTTCACGTTCGTTTATGTACGGATATTCATTAATATACTCTAAATTGTTAATTAGTAATACTAAAAGAAAACTATGAGTTGATTTTTTTTAGAGGAAAACATAAAAAAAAAAAATGTTAAATAATAAGTCTAGTCACTCAACTTTCATGTTTTATTTAATAAGTCCTTGAACTTTAAAAAAGTTGAATAAGTATTCCAACTTTCAATTTTATGTTTATTAGACTTTGATATATTCAACATTTTTTTTAATTAACAAATCTAAAAAATATAATATTGAACTTTGTATCCAACAAAGCATAAAACTTTCAATTTAGAGGGTAGTAGAATAGTAAATTTAAAAAAACGTTGAATATGTCAAAGACCGATTAGATTCAAAATTGAAAATTTAATGACTTATTAGACATTTTTTAAAATTTAGACTTATAAACACTTAATTGAAATTTTAAAACTTATTAAATACTTTTTAGGGTTGTTTTCAAATAAAGAAAAATGAATCAAAATATGTATAAATATATAAAAATTTCACTTTATAATAATTTTCCTACTTTTCAAGTTAAAAACATTGACAAAATCTAATAAAATTAGGGATTTAAGGTGTAATTTAACTATTTAACTAAAAGAAAAGAAAAAAAAGGAAGCATGTGCCTCGCTTGTGATTGTTTGAGGGGTGTGGGGACATAACATGACATACAGAAGCAGTTTCAATGTCATATTTTGGCAGTGACCAGCTGGCCTGACACTTTTCTTAGAGATTGGTGATTTTCTAATGAAGGAAAAAAAAAAAAGATCTTTTATTCCTTGTTTTTCCTTGGAAAACCAAACATCATTTTGTATTTTTAAAACTAATTTAATTTTAACTTTTGTATAAATAAAAATTCAACATATTAGCATATATAACAACATTTTAAAAAGAATTACAAATATAGTAAAATCTATCATAGATTTCAATTACCGATAGACTCTTATAGTCTATCACTTGGTTATTATCCCTAAAATTGCTACTCATTACAATTATCCTATGATTAAATGTCTATTTCTAATTTTAAAGATCGTTATTTATTAGCCATTCAAATATAAATTTTGAGAACATATTAACATAGTGTATTTCCTTGCTTAAAAATTATCATTATTATTTAACCAATTTAGATAAAAATTCAATTGCACTCAAAACATGGAGTTAGTATTAGTTATGACCAAGCTTCGAGGGCAGGAGAGAACCTTTAAGTCGATCAAAGGTTCACTCAAAGATGTGTTTGCACGATACCTATGTTTGTATACACAACTGTTAACATTGTATATAAATTGTTTACAACATATATTTACTATTATATACTACATTCGTTGGTAGAGACCCATGCTTCCCGGGAGCTTGAGAGTGATGATAGGTTTGAGTTTTTTCATGGCCCTTGCCACTTATACACAGGGATGGAAGTAATGCCGCTTATATTGGAGAGGTTGAACTCAAATCTGAAAGACGCCGGCGAGATACCCATAACCTATAATCCCTCTCCTAGAGTATATAAGAGCCATTTTGCATAAGAGATCTTTGGCAGCAGCACTTCATTGATAAGAGGAGCATTCTAATTATGAACGTTAAGATCTGACTCAAATGCTCGTTGTAAATTATGGGAACCGCTTAAAGTAAGTTGAATAATGGATGAAGGTGACTTTAAGTTCGGAGGTTTCAATCATAGTTCAAGTGTACTTATATTTTGTTGTATATACATAAATTCGCAGTTATACCAACATAAATGACTTTCAATTTGAAGTACACAATCAGTTGAGGCAATTTCCAGTAAATATTGTTGATCGTTGTTACATTTGTAGACGATAGGAGTTAGACCAAATCCCACGCTCCCCTGTGTGCACGATCATAGTTCGAAAAAGGGTTTGCCCTAGAATCTTATATGTTGTTGGATTGTAGTTGCATATAAGATTTTAGGTTAAGCCCTTTTCGAACTATGGCCATTAACACATTGGGACAAGGGATTAGATCTAATTTCCATCTTCTGTCGTTGCGACATTTACTATGAACTACATATTATGATTGTGAACTTCAAATTAAAAATAATTTATGTTGTACTCCAGTGAACTTATGTGTATATCCAACGAAATATAAGTATACCTAAACTATGATTCAAACCTCAATATTTAAAATTGCTTATGTCCATTGTTCGATTTGCTTTAAGCGATTCCTATAATTCACAACAAGCATATTGAGTCAAATCTTGACGTTGATAACTAGATTAACCTTTCGACTTAAAAAATCACTACTACAAAAGGGCTCTTATGTAAGAGAGGGATTATGGAGGCTCGCAGTCATCTCTCATATTTGAGTTCAAACTCTTTGATATATTCGTCATCGTCAAAACGAGTCACTTCCTAGTAGAAAATGTTCGAGACCACCTAACTCACCCTATCGCCTTCCTAATAGATGGAACAATTTTTTTCCATCTACCTCGTATAATATTCAAATTTGGGTTGGGTATATGCTTTTGCACATTTCATAAAGAGTAAAAAAAATCTCAATCGTTTTACTCCTATGATTAAACATAATAATATTTTTCTCAAGATTATACACAGACCCCATGATCCACTGCAATGTAAACCATTTGCCATACTGACACAATTCCTACATCATGTGATTTTCCACAAGTTATTGCTTTCATGTTTTGGAAGAATCACTCCTATGATGCGTCATTTTCAGAATCCACCTCAACGAATGCAAGTGAAAATATGTAGTGTATAACAGTAAATAATATATGTTATAGACAATGTGTATACCTATATATACATGCATATACAGCGTTAACTGTTGTACATATAGAAGTAAAATGCTTAGCTCTTTTTTCATTCAATCAAACTTGCGTAGGTATCACACATATGACTCTTCAAGTTAACCCCTAGTCGACTTAAAGGTCTTCTCTCTTGCCCTACAAACTTTGTCATTACTTATATTGACTCCATGCTTTTTTTCAAGTATAGTCCACGATGTCTCGTGGGGTACAATGCTTCTTGTTGTTAGTTTATATCCTCTTATTCGCATACTCACCAACCATAGTTGTAGTGGCTTGTCTATGATCGTTGTGGACAACATTAATACCATACTTATTATAACGTCCCAAGCCCAAGATTCGGAATCCGGCTTCGGCACTTGATGGCCCTAGCATTCCCCTCTGTCCTGGCTATGTGACTTATCTTAAATGCTTCTAAGAGTGAAAGTTGTCCCCACAAACCAACACAGATCCTTTTAACATGTTTTGTCATCACTCACATGCATCGTAGGAAAATTCCCAGGAGGTCACCCAATATAGGATTGGAGCTAAGCACGTTTAACTGTGGAGTTCTTATGATTGAACCACCGAAAAAGAATGTGCATCTTGTTGGTATAGATAGTGACTTTCAATTCTTTTAAACCTTTCTTAATCATACTTTCATGTTCTCAGGATCCCTCTCATTCAGATGTGAACTCAGTTTATTCATATTCTTCTCTTAAACTCGGGGCGTTACACTTATGCTCTTTCACGAAATATTTTAACCCCCTATAGTTGCTTGGAGCTTCCAAATTATCTAACCATCAATATGACACCTATATTATTAACATTTGCAGTGGCTTATCTCTCTTGCGCACAATCCTTTATCACGTCTTCTTTTTTGGACTCGACTCTTGCAACTTCCTCCCCCCATTTTTCTTCTTCCTTGTCCCCATGCATGCAATCAACAACAATTAGACCTTTGAACTTCTTCCAATCAGATTGTTCATAGGTATCGTTTTCTTCTCTATGTTGAATTTTTGATGTAGTAATTATGCCAAATTAGCCCTGATCCCCACATCATAATTCCCTTTCAAAGCTAGATTATATACAACCCTTCTTTAGATCATCCTTGCTAGTAAACACAACATCATTTGTAATCTCGTGTTTAATCAATCCCCTAAGAGTCGACCAAGTGAACTCCCCCCTTACTCTCAGATAGATTAATTATTGGGTCGAAAATGTGACATCCACATGTATACACGTAAGCATAGCTCGGCAATAATAGATACCTAACCATTAACTAATCAATAATCTTGAAGGAACAAATTGGTTGGCATTTACTTGGCGTTCAATCCCCATTTGATTGTTATTTTACTAACATCCCTAGATACGAATTTTTTAGCTAAACTGGAGTTTTTCAACTAGCAAATTGATTATGGCTAAATAGTTCATGTAGGTCCATATATAAAGCCTAAAATGATAACAAGAACTCAACTCCTCCTGAATCATGGTAGTCATAATTCCAAATAACAAACTGTTTTAGTCATACTTTGTTTGGGTCGTCCTTTTTCTTTTCTTCAGTCACTAGTAAAATCCCCCCCACCCAATAAAAAAAAAAAAAAAAAAAAGAAAAAAAAAAAAGAGGTGATATCCTTTAACTTGTTATCTTTTAAGACTTGTCCGTTTGTATCCTTTTCAAATCTCTAAAATTCATTCAATTCAAAATCTATTAAGTGCTACGAAATCTTTTATGAAATCTTTCAAAATTCAACCGTTTAATTTATGAAATCTTTACCAGAGGAAACACAATTTGAAATCACTTGAGATTTGAAATGATTTTCTTTTATGTGATAAAAGGCAATGAAATTCATTTGAAAATCTAAATCATGACATCATTCTAATTTTTAAATCAAGGGGCGTGTTTGCTTCTTCATAAACCTTGAAACATAATCTGTCTAAAAAAACCAACTGCAATCATAAAGGTTGTAACCAAAATGGGTGTTTATGCTATTCAAATTGCTACAATTTACTTATCCATAATCGTTTGGGCTATGATTGTAATCAGAACTCGATTGTGAGTGTTTATTTCAATGTTGAATGGAAATGTAATATTGTATGATTACCATGATGCCTTTTTGAAAGATTAAAAGATTTCAACGTAATTGTCCATGTCAAATAAACTTCCCTCCCTCCAGTCGACTTTTTTTTCCTTCATTGTGAGATTAATCTCCGTGCTTCATAACGCCCAAATTAAACGTGACAATTTCTTTGTAATTGTAACACAAAAAGCTTCTAAGCACATTTCTGTTTTGTGTTCCTCATTTTCACCCACTTAAAATTCATCGTGATACCATACCGTACCAATGCCCTTCCCTTTCATGACCATTTTTAGTGTTTTTTCAACTCTTCTACATTTACAATCTGTCTGATAGATTGTTTCTCCTAATTTTCAAAGGTTCTGATGTTTTGTGGCTGCTGAATACTATAGCATGGGTGTGTTTTATGTTGTTTGCATTATGTCGTAGTTGGTTGGGGCATTGGGTTTAGATGTTAAGATGGCTGACAAATCACGTTATTTAAGTTGTATTCCTGGTAATAGATAGACATGACCTTGTAAAGTTAGGGAAAAACTACAGAACACGAGCGAGATGCAGAATTTGATTCAGAGTTGAGGATCTATGGATAGTAACAGAGATGTCGATAGTCTGCAAGGCAGGGCAATAGTCATGTAAAATTCATATTCTCACTAAATAATAATAATACAAAAACCCGTCCAAATAAATTATTATTCAAACTTCTTTTAGGAAAATCTCATAGCTTTGATTGTGAAAAATTCCTTATTCCATCAAAGAACAAACGTTTGTTTATTTACGAAATGAGGAAAAATGAAGACTTCAATCACACCTACAAAGACTTTCGTGGTATGAAATGTCAAAAGTCAAGCTTAAATACAACAGTAATGCACTGCTAGCATTGTATTCCAATGCATTTTGCAGCAACGCCTTAAAGTCGTAATCTGAAGTATCTTACGTGAAGTGCTCTAATTTAAGACCCTTTCAAATACAAATACATACTTCTAAAACAAAAATATCAGTGGTATAAAATCCATTCACAATATAATAATACAAATCAATCTAGGTTATATATCTATATCTTTTTAGGAGAAGAAATCTGAAAGAAAAGATCTGTTATAGTAGTATGAAGATATTTTCATACCACCATCATTCATGGCTTTCCATAATTTATCATACTATCTTTATGCTTTGTTTGCCATAACAATAGCATTTAAGAATAGTATGGCCCATATGATAAATTAATATATTATTAAATGACGTGTCAAATAAGAGAAACTATACTACTATAGTACTAAAAAATTTCCCGAGAACTACATATATAAAATGTTTGCCTCGCAAGGGAGTAGACGTACCTCCATAACCAAGAATCTGCAAATTTCTTTCTTCACTTTAGTCGTGTAAACTTGGAAAGGAGGTACCATAAGTTGAAGGCCAGAGAATAGAATAGCAGCAGTTGAGCAACTTGGTCTCAGGATTTTTGAGCAAATAATTCACACGTCAATATATCATCCATGGATGTTGGTGTCCATCCAGCACCTAAGACTGGGATGAGGTTGAAGAACCGATCAACATGGATTGTTGGATTCGATTCAGCAAGTTCATTGAAAGCACGAGAAAATATGATTGACGCAGCCTCCACAGTAATATTAAGGCTAGTTGGAAAGTAGAACCTTAGATTCTACAAAAACGATACAAAATGTCAGACACTGTAAATTACTTAAATAATATTCATGAGAGGGATATCTGATGTGAAACCAAATAGCACAGCCAAACAACTATAGAGTATAACTTTATCCGATGTCCTCTTTGGTAACTACTATATCTTTTGTTATCGCCATTCAGAAATATGTGTAGCTTTGCGTAAGAAATCTGTTTCTTACCTTTCCATTTTATAGAAAGAACCGAACTTCATTAAGAGAAAATGAAAGGATACAAAGGCATCAAAAGAAAAAAAAAAAAAAAAAGCACAAAAAAAGAGGTCCCACTAAAGAAAGGGACTTCAATCTAGTACAATGAGACTACAAATACTTACAGAAAGACTTTGTCACCAATGTCCAAAAAGAAACATAGAACCTAACAAAGGACCAAGTATCACAAGGGCCCCTCCCCTCTCAACTCCTCAAAAGGTTCTATTGTTTCTTTCCCTCCACAAAACTCTGAACACAACAAAATTGTAACTCCAAACCAACCGAGTAAATTTGTAGCTCCAAAGGATATGCCACATCTTCTTCTGCCCTCCAACAAGGAAGCATTATTATTATTATTATTATTATTTTTTTTTTTTTTGATAAACAACTGCTTTCATTGAATAAAACAATGAAAGAATACAAAGGCATTCAAAAAACCAATCCAACAAAAAAGACCCCTAGAGAAACGGTTTTGTTAGGATCCTTCCTAACAAGAACAAGATATGAATATATTGAAATATACTATAAAGGAATACAAGATAAACCCAAGTATAAGGCACTTGGAACCTTCCTCTTGAGTGTACTCACCTAAGCCCTAGATCACTCCATAGAATAACCCTCCTTTCCTCACTTACCCTCCTATTTATTATTATATTCAGTAACTAACTATTTATCTAATTATCCGTATACCCTTTTACTAATATCATACTAATTATCTAGGAATCTAACATGTTTCCAACTAAGATGTTGCCTAGGGAATAATTAAGTTCCATGGACCAAATCTCACTAAGGTCCCTACCACACCTCTAAACACTCTATTGTTCCTCTCCCCCCAAAGATCCCACAACAGAGCACACATCCTTGCAAACTACAAAAAATGCCCATTTTCTTTTAAAGGCGAATGGAGGAGGAATCCCCAAATCATCGAACGAACATCCCTCTAGCGAGCAAGCACAAAATCAAACTCTCGAAAGAAACAACTCCACACAGAAAACAAGCGTGTGGACAAGGAAGCATTTGTAAGACCTCATTCAATTCTAAAACAGGAAACGAGCTCTTGAGACTTTCTCTTTCCTAATTTTTTTACAATGTTTACCAAACATAACTCGTAAACACTGAGCATCATGCAACACTGTCTGACACCGTCTAGGAAACAAATTGGTGAAACAATGACCAGAAATTTCTTAGAAAAAATATATATTAGCTCGTATGAAGTGTAGAGTAGCCTTACAATAGAAATGCTATTAGGATGGTTCGTTGAGAAGGATTTGCTACTAGACTGAGGGAGAAAAGTTAAAGGCAATTGGCTAGTGAGTTTAGGCCCAAGTAAAAATGCTCGAATTTGGGAGATTACAAGTACCTCAAATCACTTGGGAGTTTTGTATCCAATCCAACACATTCTACAAAAATTTGATTCGGCCCTTATTGCCAAGAATGAAAACACCGAAAGCTTCCAATGTTAAATCTATTGATTTCCAAGAGCCTCTAGCAGTACAGGCATCTTTTGGGTCCCTTCATAAGCAATACATAGGAATCTTTCCACTTATTTGCTAAACATTGTGCCACCCACTTTAGTTAAGAAACTACTGAACCTAGTTAGCAAGCAAAAGCATGCTTCCGTGCCAATTTAAGAATGCCCAAACCTTCGAGATCTTTGGGGCAAAGCAAACAATTATCCAACTGACAACATAACTACCTTTCTTGGGATTTTGAGCCACCCACAAGGAAATCTTTGAAATTTTCTCGAAACCCCAATCAATATTCTTGAGGACTTATAAAGAAAGAAGTAGGGAGGCATACTTAATAACATGGCTTGAATAACCGTAAGCCTCCCTGGAAAGGTAATAATTCCACCAATTATTTAATTTAGATTTGACTTTGTCCAACAGAGAAGATACCATGAAGATTTTAGGAATTTCCTCTAATCAGTTAGAACTAATAACATACTAGGTTAAATACAAGAAAGAAAGCCAAAAAGAAAGGTATGAATAATCTAAGTCTAATCAAATCCCCAAAACTTTAGACCTAAACTATTACAAGTATTCTTTTTTCAGAAAATGGATAGGTTACTAATTTGCCATTTACAAGACTACCCTTTGACAATAAATCAACAAAAATATAATATTTTTCCCTCCAAACCTAAATACAGAGAACCCAACTTACGGAATTCACTGCTAACCAAACCAATAATGCAGTCCCACAAGCCAAGGCCAGAACTCTCCTGTATCACTTTTCTGATATATTTTTCTCCATTTCCAATTTTCCCTCCATCCCAACGACTATGACAGGCACGACTATGACAGGCAAAGCAAGTCGACTTGAGGGTGTGAAAAAATAAAGGAAAATAATAAAAAATTAAAATTCATTTATGTCAACCACTGGATCAAAGAAAATCATAATACATAATGGACTGAAAAACATTTGAGAAACAAAACTTTTGTATAGTAATCTTTTTGCAATGACATGTTCCAGATTAACTAACCTTTACATCTTCCCAACAGAATGCGCTATCCAAGAGAACTTCATTGAGAAGATAAATGCAGAATTTGGAAACCAATTCCAAGTGCTCCTCCATAATCTGATTTTCTAGCAAGCAAGAACAAATATTCCGAGCAAGTTCATTTGTCATAGACAACACAGCCGCACATATCTTTCCATTAACAATGCATTTCCGAATGCAAGACTTGTGCCAGTGTTCATGCTGGAAACCCCAGGATGTAGGAATATGTAACTTCGGTGAGCCATGAAGAGTTTCTGGCACTGTATCTAAATTCTCTTGAACATAAAGAATAGGCTTTACTTCAACAAGTGCTCTGCAAAGAAAATACTGAAAATCAAAAACGAAAATGAAAGAAACAAACTGTAAGACCCCCAATTATACATACATATAAACGTAGGGGTAAGGTTGGAAAATCAGGAGGGAATAATCAAGAGAGTGGGAGTTAGTTAGAAGAAGGTGGGGACCAAGCTGAGAGAGCAAGGAGTGTGGGATCCATGTACGGGTAGAAGGTTTAAGGGAAGGTTTTGGGCAAGAGAGAAAGGGGGGGATCATTTTGAGGCAAGCTATGCTTGTGTGGAGAGGATTTTCCAGCCCTCTATAATGTGCTGGTGATTTAGGGTTCTTGTTAGTTTTCTTCTCTGTTTATTTCATATCTTTTCATTATTGTATCTCATCCAAGAAGTCCATAAATAATATTGCTCCAGAGCTTGCTCTGTTCTTGGAAAACTTGCTGGGATTTTCTGTGTGCAGGTAGAAGGATTCTAACACAAACTTCAAATATATCATAAGCCACATTTTACTCAATTTTGAAAACCAATAAAGTAGACACAAACCGATGGTGCATTACAAGATTTTCAACATCTACCAGAGCCAAAAATAATCATTTAAAAAAATTCATCTTTCCTAATTTGTTATTTTAAAATGACCATTGAGTATTAAAATAAATAAGTAAATAATCCAACATAAGCACAGTTACGATGAAAAGAAAACCTCATTACATGGATATCCATATAAAAGCTTACCCTTTAGGAAGATTGGGTACATGAATATACAGAAAAATGGTATCAAGCAGTTTTGACAAACTATCTTTATCGGAATGCCTCATTTCCTCAAGTACATCATGCAACTTGTCCTGTATTCTCTTTCTCTCCTCTGGTTGTATCCGAGTTGAACAATACGTGACAAATATAACAGAGGAAGTAGATACTGAAGATCTAAAACATTCAGACACTGCTTCACAATTTCTTAATGCTTGTTCCAGCTCATTTGTAGCACCTCCACTACAAAGTGTCATAGTGGGAGGGTTAAGCCCCAGTTGTCCGGCCATGTAAAGGACTTCCTTATGCAAAGTTGCCTGGAAATAAACATGTCGTCAACTTCAAACTAGTTAGGAAGTAGAAATCATTTTGATTCTTCTATTTACAGTAGCCACATAAAAATAAAAACGTAATTATAACTGATATATGCATTAGACTCCCTATGGTAATTGCCAAACCTATACATGTTTTTTAACTAAGATTGAACACGATTAAGATTATAATCACATGACCTGAAAGGATAATATAGTCCACATACACAATCAAAACAACAATTTTGCCATTTCCACTGTGCTTATATAAGATAGTGTGATATACTATCATTAGTTCAACAAAGACAGGTGGACCCCAGTGAACGGATAACACCAACGTAGACATGAAGAAAGATTTGGGGACCACTGAGTGAATGGTGAGGGCAACGGCTGACAGCAGTAAGTGGCAGCTAGGATCAGGGTAATGGTTTAATTTGATTTTCTTACTCTTAGTCTTAATCCTTATTAAGATTGTGATTGTTCATACTTCTAATTGGAAAAACTTTCACCTTATGGAGAAGTCAGACCCATTACAAAATATATGGTAAAGAAATTATCATTTTATCACAATAATATAGTAATTATAACATATATAAAAAGAAAAAGCGCATAACACATATTTACAATAAATATCTACTAAAAATTAAAACACAAAATCAACAGAAAGAACACAAAAAGGATGATAAGGCATTCTCACGAACACAAAGGAAGCTGATTACCTAAATACACCAATTGGCACCAATAACAAAAAAGTAATTACGAAAAGATTGACAAAGAGGATTCTAAAGCTAGGTCAATCCTCTTCCTCAAAATAAACAGTTCAAGAAAATGCATTTTAAAATGTAAATATTTTGCACAGAAGGTCTCTAGCTACATTTAAACACCAAGAACTAATTTGACCACTTTTTATGAGATCCTGTTCACCATCAAAATTTCTAACTCATGTAAAAAGAATGCACAAAGGAATGCTTAGTGACATCTGTACTTTGTTATGTTTCTGTAAATCAACTAATTTTCTTGAAACTCTAATAAAAGGTTTAGTCAACAGATAAGAATTTACTAGATGGAAATATCTCAAAGAGAAATGATAAAATGAACATGGTAAGTGAACTTCATGAGATCAATAATAGACTTGCTTACCAATTAATGTCATCTGCAGGTTCTGAATAAAGTAACTTCAGTAAAACCATTTTTTGCCAAGTTAAGATGCATTATGTTATGAAAGAGAGGAATTTTTACCTGGCTATATGGTCCAATGCAACTAGGTGCCCAAGATGATATACTCTGCACGTGAAGAACTCTTTTTGTTTGGTCATTTGCCACCAGAACTTCAATATATGCATTTCCCAATCTCACTTGCTGTAGAGGCAATTCAATTGTACTGCGTGATGGAACACCAAAAGGGCACTTCTCCTGTGTTATAAAACTGACATATGTTTCATTAGCCAAAGCAAACTCATTCATATCAGCAAGATAGAGATGAATATAGAGCACATTTTTCCATCCATAACCACGTGCTAGAAGGTCTGATTCTATTTTTCTAAGAACAGTCTTCAGATCGTCCTGCAGACCTGCCAATCAAAGACTTTGACCATGGTAAATCACAATAAATATAGGCTAGAATTTGAAAATGTAAATATGACAGTTTATACTTTGAAACAGAGTATCTTTAATCAACCTGGGGAAGTATCGCATGCATCTTGCAACCAGCAACTGATCGAAAATGTATTCTGCATCCTTGAACATGAAATTTGAAGTCTATCATCTGGAACATCATTAAGTATATTATTGTCACTAGAGGCATCAGCAACTGATTGTAATGTGTCGCAATTTTGAAAGCAATCTCCTTGAATTTCAAATAGAAGACCCACTTTCTCATGGTCAACTAAATTGTTGTTGTCACATATACCAAGAGAAGTGGTTTTTTCCTTATACTTCAAATGAAAGGAAACAGGGTGAAGGATCCCCACTGGTGCTATGGAATCTGATGAGTGCATCACAACCTTGAATTCGTCAAGCACAATCCTAGCCGTCTGGAAAATTCACAGGTTATTTGGTAGCCCAGAAACATTATAAGCATATTAACTTGACCAAAGTTTGAGAATGATTTACCATGATGAGAAAGCGAACTTATTCACATAAACTTTTTTCTTCTTGTTAACAACGAGTGTCAGAGTTAGGACATTCTTGTAAATAAAAAAAATAGGAAAATTGGATTTATTATATATTTTTTCGCCTTTCTTTCTCTTAGCTAACTTGATAAGGTGCATTAGTGAAGACAAACAAAAGCATTGGGATTTGACCTCGCAAAAGCAAATTTTGCCAATGACAACCATATGGTCCACGAGGAAGTCTCCCTTGAAATTGTTTACACTAAATTGCCTCAATTGAGTCAAATGTGGTAAAGACTATTTTATAGCTAACATTTTTTAAAGAAACGACTACTTTCATTGAGAAAGAATGAAAGAATACAGAGGCGTACAAAAACCAAGCCCACAAAAACCCTTAAAGAAAGGGGCTCCAACTAAGTAAAATGTTTCTCAACAGATAATAACAAAAAAAGTCTATGAAATCAAACGCCCAAAGAGAAACATGAAACCTCACCATGGACCAAAGCTAACAAAGGCTCCACACTTGTAAAAACTATTTTGTGGCTAACATGGAAGGAAAGAAACAAGAGAGATTTTTAAGATACGTCCAATTTTTTTATTGTTTCTGTGATCTTGTACGGTTCATAGCCTTTAATTCGAGGAGCCAACATAATACTTTTGTAGTTACTCTTTTTTTTTAATGAATATCCACACTTTCATTGAGAGAAAATGAAAGAATACACGGGCATAGAAAAAAAGAAGACTATCGAAAAGAAAGGCCTCCAATCAAGCACAATAGAGCTAAGAGAATAATAACAAAAAAACCTTCATGACCAAAGACCACAAAGAAACAGGGAATCTAACAAGGGACCAGGCATCAAAGGATTAAGCTCCTTCCCTCAAAAGATTATATTGTTCCTCTCACCCCCAAAGCCCCTACAAAATAGTACACACCCCTACTTGCCACAAAAACTTTCCTTTATCCTTGAAGGGAGGATGGAGAAGGAACTCCTCAATCATCTCTCTGCAATCGCAATGTCTAGCCATCTCAACACCTAACTTATCAAAGAAGCAAGTTCACACTGCATAGGCAAAGTCACAACTTCAAGGTATACGATCAAGGTCCTCTGCTACCATTCTACAAAGAATGCAACACCACATTTGTCCAAGGTGTTCGACCTACCATAGAGAACCAACTAGACAAAAAACTTCACCTTCTTGGAAAATTTTATTTACCACATAAAGGCGAAAACTAAATACTAAATCTCACAAGGGAGAAGGGTTGACCAAACAAAGGATGAAGGAATGACAAGGAAAAGCCCTCCTAATGATTAGGGCTCCAAAAGCCAATGTTCCTTCTCCCTACAGAGCACCGAAAATCTCCTAGCAATGACAGGAGAACAACAATATCCCTCGTTTCCCAATCATACCACGAATGACAAAACCCCAAAGTGGGGGCTAATTGAGCCATATGTAAGAAAAAGCATAGTAGAGGGGGCTATCTCCTAACCACCATTCTTCCCAAAACAAAGTGTATCCCTCCCCTCCCCCACCTGACAACAAATGAATTGGGCATGTCAAGGAACTCTTCTGCAATCCCTTTCCTTGAATTAGTAAAACCAACTTCCAGAATTAGTATTGTTCGACATTTCATCAATTCATTTTAAATGGATTTTGTTAAATCTCTTTGGAAGCTTTTGGTATACCAAGAGACTATGGTTAAGAATGGATTTGCAAATCAATTGAGGCTGACAGAACTCTTATTGAATGATCAAGAACTTTTCAGAAAGCTAGTGAACCTTTTTCCGAATATGCGAAGATTTGGAAAATATCGATGGTCTTCACATTATATTTAAAATCGTTAAGAGGAATTGTTATGCTCAATAGGCCATATATCATTGATAAGTTTTTTTGTGAGGAGCTGATTATGGATACTATTGGTTCACTTGAGTAAGGAAGCCTTCTCAGCCTCGTTTTTCTTCAGCATGAAGGTATTGGATTTGAGTTACACTGTTGTTGATGCCTTTGTTCTGGGTTGGATGTTTCGAGAGGCTTGGGAGTTGGAGCAACAAAAAATGCAAGCAGAATTCGTCGATTCCCTTGGGAGTATCCATATGTGCATATCAATGGTGTTAGTATCTACTGTTTTAAGACATCTTAGCCAATGGCCACAAATGGATTTGGTGCTATCAGTCGGTTTGTTGGAAGCAGATGATTTCTCCTTTGGTCTTGGAATTTTGTCAATCATTTTTAGTTGGCCATTCATAAATTCATGTTCAATTTTTGCGAGATGTTGCAGTGGAAGCTTTTCTTCTTTTATTTTGGGCTTGTTTGAGTTAAAGTCATCTGGAATAGGCGTTCATCTTGAGATATGTGTTCAATTGGAATATTTTTACTTTTTCTTCAAAGTTTTAGTCTTTATGATGGAATTCGATTCTAGTATTGGCAAGTTTGTAGTTTCATTTTATTTCCTCTCATGTACTTTGAGTATTAAACTCTTTCACTATATCAATGAATAATCTTGTTTCCGTTTCAAAAAAAAAAAAAAAAAAAAAGAGGCAACCTTTGTCGTTTCCCTATTGGATAAATGACAACGAAAACCAAAAGAAAAGGACACTGAAGAAAACTTTAACCTTCTTCAGTATGTTAAACTTTCAGATTATCTTTTTAACAATGGGGCTTTGAGCTTGTGATTGGTTTTAGCAAGTTTCTGAAAAGTCGAACGAGCAGAGAAAACACCAAAGCTTTCCAAGGACCAGTAAGTTCCCGATCATCGAAACCAAGCCCAACCAACTATTAAAGGAGGAGTCCTTGAATCTTATCCGCAATATGATCCCAAAAAACACGACTAGTCAGATTATGCCTAAAGGAGAGGCCAAGATAAGACAAAGGGAACAATTGATGAACCAACTTCGCACCCAACCAAAGCAACCCACCTACCAAGCTTATCAAGATCACATTTTAGACCCAAAATTTGACACTTACCCCTGTTAATCCTTTGCCCCAAAATCATTTCAAAACACACAAGGTAATTATTCAGATTAACAAAAGACTCCTCATTTCCAGAGCAAAAACGGGTATTGTCGGCAAGTTGAAGAGTAGGGGCAAATCATTAGTGCCAATCTCAAAGCCTTCAAGAACGTTTGACGCTACTCTTTTTGAAATAATCCTACTTAGGACATCCACCACCAACAAGAAAAGGAACAACGAAAGAGGGTCCCTCTACCTAAGACCTCTCATAGCATGAATCCTACTACTCAACCTACCATTGATAAGTATTGAGTACTTAATCAAGCAAATATAAGTCCAAATCCAAGATCTTTATTTGTACCCAAACCCCTTTCTATCAACTTTGTAATTACTCCTGTCTCATATTCATATTTAGGTTTCTTAGTATTGCATCTTTGAAAATCTTGAATTCCTATGGGTACTTACAGTAAGCCTCGTCTTAAGAAAATTTATCCTTTACCTATTATGAAGTATAGAGAGAATACTTATAAGGTGGCCTTGCTGCCAGAATCCAAGATCACTCCAACTTTCGATTAGGTTAGGCAAATCTTTATGAGTATCGCCCTTCGGACACTTTTTGCTCAGCCACCTAACTTGGGTCAAGTTTTTTTCCCGGGGAAAGAAAATTGATGTAATTTGCAGTTGTCGTTTGACCTTCAAATGGCTACTTATGTTAGTTGACAGGTCAGTTAAAACCTTCAACATTTGGTATTTTTAGATGCTTTCTGTTGGCTTTTTCAGCCGTCAGTGGTTATAGAAGGCTGCTTTAACTTTCTGTTAGCTTTTCCAGCCGTTAGAAAGCGGTTATAGAAGGCTGTTTTAGACTTCAAATCCCCTATAAATGTTTGGGATTAGGTTATATAATGCATTATTACCAATAAAAAAATTTCTTTCCTTGGTATTACAGCAAGCAATGTTCCTAACACACAGAAAATTAAAATAGCATAAAAACAAAATGGAAATAAACTACCATACCAACTGTTAACAAGCATTGCATAGGATAAAAACTCAGAAGATACCTTAAAAAGAGGGCAATCAAGGGTCAACGTTTCATATTCCCCACCTTCACCACATACATTGATCCCATATAATCTGTCCAAAGGAATGTAAAAGATAATAGTTCTGCACTGCTAAAGTAGCTTGCCAAACTACCATTCAAAAGCTATCATAACACTATTAAGTACCTGTTCAACTTATGTAAATCTGAATCCAAAGATGATAATTCTTTGCCCAAGTGCTTCACAGGATCCAATCCCATTGCTGCAACCTTAGTAGACCAGAGAAATTTCAACAAAATAAATAGAAGAGATTTGTTTCACTTGATTATATAAATTAAGTCAGTGAAGTTTTAGTGCATTATTAGAGAAAGTTCATTCCAGATGTGCCTATGAAAGGTTTCGTGTTGGTAAAAACAATGTTCATGTTTTTATACTTCAATTTGCAGATGATGCTCTTCTATTTTGTAAAGATGACGAAAGTAAGTTTAATAAATTAATTCAAAAAAAATAAATAAATCAAACAGTTGAATTTTTTTTAATGGAGCTGGGGCTGAAGGTAAATTGGGAGAAATCGGCTTTACATGGAATCAATATAGATGAATCAAAGGTTTGCCAATTTGCCTCAAGACAGAATTGCAAAGTTGAAGTATTACCCTTTAACTATTTGGGTGTCCCACTTGGTGGTCATCCCAAAAAATAATTATCCTGACATCCAATTTTAAAGAAAAATCACAAAAAGATTGACAGATGGAAGAGGTTTTCTTTATCTAGAGGCCTCTTTGTTCATCTGTTTCGTCAAGTATTCCTCTTTACTGCTTATCTGTGTTTCTTATGCCTACATCTGATAGTGGCTAGGGACAAGTTGGAAAGAATGATGTGTTCTTTCTTTTGGGATGGTAATAAGGGAAGGAAACTTAATCATCTAGCTAGATGGAGTCTTGCTTCAAAGGCTCAAGTTGATGGGGCATCGGACTGGGAGTGTTGAACAATAGGAATATGGCTTTGTTAGCAAAATGGGGATTCGATTAATGAAGTGCTCCAAGGGTGGAATTTAAAAAGGAAGGTTAGAACTCTCTGGAGATGTTCCTCTCGAGCTTTGTTGTGGGAGTTATGGAAAGAAAGAAAATAGAAGAACGTTTGAAGATAAGTCCAATTGTCTTGATAGTTTTTGTAATTATGAACAGCTTACTTCTTTTTTATGGTACCTTAAACACAGGGATTTCTTTTGTATCTATAGCCCAGTGTCACGAGGCTAAACTCAATGGAAAAATTTTCCCTTCAAGCCCATGCAGCCTAAGGATGCTCTCCTTAGTACAGACTTCCTTTAATACCTAAACTCTCATGCTTAGAACACCACTTCACTAATACCAACGATCACTCACTCGTCCACACACATACACAAGTAAGGAGAGAGAGAGAACGTCAAGAGATGGTGGCAATATCTTCTAGTTACCTTTATTCATAAAGCAACAAGTCTACTGCACAACTACACCACAAACTCACTTTGAAGTGTTACATGCAAGGATTATGCACATAGCAAGGATTGACTTGAACAAGCCACAAGCTAATCCTTTTATATGTTTGGGGGAGAGCTGGATCGAGATGTTAGTGGAGCAAGTTGGTAAGTGGGGTTGGACTTATACTACCAATCACCCACGTCCCTAAAAATCTAGAAACCCCTCTCCACATTCTGGTAACTACCCATTACATCAAGCAACTACCCATGTTCTTGGATAACTACCCACTACCTCGAGTAACTACCTATGTTCTCAATAATTACCAACTACCTTGGGTAAGTACCCACATTTTGGGTAACTACTCCCACTCACCACTATCTAGGTAACCACCAACTCCCACACTACTTAGGTAACTACCCAAGATCTCGAGTAACTACCCACCTTGCAACCCCTGTATTTTTTTTAGTCTTCTAACACTTCAAAGTGAGTTTGTAGTGTAGGTGTGTAGTAGGCTTGTTTTTTTTGGATAAGAAACATTTCATTAATAGGCAGTAGGCTTGTTGCTTTATGAATAAAGGTAATGAGAAGATATTGTCACCATCTCTTGACGTTCTCTCTATCTATTTACTTGTGTATGTGTGTGCGCAAGTGAATGATATCAAAGGGACTGTTGGTAACAGTGAAGTGGTGTTCTGAGTGTCAGAGTTTGAAAATTGGGTATTGAAGGAAGGTTGTACTAAGGAGAACATCCTTAGGTTGCACAGGCTTGAAATGAAAAATTTTCCATCCAGTACATCCCCGTGACACCTAGCTTTAATCCCTTAAAGATTGGAAGGCAGTTCTGGGCCCTCGAATCCCCCTGCTCTTGGGCTGTTTTTGTCTTCTCTGTTTAATTCCATTCTTCTTTTCTTTAGTAAGAAACCGATCGTTCATTGAAGAAAATGAAAGAATATACAAAGGCAAACAAACAAACAAACAAACAAAAATCCCTCAACAACCTACGAGAACTTGGATAATAGTTAATACTAAACTGATAATTCCGTTCTTCCACCCTTAGGTATTCACAATTGAAGGCCTCAACCAATTTTAACATCAAAATGGAGAACAACTCCAATGTCTGCATCTCTATTTTGAAAAGTATTAGAGAGTCGCATGCCTAGTAGGCACCCACATACAATCATGCACTGCTTTTTCATCACAGCTTAAACATTTTGAAAAGCATAAAATCATTTGGAGGTTTGGGCCAAAAGCATAATTTTGGGAAATGATTAGTTATGAGAAGGCTCTCAAAGGGCTATCCCAATATATTTTCTTATTTATATTGCAATATGATGTCCATACTTCCATTCTTATGATCAGAATCCTATCAAAGATCATGCACTAACTTCCTCATGGTAGGTTCTCCACTTGTATATCCTAGAAATTGTGTAAAATAATATGGGACAGTTAGAGTTTGAAATGGTGAGTAGGGAAGAAGTAAATTTTGTATTGGTACTGAAATTGATTTAAATGGTGCTGGTTAGAAGGCTTGGGGACGTTGGCAAACATTTGATTAATGTTCCAATAGCTTGAGATTGGGAGGGTAGGAGAGCTCCCAACTCTCTTCTCCATCTTGTAATCTTTTCAATGTCCCTATACAACTATCGACAGTTCCCATATAACCTCAAAAAAGAACTTAGATAGTCAGGTAGGCAGGGGAGAAAAATGTTTAACTACTGGTTCGGAAATTAAATTTTGGGCAGGATGTGTATCCCTGCTCACTTTAGATTTTTAAGTGATAAAAAGGATTAAAGAAAAAGGATAGTTCAAACTTCTAGAATAAAATACTGCTCTGAACATTTATTTTGATCGAACATCATCCATGTTAAAAGAAGATAAGCATACTAAAGCATGCATTATCATTACAAAATGAATTTAGTTTTCAACCACATCTGGTCATAGCACAAAATAGGTTAATGATGGAAAATATCTTTACGACTAATTAGACAGAGCATGCATGTACAATTTAATGCAAAACAACAAGAAAGAGAGAACGAATTATATTATACCTTCACCGTGATGGCCAAAATTCCATTGTTTATCTAGTTCAAAAGAAGAGGGGGAAGACTTCAATGAGTAGAATTCAAATGTTGCATGTCCATTTTATAGCTTATATAAATGTTATATACCATTTCATGTAGAAGCGAAGATTGATCCTGCTTCCACAAATATGCTAAAGAAACAAGTCCTAGCCTTGAACAAACACTCTCTACCCGCAATCTTTGATAATCTGATGCAATGGCACCAGAGCATACTGCAGTGACACTAGGTAATTGCCTCTTCACTTCATTTAACAAAATATACATATCTTCCACTTCATCACCTGGAGTTATTCTATAGTTAAGCTTCTGATGCCTAGAATAATCCAAAAAATAATAACCATAAGAAAGAAGGGGAACCTAATGCATATATCTGTTCTTTAACAAGATACAAATCTTTTTATTAATGAAAAGTAACAATTATGTTCCATGATACAAACTCCCAAGGAGTGAAAAAAACAAAAATCAAAAACTAAGGATGCAGAACTTAAATGAAAATCAGCTTTTATACAATTAAATAGAAGTACAAAATTGCAATACAGAGAAGGGAAGCCCAGGACAAAAAGATTCAGACGGTCAAACAAAAACCAACTAGCAATTACGAAAAGAGCTTCAGACAAAGGAAAAGCATTAAACTCCTAAGTTACCAAAACCCAAATGAAAACATTAAACCTAACAGTAACCAAGGCCCAAATCACTCTCAAAGTATCCACATCTCTGAAAACACTCCAAATTCTCTCAAGCAAAATTGTCTGTAAAATTGCAATATTAATATTATTAAATAAATAAAAATAACCCCTTGTCCAATAACTTCCCTTAGCTTGAAAAAGGGGGTGAAATAACACTTCCTCCACCATGGACCAACAAGATCCTCCAAAGAGACATTTGCACAGAATATAATTGTCAATGCTTTTTCCCATACTTCTTAATGAAAAGTGACACGTTTCTTATTCTAAAAAACACATGCATGCATCAAACTTCTTTACCAAAGGATTACTTTTTTTTTAATAGGCTTGCCTTGTGGATCCTTGAATCCGCCTTCTAAACAATGGAATTCCCATGCATTCTGCGTAGCTAACAATAATTTGATGTCCAACCTGAAGATTTATAGGCAATAACCCAAATTAGCAATCATAGATTACAAGTCTTCAATTACCTTCCAAATGAAAATATACATATAAACCCAAAGGAGTGAGGTAACTAATTATGTATAAACACAAAAGGAGTGAGGTAATTCAAGGCTCAACTCAAAGAAGTGAGGTAACTAATTATGGTTATTATTTACTTTTTAAATTTAGACCAATTATTCAAATTGCACATTTTTCTAACTTAAATACCTCTTACTAAATTCAACCATAAAATAATAGGGTTAGGTTGGTTGGTTCAGATGGTTCAAATTATTTAGTTAAAACTTCGTAAACAGTTCTTTTTTTTTTTTCTTTTTTCACAGAGAACATTTTAGCACGTTATAGGGTTGTAGTTGAAAAGTTGAAAACCTAAAACATAAATAACCACTTTCTTAATTAAGAACAATGATGGCTGACTGACAAAATCAAATCAACCATTTACTTCAAAATTAACGTGTCAATAATATTTTGCATAAGGAGAGGGCAGGAACACTTACAGTTTGATACATGTAACTATCAAGCTCATCCACAGAATCATCGGCAGGCATCAAATTAGCTAACGCTACAATCTAGACCAAACATAGAACAACACAACCAAGCAGCAGCATAGGTTTACAAGAAATAAAAAATCAACAAACATAAATTGGAAAAAGAAGTAAAATATAACAGCCAATAAGCAATGATCTTGTAAGCCAGTCAAAAGAAGAAGAGTTAAGAAGGGAAATCGAAAAAGAAAACGAAACCTCATGGCCGTATTGAATAGCCTTCATCATGGCAAAGCAACTGTCTTTGCCACCGCTCACCAATGCCACCACCTTCATCTCCGCTCGCTGACTGAAAGAAATTTCTTTGCTTGTTTGTTGGGGTTTTAGGGAGGTTCTGGCACTGGTAGAGATGGAGGAAAGTTCGTTTCGCCTTCAACGGCTCTTTTAGGGGTTTTTGCACCCAAAAAGAAAATCTATATTCAAGGTCAGAAAAAATAAATGAAATAAACAAAACTATTCCATACTTATATCTATAAGGGTAGAACCTTTATCTCCCATTTAAGCTCTCCACTATTTAATTTATGTTAAGTGCAGTACAAAACACACAAACTGCTCTAGTATCCAGTAAATTCAAATTATAATGGGTGATTGGTTAATGTAAGGGAAAGAACTTCAATTTTCAAAAAAAGACTCAATCTACAAACATAAATATGGTTGAAGTTGTTCTGTCAATCAAAGCAACTCCACAAGCTAGGAATTAATACAGAATTGGACAAAGGAGCCTCCATTTCTAAGGACGACTTGCAAAAAAAGGTATCCATTGATCTGTGGTGTGCGCTTTGCAAGAAGGAAACAGCCAGCCATCAATCCTGGAGGAATTTGGCTAGACTATTTCAATTCTAATATCAATGACTTTTTGTTTCTAAGGGGAAAATTGGTATGCAACAGATTATTTCGACTGGTTCTAGATACATAAAAAAGAATAGATATGCTGGAAAATTCATGTGGGGTGGTGCTTTGGAAGATTTGGAGACCAAAAACGAGGCAACTTTCAGCAGAAGTCAAAGAGAAATATAGATGATCAAAACGTCAATCAACAGATATATATACAAGAAATCAAAAGGCAAAGGGTAGCATTCAAACTTCTCTTCATTAGACAAGTTCCAATTTGAATTCCTCAAGTGAGAAGAAAGACATATTGGAAAAATACCAATAACAACTAGAAAGTAAAAGATCGGTGCAAGTAGCTAAGAGGGAGCTGCGGCGGCGGCAGTACTGTGCCGGAGAGAGGCGGCGGCGACAGCGGCACTGAGCTGCCAAACGGGAGGAAGAAGAGCCGGCGTGAAGAAGAGTGTGGAGCACGTGACAGAGAGAGGGGATGATGAAAGGGTTTTGGACTAAATTCTCGAATAGAGTCGTTTAAGAATATATTAATAAAAATGTGGACAGTTTTGAAATTATTGAAAAATATGGGGAAATTGCCAAAAATAAGACAAACCGAGTTTCTTATAGGCTTTTGGGATGGTTTTTCTAAATAAAGTTTTGGGATAACTAAAAATATGAAATGTCCATTATGCCCTTAGTGATAAAAACCAACTTTTTATTGAGAAATTGCCAAAAATATGATTTTGTAGGAGGGTAAAGAGTTTTGGAACAATAATACTTTTAGAACAAATAAGATGTAAAATGTTCATATTACCTTAAATTGATAAAACCCAACTTTTTATTTCTTTTCCCCAAATTTCTTCCATCTTCTCCCATCTTTTCTCTCTAATTTTTCTCCAACTTCTCTTTAACTTCTCTTCTCTCTCGTTCTCTTGTCGTGCTCTAAGATTGTTACCAACTTCAACATTCTCTCAATTTCAATCTCTTTGTGGTAAGTTTGATGATTTCTTTTTATTTTTGTTATAGATTTTTTAGTCTTCTACTTTTATTCATAGTTGAGTTAAATTTTTTCTCCCCTTGATGCAATGTAGTTTTTCCTTTTATAGTTTTCCTTGCAAAAAAATGTTTCAATTCTAGTTTTGCATCTACCAAACATGACATTTTTGTACGATGCAAGATAGCTAATAGATATGTGGTTTTTTATCTCGCAATCATCTCACAACTATCTTCCAACTTCCAAACTTGAAATTATCTACTCCAACTAATTTTTAAACTTGCTTTAGGTGATTTAGTGTTGTTTTACACATGTTTAACATATTTTTAGGTATTTTTTTATCTCACAACTTCTAAATTTGAAACATCCACTCAAATCAATTTTCTACTTGTTTTAAGTGATTTAGGGTGGTTTAACACATGTTTAACATCCACCCAAATCAATTTTTTACATTTTTAGCTACTATTCTTTTTATCTCGCAACTTCCTAACTTGAAATGCCTGAGCTCAAATTAACTTTCTACTTGTTATAGGTGATTTAGGGTGGTTTTACACACATTTTAACAAGTTTTTTAGCTACTGTTTTTTATCTCGCAACTACATAAGTTAACTCAATAGCTATTACACATTTAATCATTTTTAATGACAAAAGATATCAAAAGTCTGGTAATCTCATAAATTTTTTTTAGTACTCAATCTCACAAGCTTTACTTCTTCAACTATGTTTAATTTAAATTATTTAAAATGTTAGAATTAGAATATGAAAAGTTTTCAAATTATTTATGTAAAATAATACAATAAATTTTACATTTAGTTCTATATAATATAATATTTTAATATATAAATCTATATCTATAATCTATATATAATTTATTAAAAAAAACCATAATGTTTTATATATTTATTTATTTTTTTACTAATTGTATTCTACATTTTAATTTTATTACTATAGTGTCAATTATAATCTCATAAGTTTTAACGGCGTGATTTTATTATTAAATTTGAAATGAGCCAATTTTTTCATCAAAGAAGAAAAAATTATGTACTTTAGTTTAAGGTTTTAACTAATTACATTAATTTTAAAAGATTAGATGAGAAACATGAGGATGTGATGTGATTAATTGTTAGTTTATTAAATTTAAAATAATTGCATCATATTTGTTATTGTTATTTTTGTAGCCACATGGTATTACTTTTTTTTTTTATAACAATTTATAAAAGAGGAAATAGATACAACAACTAGCCATCATTTTCAAACCCCACAAGATGAAAAAGTCAATCAGAAAAGTCACAAGACTAAAAGGAAGAGCCTAAACTTGAAACAGCATGATGGACCAAGTTATAGGCCACTTTATTACAACCTCTTTGGACATATCTAAAACCTTTAATACTCAATCTAGACAATAACTAAAAAACTTCAACATAAATCACACCATAAGGGGAAAGGGGAAACTCCATTGAAGAGAGTTTTTTCATCACAACCTCAGCATTTGATTCCACCCAAACATCCAAACTGCGCAGCTTCTCCACGAGTCTCAATCCTTCTAGAATGGTCAGGATATCCCCAGCATTAGCACTTAACATTCCCCAACGGATCAAGCATGAGCATCAATCATATCTCCCCTGTCATTCCTAGCAACAACGCCTAAACCCACCCTCGAGCGATCTGAATGCCAAGCAGTATCAGTATTTAATTTCAGCTTCCCCAACGCCGGCAAAGACCACCGTTGAGGCCCCCAACGCTCCCCACAACACATCATACTTTGATTCCTACCCAACTGATGTCTCAAATCAGAATTGGTGACCGACCAACCAAAACCTTTCTCAGTCTCAACTATGTACTTCTCAATCCATTTAACTTTACTTTCGATAGGGTCAATGGAGGAAGAATGATTCACCTTGTTTTAATCCTCCCAAAGAGCCTAGCAGACCACCCTAAATCTCAAGAACTTGTGCTTGCCAAAATGATCCTGCGTCCTCAACAAGCAAGTCACAGATAGTTCCATCAGAATTCGCGAGAGTAAGAACCACCGGTAAGCACTTCTTCCACACTTTTGAGGAACGTTTACATCTTAACAAGGTGTGAATCTCAGATTCATATGTTTGCCCACAGTACACACACCATTTTGGGATACTGATTTTCCTGTTTGCAAAGTTTAAGTTTGTGGGCAAAATACCATGAAAAACCTTCTACAGAAAAAATTTTAATTTTTGAAGGTAAGAAAGATCCCCACGGACACTTCCACCACCTGCCTATCAAACTACCATCTGATGTAGAAGAGTTTAAATCAGATTGTGAATACAATTTGTATTCACTTGAAGTAGTAAAACAACCATTGTGAGTGTAATGCCAACACCAAAAATCAGGAATTTGAGTCTACACATTGGAATAGACAGAATACAATTAACATCATCCTCCCACAGCACTTGTCTCAATTTTCCTTCGGCCCAAATCCCATCCTCCGTAATAAACTCGCTAATTTTAAAAAAATCTGAACTCGTCGACTTTGGAGAAATAGGACAAAAAGAAGATTCTCTAGGAATCCATGGATGGTGAAAAACATAAGTATCCTCCCCATTCCCAATACGTCTTCGAAGACCCTTTGTAAGGAGCTCACGCCCCCACAAAATACCCCTCACATAAGACGGGGAGTTCCCAATCACAACTGACAAGAAATCCACGTCTTTAAAATATCAACCTTTAAGCACTTGAGCAACAAGGGATGAAGGCCTTTAGACGATTCTCCAAGCTTGTTTAGCAAGAAAAGCTTTGTTAAAACCTTCAAGATTTCGAAAACTAATACCACCCTCCAACTTGGCTTTACATAACCTCTCCCAAACTCATCCAGTGAATTTTCCTTTTGGAGCAAAAGGAGCCCCACCAAAATTGAGCAAAAGAATGAGCAATATCATCACAGAGGCCCTTAGGGAGCTTTAAGCAGGACATAGCATAAGTGGGAAGGGCTTGAGCAACCACTTTAATAAGGACTTATTTACCACTACAAGAGAAGAGTTTCCTTTTCCATGATTGTACACACTCCAAAACTTTTTCTTTATAACTTTGAGGCCCCATTATTTATTCCTGGACAAATGAGATGGAAGACCCAAGTACTTGCCTAAGTCCTGGACAACTCTAACCAAAATACCACCCAACTCCGCTTTGAGCTCATCAGGCACATTTAGGCTATATAAAATGGCAAATTTACTAAAATTGACACTCTGACCAGAACCTCTTTCATAGACCTGCAGAATTTCCTTAATTTTTGAGCACGCAGCAAGGAGGCATTACAAAATAACAAACTGGCATCTGCAAAGAATAAATGTTAAACATTAGGATTACCTCTAGCAATTTTGCAACCAATGAGATTTGTCTCCATGCTCCCATTATAAAGTAATGATGAGAAACTCTCAGCATATAGGATAAACGGATAAGAAGAGAGCAGATCCCCTTGCCTTAACCCCTTTTGAGGGAGAAAAATCTGAGATTGCTTACCATTCACTAACACAGAATACTGAACGAAGTAGATGCAATCCATGAGACGATTCACCCACTTTTGATGAAATCCCATCTTTAGTTTAGTTAAAAACTACCATTCCACCCTGTCATAGGCCTTACTCATGTCAAGCTTAATAGCGACCTTCCATTTTTTCCCTTGTCTCTTGTTTGTAATATAATGAAGGCAAATACTTGACTAATGATAATCTTATCAGATATGAGTCGCCCCCCCTCCCCCCAACAAAATCACTCTAAACATAACAAATAATTTGAGGGAGGACAATCTTCAGTCTATTAGCCAAAGTCTTTGCAACAATTTTATAGATAACATTACAAAGACTAATAGGTTGGAAATTTGCAGCACAAGTAGGAAGATTCTTTTTAGGGATTAACAATATTGGTTTGATTAAACATCTTTACCGATTCCTTTTTGTTTAGGACTTCAAGACAGGCTTTAACTACCTTATTCTTCACCACACCCCAATTATTTTGAAAAAAAAGGCAGGAAAACCATCCGAGCCAGGGGATTTCAACGAACCCATTTGGAAGATAGCAGCTCTAATCTCATCCTCCGTGAACTCACTAAGAAGAAATTGATTTGATTTCTCACTCACCTTTCTTTGGATACCACATAATGCTTCACAAATCAGGTCATCAGACGGATTATCAGATTAGAAAAGCGTTTCAAAATAATTGACAAGCACATATGATATACCATCCTCATCATACACTTACCTTCCATTCTCATCATGTATACCTTTAGTAGTATTTTTTTTTCCTCCGAATAGAAGCCTTTCAATGAAACCACTTTGTATTTCTATCTCCCCCAACAATCGAGCGATCGTTGCCTCTAATAAATCTCCTCTAACTTCTGAACCTCCTCCAACTTCTTCTTAAGACTATGAATAATAGTAAAATCAAGACCATTTACATCCTCCATAGCTTGAATAATTTTTCCCTGCAATTCAGCCACCTCTTTGAAAAAATTATGAGTCTTAATCCTCCCTCATAGTTGAGTTGATTCCTGCAAGAATCAACGACCAAACGAAGATTATCACCAGCACTCATACTTTGCACCCCACAGCCAACATTATCCTCCCGACATTGGTGAATAATGTTCTCACATTCATTATCCCGAAGCCACATTGCTTCCAACCTAAAGATGTGTTGCTTCCTTCCTCCATACACAAGATTATTATTTGCACAACCATCAAAGCAAATGGGATGGTAGTCCGACGAGTACCATCCTAAATGGTAAGCCTTCAATCATGGGAAGCGATCCATAAACTCATCGTGACCCATGAACCTATCCAGACGTTTCAAAATTGGCCGACAATTGGTCCATTTATTGGACCAAGTGAAAGGTCTTCCCAATATCCCAAATCCTTCAAATTTACATAAAAAACAGTATCTCAAAACCGCTCAGCATTCACATTGTTCCTAGTAGAACCTCCATTTTGCTCCCTAGGCCATAAGGCCTCGCTCAGATCACCCTCAATCAGCCAAGCTGAGTCGTCATTATTATACAGCCGTTTGAAAAGATCACAAGTAAGCCTCTTATTCTGGCCTTCAGGACAACCGTACATACCAGTGAATCGCTACCACTTCCCCTTCCATCTCATAGAACAATTGCCACATTGTATTACTTGAATGTGGGGAAATGTGAATAAAAAGCTGGAGCAATTAATATCTATATGTTGTTGCAAAAAACAAAAAGTACATGTTAAACATTTTAGGGGCTGTTTGGAGAGCTAAACTATAATCAGGATTATTAAGAATCTAATTACAGTGTTTGGAGTGCAGGGTTGAGTTTGTTGTGTTTCTGATTACTGTATTTGGATTGCAGGGTTGAGTTTGGGCTTGGTTTGACTATTTATATTATTATTATTTTGACTATTTTTTTTATATTTGTTTTCTACATTATATGACCTAAGTTTGTGATATTATTTAAACCATAAATTTCATGAACTTTAGAATAGGGATTGAAATTACTTTGCAAATGAAACATCCTAACAGATAAAATTAAAACATAAGCATAAAACATAAGCAAAAATCCAAACAACTCGTATAAAACGTATGGAACCAAAAATAAAGTTGTTCATACAAACAAGATAATTTTTCCTAACAAACACATGCAATAATCCAGGGTTAAGTGAAGGAGGGTCAAGGTGTTTCATTCTGAGGTCATCAAGGACTTCCATGCAATAATCATGTTTCCATTACACTAAGAAGTCCATAAGATGACTCAACAACATAGGATCTACAAGCAATGAACGTGCTATCACTAAGTCGTCTTGCATTGATAGTCTAGGGATTGACTGTGGCTCGATGTACAATTCTCAACGATGACACCTTGCAAGGCCATCCTTCACGTTAGGCATTGTGCAATCCTACCAATAGACCAAGTTAAAAGACCTCTTACTTCTTGTCTCAGTGCGCTAGTCCCAGCCTCTCTACTACCCGAGGTAGTTGGAAGGTTCTCTGGTATTGGCGATTCTACAAACGGTGGATCAAGGATGTAGAAATTTTCAACGTTTGGAGACTGGTTATTTAAATCACCGTCATTGTCCTTGTCCACTGCAAGTTTCAATCCAACAGCAGTTGAGGTAATGGCGCATCCCCCTGTAGTTCTGTCTTTGCCAAAGACAATCGCTAAATCATCTTACAGTAGAAGGACTTATGTATGAGTCCATTAATATTTGGATAACTCTACATGGTATGAAATGTGTTATGTGTCTTATAAAATATATTTAAAATAATATAAACAAAAATTTTAAATTTTTCCTTACCCTGACCCAACCTCAAATATCTTGGGCTTACAGTCATACATTTTCACTCTGTGTTCCAACCAAACCCACTACATCCTTGTTGGATAACTCTACATGGTATGAAATGTGTTATGTGTCTTATAAAATATATTTAAAATAATATAAACAAAAATTTTAAATTTTTTCCTTACCCTGACCCAACCTCAAATATCTTGGGCTTACAGTCAATACATTTTCACTCTGTGTTCCAACCAAACCCACTACATCCTTGCCCCATGCTTTTTGTGATTGCACTGTATTGTCTTTTCAGCGTCCTCACCCTCGACTGCAGATTGGGGTCTGCTTGTATGGAACACCCTGGAAGTTTTTTGTTGCATCATCCTCAGCACATTTGCCAAAAAACAAGGTCGAAATGTGTCGGTGCCAGCACGCCAGCTGCCAGACTGAACATGATGTACCATAATTTCTACCCGAACCTTGTCCTCGTCGTTTGTCCCTAAATGTTTAGAGGCTCTAGATCTCGAACTCGATGCTTCCATCTAAAATAATACATATTCACATAATGTACCTTTTCAAAACGGTGTAGTGTGATCAACTATATTTACATAAAACACATTAGTCCATTCTTCAATTAGCATAATACGTATTAATCCATTATTCACATAAGTGACCCAAAAATGTACCACACTATATCTAACTATATTTACATAAGTTAGCCAAAAAATGTACACCTGTATCTATACCTCACATGCTTATAAAGCAACAAAATACAGATTATATGTTCACCATCATTCCAAAAAAAGAAAGTAAAAAAAAGTAATGCATATAACCACTAGGCGGTTAGTCTGCATTCCATTCAACTTACATCTGATTTGCAAGATGATCCTTCGATTCAGTCCATACATCCAATGTCTCCACAAATTCAATATTGTCTACATTCATTCTAATTGTTCCGCTTTGACTTCCCTTACCTTCTTCAAATGTCGAGTCATCTATAAATGATCAAATTGTGCACGAGACAACAAACATGTATTGTTTTGCACTGCACATCAACAAGCTAGTTTGATTTTCCTCGAAGTATGACCCATCGACCTTTCAACATTCCAAACGTTCTTTCGATCACGTTTCGTGTAGAGAATGTCTCATGTTAAAAGGTTATTTAGGACTCATGGGTGGGTTTCCTCCTTGCCATTCGGTCAGATGGTATCTTTGTTCCCGACAAAACCAAAGAACAACAGATCTGAAACATTCAAACGAAGGCCAAGACCAGATAAAAATAGATTTGAAGCATACACAAGAAGACACCACAACAACATATCTATAACATGCAAATCTAAGAGAAGACCAAAGAAAAAATAGAAAACAAATGAAGATCAAGATTGAAATCGCATGCTTCACATGAAAAAAGAACCATAATCATTCGCCTCAAAGGTAAGCAACTAACCTTTAGGTGGGAAGGATCCCTCTCCTACCAAGCTCCCAAACATCATAAAAGACCCTCTACCAGCTTTTCAAGGTGGCAAGAGGTACGATTTTGGCCATTGGGTGACACGTTAGTAGGTTGGAAACGAGTGAAAATGCATGAAACTATGGAGAATGGGAAGGGAATGAAACGACGGGATTGATAAAGGGTTTGGATTACAAACTAGGCAACAAATCGTGAATCCAAACAGAGATTTTTACATAAATGATCATCTTTGGGCTTTTATTTTCAAAAATATCTTTAAATTTGAAAATTTTCAAGAAAGGCTTTTAGTGTTATTTTTGGACAAATTTACCCTTTTTTATTTTTTTATATCCGAATTTTATATTTATTGTTCCTATTTTCAAAGTTCCGGAGAGAGAAAATGCATTTAATATGATTTTTTTCTAATTTTCAATTGGAGAGAAAATCTTTTTAATAATTTTTTTTCATTTTCAATTGGAGAGAGAAAATGTATTTAATATTTTTTTATTTTCCTTTTCACCTATCAATCATTTATTTGATCTTGTTTGATATTATTTAACATTTGCTTTTTGATATTATGTGATATATTCTATCGTTTGTTTGGAGTTCTATTTGTTTTCATGTAATATTCCATTGTTTATTTGGTATATATCTGAGGTATTCTGATATGTATGCACTTCTAATTAGGCAACATTTATGTGTGCTTGTAATCTATTCACCGAATGTCTGATATATATGTCACTCTAATACAATTTTTATATGATGGTTTGTCTTATTTGAGTTTGTCTATTATAGTTCCTTATTTATTTTAAGTTCATTTGTATTTTGCGCTATTATCCCATATATATTATAGTTTAGATTCTATTTAGCATGGTTTATAAATCTCAAATGAACTTAATGTTCCATATATTAGTGTATATATCATAAAACAGAAAGTCTCAATAAAAAATTTAAGATATATATCACAGTATATATAAAAAAATCACTCTATATATCGAAAATGATTACATACTTGCAAATATTCTAACTAATATATAGAATATACTAGTAAGATTGACTAAATTCCATTTAAGTAAATTTAATCGAAGCTCCCTAATGATTTTCAAATAAACAAAGCTATCTATCATGGTATATAAATCTCAAATGAACTTAATATTCAACATATATTAGTGTATATATCATAAAACAGAAAGTATCAATAAAAAAATTGAAGATATATATCATAGTATATATCGAAAAATCACCTTATATATAAAAAAAATAAATATATATATTTATATATCGAAAAAACATAAAAGTACATATAAATCCACGATGGCGGCGACTATTGGTGACAGGTGCGAGATCTTGGCGGCGTGCAAGTTAGAGTGAGATCGGAGAAGTTTGGCCGGAAAAAATTGAGAAAAAAACTCACCGTCGGTCGAAACTTGAACGGCGGGAACGACGGCTAAAACTTGAATGACGACCACGACGGCGCCCGAAACTTGAACGGCAACCACGACGGCGGCCGAAACTTCAACGACGGGAACGGCAGACGACGTGTGAACGATGGGAACGGCATCGTCGATGGTGGTTGGGCGGTTCGAGGGAGGGAGGCAGCGACCGGAAAGATGAGAGAGAGTCTTAAGAGAGAGTGTCTTGAGAGATATTGAAGAAGATGAAATGGCTAGAGTTTTGAGAGAGAGATTGAAGAGATTGAAGATACACGAATTTCTAGGCTATGCATGAGGGAGGGATACACAAAAACCTAGGTTTGTTTATTTATTTATTTATTTATATATAAAATGTAGGTGAGGGTTAAATTGTAAATAACCATTGATATTAGTGAAAATATTAAAGCAAGAAAGCTTTTTTTTAAAAAAAAATTAGATGTTTTAGACAACAACGTAAAATGTGATAAGGCTATTTATGTTGAAAACCCATCCAAACATGGGCTTTGGATTCCATTCCATTACAAGCCCATTCTATTACTACTCTCCAAACAATCTCTTAGTTTTTAATCGGAAGCATTTTGATTCCTCACGCACTTATCAATAATAAATATAACAATAACAAATTATAATAAACTATTAAGTTCCAAATATAAGTTTATGAGTGCTATTGAAATTCTTAAGAGGTAACCAACAACTTCAACTTTGATTTACTCAAGGTACATGAATGTCAATGGTTCTTATGGATCATGCAATTTCACAGATTATCAACTTTGTATGATGTTATATCAAGTTTTTCAATCTTACATGTATTAATCCATCACCCTCGCTCACAATATTTAAACTTTTTTGGGACATCTCGATACATATATACGAAAAACAATTGTAAGATTTCATGCACTTTTTCAAGTTAGCAATTTGTCTGAAACAAGTACCATTAGCCACGTGCTAAATTAGTTTAGCTCAACTAGCATAAAATATGTGTTAATGACCAAGAGATATGTGGTCCAATTTTTTTCAATATAAATATAAAGCTATATGGTGCCAATTAACCAAACATAACACGTGCATCGTGTCATGGTTATGATTGTCTAGGGCGTGTTGCCCATGGCCACATGTCCAAACCAACTCCTTTTTGTCATGCTTTCATATTATGTATTTCATTATGTAAGTTAGTTTGTTTTCCTTGTCGTTTTTGTTGTAAGTGATCACTCACCACTTTGCATATGCAAGAATGACAGTCACAAAAATCCTTATAATATATTAGGGAGTAAGACTAACCATCATACCCACATACCCAGAATTGTAAGCTATTAAGTCATTGTTGTCTCTTATTGCTTTCTAGCCTACGACAATCATTTTTCTCAAATATGCTTTCAAACCTTTGCAATAAACTTTTCCTCTAAACCACGTTTTCTAAAAGGCTAGTTGCAAAATGGGCAAAATAAGTTCTTAAATACTAGGTTCGTAGCTCAAACCTTTTAGTTTTGTAAAAATAGCAAAAAGAAAAAGCCCAACCCTTGATTTAAAACAGAAAATGTAGAAAATGTACGGATACACCTGATACACTTGATACACATTTGATACACCTGATACACACTTGATACACTGCTAATGTACACTTTATCTACTTGATATTCTTAATACACTTGGAATATACTATTGATGCACTTGAAATGTAGATTGTTGTTAGATATACTGCTAGTATCCTTATGTGTTACTTCAAATGTCTATTAATTGATATTTGATACACTCATGTCTTAGGTTTGGTATACCTCTGATACACTTAGAATATCATGCTTATAAAATGAAATACACATATTTTACCTTCAAAACAAGCTACTAATTGAATGTTAATTAACATAAGATATACTGTTGATACACTAGAATGTTGATTGTTCTTAGATATATCGTTGATAGACTCATGTGTTATTTCAAGCAGTTATTGATATATGTCTGATACACTCATGTTTTGGGTTTAATATACTTCTAATGCACTTAGGAGGTTGAGAAGCGAAATTTAAAAAGAGCCACAAATGATCTATTTGAAAGGAAAGAAAGTTGAGTTGTGTGTGCTTGTGAGGGAAGACTAGGAATAGAGGGATTTTTTTTTATCAGAAAGTTAGAGCTCTTACTTAGTGACTCCCTGGTGTATTTTTAATGGTGTAAAAGTTTACGTCATCTACTTAATGCAATCGTAATGGACTAATGAAAATGTAATCGTATTAGAAAGTTAATAGGAGATCTATCAATCTCAGATGTGTAGACGAGTATAATTCGTTTTTGTAAATATTTTAATTGTTAATTAAAAAAATGGAAAAGAAAGGGATATTTTAGTTTGCATATCAGAAGAGAAGAGAAAAGAAAGGGAGTGGGATTGTTAATGAGGAAGTTATGATGTGTGTGAAAATAAGAGGGATGGAAGAATAACGTGATTTAAGGGAGTGAAAGATTTGTCATATTTGCAAGATTTAAAAAATTGGAGCTATGTTTGCTAAACTCTAAACTTAATTTGCCATCCAATATAATTTTCCTTTTCTAAGACCGTTTTCTCTTAAATGAGGGTGGGGGTTGCGAGATACCCCGTTGTGCCATCAACAATCTTAAATTGGATTGGTTGACTTGTTCGTGGGTGGGAACAAGTGTTGCACAATCGCATTGTGAGCTCTTCAAAAGTGTAATTGTGACACATCACATGTGGTAAGTCACTAGTTGTTATAAAGTGAATATTCTCTCAAACATATACTATTTGTGGTAAGTTTTTATGATTTCTATTTATTATTATAAATTTTTTGGTCTCATACTCTCGGTCATAGTTGATTTTATGTGGAATGTAGTTTTTCCTTGAGTTATCTTTTGATTTAGAGTGGGAATGTCATATGTAAAACACAGAAACAAGAAAATGTTTTCTTCACTCTCTTATTCTTTTACATCTAATTAAAGAGAATTTAGACGGTGAAAGATTGTGTGAATTATTGATAACACAAATAAACTGCTATAATTCCTAACTTAATTCTATCTTGTTTGTGATTTTTATACATTAATTCTCTAATTTTGTAGGAAATATTCATTACAAGGGTAGAAAAGTCATTTGAAGCAAGAAAGGATAAAAAACGAGCATTAGAGCACAAAATTTGAAGAAATGAAAAATTAAAAAAATGCCCCTACATGGAGTGTAGCTACTCTCTCAACAACGTAATGCTACGCTAAAAGGTAGCAGCTACAAAATCCTTGCAGCGTCACAACGACCTTCAGCAGTGTAGCTATGCTACGTATTTTGATGGACGAAACACGCCCGCACCTCCCCAATTCCCTCAGCATCGCGTTGCTCTACCCCTTGCGCTCAACGATTGTTGACTACACTGGTCCCAGCGTAGTTACGCTCCTAACCAGCGTCACAACGCTCCAGCTATAATATAAATATAATTCTTTCCAAATTAGGTTAGAGAGAAAGCGGGGAGGTTTAGCCCGATTTGAGAGCTTAATGCTTAGTTTTTGCCAGTTTAGGCCAAAACTCATGAGATTACTTTGTATTTTGATTTTTAATGACAAAACTCGGCATTGTGATTTGATTTTGATGAACGTTTGAAGGCCAAATCATCGATTTTTAGGCTTATAGGTATTTTTCTATGAATTTTATGAGATTATAAATAATTCTTCTTGAAGTTTTCTGTTTCTTATTGATTTTCTCTCTTTGATTGAATCTTGAATGAATATAGTTAGATTGAATTGACAACTTGATCTTCTATATTCAATTCACCATGCTATATATGATTTTGATGTCCAAAATTGCATTGAAACCATACTTAATTTAGTAGCAATAGGTTTTTAGTTATAATTGATGTTTGATTTCTAGCTTTCTAGGACCAACTTAAGAGATAACTAAAACCTAAAGATTGGAAATGCACTAGGATAGAATTGGCCACTGTTTCTTAATTGTTCTAATCAATCCAAGAACGTAATGCAATTAGCTAAGTGAGTAGCCTTTGATAGGAAGTCTTTTCAGGATTAAAACGACACCGAAAGGGCGTCTGTCAGTTATCTACATAATTAGAAAAAAGAAATGAGAATGGTTATTTATGACTTAAGAAATTTTTAAGTCATTTGGGATTTAAAAAAAGCATGTCGAACTCAATATTAGTAAACTCTAATAGTCAGGCTACCATAACATCCATGAAGAATCCCAAATATCATTCTAAGACAAAACATATAGATATTAAACACAATTTTGTTAGAGATATAGTTGCACAAAAGAAAGTAAGTGCGTAATATATATAAACGAGCAACATGGCTGTAGACCCCTTAACTAAACCTATTCCTAGAGATATTTTAAATATATTTCACATTAAATTTCTTAGATTGCATAGGTTTTGAATTTGCAGTTCTCGACAAACTGTATTATGCTTATTTTGTATTATGGAATAAAGTTTTATACTTTGTAATGCATACACCAAAAATGTTTTATATACATAATAAAAAATTTGTCAAACAATAGATTGGTTTTCTCATCTTAAACTATCTATGAATGCCAAATGTGGAAGTCCTGTAATCATTGGTTGATAGAATAATAAAGTAGAGTAGTGGACTCGAGTTAGATATTAAGTGTATTAAACTCGAGTTAGATATTAAGTGTATTAAAATCATCATCTGTACAGTATTAACGGAGGCATACACTATGATGCTAAAGAGTAAAATATTGTAACATGTGTTTCATACCACATGTGCATAATATGGCTACATAGCGTAATAAAAGTTCATAGATCTCAACTTTGTTGTGTGAAACCTTTGAGATTAAGAAATCTCTATAAGTACCCATATGACCTTTTTGGCTTATTATTATTATTATTATTATTATTAACACTTCAATGTTAGCTGTCTTAGGAAGGTCATCAATGGCCAAGAATGATTCAATCTAATGGGACCTACCTAGTAACTTGTTGTTTTGAAATTGAAATATTTTAGAAAAGGGAGGATCATTTTAAGTGTCACATTATAGTGTATTCACTGGTCAACTAACTATATTTTTTGTAATATGATTGTGAATAAATTAACATAAAAACGTAATATTTGAAAGAGATCACAAGTCCTTGAATAATGTGATTAAATGGATCTAGGGAACTTCACACTAAGTCTACTCAAACTTTAGGTTGCTTTACATACTTAACCGTTGTAAAATGACAAGCTCTTGAGATAAAAATCGAGGGGATTGAATCCCGAGCGAAAGCGTGTGATCGCTTTGCTTTGATTTTGATTAATAATTCAACAACGCAGAAAAGAAACAGTAACAACATATATTGTGCAAAATTACTGGTTAAGAATGAAAACAATACAGGGAAATAAGAAGGATTACCTTTGAAGAACGACCTTTCTTCACAAATATTCTTCACGAACAGATCTCCGTCTCAGGTACGAATGGTGACGCCTCCAAAACCTCTTCCCTACCATTCTCTGACAAGGAATGGTTTGTGGGAACCTTCTTTTGAAAGAGATAGAGAATTTATGCAAAGACTATTCTCTGTGTTGTGCATGCATGTGAGAGAGATTTTAGAGAGAGAAAGAGGATCTTTTGTTCCACGTAAAAACCACTGAGGCAACCCCAAAAATTACAGACCCTCCGTAATTTAAAGAAAGAGAGGAGAGAATAACTCACTCTCCATTACCTCCATCCTCTTGCAATGCAAGTGAGTTAACTTTATTATTTAATTATAATTAAATACTAAAAATTAATTAAATATTTTATTTATTTAATTAAATATTTTATATTGACACTGGTTTGCATCAGATATCTGGAAAAATGTGTTTCGTAGAGTTGAACTTGTGTTTATGTAGATTTGATGCAAATGTGGTTCGATCTCTAGTACTTGATCTTCTGATTCTCTCTCAATTGAACGCATGCGCTTGATGTATGGAAGTAGAGCACGTGGATGTTCTTGAAATTGGAGTTCTGGAAGGATGTATGTATTTTAAAAAAACTTTAGTGTGCGATTCAACTTCAGGAGTTAGGAAGTCTTCTGATTATAAGGAGAATTCTCTCCGGGTTCTCTACGCGTAGAATTTCTGAACCTTGCAAATGGAGGGGAACTCTTCTATTTATAGAGTTCTCAAGTGGGTTTTGTAGGCTTGGACTTGATTGGTCCATGGACCTGACCCTTGGGCCTAATTAATTGGATTTGAGACTTTATTAGCCTTCGGGCCAAATTAAGTCTATTTTTAGACTCAATTGGATTCCAGTCCAAAGATTAATAATTAATTGAACAAAAAATAATTAATTTGATCCAACAACAATGACGAAAACACGTGGCACCATTGGGATTTGTGAATTCACGTCTTCAATTTCAATTTGGGACACATGTCAACTTTTAATTAGTCTCAAATTCAACTATTTGTAATTTCGCCATTAATTGGGATAAAATTTGGAATATGACCAAATTTTGATTTGAGATAAATTTGAGATTTTATCACAATTTTATTTTGGCTTGAGGATAAAAACTTTGATGGTTTGGATTAGGGATAAAATTTGAATATGACCAAATTTCAATTCAAATTAAACTTAAGGCTTTATCCACAATTTAATTTGGCTTGGAGATAAATTTTGGAATATGACCAAATTTTAATTTGAGATGGATTTCTGGTATTATCCATAATTTAATTTTAAGATAAAATAATGTAATTTGAATTTGGGATAAAATTTGGAAGATCGCCAAATTTTAATTTGAGAAAAGTTTTTGTTTTACCCAATTTAATTTGGAGTGGGGATAAACCAAACTTGATTTGAATTTGGGATAAAATTTGGCCCAAACCTAATGGCCCTACGTTTTCAAGCCAAACCACGCCAACGTAGAATATAGCAAATGAGATAATCTAATTAGATTTCTTAATTTGAAAAGATCTCATTTGATATCCAATCTAAATAGGAATTGGATCTACCCATTCCTACAAATTGGTTAAACTGTGCGGGCCTCAAATTTTTTTTGTAACTCCAATTTGAAGAGGCTGGTAACTTTTTTTACCCTTTTTTCTTCGTTGAATTCTTCGCTCCATTATTCTAATTATCTTCATGCTTTGTTGGCTGCAGTATGTCAATTTTGTATACTTAATTTGCTGGACTTGCATTGACTGAATTGCCAAAGGTAGGACTTGCATTAACTTCTTTTACCACATAATTTCAAATCCATGCACCACCAAAATTCCATGTGACAAGCAGTATCATAATTCAAGTTGAAAAGGATAATTTTCCCTACCACTTCAAAAGTTGAAAAGATGAAAATTCATAAGTTGGAGACTTTGAACAAGCTTGAGTCAGTATGTAACTCGAAAACCAGTAATAATAAAATGTTTCTAATTAAACAAATGATGACGTTGAAGTATCAAGATGAAACATCCATGTTAGATCACTTGAATACATTCCAAAGTATCATTAATAAGTTATCTAGAATGAATATCAAGTTTAAGGATGAGATACATGGGTTATGAGTCTTTGGTACATTGTTGGCTTGTGGGAGACATTTAGAACTTTCTTATCCAACTTAGCCCCAAATGGAGTACCAAGTATGGACTTAGTAAAAAGTAGTGTTTTGAACAAGGAGATGAGAAGATAGTCAAAAGGCTCTTCTTCACAGTCCTATGTTCTCGTTACTAAAAGAAGAGGAATGAGTAAGAGTAAAGATTCGATGGATGTAAAGACAAGGGCAAAAGTAACAATTGTTGGTTTGCAAATGTTTAGTGCCATTTTTGTGGTGTTAAATGACATATAAAGAAGCATAGTCAAAAATTTAAAAGAGAAAATAAAAATGATAAAAGCAAGAAAAAGAAGAATGATGATGGCAGTGATGTAGGCACAGTTATAGTAGTCACTGAAGCTTTTTAGATTTTATTCGACGGTGATGTTATAAATCATACTACACAACAGGGCAGTTGGGTGATTGATAGTGGCGCCTCAGTTCATGCTACATCCAAAATGGTCTTTGGTACACCTAATGATTTCGGCAATGTTAGGATGGGTAATGACGGATCAACAAAAGTAGTTGGCATCAGAGATGCTCACTTGGAGAACAAGAATGGTTCTAAGCTGATTTTGAAGGACGAGAAACACATTCATGATATTTTCATGAATTTAATTTTCGCAAGTAAGCTCGATGAAGAAGGTTTTTGCAATACATTCTATAAACGGTAATGGAAGCTTACTAAAGGCTCTATGGTGGTAGCTAAGAGTAAGGGTGTACACAGGTTGCGTTGGGCCGGTTTAGGAAATTTTTTTGGACAAACCTGAAAATTTGGGTTGGTCAAATCTACAACCCATTAGTTCTCTACAAATAGGCTACCCAACCCAACCCAACCTTACTTTCGAGTTGAGTTGGGTTGGGGCATTGTGTTTTCTTGTGAATATTGAAATTGAAGAAGAAGATGAAGAACCCTGAACAGTGGACGATGAACAACGCTGGAATCGAAGAAAAAGGTGAAGAACATTGGATAGCGGATGGTGGACAAAGCTAGAATCGAAGAAGAAGATGAAGAACGCTAGATGTGGATGGTGGACAATGCCTAGAATGCGTGAGATGAAAGCCTGGAACGCGCGATGAAGTTGAAGCCTGAAAATCAAAATCTTCAATGAAGCAATGGTGAACATCTGAACAAAGCTTGAGGTCTGACAGTAGGTTGAGTGAGGTTTGAGAGAATGGAGAGATTGTCTGAGGTGGGAGTCTAAAAGTATAGAGATTAAAAGTGGGTGAGGGCTAAAGTCTCAAGAAACTAAAGAAGGAAAAAACCCTAGCTTTTATATATATTAAAAAATGCATAATTTTTTGGTTGGGTCGGGTCAACCCGACCAGAAAATATTTCAACTCGAGAACCTACTCGAATTTATATTTTAAGAAAATTTCAACCCAACCCTTATGGTTTGGGTTGGGTAGTTCAAGTTGGTCGGATTCCTGTGGTTTTTGAACACCCCTAGCTAAGGGAGAGAAATATTCATCATTGTATTATATGCATGCTAAGATCACTGACTATGATATAAATACAGTGTGGATGATGAAGCGAGTGTTGGGCTTTGGCATAAAAAAGTCAGTCACATTAGCGATAAGAGTTTGAAGATATTAGCCAAGAAAAATCTTTTCCTAATATAAAGACTACACCCCTAAAAAGGTGTCCTCATTATTTAGCAGGAAAGCAAACAAGAGTTACTTTTAAGTCATCTTAATATTCAAGGAAACCAAATGTACTAGACTTGATACATTTTGATGTGTGTGAACCTATGAAAATAAAAACCCTTGGAGGTGCATCATATTTTGTGACGTTTATAATGATTATTTAAGGAAAACATGAGTTTATACTTTGAAGACTAAAGATCAAGTGTTGCAAGTGTTTAAACAATTTCATGCCTTTATTGAGAGAGAAACTGGTAAAAAGCTTAAATGTATTAAGACCGATAATGGAGGTGAGTATTGTGGATCCTGTTAATGAGTATTGCAGAGATCGTGGTATTTGGCATCAAAAGACATCTCCTAAGACTCCTCGGTTAAATGAGCTAGCTGAGAGAATGAATAGAATACTAGTTAAGAGAGTGAGATGCTTGCTTTCATAGTCACATTTATCGAAATCATTATGGGGTGAAACATTGAACACAGCTGTACTTGTTCTCACATCATATGTTCCTTTGGGATTAGAAGTTTCGAACAGAATATGGTCAAATAAGAATATATCTTATAGTCATCTGCGTGTCTTTGATTGTAAAGCTTTCGTTCATGTTCCTAAAGATGAGAGATCAAAGCTATTGGGATTTATGTCTTAAATCTCGTAGTTTGTAATTTTGTAAATAAATTATTAATTATTGAATAAATAAAGTATTTTTTTTCATAAATAAGTGTTATTTATTTGCAAGATCCAATAAACTAAGATCCTAGGTTATTTAATGTAACTTGAACAGTATGTACAAGTGGATTGTGTTCAAGTAGTAATCTAAAAATGACTATAGTATATAGATAAGGTTGGGTACCTTATCCTAGTAACAATATAGATACGACCCACTTTGTAAGTCTGTATGAGACCGAACCATGAAATATTGTAAGTGTTGTAAGTATATTACAACTGATTTATATTTCAAATGATAACCATGTAACTCGATCTCAATTCTAAGTGAGTTATGAACTCCTACTTATGAGGGTCGTTATTTGATTTGTATGGGTGAGAGTGGCTTTAGCTGCCGACTCAATATGCCTACCATTTTGGAGACAATACTGAGTGAGGAACTGGGAACATAACGTCACAAGATAAAATTCACTCCTTCCCGACTTTAGGGAAAGTAGATAGGTTGTTCCCTTAAGTGCTGACTCCGGGACTTGAACAAAGAGATCTCACATTCTCATTAGCCCGAGAGAGGTTTTGTTTATAGTGGGACTATAAACAAGATGTTCATTAGGATCAGTGGTACTTAAAGTGTAAGAGGTAATTACCGGGGTAAAATGGTAATTTAATCCAGCGGTAATTACGAACAACCTGTGAAGGATTGGCTTACAAAATATGGTTAAATCAATGGACATATAAATATACTACAGTTTCATAAGAGTGTAGTCATGGGTCTTTAGTGGAGTGACTCATAGTTAATGAATGTTGATTAATTTAATAAAAGAGTTTAATTAATTAATCTCATATCGTTGGATCTTATAACTGTAGGTCCATTAGGTCCCTCTGGTAGCTCACAAACGAATTAAACAAGGATTTTAAAGTGGAAAGAATTTAATGGGTTCAATTTATTTTAAAGGGGGTTATTTGTATGTGATACAATGTTAATTGTATATGATACAATTAATTAATGCTATAATATAAAGTTAATTTTGAATTAAATTAAAAATTAAACTATATAATATGAGAGTATTAATATTTGAATAGGATTCAAATACTAAATTAATATAAATTCGATTTATATTAAAACTATAGCTGATAATTAATATGAATAAGATTCATATTAAAACTATAGGTTATTTGAGAGATGTATTTTTTAATATGATTCAAATTAGTTATTTAATTAATTAAATTAAATATTAGATAGGGGAGTTTTTAAAATTAGAAAAATAAGGGAAACTATTTACACAAAATAGCAAAATTTTTAGATAGTTGTGATAGACGCTGATAGAAGTCTATCAGGATCTATCAACGATATAAATAATAGAAGTCTATCACTGATAGACGCTGATAGAAGTCTATCAATATCTATTAGTATTTTTTTTTTTTGCTATTTTATGTAAATAGTTTGACATTTTTTCTATTTGTGAAAATTTTCATATTAGATATTTAATTAAAATAATATACTTAATTATTTTTTTTAGATAAACTCCCCTACATTACAGGAGAGTTGGGGGAGGGAAAGGGATAGTGGAGAGAGGGTAGCATTGTGCTTTAATTGCAAAAGAGTATGCAGTGCAAGGGTTGAAAGATATATGTGCATTTACTCTTCCATGCTCTCCAATTTTTTCCTATCTATCTCAAATTCTCATATTCCCAGAGAAATTATAAGTTCTCCTTGCTTTTTCAGAAGGTTCCCACAAGCCTCCTTGTCCAAAGAGAATAGCAAAGCAGATCAATTGGTAGTGTCCCAATTCTATGGTTTTTATTGAGTTGTTATGATATATATATCAGAGCTTGTTTTAGTTAATAAGTTTCATTACCTCGTTGAGTTTATTTCTTTTTATAAGTTTAGTTTTTTATAAATTTCTTTTAATGTTTATGCATTTTTCGTAATGAATTCAGTTGCTATTAGTCTTTTCTCTTAAATTTGATAAACTTACTTGCTTAGATTCATATAAAGTTTGTGGTTTTCATTGTGTGTTTATAAGTTTATAAGTATTATTTTTTATGTTTATGCATTTTTTTTATAAAAATGGTTGCTATTAGACTTTTCGTTTGATAGTCTCACTTGCTTGGATTGATAAGTATTATTCTGTTTGATTCTTCCTCAAGAGAAAGATATTCAATCTTGCATTTCGTTTCAAAATTAAATATTGTAGGTATGTTTCCCTTTTATCTCTTCATAAAAAAAGACATGCATCAAAGAAAAATCTACAATTTTTTCTATGAGTAATATGAAATACTTTGAGTGGAATATGCATGTATATTGGTTCGTTAGATTGAAACACAACTGCACATTTAGAAACTTTTTTTCTTTTTTAAGTTTTCTATAGTTTTTTTTTAAACTTATATGCTTGTTTCTTCCCAAAGAAAAAGTCTTCATTTGTATTGGAAGCCTTTCAATCATCAACTTCAATGGTTATGATGTTCATTAGAATGTAGGCAACAACAAAATCTTAAGGTGTTGTTGTTGGTTATCTAGTTATCACTACATTTATTGTTTGCCTTACTTCTCATACATGATCAATTAATCCATCTAGGTTGCATTCTACAACAATGGTTATTTATTTCTTAATCCTCATCAATGGTTCATAGGCTGTTAATTGGCTCTTTACTTTGATTTATTTTCTCCATCTTCAACAAGATTGTAACTTTGATGGTTATTTATACTTTCTAAGTCTTAGCAAAAATTGTTAGGAGTGGTATATGTTTGTCTTTGTATAGTTTAAAATTCAATTGTTCTCTTTGTTTCATTTTACAACAAGGAATTGACTGAGATGTTTTCTCTAGATTTCATTAATTTAGGACATTTTTTAATGGGACTGTGAGCTTGTTTGTTTGTTGTTTTTTAAATTGTTTTCTTATTGATAGCTAGATCTTTCGAGACCCTTGTGCGGAACCCAACCATTGCACAAAATTGCTTTAATGTTAGGTAGTTTGATCATTTATTTTGAAGTTGTTTGTACTTAGGTTGATGATATTTATGTGTTTTTAAGCAAATTCAGTATGTTAGCACCATATCAAATCAAAGTCTCCCACCATTTTAGCCTTATGAATGTCGTGGTAAGCTTTTCTAAGGCTGATTGATGGTATGGTTTATTAATTAATGGAGCTTCTTGACATTGTCTGAAATCTCTGATGGTTAGATGTTGAAAGCACAAAGGAAAGTTCTACCTTGTGATACTTTTAGCTAGTTGATCAAAGTTGGTTCTTTTGCATTATATTTGAACTGGACTTCTTTTGAAATAAGTATAGATTATCATGTGTTATTGGCATGTGCTTCTACGTTTGAAAATTATTCATAAAATCTCTTTTCTAGTTGAGACTCATTGGTCGAAATATGGATTCGTTGCTATATGGTTGCAGGATGTAGCAGCCACAATTTTGTCCTTCTCATAGCAAGGACCACGGACTATGTTTATTCTCTTTGGAAATGGTACTCTCAGTAATGCTACCCTTCGACACTCAGCATCGTCTGGTGGTTCTATAACGTATGAGGTACTTCTATACTTTGTATTGCCCTTATACTTTGTGCAATCTTTTTTTTTTTGAGGTGTGATTCATTTATTTTTAAATTCTCTATTTTATACCTAAGCAAGCATGTCTTTTTTGCAGATGTTATGAAACAATGACTATATGACCTTCCAATTAGATAACTAATTCTTGATCTTCAGACTTCAAAGCTCTATATATGGGTTAAGTAATGTACTTTGTTGATAGCTTACTTATTAAACAATTCTTCATTTTCTTTGTTGTGTTGCTATACTGAATCAGGTAACTTTTATGATTATTGAAAGTTGAGTTGTGTATAAAAAGTAATGTACATGTGAGAGAAATATTGTTGTAATTTTGGGATTGCTCGTATGAAAGGTGATAGTTCAATATATGGAATTTTTAGTAGATATATTGCGTTGATAGATCTTAAATGTGTAATGCTTATTTAGTTGATGAAATTGTATTGTTGGAATATAAGGGCAAGAAATGAGAATATCAATTGGGATATTTAATTTTAAAAAAACAAAAGACATACATGACATTAAAAGGGTGTCAAGAATTAAAAAACTTGTCAATTATTTCGTGTCAAGATAATAATATATATTTGACAATTAAAAAAACGTCAAGAGTAACGATACATGATACGTAATCCGTGTCAAGAATAAATACATTTGATAATTCTCCCGTGTCAAGTATATTAGTTCTCTTGACACATAAATTATATCCAGAAACATATCACTTAACCTTTTTTTGGTATCAAGTAATATGACTTTACTTCATAGTTGAGTACTTGACGTTTTTAAAAACGTCAAGTGTATTGTTACTTGACATTGCAACCACGTCAAGTAACTCAGTTTTTGTAGTAGTCCTACGTGCTGAATTTTCGATTAAGTTTGGGAGATGGAAAAGAATTGTTGAAGAAGTTTTTCAAAGGTAATATTCTTTCCCTTTAGTTTTCTTAAGAGCATGTTTAACCCTGTATGTTTTGTTACTTTGTTCTGTATTAAATTCTGTATCAAAATTGGGGCAAAGTGATCAAATGCTTCTGCTGTGAAATTCATTCCCTTTAGAAGCTTGATGCAAAGACTAGACCATGTGTGTTTCTTGGTTGTGGCCAAGATGAGTTCGATTATAGACTGTATGATCCAGTACAGAAGAAGCTCATAAGAAGTTGAGATGTTGTGTTTGTAATAGACCAAACAATACTAGACCTTGAGAAGATAAATAAAATAGAGTCTGAGCACATTGATGATCTGATTGATTTGAGTTCAGTTTCTTTGACACAACATTCTAAACATAAAAAATGAGGTTTAGAATGAGCAGTTTGCTGATACTCGTGAGGGTTCTGAGTAGGTTGAGGCCGATGACGGTGTTCATGAACAGTTGTAAAAAAAAAGGTTTCTACAGATGTTTCACTTGGAAAATTTATCAGAACAAGATATTCACCTAATGAATAGTTATTATTTACTGACAGGGGAGAACCTGAGAGTTATGAAGAGCCATAGAATATGAGCACAAAAAGGAGCGAATTAATGCAATGGAAGATTGAGATGAAGTCTTTACATGAAAACCACACTTTTGAGCTTGTGAAATTGCCTGAAGAAAAAACTTCACTGAAAAATAAGTGGATTTGAAGAGTGAAACAGGAAGAACATACCTCAAGGTCGCATTACAAAGCGAGATTAGTTGTCAAATGGTTCAGTTAGAAGAAAGGTGTTGACTTTGATGAAACTTTTGCCCCAACTGTTAAGATGTCTTCTATAGGTGCAGTTCTGGGTTTGACAGCTAGTTTTGACTTAAAGGTTGAGCATATGGATGTTAAGACTGCGTTTCTTCATGGAGATTTAGATAAAGTAATCTATATGGAATAACCAAAGGATTTTGAGGAGAAAGGCTAAGAGCATCTGGTATGAAAACTGAAGAAAAATCTTTATGGGTTGAAACAGGCACCAATGCAATGGTACAAGAAGTTTGAGTCAATTGTGGATGAGCAAGACTAGAAAAAAGCTACTTTTGATCATTGCATTTTTGTTATAAAAAAAAAATTCTGACGAAGATTTTGTTATATTATTGTTGTATGTTCATGACGTTTTGATTGTTGGCAGGAATATTTCGAGAATTGACAGGTTTGAAGAAATAATTAAGGAAATCCTTTACCATGAAGGATTTGGGGCCGACAAAGAAAATTATTAGTATTCAAATAGTACGAGATAGAACATCCAAGAAGTTGTGTATATCACAGGAGCAATACTTGGAGAAGGTGTTTGAGTGATTCCACATGAGTAAAGCAAAACCGGCCAGTTCTCCTTTGTCTAGTCACTTCAAGCTGAGTAGCAAACAAAGTCCTTCTACAGATAAAGAGAAGGAAGATATAAGTAAGATCTTATATGCTTCAGTAGTTGGGAGCTTAATGTATATCATGGTATATATTAGACCCGATAATGCTCACGCTGTTGGTGTTAGACGTTTTATGTCTAATCTAGGAAAACAACATTAGAAGGTAGTTAAGTGCATCATAAGATATTTATGAGGTACTTCCAGTTTGAAGCTCACATTTGGGAGTGGAAAACCAGTATTTGTCGGTCACACTAATTCAGATATGGCAGAGATCTAGATAATTGAAAGTCTACTTCCAGTTATTTGATGATGTTTGCAGGTGGCATAGTCTTGGCGTCAAGATTGCAGAATTGTGTTGCACTTTCTTAAATCGGTCACTAAATCAAACTGCTCCCGACCAAAATACAACTTATTCCCTAATAACTTACAGCTAATGACATCATCCCTACTCTCGTTCACCTATTTCAGAAGAACATAGTGATAGAGGCCTATTAAAAACAAACTTCGAATCCAAAAAATGATCAAAACATGTTTGCCTAAACATGTGTAACTGTATGGGCGTTAAGTTGTTCTTAATTATGGAAATTATTTTTCCAAGATGGGAACAACAAGTTATGTTAGTAGGAAAATAATCAGAGTTGTAGATTTTTGGTACCAATGTCATCTAAAAAACAAAAGCTAAACTCAATATCGAACCAATAAAATAACCATAAAGATTATTGTAATAACTGTAGAAAATGGTTCAATTGCGGTGATGATCTAGGGCGGGATCGAGGATCAAGATTGAAAACAATGGTTTAAATAAGGTTCAATCTCAAGCCTCATGTACCAGAGCATGCCTCAAGATTGAAGGTCCAAGGCATTTTGTTTTGGTCTTGGTCCTCATCCCAAGTGAGATCAGAACCGAGATTAAACACATAATGTCTTCATTTAATCTCGAGCGAGATTCAACCTGTTCATACGCGAATCAACACTTATTTTCCAAAAAAAAGGCATAAAAACACTACACATTCAAACATCACGCCCTAAAACATGTAAACAACTAGAAAAATGCAATAGATGGTCTCAAAATGTCATATAATTTCTAAACCCTAACAAGGTTAGAAACTTAAAAATGCAACCTTTAAGTAACTCAAAAACTAAAAGAATCGCAAAATACCTCTACTTGTGAGAGTTAAAATCCACTGAATCGATTCAAAAAAAACTTGAAGATTGAAAGAATGTCAAAAAATTTCAACGATAAGGAAGAAAACATAAAGAAAAACACTCAAGTTCGCTGAAGAAGGAAAAGAAACGTTTGGGTTTTGCATCAAGGTTATTTTTGTCTTTTCCTATGGATCCAAAAGTAAAGTTCTAATGTTTACCTAAAATATCGGGGCTTGACCTTGATCGAGATTTTTCGGGAAAAACTATTATAACTAGTTTCTCAAAAGTGTGCTATTTAAGAAATATGGAAACCTTTTAGGGTTATTTTTTATAATTTCCCCCCAATTTGATGAATGAGAAAAGCCTAATTAAAACCTCTAGGAATGAACAAGAAGGGAAACTGTTTTGCACCCTTTTGTGAGTTGGGAATAAGCTCAGACTTACATAGACCTTCAAGATGATATCAAATGGCATCTTCACAAAAAATAAAAAAAATAAAATCCCATTAAAAGAAAAGACTTTACAATAAAATATAATATGGATTAACGAAACTATTAAAAGTGATAGACTCCTTCCAATATGGAAGACCTCGTGGTTACTAACACACTCAGATGCCAATTGAGCTATAATCGATTTGGCCGGTAAAAATCAACTTTGAGGAATTAAATATAAGATTTATTGAAAGTACATGACTAAAATTGAACAAATTTCAAAGTATTTGAACCAAACTGATATTTTAACCTTTTTTACTTTAAAAAATGCTTTTTTTAAAAGAAAAATTTGCGTAAGTGTCGAGTTAGCTTACACACACCTCAACTAATCTCATACGACAACTCATCTGCCCTACAACATTTGAAGTCAAAAAAAACTCGTATCATATTATAGGAGATGTGTGTAGTGGTGTGGAGATTAAACCTTCATTATTCGTATAAAAAGTACTTAATAGGCATTTGGAAATTTAATTTTGTGTAAAAAGTTCTCTCAACTCTAAAATGTTTAATAGATTTGTGAACTTTTCAGGGGTGTTTGGCCCACTGACAAAATAACTCAACTCCAGTAACTTCAATAGTGTCTACTATTGAAGTTTGCACATTTATCGCGCAACTCCATCTTTACAACTTTTCACCCCAAACACAAACTTCTTAACTCCAGACTTTAGAATTCATAACTCAACTTAGCACCCCAAATACCCTCTTAGAGATCAAATAAACGAACTACAAAGTTGGTGAACCTAATAAACATCTATAATATATCAAAAAGCCACAATTCTTGAAAAAACATTTTAGACCATTTTACCACTCTATCAAAACTTACATTTGCAAAGCATGCCACAAATAAGTATAAATTATATATATTTACTAATATTTAACTCACAAAAATAACTTTTAAATGACTAGAAGATCAAAAGTTGCTCTTTATTTGGATAATTACTAGCTCTAATTACAATTATTAATATTTAAATCTTAAAGAAAATAAATAATACTTAAAATCTTTTTAACCCTTCAATACACGGTTACTTAATTAAAAAAATGAGAATTAATTTTGTGTTTAAAAAAACAGAACCTTAACCCACTAAGTTTTCTTAATAATGTTTTGAACTTCTAACTATTAGAGTGTGTTTGGTTTAACTTTTAAAGTATTTAATTTTTAAAATAAGTCATTTTGGAAAAAGTCGAAATGTTTGAAAACCACTCAAAACAGCTTTTGAAATACTTTTAAAGTGTATTTTAAACAGTTTTTTTTATCAAAAGAGTTTAAATAAAAATGATTTTTTTAAAAAACATTTTTTCTCTAATCAATCCAAACAAGTCTTTAATGCCTAAGTTAAATTCATAATTAAACGGCCATCTATTCAGTTCTATTTTTCATGTACAAAGCACCCCATCTCCACTCCATTTCATCATTGTGCAACTTCCGTCTCTCTCCCCGTATATATTTATCCTCCCATTTCGTCGGTATAATATATATATATATATATATATATATTTTGTCTTCATTGAAGTCTTCTTTTCTTTTTTTTAGTAATTAGATTCAATCAATGTCATTTGTTGGCTAAGATAGACTTTGTTGGATGATTAAAAATTAATTGTTTCTTAGATTATTGGGAGTTATTCTGATAAATGAAAATGAAACTTTATTTTGCGGGCAAGTTGAAAGATTTGTAAATAGATAGAGAGTGACATTTGGTTGAATGAATAATTGTGATTGCAGTTTCCTATTCATGCATATGAATTTAAAATAGATAATCACTTATCTGTTCAACCATTTTCATCATTTCTCTCCAATTTCATTAGTTAGTAATGAAAAGTTCTCATCACGCTAATTGTATATAATTTGGCAATAAAAACCAAAAATGTTGGTTACTTTCCCCCAATGGAAAAAGAAGATAGCAATGTCATGGGCTTGAAAATTTGAAGTGGCGTGTTTCTAATGTCTTTGTTTTATGTATTGCTTCTTAGGCATCTAAATGACTATAAAAGAATGAATAAAAGAAGTATAAAGTATCACTAATGTGCAACATTTTTACAATCGACTCTTCTAGAAGCTGGTTTTAGATTTCTTCATTAAGTGGCATTCAATATACAAACCAAACAAAAAATATTATATTAAGAATTCTTCTTTATATATGCAATTATGAATCAGGAGATTCTGTGGTTCACAAAATACAAGTTAGTTAAATTAATTCAATCACTCCATCAACAAATTAGTTATTTTACTTTTGATATTTGTACTGATTTTCAAATTAATAAAACTCGACTTGACTTGAATTTCTTCATGTATATGAGATGATTTTTTTAAAATATTAAAAAAGATCTGGTTAGAATTACTAAATGAAAAAAAAAACTTATAGTAGTAAACACATTAATTTTATATGCTATGTGAAAGGGTACCCTCTATTGTGGGTGAATTTGGGCCAAAGGGCAAGAAAGTAAAAACGAGGGCCATACAGGACTAAAGAAAGGCAAGCGATTTGAGCCGGAAGCCCAAATCGCAAGCTCGGCCCCAAGTCGAGCTTAACAGAGTCGAGCCAAAAAATGCATGCCTCGGAGGGGGTGTCACATGTGAGAAGGAAATTCAAGAGAAACTAGGAAAAGGAGATCGACAAAAACCCTAAGGGGGGAGGAAAACGAAACTCTATAAAAAGGGGAGAAAGGCTATGAAGGAAGTAAGTCCATTCTAATACAAAAAACCATATATTTGTCGCACAGATACCTATTCTGAAGCATCGCAGCCTGTGTGGCAAACACCACATCGGTATACAGTTCTTCTTATCTTGAGGTCACGTTCATCCCCAAATTATAAATTTACCGTTGTTGTCACGTGGAGGTCAAGTGCGCTTTCCCTTGGCCAAAATTTGGCATCAATAGTTGTCGTCGTCTGTGAGGACAAAAGAAAAAAGAACTTCAACACAAGAAGTCTGCCATCAGATCCACTGAAGGATGAGTAGAAGAATGACAAGTACCAGTCGTGACAAAGAGGACTTTGATCAAGTTTGTCACTCGTAATGTGTGCGAGTTAGGATGTCTCCTCGACCTCAACAATATAGAAATTGTCTTGAGGAGACGATTGAAGCCCCTAGAAATGGGAATGGGCGAATTAGATCCCCAAAACCCGAAACCAGAAGAATCAAAAGTTTTGCAGGCATAAACTAAAGCAACAGACAAGGCAAGCAAAGTTGAAGCAGAGCAAGGTTATCTGAAGGCGAGCCCGAATCAAAAGAGGTTCCTAATTGCATGAAAAGGGAAGTAAAGTAGGGTTGTCTGGCTGAGGCCGAGGCCGACCCTAGGCTTTCAAGAAAGACTATCCTGAATAAAAAAGGGTTCCCAATTTCATGAAAAATAGAGCAAAGCAAGGATATCCTGAATAAAAAAGGGTTCCCAATTTAATGAAAAATAGAGCAAAGCAAGGATATCCGGCTGAGGCCAACCCGAGAATTTTCAAAGAAGGCGAGCCCGAATCAAAAGAGGTTCCGAATTGCTTGAAAAAGGAAGCAAAGCAGAGTTGTTCGACTGAGGCCAACCCTAGGGTTTTCAAGGAAAGAGAGTCTGAATTAAAATGGGTCCCCAATTTCGTGAAAAGGGAAGCAAAGCAGGATTGTCCGGTTGAGGCCGAGGCCAAGGCCAACCCTAGCATTTTTAAGGAAGGCAAGCTTGAATCAAAAGGGGTTCCCAATTCCATGGGAAAAGGAAAATGTGATCAATTCGCCAGGAAAAGGAAAGAGGCTGAGGTCGAAGCCAAGACTAACCAAGGAAGCCAAATGATAGAAGAATTGGAATCAGTTGCTCTCACATCAGAGGATAGAAGGGTGAACATCAGAAGTATAATGGGAGTAGAGCAAAGAAAAATCCTAATCAATTTTCTTAGAGAAAATGCAAATGTGTTACTTGGTCATATAAGGATATGCTTGGAATTGACCCAAGTGTAATAGTACATCGCCTCAATATAGATAGAGATTTCAAACCATTAAAGCAAAGCAGCGAGCATTTGATCAAGAGCAAAATAAGATCATAGCAAGCCAGGTAAATGATCTGTTAAAAGCCAATTTCATTAGGGAGGTCCATTACCCCAAATGGTTGTCTAATGTAGTATTGGTAAAGAAAGCAAATGGAAAGTGGCAAATGTGCATCGACTTCACTTATTTGAATAAAGCATGTCTGAAGGATAACTTTCCTCTTCCTATGATCGATCATTTAGTTGATGCAACAGCTGGCCACAAGATGCTAAGTTTTATGAATGCATATTTAGGATACTACCAGATCAAAATGTGTGGACCTGACCAAGAGAAAACTTCCTTTATTATAAATAAAGGTCTTTATTGTTATACAGTAAAGTCGTTTGGACTTAAGAATGCGGGAACTACATATCAAAAAATGGTAAATCACATGTTCACTCCTCTTATTGGGAAGAGCATGGAAGTGCACGTAGACGACATGTTAGTGAAAAGTGTTAAAGCTAATCAACATGAGGCTGATCTCAAGGATGCATTCTAGATCCTTCACAAATACAAGATGAAGTTAAATCCAACGAAGTGTACCTTTAGAGTAACATCAGAAAAATTCCTAGGCTTTATGGTCTATCAGAGAGGAATAGAAGTTAATCCTGATAAAATTCAAGCAATCCTTGATATGACTCCTCCAACCAATCTTAAGCAACTTCAGAGCCTGAATGAAAAAGTAGCAGGATTAAGTAGGTTTATCAGTAGAGCAACTAACAGATGTTTGCCCTTCTTCAAGATTTTGAAGAAAGGATCCCAGTTCGAATGGATGGAAGAGTGTGATAGAGCTTTCTCATAGTTGAAAGTATACTTAGGTACTGTTCCACTCCTTGCCAAGCCTGTCCCAAAAGATGATTTGTTGCTCTGTTTAGCAAAATTTGATACTGGTGTAGCTCTTCCTTAGTAAAGGAAGAAAATGGTCTTCAACACCCAATGGTAGGGGCTGAGACTAGATATCCACAGGTGGAGAAGCTTGCAGTTGCATTAATGGGAAGGAAATGAATTAAAAGAGAGGTAATTTTGAGAAATTAGAGGGAAAAGAAGAGAGAAAATCAAATATTTTGAAAAGAGAGAAAATTATTTTTTTAATTTTTATTGTTTTGAAAAAGAGGAGAAGATCCAAATCCACCTGCCCACCTTCAGTTTGGTTGGTTTTGGTCAGCCGATTTTGACGAGTCTTTTACAAAGGTTTTGGTATATATCTACTCCGACTACTTGTAAATCATTCAATGTGGGACAAAAGTAAAAAATTAACTTTGCGGCTGACAAAAAAAATAGCAAATTTTAAAATTTTATTTGGAAAAATGGCAAAAAAGTTTCAAAATTGTAAAAATAGAAAAACGAATTTATATAATAGAAATACTAATTAGTAAATGACAAAACTACCATTAAAACAACCAAATTAAGTACAAACGAGAATGCAAAGATACACTATTTCAAAAACAACTTGAATACCACAAATACACTTTAACTAAACATTCTAGAACCACAAATACACTGTATCTAAACATTCCAGAAGCAAAAATTAAAAATCACTCAATATGGTCCTTAACGCTTTCAGCTGCCTATAGGATGTGTGTATGCGAAGTCGACAACTAGGCGGCAGGGGTCATTAGAAACTTTTGGATGTCCACAACGATGGGACTTCTTCCAAGGTGAGAAAGAGCAAGGTTGGTTGTACCAGTGAAAATTGTTGTTGGCAAGTGAGTATTTGAAGGAATTGCAACTTCAGGACGATGTGAATTGGAAATATGATTGCGTTTGACACTAAACCAGTTGCAGGGAGTTTTATCGTCTTCATTCCATGCGACCAGTTTGCCTATAGGATCTTGAAAGTCAACTTTAAACACTACAAAAACAAGAAACATGTGTGCGAGCGACCAAGGTCGGCGACCTGGCGAAGGTAGACGTCAAAAGCTAGCCAATACAATAGAATTCAAGAAAGGGTTGTTGAACCAACGATCGCAAACATGAGATTGAAAAGGAGAAAAAGAGATTCTAGGGGGTGGCTAAGTGAAGAAGATGAAAAATATGAGATTTATAGTCTTTTGTTATTTTGTTTTATTTAGATTGTCGGATAATATATATATATATATATATATATATATATATAACTCACATATTTCAAATATTTAAAGTTTAATTCTCATTTATATGTTTTTTTAAGTACAACAATCATTTTTATGTGTTTCTATATAAAAAATCGAAAACATCGAAAATATGAAGAAAAAAAAGATCAAATTAATTTGATAACAACATGTACAAAATAATGAAAAAATATTTAGATACAACTGAATCTATAACAAACATTTAAACAAATCGAAAGTTAGTTAGATAAAATCAAATTTGATCCTAAAAGATAAATTTGAATATAAATCAGAGAGGAAAATCAAGAAGTCTTTGTTTATTGTGATTAATTTGAAAAGTAGTTAGATAAAATCTAATTTGATAATAAAATATAAATTCAAATATAATTCGAGAAAGAAAAATCAAGAAGGGAGGTTGTTTATTTACAATTACAATGTATTCATAATTTCATTTTCATTTAAGCTTCAACAATTACATTGTATTTATATCTCTATCAACCACAAAACCTACAAACTCATAAAGGGAAAACAATAAGAAGTCTAACTCGTTATAGAGGCATAGCAAAAACAACAAGATTGCAAAAGTGAATAATTATTTGTTTGTCAAAAAGATAGATTAATGATATAATAGTATAATAAGATGATAATGAATAAAATGTGCTTAAAAATATATAAAAATGATAAAATTCGAATAAAATATATAGTTTGTTAGATGATAATATGTATAAAGTAATAAGTAAAATCTTAATCGGAAGCAAATATATTAATCCGAATTTAAAGTAATAAAATATTAATAAGATAATGTAAAATCTAAAGATCTATTATAAATTAAAATCAAAATAGTGATATACAAATTAGAGATTGATTCATTCTGAATATTTTCGAGGAGTGGTTAGATCAAATCAAATCTTATATTAAACCGCCAATTCAAAATTTAAATTGGGCGAAAAATCCGTCCCTTTTATCTCTTGAATATGTTAGGTTGGAATCTCATAACTGACTCTTCTCATTTATAATTCATACACGGTATAGCAATTACATTGTATTCAAAAATGTTGTTATCCAACCACACCAGAGGCCACTTTGTAATTATAAAAGTGTTTGTCATGTGAGTGACATGCGTTTTGCCAAATTTTTTATTATTTCCAGGTTTTTTTTACAAGTTATTCCAACAATTGACTAGCCATTTTCAACCTTTTAGTCGTAGGCCCACGAACTCCTTGGCCCAAATAAGGAGTGAAGTTAACTCTACTTTCCCAACTCTTACTTGTCAAACATGTCCTTGGCACATATATATATATATATATATATATATATATATATATATATATATATATATTAAGGGTCGAAAACAAAAATAGCTAGATTTAGGTGGTTGCACATTTCAAAAATACCTACATTTTAGTTTTTTTTGCACAAATGCCTAATCCTTTATTTTAGTAGAATTTGTTGGATTCGTTGTGACAAGAATACCCAAACTAATATTATGCTATTTTTTTAGCAACTAATTCAATCCCTATAAAAAAGGAGAACTAATAAACAAAATCTTATCAAATATAAAATTACAACATATACAAAAATTTTAATTAAACTAAAAAAATTCAAATACAGCAATCCTCACCTAATACAATTTCAAATTCAAAATTACTAATTTTTCCCCACTTATCCTCAAACTCTGTATATATGCATGTTGTATATATGCATCGGTAAAAATGATACTAGTGTTACTGAGTATATACAGACATCATATAAGACTTATGACGTGCATAAAATGAGAGACAATATACATAAATATGTCTATACCCAAATTCAACTAAACAAAAAAAATACCAACTATAAAGGGATAAATAAAAAGTTAGAAATTGCTATCCTCCTAACTATCCCCAATTTCACAAACAACTTATAGAACCGACCGATGGGTAAATAAATAGATGGAGAACTTGTCTTATGGATGAATTTCATGGAGAATATATGCATAAATACAACGGATTACATTATATATAACATGAAGTATATATGTAAACTTATAATAATATTTAATAAAAGTGGGATTATAATGGTATATACAGACAACTTATAGGACCTATGGGGTTACAACAGTATATTCAGACGAGATTTTTAGTAATGTTAGCATGCAAGAATTAAAACTAACCGACGTCAATGGCTTCGTAGAGCGTATTCCTCCATTTGAAATTCAAAACTCAACTTACCCTCCAATCTCAAACCTTAAAAGAGAAACTCATCAAACCCTTTGCTTCCATGGCTACAATTGGAATATAGAACATCTACTGAATTTTGCTAAGTTTGCTAACAATGTTGCACATAAGAGATGATGAAAGGTGCACAACGTCATGCCTGAAAATCTGCATAAGTTCTATTTGCTTTGGTCCAGTAAAAGGCACAATTAGGGTAGGACTGAAGGCAAGCAGAGAAGAGAACTTCACCAACAAATATTGTAATTTTCTCTCTCATTCCTTCACCATGATCTACTACCTTTGTTTCTATTTTTGTTGCCGTCGATCAATATATCATGTGGTATAGTAAGAGGATGAACATATCATAAACATAACAATTAAAATGAGACATCTCAACCCTATATATAGACAATAGAAATAATAATAATATATATGTTATATCATACTATTATATTAATATATATATATTTATATCATGTTAATTTTTTTTAAATAATAATAATAAATATGAACGGTACAAAATGAGTTTTATATATATATATGCAAAGTCAACCAAAACAAAACTAAAGGGCCATAGGGCCAACAACGAAAGAAAAGTCACATGCAAACTTGGACACAATCCAAGACGAAAAATGATGAAGCCATAAAATACTTGACTAAGAATCTCAACTGAGCCAGCAAGTGGGTCGATTTGTTCGATTCACGAGGCACATATTGAAAATTAATGGACCAAAGAAAGCAGATAGTCTTCTATATCAGCAATATAATTGACCACCTCGACATAAATTTCCAGTTGACCACGAAGCATTTGCACAACTGTCATCGAGTCAGACAAAACCAATACTTGAGAGAGACCCAGTCATTCAGTTAGACAAAGGCCTTTAAAAATTGCAAGCGCTTCAGCACAAACAGGGCTCAACATTAACTCCTTGAAATCATGCATAGTTGCGAAAATGGATTCTGAAGGGGACCCAATAATTCCACCAAAACAAACTTTATATACTCCCATCTGAACAAGTCGCATCCACTTGGATAATACTTAGATGATTCTCCAAAAGGTCATACGAAATATTATCTTTAATCACAAGAGACTTGTCTTCCTTTAGTAGTAAGTAATAGTCAGACGCATAATCCAAAATTCAATCACATCGTCCCTCAATAGATGGAAGAGGAGTTTGCAATAAGGCTTTAATATGGACCCCCAAATGGCCTAAGCAGAAATACGAAAAATTGTTCAAAATGACCTAAAACCAAAAACTTTTTTATGACATACCTCTTTCTAAAAACTTGTTTGCTCTGGACCCTTTTGGCATGTGAAATACCACTTTTACCCTCATTATTAAATTATGCACATTCTCCTCTATTTCCTACGTCTCTTTTGCTATTCTCTTTCAACAACCAAAAAACGATAATTCAATGTCATTTAAAAGTAAAGATGCTTCAACATTTTGCTCAATTTCTAAGCATAGATGGAAAGAACACAAAAAAATATATAAAAACGAGTGGTCATTTAGCTAAACGAAATTGTATCGACGAAGATATGATAAAAATAAAATTATCATATGTGTAAAAAAGGCGCGCAATCGCTGACATCATGGTACGTGATCGCTGACGTCATGGTGTGCAATCGCTTACATCATGGTGCGCAATAGCTAACCTCATGGTGCACGATCGTTGATATCGTTTTGCAATTTTGTTTTGGTCATATCTCCGTCAATACAATTTTAGTTTAGCTAAATGACCACTCATTTTCATATATTTTTCGTGCTCTTTCCAACAATGCTTATAAAAGGAGTAAAATGTAAAAGAATATTGAATATAAATGGCCCTTCCACGTTTAAAATTCGATAAATTTTGCCTTTTAAAGTATTAAAGTCGACAATTGTTTAATTTTTTTCTTAGAATTACAAGTATGGTTGGAAAGGACACACAAAAACATATGAAAACGAGTAACCATTTAGCTAAAGCGAAGTTGTATCAAAGAGATATGACAAAAACAAAATTATCATATATGCAAAAAAGTATGTGATTGCTGATGTCATGGTGCACGGTTGCTGACATCCTAGTATGCAATTACTTTGCAATTTTGTTTTGGTCATATCTCCATCGATACAACTTTGGTTTAGCTAAATGATCACTCGTTGTCATACGTTTTTTCGTGCTCTTTCCAATAATGCTTATAAAAAAAGGAAAAATTTAAAAGAACATTAAATATAAATGGCTCTACAATATTTAAACTTTGATAAATTTTACTTTTATATTATTAAAGTCGAAGATTGTTTAATATTTTTTTTCTTCGAATTACAAGTATGGTTGAAAAGAAAACGAAAAACACTTATGAAAATGAGTGGTCATTTAGCAAAAATGAAAGTGTATCAATGGATATATGACCAAAATAAAATTGCAACAGGATCACGCACCATGACTTTAGTGTTGCGCACCATGATGTAAGCGACCGCACACCATGACGCCAGCGATTGCCTACCATGAGGCCAGGGATCGCGCACCATGACATCAAGGATCGCGTACCATGATGTCAGCGATCGCGCACCTTTTATGCGCACACAATAATTTTGTTTTTATCATATCTTCATTGATACAACTTTTTTTTAGCTAAATGACCACTCATTTTTATACGTTTTTTATGTTCTTTCCAACTATGCTTAGAAATATAGCAAAATGTTGAAGCATCTTTACTTTTAAATGACATTGAATTTTCATTTTTTTTTAGTTGTTGAAAGAGAGATGAAAAGACGTAGGAAATAGAGGAGAATGTGAAGTATTTAATATTAATGGTAAAAGTAGTATTTCACATGCCAAAAGGACCAATAACAAACAAGATTTTAGAAAGAGGTTAGTCATAGAAAAGTTTTTGCTTTTTGGATCATTTTGAACAATTTTCCCAGAAATACAAGCTTCTGGCAAGCTCACCATTAGACATGCAGTCCACAAGTAGTAACCATATATTCAAACATTTAATATGCTTAAAAATAGAATTCCATACACCCAGAAAGAGATTATTACATGTACTTTTAGCATGAGAACACACAAATAAAGCATGAGACACTTATTCTTCCTTACATCTATACAACGAGCACTAGGGATTCGTTACAATATTTCGCTTCTGAGAAAAACCATAGTGGGTAAGCAATTGTGTTAAGACCTCCACACAAAGATGGAAATCTTACTTGGAATTTGTAACTTCCACAATCTTTTCCACCACTCAACATTGGGGCCTAGGCTTGTGGAATAAAATAGTTGATCATTTAGGAAGTGTTTGTGGTGCTAGGTTAAATTTTGAAGTCTGGAGTTAATATGTTAAAATTAAGAAGTCGGTGTTTGAGATGCAGAGTTGTAAGGTGGAGTTTCTCAAGAAATGTGCAAAAAGTGGAAAAGATAAAATTCTTCGATAAATGTGCAAATTTCAATAGTGAAAACTATTGAAGTTAAGTTATTTAACACCGACTTATGAAAGTCAATGGGCCAAACACCTTTATAACATGTCAAATGTTGAATGTGGAAGGTGATAAAAATCAGTGATGGAGAACCATAATAAATTAATAAGTAAAATTTCAACATTTCCAACCTAAAAGGCTAGTGGCGCACTATAGGCCAGATCAATCAGAGAAAAAGATTAGAGAAAGATAAACGAAAAACTTATTCGTTAAATTGTTGAAGATAATCAAGTTGTTATTTTTTGTACGACTTTGTGGAGACTGATTCTCTATCTCACATGAAGTATTTGTGCTTCATAGTTTCCAACCCTCCTCAGAGGATAAACATACCTCTGGACACATTACAAAAAGATGTACTTAAATAAGATGAATGGGAAAATAAACATCTTTGGTGAATGAGCAAGGAGAATTATGCTTATTAACTTTAGAGATGGAGAGAAGTCTTTCTTTCGAGTGAAGAAAAAAAAGGGAAACATTTGAAATGAATATTCATAAATAAGAAGAATCCCCAGCTCTTACACAAAAAGAAAAAGGATATAAAAGGTAGAGACTGACCCGCCCTTTCACTCAAAATAAAGTCATACAAATGAAAGCATCACAGAACCACCCAAGACAATTAAGGGAAGGGATTTTTTTTTTTTTTCCTTTTTGAGAAACAGAATAAACTTACAAACAAAAAGAAGGAGCTTAGATGATATCTATCTATAAATAGGCTCAGATTGAAGGGGGAAAAATAGGAAGGCAGCGTTCTAAACTAAATAAATGGCCTTGAATTATTGACCTGTGCCAAGCAGACAACAAGTACAGAATGTCGTATCAGTACAATCTACAGGATGTTCCATGCAATAGTCGCAATTGGTCAAAGCAGCGATCGGAGACCTGCAATTCGTGTTCGAGAAGAGCAACATTAGAGAAGACATTCCATAAGTAAAAGCTGCAAAGCTCCCCCTCTAACATGGTTGTAGCGGTCTGCATTCTCATTCATAAGAACTCATCCATCGGTACATTTCTTCAACTGGTGGCCAATTTAAAAACGAAAATTTTCAAGCCAAGCCGCTTACTTCTGCTCTCCCTGAAAAAAAGAGCCAAAAGGAAACTCTACATTCGGAACTTTTCAATTGGGAAATGTCAATAACATAAGACATTTAAATAACTCTCTAAGGGTGCGTTTAGATTGACTTTCTAAGTGTTTAAATAAGTGTTTATAAGTGCAAAAAAAAATGTTTATAAACACTTAGAAAATCAATCCAAACAGGCTCTAAATCAAGAATAAATGCACAAAATCCTGTGCTGTTCATTGCTTCAGTAACCGAATAATCATGTCCATGCAATGGCATTATAATTTTGCAATTGAATTAAGCATGATAAAAGTTAGGTGCATAAACAGAACCAAGCATCCCTTGTTTTACATTTCAGTCCAAAAAGTTCAGGCTTAAGAGGAAATTGATGGGAAGGTCCGACTTACTGGAATACAAGCTGGGATACCAAAAATGCTGAAATATCAGCTTGTTTTAAGCACAAAAGAATAGTAAGAGCAATGGCTTTCCTGACCTCATTATGATTATTTTGAACTGAATTTCACCTGATGGTTTCAATACAGATATCATTGTCCTGAAAAACGATTAGCTTACCCAATTCACTCAGAATGGAGCTTCAAGAGACTCATCCCAAACCTCTGCACTTCCATTGGAGGCATCTTCCACATCTTCTTCCATAGAAAGCCTAATATATTCTCTATGCGCAAAACGGTCCCACTCTGTCAAAGTAGGATTCTCACGTTCCTGCAAGCCACAAGGTCAAAATTGTCACCTGCCATATTATCATAGCTGATCGCAATGCAATGGCTATGTAAAATAGAAGTTCATCTACCTGGCGGATAAGAAATGGATCACGTGTTTCGAAGGCCATAAACTTGTTCAGATTAAAAAGAATATTAAAAACACTTCCAGAAAGCTTGCAGCCTTTCAGATCACGCAGAGTGATATAAGTCTCGCTCTGCAAGCAAGAATGGCAATGTGTAAAGCACAACAATACCCTTTATTAATTTAAAAAGTTTTGGAGAAGCTTTCGAAGATGATAATACCAATGGATATCATTTCATGATATTCTTCAAAAACATTGGACACACATCCTATCACAGGAGAACAAAACTAATAAAGGAGTAGAAGCTGAACCTCTGGTCCAATCATATCAATTATCTGGCACAAAATATCCTCAAAAAGCACAGGTTCTTGAGCCATGCATTCCATACGATGTAATTGCTCCTCATAAAAGAATTGCAATTCATTCCGTGTTAAAATTCCATTACCATCCAAATCTATGCACTTGAACCTAGGAAAAACAACAGGGCATCATCAACAATAGGCTATTGTCACAAACTTGGTCAAGAAATGGAAAACTGGAGAAGACAAACCAAAGTAAATAAACAAAAAATCATACGGACTGCACCTAAAAATGTGATGTCCTAACAGCTGCTACTCATTACTCAAGGACATAAAAAATAAAACAAGAACGTGTATGCATAAAAAGGCTTAAAGTTAGAACGAAACAAAATTATCCATTGAAAAGATAAAAATTTACAAAGTTACAGTAACTTCCTCAAGTAGAATATAAACAACCCAACCAAGAACCAAAAAATTATATACACACACACACACACACAAAAACACCCTGACCAAAACGTAAATGAAAATTTTTAAAAATGCATTCATCAATCAAATAACATATGTTTAGAGAGAAACTATAATTTCAGAACTGTAATGAATGAACTAATCAAATACGTTAATTTATAACTTTCTTTCATCTTTATAATTACAATAATAAATGCAATTGGACCTGTACTTTAAAAAATGTCCAGAGAAAAGGGAAAACAAAGAAGCAAATCTCAAAAGAAGGCTATCCAATAAGCTGAATATAAAGGGAAAATCCCTGACAAAGGTAAAAAAGAAGCCATTAATCATAATTTGCACACATTTCATCAAATATATTGGCTATGATGCCTGAAAACTGAGAGAAGCATCTTTGATTCAACTTCATCAAAGCAAAAGTGTGGTTATTAAAAAAAAAAAAAAAAAGGAAACCCTTCTTTTGGGTCACTTGGAACAAATGAAATCGGAGAACTTTTCAAAGCAAGGAGAGGCCTTTGAATACCTTATGAATAGTATCACCTACTAAACTATATCTCAAAGTAAACTGTGACCTCTTTTTTTAAATCCCTTTTTTTATATCCGCAAGTGTTCGGGCCAGCTTAAGCGCATCTCGACTAATCTCACGGGACAACCTGCCTGGCCCTACAACATTTGGGTGTCAAGAAAACTCGTAGATTGTTAAATCCTAGGTAGGTGGCCACCATGGATTGAACCCATAACCTCTTAGCCTTTTATCAAGATCATGCCCAACTATTAACCACTAGGTCAATTCATGATGGTTACTTCTTTGTTAAATCTTATACTTTTGTATATCCTGTTGCCAAAGAAATCTTTCGTAACTACTTCGGTTTAGGATTTCTTTACCATCTTTTGTAATTTCAAACATCAATGAAATTATTTCTTATCCAAAATAACAATAACAGTAATAATAATGTCTGAAAACTTGAGCCATTTAGAAACAATTTATATGACCTGGTAAAAGTATTAGAAAACACCAATATTCAAAATTAAGAGAAAATGAGGACAGAACATACCAATACTCAAGGCTAGGCTCTGATGATTTATCTTCCTCAGACAATATAAAATAAACAAAATCTTCATATCCCATCCTACCTTCAACCTTACTAGTAAACTTTCTTGGAACCTATGACCACATGGAACCATTTAGAGAAGTTAATGCGCTAGTACTCAATTTATAAATAAAACAGTGATTGAAAAAACAGAGTAAAATCTTACAGATTTTAAGGAAGTTTCATATAAAACTGAAACCTGGTATCTAGCTAAATGAATCATTTCTAAAAAGAAAACAATATACCATATAATTCACAAACCTGAGAGAATATTCTATCAACAATCCGGTAGGTAAGCGCATGATTTCCATATTTGATAAGGTTCTCCTTGTCAATCAAGAAATCATGGTCCATGTCCAGCTCCCAAAATTTACAATATATTACATAAAAATGCTCATAAGAAAAGTACCTACAATTAACGATTATTGCTGTTAAACAACAATCAAGAGGAGACCCTTGGGAAGCATACACATGAACATAACATATAAATCCAATTTGGAAGTAACAAATGTAAAGTTTTTTTTTAAAAAAAAAAAGAGAAGTAATACATGTAAGTATAATTAAGAGGTTCAAAATGCTCTACTTTTTCTTCTTATGCCGACATTCTGATAGAAAGACTAAATCCTTGGGCCATCTCTAGCTTTTACATTTTTAATAGTCCGCATCTAGAGAGAGAGAGAGAGAGAGAGAGAGAGATTCATATTGGTGGGATGCATTTTTGTTGTCGGATTCAACAAAATCTGGCACTAAATAGTGATACAGTTCTGAAATTGCAACCAATTTAGACACAGCCATCAAATTCCTATACTCTCCTCCATCAGGGATACTAGCAAGACTAAAACCCTTCTTTTCCCTTCTGAAGAAACAATGTATTAACTCAAGAGTCATCCAAAAACTTGAAAATCCATCATCAACAAAAAACTTGTGGGAATTCATGGAAAACCCTTCATTCGACTCATATAAACAAAAAAGAATTCCCTATTGACAAAAAATGAAAAAATAATACAACTATGAGGAAGATAGAATAGAAGAAAGAATAAGGATAAATATGAAAGGGAAGATGAAAACGCTGATATAGAGTAGAGGAGTTATATCTGGGAATGCTTTATGAATACATACAGCCTTTTCTTTCTTTTCATCATAACACAAGAAAAAAGTCTTCGTTCATAAACCTACCTCAAAACTTTGTTGATATCCTCTTCTTCATCAGCATGTTGCATGGCATCAATCAAATTTCCACGTTTGAGCTCCCTAAGTGAAAGCTGACCATTTCCCGCTCTATTTATATAGTAATATATCCTATATATTACTGTTTCAGCTGGTTCACAAAATAAAAATTCATTCAAAAAGTGATCAAAAAAAGTATAAAGAGCCGTAGTCTAATATTGTAACAGTGAATTTTAAAACAATCTAGAATCAAGCAGGTTTACGATGATTTATCATAGCAAGAAGCCTTGTCGGAACCCAGAATCAATCCCCTGCCTGAAACTCAAATTGTATACAACAGCAGGCATCTAACATGGACTGCAAGGTCAATTCCAACACACACCAGTGCCTAACCAACAATGCTATTGTCAACTCAACTGATGCAATTAAAGAAACCAACAATCTGTACAACTAGATGAACTGCACAGCATGACCACAGCAAAATAGTGCCATATTTTTTTAGATATGAAACAAGATGAGTATGATGCAAGGCCCGAAAAAGGACAGCCTAAAGGCAAGGGGAAAGAGAAAGCAAACCCAGAACTCCCTCAGAAAACAAAACAAGGCTATAAGAAAGCTTTCCAGATCAATTGGATCATCATCATGGATAAGCTAAAATTACAAAAGAATTTCCTGTTTTTTGTCCACCACCAAGAGGTTGTGAAAAATACGACAATTTCTTTCAAGCCACGATTATTGGGCAAGAGTGTGTTGAATCAATCTGATTGTCATGTTTGGAGCTTGGATTCTACAGGAAAATACTTGGTTAAATCCTTCCAAAGCACTTGGTTGCCTCTGTTGCTATGGATAAATTAGTGTATAAGGGCTTGTGAAAGACCAAATGCCCTCGGAGAGTCAATGTGCTTATATGGATTATGATTTATGGAGTGGTTGAATTGCTCTTCTACACTTGAAACAAGCCACCTTCACATATCTTGTGTCCCCATTTTTCACATTCAGTGGGTATTTGGTGATTCCTTCAAGACCATCGTCCAGATTTTGGTTGGTACTTCTTTGAAGTCTCAGTCTCAGTTGTTATGGACCAATGCGGTTAAAATTATTCTTGCTGAAATTTAATTTGAAAGAAATCAGCGTGTCTTTCAAGACAAGTCCCTTATGTGGGTTGATCATTATGAAGTTGCTCAAATTAATGCTCCATCTTGGTGTTCTCTTTCCAAGCTTTTTGCAAATTTTTCTATTCGAGATTTATATTTAAATTGGAATGTTTTTATTTTCCAACTTAGTCCTTTTTTTTGGGGATAGAAATAATAATTTTTATTGAGAAAGAAGGAAAGAATACAAGGGCAAAACAAGGGCCCACGAAAGACCCCTTTAAAGAAAGGGCTCCAACTAAGAATAAAGTTCCCTACTGAATAATTACAAAAAGTCTTCGAAATCAAAGCCCAAAGAGAAACATGAAACTACACCAAAGACCAAAGATCACTCAGGTCTTTTTAAACCCTCTTAAACACTTTGTTTATTTCTCTCCCCACAAATATTCCATAACAAAGAGCACACCCAGAGAGCCACAAGAAGCGCCCCTTCCCAAACAAAGGCGAATTTGAGGAGGAAACTCCCCAATCAAGTCCCTAATATTACTCTGACGAATAAAGACAAAATTGCACTCCTAAACCTAAAAGAAGCAATTCCAAACATATCTTGAAAACTCACCACTCTAGAGAAGGTGATCTACGTCTTCCTCAGCCTTCTGGCAAATAGTACAATAGAAAGGACCCATTAATTTTACAACATCCTAGAAAGCCGATCCAAGGTGTTCACATGGTCAGGTAAGACTTACAAACAAAGAACCCGACTTTTTTTGGAATTTTAATCCTCCACAAGAAATCGAAGACAGACTCACTAATGGGAGAAGGGTTCAATAAAATAAAAAAATACTTGAAAGAAACGAAAATAAACCAAGCCAAATTAATAACAAAACATCAACAAACCCATTTTTTACTTTTAACAAGAAAAAAACTTTAGGCCCCCATTTGGTAACCATTTCATTTTTAGTATTTTGTTTTTGAAAATTAAGTCTATTTTCACTCAATTTCTTACAATAATTTGCGACTTTCTTTAAGTACAAGAGATTCTTAGCCAAATTCCAAAAAAAAAAACTACTTTTTTTTTTTTTAGTTTTCAAATTTTGGCTTGATTTTTGAAAACATTGTTAAAAAGTACATAGCAAATCAAGAAATTTAGAGGTGGAAGGAGTGTTTATAGGCTTAATTTTCAAAAACAAAAACTCGAAAACCAAATGGTTACCGAACAAAGCCCTAAAAACCCAATACGAATAAGAATAGGCTTGCAAAGATCTAGAGGCATGAACCGCTGGCAAAGAAGGAACCCTTAGACCCAAACATTGAAAGAGGGGAGAAAAAACCTAAAATACAAAAAAGGCCTCCAAAGACAAGATAAAACCTCCCCAAAACAACAAGGAACCTCTGAAGACTAAAATACCTAAAAATTCGAAGGAGGACAAATAAACTGCAAAGAAACTTTAACCGAAGCTGAAGCAGAAGAAAAAGTCATCTGAAAAAGAAGTTGAGCTATCAACCTGGCTAGAAAACTAATAGAAGATTAAATCATCTGATGTAATTAATGACGCCTTTTGAGATTCTTTAAAAATTCCCACCATTAAACTGCCATCCACCTGATTGTCATCAACACAATTTCTCTTTTTTATCAGAAACAAAACCTCTCCTGAAGTGAGGCTAAAGACATTCCAGATTCTTCCAACAATTATAGGGATACCACAATTTCCGGCTGAGAGCTCACAAGAAAAACAAGTGATGCATGTGTTCACATTCATTAAAACACAGCACACGCTGAGAAGACTGGAGAACCATTGCAGGACATCTTTCATGTACATTTTTCACTGCATCCAGCCTTTCTACAAGCTGACCATAGAATGCTTTCTCGTTTTTTGGACAACATCTTGTCCAAACAGCTGTGCGAAGTGCAAAGCTCTTTTCTAAAACTTCATCTGAAACTTTTGAAAGTCTGACCAGGGAACTAACAAAAAACAATTCTGAATAATCTAGCACCCAAACTCTTTTATCATCCTCCCCAATTTGCTCGAGTCTTCAATAAATCCAACAGCAAAAAATAAAATAAGAAAAGAAACCTCCTTTTCTTCATCATCTCTTTAATTTCTTCTTGTAAAAGTGTTTCATCCCTTCTTATCCACACAAAAAAAAAGTGTTTCATCCCTCACAATTGAAGTCCACATCTCCTTAATCATTTTATTCTTTAGACTTTAATGCCAATATTTCTTTATTGATTGTTTACCTCATAAGGCAGAAAGCGTAGCAAGTATTTTGCGATCTTTATTATGTCTTATAGAATGGGATTTTCAAGTTTGTAAGATGAAGAAGAGATAATTAAAATTGTTTTCTTTTGAGGATGCCTCATACTCCCCCCAAACTTCTTTGTAATCCTTTTATATATCAGTAAAGTTCAGGATTTATTTGTAATGAAAACAAATATTATTATATTTTGCATAAATATCATGATGAAAGATTTTATAGTTCAAAAATTAGAGAAACGAGTCAACTAAACTAACCAAAGATAAACATAATTATTAGAGGAAAAAAAGTACAAAGCAAACCAGAAATATCCATCCATTTAAAGCTGAACAATTCAGACAAAGAGGCACCAACCATATCTTTCCTGAAATTCTGGAGTGCTCTGCAGGAATTCTAGCCCTGGATGCGTTGCTAAAAGTTCTCGAAGCACAGGTTTGAAATCATCCTGTCATAAAATCAAAATATTCAACTTTACCGAAAACAAGATTAAATGTATAACATATTTATGGTTTACTTCAGAATGATATCAATTTCATTTTAACCATTCACTGGATATAATCTTTGGGTTACAATAAAATAGGTAATAAATAACACAATCTAATTCATAGAAAATTGCTTGTCATTTATGCTGATATCAACATTAAAAAAATGCCTTTTCATAGAATCAATACTCTAACAAAATACAGAAATTTTGATAAATATATTAATCGACATTAATTTTTACAATATAATAATCAGGACTCGGGAAGAAGAGAAGAAAGGAATGATTAAGAACAGAAAGAAACCTGAGTCAGATACTTGAGATCTGGCTGCTTTAAAATCCTAAAAATTTGGGTTGCTATATCCAGTGTCAACATGTTTCCATTGATCCAGTACTCCACAAAAGCATCCCTGCAACATAGTGACGATGATATTTTCTGTGTTTTGATAAATGATGATGGTAAAAAAATTCCTTACAAGAATATGACACATGCAAAATTTAGCAAAGAGAAACCAAGATTTAAAAAAATAATAATAATAATTAATTGTTAAGGTCAGTCTATGTGTGTTTCAACTAACCTCAAAAGACAACGATTGGACCCATGAAAAACCTATTCTTCCTGTCAATCTGAATGTGCGATAAAACTATAGAATGTTCCACTAATAATATCGTGTTTAACCCACCAACCATGCTGATGCAAACTAAATCAACCAAAGTAAGCATGCAGGATAGTGCATCAGCAACTTCATTTTCCAGTTCTGGCTTGTAAATGACCTCAAAGTCATTCCAAATCAATTTAGCTATCCATGTCTGATACACCCGGTACTGCCCATTAGTCCAAAAGGAGTTTGAGGTTTTTTTTTTATTTGTCCTGATAATGAACGTCCTCAGAATGCAAATATGGGGGCATTTCTGGATTTCTTTTTAAGTAAACAAAGTTTATAGATATCAAAACATTGGAAAGAAAAAGTGCTGCACCCTCGCCCAGCTGATGGATTTTGTGTAAAACACAGGAGGAATATCATTTGCATCTCTTTATGCTATAACCCAATTCACCTGCTTGTTGGTCAAATCTCTTCAAAGCGTTTATGAAACTTATTTAATGTTGCAGCTTTCCAACATATTTATGGAACCACTTATTGTGGTCAAGCTGGAACAATTTGGTCAATGCTATGCTTGCAGTTGTTTTGGAGATAATGGTCTGAGAGAAATCTGAGAACTTCAAAATAACTAATTCTAGTTTGGAAGGGTTCTGGGACAATGTTTTACTCAAAGGTGTCCGCTCCCTAACCAACCCTAAAGAGATGAAAATGTCCATTATGCCACCATCAATCAATACAACGTGTCTTACCATGCCCATTTCTCTCACATTTTCCTGATCTTAGGCACATCCAAGCCAACCCCACTAACCAAACTCAACAATGACCCACCCACCATCCACTTCTTCATCATTGTCATTCATCTCTGATGTTTCCTCTTCCATTCATTGCGTAGCTATTCCGTCATCTCCAATGCCATTCTTATCATCAAAATCATGAATCACCATGGCTAGCAATCCTTTCTTGTTGAAACTTGCCAAGCCTTTTATAGGTTAAAAATCACTTTTAGTTTCTAAACTTTCATGGTGGTAGCAATTTAGTTCCTAAACTTTGATTTGTAACAATTTGGTCCTTGTACTTACAATTTCATAACAATCTAGTCCTTGTACTTTAATATGTAACAAGTTAATCCTTAGACTTTCAAATTTTTAACAAATTTAATCCCCACCATAAAAAAATCCATCAAAATTAAATGTTGATTGTTTATTATTGAACAATTTAGACTTTATAGTTTATAATCATATTGGGTCTATAGTTAGTTTATTGAACTCATGTACAACCTATAGAACATATCTTGTTCAAGTAAGGTTGTCCCATAGTTAGTTTATTGATCTACTGATGTAAGAAATTTTTATAAACTTTAACAATAATTTTCACGATAAAGACAAAATCATCACAGATTTTAAAGTACAAGAACTAAATTTTTACCCATTAAGTTTCGAAACTAAATTGTTACAAAATTAAATGTACATGGACTAAATCATTACATATCAAAGTTCGGGAACAAAACTATTACTTTCATGAAAGTTTAAGGACCAAAAGTAATTTTTAACCAATTATTTATTAGGAGTATTTGGTCAAGCTTGAAATAGAGTCCTCTCTCCATTATCTTTATAAGAATCAACTAGAAGTATATTCCACAAAAAAGAGAAACAAACGAAGGGTCGGGTACCCCCTCCCCCTCCCCCAAGCTAAACAAAAAGGGCCTTTCAATTGTTCACAATCACGAGGAGGCTATAATTACAAAATGATTTTGTAGGTAAAGAAATCCACCAAGAAGACGTGTTTTGAACAAAATTGTAAAGGATTCAAAACAGGACAACTTATGTCAAAAGTTGTAGCATTCCTCTCCCTCTAAAGAATGTCATAATAGAGCTCTAAATGCACAACTCCCCACCACCCTAGCTTTCCCTTTCAAATTCCACCCACTCAGACCTTCCACCAACTAATCATCAACCTCGATAAGGATGCAAAAGGGAAAAGCCTTGCAATGAAACTAGAGCATACGAAATCACAAAAAAAACTCCAGCTATGCAAAATAATCACTATAGAATAATTACAAAAGGCCTTCAAAATCGAAACCCATGGAGAAACATGGAAGGGAGGAAGGGAACAAGGGACCAGACCTTGTTGTGGTCCCTCTCCATCCCTCTAAAACACCCTACCATTCCGCTCCCCCAAAAAACTTATAAAGTCACCCACACCCCCCCAAGCCATAAAAGCAACCCGACGAATTGACTCTTCATCATTTAAAACACACCCTACACCTCGAGGGAGAAAGGGAGCATTTACCATACTTCCTTTCAACCCTCTCATCCGTGTTTAAACTTCTGAATGCCACCAATCACAGAAAGACTTCACCTCGAGGGAGAAAGGGAGCATTTACCATACTTCCTTTCAACCCTCTCATCCGTGTTTAAACTTCTGAATGCCACCAATCACAGAAAGACTTTACCTCTCTTAGGATCTTTGCCTCTCCAAATGAAATTAGGTACGGGCATGCTAATCTTAGGGGTTTTGAAGGAAGGGATTGAAAAACAGATTTACTAGAGTACAAAACCAGATCCCTCCAAAGACCAGCAAATCTTGTCAAGGTCGTTCCCAGCTGCACCAAATTATGCTTCTCAACCAAAAGCGACACCCAACTTTCCGTTTTACCTCCTCTTAAACAAACGAAGACCTCCCTCCTATAGCTCTAAAGCTCACTACCCACACCTAATTGGAGTATCTTACTTTAATATGATAGTTAACCAGGTCAAGTGATAGTAATGGACCGTGATGCTGCCACCCATAGCTAAGGAGGGTTTGGAGTTTGGGGTGGAGTTCAGTACGAAGGCCACAATTTTTCCTTCAATTCTATAGGCAAGGTCACATTCTTGTCCTCAATTCTTTATGTTGTTTTCATTTTCTACATCATCTCAACATATCCCATAGTTCAACAACGACCTCCTCATTCTTTTTTGGATAAGAAACTCTTAAATCGCTGATTGACCCAAAAGCTTAAGCTGATAGGTGAAGGACAAATTTAATATCATCTCTTAACACTCCCCCTCACTTGCGGGCTTGAAATATGAAGAAGAGCCAAGCAAGTAGAAATAGATATTAATTGGAGAGGAAACAACAACGCAGGGGCTTGAACACAGGACATCCTAGACCAACCGCTCTAATACCATCTTAAATCGCCAATTGACCCAAAAGCTTAAGCTGATAGGTGAAGGACAAATTTAATATCATATCTTAACAGAAATAATTTCATTTTTCTATGAAAAAAAATTCTACCCACCAATACTAATCAAAAGCATTCCAGCACTAACATACCAAAAGTCTCTTACTTCCAATCCAAAAGGCGAAGCAAATAAAGGTGGTAAAAGAGGGCTACACTATTTGCCAGTCTACAAACTTAAAACTAGACATTTTCCTTCCACTTCTATCAATGAAAGCTCATGTGGTCAATAAAAGAATCTAGCCACAGCCCTAGAATGAAAATAGCCATTAATATGTCAATACTTTAGTGAATTGAAAAGTTGGACAATGAATTAATCAGTGTCAATTGTCCCTTCAGAGACATCAGATATTATGTGCCAATTGAGATTTTAACTAAAATGTAAAATTAGCACTAATGATATTCCTTGATTCAATTCCACCGTTAAGAACAAACCAAGTATTAAAAAGACTAGAAAGGACTTGAAGGAATAAAACCCAAAATATTATCTAATCTCCCTACATTGATCACATCCAACAACGAGAATATAAGAAGACAGATTGAAGATCTAGATTCTATAATTAAACCCCAAAAGTTCCAAAAGATATTAGGATTTCATTAAGGGAAGGTCTAGACAAAACGAAATTAGAAACTATGTAATTTCAATTATTACAATTTTCTGAAGGCTGAATATTTTTGGTCTGGCTTCGTAATTGTTCACTCTACCTCAAAAAGCTATCGCACAGCTAAACCTTTTTATTAAAAGAAATACAAAGTTCAAATATTTATTGAGAAACCAAAGGTGACAAAGAACAGAAATGAGATCCAATATATAAATCATACACGCTAAAATAGCGCTCTCCTTCAACAAGAGAAACCTACCTTGACACAATGCCAGTGTTATTAACATCTATCTTTCTGAAAAGAGAAGTGGAAAAGAATGATGGCAGCTTGCATACTTCTTTTGTAATTGCCCTAAATTCTGGCATAACGCAAGGAGAGTTAGTGTCCATAGGAGACATGAGACATGAGACATGAGTTTTTGAGATATCTCACCATGGATCTGTAGTCCATCCAAGTGTCCATAAAAACCCTGATTGATCCTGAACAAGCACTGCTCTTTTATGTCAATTGGTGCTGGACGCCCATTTTGGAAGTAAAACTGCAATATTTAAAGTTGACGAATTAGAACTATCATCATAATCCCAGGAAATCAAATTCAACTGATAAGACTAAAGGTATATAGATAAAAGACGGATAACAATGCATGTCAAATTGAAGCATAGCTCTGAAATTATTATTCAATAAATATAACAACAAAAGATAATAAAGTACACTCGTCATCTAACCTGCGGAATTGGTTCTTTAATTGGCTCGCTAATAACTTTCAGTGGGGAGCCTAAATTAGAAGGGCCAAACCTCTGTCTCATCACCCGAGGGGAACCAGATGTACTTCTTGGTGATAGAGGAGGAGCACTTCCAGCAGGAAATATAGAAGGTAGTGAATTGCTAGCAGAAGCATGAGGACTAGAAGAATTTCCAGGCACATTCAAGGGTACACCAGCCTTTGCATCGTTTAACAATGACGTCACCTAACAGATACAATAGATAAATAATGAATTCAATTACATTCCATACACGTGCAAACCACATATGAAGCAATGCCAACTAAAATCAAGGACAGAAAAATGGAACTTAGAAAAAGAAGAGAGTGAAATCCAACTCTCAATTCCCAAAACTGGCAACCAGACACCCAGCTAGATAGGATCTTTTCAGCACACAGAATATGTTCTTGAGTGTCAATGACTTAAACGACTCGAATTCACAAGTTTAAATCACAAAGCAACATTTCTATCCAAATATCAAAATCCATGATTCAACAAATTCCCCAATTCAACGAGCTTTGTAATCCAAGGAAATCAAGGTTACGACAGAATGAGTACCAGGCGATTAGTGCCAGGAAGCGAAAGCCACTGCTCAAACAGCTTCTCAACAAAATCAGGATTGGATTTAATCGCCAAAGGAGAGACCTCGGCCAGCTGCAAACAATCAGCGTCCAAGGACGCCACATCGCAAGAGATTTCCATATTCATCGAAACCAGACCGTGACTCTCGCATGAACTGCACCGATATCAACCAACACCACCAATCACTTAACCCTAGATGCCAATTCCGACCCTCGAAAGGCAATAAATCTCAAAGCATCCTGAACAAGAACAAATCAAGATTACACAAAGAATGCAACCCAGAATTTTCTTGATCAGATTCAGAGGTACAGGGGACAGAAGAAAGCCCCAGATCTTGAGGAAGTGAAAGTGGGTATTGGTGGTTCTTGGCAACGAGATTGAAATGGGGGATTGGGGGCCGAGAAAAGGAGGGAAAGTGAGAGAAAACTGTTTGAGAGAGATCGATTGCGATTGCAGGGAGATTGGAAAATTTGAGAGAGAGAAAATTTTCTCGAGAAAATGGAAAAGGGGGAAAAAAAAAAAAGAAAAAAAGAAAAAGAAAAAAGAGAAACAGAGTAACAGCAATCTGATGAAATACTTCTCTGAGAAATGGAGAAAAAAAATGGCCAAAGGAAGAGGAAGCGTGGTTCCCTATGGTTTTTAAGCCGTCTAAAATACGGTATACGAAATCACGTGCGGATGTCACGTGGTGGGTTTGGTATACGAAATCACGTGCGGATGTCACGTGGTGGGTTTACTTTTTAGTTGGCCCATAAGTTCGGTTTAACATTTGAAGTCAAACTCATGTTTAGGCAATTAGAATAAAATTTTCGGGATTAGAAAATCAAAACTATAAGTTTGGAGCAGAGTTTTAAAAAAAAAATTAATGAATGTCATGGATTTAAGAAAAATTTTCCTTCATCTTATACCTCATATTAGTGATCATTGGTGATCTTCGACAACAACCACCAATCGTTCGCCCGTGATCGTCGATGATGATTGTACGACTGTTGTGACCATCCATGATCGACCGTCGTGATGGTCGATGATCTATCATGTCACCGTCGATGACCGATCGTATGACTGACAGTAACCGGCCGCCTTTGACTGACCACGACTGATGGCAAGTTGCCTGTGATCGTCGGCAACCGTCGTCAGCTTGCTGATCGTGATCATTGGTCATTACTGATTTTTTCTTTTCCTCTCTTTTCTCCTTCTTCTATTTCCCCTTCTTCTTCCTCATTCCCTTGGATTTCTTATTCCTTTCTTCTTCTTCATTTTCACAAAAATAAAAAGTAAAAAATGAAGTCTCTTGTTTTAGGAGATGCAACACTTAAGTGTGACATCAATTGTGCTAGTCATAGATCGTAGAATGTTCTTTGTATCTCGTCGCCCAATGTCGATCACTAGCGATTCGTTTTTTTCCCCCATTTTTCTTCTTCTTCTTCAGGTAAAACTGGCTGATGGACTAAGAATGCTATTAAATGCAAACTCTAGGAGTAGAATTCATTTCATGCCAACAATAAAAGAGATAAATAGAAATTTAAATCAAAACCCAATTTGTTATATATATGTTAATAAATTAAATTTCAATTTTTGGGTAGTCATCAAAAAACTAAAATTTTTATTTAAAAAAAGAAAAGAAGAGAGAAGTTAGAAATTTAAAGCAAAACTAAATTTGTTATGAATTTCTTATAAAATTAAAATTTAAAGCTTTGTTACTTTTTTACCAAAAACTAAATTTGTTACTATTAAAAAAATAACTAAATCATTATCATTCCTATATTTTTGTCATGAAAATTATCAAACCAAATAAATTAATTTAGGATTACAAAAGACATAGCTAATAAAAACTTTATTTTAAAATGAATAAATTAAATGTTATATTCAAAATTATCATAAAAATTGATCCATAGTACACCAAAAGATATACATTTCAAAAAACAACCATTATAAAACAGGAAAAAAAAATACATATTAGCCATACCCATGCATATATAAACTACACCCCGAACACAGGTTCCAAATCCTGCACACCAAACACAAGCATTTATGATTCCCAAGCTTCAAATCCCCCCCAAATAAGTCTTAGGCATTAGATTTCCAATATTTTGATTTCAAACCTGTGTGGCAAACGCCTCCTAAATTTTGTTTCTCTTTCTTAAACTAGATGTACGTGTTATAAAATTTAAAAATATAAACTTCACTATGTGATTTTATTATATATTGATAATTATGTTATCTATTTAATGAATTTAATCCTATCTTTTAATAATTATATTTTTAGCTGCAATCTAGCTCATAGGTGATAATTTTGAAAACCCTAAACTTCAATTTCACACAATTTGATAATTAAATTAGTTATTCAATTATTTAAATTTAAATAATAAATAACATATATATATATTTAATTTCAGCAAATATATATTTAAATTAAAAAGAGAAACTTTTACTAAGAATAAACACAAAAAAAGTCCTAAAAAGAAAAATAAACAAAAAAAATATGGGAGATAATTGAAACAAATGAACTTTTTTTTTTTAAAAAAAAAAGATGGTTTTAAAAATATGAAAGAGTGAAGGAGGTGCTTACTTCTAGAGTTGTAAAAATTTGAATAAAAGTTTAAAAAAAAAAAAAAATCTTAAAGGAAGAAAGAGAAAAAAAAAAGTTGGAAACGAAAACATATCTTAAACAAATAAAAAATATGAAGGTGTGATACAGTGTCACGGGGCTCTTGTGACACATAGCTATTTCTAGTCCTAAAAAAAAAAGAATAAAGAAAAAATTTTAAAAAAACGTTGAAAAGGAAGAGATAGAAAAATTATAGGAAAATTATTGTGTATAGAAAAAAACAAAAGTAATTATACATATAGAAAAAAGTGTATCCATGCTTTTATATTTCTCATTTTTTTCTATATATGTAATTACTTTTGTTTTGTTTCTATTTGTGAAAAGACCCCAAAATTATAGGTGATGTCTGACTTCCAGAGGAGAAAAAACTTAAAAAGGAAAAAAAATACAAAAATGAGACAATAATACAAAACGAAATAAGAAAAATTGTTGATGCCTGCAAACCAACAAAAGGTGCACACACATAAACAATAAAACTATATTAATTTAAAAAGAAATTAAAAAATAAACGATCATCAAAGTATTACTAAATATCTTCAAAAACATTCCTACAAAAAGAACATGGTTAATTAAGGATGGCGGATATCAGTAATTCTAAGCATCTACAATTTCGGGCATCTAAAGATTTTAGTTATCTACATTCCCAAAAAACAAACGGCCCCTTAACGTTTCTTCCTATTTCTCTTAGGGTCTCGGTAAATGTTGACGATTCGACCCTGTGAGCTCAGCCCTGGCTGAAACTGAGGTCGAGCTAACCATCTCATTTCGAGCCATGTTGGCTTACCACTAGAGGCCCGTGAGGGCCATAATCGAGCACGTGATGCTAGATTTGGTGACCGAGGGCGATCGGGCCCATTTGGCCCAAAACATTTTGGTCCAGTCGCTTGCCTATTTGCAATAGCTTCTACCATTCCCTTTCCTTGTAATGTCGCCTTTACCTCTTGTCTGAAAGCCTCCATATAAATTTTCCATGGGCATCTTGTTGCTCTTCAGAAGAGCCTCCTTTTGCAAGCAAGATTTTGTTAGTTCGTGCAGAGACATTAATATATGGTTTACCGTCATGAACGTGTTGATAAATTGGCATCACAAATGCATGGGAGTTTGTAAATCGTTAAGATCACTGGTAGGATGGTCATTATTTGATATTGCTTCGAGCGTGATTTTGAATCCTCCGCTTGGCTAAGACCTTAAGTATTTTTTTTTCTTTTTTCTTTCCTTTATTTCCTTTCTTCTTTCTTTATTTCTTTTTTTTTTTAAAAAAAAAAAATTATACATTTGGTCCTTGAAATTTGAAGTTTGTTTTAAATTGTTTCTTAGGTTTTAAAGTTGGCCAATTTAGTCCCTAAAAAGAACCTTTAGTATACTAACGAAGGAGTCGACATGGATTTATAATTGTTGACCGACCCATTTTTTAGAGTGACGTGACAACTTAACCGATTTCTTTTTAAAACATGTGTTAACATCAACCATCCATGCAATTCCCACTCGTCAAAATTTAAATATATATATATATACATTTTTGTGGTCCGTGAGTTTTGAAAAATAGGTACATTTGATCTATCTCATGTTTTATATTTGTCATTTTAGTCCCTAAATTTGAGAGAATATATTTAAAATATCCCTCTAGTAACAAAAAAAAAAAAAAAAAAAAGTTGAGGGCTTATGATTAAAGCATCTCATGAATTATTCTAAAAAAATGCTCTCTCCTCTCTCCTCTCTCCTCACCAAACCTTTCAATACTCTCCTCCAGCCATGGTCACCATCGTACAACCTTCGTATGCTTTCTTCCTCATTTGATTCATCCACATCGATCGCAAATTGTTCACGATACAATATGATGACTCTGGAAAGGGGAGATCTTCGACACAATCTCTCAGCCTCTCTTGGAAATCACTCAACTGGTTGGCCTTCCCATTCAAATCTCTTCATCAAGACCCAGGTAACTACAGGTTTTTCAAAAAGTTCTTTGATATTGGGGCCATCGCTTGGCTGGAAAAAACTTAACAACAAAAATGAATACTTTGTTGAGAACACTCACCTACACCAAATTAGGCGTCGGACTAAGTTTCTCATCCCTTCTGAGGATAAAAAACAAGGTTGATTTTCATTCCTTTCTTTGTTATTTGAATACAAGGTTGGAGCAACTCATAATCTGACCAATTATATTAGTTACAAGGATGTTATCCAATCAAATCCAAATGGTATTTCAAAACCAATTCCTCTATTACCAAAAAGCACATAATTGGCCTATGGTTCCTTAGAAGACGCTCCTTGTTTCCCACATTTTGATTCAACCTCTATTGATACGAAAGTCCTAGCGAATTGGAATTAAAAACCTTTTTGGATGAAGACCCTTAATTCTCAATCACTAAAACCTCCAAATCAACTCGATTTCAACCTTAAGGATTGGATTAGACATGAATTACCTTAAGATCAAAGCTCTTGATGAAGGGATTGAATCCCGTGCGGAAGTGTACGAATGTCAATGCCATTGAATTTGTTTGGAAAAATCACCAAAGAAGACAGAAGGAACAACGTCATTCTAAGCATGTTGCTATTGTAAACTTGATAATACAGGGAAGAGGGAAACTTACATTTGAAGACTTTTCTTCAAATTCTTTTCTCAGCAGGTTCTCTTCTCCTTTTGCAGCAACTCAAAAAAAAAAAAAAAAAAAAAAAAAAAAAAAAAAAAAAAAAAAAAAAAAAAAAAAAAATTACTTCGAAAACCTAAAGAGGGAGTTATAATTCCTTCTCTCCCCTCATCCTTCCCTCCAATACGCAACTGAGTAACTTTTTTTAATTATAATTATTTAATTCAAATTTAATTTATAATTATATAACAATATTTAATGAATCTTATTAATCAAATATAAACTTAATTAAATATTACATATTTAATCAAATATGCATTAAAATGCATAATTCTCTCCTAACATATAATTTTAATATGAATCTTATTCATTTTAATTTTAACTTATAGTATTTATTTGAATTTCATTCCTATAATTAATATTTGAATCTTATTTAAATATATTTCTCTCATATTATCTAGTTTTAATTATAAATCATATTTATAATTAATTATATCAATTATAATGTATCACTAAACATTATACTTTATATTAATCACATTAATACAAATACATATACTTCTCTTAAATCATTTAAACAATTCAAATTATTCAAAAACCACTTATTCTTTGTTTTATCCTTAGTGAGCTAGCAATGAGATCTTATGAACCTACATATTAGAAGCTCTAATGATTTGAGATTAAGTTAATTAAACTCTTTAATCAAATTAATCAACCTTCATTAACTGTGAGTCACTCCACTAAAGACCACAACCGCACTCTTCGCATTGTAGATATATTTTCATGTCCATGGATATAACTATAACTGGTAAATCGATCGTTCATAAATTGGTCGTAATTACAGCTTGGTCAAATTATCGTTTTACCCTTGTAATTACCTCTTATTCCCTAATATCCATTGATTCTCTAGTGAATAACTTATTTTATGGTCCTACCATAAACATGATCCCTCTCGGGCCAATGAGAGGGAGGGCTCCATTCTTCAAGATCTAAAGTCAGCACTTAAGCGAGCAATTCATCTACTTATCCTAAAGATGGAAATGAGTGAATTCCACTTTGTGAAGCTACTTTCTCAGCTCCCTACTTGGACAAGTCCTCAAAATGGTAGGCTTATTGAGTCGGCGACATGGGTCACTCTCACCCATACAAATCAAAGGACTGCCCTTATAGACAAAAGTTCATAACTCATTCAGAATTGAGATCAAGTTACTTATAGTCATCTTGTGAAATGTTAATCTCTTTAGTTAACAATGTTATAATGAGAGAGTAACCATTTTGCAAGTCGATCTTATACAAACTCTTTGTATAAGATACCTCCACTCACATGTCTCAACATGAACGATTTGGATCAAATCATTTATAACGCTTACAACTCTTGTAACATTTACAAAGTGAGTCGTATTCGCAGTGTCACGAGGATAAGACACCCAATCTTATCTATATTGCAGACCTTTTAGGTGATTACTTGAACACGATCTACTTGTATGTTTACCACATATTGTTCAAGCTACATTAAATAACCTTGGATCTTAGTTTATTGGATTGAGTTAATGCAATCTAGATATCAAATAAAATCCTTCTTATTTTATTAAATAAATATTTGTATTTACAAATTCACAAACTACGAAATTCAAGAGATTTAGGACATAAATCCCAACACTTGAGACAAAGAACAAGTTCCTTAGCTCAAGATTCGAATACTCCATAGATAGGATGACCAAATCTCACTTAAATATTCTTGACATGCAACTCAATACATGAAATTGCAAAATTCAAGAAGCTCTCTTGGCTAGTCTCGAAAGAAGCTCAAATTCTAAATTCCATTCATGGTGAAAACTCTCCAAACAATCAAAAGCAAGATTTTAAATAGTCTCCCAATAAAAACCTAATGCATCTTAGTTCATGGTAAAATGTCTAAAATACCCCTACTTAAAATGTCATAAAAAATATAAAATTGGATAATTAAAATTACATTAAAATTATTAAATAAAACATAAATAATAATTTGATGTCCGGGACGGTTCATATGATCCTCTCCTCCTTTTGATGGATTCGTCCTCGAATCCAAATCAGGGTCTTGTAAAGCAGTTTTTGAAGGGATGAATTCCAATTGCGGAAATAATGGATCACTTTATCTTTGATTTGGGATTGAAAATTCACAAAAAAATTTACGGAGAACAATTAGGTTAAGCATACGGTAGAACACCAACTTCCTTGCTATATCTCAAGGGGTAAGTTCAGAATGATGGGATTCTGAAACTCTTGGCAGAGATTAAAATGGAGAGAGTGATCTTTAGCCAAGTTTTTGAGAAAAAAAAAAACTTCAAAAACCTTTTTTTAAGAACAAAAAAAAGTGAGGGGAATAACTTCCCCTCACTCTATTATCTCCACTCTCATGCAATTATGTAGGATAGTTATTTTAATAATAATAATAATAATTATTATTATTATTATTATTATTATTATTATTATATATTAAATCCTATTAAATATATATAATATAATTAAATATTAAATAATTAGTTAATATTTAATTAATTAAATTTAAATAATAATAATAATAATTAATTAACAAATATTTAATTACACATTTATGCATTTAAATCATATGTAAATGCATGTCTCTCTCATAAACTATAGTTTTAATATGAATCACATTCACACTAATTTTACTATAGAGTTTTAATATGAATCAAATTCACATCAATATTTGAACTTATTCAAATATTACTTTTTCTCTTAATATATGGTTTAATCATAAATCATATTTATGATGACTATAATATATCATCATATATTATACTATAATATATCATCATATATTATAGTTTATATTAATCTTTATTAATATCTAATTCCCTTAAATTATTTTAGCAATTCAAATTATTCCAAAATAATTGAACCTTATTTTATCATGAGCTAGCAAGGGGATCTAATGGACCTACAGATTAGAAACTCTAATGATTCGAGATTAAATTAATCAATCTCTTTAATTAATTAAATCAACATTCATTAACTGCGGGTTATTCCACTAAAGACCCACTAGGGGTGTTCACGGTTCAGTTCAATTCGGTTAGAGACCTAAACCGAACCGAACCGCTATTTTTTAGAATGGTTTATATGGAACCGAACCGAACCGTTTGTTCGGTTCGATTTTGCGATTTTTTTATTCAAAGATAGATCTAACGAAGTGAGTGGGAGATCGAGAGAGATTAGGGCCATATATATTATTTTTTTAATAACATGTAGTTCGGTTCGGTTTTCATGCGGTTTGAATTTTGAAACCGAACCGAACCGCTTTAAATAGGTTTAAAATTGCATTAACCCAAATAGAACCGCACAATTCAGTTTCGGTTCGGTTTCAGCTGTTTGAATGACCACCCCTAAGACCCACAACTGCACTCTTCGCACTATAGATATATTTATGTACCCAACGGATAGAACCAATCATTAATAAGTCGACCCTTTACAAATTGCTTGTAATTACAACTGGGACAAAATTACCGTTTTACCCCTATAATCACTTCTTTTTCCTTAAGCTCCACTGAACCTCTAATGAACAACATGTTTATGGTCCTACCATAAACAAACCCCTCTCGAGCCAACAAGAGGGTGGACCCATTGTTCAAGACCCAGAGTCAGCACTCAAGGGAGCAATTTATCTACTTTTCTTGAAAGCGGGAAGAAGTAAACTTCATCTTGTGTAGTTATGTTCTCAACTCTCTATTTGAACAAGTCCCCAAAATGGTAGACATATTTAGTCGGCGACTTAGGCCACTCTTACTCATACAAATTAAAGAACTTCCTTCATAGACAGAAGTTCATAACTCACTCAGGATTGAGATCGAGTTATTTATGGTCATTCTATGAAATATTAGTCTCTACAATTAACGGTGTTATATTGTGAGAATAATCATTTCGAAATCTCGTCTTGTACAAACTCATTGTACAGGATACTCCCACTCGCATGTCTTCACATGAATGATTTGGATCAAATCATTTGCAACACTTTACAACCACTACAAGAAAATTTACCTATGCCGACGAAAATCATGTCGACGCTAGAAAATTGCGTTGGCAAAGAGTGGCTCTACCGACGGTTCAAAGCTCCGTTGGCTAAAAACGACTCTACCGACGGTAGAAATGTAGGCGTCGGTAGAGAGGAGCTTATGCCGACGACATTTTAATTAGCGTCGGCATAAATGGTAATTTTCTGTCGGTTGATTATTACCATCGGTAAAAAATGGATCAATGCCGACAGCATATTACTCGACGTCGGCATATGGTGGGCTATATCGACGCCTCACTTATGGCGTCGGCAAAACTACATACAAATCCCTAATTTTATTTTTCCTCTCCCTCATATTCTCAAAACATTTCTTCCCTCTTTCAAGTTGCCGTTGCCCCTCCCTCTCCCTCTTGCTGCAAAAAAATTTCTTCTTCCCTCTCTCAAACTCTCCCTTTCCCACCACCCAGTGCTCACCACCCACCGCCCGACACCAGCCGCCCAACGCCAGTCGCTTGACGCCTGACGCCAGCTGCCCACTCGATTTCGTTCTCCAGCCGCCCGCTTGGTTTGCCGCAGCCCGCCGCCGCTACCCGTCGCCCTATCTTTCCCCTTCCCACCAGCTCGCTGGCCAACTACCACCCACGTCGGATTCGCCGCCATCTTCTCCCTATTTCTCTATAAGTCTTCCATAAAATAGTTAGAAAATTTTAGTTTTTATTTCATTTATTTTGGTATTGTTGTTTTGATTTACATTTTGTTTAATTTTTAATTTGGTGTAATTTTTATTTGTTTTATTTCTTTTTTTCTTCATGTTGGTGTGATTGTATTATTGGTTTGTGGTTAAATATTATTGTTGGGTATGTTGGAGTTAATTTTTTTGTTAATTTGTATATTATTATGAAGAGGAAATGAAAATTTTCATGTTTTTCCCTCTATTTCTCACCAAAAGTAATCAACTTTGAAGTTAGGAAAAACAAATAATAAACAAATAAATAAAAGAATGAAAAGGAAAAAGAATGTAAGTTTAGATGTTTAAGAGCTTGAAACCTCTCGATAATATTTTTTAACTTTATATATTAGTTAAAACTAACTTCATCTTTATTTTAGTTTAGTTTATTTAACCACTAAAATTCAATCATCGAGCTGGACCCAAGACATTCATCAACATACAACAAGAACTGGTGAGACATGGTAGACAATAGTGATTATCTATATTTTAGTTTATTTAACCACTAATAAGCTTTACTTTGGTGGGGTTTTGGATTATAGAGCGTGAAAGATGGTCAACAATGTGGACCAATTGACCTATTTAAGAGAACACACTCACGAAATGATCAGTGGGTGAATCCGGCTGCCAATGATGCACATGTAAATTAGTTTTTTCATGACATAATATGTGTTCATTTAAATACGTATCATATATTATTACTCGCTTATATTCTTATAATTATAGATTCGAATGATGGAATTGGAAGGGACGCCAACTTCAGAAGGGAATCAACCACTTTTAGAGGAAGAAATATGTGAGATCGTGTTGAGAAGACGACTCAGGCATGTTAAAGGTCTCGGTTGGGGTCCAAAACCAAAGTCAAGAAAGTTCGTCAGCATCGATCTCCTCTATGCAAGAAAAAGAGTATGACAAAGCAATTGAGATAAAAAATTTAAAAGAGCAACTTGACGAACAAAAGGCAGAGATTCAAGAAGAAAAAGAAGAAAGAAATGCAACGATGGCATAACTTATGGCAACAAAGGCAGAGATTCAAGAAGAGAGGGAAGCAAGGAATGCAACGAGGGTAGAACTTATGGCAACAAAGGCAGAGGTAGACGTTTTGAAAGATCTAATGAAACAATTATGGAATCACAAGGAGGAACTTCAAAATAGGTATGAACCATCTAATTTTTTTTTGTTTCTTTTTGTATATTTGTTAATCTTCTAGGGAGTGCTTACGTATGAAAATTGTTGCTATCCTGCAGTTATGGTAGCAACTGTAGTACATGAATAGTTTAAGGAGTGCTTACATACATAGTTGTTTGAGATTTGTTTCTATCCTGCAGTTATGGTAGCAATTGAGATGTTACTTGTATTAAATATGATGTGAGATATTGATTGTTTATACATGTAGATCTATGTTGAATATGGGGTGAAAGTTGGGATGAGATGTTTTATGGTTTATTTTATAAGTTTAGATCGTTATTTTGTCTTCAATGTGGGGTGATAAATGTGGGTTGAGATGTGTTACTTGACTTAAAGATTGTATATGTAGAGTGCTTACATACATTGATTTTTTTAGATTTGTTGCTATCCTGCAGTTATGGTAGCAATTGAGATGTTATTTGTATTAAATATGATATGAGATATTGATTGTTTAGAGAGGTAGATCTATGTTGAATATATGGTGAAAGTTGGGATGAGATGTTTTATGGTTTAGATCGTTATGTTGTTATTTTGTCTTCACATGTGGTAAATGTGGGTTGGGATGACTTTGAATGTTTATCTTTGTTGTTTCTATGTGGGTTGAGTTGTTATTAGTGTTAAAGTTGGGGTGTTACTAGATGTTTATGATGTTAAAATTGTTTTTTGTGACTTATTACTTTGTTAAATGTGTTTTTAACTTTTGTTTTTGTTAATTGTTTTTCAGAACCAACTTTCAATGAAGATCACTTTTCTTAGCAAGTTAACTAGAAGCCAGTCTGAACTTTGTTTTGTAATGTGTTTAGAGACCAAATTACTTAATTGTTATGTGTTTTGAGGACTAAATTATTGTTTTTGTGATGTAACTTTAATTGCAACTTTATTTACGTGTTATGTAGAACACTTCTAAGATTTTTATGATAATGTTGAATTGCAGCTTTGTTATGTAATTTGTTTACTTTTAGGGACAAAATAAAGTAATCAACAAAGGATTGCATTAAAAAAATAATACAATTATAAAATAGTTTTTTGGAAAAAAAAAATACGCATATGCCGACGCAACAAAGTATTATCAGGCGTCGACATTTCAAGGATATGCCGACGACAAACTGTAATCGTCAGCATAAAAAAACTACCGACGCCAAGTGTATGTCGTCGACATTGCGAGGATATGTCGACGGTACTTTCGAACTGTAGACATTAAATAACTGTCGACGCCATATTTCTGCGTCGGCATATATACCTTTTGCCAACGCATTTTGCTAGCGTTGGCATCGGTCGGACTTGACAACGACCGTCGGTAGTTTAAACATACGCCGACGCCTCTTTTTTACACGCCGGCGAAGGATATGCCGACGGACTTACGCCGACGAAATTTGTCGACGGAGATTTAGCATTGGTATAGGTTATGCCGACGCATTTTTTGACCTACGCCGACGATTTGTGGCGCTGGCAAAAGGGCAAATTCTTGTAGTGAACTCATATAACAGTTACAAAGTGGGTCGTATCCGCAGTGTTACCAGAATAAGGCATCCAACTTTATTCATATACTGCACATCTTTTAGGTTATAACTTGAACAAGATCCATTTGTATGTCTACTTCATACTGTTCAAGCTACATTTAATAACCTAGGATCTTAGTTTATTGGATTGAGTAAAACCGATCTAAAGATCAAATAAAATATATCTTATTTTATTAAATGAATAAATAAATCATCATGTACACCTTACAAAGTTACGAGACCCCATGAGATTTAGGGCATAATCCCAACAGTTTTAAAACCAGGAAAAGAAAATTATGTCAATTTCCTAGCATTTCTCTTGGATGGTCTCCCTTGTAAAGCAACCTTGTAGTCATGAGATGTCAAATGTTGACATTGTTTTGGATTCCGTCTATTTTGGAAAGAATACTAGTTCGTCCAATTCTCATTCAATTTTTTACCATCAAAAGAATTAAGACCATTCTTTGAGCTTTAATTGAAAGTCAATGCTTTAATATCCTACAAAAACTCAAAATAAAAAATAGGCAAACTTGGTTGAAGCTCACTTATTAGAAAACAATATCTTATGTTAAAAATGTCTTGAATGTTTTGTTTTAAAAACAAGAAAAATTTTATCTCACAAATGTTCAAACTCACATTTTTTGCTTTTCTCTCATTTTTATTAATAAACCGAGTAACCTTTACATGCTTTTCTCTCTCATTCATGTTTGCACATTTTTCTTCTTCATATATTTCTAATGCTTTTGTCTCGGTCTCATGTCTTTTGCTTTCCAACTCACGCACGTCAAGTTTTATTTCTCTTGGAAGCAATGATACAAGAGTTATGATCAAATGTTACTTTGGGCTCTAATGGACTAGTAACATCATGATCATGCATAGGCACAACATTATCAATTGTCTCTTTACTACTTCCTACCTTATCAAAATGCTCCAATAAGGTAGGTAAGCTAACTCTTTTCTACTAATGAGTTGAAATTGGTACTGGATTTAGATTTAGTGTACCTTGAAGATCTCCTTTGGAATTGCTTTTCTATCTTGATGGCTGCAAGAATTAAAACCCTAGCGCAGGGGAAACTTATCAGAACCCTAACTCAAAATTAATTTTAGGATTTCGAAAATACCATTACATTGGTAAAATAAAACTAAAAACCTAGGTTAAGCATGCTGTATAAAAAAAATGGAGAAGAAAAAAAACTTACATGTTGATGGAAAGAAAAAGTTTGGATCACCACCGTTTGGAATCCTTCCGATTCTCTGAACCTTGAGGAAAAGTTTGTGGGAACCAAGGTAAGGGAAGAGAAAAAAAAAGAGAGGGAGCTTTGTTTCTCTTTTCTTTCTGAGAGGGTTTTTCAGAGAGAACGTAAAATCACTTACCACTTTTCTTTCTGTTGCAGATTATATTAGGAAAACGAGAGAAAGTGGGATACGTGGGTATTATTCCACGTATTAGGGGAGTTACAAAAAAAAAAAAGAATTAATGTAATTAATTAATTAAATTAATAGTTAATAATAAATTAAATCTAATTTAATTAACCAATCCATTTAAATCATATTTAAATGAACATCTCTCGTATAACCTATGGTTTTAATTCAATTAATTTAATTTAATCAAGCTAAATTAAATTAAATTAAATAACTAATTAATTCTCTAATTAATTAATTATCAAATTAAATATCAAATATTTAATTTAACCTGCATTTGAATCAAATTCAAATATATTTCTCTCATAACCTATAGTTTTAATGTGCATCTAATGTGCATTAATTTTAACTTATAGTTTTAATATAAATCTAATTCATATTAAATTTTTTTTTTGACAATTTCAAATATTTAATTCTCTCATAAATTAACTTTGAATCATATCCAAAATTATATTTATACTATAAAGTTTAATTTATAAAATATTTTAGATTACAATGTATCATTATACATTATACTTTTCTCTTAGTAAATTTGAACTTTTTAAATTTCATCTAAGAATTAATTACCTCAATATTCTTTACGAGCTAGGAAAGGGACCTAATGGACCTACATATCAGAAGCTCCAACGATATGAGATTAATTAACCACATTAATCAATGTTCGTTAACTGTGGGTACACTCCACTAAAGACCCACAATTGCACTCTTTTCACTGTAGATATATTTCTGTGTCCACGGATATAGACCAATAACAGCAAGTTAGTCCTTCACAAGTGTTCGTAACATTAGTTGGGTCAAATTACCGTTATACCACTAGATTACTTCTAAATCCTCAAGTACTAGTGCTCCTCTAATGAACAACCTGTTTATGGTCCAACCATCAAACAGAAATCCCTCTCGGGCAGTGAGAGGGTAGGGCCCTTTGTTCAAGTCTCAAAGACACCACTTAAGTGAACACTTATCTACTTACCCTAAAGTCGGGAAGGAGCGAAATCCATCTTGTATAATTATGTTTCCAGCTCCCTACTCGGTCTCGTCCCAAAAATGGTAAGCATATTGAGTCGGCAAATCGGCCACTCTCACCCATACAAATCAAAGGACAATCCCTCGTGAACAGGAGTTCATAATATACTCAGGATTAAGACTAAGTTGCCTAGGTCAACCTATTGAAATAGAAACCTAACCAGTCAACGAAGTTATATCTAGTGGTTACTATTTCGTGGTCCAGTCTTATGCAAACTCATTGCATAGGATACCCTCATTCACGTGTCTTCTACACGAACGCGTTAGATCATTGCGTTTGTATCAAATACAAAGTAGGTCGTATCCATAGTGTTACCAAGATAAGGTACCCAACTCTATCCTTATACTATAGACTCTTTAGGCTGTATCTTGAACATTGATTCTCATATGTCTCTACATATTGTTCAAGACTCATAAAACAGCCTAGAATGTTAGTTTATTGGATTTTAGGGTTATTAAAACAAGATAAAATAATCAATAACATTTATTGAATAATAATTAATAACAATTTATTAATGACGATCAAAATACAACATTTACTATCTACGAGTTTTAGAGCATAAAACCCAACAAAGGCAACGTGCACCATTTCTTCCAAATCCTCACAATGTCGAATCTCTTCTTGATCAACAAACATATCAACAATCTCCTCATTAAGTCCTTTGTGGAATCGATCCATCGTAGCTTCCTCATCCTCAAATATGGTCATCTCCTCAAGTAATAGCAACATCTCATCATAATAATTTTTCACACTCTTGCTCCCTTTTTTCAAAGTCGGTAGTTTGTGAAAAGACTTAGGCATAAAATGTTTCCTCATAAGAAACTTGATTTCTTTCCAAGAAGGCATTGCTTGATTTTTACAACTATTTGATAACATATTATTCACCCCGTTAGGATATAACCTTCAAATTTAGAAATAATAAGTTTCGCCTTTTCCCTTTTAATATAGTGGTGGTAATCAAATATTACATCAATTTCCTCCTCCCAAAGATGATACTCCTCTGGATTTGAAGTGCCTCCAAAGAACAATGGTAGAATGTTTCGTTCAAACAAATAATTTATGCATGCTATTCTCTTTGTATGTGCATGACTTATGAAATTCAACTGCTTATAACTCATAAAAATACAGCTGTTTAATTGATGTACTTGCTTCACGTATCTGCTTGACGTCGGCTTGAAAATAAATTTCCTCCAAGTTCACGTACATAGCCCAATTGCAAAAAAAAAAAAAAAAAAAAAAAAAAAAAAAAAAATTATCCTTCAATTTGATGACTTTCTTCTTCGATTTTCGCTGACGGCCAACGTTAACTCTTTTTTTTTTTTTTTTTTTTTTTTTTTCAATTTCGATTTTGTCTTTTTCTTTTTCTCAATTGATTGAAACCCAACTCAATCAATTTTTCTTTTTATTTTTTTTTTCCTTCATTTCTACCAACGACGATTCAACCAATTTTTTTTCATCTGTTCACTTTCGATTCTCCAGTCCAATTTTTTTCTTTTCAGAACAACAACAAAATATAAATAACACAAAATCTAAAGATGAAATTTTAGATACTCAAATATATCCGGTCTTAGAGTGCCTAGGCTCTGATACCAAATAATATAAAAACCCTAGCGAATTGGAATTAGAAATCTTTTTGGATGAAAACCTTTAATTCTCAATCACTAAAACCCTCAAATCAACTCGATTTCAACCTTAAGGATTGAGTTAGACACATATTTCTTTCAAATCAAAGCTCTTGAGACAAAGAACAAGTTTCTTACCCAAGATTCGAACACTTCACGAGATAAGATGATCAATCTCACTTGAATATTCTTGGCATTCAACTCAACACATGAAATTGCAAAATTCGAGAAGCTCTATTGGCTAGTCTTGAAAGAAGCTCAAAGACTAAATTCTGTGCATCGTCAAAACTCTCCAAACAACCTAAAGACAAGACTTTAAATAGTCTCCCAATAAAAAGCCTAATGCATTTTAGTTCATAGTAAAATGCCTAAAATACCCATACTTAAAATGTCATAAAAAGGATAACATTAAAAAAAATTACTAAAATTACATCAAAATTATTAAATAAAACATAAATAATAATTTGATGGTTGAGACGATTCATATCAACTACGACGGTGGTGCAACGCTATCAACTACATGATTTTTGGTCGAAAAATTGCACATTGATTCAATTCATGCTATCATCTCACTGCACCAATAATCCATTTCTTGAAGACAAGGTTTTACTACATGTATATGATCCAAAAATCTTGGCAACTCTCTGGAGCCATGTTGATTGGGTAATGTTTGGGAAGTTTCGGCTGAAATTCATGGAAGCAACAATCTTATCATCCTATCAACACAACTAACATCTTGCTATGGTGCATGAATTGATGTTTTTAATCTTCCTCCAATTCCTTAGAACGACAGAATCTTAAAAAATATAGGTGATTGATGTTGAGGATTTGTTAGTTCATCAAACTAAATAGATAGGGAAATCAATCTTCTAGTCATGGAGCGTGATGACCATGGAAATAAATTCATCATCTCAATAATATTAGGAAAGTCAACATTGAAGGGATAAAAATCCTAGCGCAGTGGAAAAATACAGAGGACCAATTTCGATTTATAATTTAGAAATTGGGAAAAATAATACACTGCAATTATACAGAAAAAAAAACTTACTATATTATCTAAGTTAAGCATGAAATATAGAATGAAAAGAAAATACCTTTCGATGAACTCGAACACCACCAATGGGAGACCTCCCTAAACTCTGAATAATTGAGGTTAAGGCTTATGGGAAACTTCTTTTAATTTTTGGGAAAATTCTTTTTGGGTAGAGAAAAAATGAGAGCAATTTTACCGAAGGAAAAAAATAAACCAAAAACCAACCACCAATCTTCTTCTCTGAATCCCTTTTTGAAATGTATCCAGAGGGGAATTTGGAGAGGGAAAGAGAGAACGTGGGATCAATCCCACGTTTCAGGTAACTCCCTTCCCCATAACAAATTTGATTAATTTAATTGAATTAAATATAAATATATTAATAAAATTAATTAATTAAAAGGAAAATTTTTTAAAATAGAAAAATAAGGGAAACTATTTACACAAAATAGTAAACTTTTTAGATAGTTGTGATAGATGCTGATAGAAGTCTATCAGGGTCTATCAGTGATAGAAATGATAAAAGTCTATCATTGATAGATGCTGATAGAAGTCTATCAATATCTATCAGTATTTTTTTTTTGCTATTTTTTGTAAATAGTTTGACATTTTTTCTATATGTGGAAATTTCTCTAATTAAAAATAACTAATTAATGAAATTAATATTTAATTAAATCTAATTTAATTAATATATTCATTTAAATCATATTTAAATAAATTTCTCTCACATAACCTGTAGTTTTAATGTACATCTAATATGCATTAATTTTAACCTATAGTTTTAATATAAATTCAATTCATATTAAATTAATATTTAAATTATTTCAAATATTTAATTCTCTCATAAATTAATTTTGAATAAGTTGATTTATAAACTTTATATTATAATGTATCATTATACATTATACTATTTTCCTAAGTTAATTTGAACATTTCAAATTTCATTCAAAACTTAATTACCTCAATACTCTTTACGAGCTAGGAAGGGGACCTAATGGACCTACATATTAGAAGCTTCAACGATATGAGATTAATTGGCTAAACTCATTAACCACATTAACCAATGTTCGTTAACTGTGGGTACACTCCACTAAAGACCCACAGCTGCACTTTTCTCACTGTAGATATATTTTTGTGTCCATGGATATAGACCAATAACAACAAATTAGTCATTCACAAGTGTTCGTAACACCAGTTGGGTCAAGTTACCGTTTTACCCCTAGGTTACTTCTAAATCTTTAAGCACCAATGCTCCTCTAATGAACAACCCGTTTATAGTCCAACTATTAAACAAAAATTCATCTCGGGCCAGTGAGAGGGTAGGACCCTTTGTTCAAATCTCAGAGACACACTTAAGGGAACACTCATCTACTTAACCTAAAGTCGAGAAGGAGCGAAATTCATCTTATATAATTATGTTCCCAGCTTCCCTCTCGGTCTTGTCTCCAAAATGGTAGGCGTATTGAGTCGGCAAACCAGCCACTCTCACCCATACAAATCAAAAGACAATCCCTCGTGAACAGGAGTTCATAATATACTCAGGATTAAGACTAAGTTGTCGAGGTCATCCTATTGAAATAGAAACCTAACTAGTTAACGGAGTTACATATAGTGGTTACTATTACATGGTCCAGTCTTATGCAACTCATTGCATAGGATACCCACACTCACATGTCTCCTACACGAACGCGTTGGATCATTGCATTTGTATCAAATACAAAGTGCGCCATATCCATAACGTCACAAGGATAAGGTACCCAACCTTATCCCTATACTATAAACTCTTTAGGCTGTATCTTGAACATTGATCCTCATATGTCTCTATATAATGTTCAAAACTCATAAGACAACCTAGAATGTTAGTTTATTAAATTTTAGGGTTACTAATACAAGATAAAAGCAATACAATCAATAACACTTATTGAATAATATTTTATTTATGACAGTCAAAATAAATACATTTACTACCTACGAGTTTTAGGGCATAAAATCCAACAAATATATTGACCTCCTAATCTAGAAAGTTTTTAATAGATTTCAATTTAAAATATTTGCAAAAATCTTTTCCAAATATATTTATCATTTTGAGGTTTGGTATATTTATTAAAAAAACAACTTGGAAAGAAACTTCTTTATGCCTTTTTTTTTTGTTTTAAGAAAAATGAAAATTTACGAAATCATTTTTTTGGTTTGCTTATTTTAAAAAAAATGTCAATAGATTATTTTAGAAAAAATTAAAATTTCCTTGTGAAGTAAATGACTTTTATGAAATTATCTCAGGTAAGGAAATAAAAGAAAAATAAAAGATTTCTTAACAAACATTTTTTAGAAAGAAAACACATCATAATTTGACATTTCAATAAAAGTTTTCTCACGTTAAGAGCCCAAATATCAATATCCCGAATATTCAAGTTCCATCATTGGCAAAGTTTACTTTTTGAAATATTGAATGAAATACTAAATAAATCTAAATATATCATATATTGAATATCATAATATAGAAAAGATATTCAAATAATCAATCTTAGGTATTTTTAAAAATCAAACAATAAGAATATGAAAATATACAACAAATACATAAGTCAAATATGCGTGAGATTTTATAAAACTTAATATGTATATATAATTAAATACATAAAAAAAGCATTTTATGGCTAATATTCAAATAAATATTATATAACTCAACGATTTTTTTTTTAAAAAAAAGAGAAAAAAATGATGAAGCACACATTAATATATACTTAGACATGCTAACATATTCAATAAGATAAAAGCAACATTAATGATAATAAGAACACTACTTACTTGAAATTAGAGGAAGAAAAACTTGAGTAAGTAAATCATGGAAGAAGAAAAAAAAAACTATGGTTAAAGAGGAAGAGAAATATGGGTGAGAAATGAAATAGGACTTGGGTAAAAGATGGGAAAGGTCTTCGCTTAGTGAGTGAGAAAAAAAGTTAATTAGGATTGTCAAAGATTTATGGAAAAGTGAGAGGACGAGGCTCACGACCAAAAGAGGGAGAAATTTGAGAGCAATTGGCTAGAGAACTTTTTTTTTTTTTTTTTTTCTCTATTGTCTTGTGTGTATAGTATGTGATCATGAATCTAAAATTTATAGAATTTCTAAACTATTATGAAAAAAAAAAATTAAATCAAATTTAAAAGGAAAAAATAAAAAAAATAATAATTGAGGATTATTGGGTTGATTTTAAAATATTTGACATAATTAAATTGTTCTAAAATTTGATTAAATATAATTTTGATACAAAAGACATTGGAATTTGTCTCCTTAAAATTAAGCCTATATTATGTTAATGTCTCAAACATCTATTTACAATTTAGTCATTTTTAATCCTCTTACCAGTTAAAAAATAAATTACAAAAATCAAAACTTTCTTCCATGTATAGCTTAAGGCTTTGTGCACTTCCTTCAATCTCTTCAATTTATCTCTCAAAGCTCTAGCTTATTCCATCTTTTTCAATCTCTTTCAAAGTCAAAACCCTCTCTCACAACTCTCCCCCTCTCATCTTTCCAACGGTGCGAACAATGGACGATAGTAACGTGATGGACGACGACGGTGCGAACAATGGACGTTGGACGACGGCACGAACAGATCCGGCGTGGGCGAACATATACTCCTCCTTTTCTTTTTCTTCTTCTCGGCGGTGCAAGTTGCAGGCAGTTAGTAACGGGAGATGGACGCCTGACGACAGTGTGAACAGATCTGGTGTTGGGCGAAAAATCCTCCTCCCTCTCTTTTTCTTCTTCTTGGCAGTGTAAGTTGGAGACGATTGGCAATGGGAGATGGACACTGGACGACGACGCGAACAGATCCGACGCCGAACAAACAGATCCGTTTATTTGTTTTATACTATTATATATATATATATATATATATATATATATATATATATATATATATATGTTTATTTTATACAAATAGGGACAATTATATATATATATGCTTGTATATATGTTTTATGTTGAACATTGAATCCATCTGTGATTTATATACCGTGGTATATATTTTTGTTCATTTCCGACTACTTTAAATTTATGAAATATATTGTGGAATATAAATATAATTTATGATATATACTATGATTTATATTGAACATTAAGTCAATCTGTGGTATAACTAATAAATGAATTTGAATAAACAATATATACTCGAACTTTATATTTTGTACTATCAAAACTTTCAAATGGTACAACCATCTATTTGAGTACATATATGTTTCATATATTGGTTAGAATATTTGCAAGCATCTAATGTTTTAAGGTATATTTAAAAATAACCATGAATCCACAAAAAAAACAAACAATTTGCCATGAAACCATTTGTATTTGAGTACATATCATATTAGAAAAATAAAGAAGACACCCCGAAACCAACAAGTTGCCATGAAAATAAAAAAATATATCATATTAAATGTATTTTTTCTCTCCAATTGAAAATGAAAAAAATTATATTAAATGAATTTCTCTCCCCAATTGAAAATGAGAAAAAATCATATTAAATGCATTTTTTTCTCTCCATATAAATTCATTTATCTCTCCATCATTAAGGAAGATTCATAAATAGGAAAAATATATATAAAATTGGATATAAATAAATAGAAAAAATCGTAAAATTGTCCAAAATTAACACTAAAAGCCTTCTTTGAAAAAAATTCAAATTTAAAGACATTTAGGAAATATATGGTTCAAAGATGATTATTTATGTAAAAATCTAAAAAAGATTTGATCATTCAAAATTTTACTCTCTCTACACAAAAATCTTTTATTTTATTTTATAAAATATGAATATTAAAATTTCAACCTTTTATTCTCCATGAAATACAATGAAAAAAAAATCTTTTATTTAAAGAAAGGGAAGGAAATGAAACTTTTTTTTTTTTGTTTATTTTTCTCAAAAGTGGGTGAATTTTAAATTATGAAAAAGAGACCAAATTACACAAAATAAAAATGATGAAATAACATTTAGGACAAATTTAGAGGTCTACAATATAAAAACACTCTTGAGAAAGTGTAACCAAATACATCGGTATATTTATTTTAAGCAATTTTTATCAAAAGTGTTTAAATGAAAATGACTTTTTTAAAAAACATTTTTTTTCTAGTCAATCCAAATAGACCCTTGATGTATATGAAATTGATATAAAAGAAATGATGTATATATGAAGGCGATGTACATATGAAAAAACAGAGTTTTAGGTCTCACTTGTTACAATCATTTAAGGGTTGTTTGGGGTGCATGTTATTTTAGTCTATGTTTAGTTTTTTTCTACTATTTTTTTATTGTATAGGTAATGGTACCTTAAAAATCATATTTTGTAATTATAAATAAGCATTTATTCCAATAGTTTACAAAGAAAATGTAATGTGTTTTAAGTTATATGTTATTATGGGTCCAGTTAGTCATTTAGTAATGTACCAATGTTTGGTACCTTACAATTTACATAAAAATATATTACCGATCATAAAAGATTTTTCATTAAAAATACCAACTATATACAGTGTAAATTGCATAGTCAGTTATGAGACCGTATATCAATTCTCAATAGAAATAGAGTGTAATTGTAATCGTCGATTACACGATTTCAACCTAACAAATCTAAGAGATAAATGTGCCAGATTTTTTTTCCATTTTGAAATTTGAATTGTTGGTTGCATATCATTTGATTTAATTTAACCACTTTTCGAAAATGTGACAATTAATCAATCTTTAATTTGTTTCAATCTTTAGATTTATTATATTTGATTTGATTTAACCACTTTTCAATCTTTAATTTATTTATCACCATTTTTATTTATAATATATCTTTAGATTTATCATATTTGATTTGATTTAACCACTTTTCTATATTTAATTTGTTTATCACGATTTTTATTTATAATATGTCTCTAGATTTATCATATTTGATTTCATTTAACAACTTCTTACCTTTAATGGTGAGAATGAATCAATCTTTAATTTGTTTATCAACATTTTTATTTTTATTTTTAATTTATAATATATCTTTAGATTTTTCATTATCTTATTACTTTTTTAATATTTTCATTTCGGATTAAAATTTGTGATTCTCATTAGGATTTTACTTATCAATTTTTTATATTTGTTTAATCATATTTTATTCATTATCATGTTATTATATTATTTTAATATTCTGGATATATAGGATTTGCCAATATTTTCTACAAACAAGTAACTATCCGTTGTTTCAATTTTTATGTTTTTGCTATGACTCTACAACGAGGAAGGATTATTTATGATGGTACATAGAATGAAAGTTCACAATATCACACAATATCACGATTATCGTATTGTTGATTCTTATATTCCATTCGATTCTTTGTTCCAACAATTTGCTGATTGTATTCAAGGTAAGCTCTTTCCGTCTTGCAATCTCTCTGTGTCTCGTTTGAGAGTTTACTGAGATAGTTCCAACAATTCGAATCTTATTCGAATTGTAGAAGATAATGATATTTCGTGGCTTAGGTTAGTTTTATCGAAATTCCCCCATAATGATGTATGTATAGTTATTGATACCGTATCATCTGATAATTCTGGAAATACAATGTATTTGAGTTATGAGTCAAGAACAAAATATTCTGTCGAACAGCCAGATCGAAATATCCAAATAATTGATTTTGAAACTTTTGAATTCTCTCAATCTGAAATTTACATTAAAGAAGGTTCACTTGTTAGGAGCAATTTTGAATTGAAAAAAAGCTATTTATTTGCTTGCTCTTAATAATAGTTTTGAACTTACTACGATTAGGTCAAATCGTACGTCATTTGATATTCGGTGTAAGGATTTGTTATGTAGTTGGTATCTACATGCATCGGTGTAGAAGAAAAGTGGAGTGTGGATGGTCCTTAAATTCACAAATATTGTATGGCTTTCTGAATTAGCTTCTTCATTTCTATTTGTTTCCTCAAACATATTTTCAAAATTCTCTTCAAGTTTTTGTTTCCTCATCCTGTTAATCTAACAAATATACTATAATTTCATTGATAAAATAAATATGTCATACCCTACTCTCCTATAATTTCAATAATTTATTGATAAAATAAATATGTCATACTCTACTCTCTTCTTGTGCTTCTTGCTCATCTTCTTCCTGTGCGTCCTTTATATCTTTTGATCGATATTACCTTGGTCTGTGTTCTTGTTTTTTCGTTGTAACATTCACATCTATTGGACTTCCATGTTTGACCGCTACTCCTCCAACCGTTGTATCCTTTGTACCTTGTGGTACATATAGTTTTAGTTTATTTGTTTTCAGAATTATCCTAGTTAGAGATTTTCTCCCAATAATTCCAGCAGCCTTTAATAATCAATAGTCGTCAACAGTGAGGACAGAGTATGTTTCTAATCTCTAACTAGAATAATTCTGAAAACAATAAAACTAAAATCATATGTAACACAAAGGATACAATGTTTGGAGGGGTAGCTATCAAAAGTCCAAAAGGTAACAAAAAAAGAGACACAAACCAAGGTAATATCGATCTATTTTAAGAGTCTATGTTAACAGTATGAGTTCATAATAATACAAATAAATGTGTAGAATGTGAGAAAGACAGTAAAAAAAAAGAAGGATATAAAGGACGCACATGAATAAAATGAGCAGCACAAGAAGAGAGTAGGGTATGACATGTTTATTTTATCAATAAATTATTGAAATTATAGTGTATTTGTTAGACTAACAGGATCATATGATCCATCGAATACTCAACCGAAAGAATAGGATAACAGGATCATATGATCCATCGAATACTCAACCGAAAGAATAGGATAGTAATGAGGGTGAAGAAGATGAATCAAAACTTGAAGAGAATTTTGAAAATATGTTTGAGGAAACAAACATAAATGAAGAAGCTAACTCAGAAAGCCATACAATATTTGTGAATTTACGGACCATCCACACTCCATTTTATGTACACCGATGCACGTAGATACCAACCACATACAAATCCTTACACCGAATATCTATCTAATGACGTACGATTGGACCTGACAAATCCTTACATCGAATATCTAATGACCTGACAAATCCTTACACCGAATATCTAATGACGTACGATTTGACTTAACCGTAATAAGTTCTTCAAAACTATTATTAAGAGCAAAGCAAATAAATAGTTTTTTTCAATTCAAATTTTCTCTTAAAAAGTGAAACCTCTTTAATGGAAATTCAGGATTGGGAGGATTGTTCGACAAAATGTTCTGTTCTTGCTGACTCAAACTCAAATACATTGTATTTCCAGAATTACAAGATGATACGGTGTCAACAACTACGTCAGTATGGAGGAATTTCGATAAAACTAACCTAAGCCACAAAATATGACGAAAAAGCTTACCTTGAATACAATCAACAAATTGTTGGAACGAAGAAACGAAGAATAAATGGAATATAAGAAACAATAGATAATTACTTGGTTGTAAAAAATATTGGCAAATCCTATATTGATAAACGGAAGAGTATATTCAAAATATTAAAATAATATAATAACATGATAACATGATAATGAATAAAATATGATTAAACAAATATAAAAAATTGATAAGTAAAATCCTAATGAGAATCGCAAATTTTAATTCAAATTGAAAATATAAAAAAGTAATAGAATAATGAAAAATCTAAAGATATATTATAAATTAAAAATAAAAATAAAAATGGTGATAAATAAATTAAAGATTGAAAAGTGGTTAAGTCAAATATAAATCTAAAGATTGAAACAAATTAAAAATTGATTAATTGTCACATTTTCGAAAAGTGGTTAAATCAAATCAAATTAAATATGCAACCAACAATTAAAATTTCAAAATGGGAGAAAAAACTGGCTCTTGGATTCGTTAGGTTGAAACCGTGTAATCATTTCTATTGAGAATTGATACACGGTTTCATAACCGACGATGCAATTTACACTCTATTTTTATTGCAAATTGTACCTGGTATTGCAACCAAGAGCAATTAGGGGATTAAAAAAAAATACATATCATGTGCGTGGCACGCTTTTGCCAAAAATCTTATTAATTTCGTTTCTTGCCAAAAATCGCTATTTGAGTTACTTAGAGTATTTTTAATAGGGTCGGTTGGCCAAAATAGGATGGTGTTAGAGTATTTTTAATAGGGCCAGTTGGATAAATGGCCAAAATAGGATGATGTTTTTTAAAAATGTACAAAACTATTTTAGTTTAGGAAAATGACCAACATATTAAATCTACTACTTTTTAAAATCTACAAATGGACAGATTTACCCCACAATCAAATCCCCATGATTATGGTGTTTTTTAAAAAACAAATCTAATAAAATAAAAACAATATTTAATAAATCTCAAAAATACATCTAAAACTAGTTTAACAAAATAATAAAATATATTTTTTTTATTAATTCTCATCAACCTACTAAAAGCAAATACAATAATAGAATCTGTCATGGAAATACACTATACTCAAAAAAAAAGAAAAAAAAAAAAAAAAAAAAAAAAAAAGGAGAGGTTGGAGTTGGAGGTAACAAAATAGAACTCAAATAGAAAACAAAACATATTGGAATATTGGAGTAAACAAAACCGAACCCAAATAGAAAACAAAAAAAGGTCAAATAGAAAATAAAACATACATAGTCAAGAACGACGGGTCCGGGTCCGGGTCCAGGTCCAAATAGAAAATAAAACATACATAGTCATGGAAATACACTATAATAAAAAAAGGATAGGATTGGAGGTAAACAAAATCGAATCCAAATAGAAAATAAAACATACATAATTATGGAAATACACTATACTAGAAAAAGATGAGGTTGGAAGTAAACAAAACCGAATCCAAATAGAAAATAAAACATAGATAGTTATGGAAATACAGTATACTAAAAACAAAGAAAGGGTCCGTGTAAACAAAACAAAGCATAAATAGAAAACAAAACATAGTACCTTGTTTAGTGGAGAAAACTTGATAGATTTTTTGGGGTGTATTTTCTTTTCACTCCCAACATTCAATTCTAACCAAATATTATTGCACAGAAGAACCACAACAATTCAACCATTTCATCTTCTTCTGCAAAGTATAACTCATGCATTGCCTTCTCCAAACTCGAATCCAAATTCGAATATTTAAAGTTCCACAATCACAAGCCCAATGGAACCAACAACTAGAGCTCCAAGAAGTCGGATCCATATGGACACGCACCATATTTTGTCACAAAAAATCCTCCAGAAGCAGAGAAAAACCAACGATATAATCTTAATTTAGTTAAATTTAAAATCAAATCCCAATAAAATCTCCAAGTTTTAAACTGTTGTGTTGTGGGTTTTCCTAGAATCATGGGACTTTTTTTTTTTTTTTTTTTTTTCTTTTTAAATTTGTTGCTGTGGTTTTCTTTTTTAAAAATGAGAGAAAATATCGTGGAGGCACGGGCAGAATTGGAAAATTACCTCCGCTAAGACCCTACGCATCACATTTTAGCCATAAATCATATAATTAAAAACTCCAAGTTTTAAACTGTTGTGTTGTGGGTTTTCCTAGAATCATGGGACTTTTTTTTTTTTTTTTTTTTTTCTTTTTAAATTTGTTGCTGTGGTTTTCTTTTTAAAAATGAGAGAAATTATTTCTCTTTTTAATACTCAATCGTTTCTCTAATTTTTTTCAAGTAAAAATCAAGATGTATAAATCTTAGTTCCAAATATTAAGTCAAATTTCCAAGAAAGAGAAACAAATTGAAATAATAAATTTGCAAATTAATGTATTTTTTAAAACTTTAGCAAGTAATTACCCTGATTTTTTTTTTAAAAAAGCAAGTCATGTAATTTTTTTTAAAAGGTTAGAAATAATCCTAAAATATTTTATCTTCCAAAACTAACACTCTTTTAGAAAATTTGTCAAAATAATTTTTTTGACCGTCTAGATCGATTTTAGATAAAAAAAATGAACTTTTTTAAACTATCCAATGTTTTGTGGTGAAATCTTTGGCATATTCTATTTATCTCGGCTAAAATCTCGCACAAGGTTAACACCAAAATTCTATATATTTACAAGATTTTATATCTCAAATTTTCTTCAAATTTAGTTATTTTACAAAATCTTATATAAAATATTTTAATAATTTTTCAAATCTTTCACTGGATTTCTGTTTCTATAATTATATGAATTTTCAAATAAATTTATCAATTATCAAAATGGATTTTTTAGATGGATCTTAATTTTTAGGTGATTGCACTATGATTTTCATAGAATCTCGAGGTTAACTTGTGCGAGATTTCAGCCGAAATATTTAGAATCTCAATGTTGATCCCGCTAGAGATTAAAAAAAAAAAAAGAGTCTAAAACATTCTATAATTTAAAAAAAATTCATTTTCTATTTATCTAAAATCAATCTCCACAAAGATGAACCAAGAAATACTATTTCAACTAATCTTTTAAAAGGGTTGTAGTTCTAAAAGAAAACTTTTCGCCTTTGGGGCTAATTCTAACTTTTTTTTTTTTTTTTTTGAAATAACATGTTGGGTGACCTGAATCCGAAAGTCCTAAAACTTGTAATTTGTAATTTTCAAGTGCGGTACCCGGCAAAGCTCGCGATTCCACAGCCTGAAAATCGGAGCATTTTCTAATTGCTGGTGGCCATGGCGGGTCCTTCCTCGGCTCCTTCAGCTGCTTCTTCTTCATCAAGTTCCCAATTTACGTATTCAAACGGTTCTTACTTTCCTTTACCTTTCCATCTCCAGCAGTCTGCTCCAGCACCGGCAGCCCCCCAGTATCCCTCTCCCTATGTCGCTCCTCCGGGTCCTCCTCCAGTTCCCCTCCCCGTCGCATCTGTTTATCCGGCTCCTGCTCCGGCTCCAGGCCTGTCGATTTACTCTCCCTCCATACCAGCAGGTAGCAAAATATTCGTACGATTTGAAGTTTTACTGCGAAATTGTGGGTTTCATCTATTTTGGATAGGGTTTGTGGGGAATTGTTATGGACCGGGACGTTTCTGATGGCTACTGGGATTCTTTTAGTCGAATTTATGGATTTAGCATGCTTGTAATTTTTTTTTTTGTTTTTCTTATTTTACTTATTATAAACAGGCCCAACAATTGTTTCAAAGGGATGCTCAAACGATAACGCCGGAAGCTCTCGAGAGTGTTAAAGCTGCCCTTGCAAGTAGTGAGATCGAGCATAAAGCAGAAACGAAGAAGAAAGCTATTCCTCGCAAAGCTGCCGGGCAATCTTGGGAGGATCCAACACTTGCTGAGTGGCCTGAAAGTATGCATTATCTACTTTGATTTTACGTATTTGCAAACATTGGGATTGTTGTGGTGTCTTTTTTTTTTTTTTTTAAAAAAATGTTTTGCTAGGAATAGTTATAGTTGTTATGTGTCTTTGATATCAGCTTAAACCGATATATGTTCCATTTACTTACTACATCTATCACATCTTTTGACTTCGGGTAATTTCAATTTTCAAGCAAGGACCAGATACTTGGCTTTGGACTTGAGATCCCTATTGAAAATTTTTAGTCAAGTCCCAAACGGATGATTTTATTTTAAAAGGAAAAGGTAAGAACTCTCCATTTGAGTCTTTATGGAAGAGGCATTGTGCGAAGAAAACCAAAGCCTTTATTTTGGAGCTCAGTTATGGTGGTTTGAATACAGGAAAGATATTGCAAACAAGGTTGCCTTTTCATTCATTATCACCACATTGGTGTATTATGTGTCAAGGAGTCTCTGAATCTCAAATTCACTTATTTGTTCAATGCAAACTTGCCGAAAAAATCTGGAATTTAATATTGGAGGCATTTGATTGGTCACAAGCCATGTCAGACACCATCTAAGATTTTCTTGCTACTATATAGGTGGGTCACCTTTTCAAACCGTCTAAGGAACTCCTATGGAGGCTATCATCATTCATCAAGGGCCCAAAGCTTTCTTATGGAGGATTTTCAATAGTTTATCTTCCTCCTTTGGTCAATTTTTGGATCTCTTCTTTTTTAATCCTGTTTACTGATGTAAATGTATGGATCCGTTTAAAGATTGTAGCTTTACCTCATTAGTCACTTCTTGGATACTATTTTTGTTACCCACCACGAGTGGTTGGGTTTTATCTCTTTATAATTTCATTAATCAATGAATTAGTTTACTTGTTTCCTCTTTGAAAAGAAGTAAAACAATATAAAATAAAACAAAAACAAAAACAAAAGGTCCTTTTTGGCTAAACGACTTTTAATATTTTGTAAGGTGGTAATGAGCCATGGAGGAATAAGGATGTTGCTAACATAATGTAAGGAAGGGAGATGTATGGTTTCCTAAGGAAGCCTAAGGAGCCAATGGAAAAGCTCTTTGCTTTCCAAAGGGGGTTGTCTTTCTGTTATCTCATCGGTGTTAAATGCTTTGCCTCTATAGTTCTCTCTCTCTCTCTCTCTCTTCTTACTCCTAAAGAGGTCATTAATAGCAAGGAGAAGCTGAAGTTGATGAGAGATTTTTTTTTTGGTACAAAGTGGCTGCAATCTAGGGAAGCATTTGGTGAATTGGAAGACCGCCGCTCGCCCCCTTATTCAGGGAGGCCTTGGGATCTATTCTCTTGAACAAAAAAAATTTCACTCTCCTTGCTAAATAGCGCTATAGATTCACTTTGGAGAAGGCGCTTTGGAGGAAGGTGGTGGCTAACATCTTGGGGAAGACCCGCTAGGTTGGAGTTTTCCTTTGCCCTTGGGTAGTTCAAAGAATCAGTCTTGGTTTGATGTCACAAATACTGTGCCTTTATTTGAGAAATTTTGTAGATTTAAGGATGGTAATGGGCTGCGTATTAGATCTTGGGAAGGTGTTTAGGTTGGCTCAAGTGCTCTTAAAGATACCTTTCCATAGATCTATGGTATTTCTTTGAAGAAAAATGCTATTGTGGCTGATTGGTAGGATGATAAGCCAGGAACCTAGAATCGTTCCTGGCACTTTAACTTTAGAAGAGGGATTTTTGATTGAGCGTTTTGTGAGTGGTTTGACTCGACAGAGGGGTTGCAGGGGTTTAGATTGGGCCATGATGCTAATAAATTGTGTTTGTCCTTGCCTCCTTGGATCCCTTGGGATCTTTCTCCACGAAGTCTCTTTTCCTTAATTTGGTCCCCTCAAGACCCTTTTCTTAAGTGTTATCTTGTGAAGCTAAATTGGGAGTTTAAGGTTCCTAAGAAGGTGAAGATCTTAGTCGGTGGCTCACAGGAACTCGACTACCTAAGAGGTTCCAAAATGAAGCTACATTATTATTATTATTTTTTAATTTTTTTTTAAATTAATGTTTTGGAAAGGAAATGGAACTTTTCATTGAAGAAATGAAAAGAAACCAATGCTCAAATTACAAGGAGACAAAAGTAATAAAACAAAAAATACAGAAATGATACCAAAGGAAACAACAACATACAAAGACTAAGTTGAAAAGAAAAAGACATTCCAATTCAAACATATATCTTGAATGTAACATTCAGCATAAAACTTGGAAAGAGAGCACCAGGAAAAAACGTTAATCCTTGTGATTTCATAACGATCCATCCATGCAAGTGATTTATCTTGAAAGAATCTGATTTCTTTTGAACCAAATTTATGCAAGAATAGCTTTCACCGCATTTGACCATAACGGCTAAGACTTTGGTTTTAAGATGGCCCAACTAGAATTTGAAGAACATTGTCTTTGAATGCCTCACAAAAAACACACTGAATCTTAAAAGTGGATAGCACTTGATCCCAACAAGATCGGGAAAAATGACAATCAAAGAATAAATGCCGAAGATCTTCACCATTCATCTTGCAAAGAGAGCAAGTAGAAGGCAACAAACAATATGAAGGTAATTTCCTTTGAAGGGTAGAGGAACAATTCAATCTACCAAATATCATTACCCATATGAGTTTATTAACTATACGAGGGCTCTCTGACTTACCTAAAGCTTTGAAAACCACGCTTTCCAGGCTTGGAAAGGGGTTTAACTGAAAAAGTCCCCAAAGATTCCAATGGCCAATTGCATCGATCAGGTTGAGCATTCACCATTTTTTCAGATAATAAACTCAGTAATAGCTGGAAATTAATAATCTACTCATCTTTTAGTGCATGATAGAAAGGTATAGCCCAAGATAAAGTAACATCATCCCTATGATCTGCAATTGAGCCCTTGGGTAACATTGCAATTCTAAATAGATCAGAGATCCTCACTTTTAGGGGTAAAGCATCAAGCCGTGAAGCTCCATTTCTATTAGCCCCTCTATTTGTATGCGTTGTCTGCACTGTCATGAATCTTTGGATCACATTCTGTTGTACTGTTCCCTTGCTAGAAGTTGTTGGCCAGGTTGATAAGCTTTTTTGAGATGCCGCTTTGTCTCTCTAGAAAGGTAGTTTTTTTTTTTTGCTCTTGGAGTCTTTGAGAGGATGCAATTTTAAGAACAAAGCTAGATTCTCGTGCTAGTTTGCTTCGAGAGCTCTCCTTTGAAACCTGTGGCTAGAACGAAATAAAAGGACTTTTTAGATAAGTTTAGTTCTTTTGAGGTTGTTGGGGATTCCATACTCAGTACATCTTGGTGGTGCCATAGTTATAGCAAATTCTTTGGTTATTTACCTATGATTTTTTTGGATTGGAAGACTGTTTGTATGTAGTTTCTTTTTTGGGTGGTGGAGGCTCTCTCATCCCCAACCCTTAGGTTGGTTGACCCTTTGCCCTTTCTTTTCTTTTTCTTTTTCCTTTTTGAATTTATGTTTTGTTTCTTATAAAAAATGGTTTGAAGAATTCACCTCTAAGTTAATTGGTGATGGGGGAGACTTTGAATTGCAAAGGTAGCGAGGCTTATGTTTATGCCTGGGAAGTATAAACGCTCCATTTTTTCAAGTCTTGGACACCTATCAAACATAGACATGCTCCAACACACACTCGACATGTGAAAAAAGTCTACTTTTTCAATATTCTTTAATTTCTTGACACAATTTGAAAAAAACAAAGTTCAACATTCGCTGAATTTGAAGGTGCACTACCCACTAGAAAATGAAGGTGCCCACTTAAAAAAGAAACCTAAACTTAGTATGTGAAAGATAAGAGAGCAATTGCACTTGTACTCCCTTTAGAAGAATCCTTTTGTATTCCTTTTGAATATTTCATTATCAGTGAAATTGTTTCTTATCTAAAAAAAAGAAAGAGTACTTGCACTTGTTTGATTCTATTTTCAAGTTTGTTTTGTAAACCTTATTGGAACTCAGTTGTCTTTGGCTCTAATGGAGGAGCAGAAGATAGCCTTAAAACTTCTCTTTCATGCCTTAAAACTTCTCTTTACTTTTTAATGCCCGGGAAAGTTGCTAAAGAGCTTGGAAAGATTTATTCGTGATTTCTTTTGGGAGGAGTAGCTGAAGGAAATGACAGCATTCTAGTAAATAATAAATTGGAAGACAACATCTCTCCTCACTTGTAAAGAAGGCCTCGGCATAGAATTTAATGCAAAAGAACATCAGCCTACTTAGGAAATATGGGTGGAGATTCATGAAAGAAAATAATGCCTTGTGGAAGGACGTATCTTCCTTACCAAGAATTTACAATAGTGCTTCTTTAATAGACAACTTTATTAATCAATGGTGGTCCACATCCTCTAATAGTTGGGTTAGCCTTTAAGGAATTTGACTGTCGGTAAAACTCAAGTGGATCGAGCTCTATACTCGTTTAGACAATATGTCCTTCGAATATTGAAGATCCTAAGTCTTGGAGCCTCAAAAGAGATGGTCGCTTTTTGGTTAGTTCCTTAATTCCTCAACTAAGCACTCATCGGGCCCGTCGATATTAATCTATGAAAGGCGATCTGGGTGGCCAAAGTCCCTAAGAAAGTGAAAGCCTCCCTATAGGTCTTCATTCAAGGCAAGTTATACACAAGGTATGTTCTATAAAGAAGATAATTGAATTGTTACATGTCCCCAAATTGGTGTGTGATGTGCAGGATTGAATGAAGAAAATCAACATCATATCTTTTCTTCCTTTGCTCTTGGGCAAACTCCTTATGGGCGAGATTATTGAGTTTTTTGGGCCGTGCTGGTGTTCCCTAAAAGAAATGATGGGGCTCTTTTTCTGCTTATTTTGGAACTCCCTTCAAAGAATGAAGGCCATGTTTTATGGTCTAATGCCATCATCGTGACTATGTGAAAATTGTGCCTTGAGAGGAACTAGAGGGTCTACAATGAGAAGACAACTAGCCTTGACAAGCTCTGGACTCTATCAAACTCTTTGCATCCATATGGTGTTCTCTTTCCAAGTCTTTTTGTAATTATGATCTTGTGCATATTTTGACTAATTGGGAGTCTTTTTTGTGACCCTTTGGCCTGACAAGGATAATTCATCTACCCTTTCTTCCTACTCTCTTTCAACCAATATATTCTTTTTTCTTTAGAAAATAGAAAAAAGAACGAAAGAGTACACCCTCATTGGATAATGAATATTATTGAAATTTAATTTTGTTTTGATGTTGAAATTTAGATATTATACTTTTACATTATTAAGAATATCAAAATATTTGTGCTCACATGCTTGCTTGTACACATAGATAACATTTTTTGAAGGAAAAAAAAACCTATCATATCCTCAATGTTTAATGCCCAACTTTTTTAGCAATTCATATTGCTGTGTTAGTGTCATATTGTATTGGTATTTCATGTTTCTTATATTTTTCCACTGATTTTGATGGATTTCCTTTTCCTGTTGGCTTTATAGAAACAATGACTACTATAGAGTATGAGTTGAATTAGCGCCTTGAATGTCTTTATGCTGTACTCTCCCTAACTTTTGAGATTTGTATCTATTGCTATCATCTTTAGCTGGAAGTATCTCTTAGGAAAAAATTCCATTGTTATTTGCAGATGATTACCGTCTATTTTGTGGTGATCTTGGCAATGAAGTGAATGATGACGTGCTCTCTAAAGCATTCTCACGGTTTCCTTCATTTAACATGGCTAGAGTAAGTTTATTTAGTCCAATATTCTACATAATTCACCTTTTATTTTCAATTTTTGTTTTTGACATTCTAAATGATGGTTAGTTTCCTTGAAAGTCTTCTGGTCTGTTTAAAAGGTGGTAATGCATCTAGGTACATCTTGTTTGTATGTTTACTTGTGGTTATGATTGCATTTGAAGCTTCTGATTGGTCCACGGGTATCTGTTCCTTGAATTTCATTTTCTTTTTTATATTTTTTAAGGTTGAAGTTCTATTGTGGTCGAAACAAACTTTTATATTGTTTTGTTTGGGTTCTGAACTTCTAAATATTCTGTTTGGTCTTTACCAATTTCATCCCTGGAACTTATGCATAATAAACTAATTTAGTCATTGCTATTAATTATTTTTCTAATCGTTCGGAATTTGCTAACTTGATTTGTGTAACCCTTATCTATCTTGACAGTCAACAGATAAAGGAACAAAAAATTTGTCATATCAAGTTTCTGTTGAATGATTTGTAGAAATTATAGGAAAATTAATGACAGCGACAAAATATTTTTTCATGCATAGCTGAAGATGAAAATAGAATCATCTGGAAGACCAAAATGAAAATAGTATTATAGCTTCAGAGTAAAATAGGATTAAAACCTGTTTCTCGTGTTTCTTAAATATTATTTGTGATGTTAAGAGTTTTATTTAAGAAAGACGTGATCATCTGATTGGGACTTGTGCAGCTGGAGCCTTGTATTCTTTCATTTTTTCTCAATGAATGTAGATTTTCATATAAAAAAAAATCTGATTGGGACATGTGCAGCTGGAGCCTCTTTATGGAGCTTGTATGTAACCCTTAGAATTTACTGAGTTCATGGACTAGCTTGAGTTGTAACATGGTTGGGTCATTTAAGCTTGTCAGAGACAGGTTAGCTCACGAGCTTTTAAAAGTGGGTCTTCTTTTCCTTGGTCGTTTTGACTATCTTACTGCTTGTGGGGGTAAGAGGAAAGTCCCTTAAAATTTTGGGCACGAAACTATCCATGGAATTTTCAAGAGGGACATGAAGACCCTGAGCTCTCTGCTTCTAGTAATGATTGGAGATATTTTTCTTTTGGTATTCACTCTTGAATCTTGAAGACAGGAGCTCTAATAGTGATTGGTTCTGCGATTTTCCCATGTAGGTGCATATAGTCATGCTTTGTGGTCATTGTATATTCATGCTGTTAAATATATATCACTATCTTTACTCCCATTTCATGTCTGGCATTGGGTCCCATCATGGAAGGTTTATTTGATTTGTGTTATTGTTTCCTCATGTACATTTTATGGTCGAACCCAACTTAATTCTCGCAAACATTTGTAGGTTTTGAACCATGGTCGATTTCAAGGACATTGCCCAATTGTTTAAAAGGATTCCCATGTCATACTTTTTTGGAAGTGATTTTGACCAATTGATGCATCTTTTATGAGAAACAACTTCAACTCTGTATCTTGGAAAATATACTATTTTATGACTTTGTCGATTGACCTAAATTATTTTGATATTTTAATTATGGTTTATGGTTATTGATTACGTTGTTCTCTGTGGAATATTTTCTATTTAGTATTTACCAATGGATTAACATGCATATAATTTTGTTTAGGTTGTTAGAGATAAGAACTTAATTCTCGCAAACATTTGTAGGTTTTGAACCATGGTCGATTTCAAGGACATTGCCCAATTGTTTAAAAGGATTCCCATGTCATACTTTTTTGGAAGTGATTTTGACCAATTGATGCATCTTTTATGAGAAACAACTTCAACTCTGTATCTTGGAAAATATATATTTTATGACTTTGTCGATTGACCTAATATTTTGATTTTATTATGGTTTATGGTTATGATTACGTTTCTCGGTGGAATATTTTCTATTTAGTATTTACCAATGGATTAACATGCATATAATTTTGTTTAGGTTGTTAGAGATAAGCGAACTGGTAAAACCAAGGGATATGGATTTGTTAGCTTCTCCAATCCTACTGACCTTGCTGGAGCACTTAAAGAAATGAATGGTAATACGCTGATTCTAGTTTTATATGGGTTCTGCAGTTCTTCCATCTCTCTGTTGGACTTGTGCTTCTTGTTCAATTCTCATGACATGTACTGTGTAATACAATATCCTTCCTCATCGGTGGAGCACTGTAGGATAATAAGTTCAATTAGGTTGTTATTTAACTTTATTTGTTTGGTTCTTTTTCTTAACAAACAAAACTGTTTATTGAAGCAATGAAAAGTGACTAGTGCTCAAAAGAAGGAAATAAATATTTTAACATTCTTGTTCATCAGAAGAATTCGAATGAAAAAAAAAAAAAATATCGCGTTTGAAGTTGGTTAAGTTACAAGTTTTTCTTTTTCTTTTTACCTCTTCATTTTGCACTTTTCTGTCTCAAAAAACATTTGAAGACAGTTTTAGATTTTAAACTGGAGTGTTAAAAAAAAATGTACTCAGAATTTGGTCAAGATTTTTAAGGTATTTTCTAAAAAGTACAGTACGGAATTACTTTCTAACAGAACTAAACAAAATAAAAGCTAATTTTTAAATAGACTCCAAAACTTTCTTTAGTATCACCTCTCACTTGGAGGAATTTTCCTTATGAACTAGACCTATCTATAAAAACTAGCATGGATGAATCTCATGGTCTAATCTTCAAGCTTGTGTCTTCTAGGCTGTGGTAGTTAGATTTTTGAAAAAAGATTTGGAGTGACAGGCTTCAATGTCTTGTGTTTTCTACAAATTCTCTAAAACTGTTCTTTATCTTCCCTTCTTTAACCCTTGAAACATTCTCTTCTTTCCTTTTACTTCCTTTTGTTATAGTTTATGTGCTTAGACCCTTCCTGATTGCAGGTAAGTACGTCGGGAATAGGCCGATAAAACTGAGAAAGAGCAATTGGAAGGAGAGGACAGACTATGAAGCCCTGGGAAGACACAAGGTAAAATTACGTACTATGGGGGTGTTCTATTGCACCCTTATGTCTTCCTTTTTTCAATGTTTTTATCTTTCGACTCGGATGTGTTTTTGAATCGACTAATTTAATGACAGAACCACACACAAAAGAAATCAAAGCTTCCAAAGAAGAGTATCTTGCACAAGTAAAGGGTAGTTGGCATCCTTGTATCTCTGTTTACGTTTCGAATATAATCGTCAATCAAATGATCGGTACCGTATGTCTAACCAGTGTTCAGAAATTTGGTGAAGTTAGTATTTGATGGAGCTTTCTGTTCTCTACTGCAACTCTTTTGAAATTAAGTGATTGTGCATTAGAGAGGAGGATGTTTACTTTGAAGGAAACGATATTGTAAAGTGTTATGCATTTTCCATTCTCTTTGGCAATTTAATGAAGGGGAAATTAGTACTGTTTGAAAAAGTGTAGTTAGCAGTAGCAACAACTGGTTGGACATTATGGTTGGAATGTGCAGTGGCTGGGTTCAAATCTCAAGTCATGTGAAAGTGAAACGATATAACTATTCTTGAGCATTGAATGAGAATTGGGCCGATATTGCAACTCTTATATACACACGCATATGATGGAGAAACCTGATCTTTGCAACTTTTATATATACACACATATATGATGGAGAATCAAACTTTAAGTAGTCCCTCAAGTTTTAACTTGGTGTCTATTTTAGTCCATGAAGTGAGAAAGTTAAGTTGACTGTTCAATGATGTGTCAATTTTTACTTCAAATGTAATTTAAAAATTATTTTAATTTAAAATTATTTCAAATATAAACTCCAGAGATCAAGATGTTTTATCTATCTAAAAATAAATTAAATGCTATTTCTAAAAAAATCAACTCTAAAAATTAAAGAAAGGGGTTTCATTCAAGTAAAAGATAAGTAGAAAGAAAATGTCATTGAAGCTCAAACAGAAATACAGAACCATATATGAAGTATCAAATATCAAGCAAGTCCATATCAGCCCCTTTTTGGTCTTATTGTTACTGTTTGCTCAAAGGTCTCATTTGCCACTAAAACCTCCATTTCTCATCAGGACAGACATAAGAAACTTCTTTAATCATCTCATAACTCAGGTCTAGCAAGCCAAAATCCAAGTGTCTAGAAAAACATCAAACTGGCTTAGCAAATTAAGAATCTGTTTGGGAGTAATTTTAAAATCGTTAAAATCACTTTTATCATTTTTAAAATCACTCAAAAACACATTTTGATCACTCAAAATGAATTTAATTTTCAATTTTACACTTTTAAATGTAATTTTCAATCATCAAAATTAGTTTTGAAGGATTAAAAACATATTTCACGGTGATTTTAAAAATAAATTCAGCAAGATTCTTTGTCATTTATAAGTTTTCATGTAATTCTTGTGATATCATGCATGCAAGCCATTCAATTGAGCCTTAAACAAGTTTGATTATGAATTGACTCCATCTAGAACAAGTTTTCAAATCTAGAATTTTAGATCTTTGATCTATAAGAGGTAATCTAATTTTAGCATTTCTTCTTGGTTAATCTGAATTTTGTCTAAGGAGAGATTGATTCCTTAGATTCAAGGATTCTTGCTTCAACAAAAGCTTTGATCTTTGGGTTGAAGATTAGGATTGCTTATTAGACTCCAAAGGAAGATATCCTTTTTCCATCCCTAATCTCAAACTCCTCGATTAAAAGGTCATGATATCCGTCAATTTCTATCGAACAGAGGACGACGAAGCCCCAACAACAAAGGCGAAAGCTCTCAAGCTGAGAAATAACATATGGCATTGAAAGAATATTTCTCGTAGATGACAGATGAAACAAGCCAGAAAACTTAGAAGAAGATATGAGTCTATTCCCAAACACTTATCCTCCAAAAAATAAAGGCTATTAATTTCACCACCACCTTCCCATCATACAAAATGTGAACAGAAATGCAGTGCATGGTAAAAAGGCTATTAATTAAAGGCACAAATATGTATATATGGTGGGGGGCAAACAATATTATACTAATGTGGGTTGATTCACTGATTACAATAAGGGCATTTTGGTAAAAAGAAAATTATAATAAATACCTAAAATTCCATCAATAATAATATATTGGACAAAACTGAAATTATGACCTAAAATCACATCCATTTAACACAATGTTTGTTTTAACTATGGTTGTGCAATCTCAAAAGGTGTGATTAATGATACTAAGGGAGTGTTTGCCCATTAGATTGGAATTATGGGATTTGACTCTCAGTTTGGACAATTGACATAAAACTTCTAGGATTACGACAAAACGAATCCCAAGAGTTTGGAAGAAAGGTTTTTGAATGAATGACAGGGTTTAAGAAAAACCTCATTTCCTTCCTCTTCCTCTTATTATCGGTCACCAGTGATTTGTCGTTGAGCGGTGGCGAATGGTCTTTTACCTCCTCCAAAAAAAAAAAAAAAAGATGAAAAAAGCATAAACGAGCTCCCTCGCTCCAATGTTGAAGCGTGGTGTCAATCGTGCTGGTTGTGGGTCTTTAGTTCTGCTTCGTTGTTCGTGGGCTATTGATGAACTAAAAATGTGTTGCTTTAAATATGAAAACCTTTAGAACAAAAAGCTTCCAGTCTAGTCCAAGGGCACAATGTCAACCAAAAGTAATAAGTAGGAAATATTTCAAGTATTATGTTCGAAGGAAACAACAAAATTATGAGATGATGGTTGTTTTGAACTAAAAATTTTCCTAAATTGAAATAAAATTTTTCTTCAAGAAAGCAATTAAAGTAATCGTTATGAAAATAATTTTGAGAGGATGGTTGTTTTGAACTAAAAAAATAATAATAAGAAAAAGAGGGATTCAAACATGTTCATGCCCATTAGATGATAAAAATATAATCTTTCATACAAGTGTAACTTAAACATAAACCAAAACGTAACATAAACCAAAACATAGTGAATTAGATTAAACACATATTCAACTTTCTATGAAGCATCTTTAGGAGTCAAAGTCATTAAACTTATATGTCTCTAACTAATGTAAACTTAGATAAATAAAAAATACAATCCAAGGACCTAAAGGTTTTACCTTATGTCTTGGGTTAAAAACAAAGTCGTATGTCTAGCTCTTTTCCTATATTGCTTTTATGAAAATCAAGTTTTTTTCTAACCACATGTTTGGGAGTGAGTCTAAAATGGTTAAAATAACATTTTCAAAATCACTTTAAAACATGCTTTTAATAATTCGAAACTAATTTTGGTTATATGAAAATTACATTTAAAAGTGTCAAATTAAATGTTAAATTAATTTTAAGTGATTAAAGATGTATTTCATAGTGATTTTGATTTTAATAATTTTAAAATCACTCCCAAACATGTAATTAGTATTAGAGTCAACTTTCGTATTTTTGTTTATTAACCTAGATGATTGATGACTTGTAGAAATATAAGTTACTTTATCTTTTTATTAAAGGCAGTTAGGGAAATTCAAAAGGAAATTGCATTATCGTGATGTGAAATTCTAGCAAATAATCATACTTTCAATCATGCGTTTCTAAAAGATAATTAAATCCTGAAAATTATAAAAATTATCATTTTTCATCGCAATATTTGGATGAAATAAAGGAGAATCAAAGAATAGTTTTGCAGCCTTGATCACATAAAGAAAGAAGAGTCCCAACTTTGCACGCATAACGCTATGCGATGAGATGAAAATTGAAGACAGAAAACGAAAAAATGCATAGGCGGTGAAAGTCAAATCAACAGAGAAAGTTGATAGCTAGACATTCGGGGCAGAGCCAATGAATCTGTGACGTGATATAGTCGGAGCAGCAGGACATGAAATTAAAAGCAAAGGTGTCAGATCATCATTGGAAAGAAGCTAAAAGCATGCCTTTTTGACACCTATAAATAGCCCTTCACAAGTGTGACAAAGTGTTCAATTTTTCTCCAAGAGATTGGCTGAGAAATCTGCCAAAACCACGCCAACTCCATTGTCATCTTCAACCTCGAGCTCTTCTTTGAGGAAGTTTGAGTGAAAGCTCATTCTTCTTCTTAGAAACAACAAAAGGAAACTTTCCCTCCATTGCAATCAAGCCAAGCAACCACCATTTCGAGTAGTGAGGAGCAAGAGATTGTGACTAGTAGCTCGACATTTCATTCTCTAAACTTTATTCCAATTTATTGTTATTTCTATTTATATTGAGATTTTGAAGATTAAAACATTTGACATTTCTTGATATGAATACAAACTTCACTTTTTGTTATCTATCCATACTTTATCTCAATTTCACCATGAGCAACTAAATCTTCAATGGGTTGAAGAGGTTCAACTAACATTTTTATTTGAGTTTTCATAAGTTAAGAGTTCATCTTGTTCAACACATGCTTATTATTTTACTTGAATCATATTGAGAAAAAGGTCTGAGTAGACATAATCAGCTGCTTGAGAGAGTAAGTGATATGTAGATCGCATTGAACAAGGAAAGAGATAGCTTTAGAGATAAAGTTTACCTTTCGTCTTAAATTAACTCAATTACACGTCCTAGAAATAGGATATTGTGGCTCTGAAATACCGAGAGGTTAGTTCTTCATTTTGAGAGTTAATGATATGAACGCCTAGCTTATGCAAAACTTGGGAAAAATGTTAGTCACCTTCTTCAACCCTACTTTTATCCATTGACATTTCTTTCAATTCATCGCATACTGCTTGAACTAAAAATTGCATTTCACTAATTTTCATACAACATTTCATATTCAACGCTTCATCACTTCGTCCACTCCCATATTCCACTCGCCTATACCATCATATGTAAATTTAGATTTTTTAGTAAATAGGATCATTCTCAATGCATTACAAATATTCATCGCATGGAATCTTTGCATATAGTTTAAGCACATAGCAGCATCAAGTCCCTGTGTTCAACCCTGGACTCACCAGGAACCTTGTCTAGGCTTATAATTGGATTTAGACTAGGAAAACTTAAGTTCATCAAAGCACATTTGACTCATCTTGAACATCATAAGCTTAAGGCCATTAGAGTTATCATTGCGTTATTATATGTTATATTCCAAGTGAGATTGAGCGCAAATAGCGATCAATCTAGAATGATAAGGAAAAATAAAAGTCAATAAATTCAAACCATGCTATAGGAATAAACAAAGTTACTTTTTGTGTAATGAAACTTTTTTTCTCCTCATTTTATTCAAATATTTGAATCCCAAAAGAGAATTTAGGTAGAGATATCCATTTAACCCATCAGGGCCCCGCCTCGAACAGGGTGGAGAATTTCGATTAGATGGGGAATGGGAGAGGGAGCGGGGAGAAAAATTTTCCCGATATATGGATGTCACACAAAAAGCACTGACAACAATTGAAACAACAAAAATGCGAATGACTAAGAACAAGTAAAGATATACAAGAGTTGGTAACTTAGGTTAGTGATAAACCACCTACATCTGGGGGGTAATGTGCCTATGAAAGATAATCCACTAATATTAAAAAATTAAGCAGTTTACAATGTAAAACTTATCTATAAAACTTATCTGTAATTCATGACACTATAGTGGCTCACGTAGAGCTTAACTCTCTGATCACCTAGGTTCCCCTAGATGTGAGACTACCTCTCAAGTGAACTTAGGCTCCCTCTAAGTATATTAATATTAGCTTCTAACACTTCGATACCCGACAGTGTGTGAGACTCCTCTCACGATGTGTCCTTCTTTATGTCAGTGAACTCCTTTTACCAATGAACCTTAGAATCCCCCTAAGGTGGAGAACTTCGTTCTCCAAAGCTGAGTCGTAGGTTACCCTTAAGACTGAGAATCCCTTCTCCGATAGCTATGACTTAGGCTCCCCCTCAGTCTGTGAGAAACTTCAAAGGTTGCGCTCCAATAGATGAAAAACTTATACAACGAAAAGGTTATCAAAGAGCCAGAACACCATTTTGAGCTCATCGGTCGTTCAAAAGTAAATCCCTTTTGCTCAGAAAAATTTTATGCAGCTTAGCCTAAAAGGTCAGCCAATATTCCTTTAAAAATCGAATTCCAGAAAGGAAGGAGTTAACAAATCTCAATAAGGAATAAGAAGGTCGCCGATCAATAAAGGAAAGTGTCGGGCTAAAAACTACCGTCGAAATTTTTTAGATAATGAAAGTATTCTGCAGGAAAAACTTCTGATGACAAAATAGATGTTAAGGCTGTTGGGTTTTATGTCCTAAAACTTGTAATTTGTAAACATTAATGTGCATTCTATTTATCAATAAAGTTGTTATCGATGTTATTCAGTAAACTTGTTATTGAATAAAGTGAATTGTTGTTAATATAACTCTAAATCCAATAAACTAAGAACCCATGGCTTTAGTATGAAAACTTGAACTATATGTATTTGATACAAATGATGTGATCCTAAATCATTCATGTGGAGACATAGGAGTGGGGGCGTTCTATGCAATGAGTTTGCATAAGACTGGACCACGAAATAGTCACTATTACTTTATAATGCCGTTTATTGTTAATACTGACTATTTCAACTAGATGACCTAGGAAACTCAATCTTAATCCTGAGCTAATTATGAACTCCTGTTTATTCGGGATTATCCTTAGATCTGCATGGGTGCGAGTGGCCCGGGTGCGCCGACTCAATAAGCCTCCCATTTCAGGGGTAAGACCGGGTAGATAGCTGAGGACATAGTATTGCAAGACGAAATTCACTCCTACCCGACTTAGGGTTAGTAGATAGGTTGTTCTCTTAAGTACTGATTTCAGGTCTTGAATAAGGGGCCCCTCCCTTTCATTGGCTCGAGAAGGACTTGGTTTAGTGATAGGATCGGATCACAAACCAATTGTTCATTAGAGGATCAATGGGACTTAAGGAACAAGATGTAATCACAAGAGTAAAATGGTAATTTTGACCTAGTTGTGATTACAGACAACCTGTGAAGGATCGACTTACTAATTATGGTTATGTCAAGTGGACAAAAATTTATCTACAGTGAGGAGAGTGCAGCTACGGGCTTTAATGGAGTGTCCCGTTAGTTAACGAATGTTGGTTAACTAGGTTAAAAAGTTTAGCCAGTTAATCTCGGATCGTTGGAGCTCATGATCTGTAGGTTCATTAGGTCCCTCTACTAGCTCATAAATGGACAAAAACCTTAAATAGTGTGGTGAATAAGTTTGAACAGTTCAATCTCGGCTTAAGGAATGAAAGTCAGATATAAATGATATATCAACGTTTAATTATGAATTAAATGGACAAATAGAGTTAATTATAATATTTAAATATGATTTAAATATTAATTATATAAATAGGGATTCATGTCGGTTTTTTAGAGAAACCGGGATAAGTGGAAAAAATAATATTATTTTATTATTTAATATTAAAATAATATTATATTTAAGGGAAATTACTATAAACAGAAAAGATATCAAACTATTTACAAATATAGAAAAATTTCACTGTCTATCAATGATAGATCGCGATAGCGATAGAATTCTATCACTTTCTATCTCTCAAGCAAATAATTCTATCGCTTGAGCGATAGAAAGCGATAGAATTCTATCGCGGTCTATCACTGATAGACTGTAAAAATTTTCTATATTTGTAAATAGTTTAGCTCATTTTTCTATATTTGAAAAAAACCCTATATTTAATAATTAAATATTAAATTATTTTTTATTTAATTAATTATTTTTTAAAATTAAAAATCAAATTAAAAATTGAATTTCAAATTCAATTTTGAGAAATTGGATTTTCCCACTAACTAAGCTACTAGTTGTTAACTTCTCAATTAGCCAACAAATTGGAGCTTTGTGTTGTCAATTTGTGATGCAATTAGATTGCATGTTAATCCTTAATAATTTAGGATGATTTTGACTAAAAATGGGTTAAACATTTTGTGAAATCAATAGTTAATTTTGCAAAAATTACTCCATAGCTCACCTTCTTCTCCAATCTTCATTCTTTCACAAATTCACCACAAATTTGGATCCCGCCATCCAATCTAAGGCCAGAGAATAGTAGAGAAGACTTTTGTGGTGGTCTACAAATAAGTGGTGTTTTTTTTCCATCAAGAATCAAGAGAGAATTTAGAGCTTTAAGGGTAAGTGTTCTTGAAACTTTAGTTTTTCCCTTTTATTTGCATGTTTTATCCTCAAAATTGAACATCTTAGAGTGAAACTCCATCAAATTTATTTCCATTGCATGCTTGTATGTCCTTCAAAGGCTTTATTTGAGACATCTGCACCATTGTCTTAGGGAAAATTATATAAGGCCAACAACCAGAACTCCAACCGGCTAAACAGGAATAGGGACGAAAATTATATTCTCCGCCCCGCCTTGATTATGTATATATATATATGTGTGTGTGTATAATTTTTATTAAGTTGAGATTAGGATATGTTGATGTAGTATTTAAATTTTAATTTTTTGAAATTATGAAAATTAAATATTTTAATCATATCTTTGTCACATATGAGTGAGAAACTTAACTATTTAAGTAAAAAAAATTCATAGTAGTGATTTAAGTTGGTTAATTTTTTCTAAAAAATCCAAATGGAAAAATTTTCTCGCTGGGAATTCAGTCCCCGCCTCGATTCTCATGGAGAATTTCGCGGAGATGGAGAATGAAATGAGTAGTGGGGACGGGGACAGGAAGCCATCCCCACCCGTGGACATCTCTAAATTTAGGTCATAATAATCAAACAGTAATGAAATGAATATAGCATAATAAAATAAAGAAAAAGATACCAGAGAAATAGGATAAATAATCTTGAAGAACTTATATTACTCTAAGTAGGGGTGTCATCGGTTGGTCGGTGTCGATTTTGGGCGAAAATCGGCATTGAAAACCGACCAAAAAAAATGGTTGAAATTTGACCGACTGTCAGGGTCGGTTCGGTCGGTTTTATTTTTATTTTTTAATACCTCATATCTTTAGAACTTCATTCTTCATGGGCTTGTGGATAAATAACTTCATTCTTCATGGACTTGTGGATATGGAAGAAGAATGGGAGGAAGGGAGGAGGAAAAATAAATAAATAAATTTTTAAAAAAGGAAAAAAAACCCTATTACACATTATGGTTGGTCGGTCGGTCATGAGTTTTGGTTTTTTGTGAAAAATCAACCACCGACTGACCAAGGGACTTCCCCGACCGATCATGGTTGATTAGGTCAGTTTCGACCGGTTGAATTGGTTTTCGGTGCCTTTATGTACACCCCTATACTCTAAGAATCGAAGAGTACAAAGTTGTAAAGTAAACACAAAATGTAAAGAAAGAAAGAAAGAAAGAAAAAAGGCTAACAAAAAATTTATACTTAATAAAATAGTACTGGAATTTTAAACTTGAAGTACATAACTCAAATAACCAAACTTATAAACTGTGAAAAGTTTGGAATTACAAAGAGTGCTAAAAGCCCCAAGGAAACTACTGAATCTCTTCCCTCAAGCAACCTCTTTCAAGGATAGATGGGTCTCGGTCGAATTAAATGGGAAAAAAAATACAAACCCTTTGTATATAAAAATGCATAAGAAGATGAAAAAGAAATTGAGAATCTGAGCGTTAATCTCTTAGAAAAAAGTGTGTTGAATCCTTGTGTTTGCTATCTTTTTTATAGCCCTCTAGAGAATAGAGTTTCTACTGTAAATACTAAATGACGATCGTTGTGTCGTTGATGAACTCATTGTCTTGAAAGCAAGATTGATACGACATCGGTGCTAAATTACCAAGTTGGTTGCTTCTTAAGGTTAACACAACTTATAATTCCTGGCGTGCACTCGTCAGAGAACGAGTTGGAAACGATGGAAAATGCTAAAAAAAAACAGTAGGTTTGGAGAGAAAATAGAGAGGGGCCAAGGAAGACGAAAGACAAAATTTTGTGTATATTTTCTAAGAAATGAGAGCTCTTGTAAGGAAAAAAAAAAAGATATGTTTTAAATAAAATCCATTTTAAAATTAATTGAAATTAATTTTTTCAATAATTAATTCTGGTACAGAAATACCTTTTCACAAGCGCAATTACCTGTATCCATAGCCCAAACCCCTGCAGCAGAGGTGGCACATACATGTGGGAAAAGTTGCTACTTCCACTACTACCAAAATTTGAAAGCTCCTTGTTATTTAAACCTCTTCTCTAGTTCAAAATCTTCCAATGTGGGATACCTTCTCCTTTTTTTTTTTTTTTTTATGGGCCAAAGACTCAAAGTCATTCCCAACGTCTTCTAGACTTAATGGGTAAGAAAATCGTTAAATATTGACTATTGAGTATTAGAATCGTGGAAAAATATTTTAAAAAATAGCTAAATTCGAATTTTCACAAATTTGGAAAATATGTGTAGGATCGAGTGATAACACATTAGGAGGATGAATAGGGTTGCTTGATAAAAATTAAAACTAAACTAATTTAATCTAAATTAAACAAATATGCAAACAATATTTAACAAAAATGAATCCAGACAAATATATTAGAGAAATTTTCATAGATAGAAAAAATGTCAAACTATTTACATAAAATAGCAAAAAAAACACTGGTAGACATTGATAGACTTCTATCAGTATTTATCATGTCTATCAGCATCTATCAGTAATAGACTTCTATCATTTCTATCACTGACAGACCCTGAGAAACTTCTATTATCGTCTATCATAACTATCTAAAATTTTTACTATTTTGTGTAAATAATTTCCCTTATTTTTCTATTTTTAAAAACTCCTCAATATATTATGCAATTTACTCATAAAAATAATGAAGCAACATAAATTAAAAGAGTAGAGAAAAAAAAGATGACATCGGTAATTTTATAGTGGTTAAAAAATTCATACTTCACTCCCTAAGACTCCTCCTTCTTGGTGCTATTTTACTGCAATAGTTTTCTTATGGGTGAAAATCAAACCGATTTATTACTCTTTTTTAATAGGTTCAAGAGTTAGTTGTGGAACAAATAATAGGAACACATAGCTAAATGTGGATTTTCCTATTTCCATATATCTAGTAAAATCTGAATATGAATATCCAATCACTTCAAGATGATCATATCTTTTGTAAGTAAGCATATAATCCTTCATTTCTTTCAGATATATACCTTAAAACTTTCTTTGCAGCTTTTCAATGATCTATTCCTGGGTTACTCTGATACCTGTCTAGCATACCGACAACAAAACTGATATCTAGTTTGGAACAAGTTTATGCACACATTAAAGCTTCTGATAATAGAAGCATAAGGAATGGTTTCCATTTGATTCTGTTCCAATTCATTCTTTGAACATTACATGAGACTAAACTATCTTCCTTCTGAATTGGAACTAAGCTTGAAGAGCATTTATCCATCTTAAATCTCTCTAAAATTTTATTAATATATGCTTTTTGAGAGAAACACAATCCCTTAGAAGATCATTATCGTGGATCAATGTATGTAATTCTAACTAATGTTATTGTGAAAATCATTATAGTTCAAAGATCTCGCAATTTATTATTTTATACAACATTAGGTTTTATTGTATAATCATGAAGTTAAAAAACTTACATGTGGTATCAGAGCCTTGTTTGGATTCAAAAGTAGATCGCCCCTCTCGAATGGTGACGTTTTACATATATGTATATTGATTATTTTTATTAAATATTAAAAATTTCTAGTTATACTTAATATATATTTTCGTCCAATAATTAGAAAATGACTGGGTGGTGTGTAAAGGCATTAATTCTCTTCAGCTCCCTTAAGGTTTTGAGGGATCAAGTCCTACAAAGCTCATTTTTTATTTTTATTTTAAACCTTTCATATTTTTACAATTTTTTATAGGTATATATATATATATATATATATATATATATATATATAAAATAAATTATTCACCAAATATATTCATTTTTACTTTTAATTTTTTATTTCAAAAACTATATGTAATATTTTAATTTTTAGTACACTTGAAACAAGTTTGGAAAACCTAATTTCATTTTAATTTTCTCTCATATACAAATATAGATATACAAATATTTTTGGATCTCTATAAACATTATTTTACAAAAAATTGATTGAATGGTTTTTTTTCTTATATATTTTGATGAATAATTCTATAAAGATTTATAACAATTTTGTAATTAAATATTATTTAATCTAAATAACATACATCAATGCGTTTAAAATTACATTTATATGAAGGTTAAATTATAAGATTAGTCCCTAAGTTTTGAAAATGGTTATTAATAAATCTCTAAACTTTCAACTTTTTCTCTAGCCCCTAGAATTGTGTAATAAATCTATAAACTTCAATTTTATATCCAACTGATCTTAAAAAATATTAAAAATATTTAAAAATTAACTGCTTTGTAATACCAAAAAATAGTTTGTATCTAATTGAACCTTAAGTTTTAAATTTTATAGTTAATAGATAAGTTATATTATTTTTTTTAAAAAAAAATGTCTAATCGAATCTATTAAAATCACAAAGTTCAATTTTTTTAGGCAAGCACAAAGTTCAATGTAATGTCTAATATAACTTTTAATTTTTAATATTTCAAAATGTGTAAGATACATATTAGATGGATAATTGATATTTTAGGATATTTTTTTAATACGATATTTTAGGAATCTATTAAATACAAAAATTGAGAATTTATGAATCTATTAAATATTTTTAAAAATTTAATAACTATGTATAAACACAAATCTAGAAGCTTATGAGCTAAACTTCTAATTCTATCTATATTTGTGCCTCTCCTAATATGAAATTTTGGATTCGCCACTGGTTTGGAACAGATGATTTTTCATTGATGATTATTATGTCTTTTACATTTCCGCGGCAAGCAATTGTGTTTTAATTTTATCATGAATTAAGAATTTTTCTTTTTAAAATTCTATATTGTTGCAATCATTAATTTATTTGTTTGTTTTTTAAAAAAAGAGTTTAAGTGGCAACTCCGCCGACAGTCTTGAAATCGTTAAAACTTCAATTAATACTGTTTTGCAATTTAAGATGATAAATTATTTGTAATTATTTTATTATGATATCTATAGTATAAATAATTTGTTAGTCGCCAAGTAGAACATAAAAGCTATTATCATGAGTACATTGAATTTCATTATTATAAAATATTTTAAATCGCCCAAAGGTTGATTAGTAATTTTATAATTTTGAATCTTATTGTGGTTAATTGAGATGTTTAGTTAGATAAATTTAGTATATCCAAAGATAACTAATGTATCTAATTTGAGAATTTTTAATTACCAATTATGTGAAATTAAAGTTAGCATCAATTATATATGAATGTCTTATATTGTTGTATCTTCCAAAGAAGGACTTCAATATATGCTTAGATTCATAATGTTATCTGAATCTACATTATATATTTAAGTTTATTTTTCAAAGTAATAGTATATAAGCATATTTATTCCGTATTTGCAGTATTGACTTCTGTTTGTCTTTATTTGCAAGTTATGTCTATAAATGAAGTTTAACAGACTCAATTTCTCTGATTAGTGCGAACAAATCAAATTTCATCTTGGTGTTTTAGATCTTGATTTGACACTTTTAAGTGAGAAACCTACCGCGCTTACTAATACTAGCAGTGTCGAAGAAACATCTTTATATAAAGTTTGGGAAAGATCAAATAGATTAAGTCTAATATTTATGCGAATGACTGTAGAAAACAATATTAAGTCCACAATTACAAAAATTGAAAATCCTGAGGATTTTTGAAAATTGTGAAAAATTGTTCTTAGTCTGAGTCGACTGATAAGTCACTTGCTGGAACACTAATGAGTACCTCAACCACCATTAACTTTGATCGTTTTCGTACTATGCATGAACATATCTAAAGAAAGAATTAAAGATGGGTAAAAAATGAAATTCTTCCAGATTTGGATTTTACTAATCTTGAAACTTGTGTGGATTGTATTAAGGGAAAACAAACAAAACACATAGTTAATAAAGCAACCATAAGAAGCTCACAACTCTTTGAAATTATACACATTAATATTTGTGGACCAATATTCCATCTTTTAGTGGAAAAAAGTATTTCATTATCTTTATTAATGATTTTTCACGTTATAAATATATTTACTTGCTGCATAAAAAATCTCAAGTGATAGATCCCTTAAAGGTATATCTATCAATAATGAAGTTGAAAGATAATTAAATAGAAATGTGAAAATTGTAAGATTTAATAGAGGTGGTGAATATTATGTAAAATATGATGAGAATAGACAGTACCCTGGTCCATTTGCTAAATTCCTAGAAAGTCATAACATTTGTGCTCAATACACAATGCTAGGAACACCACAAAAAAATGGTGTTGCAAAAAGGCGTAATCGTACATTAATAAGCAATGTTAGGAGTATGTTAATTAATTCATCTTTATCCATATCATTGTGGATGTATGTTTTAAGAACCAATTAATACTTATTAAACAAGGTTCCTAATAAGTCAGTTCTAAAGACACATTTTGAACTGTGGATAGGAAGGAAACCCAATTTAAGACACCTGTATGTTTAAGGTTGCCAAGCAGAAGTAAGAATTTATAATCCACACGAATAGAAACTGGATTTAAGAACAACCAGTGGTTTCTTCATTGGTTATCCAAAAGAATCAAAGGGTATAGATTTTATTGTCATAGCCACAATATGAGAATAGTTGAAACTGGAAATGCAAGGTTCATTGAAGATGAAAAAATTAGTGGGAGTTTGGAACTACTAGTGGAAATTCAAGAAGTTAGGATGTGAATTCCTTCATCTATAACTTCTTCTCAAGTTGTTGTTCCTGTAGTTGTTGACTCTATTAACAATCTGCAAGAAGAACAAATTAATAATGAAACACCACATAATGATAATATGATGAATGAACCTATAATTGAAAAACATAAGAAATAGAATTAAAAAGATTTGTAAGACAAAGAAGATCAGACATTTTTGATGATTATGTGGTTTATTTGTACAAGTCATAATTTGACTTCGATATTGATAATGATCCAGTTTCGTTTTCACAAGCCATTAAAAGTGATAATTCTGCCAAATGGTTAGATGCCATGAAAGAAGAGTTAAAATCAATGGATTACAATGAGGTTTGGGATCTTGTAGAATTGCCTAAAGGAAATAAAAGAGTATGATGTAAATGGGTCTTTAAGACCAAACGTGACTCAAATGGCAATATGAACGACACAAGGTTAGACTTGTTGTCAAAGGCTATACTCAGAAAGATGGTATTGACTATAAAGAGTCTTTTTCTCTTGTCTCTAAAAAATAATTATTGAGAATTTTTATGGCTTTAGTTGCTCATAGTGACTTAGAGTTTCATCAATGGATTTGAAAACTATGTTTCTAAATGGGAATTTAGATGAAGAAGTATTCATGGATCAACCAAAAGGTTTTGTAGTTGAAGGAAAGGAACATATAGTGTGTAAGCTAAAGAGGTCGCTATACAAACTAAAACAAGCTTCCCGACAATGGTATCTTAAGTTTAATGATACCATCACATCTTTTGGATTTAAAGAAAACGTCGTTGATCGATGTATATATCTAAAGATCAGTGGGAGTTAGTTTATAATTATTGTTCTGTATGTTGAGGATAACTTGCTGGCTACTAATGACTTTAGTTTATTATGTCAAACCAAATAAATTCTCTCTAAAAAACTTTGAAATGAAAGATATGGGAGAGGCATCCTATGTGATTGGAATTGAAATATTCTGTGATCGAGCACATGGATTGTTAGGATTGTCTCAAAAAGCATATATTATTAAAGTTTTAGAGAGATTTAAGATGGATAAATGTTGTTCTTCAAGCTTAGACCCAATTTAGAAGGGAGATAAGTTTAGTCTCATGTAATGTCCAAAGAATGAATTGGAACAAAATCAAATGGAAACTATTCCTTATGCTTCTATTATCGAAAGCTTTAATGTTTGCACAAACTTGTCCAAACCAGATATCAATTTTGTTGTCCGTATACTGGACAAGTATCAAAGTAATCCAGAAATGGATCATTGGAAAGCTGCAAAGAAAGTGTTAAGGTATATGTCTGAAAGAAATGAAGGATTGTATGCTTACTTACAGAATATCTAATCAGCTTGAGGTGATTGGATATTTAGATTCAGATTTTGCTGGGTATGTGGATACATGAAAATCCACATTTGACTATTTGTTCATATTATGTGTAGGAGCAATTTCATGTAAGAGTGCGATTCATATCATTACTGCGTCCACTATGAAAGCTAAATTTGTAGCATGTTTTAAGGCTATAGTTCATGTATGGTTTATGGTTGCGGAACTTTATTTCAGGACTTTGAATTGTCGAAAGTATTGCTATGTTGCTAAAAATTTATTGTAATAATTCCACAACAGTATTCTTCTCTAAAAACGACAAGTATTCAAAAGGTGCTAAACATATTGAATTAAAATACATTTCCGTTAAAGAAGTAGTTTAGGAACAAAGAGTGTCAATCAAACACATTAGCACTAACTTTATGATTGCAAATCCACTGGCTCAAGAATTGTCATCAAAGACATTTAATGAACATGTCAAAGGTATGGGCATTAGTGGATACCATTTTTGATATTATGATTATGTTATTTGACACTTTGAGCTCATTTATTGAATGTTTCTGATTTTATCTTATGGTCCTGTTACTTATGATTTGTATATGCATAAATGAATTATGTATACTAAATAGGACATGTCTTTGATAAAGACACTTATTGTTGGACCATTATGATTATCTTTATTATAGATCATGCTAAATGAATAACTAACTTTGTGATTCATGGAAGGAATTATATTAATGCAATAATGTATGCCCGACATGGTCCTTTAGTAGTTTCTTTGACTTGACATTGATATCATGAAATGAAGATAAAAATTTTATCTTCTCTACGCACTATGTTTATGAACGTGTATGGTAAGTAATGTCAAATAGGCCAAGTGGGAGAACGTTAGATTTGATTTTAAATTTAAGATTATCATCAATGTGGCCCACATGCATTATTTACTACTTTATCTTTTAGGCCTATTATTATATTTGACCAATTAAGTGAAAAGATAATTCCTAATTAAACACCGTGATGGAGGTATCAATATAAAGAACCCTAGGGATTGGTTCTCTCTGTGTTATTAAGTAGTTCTTTTCTTCTAATCAAGAAACCTAATTAAGTTCTAAAGGAAGGTCAAGAGAGAGAAACACAATCCCTTAGAAGACCATTATCATGGATCAAGGTATGTTATTGTAACTGATGTTATTATGAAAATCATCTAGTCCAAAGATCTTGACATTCATTGTTTTATACAATATTAGGGTTTTATTGTATAATCATGAAGTTAAAAAACTTACCTCAGTCCCCAAGTGACCATTTTGCAGGTTTAGGGTCCAACCCATACCAATATTTTTCAACAGATTCAAGATCAAATCACTATGAGATTCTTTAAATGAGTTTAGGATCAAACCACTACAAATCATTTTTCGAGCTTAGGATTCAATGAATAAATATACTCAATCTTAAGGTGCACCTACACCTTATTAAAAACTCCTAATGAATTGATAGAATTGAAATTCCACAAAGATAAACTCTCACAAAGAGTAGATACACAATTTATAACGCTCAACAAATCCCTCACAATATAATAAATCTCTCTCGACAATAAGATGAAATAAGAAAATTGAAGCTTAGAGAGAGCAACAACGAAGCTTTGTGTTGTATGAAGAATTGAAAATCATGAAAATTATTGGTGATTTTGGAGAAGAAAATGAGTTTAATTTTTAAGTCACGAATGGGCAAAAGAATTAAATGCTTTTGAGTTTTTTGTATGAAGTATTGAAAATCATGAAAATTGTTTGGTGATTTTGGAGAAGAATATGAGTTTAGTTTTTAGGCCACGAAAGGACAAAAGAATTAAATGCTTTTGATTTTTTTTTTCTATATATATATATCACACTGCCATGTGTCAAATTCTACCAAGGTTAACCCACTCCCAAAAGCCTCCTGATTTTTGCCACACTTTTATAGACTGTTTGCGTCTGAGTCACCACGTCATCGTCCATGTAGATTTTTAAGATAAAGGAATAATAATTTGTATTTTTTTCACTTGTATGTATAAAGGTAAGTAACCTATTTATAAGAAGGCTAAAGGAGATTACATAAGGTTTACATAAGAGAAGATAAAGAAATCTATTACAATTGGAAAATAAAAGAAATTTGTTACAACAATAAAATCAAATAAAAGACTAAATCCTAACACACACCCTCAATATTATTGTGCTTGATTGCTTTTCAATATTATTGTACTTATTACATCAATTGATCATACATGTATGTTGTTGCCTTTTTACCTTTAATCTCAAATTAATTAATATTCTGATGATAACAAACCTGATTTTGTTTACTAACGATTTCATTATTTTGAATAGTCCATAGTGTAGAGCTCGAAACAACGATTCTGATGCTTCTTGAATCACCCCGATCGAAGTTCAAGCAAAGAAGTTATCGTCGAAATAAAGTTAACAGAAAAATACCCGAGGTGGTGACGTGGTCAATTTCATCATCAAATTGGACTAACTAGGAAGTGCCACTTGGGGCCATAGAGGAAGTGACACATAAGGCTTAATTTTATAATTGGTGGATTTTAATTTTATTTAAAAGAAAAGAAAACTAAAAAGATATTGATTTTGAAAACAAAAAGAAATGATTTTAAAAAAAAAATTTAATATTATATATATGTTTGTGTCTAACTGCTAGTTGTTTTTAAAAGCAAATGAATTTAATATTATATATGTTTGTGTCTAATGACTTGTTGACTTTAAAATTAAAAAGAAAAATTACTTTTTTTACTTTTAATCTCAACCACTCAATTTGCTTTTTACAATCTAATGGCTTAAATTCAAATTCAATTGTTTAGCCTACTTCCCTCTCTTTTTAAACTTCATCTTCCTCAAAATTGTTTTAATTTTTTCACACTTTTAGATTCTCAAAATTAGCAAAAGACCACCATTGTTGCTCTCTCTCCAAGCTTTTAATTTTTATTCTTTTCATCTTATTCTTGAGAGAAATTTCTATTGTATTGTGAGGATTAAAATGTGTGAGCTCAAATTTGTATACCCATTCTTTTTAGAGAGTTTTATTGTATGATTTAAGGCTTCAACAACATTGTAACAGTTTGATCCTAACCAATGGAAAGGATCGGGTTTGCTCTTGAACCAAAAAAAGGAGCAAGGTAGCGGTTCGACTCTCATCCGTGGAAAGAGTCAAAGGAGATTTTTAATTGAAATCCCAAGAGGCGTTTGGAAAAGTGGATGTAGGTCGAGTTTGACCAAACCACTATAAAAATTACGATGTCTTCTTCTCTAACTCTTTCCTAATTATTTTTACATTTAATTTTAATTGCATGCTTTTGTTGGTTGAGATTGATTGAGTTTATTATTACATACTGTTTATCAATCTTGTTATTTGACATTAATTAGGGTTTTTATTAATTTATTTTAAAAGTATTTAATTAGTTTAATTTGAGCATATTTTTCAAAAAGTTTAATTAAACTCTATTCACCCCCACTAGGTAGATATCGGTCCAACATATGTTAGGTTAAATGTTTAATTAGAAAGATTGCATGTTTAATTGGACCTATAATATTGGATCGCTATCTAATCTATCATGCGAATAGTTAGGTTGATAATGAATGTTGATCATGACTACTCTTCATGTCATGCTTCTTAATTTGGTTTCAAGCGATTAGTAATCAATTATATTTGCATGAGAAAAGATTGTTTTTGAAAGATATAATAATTCAAGAAATAGTTTCTTACTAATTGTTATCCCAGGTACAAGTCTCCTATTCTAGTTGTTGGTTTCCAACTGACAACCTCGTTTCTCACACAGTCCTATCTTGTTGCATGAATTGGGGATAGTTATTCTCTATGTAAACCATTTGCCTACAAATATAACAAATGTTTGTTCCCTTGAGGCATAGGCCCTTATGATCCTTGACACAGGCTGAACACCAAGGTGTTCTATCAGTTTCAGGTGTCTCAGTTACAGAATACATTATTTGTTTTTCAAGATCAATCTCAATATGAGGATGGTTGGTTCCATCATTAATTCTTGCATCCCCATGTCTTGAACCACAGGTAGCATTGTGGGTTCAGGCCTTGGGTTGCCTGCTAAATCTGCCACTTTGATACATATTTCCTACAATATAATGGACATACTTATTTAGTAAAAGACATTTTGATTTACCTATGCCAGCCCAATACTCTGATAGTATAAGCGGATTTCTTGACCCAAATCCTCTAAATTTTCCCAAATTCTTATCCTGACATTAACTAACATGTATTCTTATCCTGATATCAACTAACCCTAGGTTTCCACAACCTATCTTCCTACGTTTTCGTAACCCGATCTCATATCAATTTTCTAGTTTGTCAGAACCTTGCTCTGATACCAACTTGTCACACCCTCTCTCAAATTACCTTCTTAACTTGAGAAGAGATGTGAAGACAACGAACGCCAACCCTCTTGTGACATTTACTGCCCAACTAAACCTGCTTAACCTTAAACTCAACATATAACATGAATCCATCTACACTATAACATACTCATTAACACCAACACAATTAAGAACTTCTATTTCCTAATAAATTAATGTACAACAATTTACTCTCAAGTCTAGGTATTATTGCTTACAAACCAATCTAAACCAACCTCAATACATACAAAGACCGTCTATAAGATTGAGTCATTCTGATTGCTTATGAGGTAAGTAGTGTAGACCCCTAAATTTGTTTGGAATTTTATTTCATCATTTTTATTTTGTGTAATTTTGTGTATTTCTCACTAATTTCGAATTTCCTAGCGTTTATATAAAAATAAACAAAAAATTAATTTGCATTCTTTTATTTAAATAAAATAAATAAATAAAACATTTTCTTCATTTTTGCGTTTTAGGAAAATGAATTTAGAATTTTTGTTATGTTCATAAAATAAAAAAGACTTTCTTTATTATTTTTTCTCATATTTGTGATTTAGGGAGAATAAAATTTTGAAACTTTTAATGTTTTAATCAAATAAAAATAAAAGATTTTTTTTTGTAGAGAAAATAAATTTTGATTAATCAAATCTTTTGTTTATGGAAAAATTATATTTAATTAAATTTGGGAATAAATATTTAAACCAACATATTTTCTTAAATCATAAAAATCTTTTCAAATTAAATGTATTATTTTTCTTCCTTTTAAATTTGATTTTATTTATTTTTTCCTAATCAAGAGGGGTTGGAAGTTTTATAAAGTTGAGGTTTTTGGGACACATTCGACGGACACAACACGCATAGAAACCCTAGCCATTTTTCTTTTTCTCACTCACGTACACACTTTCTCTCGCACACTTTTCCTTTTCCTCTCAAAAGATTTTTCATCTTTCTCACATACAATACATAGACTAAAAACCAAAAAAAAGATTTTAGGGTTTCTCTCAATTTTTCTCTCACGTTTTCTCTCCTTATCTCCTTTGATTTTATTTTATTTTCTAAATTTCTTTCTTTTTTTTCTCCAACAATCACTCCACCTAATTTTCTCTCCACATTTTGTTCTTTTCTTTCCCGTACCTCAAAAAGAAGTGTTCACGATCGTAAATTGTCGAAAATGGTGAGTTTTACCTATTTCTAAATAGGACATTTTTAATTACATATTTGTTTGTATATTTTAGCAATATTATTCTAGATCAATTTCATTTATGCATCATATTTAGACCAATTTATTTGTGCCTCATATAGACCAATTTATTTGTTTATATTTTGAGTTTCTTGTAAAGTTTAAATCTCATGAATAATGTTTTAGATCTTTATTTAGTTGATTAACCTTGCCTTAAACTTTAAATTTTAAATTTCATCCATGATTACTCTTGTATATTATGTAAGATATATTGTTAATGATATAATTGTTTAAATTTCTAATATTTGTATTATATATATTTTTGAACAAATTATTGTTAAAACTTTCCAATGACGGAATCTTGAATACTCGGGATGCCGATACTTGAATTCTAGAGGTGAGAAATCAATATCTTGGGATGCCAAGATTTGATGTTAATATGTCTTCTTTTAAACCAACTTTTAATTAAAAAAAAATCATTTTTACACATGTATTTTATTCTATTCTTGTATAAAAAATATATTTGTTGCAAATACGCATTACATAAAAAAAATCCTTTTTTAGAAAAGACATTTATTTTGGTTTTTCTATTGGAGACTTGAAAGCCAACACCATTTTCCATGTCATAGATTCCAAGACAACTTACAGGCTATTGTTAGGGCGTCCTTGGATTCATGGAAATGGAGTTATATCTTCCACATTACATCAATGCTTCAAGTTCTACCAAAACAGTGTCAAGAAAGTCGAAGCCGACACCAACCCATTCTCGGAGGCAGAGTCTCACTTTGCAGATGCAAAATTCTATGTTCAAAGCAATAATCTAGAAGAGCTTATGCCAACAGAGATTCCTTTGATTGAGGGTCATAAGATAGAGCATCGTGAAAGTATAAAGAAAGAACCAAGAACGGAAGTAGATGCTTGTGAAGTTAAAACAAACGAAACATCCCCCCATTCAACAAATTTAAAGGTACAAAATGAAAAGAAGCCGCCACCAAATCCCATCTTGTGTTATGTTCCTTTATCTCGACGTAAGAAAGGGGAATCACCATTTATAGAATGCTCAAGAAGTCTGAAGGTCAGCGACATGGATGTTTTAAAAGAAAGTTTCACCCTACCTCTTACAAGAATTACTAACCAAGAGGTTCGAAAGCCTGAGGGGAAGCACACAAGAACAACCTTACCTGAAAGACGAACAAGAGAGGGGTTTGATCCAAATGCTTACAAGCTCCTAGAAAAGGCAGGATATGACTTCACGACTCACACTGAGTTCAAGAGTCTAAAAACATATAAGCAGCCTGAGCTTTCTTCATCACAGAAGAAGCTTTTGCAAGAAGGGTATGTTATATCCACATCGAGAAAAGGGCTCGGGTACAAGTCACCAGAGCCGGTTCGTATAGTTAGAAAGGATAAGGAAAAAGTGGTTGACAGCAATCATATAACTGTCGAATAAGTTGATAATTCAAAAAAGGAAGAAAGCAATGAGCAAAGGATCTCAGTCTTCGATCGCATTAGACCGGCTGTTGCACGTGCTTTAGTCTTTGAAAGATTAAGCATGATAGAAACAGAGGAAGAAAGTCGGCGCCCACCTCCGAGCCTTGGTAGATGCTCAGCCTTACAAAGACTTACTATGCCTTCTCGAGGAAAAGTAAATGTTCAGCAGGCTCAGGTGATGATGCGATCATCAGCTTTTGAAAGATTAAGTGCACCTACAAAGAAAAATAAAAATAAGGTCCTCAATCGCCTTAAGTATGAAAGTATTGAGGATCGCTCCAACAAAAAGTCGTCCTTTGAGGTAAAAAATGAAGGAGAAAGTCGTAGTGGTATTCCTAATATAACAATAAAGAAGAGTGGAGGAGTATCTCGCGCGTCAATTTTGCGTCGCATTAAGCACGAGGATGCTGAAAATCATTCAAGTAAGAAGATACCCTGTGAGACAAAGGGCGAAGGGAACATCCGTAGTGTTGTCCCTTCACGAATGAAAAGAAAGCTTTTCGTTAGCCTCGATACGAGTAAAGGATCATTGAAGGTAACAGGACACGACATTATTTTCACTAATCCAAAAAACGAAAGCTTAGAACAGGAAGAGAGTGAAACTTCATGTCACCATGTCACCATTATCGAAGAATTAGAGAACGAAATATCGGAAGAAGATGTAGATGACGCCCCACTAACACTTGAAGAAGGTGGTCAATCCACAGTAGATGAGCTCAAAGAAGTGAATCTTGGCACTTCTGACGAACCACGACCGACCTACATAAATGTGTCACTTAATGATGAGGAAGAAAGTAAATATTTGAGTTTGCTCACTGAATACAAAGATGTTTTTGCTTGGTCATATAAAGAAATGTCAGGGCTCGACCCAAAGATAGCGGTTCATCACCTTGCGATCAAACAAGGATATCGGCCGGTTAAGCAAGCTCAAAGACGTTTTCGACCAAAGTTGATTCCGCAAATTGAAGTCGAAGTCAATAAGTTGATAGATGCTGGGTTCATTCGTGAAGCGAAGTATCCAACCTGGATAGCAAACATTGTTCCTGTTAGAAAGAAAAATGGACAGCTTCGCGTGTGTGTTGACTTTCGCGATCTAAATCATGCATGCCCTAAAGATGATTTTCCGTTGCCTATCACTGAGCTTATGGTTGATGCTACTATGGGACATGAAGCCTTATCTTTCATGGATGGGTCGTCAAGATACAATCAAATTCGGATGGCTCTTGAGGATGAGGAAATGACTGCGTTTCGAACTCCAAAAGGGATATACTGTTATAAAGTAATGCCCTTTGGATTAAAAAATGCTCGGGCAACTTACCAGCGTGCTATGCAAAGTATCTTCGACGACATGCTCCATAAACATGTTGAATGTTATGTTGATGATCTGGTGGTGAAATCTAAGAGGCAAGAAGATCACTTGCGGGATCTAAGGACAGTTTTCGATCGTCTTAGAAAATACCAATTGAAAATGAATCCTCTGAAATGCGCCTTTGGTGTGACATCAGGAAAGTTTCTTGGATTTGTAGTACGACATCGAGGAATCAAAATTGACTAGTCCAAGATTGATGCCATTCAGAAAATGCCCGAACCACGAAACTTGAATGAACTAAGAAGTCTCCAAGGACGGCTAGCTTACATTAGAAGATTCATCTCTAATCTAGCAGGTCGATGCCAACCATTTCAAAGATTAATGAAAAAGAATACAAGCTTTGAATGGGATCAAGCATGCCAAAACGCTTTTGATAGCATAAAAAGATATTTGCTTAATCCTCCAGTCTTGGGTGCACCTATAGCAGGCAAACCATTGATATTATATTGCTGCACAAGAACGATCGCTTGGAGCACTTCTTGCGCAAGAAGGTGAGAGGGGTAAGGAGTGTGTACTCTACTATCTAAGTAGAACTTTGAATGGGGTAGAATTAAATTATTCACCCATCGAAAAGACATGTCTTTCACTTTTCTTCGCCATTGACAAACTAAGGCATTATATGCAAGCTTTCACGGTACACTTAGTAGCAAAGGCTGATCCAATTAAATATATCTTATCGAGGCCAATCATTTCAGGACGATTGGCTAAATGGGCAATTTTATTTCAACAGTATGATATCGTCTACGTGCCGCAAAAAGCGATAAAAGGGCAAGTCTTAGCAGACTTCCTGGCAGATCACCCAGCACCATCAAATTGGAAACTATCTGAAGACTTGCCTGATGAAGAGATCTTCTATGTGGAAATTGCTGAACCTTGGACAATGTACTTTGACGGTGCAACTCGAAGGAATGGCGCAGGGGCAGGTGTAATATTTGTTTCGCCTGAAAAACACATGTTACCATACAACTTCACATTTACAGAGATATGCTCAAATAATGTTGCAGAATATCAGGCACTCATTATTGGTCTCCAAATAGCACTTGAAATCGGGGTGACATATATTGAAATCTATGGAGACTCAAAATTGGTAATTAACCAATTATTGCTCCAATATGAAGTCAAGCATGAAGACTTGATACCATATTTTAACTATGCCAAGCGTTTATTGGAAGGCTTTGAAAGCGTGACAATAGAACATGTTCCGAGAGCTGAAAACTCAAAGGCAGATGCTTTGGCAAATCTAGCTACGACCCTGACAACTGCAGAAAATGAAGTTTTAAATGTTCCACTCTGCCAAAGATGGATTGTTCCACCAGTTGGAGATGAAGGCCAAGAGATAAATACAATCTCTGTTTACTTAATCGACGAAGAAGATTGGCGTCAACCAATTATAGATTATCTCGAACGTGGAAAACTTCCGGCAGACCTCCGTCGTAAAACTGAGGTGCAAAGAAGAGCTGCTCACTTTATTTACTACAAAGGGACCTTGTATCGTCGTTCCCTTGAAGGACTCTTTCTTCGATGCCTTGGAAGAGGCACATTCTGGTATTTGTGGTGCACATCAATCTGGGCCAAAGCTCCAATTCCAACTAAAGAGAATGGGATACTATTGGCCCACGATGATTCAAGACTCAATGGAATATGCGAAGAAGTGCGAAGCTTGTCAATATCATGCGAACTTAATACATCAACCACCAGAACCTTTGCATCCGACTGTGGCTTCATGACCTTTTGAGGCTTGGGGACTTGATCTTGTCGGTCCCATTACACCTAAGTCGTCAGCAGGACATTCTTACATCCTCGCAGCAACGGATTACTTTTCAAGGTGGGCTGAGGCTATCCCATTGAGAGAAGCCAAGAAGAAAAATGTGGTAGACTTTATTCGGGCTCACATTATCTACCGATACGGTATTCCTCATCGAATTGTCACAGATAATGGAAAACAATTTTCCAATAGCTTGATGGATAAGTTATGTGAGAAATTCAAGTTCAAGCAATACAAGTCATCCATGTACAACGCAGCTGCAAATGAGTTAGCAGAGGCATTCAACAAAACATTATGCAATTTACTGAAGAAAATTGTCTCTAAATCGAAAAGAGATTGGCAAGAGAAGATTGAAGAAGCGTTATGGGCTTATCGAACGTTGCATCGTACTCCTACAGGAGTTACACCATATTCTCTTGTTTATGGAGTTGAAGTTGTCCTCCCGCTAGAAAGAGAAATCCTGTCACCAAGGATGGCAGTTCAAGAAGGGTTGACTACAGAAGACAATGCCAAGTTACGTTATCAAGCACGAATGTCAAAGCTTTTGATAAGCATGTGAAACCCCGATCATATCAAATTGGTGATCTAGTGCTTGCTGTAAGAAGACCAATCATCACGACGAGACATACAGGAAATAAGTTCACGCCTAAATAGGATGGACCCTACATCGTCAAAGAAGTCTACACGAACGGAGCATATAAGATCGTCGATCAAGATGGATTAAGAATTGGCCCTATCAACGGCAAGTTGCTTAAGAAATTTTATGCTTTCATCGCAAGAGCCTAAACTGCATGGTGCTACTGGCCCGCATGAGCTTAAAAGGTGAATGGCAATAAAAAAAATTTGTTGAACTACGTCATGACTTGATCCCTTGTCACTATAAGGGTACGTAGGCAGCTTAAAATAAACTTTACGTTCAGTCACATTATCAAAAAAAAAAAAAAATCTCTGGCAATAGCACATTATCAAAAATAATATATATATATATATATATATATAGAGAGAGAGAGAGAGAGAGAGTTCTGCTCAAATGAGAAAATAAATGGTGACAGACTACATCCAGTTTGAGAAACAAACATAGAAAGTAAAGCATAAAATAGTGAAAATTTGATCACAAATTTCTTTGTCCAACAGTCGGATTAATAAAAAAAAACTAGATAAAAAAGGTCTTCGATCAAGGAGTCCACTTGAAATTCTTCAACTCCTCACGTGTGTCTTCCAAAGATTCGCGTAGTGCCAATAGCATTTGGACGTCTACACTGCTAGCAATAGGGGCACACTCGAGCTTATCGATTTTCTCACAAACCTTCAAAATCTCGAGTTGCTTTTGGTTTACGTCCTCGTCATTATGGGAAATTAAGTTGGAGATCTTATTGGTCTCTGCATACACAACTTTTAGTTCTGCTTCCAATTCAGTTGCCCTGGCGGACAATTGCATGAGTTGGTGCTTAAAAGTATCTGTCTCCTCGATTAGGCGGTTTTCGTCGAGTCGCAGTGCCTCCATGGACCTTTTTGTTTCTGCCAACTGAACATCTTTAGTGGATTGGATTGAAACTGAAGATTGCAGTTGGTTGTGATTCTCGGCACGTCGAAAGTAACCATCCACAAGTTCTTTCAAATAGGTTAGATTGTCTATACCACTAGTCGCAATTACATCAAAGATTTTTCGCATCTCTAGTTCAAGGCTACCTACGTGCTCAAATGGAGTCCGAACAATCTTCTGGCGCAAGTTCTCCCACAAAGTTATAGCAGTCTGTCGTCGAAGACGAGAAATCAAATCGTCGGCACAGAAGTGTGAGACCTCTGAAGTTGGCGTGCTTACTTACTTTTGAACATGCCTAAAGTACTCATTGGTAGTTGTTGGGCACGACTTCATAATTTGCTCATTCTGGATCACATACACGTCCTTGGCATATTCCTTGGGAGGGCCAGGAGAGGACAAGACCTCATCTACTGAAGGCGCTCTGAAACAACCAACTGCTTTGGTTGTAGGATCCAAAACTTCGATGCTTTCGACGTCTACTTTCTTCTTGCCAGGTCGATTATTTTCAGAAGCAATGAGAGGTTGAGAGATCTGTTTAACTGGGTTAACCAACAATTCATCAGAAGTACCAACCTTTTTTTATGGTTGAATCGACAATATAAGACCCCATTAAAGATCCTTCACTGCGTTACTTCACAAGTTCATGAAGAGAATGGTTCAAGGGCGACTATAAAAATAAAAATAAAAAAATTAATTAAAAGATTTATATGTTAAAAAAGAAAAAAAAGAGCGTGAGGAAGAAGTATACATACCAGTAAGCTAGGAGTGTTGTGATTCTTTGAAACACTAGGAATTCCTTCAGAAAAATTATCACCGGACGTCTTTACCTTCTTTGATGGTCTCTTCCAATGATGATTACCAGTACTGCTATGACTCTCCTCACCGTGAGCCAAAACATCTTTTTGAGATGTAAGTATGACCTCTTCAATTAAACGAATCTGCTTGCCACCTTGGTTGCTTCCTTTGTTCTTGGGTAACTTAAGTTGCGGCAGAGGAGGAATAACACTGCTCACTAAATGATGTCGATTTTCTTCAAAATAACTTCCATGTTTCGTTAACCACCAATCCTTAAATCGCGGAGTGACTTGGCTATGAGGATTTAGTGAGCGGGCTGGCAAGAACACTTGAGAAAATGTGCCACCCCTCGTGCATGTTCGCCAATGATGTAACACACTCTTGGGAGTGGCAATAGGAGGGATTCCCCCTATATCATTAGGAATGTCCTGGTAAAATTCAAACTGTCTGCCAAATCGATAAGGACCATACGATTCAATAATTGAGGTGGCTCCGCATTGGGACGATAAGTAGCACGATCGCATGCTAGAAAAATGTGAAGACTCATTAAATGATAGATTTTCATTATCAATCATACGATCATGTTTGTTCCTACTTTGGATATTCACATGCCATCGAATACTAGCACCTCTGTGAATCAGCTCTTGAGCGTCATGTTCTCCGAAATAAATCGACTCACCTTCGCCAGAAAAGTTGGCCATCTTTGGCCCTCGAATATCTACAGGAATAGGATAATGTGTGTTGAAATAATGAGCTAACCAACCGTGGACATAGTGCATGGAAAAACAAAAGTCCATATGTCCGACTGGATTTGAAGCTTCAGTTATCATTCCCAAGCCATGATATATGTTTGCTAGGACGGGGATGGAAAGCTAAAAGTGCACCCATCAGCCATCAAACTAGCTATTCTAAAGACCCCGAGACGAATATAAGCTCCCTTCTGAGGGAATACAAAAAGGCACAACCAACAAGACAAAAAAGCTGCCAAGTATGTCTTATCTCTCAAATTATCCTCTACCCCTAGTTCCGTGAAGAACATACTTTCTCTACTCGACCATTCACGAAATTGGATCCCCCCGCCAGTTAGATTATGGGTAGATCGAGAGCGAGAAGCCTTTTTCGATTTTCTTGCTGGAGGCTTATCGTATTTTCGAGAACCAAGAAACCAGAATCAAATCCAAGAATTGATGGTTACCTGCGAATCACCTTTAGAGGATGTTCCACGATCATTCTTCAAGGATGCCACACGATCATCTTTCTGCGAGCAAACTAGCAAGTAGTACGCATGGAAAAGATGTTCGCAAGTCTTTGGAAGATGTTTGACCTTATTTCGTGAGCCGGTTAATTCCTTCAAACAGGGAATAACTTCCTCATAAAAATTTCTCTTAATTGGAAGACCCCCGAAAGACCACAAGTCCCACAAAGAAATCGATAGTTTGTCTGCCATGGTGTGGAGAGTGTTAGTTGAAGGACACCAAGCTTCGCAAAAGGCTCTAACAATATCATTGTTACGATATGTATACAGGGAAGCCATCACCGCACCAAAGAAACGAGTGTCATAAAGGATTCGTTCATTTCAGCTAACTACAAACTCTAGCCACTCCCAATAACAATCAGTAAAAGTAAATTCTCCAGAGACCTTCATGATGACATTCCAACGGGTTTGATTCTCAATCAAGCGGCGCCCAAGAGTTAACACTCGGTCGAAATTAGGAGCCTCATCGTGAATAGATGACTTTAGAACCCACACATTTTTATCCCGAGTCAAAGGCACCTCCGTTGATAATTTAGGAAGGATAGTGTCATTTTCCAAATCTAGCCAGAAATCTGCTAAAGGACCATCTAATGACTCCTCCACAAGAAAACTAAGCCTGTCCTTTGTTGGTTGGTCTCTATTTGCAAGAATCACAAGATACCTCTTGCCAGATAAGATACACTCGGTGAAGTAAACCATAGTCCTAAAAAAAAGAGTTAAAAAATAATAATAATAAAAAAAAAGGCATGAAAGATGTAAAAATGTCAGACTCTATCATATTTCAAGTTCAAATAAGTGGAGGACACCGAGAGACATGACTGTCAGAGTATATGTCAATTATATATGCCTGCATAAGAAGTTGACCCAGGGCAAAGAGGCGATAGAACACTGAGGTTATTCAGACCTTCCAGTGTCATCTCTCTATAGGTCCGCACGCTAAAGTGATCCGAGGCAAAGAAGATAGAACACTGAGGTCATTCAAACCTTCCAGTGTCATCTCTCTATAGGTCCGTACACTGAAGTGATCCAAAGCAAATAGGCGATAGAACACTGAGGTTACTCAAACCTTCCAGTGCCATCTCTCTATGGGTTTGCACGATGAAGTGATCCGAGGCAAAGAGGCGATAGAACACTGAGGTTATTCAAACCTTCCAGTGCCATCTCTCTATATGTCTACACGATGAAATGATCTGGGCCAAAGAGCGATAGAACACTAAGGTTACTCAAACCTTCCAGTGTCATCTCTCTATGGGTCTGAACGATGAAGTGATCCGAGGCAAAGAGGCGATAGAACACTGAGGTTACTCGAACCTTCCAGTGCCATCTCTCTATGTGTCTACACGATGAAATGATCTGAGCCAAATAGGCGATAGAACACTGAGGTTGTTCAAACCTTCCAGTGTCATCCCTATACATGCCTGCATACGAAGGTGATCTGAGCTAAAGAAGCGATAGAACACGAAGATACAGGCCAAGAGAGCACTAAGGCCGAAGTCAATAGAACGTTGGATTTGAAATTGATAACCATCCATGCCGACTATAACAATCACCCATTGGGGGGTGTCTAATAGGAGTCAAATCATTATAGTTGCCCTCATGGAACAAGTGGCATTCCAACAATGACACATGAAAAGCAACAATGACAAGATACATACATAATGAAGAAAGATGGAACTAAGTGAGAGCAATAATGACAAAGAAAAATTTCGAATCATTCAAATAGGCATATTCAACAGGGGCATCACTAAATTGAATAATTGAAAAAAAAAAAAAAAGATGAATCTTAAATACATACCCTCTTGGATGAGAAACGAAGGTTGATTGTCCAACGAAAGATTTATTCTTAACAAAAAAAAAGGGTGAAACATTTAAAAAAAAAATGCAAGGTTTGCAAAGTTGCCAAATTTAAATTCTAAATCCAAGTTTAGTCGAGATTGAGGTGGAATTTAAAAATTGCCTTAAACTAAATTGTTTCGTTTCAAGGTTCTTCGAAAGAAAATTCAAATTCAAATTCTATTCAAATATGAGATGGAATGCAAAATTGGGTTTCAAATTCAAATTCAAAATTTGATGAAAGTTTAATTTCAAATGTTAATCACATATTCAAGCCTTTTCCAATTCCTATTAGAATTCTAGTTCTATTTTAAATTGAAATTTGGAATTATATTGAATTTAAGTATTGGATCTAAAGGCAACATTAGATTAAACTTCAAGAGTATTAAATATGCAATATATGTATATACACATGTTGTGCGTAAATAGTGACAGCAGAATAAAAAAAAAATGTAAAATTAACATGTGTTAAAGAAGAAAAAGTGTGTTAAGGTGGATGAGTGGTAAAAAAAAAACAAAATAATAATAATAATAATAATAATAATAAATAATAATAATAATAAGTAAATAAACAAATAAAAAGAATTAAAAAAAAAAAAAAAAAAGTGGCAGCATGCATATGTTTTTGTGCATATATGTTAATTGGAAGACTTTTGCCTTGGATTGCAGCATATGGTTCAAGCATCAAGTGATGGAAAATGCATAAAAGTTTTGACGGCTGAGAAAGAAATAAAAAAAAAAATTCGAGCTTGATTTTCCTTTACCAATGGCGGCACAAGCAGGATGCTCGAAGGAGGCTAATGTAAGAGCCGCAAACAAAGACGAAAATGCAAGACCTACAAAAAAAAAAAAAAAAAAATAGAAAGTTTGTGAACATTCAAAAGCCAAATGAAGGAACAATTAAAACAAAGAAGAGCAAAGAATATGGTTGTTTGAAAACCATAAAATTTTTACTTGGGTGATTTGTGCCTTAGCCTTTGCAACTTTCTCCAATTTATTGAGGGAAAAGTTAGCCACAACAAATAAGGAAAAAAAAAAAATTGGTAAAACAGATTTTGCCAAATCTCCTATAATTTTCATTATGACAAAATAAAATAAAACAACTCCAATTTCCCAAATTAATTGGAGGAAAATTTTGTCATAATCAAATATGGAGATTTCCTACACTTTTTATTAGGAAAATATTCTAACTCCAAATATATATACCAAGTGGAAGAAGATTTTAGCCTAATCAAATATGAAAATTTCCTACACTCTTTATTAGGAAGATATTCTAACTCCAAATTTACACATCAATTAGAGGGAGATTTTATCCTAATTAAATATGGAGCCTTCCTACAATATGAAAAAAAAAAAAAAAAAAAATTGTTGTAGCTCCAAATCTATGTCATTTGAAAGAAAATTTTGGTCAAATCAAAAAATTAAAAATTTGGCAAAAATGATTTTGACTCACCATTACAATTCTTTAATTGGCAATCGAAGAATGTCAAAAGTGACGATCAATGTCGATATAATTTCTTTTCGAAATTCACACACGCATATAGGTATACAAATTTTGAAAATGGGGCATTTGTTGACTAAGAAATTTTGACCAATCACAAATTGCCACGTCATTAATTTAGATTGATGATTAATAAATCTGAGTCCAATTGCAAATTTACGTGTGTCCTCAAATTAAATTAAAAGACATAAAAGTTTGCAAATCAAATGACGCCACTTGTCCAAACATCGATCCATCGGGCAACGTCAACTTATCCAATCAAATTATGCCACATGCCGATTGGGCCCGAAGCTAGGTCATCTTGGGTTTATTAAAATATATTGGGCCAAATTTAAATAAAAATCTATTAAAAATGATTAATTTAAATCCAAGCCCAAAAGTTGGGCCCAAAGCCCATCAAGCCCAAGCCCATATAAGGCCTCCCAAAAACTCTATAAATAGAAGAGACCACCATCATTTGGGGCATTCAGAAATCAGAGGAGTCAGAGAATCCGAATTCAGAAGATTCGAAAGACAAGAAGATTTCTTCAACAAGTTGATCATCTCTTCGTCATCTACAAATTGAAGACTAATCGTCATTAATTTGAGAACAAGTTCATCAGCCCTCAGATCAAAGTTAACATTTGAGAGAAAGCATCAGAGGATTACAAATTAGAGACTGTAACACTTATACTTCAAATCAATAAAATCAAGTTCATTTCCACGAATTAAATTTCCTTTGTCGAAATCTCGTGAGAACACACATGTATTTTATTCTATTCTTGTATAAAAAATATATTTGTTGCAAATATGCATTACATAAAAAAAATCTTTTTTTAGAAAAGACATTTATTTCTTTAAAATGAAATTTGAATACTTCTATAATCATTCATAAATATTTTTCTAAAAGTAAACTCGATTCTATAAAATTTCTTTCCTTTAAAAAATAATTTTTCTTTAAAACGTTTTATTTTCTCCATTTTTTTAAAAATAAATAAACTAATCAAAATTGATCTTCGGCAAAAATTCTTTCCTTCCAAAATTATAAATATTTTTGTGAAATATTTTTTATAAATATTTTAAATAATTATACCAAATCTTTTTGAAAAAAAACTTTCCTATGACGGAGACTAGGATGTCAAGATGTTGACTTTCCTAATATTCTTGAGGTGAAGAATTTATTTTGGGATGTCAAAATAAATTTAAAATAAATTTTCTAATGGCCTTTGATCACTTATAATTATTGTTCATTATTGGTAATAATAGTGATCAATAAAATATGAGACATTTAAAAATTAAAACAAAAAATATTTTTTCTTATAAAAATGCCTCTCCTTAATAACACGAGAAAAATAAAAATTCATTCTTCGAACGAGTGTTATGGGGTGCTAATACCTTCTCCATGCACAAAAGACCCCCGAACCCTTTATCTTTTCTTTGCAGACCAATTTGGCATACTTTTGGGTGCACAGTCACACCCTCTAAATCAAGACTGGTGGCGACTCCATTTTTCTCCTCTTAAGAATAACGTCGGCCGCTCCTCGTCGCAAACCCGTAGCAACAAGTAGCATTGTTAAAAAAAATTTATCCGTTAATGTTAGAATATTACATAATATTATATTGAAAAAATATGCCTATTTTATTAATTATTAGAAAGTACGAGATGGAACAAGGAAAGCAATTGCCAAGATATTTGGAGATTAGATTGAATCATACAATTTGTTGCCTACATGGATGAATATTTTAGAAATAACAAACTCTGGTACAGTTATCCATTGGAGGCTAAATAAGGTGGAGGGTGATGATAGGATTATCATGTTTAATAGCGTGTTTTGATCATTCAAACCTGTTATTAAGGGTTTCAAGCATTGCAGACTACTACTTCAGATTGATGGAACACATCTGTATGAAAAGTATAAAGGGAAATTATTTATAGCTACTTCAGTTGATACAAATAGACACATTTATCGAATTTCATATGCTATCATACTGGAGGAACATGTTGATTCATGGGGTTGGTTCTCGAAGAATATATGAAATCACGTGATCATAGAAGGAAGGGAATGTATCCAATTTTAAATAGATGCAAGGATATTATGTCTACCCTGCAAAGCCCTAACAATGATTGGGAAGATGCACATCACAGATTCTACTTGCGACATTTTTTTAGTAATTTCAAAGACAAGTACAAGAGTAGTAGGTTGAATAGTTGGTGTATCGTGCATGATAAAAATATCAAGTTCGAAAGTTTAAAGATTGTATGGTCGAACTTGGAATAGCAAACAAGAATTGCATGAGGTTTTTTGCTTCTTTGGATCCTAAAGAGTAGACCCAATCACATGATAGTGGTCATTGTTATGGATGGCTAATGACAAACTTGGCTGAAAGCCAAAATGCTATTTTGAAATGAGACAAGAAGCCACACGTAACTGCACTAGTTCAAGCAACAGTCTATCAAACTATCTTCCATTTTGTTGCTCATCGTATAGAAGTAGAAGTTGCTCTTGAATCTGAAGAATGTTTCAGAAGATAAATTATTCCTATAATAAGATATTATTAATGTTCATATTGGCTATGAAATTCAATAAATAATTGGCATCTATATCATAAGTATGCGATTAAAAAATTAACTCGTTGGGAAGGACATGCAAATACATATGAAGTTAACTTATTTGACCTTTGAGTGTGACGTTACTAATGCAATTGACAAAATAAATTGAAGGGTGGAACCACACATGGAGTAAAGTTAAGTGCAAGGACGTGCACATGTAATAAGTGACAGAGCTACGAAATCTCACATTCCCAAATCATTGTTGCACGTGAAAACGTTGGTCTGGATTACTTATACTACATAGACGATCATTACAAGATTCTTACTTATTTGTCGTGTTATTCACTTTAATTTGAGTTTATCCTTGATCAAAAATGTTGGATTGGCCCCAACTTTTCCACTATTTATCCAGATGACCCCAACAAGATCCATCTCCTCTTTTCTTTTTCTTCTTCTTAGTTCACTTTCTACTTCAACCACAAACCATTATGCTAAATCTACTTTTCTGCTGCAATTCTCACCAACTGGTTGTCTGCCTTAAAAATGCCCCAAACTAAATCCATTTTTGCAGCCATATATTTTTTATTCCTTTTTGTGTATCTGTATTTGCATGTAACTAGTGATCTGTAAAATACTTAAATACAATGTATTTCCGTTGGTTTAGCTTTTTTTTGGTATGTTGCATTGGTTATTGTGGTAATTGTTTAGTTATAGTATATTTGAAGTTTTTTGAACATTTTTGCAACTTTCCAACTTCAACTTAGGAACGTTAGGTATTTATTTGTAAGTGAGGCCAGTTTTGACAATTGGTCAATATTATTTTTAATTATTTAATTTAATTTTGTCATTTTCACAATTTTAAAAACTTTTTGCTGTTTTTCCAAATGAAACCTCTAAATTTGCTATTTATTTGGTCAGCTGTGATAGACTATATCGCCAATAGGAATCAATCATCGATAGAGTCTATCAATAATGAGAGTCTATCACAGATAGATTTTGCTATATTTGCAATTCTTAAAAGATGTTGCTATACACTCAATTATTAACTCCAAAATGCTACTCATTGTAATTACCTAAATATTTTGGGAATACAATTTTTAAATACATGTAAATTTAAACAATTACCCCCAACACACGTGTGTGTTGTTCAAAAAAATGAATTCAGAATTCGGAGGGGTTATAACAAAATATTTAGAAATTTAGAAATTAAAACAAAATAAGTATAGAAGTCCGAAAGAACAAATAAGATTTTTTTTTGGGTGACGAACAAAATAAGGGTCATTTAGATGGGAGGGGTAAATTTAGAAACAAATTAGGTAAAAATGATAGGTTTGAAAAAAATTAGAAAAATAAGGTAAAAATTTTGTTTTTATTGGAATGCGTCTCTTGAAGAGACGCGTTCCAATGATTTGCTGCAGATGTGGGTCAGTTGGAATGCGTCTCTTTTTTTTTTTTTTTTTCTTCCTCTATCCTTTTTCTTCTTTTTTTTTCTTCCTTTATCCTCTTTCTTCTTATCTTCTTTATTTCTTAAATATTTCCAAATTCATTTTTTCATCTCATATTATATTTCAAATTCATTGTATTAGAAAAAAATTATTTCCTTCAACTCCTTATTTTTTATGCATTCTTCTTTTTTCTTCGTGTTATTCCTTGTTTTTTAAATTATTTTTTTAGTGGTGTTTGACTTTATTCTTCTTTTTACCATTTTTTTTATTTTTTTATATTTTTACTTTATAACCAATTTTATTTTTTATCTAAGATTTTAAAATTAAATTTAGAATTCATGTTTTTTTATAACCTTTTAGAAATTAAGATGCTTTTAATGTATTTTATTCTTTTTGACCACACATGTCAATTGTTGTAACTCGAGTTTGGAATTAGGTGTAATACGTTTGCTAAATTCAAAGGTTTGATTACTTAATTTTTCATATGACTTAATGGCTAAAAAGGCTAATCAATTATTAAATAAAAAATACAGTTCAAACTTTAACAATATTAGAATACAACTACGATGTGTTTATTCTTGTCCAGCAGAAGATCCCATGTTACGCCTAAATCGACCTTGTTGAGTTATATAATGTCCACGATCTCCATGACCTCTTACATTTGATGGTTGGCCTTCGTCTGTAAATTGTATATCCTCATTATGATGTCGGTATGTCATATATTGATCATAAACATCTTGACGAGGAGCTTGCGAAGTTTGGCCTTCTTCCATATTTAGCATATTGAGAGTTGTTGGAAAAAGTTCAAATGTTGATGGTGTTGGCATCATGGAACCAGGTGTAAAATGATCGCCTGGAGTTGTCGGATACTCATCTTGAACATTAGGTTGAATTGGAACATCCTGATGTCTAGCGGGATCACCCTGTTCTTCATCAGGGACATCGCCTTCGAAATATCGTACTCTATATATCGATGTGATTATACGCAAGGCAGTTTTAGCTATTCTAGCCATTGCAGCCATTCTTTCAGATAATGACATATTTGTAAAATATTGCTGAAATATATTAGAACATTTAATATAGAAATTAAAGAATAAAATGAAATCATCCTAGTAAACAAGAAACTCATACCAAAAAGTGATACGCTGCTCCTGTTTTCGTTATGTATCGCCTGCTAATATTAGAATATCAATCAATGTATCCAGGCTCAATATCTATACCATTGTTAATGGGAGGTCCACTAACAATCCAATTATGTCGATTCTCCCAAATTGATATTTGAGGAGCCAAATATGAAATCCAATCTCGCTCATGTCTGCCTCGTAGATCGTGCAAATGTAGTCGTTTGTCCGTATCGCAAGGTTCTGGAATTCGTTGCAACCTCCCAAACTAGCGCATCACACGATCTGGGTAATACCACTCTACCACAAAAAAACATATGAGTGGACACCTGGATGTCCATATCTCATGACCTTGGAGACAGTATGGTGGCAATCTATGAATTAAATGGTTATATAGCTCCCAAATAATCTGCATATGTTTAAGATTCAAAGAGTGAGTCAACAAAATGAAATATTATAAATAGATGTGTTATAAAAGAATATGATCTTACTTGGTTAGGGGCAAATGTATCTAATATGTATCTATATTGAACTAACACATGCATAGGCGATCTGATAACAGAAAAGTCGTCATTCCACCTACAACAAATAGAAATCAAATATTAATGGTTATGAAGTCACGATATAAAATATAAAGATTAAATGTTAATGAGTTAAAAATGATTACCGTACTGCTAGTGGTCTATCACCCAAATTGTTTTCATATCGGTGGAGTCGTCGAGGTGCTAGAAGAGGAAACTAATCCCATGCCCAAATTTGCAGTATCAGAAGAGGACTTACTATATCTTTGGCATCGATAACTGCACTTTTGCATAACTGTCTATATAGCCATGCAAGACAACCAACCCCCAACTATATGTCCCAGCAACATAAAAATCTACTAGTAGGGGGAGATACATCAGGTGCACTCTATTATTGGTTTTATCAGGAAATATCAATCCTCCAATCAATGTAAGAATATAAGCTCGAGCATATCGTTGGAGTTGCTCTTCATCAGCATCAGCTGGTAGATGGGCGAAGTTGTTAAATTGTTGGGATAGTCATGGCAGACTAAGACGATCTCCTTTAAGAACGTTGTCATTTGTTGTTACTCCTAACAGATTGTAACATACTTGTTCCCAGTTATAATTAAGTGACCTGATCAATGTTCGTCCATTAATCGGAAATCCAAACTGGATGGCTACATCTTCTAGAGTAATCGTATACTCTCCATGCAACAGGTGAAATGTATGCGTCTCTTGTCGCCACCGTTCTACTAATGCTGTTATCAAATGTCAGTCTAATTGTATAAATTTAATATATGCAACTCCATAAAATCCAGATGCTCGTAAATAATCGAAAATACGAGGGTCTGGGTCTTCTTGCCTCCAAACAACAGCGACGTCGACAATGCATAGCATCAATATGCTCGTCTTGCCAAACAGCTTGAGATCGATGATTACCTTGTAGGGTTAAAATCGAATAATCATACGGTCCTGTGCTAATACCTTCGTCCATCTAATGTAATTTACATAACACAACAATTAACAAAAATAATTAATATAATATTATAATTAACAAACACATTTAATATGGTGTAACAATTAATATTAATAATTACTGGAACAAAGCTATTTCATTTGTATTGCTCATCAAAAAAAAATTTACATTCAACATGTGTACTAATTTGTATTACCCATCAAAGAAATAATTTACATTCAACATGTGTAGTAATTAACTATGTCGCATTACGATCACGGTTGGGACATCCTTTTCGATTATGTCCTTCTTGTCTGCAAATGTCACACCGTGACTTCACTGGTGCCTCTCTCCAATCCATCTCATTGTGTATTCAGAAAGTACATGGTCTTCCAACATTTCTTACCCTTGTCTTAGTAGGAAAGTTTGGGTCTGGCCAACACTTTCGATCAGGTATAGGCTCAAACTGAGGTGAATAGCATGATAAATAAGTGGGGGTCTTGTAGTATTCTTCTATGTAGTACAGGTCATCAAGACCAATTTTTTTACATGCAGCAATGGCATGAGAACATGTGATTCCGTAACTTTGTCATTTATTACATGTGCATATCTTTTCACTCAATTTTACTCGATGTGTGGTTCCACCCTTTAGTATTATTGGATTAATTGCAATGGTGACATCACACAGTCCTGTCCTCTAATAAAAAATGTTAACTACGTGTGTATTTGCACGTCCTTCCCAACAAGTTAACTTCTTAATTGCATACCTATAACATATATGAAAATTGTTTACTATATTTAATAGCCCATACGAACATTAAAAATATTTTATAGGTGGATACTTAACCTCGTGAAACATTCTCCAAACTCAAGTGCAGCTTCTATTTCTACACGACGAGTAGTAAAGTAAGAGATAGTTTGATAGAATGTTGCTTGAACTAGTGCAGTTATTGGTAGCTTCCTGGCTCCTTTTAAAACAACATTATAACATTCAACTACGTTTGTGGTCATCTATCCATAACGATGACCACCATCATGTGACTGGGTCCACTATTTAGGATCCATAGAAGCAAAAAGCCTTACGCAGTTAGAGTTCGCTTTCTGTAGTTCGGCCATACAATCATTGAACTTCCGAACTTGATACTTTGATCCTGCACGATCCACCATGTTCTTTAACATATTATTCTTATATTTGTCGTTGGAATTACTTGCAACATGTCGCAAGCAGAATCTGTGTTGTGCATCTGCCCAACTTTTGTTTTGGTTTCGCAGGGTAGATATAATACCCTTGTGTCTATCTGAAATCAGACACATTTCCTTCCTTCCATGTACCACGTGATCCCATATATTTTTCAAGAACCATCCCCATGAATTAGCACTTTCCTCTAGTACAATGGGAAACACAATTGGATAAACGTGTCCATTTGCATCAACTGAGGTAGCTATCAACAATTTCCCTTCGTACTTCCCATATAAATGCGTTCCATCAATCTGAAGTAGTGGTTGAAATGCTTGAAACCCTCAATAACGAGTTCGAATGACCAAAACACGCTGTTGAACATGACAATCCTGTCATCACCCTCTACCTCATTTAGCCTCCAGTGGAAAATTGTACCAGGGTTGGTCATTTCTAATATATTCATCCACGCAGGCAGCAAATTGTACGATTCAATCCAATCTCCAAATATATTGGCAATTGCTTTCCGTCTTCCATCCCATACTTTCCAAGAACTAACAGGATATCCATATTTTTGTAATATAATATTATATAATGTTCTAACATTAACAGATTGATTTTTTTTTAACAATACTACCCACTTCAGCTGCAATCAAATTGGAGTCCAATTGACTGTGATCTTGACTCATTTTTGCATAAACACAAGAATGAGGGTCATTATATTGTGTAATTTCAAATTTACCATGTTTTTTACGGCAGCAGGCATGTAGTCTCCACGTGCAACCATTACCGTATCTCTTTACTCAACTACTTCAAAATTTTGATGACGACTGATTGAATAACTTTTCACTGCATTTTTCATATCGAACTTTGAGTTAAATACCATCCCTTTACTCAAAGAATCAGATCCAATATTTTGTCTCTCAATCACTGAATCAAGTTCAATATTAATGTCACTCAGGTCTATCTCATTAAAGGTTTTAGGAACATCATGAACACCATACAATCCGTCAGATGGCTGCTCTAGATCACTTTCATCATCATCTATTTCAACTTCTTCTAAATTTGTGGCAATAGCTTGGTCCAAATTTTCCTCTTCATCGTCAAATGGTTGCTCTAGACCACCTTCCACATTTTCGACCTCTATATTATTTTCAATTTCTCTTGTCGATGTTTGATTTGTGATGTTTGGTTGAGAAATATAGAGATCCACCGTATTTGGATTGGATGGAGCGTTGCTCATCATAAACCGTAAATCAGGTTCACTTCGTGATGAGATGGGGATATAGAAAGTAGATCCTCCTATATAGCTTCCATATCTAAATATTACCTCTATCCCATCATCTCTATCTATAGATAATGCATCACATATCCATCTATAAATGTGTTGAATTCAATTTGGTATAATACGTATACGCAGACATGGTTGCATATCGTATTCTATACCATTCGGCCCATTAACAATGCTTCCATTCATATAACATAGAAACTCCACAACATCCATTCTAGTCTGGCCAATTAAATCTGATATTTAAAAAAAATTATATAAGTTAAGTGGTTTTTTTAAGTAAAGTAAGATTAACAAAGTTAATTTTTAAAAAAAGTATCTCATTAGTTATTGGTTATTTATATTTTCAAACATTTTAATTTAATATTATTATGAACATATAAATTACATCGTAATTTGAATATTAATTACATACTAATTCAAATATGCAAACCCTAACTAAGTGGTTTTTTAAGTAAAGTAAGATTAACAAAGTTAATTTTTAAAAAAAACATCTCATTAGTTATTGGTTATTTTTATTTTCAAACATTTTAATTAAATATTATTATGAACATATAAATTACATCGTAATTCGAATATAAATTACATACTAATTCAAATATGCAAACCCTAATTAAACACTAGAACTAACAAAAATATAACAATATGAATTAAGGATTATTAGTGTTAATTACATACTAAATCTAACAAAATCAACCCTAACTAAATACTATCCAAATAATAACAAAATTATAACAACATCAAATATAACCTTACACATATTAAAATCATGCACACTTTTTTTCTTCTAGGACACTTTATTTTTTGTGATATTAATAAAACATCCAATTTTTCGTACTTTTAGTTTCACAACAACTTATCCGTGCAAATATTGATATTCAAGTACCTTGAGTTTCACAACAACTTATGTAGTTTTTTTTTTTCTGTTCAAGTATTTTAAAAAAAAATATTAGTATATGTATAATAAATATTAGAATAATGTAAACAATAAAATAGTTCATTTTAAACAAAAATAAATAATTAAATACATAACCTTGAAAGATTGTGCAAATTTTTTCTTGGATAATCCCTGTAAAATAAATAAATAACAAAGATTAGATCTCAACTATAAATCTTTAAAATTAATTATCACAATTCATAACAAAAAAAAAAAATTATGCTAGAACTAGAAAAATAAATCTCAAGATATTACCCAAGAAAGGAAAAAAAAATTATATTCTCCATAGTAGACAACATTACATGAAAAAAAATTATTATAATCCTACACGGTAGAAAAATGTTGCACAAGATTAGTTGAGAAAATCTACTTACAATGGAGGATAAGTTGAAAAAACGAGATGATTTAGTTTATTTAAGTAGTTAGATGAAGAAAATGAAAAAAATGAATAAGATGAAGCAAAGGAAGGAGATGAAGAAGAAGATGAAGAAGGAAAATGTTGGATCTGTGAAGAAGAAGATGAAGAATGGAAATGTTGGATCGGTTGCTTGAAGTAAAAAAAAAATAAGGGGTTGCAAACATTTAAAGAAAAAACTTGGAATTCTAAAGCCTAGCTAACCCCCTACATGCATAGGTTCTGGCGCAAACAGTGATGGCATGGGGAAGTCAAAAATTGTGGTTGAATTGTCATGTCAATCGCAGAGATTCTCTGCCTACTGGCAGTTTTTTTTTTATATACTTCAGTCAGAATGCATCTCTTCAAGAGACGCATTCAAATAAAGCCAAAATTTTCACCCTTTTTTCCTAATATCTTTAAAAAGTGCCATTTTTTCCTAATTTTTTTAGAAAACTACCTTTTTTTCCTAATTAACCCAACAAAATAAAGTTTAAATCTCATTGACTTCATATATCAATATCAAATCCTTCTATTTAGAACTTCTATCCAGAAACATTCATAGGTCTAACTTTTGATGCGCTAATCAAATCAAAGCCTTGATGAAAAATAAAATGAAACAATAAAGAAATAATCAAAAGGGTAATCTTTTTGCGAAAGGAAAAAAAAATCATGTCAGTCAAGGTTAGGAGACAAGAATGATGTTGGACAATAGGGAGATGACAGAGGTGGCCTCTCTTCCCTCCTTGATTAAGGGTTTCAACTTTAAGTTTGGGAGAAAGAATGCTTGTGTTGGGAGTCCTACCCCTATGGAGGACTTCTTTTGTAAGTCTTTCTTTACGATTTTATTGGATCCCTCTTGTTGTTAAGTCGATTTTTGATGTTTTATGGAGGATTAAGATTCCAAAGAAAGTAGAGTTCTTTTCGTGGCAAGTTTTGCTTCATTGTGTGAACACAATGGATAGATTTTTAAGAAAGATGTCTTCGTTAAGAGATCCTTTTTGTTGTATCTTGTGTTGAAAGGCGGAGGAAAACCTATAGCACCTTCTCTGGGAGTGTCAGGTTGCAAGATCTATGTGGAATGGCTTCTTTCAGGAGTTTGATTTAGAGGGGATGTTCGTTTGATGATCGGGGAGTTCCTCCTTCATCCACATTCCAAAGAGAAAGGTTCTTTTCTTCGATTTGTGGGGGTGTGCACATTGTTGTGAGATCTTTAGAGAGAGAGAAACAACAGTGTTTCATGATGTGGAGAGAGACCCTAGTGAGGTTTGGTCTTTGGTGAGGTTTCATGTCTCACTTTGGGCTTCGATTTCGAGGACTTTTTGTAATTTTCCTTAGGCAATATCTTGTATAGTTGAAAACCCTCTCTCTAAGGATTTTTTTGTGGGCTTGGTTTTTCGTATGCTCTTGTATTCTTTCTTTTTTTTTTTCTCAATGAAAGTAGTTGTTTCTATTATTAAAAAAAAAATTATTAACATTTTTCATTATTTCATTTACTGAAGGTTAAATGTTATTATTGTTAAAACAATAAGGCTAAATTATAAAAAATGTCCTTGAACTATGCAATTTGTGTCAAAAATACCCCTAAACTTTCAAAAGTTTCAAAAATACCCTTAAACTTTAAAAAAAAGTTCAAAAATACCCCTACTGTTAGTTTTGGATGAAAACTGTTAAAGTTTTGTTTCAAAAATACCCTTGAACTTTTTAAAAGTTTCAAAAATACCCTTAGCTAAAAAAAGTTCAAAAATATTTTTATCGTAAGTATATGAATACAAACCATTAATACTCCGTTTCAAAAATAACTTTAAAATTAAAAAATATATATAATTGCTCCTAACATTAATATAGTGGTCAATTTGTTTGAAGTTTTCTTAAATTTGAAAAGAATGAATTTTAAAACAAATTATTTAAATATAATTGCTCATTTTTTTTCATATAGATACTCCTATTTTCTCTTAATTTTTCAATTCTTAACTTACACTAATTTTCTCACCAACCAAAATTTTAAGTTAAAACATAAAATCTCACAAAATTCTAAAATCAAAATCTCCCCTTAAACATACCAAAACAATAAAACAAATATTAGCAGTTGAGTGTGTATTAATAACTGAACACATTTTTTTATTTGACTATTTATCATTTCGAACTTAAGAAAACTTCAAACAAATTGATCACCATATAATGTTAGGAGCAATTTTAATTTTTTTTTTATTTTAAAGTTATTTTCGGAACGAGATATTAACGGTTTCTGTTTATAAACTTACGGTGAAGAGATTTTTGAACTTTTTTTGAGTTAAAGGGTATTTTTGAAACTTTTGAAAAGTTCAAAGGCATTTTTGAAACAAAACTTTAACAGTTTCAATCCAAAACTAACGGCAGAGATATTTTTTAACTCTTTTTTAAAGTTTAAGGGTATTTTTGAAACTTTTGAAAGTTTAGAGGTATTTTTTACACAAATTGCATAGTTCAAGAGCATTTTTTATAATTTAACCAAACAATAATAATGAATAAATAAATAGGTAGTTGTGGCCTATTAACTTTTGATAGTCATAGAACATTAACACGAGTAAAAACATAGTTCAATTGGCATAAGACACATATTTTTAACTAAGAAATTAGAGATTAAAATCACTCCACTCCAAATTGTTGTACTAAAAAAAACTTTAAATAGAACTACACTTAAACACTAATTCGAAACAACTTAACAACTATATCTACAATTGTGGACTAAAACATGCAATTTCAAAGACAAATGAATAGTTTTGAGGGAAAAGAAGAATATATACTTTTAAAATCAATATTTAGTTCGAGATATTGAAGATCTAATGAAAAGAGAGAGAGGAGTCATAAATGTGCGAAAGAGAGAATAGAAGGGTGGGGAAAAAGGAAAAGATGGTCAATACTGAAATGAGAAGACATGGGAAAATGGCCAAAAGGAGGGTAAAACTCAAAACTTCTAATAAAAAGAGGCAAGAGCCTTATTTTATAATTATCATCATCTATTTATTTCTGGAGAGGATGACATTTTTAGTTGCTTCAACAGAGAAAACAAACAGTCTTCTAAGTTTACAGAAACAACAATACTTGCAGTATGATGCTTTCTAATCTATCCATCTCAATCAAAACCAATCCACCGTTTCACGGCAGTTTATAAATTAACATTGCAGCAAGAATTACTATAGTTGGGAAAGTAATGAAGTCAAAGTTGAGATCGAGTTTTTGAACATATTAATTCGAGCTTTCAATGGAGTCAATTAAAGAGTCCCAAAGGGGATACCTTTCTGGGCATGCCTTGTTAAGCAGAGTCTTCAAATTGTATGTTCTAAGCTTCTCATCCATTATTGACTTTGGACAATTCTGAAGCATAAAAAATGGAGGAATTAGACAAGCAATTTGCGAAAAAGCCTGGATTAATAAAAGTAAAGTAAGACGTTGATTCAGAATAATTGAATTTCACCTTGATCAACCACAAGAGATATGCACCAGAACATGCTGCTTGTGCTTGAAAATCCTCAAAGTATTCATTCGAGATAAGCGAGCAGGAATTCACGAGATTTAATTCATTTTCTACAAAGAAAGGGATGTCGATTTTTATTCCTCCCTTTTGCTCACAAACTTTGTGATCAGTTGCAAAATGTCTCATCCAACACACCGAAAGGAATCGTCGATGAATCCACAGAGCCTGTCAGAATGGATACCATTCAAGGAAAACAAAGAGGATCGAACTGCTAGCAACAAAGTTTCACACTCTTTTTTTAACTTGTAGAGGAACACACCGGGAAGAAAAAAATGCTAACTACCATTCATAAACCATCTAGCCAAAGTGCAGATCATATGAAAAAGTGTACTCGGGACGATCCAGATACTACTACAAGTTAGGACTAGAGGAACTAGCCTGAAGAGGGGTATATCAAGTAACAAAGTAGATTGACCCTTTAGCAGCTGACTCTGAATATATTCTCCTCCAATTGAATATCTACGAAATCAATCAAGCTCCTAGTCATTTCTAAATTCTAATTGACCCAAAGAAATCATATTCTAATTGACCCAAAGAAATCATACTCCCTACCCCTAACAGACACACACAGAGAGGGAAAGAGAGAGAGAAGCGCCTACCTCTCTTCCAATATATCGCTTTATCAGCATTTCATCCCAATCAAGCTCTTCCTTTCAATATAACAATTAGCAAGATATTACAAGCCAATTGTAAATGGATAAATCAATTAAAAATCATCTCAAACGCAGCAAAAACAGGCACTTGTTATAGAGAACTTCCTATTACATGCTTATGATTTATTTCTCTTCTGCTCCTGTAAGCTCAAAGATCTCATGAACATTCAAACATCCAACTCTAACAAACATGAATTTACTCCAAGAGCGACATAGAACTCAGAAGTGTTCGGTAAAATAGAATAAAAAGATTCATGTGTGCTAGCGTCAATGAAAAAGTTTGTGCAGGAGTGATGTAAGTATCAAAAGCATGAATACAAGAAAATGTTGACATTTAACAGCATTAAAATTCTATTCAAGAGAAAGTAACGGATTCCAATTCTAGTCATTATAGTAAAATTTAAATGGCAGAACATGATCCCTTTAATAATGGTATTGGATGAACAGAGAGCATTGACTAACAGAGTTGGATTTTGGGATTACTAAAATAACATCGATAGACAAACTTACCTTCCACACTTGATAAATGTCAATACTGAAACCAGAACTTATTTCTGTGCAAGTTGATTCCGCTAAAATTTTGAGCATAAGCCGCTGGAGGATGAAAAAGAAAAAAAAAAAAAAAAAAACAAAACTCAGTCATCGGAATTTATTGACATTTTCAAATAATTTGAGCATTTCAAGATCATTCAACAGTTTACAGAACTCACTCGACGATAGTGGAAGCAACAATTGTCAGCAACATGCAACGCAGCCCATTTTCTGGTTTCCTTTAACTCATTCAACGCCTGAAGAAGATAGATGTTTTTGGAATGTTGTACCTTCATATACTAAATGTGTGAAGAATTGGGAATCTTGACATGTGCTAATAGATTGGCAATTCATGGAATTCCCATGCGAATTCTTTTTTTTTCTATCCAATAATTACTTGCCATTTTGCAATTTTGAAGTAGTCAATTAATTCATTTTCACCCAAGGGGGCAGCATGACTCATGGATATAGGACCACCCTCAAGTCTATGCAAATGCCATACAATAACAAATTGTATACCTCAGATTCTGTCAAACGAGAAAAAAGAAGAAAAGCCCACCTGCTCTCTTGACATGTAAGAAACTAACCAGCGTCGATGATTCCATGCACGATAATTCATTTTTGACTTCTACACCAAAATGAAATTCACTTAGATGAGACAAAGTTCCTACTGTTACAGAAAGGTAGTAACAAGGGTTCAGTTACAATCGTTTGTTTGAAATCATAATTGCAGCATGTACCAAGAGTTCAAAATAAATACAATCTAATGGCAAATCAAGGAAGCAGCTCCGAATCATGTTTTCTTTTCACCAAAGCCTTTATTAGTCAAAATTTCATCAAGAACATCTCGGTCAATCTTTTTTTGTATTCTTATCAAGATCATATTTGAAATAAACTTCTCTTCCGTCATCAACCAATTTCTTAGTTAAAAGGCATCAGCCAATAATTTGTCTTCCTAATACAAGAATTTCACAAGACTTACAGATCTAAAATCATAATAGAAAAGCTTCCAATTTGTAGTAAGTGAAGCAATATACGTCCCATCAATGGAACATTAACAATATCAATCTGGAAAAAGTCAAACATATCCATAATATCACATTTGGAGATTCAACCTTTATGAAAGAAACCTGCTATGAAACCACAACGCTGGCAATTTATTAGACCCCAGTGATAAGTCTCTGTTTGCAGTTTAGTAGCCTAGGGGCAGGGCTCTTACAAGCCAACCATTTAGCACCTCTAGAAGCCAAGCATCTAGGTATCTAGGCAAGCCAAAGGACAACCCGAAGTCCTTCAGGAGGAAGGCCCAACCCCTCCAAGCAAACTGAGGGTGGAGGAAAGATCATCCAAGAATTTCCCATCTAATAAACAGATGCTATTCCTACTGTGATCATTCAGTAACATGCTAAATTGTGATCATTCAATAACACTTCTACTCCTACAGTCAGTCCTACTGGGACCGGGACCTTCAAGGGAGAGACCAAAAATTCTAAATGCTTACAGCTGCCTCCAAAAAATACTTAGCATATAAGGAAATTCATGAAAAAGATGGCTAGCGTATCTGCCCTGGTCTTGTATATTGCTCCTACTAGAACCAACGTACAGAAGTGGGTTTCTAACCTCAATTTATCTCAGGAATTTACCCTCCAAGGGCAGCATTTCCTAATTTTATTTTTTAAATAAGAAACCGAGCTTTCATTAAGAGAAATAAAAGAATATACAATGATATAAAAAAAAAAAAAAAAAAAAAAAAAAAAAAAAAAAAAAACCGACCAAAAATGAAAACCAAAGCCAATTACAAAAAAGGATCCCAATCCAAAAGAATGTTTTGCCAAGCTAGTAAATACATGTGAGGCCTCCAATTATATGGACCTATGCAAGGAAGGGCAAAAGGGGACATTCACACGATACAAATGGTTAGTGGAACAGGTGGTTATGCACGTACAGTAATCTGGGGACCAAAATGAGGGTTTATGGTGGTGGGGTTTGGGAAGCTGGCTAGAGGTATGCGAATTGTGTAGTGGCTGATAGCCTTTTGGGAGGAAAGGAATGGGCTCTCTCGAATAGTCGGGGAGTATCTTTGTTTCTGTTGTCATTCTTCTACTTTTCCTTGTGTTTCTTACTGATTGGCTGATACTGTACTATAGAACTCTGTTGACATCATTGATTTGCAATTGAACAGTTCATTCCTCTCTAGTTTTCTGTTTGTTGTGGGGATTTTTAGTCTAATTGCAGGTGAAATCTGAGTGGAAACCTTACATTACAAAAAGTCTGATCAACGAACACTCGCAACAATGAATAAATCTAGTTGCCTCCCAGAACTCTTCTCCCGATCTTCCAACCCCTCTAAAGATTCTACTATTCCTTCCTTTCAAGTCAAATGCCGAACATGATAGCAAAGAAGTCTTCCACAAGAATCTTTCTTCATCACTAAGGCAGCTATTCCTAAATACACTTTGCATTTTCCATATTGTTGAGTAGGGATTGACAGGGAAAGATAAGATTCCATGCCAATCAATGTCCAAATTCTGGGAGCTCTATAGTTGAGTTTTTTTTTTTTTCTTTTTACAAACTAACTACTTCCAGTGAGAAAAAAATGAAAGAATACAAGAGCACACAAAAAACTAAGCCCACAAAACCTCTGCTAAAGGAAGATTCTAATTAAGTAAAATGTTACCTAGAGAATAATTACAAAAAAGTCTTCGAAACTGAAGCCTAAAGAAAAGCATGCTTTTAGTGGGAGCTCTTTAGTCGAGTTTTTAGCATCCTATGTTGAGTGAGATCTCTTACAGCCCTTGTTCCATGTTTGATTAAAATTAAAAGCTAGAGGAAGAAAATTAATGACTCGATCTTAAATTGGAGGCCATTGTTAAGTCTATGAATAATCCTTCAGAGGAACAGCAATAAACAGAATGCATGTCATACAAATTCTCTTTACAAAGAAAGTTTAGTAAACCTCCAAATTTTAACAATATGCAGGTCCTTGAACCTCAGCTATTCTCTCCACTAGCTCAGATTCTTTCTTCAAAATTTCTTCTACAGTATAGCCTTTTTCAACAAGCAGCTTGATCACCCACCGCCTGCCAAGAACTGACGTGCTTAATTTATTTAAAAAAATTAGGGAACTTTTTTTTCTTATCGAGGTCGAAAAAGAAATGCACAATTATCGCATGCCCTACATAAGCTTGCAAAAATATTCCCCCAAACAGAACTAATTACAAAAGGAGGATAATTACAGAACAAATTAGATAAGGGAACACCATGAGGAATAATAAAATTTGGCCATCTCAAAAACCTTGTTCCATTCATTCTGTATCATTAAACAGTACGAGCTTAAAAACTTTTTGACAAAACAAAAACCCTACAATATACCAATGCAGCAGCTACTTTGAGGGACAAAGAAAATTGTTTATCGTTAAAGAACTGAAACCTATATTTTAGAAATGAAACCATAAAGAAAAGAATATGGGTTTCTTAATAATAATACCATCCTGTATCATTAAACAGTACGAGCTTGAGGGATAAAGAAAATTGTTTACCAGTACGAGCTTAAAAACTTTTTGACAAAACAAAAACCCTACAATATACCAATGCAGCAGCTACTTTGAGGGATAAAGAAAATTGTTTATCATTAAAGAATTGAAGCCTATATTTTAGAAATGAAACCATAAAGAAAAGGATATGGGTTTCTTAATAATAATACCATCCTCAATTAGAGTAACTGGAGGGTAATAATACCCTATCCTCTAACAGTATCATATCAGTATGAACAAACTTGCACCAATTACTGAATCCTTACCTGTGGCTCCATGCTTGTTCACTCTTGGGGAAATATATAAGTACAAGTTTTGACAGGAGAAGTTCATCCAAATAAATCGAGAGATTTTGTTTCTTTGACAATATGAATTTCCTGCAGGTCATGTACATGGTACAATCAGGATGATTCCTATTTCAATTTACACCACGAGATAGCAAGTCAACAATAAAATTTCTGAGTAAACCAAAGGAGGCCAGGTTCTTTGGTTTAATCTTCTTCCTTTCTTTTCCTTTTTCTTTTTTCTTATGAAGCAAACCACTTTCATTGAAAAAAAAATGAAAGAATACAAATACATACAAAAAAACCAAGCCCACTAAAGAAAAGGGAACCAATCAAGCAAAACAGTACCTGAAAAACTTTGAAGTCGAATATTGTTATGTTTCTTATTCCATTCTAAAATAAGTTCGATGTTCTTTGGTTTAATCTTGGAATAACCACTGTTATCAATAGAAGTTTGATGTTTCTTATTCCATTCTAAAATAAGTCATGGTCCTTCCATTCAAAAAAGCAACAAATCTTTTACCGATAGGCCAGGACATACTATCTTTTGCTCCTCAAGTGAATTGCTTGTAACAAACTAGTAGTTGAATACTCGAATTGATACTTCCAAATTTAGAACTGAACTCTTATAAAGGGAAGTAGGACATGGAGATAGCCAATAAAATAATAATACTAAATTATTAGCATTTCAACATTGGGAAAAGATACACCAAATAAGAAACAAGCAAAAACCTTGAATTCCAAGCAGTGCCAAAATCGCAGCTCAGCAACAAAAGAGCCCTGCTATGCTTCATGACGTCACTTTCAATAATGTTCAATGAATTTGGTAATCCATATGAAGAATTTCCAGCCACAGTTTGACTATCTTGGTTGCAAGAGCTCCTATATTTCCTAATAGCAGCCATAAATGTGTTTCTAGCTGCTATATACAAAGGATGAAGGATTTGTGTTGATATGCCCAACTTATGGTCTTGTAGCCAAAAATCTGATTTTTCGTTCCCCGTAATTTCAGAGGTAGCACTTTTAGAGCTGCCTACCTCTTCATTCAATTTGTCAAACTGGGATGGATGTACAAATCCAATCTCGTCGCTGGATTCATGCAATAGTAGGACAGAAAGACGGTCAATCAACTACCAAATATTACAAGGCACGAACAACACAAATTCTGTACTAGTCTTCAAAGAAATGCTATCCCCATAATCAAACAAATTTGGTTTCGAATCTGGGGAGTATCAGAACTTGCGAATAGGATAATTTCCAAATTTCAACAAATTGAAACTTCCCTACAACTAGAACTGTAACTAGACGTTAATTTTTTTTATTCCACTACGACGATGTTAAAACCATAACTAACAAAGGGGTTTCTCTCATCAAACTGAGACGATAAATTGCATGAATTTTCGGGGAAGGCAAACTCGAACAAAGGAGAATCTAATTTTTTTAATTGGATACTTACATCAGAGGGTCAGATTGTAAAATTCGTTCGAATTGGCTCAGCAAATCCGCGGCTTTCGCTTCGAAATCAGTTCTTTCAGCCATTTTTGCGTTTCTTGCTGCCTGAGTGTGAGATTTGAAAGCAAAAGGCGTGTATATGTTTGTCTTTTTTTTTTTTTTTTTTTTTTTTTTGTCTTTTTTCTTTTTTTCCTTGTTCGATAACCTCTATTTTGCGGTCCAAATGAAAAATGGCCACCTGTAAAAAAAAAAAAAAATAATAATAAGTAGTCTTTTGCTGGCATCATCCACTTGTAATTTTACCTATTCACTCTTGAGACCCTCTTCGTATGCCTGCCACTACTAAGGAACTCGATACTCGATGGCTCGTTACTCGTTCCTCGACAATGAGTCACTCGATACTCTATGCACGGTGTACGACGACACTCGACACGTGCTATGCCCATCATACTCGATTAGGCCACGTCATACTTGATACTTAACACTCTTTATACTCGATCCTTTCGAATTACCCGCGCAACATTCTTCCTGCTTTGCAATTAATGCTCATGTATGAACATTCACAAATTGGGGAATTACCTGACAGCTCAGACAATTCTTTCAAATTAATGTCTTGAAAAGTGAAGTAATTTTTTTATTAACAAAAAACAAACACAACATTTGAAATACAAAAGCACAAAATCGTGCTCACTTTCCATCCAAAAAACCCACTTCATAAAATCTGAACTTGTTAATAAAAATCACGATACTCGACACTGATCATTGTAGACATCCAGTTTCACAGCTCAAGTAAGTGTGCTACTCTTTTGCTCTTTTTTGCTCAATTTTTTTTACTTTTGTGTGTGAGACCTCGAATGTTGAAAAGAGAACGAGTGTGAGTTTGTGAGTGCGCACTGAGACAAGCGAGTAGCTCCCAGTGGAGCGAAGATGAGGGGAGAGAAAACTATGAAACAGTAAGCATCGAGTTGAGAGTATCGAGTAATGAACGGCGAGAGTCGAGCGCCAAGCGTCGAGTAGCGTGTATCAAGGAGCGAGTATTTAACAAAAACCTATTTCCCCCACGGCTCATTTTCCATATTGTTTTTCTTGAAGGATGTCGAAGTATATATTCATATGTTATGGTGGTACTTGAGACGACACAGAAGAACGCTATATTGGAGGCCGTTTGAAGGGTTTGTTAGTTTCGAGCACATTGATGTATAATGAGTTGGTCAATCTAGTACATGAGAACATGCAAGTTAGTTCGATAGAGTTCAAGATTATAATGAGGGTGACATATAAGCTAGATATTGATTCTCCTCTAGTACAGTTAATGGACGATGCTAATGTCCAATTTCTCCTCTCATAGTACGATCGTACTAGATCTAAGATATTTGTAAGTCTTGAGGAAATTCAGTCATTGTTGAAGTCCATCATCACTCCAAATACTAATAAATATTCTATTCATTTTTTTATATAAAATATTCTATTCATAGAGTTATACTTAAATTAGTACATAAAAATGGAGATTTAAACATGTGACTTCTAAGACATTGTTAAGGTCTTAAACAATTGATATATATGTTTATGTTGATCTTCCTAATCGTTAGATGCATTATGAATGCACAATGGTTAATTTATCACTCATATGAGATTACGGGATAGAATTTTAGAGGTTGCACTTTTGAGAACGCAAAGGAAAACCCTAGGCGGCGTGCAGGTCTTCACGTAGATACGACCACCAAGAGTTTCTGTGGTCACATAACACATCTGGTCTTCGTGGGTCTGCTCACGCCATTCATCACTGTGGATCTTGTCGTTCGTGCAGGTTCATCCACCAAGGTGCTTGTAGTTCATGTTGTGTAGCCCGTCATTCGTCTGCCAAGGTGTTTGTGATTACTATGGGTTTGAGAGGGTCTTGGAGGCAGTGGTGGTGGGGCCAAATGGAGATGTCTTAGATTCGTTGATTGGTTTTGGTGGCTATGGGTAGGTGTCGCTCTTCAATGAAGAAGGGTTTGCAACTTTCTAAGAGCTTTTCGATGCCGGTTGGAGCGTCTAGTAAAGATTTAGAGGATGACTTGTTTCCTTCATCGGTGGACGTTTTTCCTCCGACAATTTTAGGAGGAGGGGTTTGTCGTTGAGGAGAACGTGGGTTTTTATAGTGCTTTAGTGTTGAGAAATGTAGTTGATCGGTTTGAGAGACTGTGGGGTAGCCATCATCTGTGGTAGAGGAGGACGTCGCGCGATGGTGTAGGTGTTATCATAGGACTGTGACAGCATATCTTGTTCGGAGACATTCTAAATGATGGTCCTATGAGCCCATAATGCATCATTTAGTTGCAATGACCAATTATTCCTTGAAGGATCAACGATATTTTTCTGAATTGCATAGACCCCGCAATTAGACAACTCTGCTTGACCGTTAGTTTGCGAATGATATATTGTCACAGTCCTATGATGAACGTTGTACCTAGTTATAGACAGACTTGAAATGATGCAATAAAGAAAATGTGTCTCCCAAATTTGTTGAAGATGTTCCTAGTAGAAGTTTCATTATTGTCTTGACATCATTTGCACGAGTGGCTACAAATTTAACCTATTTTGACACATAATCAACTACAAGTAGTATGTAGTTTTAGCCCAAGAAAGTTGCAAAAGACTCCATAAAATCCATACCCCATATACCAAAGATTTCCATCTGAATATGTAGTTTAAGGGCATTTCATTATAGGTTGTGATGGTCCCAGTCCTTTCATAGACATTACTCTCTTAGTAAACTCGTATGCGTTTTTGAAGAATGTGGGCTAAAAGTATCCATTTTCCAACACCTTTATAAGTTATGTACGAGGGTTAAAAGATGAACTTCTCCTAGCTAGCTTAAGAAATTAATATCTTTACCATTATTACACATATATTTGTTGCTTTAAGATTGATGTGTTTAATTATGATTGACTTTGAGAGCGTTAAAGTGATTATGAAATCATTTTAACCATTCTTTGCGTTCGGTAAAACTAATTATAAATGAATAATTTAAAATTATCACTTTCCGTGAAAACTTTCAAAAGTGAATTCTCTTAGAATTAGATGTTGTCTTCCTAACAAATTTTAACATTTTGATTTTTATCCTTCAAGAAACTAAGATTAATTTTTAATACTTATTATACTTTTGTGTTCTAACCTTCAATATGCTTAATCTCTTGATTTTCCATTATTTTAACGGTAGTCTTTAAACAATCTTTCATAATTAGTAAGGTGTTTTCTTTTTCTTCTATTTTTAAAGTTTCCTGTAATCTATCAAATTTTTAATATAAATTCACTTAATTACACTCCAAGTGTTCATCGACTATCTCTCTTTCTCTCTTTTTTTTTATATTTTTTTCTCTTTTTTATTTATAATTTCAATTTTTTTAAAAATGCTCATTTTATCTAATTCACATCAAATACTTAAATAATCTCATTTATTCAAGTTAAATTCAAAAATAAATTTTCAAAAAAAAAAAAAAACACCTTTCACGTTAAAGGAAAATCTATCTAAATTACTTTTGTAAAATCAATTAAGATTTCAAATCTAAATTTTCTCCATAGCTGACTTTTAGTTTCCATCAATATCTTTTTTTTTGTTTTTTTTTTAATTTTGTTAATAGACATTGCCTACAAATTTTCTAATTCAAGTATCTCTTAATTATTTTTTTCAACTTTTCTCTTCTTTTTTTTCTCACTTTTTTATGATTAGAAGTAGCTAGATATCATACCTCCATTTTTTTTTTTTTATTTGTTTAAGGTATGTTATCTTTTTCAATTCGAATTATATTTTTTCTAAAACCCTTATGAATATAAAATAAATCAAACATGATTGTATCATTTTTATATGAATTATCTAACATAAACTTGCTATATCCTTACAATAAACAGACAAAGAACTAATTAAATGCTAATTAATTTAAATTAACAACTAAGTTAATATAGACTAAATTATATAATTATCTAATGTTTCTCCTTCATCAAAATATAGCAAGAAAGATATGTTAAATTTATGATATATTTATATATAAAGAAACAAAAAAGTTGTAACTTTTTTGAAATATATATTAAATTTATGGACGAAACTCTTTTCATTTTTAAAATTACTAATTCTAATTTTAGTAATTCTAGCTATAAGACACGTGCATCGCTCGTGGTCAAAAATCTTTTGAACATTTATATTAGTGAAATTTCAATATCAAATGAATTTAAATTTTATTAAATTTAAATAATAAATATCTTACCTTAGAATTAAAATAATAAATGGAGTTAATGGCCAAAACTATTTTTATCTTATTTTAAGTTAATTCACAATAAATATAAAATGAGTTGCACATAGTTGAGGATCTTTAGAATACTTTAGAATATAAATTTTGATGGTGACATATAAATTTTAAAACAATATATTTTTCATGAAAGTTTAAATCGTAAATATGTTGCATGAAATTAAAAAGTAATGAACGAACAATATAAGTCATCAACTAACTCATAAATAATAATATCTTTAAGGAATACTGATTTTGATGACATGCTCGTGATTCTAAAAGATTTGTTTCCTCCTACATAAATAGCATAAATGTTATTATTAGAGTACATTTGAGAATATATTCAAATAAAAAGTTAGAGATATATATGATCTTAATACCTTTGTTTTAGATCTTTTGAATCTATCAAGTTTGATTCAATTAAGATGATGATCATCAGTATTCTTGACATAGATAGTTCTCCTAACATAAGGAATTAAAAATATTAAATTCAAATACATGAAAAATAGATTAAAATGTATCATTAAACATAGAAGTCATCAGAACTCTCACCTTAAAAAAAAAAAAAAAAAAAAAAAAAAAAAAAAAAAAAAAAAAAAATCTTATAAGATAACTAAGATTCTGATAAAGTTGAAAATATAGAAATCTAATCAAACGTCAAACTGAAAATAACAAAGTAATTAAACTATATTAAAATAGAAATGCATAATTAATAATTTTGTTTAAGAGTAGTTGACTATGTACAATAATAATAATATAAACTTTCGTGAACTAACAAAAACTACTTAGAATTTAAATTTTAAAATAAGACAAATTTACAAATATTTATTATTGTTGAAAGGAAGACACTCCATGTAAATGTGTCACAAAAATATATTAAATAATTTGCCAATTAAGAGGAGATTCATTTGGCAAATCGAAAAAATGAAAAGTTTTATATAATTTTTCACAGAGAACCGTGGAAACATTGATTCGAAACATAGAATAATGAATGAAATTGTGGCAGCCTTTCTGTTCCATTTCTTCTATTGTGTTGTCGATTTTTTAATCCAATTTGCAATTACTAAATTTTTAAATAAAAAATAATCACCATTTTTAACACTCCATCTTCAACCTTAGCATTTAATTTCACATCTCTCCTTCTCCCCTTTTCTTCATTCGAACTCATTTCAATTTATTCACTTCTGACTAAATTCTTGTTTAATTTTGCTTCTTCTTCTTTCAATCCAAATTTCAGTTCATATATTAAATAATTTTCTAATTAAGAAAAAATTCATTTGGCAAATTAAAAATTAATATGAAACTAAATTTCCTATTCATCATAATTTAAATTTGAAAATAAAACGAATATTTGTTAGTTTTGAAAACAAATCCACTATCAAAATTTAAACTTCAAAATACTATGAATCTAAATTTAAATTTAAAGTTAAAAATCAAACCTTTTCGTAAGAAAATAAGTTTATGGATTATTACGACTTCATTCTTGCATGTTCAAATGTTTTCTCTACAAAGAATAAAAACTTCTATTATCATTCTAAAATTCTTTCTATCATATGACATTCTGAAAATGGAGATGGAGCTAAAGATGAAAAATGTTTAGTTATTAGGGGAAGGAATGTGTTTTATTTATAAAGGATTTGTCAAGAGGATTTCGTGAAAACCAAAAACATGTGATTTTTTTTCTATTGGAGGTATACATTCTGAAAATAACACAAATATTTGTTAGGGTTGAAAACAAATCTACTAATCAATAATGAATCAATTTTTAAACTTAAAGATACTTCAAATATCTAGTTTTTTTCCAAATATATCTACTAATGAATAGTAATGAATCAAAAATTAAATTTGGAGATAATAATCATACATTTTCGTTGAAGAAAATAAGTTTATAGATTATCACTATTTCATTATGGCATGATCCAATATTTTCTCGAAGAACGGAAACTTCTGTTATCATTCTTGAATGATTTCTATTATATGACATTCTAAAAATGAAGATGGTGCAAAGAAAAATAATAGAGTTTGTTATTCTTTAAAAAATGTTTAGTTATTATGTGAAAGATGTGTTTTTATTTGTAAATGATGTGTCAAAGAGGATTTCATGGAAAGGTGAAAAGGTGTGATATCTTTTACTATTATATTATTTTTTTCTTGTTCGAGTTGTACGTTGAAGTGACGGCAAATAGGAATGGTGTGTATTGAAAGGTTGCAAGGGTAAAATGGGTATTGTGAAAAGATTTATGGGCAAAAAAGGAATGTAAAAATTCTCTCTTTTTGCCCCTTTTAGTATAGTATAGATAGATATAGATCGATATAGATTTAATATAGTACAGAAGATTTTCAAGTAAAAATTTGTTATTTTTATAATAATAAGTTTTTTGTTCAACTACTTTATGCAATACTTATTTGTGAATATAATTTTTTTTTGTTAAAAGTAATTATTAAAAATAACATTTAGGATTATTTTATATACAGATTTGGTCCAATTGGTACCTTTATTGTTTGTGAATATTTTCTTTCCTTCCAATTGGACATTTTTTAAACAACCTCAATTTGAATATTGATATTGTCACATGTATAAAACTAAATAATAAAACTTATAAATTGAATGTAACATTTTTAATATTTAATACCTTTTTTAAATGTTGAGTTAAAGGCTCGAGTGTTTTTTCATTAAAAAGAGAAAAAACGTAATTGCAAAAAATGCTTACAAAATTCATACATTTATTATGCTTACAACATTTGTACATTTATTACTAAGCTTTTAACTTAAATTTTCAAGATCCAATGTTCACTATAAATACTTCACTCTCATTCTCTCAATACACACCAACGAACAAATATATCTGTCTCTCTTACTTTCTCTCATTTCTCTCCTTAGCTCTTTTAAGAGCAATTGGCTAAAATATTGGTGTTTTAGTTGTGGAGCTTTGAGCTCAACCTTTAAGTGCAGAGTGGTTTGAGCTTCACAACGTTTCAGTTGGGTTGTTGTATCCTGGAGGGGACAAGTCAGAGAATATTTGTTACACCGGTGGTTGATATTAAAAAATTTCAATACACACCGTAGAGGGCTTGAATCTCCTTAAAGAGAGCGAGATATTTGTGCCTCAACCTAATTGTTTACGTGTCTGTTTCTCAATATTTACTCTATTTTTCTCTGTTATTTATAATTCCCCCATCAATTGTAAGGAGATTCATAGATGGAGTCTACTATTGAGAAACCGAATGAGAATGTCGGAGATCTTAACAAGCCATTTCGATTTAAAGGAGCACACTTCAAAAGATGGAAAGGGAAAGTAATAAGTAACCCTCGACTCTCAGCCCCTAAGAATGGCTAGACGACGGATTACTTAGACGATCAACAAAACCACGGATCGGACAAAGCTTGCGGCTCCCATCGGCCTTTGATCTTCGAATCACTCCACAAGCAAGGTCAATCAAGTCAAGCTTGAATGATTCTGAACATGCAATCTAAACGCCATAGAATTGCAAAGGAAACATAGCTCAAGGCTAAAACAAAGCTCAAAGGCTATTTTTACTACATTTTTCAAAGTCTCTCCACAATGGGAAGAAAAGAGGCCTTTATATAGCCTTTACACCCTAAACATAAATGAGAAAAGAAAAACCAAAAGACACAAACTTAAATGGCTAATTTATGGAGAACAAAGTAACCTACACGAGTTTCAATTCTCCATAACCCCCATATTAAAACAAGCCTTAAATAAAATAAAACAAAAATTGAAATTACAATTAAATACCCAAAAAAAAAAGTGTTGTCCTTTTTTAATATTCCATAAATTAGCTTCAACTTGACTTTCATTAATTTAAATAAGACTTCATTAAATGCAAGTTAGAATGCATTTAATGCATCTTCATCTTGAAGCTCAACTTTATATAGCATGTATGGAAGAACTCCAACATTTCTACAATCTCTTCCTTGAGGTCACCATAGCTTGAATATTAGTGATTAAAGCTTGTGTAGCTTTGGCTCTTGACCTTGTAATGGGACTTTGAGGCATGGTAATTGATGTTGTTTGGTTCACATCATCTTCCCCCTCTTGAGAAGGATTCGTCCTCGAATCACAGCCATCACCTACATTAAAAGGACTCAAATCAGCAACGTTAAAGGTAGCACTAACACCAAACTCACCCGGTAAATCAATTTTATAAGCATTGTCATTTATACGCTCTAGAACTTGGAAAGGTCCATCTCCGCATGGAAAAAGCTTGGATTTTCTTTGAGTTGGAAATCTTTCCTTTCGAAAATGCACCCAAACCCAATCTCCCGGTTTGAAGACTAAAAGCTTACGTCCTTTATTTATTTTTTAAACAACTTTTGAATTTTGCTTCTCAATTTGCTCTTTAACTTGCTTATGCAGCTTATGAACAAACTCAACCTTTGCATTTGCATCAAAACTAACAAACTCATTAGGAGGCATAGGTAATAATCCATAGGTGTTAAAGGATTAAAGCCATAAACAATTTCAAAAGGCGTGCATTTAGTAGTGCTATGAATAGCCCTATTATATGCAAATTCTATGAATGGCAAACAATCCTCCCAAGTCTTTAGATTCTTATCAATAATAGCCTTAAGCATAGTAGTCATGGTTCTATTAACAACCTCGGTTTGTCCATCCTTTTGAGGATGACAAGTAGTTGAGTACATAAGCTTAGTTCCCAATTTACCCCACAAAACACGCCAAAAGTGACTTAAAAAGTTAACATCACGATCACTAACTATGCTCTTAGGAATGTCATGTAATCTCACAACCTCCCGAAAGAATAAGTCAACAATATGTTTCGCATCATCAGTTTTGTGACAAGGAATAAAATGAGCCATTTTACTAAATCTATCAATCACAACAAAGATGCTATCCCTACCTTTTTGAGTTCTAGGTAAGCCTAGAACAAAATCCATTGATATATCAATCCAAGGACCAGTAGGAACAGGTAAAGGAGAATACAAACCATGGGGTTGAAGCCTAGACTTAGCTTGTTTACATGTTATGCATCGAGCACACACTTTATGAACATCATGTCTCATTTTAGGCCAATAAAAATGTTCAACAAGCATATCATAAGTTCTTCAAAATGTGCCATTAACCCACCCCCATGAGCTTCCCTTACAAGTAACTCACGAATGGAACAAAATGGAATGCAAAGTTTGCCTTTTCTAAACAGAAATCTGTCAAATAGCATGTAATCATGCACAATAAGTCATTTTTCACAAGATTCAACAAAAGGAGCAAAGAACACATCATGATGATACAAAGCCTTGATATGATCAAACCTAACAACTTAGTATTCGAAGCATTTAGTAGAGCATACCTTTGTGATAAAGCATCTGCAACAATGTCCTCCCTACCTTGTTTGTACTTTATCACATAAGGGAATGTTTCGATGAACTCAAGCCACTTGGCATGTCTTTGATTGATCTTTTTTTGTCCTCTCAAATGCTTTAAACTCTCATGATCCATATGTATAACGAACTCTTTAGGCCATAGATAATGTTGTCATGTTTGTAATGCACGAACCAAAGCATAAAGTTCTTTGTCATAAGTTGGATACCGCAAAGAACCACCATTCAACTTTTCACTAAAGAACATTAAAGGTCTTTGATTTTGCATCAAAACAGCATGTATCCCTATTCCACTAGCATCACATTCAATTTCAAAAGTTAAGTCAAAATTAGGTAATGCAAGCAATGGAGCCGAACTCAATTTATCTTTTAAAGTGTTAAAAGAAAGTTGTTGGTCTGGTCCCCAAACAAAAGAAACATTCTTCTTAACTAGTTCATTTAAAGGTGATGCAATTGTACTAAATTCCTTAATGAACCTACGATTGAATCCCCCAAGACCATGAAAACTTCTTACCTCACTTACACTTTTAGGCTTAGGCCAATCTCTTATAGCCCTTACCTTCTTCTCATCGACTACAACACCTTTAGATGAAACTACAAATCCAAGAAAATTTACTTTTTCCATGCAAGAGCTACATTTCTTTAAATTTGCATACAAGCATTCTGATAGATCTCCGGGCATCAAAGTGTACACCCGGAGATATAGGAAAAAGAATATGCAATAAGTAGTTAGTAGTGGGCCAGGTTGTTAGGATTGTTAGTAGTTAGTGGGCCCGGTTGTTAGGATTTGTTAGTAGTTAGTGGGCCCGGGTTGTTAGGATTTGTTAGGGGGAGATTTTGCCTTTATATAAGGGTAAAGAGAGAGGGTTAGGGTATCTTGTGAGGGAAGTAATTTGTAATTGTTTTATGAGGAAAACTTGAGGAGAGGAAGGGGAAGCTCTTGAATTCTTCCCCGTTCTTTGATAAATAAAGTGTTAAGGCTAAGGCCTATCATTTTGGTATCAGAGCGATTGTTCCGGGATGGTTGAAAAAATGGAAGCAAGAGTAGTAGAGCTGGAGGAAAGCTTACGGGGATCATTGTCAAGTAGGTGAGTTAGAAGAGAAACTCGGCGAGTTGGAAGAGAAACTTGACTCGCGTTTGACAGAAGCAGAGGTGAATCGTGCAAAGGCGGAATTGAGGATAGAGAAGTCGCTAGAGATGATCATGCGACGAATGGAGCGTGGGCGGCGAACAGCCAGGCGAAGCTTCGTCTGAAAGAACTGTTACGGATAAGGGAAAGAAACTGAGGGAGGAGGATACGAGCCAGGAAGGCCAAGGTACGCGCCTGAAAAGGGGAGAGGGAATCAGTGCGCCGACTGCTCCGAATAATTCGGAAGTACCGTTGTTCGATATGAGATTGCGTAAGCTCGGGTTCCAGTATTCAAAGGTGAGGTTGGGGAGAATGCAGATGGCTGGTTACACCGAGTTGAACGCTATTTTGTGGTGAATCGGCTTACGGAAAGGGACAAGTTGGATGCGGCGATACTGTGTTTAGAGGGAGAAGCTCTCGACTGGTATCAATGGCAAGATGGCCGGTCAAAAATAGAGAATTGGGCAGAGTTCCGGCAATTATTGTGGAGGCGATTTAGGCCATCCGATCAAAGCGATAAGCATGCTCGGTTAATGAAGTTGCAGCAAGACACAACCGTCAGAGAATATCGTCGGCGCTTCGAGCAGTATTCGGCGGGATTAAAGGACATGAGTGATGCAGCTCTGGAGAGTAAGTTCGTGTGTGGGCTCAAGGAAGATATTCAAAGCGAGATGCGAAAATTAAATCAGGGGGCCTCGCGGCTAAGATGGAAATGGCCCAAGTCATCGAGGACGAATTGGCGGTGGAATTAAAAAGGATCCAGGGCGCGGCGAGTATCCAGACCTCAAATAAAAATGTGGCGAGCTCCCTTCATGCGACCACCGGTAGCGGCTCATCTGGAACTGGGTACGCGGCGAGTTCTACCGCAGGAGGGCAAGCGCGAACGATTACCATCGGTCCTCATCGCGCGTCGACTACAACGTCGACCTCCGTCGAGCGTGGGGTGGGAAACCGGCATCGTCAACGGCGCCGTATCGGAGATTGACGGACAGTGAGATGCAATTAAAGCGGAAAAGGGGCTATGTTACAGATGCGATGGGAAATTCAGCGCTGGCCACCGTTGTCCCAAGAAGGAGTTGAATATTATCGCTGTCCAGGAATGTGGGGATGTCAGCGAGAATCTGGAAGAGAAGGATGTGGTAGCAGAGGAGGAGGAGAGTATGGAGCCGTCAGAAGCGGAGATTGCACCTTGTCCTTGATTCGCTCGCGGGGGTGGACTCTCCAAGACTGTCAAAATTAAGGGGGAGATCCAAGGGAAGGAAGTGGTGGTATTAATTGATGGGGGAGCAACGCACATTTTATATCTGAGGATGTGGTTGAGCAACTGAAATTACCGGTGTCGCCTTCTGAAGGGTATGGTGTAATGCTGGGTACCGGGGGAACCGTGCGCGCGGTTGGGATTTGTCGGGGGGTGCTTTTAACCATCTCTGAATTAGCTATTATGCAGATTTTCTGCCGCTGCCGCTGGGCAGTGCTGACGTTATATTGGGGGTAACATGGTTGGAAACGTTGGGTAAGATCCAGTTTGATTATCGCCTGTCAGAAATGGATTTTTGGATTGGAGGATGGCAGGTGCATCTATGCGGCGACCGGAGCTTAGTCAAATCCCAAATTTCGCTCAAATCCATGATGAAATCGTGGGCGCAGGAGGACCAAAGGATGTTGATAGAGTTGAGTGCGGTGGAGCGTTTGGTGATGGACGCCTCTGGGGATTGCCGCGAGGAGGCGTTGACATCGACACCACCGCAAGTGGCCAAGTTGTTAAGAAAGTTTGCGGTAGTCTTTGAACCGTTGCACGCATTACCCCCTGAACGCCAACATGATCATGCGATAGAACTCCATCTTGGGGCAGGTCCGGTTAATGTGCGGCCATATCGGTATCCCCAGTTTCAAAAGGATGAGATTGAACGCTTGGTGACTGAAATGTTGCCGCAGGGATCATTCAGCCTAGCCGCAGCCCGTTTTCAAGTCCAGTCTTATTAGTCAAGAAAAAAGATGGTAGTTGGCGCTTTTGTGTGGATTATCGCGCACTCAATGATGCGACCGTTTCTGATAAATATCCAATCCCCGTGGTTGACGAGTTATTGGACGAGTTGTGGGGGGCTGTGGTATTTTCTAAGATCGATTTGAAATCTGGGTATCACCAGATACGAGTTCGCACAACTGATGTGCACAAAACAACATTTCGCACCCATGAAGGACATTATGAATTTGTGGTGATGCCCTTTGGCCTGAAAAATGCGCCGGCGACTTTCCAATCGATCATGAACGATATCTTGCGGCCACATTTGCAAAGGTTTGCGTTGGTCTTCTTCGATGACATCCTGATTTATTCCATCGCTGGAGGAGCACATCACTCATTGGAAATAGTGTTGAGGTTGTTGCGGGAGCATCAGTTGGTGGCCAACTTTAAAAAATGTCAGTTTGCGGTGGATAGGATAGAGTACTTGGGCCATATTATTTCAGCGAACGGTGTCGCCGCGGATCCGGTTAAGGTCGAGGCCATGGTGAACTGGTCGCCCCCTAAGAATGTTAAGGAGTTAAGAGGCTTCTTGGGGCTCACGGGATACTATCGCAAGTTTGTGGCCAACTATGGCTCCATCGCATTGCCCTTAACGCAACAGCTGAAGAAGGGGGGATTTGCGTGGAATACAGAAGCGCAAGAAGCTTTTCAACGCTTAAAGTCAGCGATGGTTGACATTCCGACCCTGAGTATTCCGGATTTCTCTCAGCCATTTGTTGTCGAAACGGATGCGTCAGGGATAGGTGTGGGAGCCGTGCTGATGCAAAACCAAAGACCTCTTGCCTACTTTAGTCGTGCCTTGCCCCCAACTCATCGCTTCAAGGCCGTCTATGAACGCGAATTGATGGCAATTGTGTTTGCGGTACAAAAATGGCGTGCGTATTTATTGGGGCGCCGCTTTGTGGTCCGCACTGATCAACGCAGTCTCAAATTTTTGTTGGAACAACGCGTGATCGCAGGGGAGTACCAGCGCTGGATAGCGAAATTGATGGGCTATGACTTCTCGATTGAATATAAAAAGGCCGAGAGAATTCAGCAGCCGATGCGTTATCTCGGATGCCGCCTGCCATGGAATTCGGGTTTTTGAGTGTGATTGGTGGCATCAATACTTCCGTGTTTGAGGAACAGGTTCGAGAGGATGCTGGCCTTCACGCGATTGTGTTAGCTCTTCGACGCAAACAGTCGGCGCCAGCGGGGTATGCGTTACGCGGGGAGTTGTTGACTTTTCAAGGGCGTTTGGTCCTCCCAGCTACTTCGCCAACATTCCCCTCCTTTTAGCTGAGTTCCATAATAGTCTGGTGGGGGGCCATCAGGGTAGCCTGAAGACATATCAACGCTTGGCGCGTAAGGTGTATTGGACGGGAATGAAGGCTCGCGTTCGTAGCTTTGTGGCCAAATGCACCGTGTGTCAGCAGGCAAAGTACTTAACGTTGTCTCCCGCAGGCCTATTGCAAGCTCTCCCCATTCCCGACCAAATTTGGGACGATATTAGCATGGATTCATCGAAGGTTACCTAAGTCTGATAGTTGGAATACTATTTGGTAGTAGTTGATCGCCTGTCCAAGTATGCCCACTTTATACCTTTGAAACATCCCTTCTCCGCTAAGTCCTGGCAGCAATTTTTGTGAAGGAAGTGGTGCGCCTACATGGTTGTCCTCGCAGCATTGTATCCGATCGAGATAAATTTTCACTAGTTTGTTTTGGGAGGAACTCATGCGTTTACTAGGGACGCAATTACGGCGCAGCACGTATACCACCTCAAACAGATGGTCAAACGGAAGTGGTTAACAGAGGCGTTGAGACAATTTGCGTTGCTTTACCATGGGTACACCCAAACAGTGGTCCAATGGTTACCTTGGGCGGAATTCAACTAATACGGCTGTCCATTCTCGTCGCTAATTACGCCGTTTGAAGCAGTTATGGTCGCCCGCCGCCTTCCTGCTTCCCTATGACAAGGTGATAGCGTGGTACATGAGGTTGATCGCCTCTTGCACGAACGCGACGAGATGTTAAAAAAAATGAAGGCGTCGTTGCAGCGGGCACAACAGCGCATGATTAAGGCTGCGAACGCCAAGCGGCGGATGTGCAGTTCGATGTCAATGAGTGGGTTTATCTGAAACTCCACCCATATCGCCAGTCTTCCATCCATCGCCACGCGCATCCCAATTGGCTCCACGATTGTGGGTCCGTTTCAGGTCATCGCAAGGGTTGGTCCAGTGGCCTACGCTTGGCCTTGCCCCCTAATTCGAGTATACATGGTGTTTCATGTCTCCGTCCTAGCAAGGCTGTGGGCGCCTCTTACCAGTTTTTTTTCCTTCCACTCAAGCTAGCGCCTGACTTGTCGGTGGCAATTTCGCCCGAGGCAATCTCGGGATGCGACATTCCTCCTTACGATCAAGACATGGAAGTTCTTATCCAGTGGCGCATACTCTCCGGAGGATGCGACGTGGGAGCAGGCTGCTGGATCCGCACGCAATTTCGGACTCACCTGAGAACAAGGTGGCTCTTGGCGGGCGGTAATGATAGATCTCCGGGCATCAAGTGTACACCCGAAGAATAGGAAAAAGAATATGCAATAAGTAGTTAGTAGTGGGCCAGGTTGTTAGGATTTGTTAGTAGTTAGTGGCCCGGTTGTAGGATTGTTAGTAGTTAGTGGGCCCGGTTGTTAGGATTTGTTAGGGAGAGATTTTGCTTATATAAGGGTAAAGAGAGAGGGTTAGGGTATCTGTGAGGGAAGTAATTTGTAATGTTTTCTGAGGAAAACTTGAGGAGAGGAAGGGGAAGCTCTTGAATTCTTCCCCGTTCTTTGATAAATAAAGTGTTAAGGCTAAGGCCTATCACATTCCTTTCGCAAAGTAGTCAAAACATAACGTACATGCTCAACATGCTCATCTAAAGATGTAGAGTACACAAGAATGTCATCAAAATAGACAACCTGGTTCTGATACCAAATGATAAGTAACCCTCGACGCGTTAGATCTAACAACCATGTTGACAAACAAGACCTTTAGAACTCAACCGCAAAAGACCCCAAATCAACTTGATCAGCCCTAAGATGGCTAGACGACAGATTACTTAGACGATCAGCAAAACCACGGATCGGACAAAGCTTGCTGCTCCCATCGGCCCTTGATCTTCGAATCACTCCACAAGCAATGTCGATCAAGTCAAGCTTGAATGATTCTGAACATGCAATCTAAACGCCATAAAATTGCAAACTAAACATAGTTCGAGGTTAAAACAAAGCTCAAAGGTTATTTTTACTACATTTTTCAAAGTCTCTCCACAATGGGAAGAAAAGAGGCCTTTATATAGCCTTTACACCCTAAACATAAATGACAAAAGAAAAACCAAAGACACAAACTTAAATGGCTAATTATGGAGAAAAATAACTACATGAGTTTCAATTCTCCATAACCCCATATTAAAACAAGCCTTAATAAAATAAAACAAAATTGAAATACAATTAAATACCCAAAACAAAAGTGTTGTCCTTTTTTAATATTCCATAAATTAGCTTCAACTTGACTTTCATTAATTTAAATAAGACTTTATTAAATGCAAGTTATAATGCATTTAATGCATCTTCATCTTGAAGCTCAACTTTATATAGCATGTATGGAAGAACTCCAAATCTTCTAGGGATCTTGAGGCATGATAATTGATGTTGCTTGGTCACATCAAAAGTGTTGTTCTACTTAATCTCTCAAATGGCCTATGTCCTCACGGAAAAGAACCCAAAGAAGATTGATACTGAAGCATGGACCTTCAAGAGTTCATGGGACACCAAGAGAAAATTGACAAGTATAGAAAGATGAGTATAATTGTCGGTATTATCTTTTAAATTGTCTTGCTGATCATTTTTAGACTATTATGATACTACTTTTACGTCTGCCAAGAAAATATGGAAAGTCTTGCAGAATAAATATGATACTGAAGAAGCTGGTGCAAAAAATATGCTGCAAGTCGCTTTTTTCATTTTCAAATGAGGATGGAAAATCTGGGTAGAGCAAGCACAAGACTTTCAGATGATAGGGCTAAAGTAGCATCTGAAGGAATTAGATTGGAGACAATCTTATTGTTGCCGCATAATTGATAAACTTCCCCATCATGGAGAGAATTTCAGAAAAATATGCGTCACAAGCAAAAGGAAATTTCTCTGGAAGTATTAATTACTCGCATCCGTATAGATGAAGAAGCAAGAGGGCAAGATGCTTTGATTCAAGAAGGCAATAAAAATCTCACAAAGGTAAATCTAATATCTTCTAATCATATATCTAATGGTCAGATTCCTAAAAATAGTCATTTAAAGCCAAAGAAGAATAATATGAAAAAGAAGAATAAATCTCACTTTTCTAATCAAAAATATCCAAATCAAGTGAATAACAATCAAGCACATTCTCAACACTCCAAACCATTTTGTTTTGTTTGTGGCAAAAGTGGCATATTGCTCGAATTTGTAAATTCGGAAACGAGAACTTACCTCAGGCTAATGTTACCGTTAGTCATTTGTGGCTATGATACTGTATATATATGTTCAAAGTGTTGAAGGATGGTGGGCTGATTCTAGACCAATAGACATGTATGTTATGACAAAATTGGTTCAAATTTATACTCCTTTGAGGAGCCTAAAATAATAATGCTGGTGATTCTCATACCACCCAATTTTGGGATCTAGTGAGGTTGAATTAAAATTCACCTCTGGAAGGGTTCTAATTTTGAAAGATGTGCTTTACACACCCTCCATGAGGAACAATTTAATGTCGAGTTATCTTCTTAATAAAGCTGATTTTAAACAGACTATGGAATTTGATTAGTATGTGATAATAAAAAAGGGAATTTTCATTGGAAAAGGTTATGCATGTGATGGAATTTCAAATTAAACATTGAAAATATCAATAAAGCATCTACCAGTTCGGTTTATATGCTCTTCTTTAAATTATGGCATGCTCGAGTATGTCATATAAATAGTAAATATGTGGGGATAATGAGTAGCCTGGATTAATTCCTACTTAAAAAATAATTTTGAGAATGTGAAATATGTAGCAAAACTAAGATTACAAAAGGACCTCATAAAGTGTTTAGAGAAATATCGAATTATTAGAATTAATTCATACTGATTTTTGTGAATTTGAAGGAATTTTAACTAGAGGAGGAAATAGATATTTTATCACTTTTATCGATGATTTTTCAAAATATACTCATGTTATTTATTGAAAAATAAAAGTGATGCTTTTGAGAATTTTAAAAAATTTCTCCTCGAAGTTGAAAATCAATTTGGTAGAAAAATTAAAAGAATTAGAAGTGATAGAGGTCGAGAATATGAATCATTTGAATTCAATTCATATGTTGAATCATTAGGAACAATTCATTAGACTACTCCCCCATATTCACTTGCTTCTAATGGAGTAGTTGAGAGGAAAAATAGAACATTAATTGGTTTGACTAATGCAATGCTACTGCAATCAGGTGCATCTTTTAATCTTTGGGGTGAAGCAGTTTTGACTGTTTGTCATGTGTTAAATAGAGTGCCACATAAAAAGACAAGATTACACTTTTTCAATTATGGAAAGGGTATAAGCCAATTTGGGATATCTAAGAGTTGGGGATGTTTAGTTTTGTAAGCTAATAGATCCTAAAAGACCAAAATTAGGGTCTAAAGCTATCACTTCTGTTTTCTTATTGCAATAATAGTACAGCCTATAGATTTTTTGATATTGAGCATAATGTGATTTTTTAATCAAGCAATGCTATTTTTTATGAAGGAAAATTTCCTTTCAATTCAAGAAATAGTGGGGGTCAAAGTAGGGAACAAACTTCTAAGTTTGGTTCCTCTACTCCTAATGATAATAATGACCACAATTCTCTAGAATTGAGGAGTAAAAGAGCTAGAATTGTGAAAGATTTTGGTCCTGATTTTTATGTTTATAATATTCAGGAGACACCAATTTCTTTGCAAGAAGCTTTAACATCTCCAGATGCAATTTTCTGGAAGGAGGCTATAAATGATGAGATAGAATCACTATTGGGTGTAAATGGGTCCTGAGGAAAAAAACTCAAACCGGATGGTAGTATAGACAAGTATAAAGCTAGACTTGTTGCAAAAGGTTTCAAACAAAAGGAAGATTTAGACTTCTTTGATACATTTTCTCCGGTTACGAGAATCACATCCATTAGATTATTAATTGCATTGCTGCAATTTTTTATATATGAGTATTCATCAAATGGATGTGAAAACTTTTTCTAAATGGTTTTAGAAGAAATTTATATGGACCAACCTGAAGGTTTTATAGAACCTGGACAAGAGAACAAAGTGTGTAAGCTTACTAAATCCCTATATGGCTTAAAACAAGCTCCAAAGCAGTGACATGAAAAATTTGATTCTTGCATGTTAAATAATGGTTATAAACCAAATGAATGTGATAAATGCATCTATCATAAATCATGGAAAGATTCTCATGTTATTATTAGCCTATATGTTGATGATTTACTGATCTTTGGCTCAATATATTTGTTATAAATGAAACAAAAAATGTTGGCAATCATTTTGATATGAAAGATCTTGGTGAGGCTAATTTTATTCTGGGTATGAAAATAACGAAAACACCAGATGGATTTCTTCTTGATCAATCACATTATATTGATAAAATACTAAAAAAATACAAGTATTTTGATTGTAAACATGTATCTACACCATTTGATTCAAGTGTTCACTTATTTCCTATTAAAAATGAAAGTGAAGTAATTAATCAAAAGGAGTATGCTAGTATGATTGGTAGTCTACGATATGCAACAGATTGTACTAGACCTGACATTGCATATGCAGTAGGAGTTCTTAGCAGGTTTACAAGTAAGCTAGGTAAAGAGCTTGGCATGCCATCGATCGTGTTATGAAATATTTATTGGGAACAAAAGATCATGCTTACTTTAAAAAAATCTTGCTGTTATTGAAGGATTTCTGATGCTGATTGGAATCATTGTCAGGTGATTCTCTATCTACTACAGGTATATTTTTACCTTAGGAGGTAGTGCTATTTGTTGGAAGTCTAAAAAACAAACGATTATTGCCAACTCTACTATGGAAGCAGAGCTTATTGCTCTAGCTTCAGCCAGTGAGGAAGCAAGTTGGCTAAGAGATTTATTATATGAAATTCCAATGTGGGAGAAACCAATACCTCCTATCTTGATAAATTGTGATAGCACTACCACAATTGGTAGAGTAAAAAATCGTTTTTATAACGGTAAATCCAAACCTATAAGACGAAAACACAGTACTGTGAGATCTTATTTAAATAATGGGATCATTAATGTGAATTACATTAAATCTTGTGATAATCTTGCATATCCATTAACAAGGCCTTAACTAGAGAAAGGGTCTGGAACACATCGAGGGGAGGGGTTGAAGCCTTATAATTGTCATGAGCCATATATAAGGATACCCACTAGTGATCAAAGATCCTGAGAACTAGGTTCAAAGGGGAAAACGAATTATAAGGTGGCCGAGAAATGCACTATCTTTATATTTTAATTCATCCCTATGATGTGAGTGCATTATCCTATAATGATGTGGAGGGTTGAATTTTTCAATAAACTCTTAATAAAATTTGTAGCTCATATGAGTGGGATGTGTTATGTTATAGGAGCACCCTTGACAAATTTTACCTGTATGAGTATGAGAGTGAGGCCGCTCTCTATGAGAATAGGGGCTTATTCTCAAATATACTCATGAAATACGGGATTAGCACAAGGCCTTAAAGTGCTAACCAATAAAGCTCATGTCAACACCTGGATAATTATGTGTGGATAATAAGTTTTCTATTTCCCCTTTAGCGTTATAGTTCAAGTCAGAGGCCACGACTAACGCTGGAATAGAGATTATTATTTCACTAGTAAAGGTTCAATGCAAAGTCACACCTTTATGATGCACAATTATCTTTCTTTTACCAATTCTATTTTTATGTTTAATTTTAAATATTAAAAATGAGTGGGGGAATGTTGTAACATTTTTAATATTTAATATTTTTTTTAAATGTTAAGTTAAAGGCTCAAGTGTTTTTTCATTAAAAAAGAAAAAACTTAATTGCAAAAAATGCTTACAACATTAGTACATTTATTATGCTTACAACATTTGTACATTTATTACTAAGCTTTTAACTTAAATTTTCAAGATCCAAGGTTCACTATAAATACTTCACTCTCATTCTCTCAATACACACCAACGAACAAATATATTTTTTTCTCTTACTTTCTCTCTTACTTTCTCTCCTTAGCTCTTTTAAGAGCCATTGGCAAAAAGAAGGGTGTTTTAGTTGTGAAGCTTTGAGCTCAACCTTTCAGTGCAGAGTGGTTTGAGCTTCACAACTTTTCAGTTAGGTTGTTGTATCCTGAAGGGGAGAGGTCAGAGAATATCTGTTGCAGTTGATATTAAAAAATTTCAATACACACCGCAGAGGACTTGAATCTCCTTAAAGAGAGCGAGACATTTGCGTCTCAACCTAATTGTTTACGTGTCTATTTTCCTCTGTTTCTCAATTAAAATTCTTTTAATTCAACTTTTAGAAGTAAAAAAATTTAGTCTTATTAATGTAACAAATCCGTTTACCATTTTCAATTTTCACATTTATTGTAATAAAAGAAACAACAACTCAGTAATTGCTCTCATTGCATTAGATAATGTCAATTACTTTTTTCTATTTCAAAAAAATTGTTAATCATTGCCAATTACTTTTTCAATTTGAAAAAAAAAAATTACATTTTTAGTACTTACAAATGTTATTTTTTATTTAACTTGAACTGAAAAGAATATGAAAAACTACCTATTTATTTCTAGAAGTTAATTCTATAGATTTATGATTTTACATTTAATTAAAATTAATAATATGAATCGAAAGGTTTTGAGACCCAAAAGTTTTGTAACTTATTCATCTCTTACAATATATAAAGGTCTCTCTTTCTTTTTTTTTTTTTTTTTAACATGATTTAGTTCTATCTTTTTAATTTATTTTTCTTCATCCATTAGTTCCTCTGCATGAAGATTTTAAATTTAGAAGATTGCATTTCATAATGGTGTAGCACATTAAGTTTAGGAATTGTAAAAAATAGTATTTATTTGTAATTAGATATTTTGGTTTGATCTAAAACACCAATCAAATGTGAACATACACGTCTTTTAATAATTGTATGAAGCTGAGGTATCAACATCTTAAATATATTTTCATAGATTTTTTTTTAATGTTTAGGTATATGATAAGTTTTTAAATTTCATTTCCCGTCTTCTTCTATCATTTTCTAACCATAGAAAATAAACGTGATTTTTGTTATTTTTGTTATTTTATATTTTTAGTTAGCGCTTTTTAGTATTAAAAAAGAGAGAATATATTTAATTCTAAAAACTAACGGTAAGATTTATAACTTTACCTATAATTAATTTTAAAAAACTTAGTTACCTATAATTAATTTTTAAAAAAACTTAGCCCATATTTTACTTAATAATAATGGACTTTTAAAAAGTTCCTAAATTTTAATAGTTAGTTCTTAATAATAAAGGTCTAAGATATGTTGAAACAAATAATTAAAAGACATGCATAAAAATGAGAAACGAGAAGAATGCGAAAAGTTAGAATATGAAAATTTTGAATATTAAAAGTTTTATCAATTATATTCGTAAAAGGATTTATAAAACTTATGAATTTATTATAAGCATATAGAAAATTTATAATTTTTCGAGTTTTAATCATTTTTAACTTTCTACTACCACATAAATACTAATTTTTCAATGTATAACGAACCAACGTTGGATGCATGCTCAAATTTTTTCTTATAATTATTTTAAATACAGTAAATGAAATGAGAATTATAACAATATGATAATATAATTGAAAATATCACGTACAACGCATGTGTTAAAAAACTAGTGTGTGTATATATATATATATATATAATGTTTACTAAAACATTCATTTAGGTAGGGGTGTTCAAAAAACCCCAAAAAATATGATCAACCCAATCTAAACCCGTATGGTTTGGGTTGGGTTCAAATAGATAAAAAAAAAATTGGTAAAGGCAATGAGTAGCAATTTTAGGGATAATAACCAAGTGTATAACAACAATTTTTTTTTTTAAATGTTGTTATATATGCATACTTTGAATTAGATTGCTATATCTGCAATTGTCCCAAAATTTTATAGATAAGGTTGGTTCATGAGTTCACATAAAATAACTCAAACAAACCCGAACTTATCATTAATTTTAAAAAGTAGGTTGTTTTTACTTATGATACAATTCTTTTTACATATATTTATTTTTATTTCATGATTTTTTGGTTAATTTATTCTCCAACAACTCTTAAATTTAATTTTTTTTTTTTTTTTTTTTTTTTTTTTTTTTTTTGCAGTTTGGAAAGAAAATTTTGCTATTAATCTTGTTCGCACGAGGTTTTCTGAGAAACTTGTTTCGTGGAGTTGAACTTGTGTTTATATAAGTTTGATGCGGATGTGGTTCGATCTCTAGTACTTGATCCTCTGATTATCTCTCAACTGTACGCGTACGCTTGATGTATGGGAGCGGAGCGCGTGGATGCACGTGAAGTTGAAGACTTGGATGGATGTATGGATGTATGTATTCCAAGGAGCTTCCTGATTTAAGGGAGAATTCTCTCTAAGCTCTCTGAGTGTAAAATTTCTGAACCTTGTAAATGAGGAGAACTTCTCTATTTATAGAGTTCTCAGGTGGACTTTATGGGCTTGGGCTTGACTGGTCCATGGCCTGGCCCATTGGGCCAACTAATTGGATTTAGGCCTTTGGGCCATTTGGCCAAATTAAGTCTATTTTGGACTTAATTAAATTTTAGCCCAAACATTATAATTAATTGAACCAAAAATATTAATTGATCCACGATGAGGATGGAGACACGTGGCACCATCGACGTTGCCAAATTTTGTCTTCAATTTCAATTTAGGACACATGTAACATTCAATTAGTCCCAAATTTAATTATTTTATAATTTCGCCATTAATTTGGTAAATGACGTGACAATTTGTGATTGATCCAAAATTCCTCCTTCAACAAATCTTAATTAAATATATGAAAATAATTAAATAAAATTTTTACATATTAACATTTTACTTATTTTTTTAAAAAAAAAGTTTAAATAAATGACCCGACTAATCCGAAAAAACTAAACTCACATGTCTTATGGTTGGGTTGAGTTCATTATTTAGCAAGGATTATTTGGATCAAAGAAATTTACAACCCCCAACAATTAAATTGGGTCTATGTGCTTCAACCCAACTCATCCCACAAACACCTTACATTTAGATTCACTTAATATTTTATAATTGAGTTGGATTTGAGTCGACATTATTTAAGACAAATGACTTGAGTGAGAGATAATATTGCAAATCAAATTTTAGCAACATATGAATGATAGGAACAATTTCATTATTATTATTAATTTTGCATGATAATGTAAATATTAATAATATTTTTATCTTTTAATCCATGCTATTTTTTTATTTTACATAACTAAATTATATTTAAACTATAAAATAATAAGGAAAAAAGTAAGAAAAAAATACTAAAAATAAAAAACAAGAAATGATTATCAAACAAGTTTCTGTTTTTTTTTTTCAAGAAACAAGAAACGGGAAACGGGACCGTTATCAAATAGACCCTACATTTTAAGTCTTATATATAAAGGTAAATTACATGGTTTTATATAGCCACAAAATGAAATCCTATACTCTTTTTGAGACTTGTAACCTTTAAACTTTATAACTACAATCAACCATATATAAATGTAACTTAAAAAACAAATAAAAAATCTTAAACCTAAAAATACACTAATAAAACACCCTTTACACAATCAATTTGTACATATCAGCTTCTATGTTAATTAACATGAATGATGACATAAATAATGTCATGCATGCCTTCCAATTTGTACACATTAATTGTGCCAATTTCCATCTTATTTTGATAACAAAAACTTTCCAACCATATTTTAAAGTTCACGAAGAAAATGTAAACATATACTAAATTAAGAGATATTTTGTATATTCTATATGTGGCTATGGGAGAGGAACTTTTAATTTCTCCTTTTTATCCTTTTTAGTTAGAGATGTCCACAGAGGGGAACGGAGACAGAGAAGGCTCGTCCCTGCCCCCTATTTCATTTCCCATCTCCGCAAAATTCTCTATTGGGATTGGGGCAGGAATTCCTCACAAGAAATTTGCTGGAATCGAGTTCCCCACGCAGAAAAATTTCCCATTTGATTTTTATTCATTTTTAACAACTTTTAATTTTATTCTCAATCCCAACATTAATAAAAGTTTATATATTAAATGGATTACTTCCAATACATTTTTTTTATTCAAAAAAACACTCTAAAATTTTTTACTAAAAACAATAATATTTTAAGTGCAAATATATAATTAAAATATATAATTTCGTAATTTCTAAAAAATTAAAGTTTTAATATATATATATATATATATATCTAAAATCAACTTAACATATAAAATTAGAGTGAGCTAAAACACTAAAATCAACGCTAAAACACAAACATATATATATAATCAACTTTATTAATTTAACATTGTGTAATTAAACTGCATTGAGCTATAAAAGGATTCTATTTTAAAGAAGGGTATTTCACATTTTTAACCCTTTCACAAGTTTTTTTTTACAAATAACTCCCTCAACTTTTTATTTAATTTTAAACTCTTTTCACTTTTTATAAAATATAAAATTACCATTTTACCCAAACTAAGAAAATTACCATTTTACCCTCAACATTTCAAATAATCTCACTCTTCCTTCTCCCACCTCTTCACCTTCCTTCTCCTACCTCTTCACATTCCTTCTCTTCTAACTCAGATTGTGCTCCAAAATCTTTGATCTCCACACTCAGAAATCACTCACGAGTTGCTTTCTTCATTTTTCGTTAACGATTTTTCAAGGTTTCATATCCAACAAGGTACATTTCGATCCTTCTTATTTTTTGCGGGTTATTTTTGTTTGATGATTTTTTTATTCATTTTTAAAAATGAGGGATTCTTCTACTGTCTAAATGAGTTTTGCATGTTTAAAATCCACATTTGTATTCACTAGGTTGGTTTTTTCACTGTTTTCAGTTAGGGTTTTATTGGCATCTAGATTTGGACCGAAAAATCTTACCTTTTGAGTTGTTTCGTCATTTAAAATACATTATCAGTGTTGTCTGAATACTTTTGTAGTGTTTATTTTGATTTTTGCCGCGAAAAACGAAAGTTGTTCAGTCTGTGTATGGAGTAGGCCCGGCCAGGCTTCATACAAATCTCATCGAGCCTGCACAGGGTGGAAAATTTGGGGAAGAAGATGTAAATACCCAGTCGGGCCTTCACCAGGTTTACACCGAGCGTATGGGTTTAGAGTTGAAGCCCGAGCGGGCTTCACCGGGTGGCGTTCGGGTTTAAGGATTTTAGGGCTTAAGCCCAGGCGGGCCATAACCGGGTTAGGTAAGAACGGGTTAGGGTTGGAGGTTCTGGATTTTGGCCCGGACCGGGCCTAGACCGGGCACCTTGGCCAAGCCATGACCGAGGGAGGGTTTGTGGATGTTGGCCCGGGAAGGCCATGGGGGGGTCTGGACCGAGGTTGGAGCTACTGGATTTTGGCCCGGTTCGAGCTTAGATCGGGCTCCCTGGCCGAGCAATGACCGAGGGAGAGTTTATGAATGTTGGCCCGGGAAGGCCATGGTCAGGCCTGGACCGGGTAGGCGCTTCTGGTTTTGGCCCGTTCTAGCCCTGGCCGGGCTAGACCAGGTGTTTACGTATTAATGCTTCTGTATTTGGCCCGGTCTGGCCCTGGCCGGCGTAGACCGGTGTTTAGGTTTTAGGCTTCTGTTTTTGGCCCGTGTTGGCCCTGCCGGGCCTAGACCGGGTGTAATGTATTTAGGTGCTTCTATTTTTTGGCCCGGTGTTGGCCCTGGCCGGGCCTAGACCGGGTGTAATGTATTTAGGTGCTTCTGTTTTTTAGCCCGATGTTGACCCTGGTCGGGCTTTCATCGGGATTTACATTTTTATACTTCAACTATTTGACTGTGTATATGTATATCATGCAGGATGGATTTGGTACTAAAAATAAGTCCTGATAACCATTTTCCTGCCCTTACTTGTTGTGCCCACCTAGGAAAGGCTCAAGCGAGCATTAAGAAAAAGTTGACCCCAGCCCAATTAGATATGTTTAGGCAAACCGTTTTGGGGTTTACTAGATTCTAATATAATGTTTAATGGTTCTCTTATTCATTATATTTTGTTGCGAGAGGTGAGGGAGAGTAGGAGGGATGCGATTTTGTTGCGAGAGGTGAGGGAGAGTAGGAGGGATGCGCTTAGCTTTAACTTAATGAACACACGGGTGTCATTTGGACGTAGGGAGTTTGATTTGGTGACTGGATTAAAACACCAAATTGTATGGAGGGATAGAAATACTTCACATGTTCGACTTAGGGATAAATACCTTAACATGGTGGAGGGATTAAAGGGGTACGAGTTAGATGAGGATGTTGTTAAGATATCCCTCTTTTATTTTATTGAGTTTGGATTGATGGAGAGGGAGAGGAAGGCTAGTATGAACTATGAGTTTTTAGGGTTTATAGATGATTGGGAGATGTTCTGCAACGTAGATTGGGGTAGATATATTTCGACATGACAATGAAGAGTTGAAGAAAGGTTGCAAGACAAGTTGATAATGAAGGAGAGTAGGACGGGAGGCAGCAGACGTATAGTCCTATGGACTCCCTCATGCTTTTCAGTTAGTTTCTATAACTAGTTTCAGTGTTTCATATTTTTCTTGCATTATTATTTGGCTAACAGTATATATTTTATGTAGGTTTGGGCGTACGAGACTGTTTCGTCGTTGACGCAACGGGTTGCGAATAAATTGAACGATAATGCTATTCCACGCATTCGTCGTTAATCTTGCTCTCACTCTCCCTCTTACGCCTTCATTAGGGATGATGTATTTGGTGTTGATTAATCTTTTAGGGTTAATGTAACTTACAATCTTATCTTTCATTGTTGGTTTTTAGGGAAACCCGATGAAGCCCTTCGGGCTTCAACACAAAAAAAACTATTTTCTCTATTTTCTCAAACCTCCATACTCTATTTTTTAAAAACTACTTCTTGTGGAAATGTTAGATGAATATAAATAATAATTTTGGGTTAATTAAAATGCATGTATCTCACCAAAAAGTAGTAGAATCAAAATTAGTCAATCGTGAGAAACCCTAAATCGTAAGTAGTGTTTGATTCTAACGTTGAAAGAGGCTTATCAATAAATAACATGTTAAATAAATGAAATACATACCTTCACCAAACTTTGAGTAGTCTTGTGAATAATTAGGTGAGTTGTGAGAAGTAGATGAGTTGTGAGAATTATGTGATTTAGGTGAGTTTGTGGATGTGTGTGTTTTGATTTTTGTTAAAATAATTAATGGGTTTTTTATGGTAGGTAAAAAGGTGGTATGAGAGTTAAATGTTGGTTGTTAGGTGTAATAAATAGGAAATATCTAAATGGTATAATTTGAAAATCTAGGTTAAGAAGATATAATTTGTATTAAAACTATTTTAAAAAGGTATAATTTGTAAAATTATATTAAACAAACATATCTATTAAAGGAGATGATAAATTATATTAAAAATTTAATAAAAGTAAAATAGAAAAGAAAAAAACCGATGCAAACCCGGTCCCTGGTGCACCAGGTGGAAACTCGGCCAGGCTTAGCTGCATTCGTCCCCTGGTGAAGCCCGGTGGAGGCTAAGAAGCTCGACTGAGCCTACAAGAATATACGTATAATTAAACCCCGATGAGAACCCGGTCCCTAGTGCACCAGGTGAAAACACGGCCGGGCGTAATTGTATACGTGTCCTAATTTGAACCACTAATTCGCTTCCCTGGTGAAGCCCAACGGAGGCCCGATCGTTGGAAAGAACCACTCATCTCTCTCTTCGGTGTATTTTTTTTTTTTGGTTAAAACAAAATAGATTATAAAAATAATTGTCAGTAGTAAAAATCGTACTAAAACATGATATATTTAACAAAATTAAAAAAAAAAATAATGCAGTTGAATGAAGAAAATACATACCTTTTTTTGAATTGTGTGAAGAGAGAGATGAGTGGTAGAGAGTTGTGAGAATTTTAGGAGAAGAGGAGAGAGAGAAAATTTTGTGTGAGGGATGGTTGTGTGTAGTTAAAGGGGGGGGTGATGTAATAAGTTTGGATAGTGTAGGAAATTTAATTTTGTGGTTTTAGTAATTAATTAAATTATAAAAATAATCACTTTTGGTGGATTAAATTAATTTATAAGAAAAACATTTAATTTTGTGGGTAAACTAACTAAATTAATTGGATTGTTAATCACATATAATAAATTTATTAACTAGTGGAGGGCAAAAAGGTAATTTTACATACAAACTTTTCTCAGGGGTCCAAAAAAACTTGTTTTTCAAAAATAGGCTATTTTTATAAAAAAAATAATGTTTAAGGAGGCTATTTTTGTCAATTTCCCTTTAAAGAATCACAACTTGCAAATGTACGTAAAGATATGTGTATATGTATATAGAGATAATTAATTAATTAATTGGGCGGGACAGGATGGGGAGGGGAATCGAGGCGAGGCTAGGGCTGGAGAATCTATTTCTCTATCCCCATCCCCGTTTAGTCATTGTGGTCTAATTCCCATTCTCCTCGTCTGGGATTCTCCTCTCTAATGGGATATCCCGTCCCTGCCCCATTTGGGGCGAAGCCCCAACACTACACAGATTAAATGGACATCTCTACTTTTAGTTGATGGTCATAAAGCTATCTTAAGTAATTTCACATCTAAATAATTAAAAAAATAACATTTCACTACAACAAAATTGTGATTTTATGACATTTTAAAAACCGTCACAATTAAAATTCATGAGTCATTTTCCGTCATGGTATCCCTCAGTAAAGGTGTAACGACCTGACTTCCTATATGCATGCATACATCTCAAATGACTCTATTTCATGAATTTAACTAAAAATCAAACAATCTTTATAAATTAAATAATTTTCATAAATTCAAAATAGCTAAAAATCCCTTATCAGAGTACCACTAAATTTATAAAGAAACCAAAACAGATAAAGAATATAAGTTCTTAGAAAAACTAAAGCAATATAGACACTGAAAGTTTGAAAGAAAACAAAAACATAACGACATACTTCTTAAAAAAAACATGAATACTATACGGAAGCTACTTCTGGTCTCTTGACACTGTCACGAATTATTCTTGTCATGCGCCGACGTAGGTGAGTTATACCCACCACCTTTAGTTAATCCCGAAAGAGACACAAACCTCTGATGAATCCCAAAGGAAACAAAAACCTCCAGTGATCTCGAAGGAAACACAAACCTCTGGTGATCCCGAAGGAACACAAAATATGTGGTGAATCCCGAAGGAACATAACCTCTAGTAATTCTAAAGAAACACAAAATCTCCCAAAGGAACACAAACCTCTGATCTAACTACAGGTAAGAGGGTAACTATCACTATCTTAACATAATTGGTAAGATACATAAAGGTCCCACAACATAGAATCATAACATATCTCATGAAAACATTATCATGCTCGTATATAAATCACATGCAAAATAAGTAATCTCAGAGAAGCCAACATCTTTCTAACTATTTCGCCCGGAACCAATCCTTGAATCTGAAATCAAGCCTATCACAAAATCCCAGATTTAAACATTTATGTTAAGGCCCAACAATTCCCAACACTTACCCACCAAGTGTTTTGCCTTAAGTCACCTCTAACCTTAAAACAAATAAACTCACCTAAATTCAACATTCAAAAACCAAGAGAAAAACTCAATTTTTAGCGCAACAAACAAACTAACAACCTTTAGAAACCTAAACCAACTCCAAATAAGTACCAACACTGCCAAAAACGACTTCCAACTCCGCTGGACAGCACGCTTTCGATTCCAAAATTGATCCTAACGCCAAAATGCACAGAGCACCAACCAAAGTGGATCACAAACTAAAGGGTAAACAAGGAATTACAAGAAAACACACCAATACTTTCATACATAAGAGATCTACGCATGAAAAATAAAAGACCAAATAATCACCCAGTTTTACAGGTTCTGTTTAGCAGCGATTACGGACAAACCAAGGCTTAAAACAACAACCCAACCGTTCAAAACGAGACCCTATGTGTCTCGAACAGGCTGACCAAATTTCAGCACGATCCAACGGTTGAAACTCCAACAATCGACAACTTTTTGGAAGCTGTCGCTGAAAAACCGAATTGCACCACTCTCTTTTTCCTTCACCGTTTTTTTTGTGTTTTTCTCTCTCTACTTCATTAGGTCATACCCATATCATAGAAAAAGAAAACCTAGGGCAAGATGAGTCGACCCCAAAATTAACCCTACTTGGGCCAAACACATAACTCGACAACTCAATTTCAAAATCAAAATTTCAAACTAACACTCAAATAATTTGAGATAATTAAATTAAAATTACTTGAAAGTTTGGGATATTACATTCCTCCCTCCTAAAAAAAAAAATTCATCCTCAAAAGTCCTAATCCTGAAAAAGCTCTAGGTATCGTATTTTCATGTTATCCTCTCGTTCTCATGTCGCTTCCTCGAACAGATGGTTCTGCCATAAAACCTTCACTAATGTTATCTCCCTGTTGCGTAAAGCTTTCACTTCCTTGCCAGGATGTGAATCGACTTCTCTTCATAACTCAAGTTCTCATTCAACTGTAATGGTTCGAAGTCTACCAACCATATCATTGTATAACCTTTGGTTGTTCTTGGCAAACCCACAATAAAATCTATAAACACATTCTCCCACTTCCACTCCGGTATGCTCAGGAGTTGCAACCCTACTGTCTTCTAACTTCAGGGCTTTCATTTGCTGACAGACGAACCACTTACTAAAAAAACTCTACTATCTCTCTTTTCATGTTGTGCCACCAGTAATATTGTTTTAAGTCCTGATACATCTTGGTGCTAGCATGATGTATCGAAAATGGTGAACTATGAGCCTCTGTCAATAGTTCGTTCTTAAGATCACTATCTGTTGGTATACATAAGCATCCCTGATAAACGAGACCATTTCCTGAAGATACTAAGAACTCATCACCCTGACCTGACTCCGCTAAACGAAACTTCTCAACAAATAAGGGTCGCTTTGTTGGGCATCAATAAGCTTCTGTCTCAAGGTCGATTGCACCGTCAACTGCGTTAACTATGAAGTGACTTCCAACTCAAGGTCGATTGCACCGTCAACTGCGTTAACTGTGAAGTGACTTCCAACTACCACTACAATTCCTACGCAATCAAAGTAACTGCATAAATGGGTCTATCTGGTTATAAGGGTTGCTGAATGAGCTATGAGCTACCTTCCTGCTTAGGGCACCTGTGCTCTAAGTGTGTCCCCTTGGGGTGCACCTGTGTTTGTGAAAAAAGGGATGATTTGTTACGCCTATGCAAAGATTATAGAGAGTTGAACAAGGTAACCATCAAGAAAAAGTATCCTCTTCCCAGGATTGATGACTTGTTTGACCTTTTGCAGGGAGTCACAGTTTTCTCCAAGATTGACCTTCGATCAGGTTATCATCAACTGAGGATTAAAGATAATGATATTCCTAAGACAACATTTCGGTTTAGATATGGACATTACACGAGTTCATCGTAATGTCGTTTGGCTTAACTAATGCTCTTGCTGTATTGATCGACCTGATGAATATGGTGCTCAAGCAATTCCTTGACACTTTCGTGATAGTTTTTATAAATGACATCTTAGCTTACTCCAAGACAAAGGCAGAGCACAAGGAGCACTTACGAAAAGTTTTAGAGACTCTGAGGTCGAACGAGTTGTATGCCAAAATCTCCAAGTGCGAATTTTGGCTAGTGCTCAAGCAATTCCTTGACACTTTCGTGATAGTTTTTTAATGACATCTTAGCTTACTCCAAGACAAAGGCAGAGCACAAGGAGCACTACGAAAGTTTAGAGACTCTGAGGTCGAACGAGTTGTATGCCAAAATCTCCAAGTGCGAATTTTGGCTACGTAAGGTGTCCTTTTTGGGGCATGTAGTGTCAAAGGAAGGAGTATTTGTAGAGCCAACAAAGATTGAGGCAATTATGAGTTGGCCTCGTCCTTCGACAGTTAGTGAGGTGTGTAGTTTTCTAAGTTTAGCAGGCTACTACCGTCGGTTTGTCAAGAACTTTTCCCGCATTACCACTCCCTTGACTCAGTTGACCAGGAAGGGAGCTCTTTGTTGAAGTGAAGATTGTGAAGACAGTTTCTAGAATCTTAAGCAGAAGCTTGTTACTGGACCAATTCTTACAGTGCCAGATGGATCAGAAAGTTTCATGATTTACAGTGACGCCTCTAAGAAAGAGTTAGGGTGTGTGTTAATGCAACATGGTAAAGTGGTTGCTTATGCCTTCCGCCAGCTAAAGACTCATGAACGAAACTATCCTATACATGACTTGGAGTTAGCAGCGGTGGTTTTTTCTTTGAAGATTTGGAGACATTATTTGTATGGAGAGAAGATACAGATATTCACAGACCACAAGAGCTTAAAGAGCTTGAAGTACTTCTTCACTCATAAGGAGTTAAACATGAAACAACACATAGATTATGATGTGGAGATTCTGTATCATCTGGGAAGGCGAATGTAGTGGCAGATGCCCTAAGCAGGAAAGTAGCTTATTCAGCAGTCCTTATAACCAGACCGACCAATCTACGTAGTGACTTCGAGTGTGCAAGAATTGCGGTGGCAATTGGAGAAGTCACTTCATAGTTAGCACAATTGACGATGCAACCGACCTTGAGACAGAAGCTCATTGATGTCCAACAAAGTGACCTTTATCTTGTTGTGAAGTTTCGCTTAGCAGAGTCAGGTCAGGGTGATGAGTTTTCCCGAATTTTGAGGTTGAAATTGAGTTCTCGGGTTAGTTTGTTTGTGGTGCTAAAAATTAGGTTCTTACTCTTGATTTTTTAATGTTAAATTTAGGTGAGTTTATTTGTTTTAAGGTTGGAGATGACTTAAAGTAAAGCTCTTGTTGGGTAAGTGTTTGAAATTTTTGGGATTTAATTTTGATTATTGGAATTAGGCCTTAACATAAATTTTTAAATCTAGAATTTTGTGATAGACTTGATTTCAAATTCAAGAATTTTTACGTTATTAAGTTGCAGACTATTTTAGGGCTTAATTTTGAGGTAAGTACTCTTACTATTGGAATCGCCTTCGTGTCAGGCGATATAGCTAGAAACCTATTGTTGGTTCTCTGGGATCATTTATATGTTTCGCCTGTGATTAATATGATGTAAGAGGTTATATGAGCATGATAGTGTTTGTGTGAAATAAGTTATGATTCCATGTTATGAGACATATGTTGCCAATTATGTATGTTAATGATAATTACTCTTCTATCCGTAGCTGTGTAGTCACTAGAGGTTTGTATTTCCTACGAGATTCACCGGATGTTTGTGTTTCCTACAAGAATCACTAGAGGTTTGTGTGTCCTACGAGATTCACCAAAGGTTTGTGCTTCCTACGGAATTCACCAGAGGTTTGTGTTTTCTTCGAGATTCACCAGAAGTCTGTGTTTCTTTTGGGATTCACTAGAGGTGGTGGGTACAATTCACCTACAGTAGGACAAATTTGATTAGTCACTCAGATAGTTATGAATGTTAAGTTGAAATATGCATGATCCGCTAGTATTTTGCATTTAAAGGACATAAATGCATAGTCTGGCCCCGGTAGTGGGGTTACTTATTGAGTATCTTTATACTCACCCTTTTCTTATGATGATGTTTTTCAGGTAAGGAAAAAGATGCACCGACGAATGACAAAAAATCTGTGACAATGCCAAGGAACCAGAAGTAGCTTCCACATTATTTTTATGATTTTTTTATAAAAGTTAGTCTATGTCTTTATGTTTTTATTTTCTTTCAAACTTTTAGTGTCTCTGTTGCTTTAGTTTTTGTAAGAACTTATTTTCTTTAACTGTTTTGGTTTCTTTATAAATTTAGGGGTACCTCGATCAGGAATTTTTAGCTATTTTGAATTTGCAAAAATTATTTAATTTATAGAGTTTGTTTGATTTTTAGTTAAATTCATGAAATAGAATCGTTTGAGATGTATGTATGCATATTGTGATGGCCTAGTACAAGTCTTAAGAAGTCAGGTCGTTACAGTTGGTATCAGAGCAAAACCTCTCCCAATAAGATGTGGTTCGAGAACAAATCAAGTGAAAGCTGGTGGGCATGTTACGACCCGAGTTTAGGAGGAGGACATGAATGAACCAGGATCACATTCGAATGAGAATGATTCTTTTCGGTGGCTCAATCATAAAAACTTCACAATTAAGCGTACTTAGATTGGAGCAATCTTATGTTGGGGGACCTGGGAATTTTCCTAGGATGAATGTGAGTGAGGACAAAGCATGCTAAAAGAACCCCGTGTTGGTTTGTGAAGATAGCTTTCATTCTTAGAAGCATTCAAGACAAGCAAGGATGATGTAGCCCTGTCGCAGGAGATGCAAGGGAATGTTAGGGCTATTAGTTGCCAATTCGAGTTCTGAATCCTAGGTCTTGGGCATTACAAAAGGTATGAGCATCAATGACAGTTTTTGAAAAATGTCATAATTGAACTTTTAATGACAATTATAAAATGTCAAAACAAAATATATATAGTGACATTTTTTTCTTATTAAAAATATCTGGACCATGCTAATTTATTGTCAAGAAAATTTGAACCATGCCAAATTTTTTGTCAACAAATGTTCTAACACGACACATTTTTATTATCACTGAATTTTATATTTATGACACTTTAATATTTATCAATAAAATACATGTATTAATAGTTTGTTATTTCTTTGAACCTTGTCATTATACACATGATTTTCATCATCAACTAATCTTATTTTAACAAAAAATCGGTATAAACATAAATAAGAACTTTCTATATAAAGTTGATAACATTTTTACACAAAAATTAGAGAAAATGAGAAAAATACCTTTTTGGGTCCCTGAGTTTTCAAAAATATGTGCATTTAATTTATAGAGTTTGTTATCAACTTTTTGGTCCCTGAACCAAAAGGATAATTTTTCCAAGAAATTAAATACAAGGAAACCATCATAGGTATAATGATGTTCCCAAAGGGGCACAGACAAGCAAACATTACCAGTCCACTCTATTCTTCCATGCCCCCAGCCTCCCAAAACCATACAAAGCTGCCTTTTTAAGACATGGATCGTGCCAAAGTTTTTACACTACCAAACACCTTAACTAGTTCAGAATCAGCCTGCCATGTAGCTTTAATAATATAGTTAGCACATCACTAACATGGTAAATTCATAGGTATAATGATGAAGTTAAAGACCTGAAACTATTGGGCACTAACTTATATATAATGGGGCCTTTTTTGTTTATCCAATTCAGCCACTGTTCTGAATGTGGTAAGCCGCCACCACACCACCCCCCCCCCCCCACCCCTCCTCTCTTCTGATAGTGTACCCTAAGCAAAAAGGCCCAATAGCCGTAAAGGAAATAGACAGAAGAAGACATACCAGTTTCTAGGTCTGACATGGCGCCTCGCCTCAAGAATCTTTTGCCCTCCTGTTTCTTTTCACTCAATTTCACAGTTGTAAAGTTCAAATAAGTTGAATCCATTTCTCCATCACCACGTATCTTTTCAATTTACAACACAACACCTTCTGTCATAACGGAGTTTCAGTTTCAAGATCAAACAGCTGGCAATAAAGTGTGGCAGAGAGTTTCTTAAGTTTCTAACATAAAAGAACTGCTGACTGATTGATTATACCAATTATGAGGGCAGTTTAATCAATTGGAAATTGTCCCACTAGGAATTCCTTCCCCTTCATTCGTATGAAACAAAAATATAGCACGTTATGGACCATAGACCCTCCTTTGTAAGTTTAAAGATAAATAATATTTACAACCTCAATTGAGATCTTATTGTTTAATCATAAAAAGTAAGATATCTTTCTCTCCTCCCTCCACTTTCGAAACAGAGAGAATTGTTAACTAAAAATAAAAGAAAGCCAATGTCCCCTTCTTACGATTGCATTCCATACAGCTCATAGTCAGTACTTATTGCAAAGTGAAGAAGCAGTATTCTTACACCAGTTTGCTCTTGATTAGTCCTTTGAAGAAGTCCAAACTGTAGAACAACAGGAAGTTGACATGATCATCAGATTTAAGATCAGATCACTATTATTCATTAGCCTTCTAAAAGCATATAACTACAGCCATTGCATTTGAAGATGAATTCATGCTTGGGGCTGTGAGCTGAGCAATGCAGAAATAGGGCATGTAGACATTGCTGCCAGCTTAGTTCAAAAGGATTTTCAAAATCAGAATTTAAAATTTCATCCAACTGAGTACAGAAACTACAATATTGATTGTTGACTGGCCAACAGGGCAGTCACTTCCTTTACAATCATTATAATTGATTCTAAAGCACTTTGAAGACATTAACTTTATTGACAACTGTTAATTAGTCATGTATGAATTTGGAATGAACTTCAGTCATTTTTGTAAATAATAATGATTTAGGTTTGGCTTCTTTTGACAGTGATTTTACTTTAAGTTTTCCGTTTTGGAAATTGTGTTTGTTTCCTCACAATTTTATTATAATGTTTTGGAAACAAGATTTCAAAAACAAAAACATGTTTTTTAAAAACTACTTTTTTTATTTCTCCGAACTTGGCTTGAAAGTTGAAAACATTTGTAGAAAGTAGATAGCAAGACAAATAAACCTATTGGTGAACGTAGTATTTATAAACTTAATTTCCAAAAATCAAATGGTTATCAAGGTTTCCTATTTGTTGTTGAACTTCTACGTTGGTGCGGATGGTATACATATATCAAATTCACTTCTCTCTACAAACAATGAACTCTGTTTTCAGGATTATTTTCAAGATGCAAGTAATATACTATAGACACATATGTTATACTCTTGCAATCCATGTATCAAAATGCATGTGTCAAACTTTTGCCCAAAAAAAAAAGGAAAATAAATAATAGCACAGCATAATCCATTCACTAAATGAAGAATAGGAATCCATTCAAATAATTAACCTGTTTCCATCGGGATGAAGTTCGCACATTTGGTTGTCATCTCCAATAGCTAGCAAATATCCTGAAGATGTCAACCCCTGTATAAAGAAACAAGCAAATTTCTGGACCAATAAGCAATCAGTTCAAGTTTTTAAACCTGTGAAAAACACAGAATACCACCCCTTTAGCACTCTCCAGTACTAAGTTGAACAAGAAATTGAAGTTGAATATTTAATAAGGACACAATCTTTCTTTCTCGTAAGTTTTAGCCAAGACCACCCTTCAAGGATAGGATTATCTTAAAGTAACAACTACAAGATAGCAATCTCCAAGACCACAATTGGTGTGGGTTGTTTTGTTTCTTGGGCTTGTCTATGTTCACCCTTGTATACCCTTCCATCAATCTCGATGAATGTTTGGTTTCTTAAAGAAAATAAATAAATGTAGCACTACAAAATAACAAATCCAACTGCAGGAGACAAGGTTTCTTCTTCTGAACGAAAAGATATAAATAACTACAGGGAAGAACCAAAAAGAGTAGTGGGATTAAGTCTGCAGCATTTGCATAAATACTAGAGCAGAGATAGAATTAGCTACCAATAAGATATCACATACCTGAATAGTGACTACATTTTCCACAACTTGATCTTCTTTCTTTTCCCGTACAATAACTCTTTGTCCACTACGTAGACAGACGTAAACAAAATCATATCCATAGCAAAGATCTTTGTAAAACCTACTTGGAATAACTTGCACAATAGCCCTAGCGCATAGACATCGAGGACTGAAAAATTGAACAACACAGTCCATTTCCCGAATGTTTTGGGTTCCAAGACAAGAAATGTAGACAATGCAAACTAACATAATCGTGAGAAACTTGGAACAGAACATGTGTTGAATAAAAACACATATATATAAGAAGAAGAAGAAGAAGAAAGATTAATGCACATCATGAGTTACCTGTGCAGCCATGTCTGATAGTAGAGTTCCTCAAGAGCCCGAAACCCTAATTATTCATAAATGATGGTAACAAAATGGCATTATTCACGGGATTTAATGAGAATGAGATCACCAGGGAAATTTTGGAACTGAAGTAGAACAAACATGAGATAATCATGATATGAACTAGGCATTACAGCATGTGGAAGGTAACAATACATGAAATAAGTGTGTGATAAAAATTCTAGCCTTTTCGAGAGAGAACAAGATTGTTAAATCACTAAGTAATTATATCAATACTTTAACACTCCACACAATATTTTATTTTATTTTTAAATAAAAGACCAATTTTCATTGAGAAAAAATGAAAAAATTAATGGACATGCAAAAAAAAACCATATATATATTTAAAAATTTAATGCAATTCAGTAAGGTTTTACTTCGTTTTCAGAAATTAAAACCAAACCAAACCGCATAATTTGGTTTCAAAATTACTCTAAACCAAACGGAACCGCAATTTTCAATTTCAGTGAGTTTTCAGTTTGGTTTAGTTCAGTTTTGAGAATGATTCGGTTTTTGCGGTTTCAGTGAACACCCCTAGAACTCTCATAGATCTCGTAACCCTACCATCATACGCTTTCTCCCCTGGGTAGCCAACCACAAAAAAAATCTCCAGCCACACACCACCGGGAACCACAAAGACCAAACAAATCTCCCAACTCATTCCAAAAAGCTTTTCTTCCTTTAGACCTACAAGGACCGTATACTCCCATAACTCATCTCATTATGAGCCAACTAAAATGAGATTGATACTGAGAAATTACCTTTAACACTCCACTCACTTGTAGGCTTGAAAATTTGTAGAAAGCTTAACAAGTAGAAATCAATATTAGTTGGGAAAGAAATGACAATACTAGTGTTTGAACACAAGACATCCTGCTGATATCTAAATTGAATGGAATAATATATTTGAATTCCAATAATTCAATAGTAAGATACATAACTTTTTTATATAGGAGAATGACTAGAAAGAATGAATAGAGTAAAATCAGTAGTGCACCTAATTAATATATCTACATCCTAAATGAACAATATCTTAGTGCAATTTATCTCTGGACAGTTACAAATTCTTTTGGCAAATGGTGTTAGCTGCTTAAATTTTTCATAATTCACAACCATCTCCAGAGCATTGGTGAGGTTGGATTGAAGAAGAAGCTCTAAATTCGTGCATATATATGACAATGTTTTATCATGAGGAAGCCGTTAAATTGACATATAAATACCTTGATTTATGAAAACATCATACAATCTTTCAAATTTGTTAAAGAAGAATGCTAAGATATCCTCTTTTCTGAACTTGTAAGGTGTACTGGATAAATTTGTAAGAACTTCATTCAAGCATGTTGATGGTTTGTCGTTGTCTACATTCAAACCTATACCTGGAAGAACATGAAGCAGTTAACATAAATCACAACCACACTACGGTTTTCAAATTGGTGCAAGGTATGGAGACCAAAAGTTCAAAATTGGAAGGGAAAAAAAGAATGAAGAAGAAAATTAGATGGAAAATCAACACACCAGCAGTAACGTTGAACTTCTTCGATCTATATGTTGAAGTACATAGAATGCCTCCAACTTTCAGGTCATTGACATAAAGATCATTTGGCCACTTTATTTTCAAATCAATATAGGGTAACCCCTGTAGGAAACCACAGAGAATGAGCAAAATCAACCTCAACTCAAGTGCACTACCGTTTACAGATAATACTCCTAACATGAATGGGATACAGTGACATTGGCAGGGTATAAATAACGAAACATGTGAAAGCATTTTTTGATAGAATCAACAACTTTCATTGATAAAAAAATAAAAGAATACAAGGGTATACAAAAAAAAAGCCGAAAAAGAACTCATCTAAAGAAAGGGTCTCCAACTAGGTATGATGTTACCTAGGGGATAATTACAAAAAAAGCTTCGAAACCAAAGCCAAAAGCAAAATATGAAATCTCACCAAGGACCAAACCTCACTCGGGCCCCTATCCAAACCTCTTAACACTCTGAACATGTGAGAGCATTTAATCATCCAGAAGATATCATGACTTGAAACCCTATCTATTCCTCAAGTCTGTCCACATTCTTTCCAGCTTACTGTTTCCTCCTTCCATTACCATATAATTTTCTCTTGTAAGCCAACTTCTTCTCCCCCACCTCTCCTAAATTTTTGGTTATTTAGCAAGCATTGAGACGACTGTCTGGTATTAAAATAACATCACTGTTTCTTGTTTGTTAAAAAAAAATATGAAGTTTTCATTGATAAATTAACATCAGTTGTTGATCAAAATTTTCAACTAGGAGACTTGTTATAATAGAGTTACCATTTTTTAACAAAGATTTCAATTAAGAGTTGCTAATGTGGGCCAAAACAAAATTTACCTCTTTGTCGCAAATATCTTTTATGGCCTCAGTAATAGCGAGAGTTGTTACATACTGTAAAAGAGGAACCATACGCCCATCTTCCATTTGAATGCTAAAGGAAAACATAAGGCAACCAAGGGGAGATTCCCACAAATTCTTTGATCGACCTTCACTTAAATCCACATAGTGACTCTCAATAGAAAGAGGAATTCCAAGACTAACAAACAAAGTAACCAGTTTGTCGTTACCTATTAGGACTACGCACCTCTTCCCTTGAACTGAACCTCAGCCACACAGACCGCACCCACTGGAAGGTTGCTAAAGTTGCTGTTGCAAACTAATAGTTAGCTGACTCTCCAAAGAATGAAAATGTAGTATGGAGAAAAAAGAAGGGCTTCATTACACTTACTACGAAAAAAATCTGGTAGAAGAAATCCGTGGAGACCACATGAGGAATCTTCCAAAAGTATCGGTAGAAAGAGCATTCAGATACAAATCAATTCGAAACCCATTTTCCTCCAAAGGTTTATCCATTTCTGATTGCAACAAAACCGAAATTTCAGTATCGTCAGGGAGCTTCAAAGTGTCATTCCTTTTTAGCAATTTGGCAGTTTCGTTCTCAGCCGCCGTTTTTCCACTCAAAACCAATGCACATGTTGGACTAGTATCCATTCCTAAAGCAGATGATATAGAGAACAATCTCCTTCTCTCCCTCTCGTTAATGGGAGTCTCTGTTTTCCAGAAAATATATATATATTAAATCTCAGCCCATATGCGCTTATTAGACTTATTTATATAAAAGACATTAAATCTTTATGAAACAAATCAACCCAACTTCTGCAAAGTAAAATTCATCTTGAATCAACAAAGCAAACCCAAATATGCATTGAAAGAAGCAAGAAACAAACCTGGAGTGGGCGTTGAAGCAACAATTCTGCTCAGAGACCAAAAGGATGGAGAGTTTAGGACGGAGAAAATGTAGTGAGAGTCTCGCCTGCCAAAATAGCGAAGTTGGTTAGTTGTGCACCCCCAAATTTCAATACTAAACTAGAGAACATTACCAAAATTTAACCTGTAACTAACTTTACTATCTCTTAATACTTTAGAAAAATGTCGGCAGCATAACAGCGTCAACATAATTTCTACCAAATTTAAAACACCTGTTAAACAAGTTTGAAATTTAATATCAGATCCAATACAACTTGCTAAAACTAACCAACTCAATTTAACGACGATCTCAAGAAGAATAAACTAAGACCTATTACAAAATTTCAAGTCAACCAACTGAAAACCAACTTGAAACTAAAGCAAAAGTCCACATTTCAAAAATAAACTCATAACAAAAAGAAACAAATAGTGAATTAATCCTAAAAGTCAATCTTTCTCAGGCTCATTCTTCAGCATCACCAAGGTCACAATACTCGTCAACACCTAAAAAACCTGGTGGGGGGTCAGTACATACTTGTAATGTTAAGTAGCCCACACCTAAAGGGCCACCAAACAACATACAAGCAACCATTGCACATACACAACAATTATACAAGTATACATGCTAATTATAAATATCAGTTACAACACACTAAACACATGAACTCATCATATAATGCATAATTTTCTAATCAAGCTCCTCGAGTTCACTCAACACCCAAGTTTAACTTCCATAAGACATTCTTAATTGAATCCTTCGAGGCATGTTGACCCTAACCGTACTAAGGATCCCATCGTCCTCTACGGTGCTCATCATTCAACCCTTAGCTAGTGTTTTCAAAGCGCAAGGCGCACTTTAAGGTAACAAGCTCTTCAATCGCCTCAAGGCGAGAGGCGACAAAAAAACATTGTCTGACTGAAGCAAGGGGCACTTAAAAAATATAAATACTAAATAAATATTATTTATTACATTATAGATTAAAGTAAAATACTTAGATTTTTAAAATGTTAAAATATTAACAAAATTATTAAGATTTAAATAAAAATTAACTAAAACAATACTGAGTAATGGGGTAGAAATTTTGCCATTTGGCAGTTTGGTTGGCATGCAGCCAACATTACTTTAATACAGGCAACCAACCCTCCATTTTTCTTCTAGGAAATGTAAAAATAAAATAACATTTTTTCTTCCCTTCTGATTCCAACCCCTCTTATTCTTCCTTTTCTTCATTTTCATAAGCAACCAATGGATGGCTAAACAAAAAGGATGACTTCTTCCATGTTTTTCTACTACTTGTTCTATTCTTTTTCTTCATTTCTTCTTTCTTTCTTCGGTTTTTCTTCAATTGTTCTTGTTTAAACCTTGATTCTTCTTCTTAATCGATATTAAAGAAAAAAAATTTGAAGAAAAGAGAGAACTTTAAAAAAAAAAAAAAGGAAGGAAGACGAGCATGTACGTCGCCTTGAACATAGGTTCAAGGTGATAGAAAAGCACAAGCCGAGGACCTCAGTGAAGGTGCTCGCCCGAGGTACTTGCAAGGCGATATGGCCTCCCATCGCCTCGCCTATCGCCTTAGGTGAGAGTCTGGCTATGCCTCAATAACACTGCCCTTAGCCATACCTAAGGCCTTGAATAGTACATCGACCTTTAACCATACTCAAGGCCACGATGTCCCCTATAGCACCCAGTGTTCGCCCTCAGCTGTACCTAAGGCTCAAACTGCTCGTCGACCCTTAACCATACTCAAGGCCCTAACATTCTCTTAGCACTCCGTGTCTGACCCTTAGCCATACCTAAGACCTCAAACTGTGCATCGACCCTTAGCCGTACCTAAGGCCTCGAGTTGTGCATCGACCCTTAGCCGTGCTCAAGGTCCCGATGCTTCTCTAAATTTAACGATGACATCACTTTTCACCCAACTTCCCTTTATGAACACAGTCTTTTAAACCTCTTTATCACACCATTGCACCAAAATGCATGAATCCTATAACATACATCTAATGCATGCCTTATGCCAAAATTCACATAAAACAATGGGATGCACATTGCACATGTACATATATAACAATATCTTAGTAACCAATATGTTTTTGTTCATAAAACCACATACTAGCACCTCGTGTTAGACATAATAAAATCAATACCACGAGCATCCAGGTATGCCCAACCATAAAGCATCACAGATTTCATGATAATTTAAGACATAATAGAAATAAATCACACAATATGGTAGCACACAAGCAAACAAACGCAACAGGGTAGAATTCTCCTTATATAAGCATTCTAAAGCACTTCTAATTTGATTGAAAGACTCCTGAAATAATAAAATCAAAGTACCAAGGTTAGAACTTAGGCAGTAATCAATAATCGGAATATGAAAAGTGGCCCATTTAAATACTTTCCAGAAAACTAGTTAACAATATTTTGTAAATATTATGAATGCGCCAAGCCTTGCCGAAAGGAGGAAAAACCGCAACTAAAAGTTGCTGGAACGTTGCTAATTGAAGACGGGAACGCACCTATCGGGTTACCGCCGCTGGTTCGCCGAAGCTGTGTGGCCGCATCAACGCTGCAGGTTCCTTAGGTGTTGAAGGAGATGAAGGTCGCTGCAGGTGTCGCCGGAAGCTGCTCGTGGCTGTCGCCGGAGAACGTTGGTTGGAGCCGCCGTTCGTGTCGGGGTCGCGCCGCCTCGCTGGTTCACGCAGAAGCAGTTGTGCACAGGTACCGTCGGACGTCCTACGCGCTGCCGGAGTAGATGTCGTGTGGGTCTCGTGCGACTGAAGGAAGAAGAAAGGTGAAGGAGGATTGTTCGGCTGGTGGTCTCTCTTTAGGGCAAGGGGAAAAAGAGAAAAAGAAGAAGGGAGAGAAGGAAAGAAATGATGGCCAGGGTTTAGTTCCTCAAAAATATTTGGGTAATTGACATTTACCATTGGTGGTTTTAGTTTGGACTTTTAGCCCCTTTTTCAAAAATAAGTTTTTTAGGACGATTTTAGTTTTTATAGATATAAAATCCCCTTTTTTTAAATAAGTTTTCTAGGATGATTTTAGTTTTTATAGATATGTGAAATTTCTTTTTAAACCTTGAGAGAATTTGAAAAGTTTCTCTCTTTCTTCCCCTTCACTCTCTTCTCCATTCTCGTAGGTTTGAAACCCTCCCCATTTTCCTTGCAATTTTCTCTTTGATTTTGGCCGGAATTCATTATTTTTTTTTAACAAATCATCTCCAATCTCTCATCTCAATATCAAGTTCGTTTTTACCCTTCTTTTCGCGCATTTTTACGATTTTTGTTTGAGGATGTTTTAATTTTTTTGAGGTAAAATCAATGTTTGAACATGTTCTTCATTTGTTCATTGTTTCCAAGCATGTTTAGCATTTTTAGATGCTTCTAATGTATTGAGTATTTTTAGGGTTTCTGTGTATATAAGTTAACTTCTATCTTGCATTCATATTTGAGTGAAATTTCTTCGCTTTTAGACAATTTTATGAATTTTATCTTCATTTTCAGCATTTTCTAAATGATTTGGACCCAAAAAATTGGATTTTTATTTTTTGTAATTCACACAATACCCAGTCGAGCTTCATTTGTGGGTAACAGAGTATTGGTCGGGGCAAGATGATTAGGGAAACTAGTAATTGGCATGGTTCTTCCCCTGGCTAGGTATTGATTGGGATTAGGTGGTTGGTATTAGGCCCGGTAGCGGGAGATGTAGGTGTGCACCCAGTGCTCACCCTGGTCGGGTATTGATCGGGCGCAAGAGATGGGCTAGGTACCAGGGAGATCTAAGAATAATCCTGAATAAACAGGAGTTCATAGTTAGCTCAAGATTGAGATCGAGTTACCTAGATTATCTAGTTGAAAAGTGAGTATTTAACAATAAACGTCGTTATAAAGTAATATTGACTATTTCGTGGTCTAGTCTTATGCAAACTCATTGCACAGAACACCCCCACTCACATGTCTCCACATGAACGATTTAGGATCACACCATTTGTATCGAATACAAAGTGGACCACATTCAATAGTGTCCCCAATATAAGGTAACCAACCTTATCCCTATACTATAGACCGTTTTGGCTATTTACTCGAATTTAATCCACTTTTATGTCATTACATATAGTTTAAGTGTTCATACTAAAGTCATAGGTTCTTAGTGGATTTAGAGTTATATTAACAACAATTCACTTTATTCAATAACACATTTACTGAATAACCTCGATAACAACTTTATTGATAGATAGAATGCATGTTAATGTTTACAAACTACAAGTTTTAGGACATAAAACCTAACATGAATAACCTGCCAGTTGACTCCAATGCCAATTGAACTTTGACTCATAAAATGCCTTAGTTGCTTGTCGAAAATCGATAAGATCTTTATTCTTGAAAGTGGTTAATAAGTTTTCAGCCAAGTAATGGATATAGAAACAATGAAATGCTTATGGGAAGGTCGTTATAATTGACTTTTTTATGTTAGGGTGTCTGTCTAACACAATAACCAAATCACGAACTTGCACATTGCACTTTTTAGATGTTGAAAAACCACAGTCAAGATACATCAATTTTTCCACCAGATATCCCAAAAGTGATTGGATATATTTGATTGTTTCCATCAGCTCCCGTCGCAAATGTTAGTTTACCATTGTAATTACCCCTTAAATGAGTTTCATTCTCAATTAAAATGGGGCGAATGCAATTAAAAACTCATCTAATAGAAGCACCCAAAGCCATGAAGACATACTTGAAATACTTATCTTCTTGTCGTTCATATGAAGAGATTGAACCAGGATTTTCAATTTGTAGGGCTTCACCAAATCTGGGTAACATTTTGTATGATTTTTCTTGTGACCCCCTAACAATCACTAATGCTTCTTTCCTTGCCCTTCATTCCTTTTCATAACTTAAACTAACACCAAACTTTTGTTTTATGTCTTTCACAATGTCGTTTGGTCTATAAGAACGATTAACGTCTTCAAACTTTGATTATTAAATTCCGAGAACTCAACTAGAAGCTTGTTTATGATCGTCAATCAGGATTTCATTTTTACGTGTATGGATATTATCATCTTAGAAGTCTTCCATACTTTACAACTTTTCAATTTAACGGCTCTCAATCTCCATTTACATTCTTCAACAATGCATCTAACTTTGTATAGTGTTATGTTCGACTTCTTCACCCTAAACTGAAAATTACATCTAATTGCTAGAATAGACAACCACATCTTTAAATCCTTCTTAGACATAAATATGTCACATGTTGGGATTATGCCTTAAATCCCATGAGGTCTCGTACTTTTGTAAAGTACACATGATGACTTATTTATTCATTTAATATATATTTTGTATTTTATTTGATCTTTAGATTGGTTTTACTCAATCCAATAAACTAAGATCCTAGGTTATTTAATGCAGCTTGAACAATATGAAGTAGACATACAAGTGGATCTTGTTTAAGTTATAACCTAAAAAGTCTGTAGTATATAAATAAGGTTGGATGTCTTATTCTGATAACATTGTGGATACGGCCCACTCTGTAACTGTTACATGAGTTGTAAAGTGTTACACATGATTTGATCCAAATCGTTCATGTGAAGACATGCGAGTGAGGGTATCATGTACAAAGAGTTTGTACAAGATTGGACCGCAAAATGATTATTCTCACATTATAATGTCGTTAACTGTAGAGACTAATATTTCATAGGATGATCATAAACAACTCGATCTCAATCCTGAGTGAGTTATGAACTCCTGTCTATGAAGACAGTTCTTTGAATTGTATGGGTGAGAGTGGCCTAAGTCGCTGACTCAATATGCCTACCATTTTGGGAGCTTGTTCGAGTAGAGAGCTGGGAGCATAGCTACACAAGATGGAGTTTACTTCTTCCCGCTTTTAGGGAAAGTAGATATAAATTGTTCCCTTAAGTGCTGACTTCGGGTCTTGAACAATGGGCCCATCATCTCATTGGCCCGAGAGGGATTTGTTTATGGTAGGACGTTAAACATGTTGTTCATTAGAGGATCAGTGGGGCTTAAGGAAAAAGACGTGATTACAGGGGTAAAATGGTAATTTTGATCCAGCTATAATTACGAGCAATTTGTAAAGGGTCAACTTATTGATGACTGGTTATATCCACTAGACACATAAATATATCTACAGTGTGAAGAGTGTAGTTGTGAGTCTTTAGTGGAATGACTTGTAGTTGATGAATGTTGATTTAATTAATTAAAGAGTTTGATTAATTTAATTTGGAATCATTACAACTTCTAATCTGTAGGTCCATTAGGTTCCCTTGCTAGCTCACTAAGGATAAAATAAGGTTAAATTATTTTGGAATAATTTGAATTGTTCAAATTATTTAAGGGAATTATATATTAATAAAGATTAATATAAAGTATAATATATGATGATATATTATAGTCATCATAAATATGATTTATGATTAAACTAGATATTAAGAGAAAAAGCAATATTTGAATAAGATTCAAATATTAATGTGAATTTGATTCATATTAAAACTTTATAGTAAAATTAGTGTGAATGTGATTCATATTAAAACTACAGTTTATGAGAGAGACATACATTTACATATGATTTAAATGTATAAATGTGTAATTAATTAATTTTTAATTAATTTATTATTATTATTATTTAAATTTAATTAATTAATTAATATTTAATTATGTTATATATATTCAATATGATTCAATATATAATAATAATAATAATAATAATAATATTAATAATAATAATAATACTATTATTATTAAAATAACTCCTCTGCATAATTGTAGGGGAGTGGAGATAATGGAGTGAGGGGAAGTTATTCCCTTCACGTATTTTTTTTTGTTCTTAAAAAAAGGGTTTTTGAAGTTTTTTTTTCTTCAGAAAACCTGAGTTGAAAGATCACTCTCTGTATTTTTCTATGTGAAAACTCTCTGCCAAAAGTCTCAGAATTCCACCATTCTAAACCTACCTTTGAGATATAATAAGGAAGCCATTTTTTGTGGTGTTCTTCAAAGGTATTTTTGCTTAACCTAATTGTTCTGTAAAATTTATTTTGAATTTCTAATCTCAAATCAAAGACAAAGTGATCAATCGCTTCGGCAATTGGAATTCAATCCCTTCATCACCAACTTCTATATCTTTAAAAGAATAAGACTGACTTAGCATGACGATTATGCTACTGGATGGTTGTGTCAAGTTACGACATGGTGCATATGGAACATAAGACGAACCTCCATAGTGAATGGATCAAATCTCGTGCAGGAGCGTATGAAAGCTGATGCCATTGAATTTGTTTCAAATTTACAGAATAATAGAGAAGGATAAACATACAATTTAACTAAGCATGCAATTACAGTAAACTAAGTAATACAGGGAAGATGTAATACATACCCTTGTAGAACTGTTCTTCAGGATTTTCTCAGCAAGAAATTCTACACGAACGGATCTTCTTGAGGACACCACCACTAGAGTTACCTTGCTATTCTCCAGTAAGGAATGGCTTGTGGGAGCCTTAATCTTTGGTATGGAAGTAAGGAAGAAGATTTTTTCAAATTAAGAGTGAGTGAGTATTCTTGGTTGAGAGGGTAGAAAACCAAAACCAAATTAAGTGATTTTCAATCAGGTCTAAAAATATACAGACATTTTGTATTTTATTAATAAGGGAAGAGTGAGAGGGAGAATAACTCCCTCTCAATCACGTACTCCACTCCCTTACAACTGCAGGGGAGTTATTTGGTCTTTGTTAACTTAATTTAAAACTAAATCAAATTTAATTTAATTTAACTTAAATTAAAATGATAACAATTAATTAATTAATTCAATATTCTATATTTAATTAAATATGCATTTTAATCATACTAAAAACATATCTCCCTCATAACCCATAGTTTTAATATGAATCTTATTTACATTAATTTTACACTATAATTTTAATATGAATCCAATTCATATTAATTTAATATTTGAATCTTATTCAAATATATTATTCTCTCATATTATATAGTTTTAAATTATAAATCATATTCATAATTAACTATATATTATAATGTACCATTATACATTATACTTTATATTAATCATATTAATATAAATACATATACTTCCCTTAAATAATGAAAACAATTCATATTATTCCAAAACTACTTATTCCTTGTTTTATCCTTAGTGAACTAGCAAGGGAAACTTATGGACCTACAAATTAGAAGCTCTAATGATTCGAGATTAATTAATTAAACTCTTTAATTAAATTAATCAACATTCATTAATTGTGGGTCATTCCACTATAAGACGCACGATTGCACTCTTCGCATTGTAGACATTTTTGTGTCCATGGATATAACCAATTATTAGTAAGTCGATCCTTCACGAATTGCTTATAATTATAGTTGGGTCAAATTATCGTTTTACCCTTATAATTACCTCATACTTCTTAAGTCTCCATGATCCTTTAATGAACAACTTGTTTATGGTCCTACCATAAACAAATTTCTCTCGGGCCAATGAGAGGGAGGAGCCCCATTGTTCAAGACCTAGAGTCAACACTTAAGGGAGCAATTCAACTACTTACCCTGAAGGCGGGAATGAGAGAACTTCATTTTGTGTAGCTATGTTCCCAGCTCCCTACTTGGACAAATCTCAAAATGGTAGGCTTATTGAGTCAGTGACACAAGTCACTCTCACCCATACAAATCAAAGGACTACCTTCACATATAGGAGTCCATAACTCACTCACGATTGAGATTGAGTTATCTATGGTCATCCTATGAAATGTTAGTCTCTTCTTTAACGATGTCATTGAAGAAATCGAATTCCTTAGAGGAAGCATGTGAACGCGTATGCTTCCAAAATTCGTTTTGGAAATCGTAAAAAAGAGAGAAACATTCAATACAGAATAAATATTAGAGTACATAAGCATGCCTTATACAGGGATGAGAAGACATACCCTTGAAGACCTTCTTTAACATTTTCCTCTGCAGAACTCCTTGAAGACTTTCTTTGAGAATTCTTTCTCCATGATCTCTAAATACTTACGAACAAAGATACTACCAAAGAGTCTTCCCCTCTATTCTCTAGTAAGAATTGGGTTATGTGGGAACCCTTTTTGGAATACTTAGGGAACAAGAAAAATACAGAGAAAGTTATTTTCTCTTTTTCTTCTGTGTTGAGAGTTCAGAGATATAGATGGTTAGATCAAGAGAGAGGCCGTGATCAACCCATATTGTTCTATTATTAAAATGAGAGAGAGGGGGAAGGGAAGTTATATTTTAACTCATCATTAACTCCCCTTAACCATGGGGAGTTAAAAATTGACTAATGTTAAATTAAATCATATTTTATTTTATTTTATTATTAAATATCATATATTTAATTAATATTACATTTGAATCATATTCAAATGTATTTCTCTCTCATAACCTATAGTTTTAATATGAATTACATCCACGTTAAATTTAATCTATAGTTAGAATATGAATCTCATTCATATTATTTAATATTTGAATCTCATTCAAATATGTTATTCTCTCATATTATTTATTACATAGTTTAATTTTGAATCTAATTCAAAATTAAGTTTATAATATAATGTATCTATATACATTATATTGATTGTATCTTATACAATTAACATTTAATTCTTTTACAATATGAATCTTATTCATATTAGTTTAATATTTGAATCTCATTCAAACATTAATACTCTCAAGTATAAAGTTTAATTTTGAATCTTATTCAAAATTAACTTTAATTATAATGTATCTATATGCATTATATTAATTATATCTAATACAATTAATGCACTTTCCCTTATTTAATTTGAACAATTCAAATTTTCCAAAACTAATTAATCCTTATTTTACCCTTAGTGAGCTAGTAGGAGGACTTAATGGACCTACACATTAGAAGCTCCAATGATACGAGATTAACCAATTAAACTCTTTAATTAAATTAATCAACATTCGTTAATTATGAGTCACTCCACTAAAGACCCAGAGCTGTACTCTTCGCATTTTAGATATATTTATGTGTCCATAGTTATAACCAATTAACATTAAGTCGACCCTTCACGAATTGCTCGTAATTATAACTAGGTCAAATTACCGTTTACCCTTGTGATAGCACCGTAAAAGTGTTTTCCTAGCTTAATTAGGGCTCGTTCATAGATTTTACATGTTTATTATACTATATTTATAGATTTTGAGCACTTAAGAGATAGAACCGAGTGTTAGGGAGCTAATGGGATGAAAACAGACCAAATCAGAGCCCTAACGAAGCAACTAGGTCAAAAGGAAGAAAAAGTGCGCAAAACTATAAAAATGCCCCTGGGTAAGCGCAGAGCATAGCGTAGTTACACTGTGCTCTACGCTCAAAGGCAATAGACATGCTTTAGCGAGAGCGCTGCGACGCTTCCTAAGAGCGCACTGACGCTGCGACTAAAAGGGTAGAGCTCAACGACCCTCCCCCTCAATATAAATTTGTTTTTTAGCCATTTTAGGTCATATGAACTCAGATTTTGGTGATTCCAACTGCGTTTTCTCTGTATTTTCTTCCTCCCAGCACCTATCTTCTTTGTATCTTCATTTATTTGCATTTTGGACTTCATCTTGGCACATTATGTGTGACTAAGGTAAGTACTTCTAGCCTAGGGTAGGATTTTAGCCCAATTAGATCTTGGTTGGGAGACTTGGTTTTTCAATTCTATGATGTATGCTTGCTGAACTCTCTGTTATTCTTGATATTTAAACTTCTATGCATTGAATTTATGGGGTTTTGCCCAACTCTCATTGATTCTTTGATTGCTAGAGATTAGTCTTTAATCTAAAAAATGGGGCAAGGGTTAAAGCATGCTTGTGAATGAACTTGGTTGTTTAGGATGGTCTTTTCACGACATTCCACGATAAAATAATTTCAAGAACAATTCAATTTGTAACTAAGGGGCTTTCGGGTTATAAAATTGACTTAGCTAGATTACCTTACTTAATGTGGTTGCTTAATTGGTATGGACGCTTGGACCCAATTAGTTAAGCATCTAGTTTGGTTAAGTAATTAATCAATATATTAGGGCACGTTGCTTTGAGCTATTCGGGTGCGTGAGCTAAGATTAAAATCCGTAAGCATTGCATATAATAGAAGTTCTATGATCAACCAAGTGAATGGGCAAATTCTGAATCCCTAGACTAGGCTTTTGAATCGATTTATTACCTCTTTCAATTACGCCTTTATTTTCATATCTTTACATTTAGTTGCAACAAAACAAACAACCCCCCCTATATCACAATTCGAACTCATCGATTAACTTTAACAACTCAGGATTCCCTATGGAGACGACCCGATCTTGTCTCTTATACTACGTTGTAGTGTAGGTAGCATAGATTGGAGTTATAAATTTATTTGATCAATAGAGGTTTGCATGCAACGACAAAAATCCTTCTTTATCACCTTGTAATTACATCTAACTCCTTAAGTTTCACTGACCCTCTAATGAACAATTTGTTTATGGTCCTACCATAAACAAAACTCTCTCAGGGTAGTGAGAGAAAGGGGGCCCATTGTTCTAGATTTGGAGTTAGCACTTAAGGGAGTAATTCATCTACTTACCCTAAAGATGGGGAATGAGTGAATTCTATCGTGTGTAGCTATATTCCCAGCTCCCTCCTTGGATAAATCCCCAAAATGGTAGGCTTATTGAGTCGGCGACTTGGGTCACTCTCACCCATACAAATCAAAGGATTACCCTCATAGACAGGAGTTCATAACCCACTTAGAATTGAGGTCAAGTTACCTACACGGTCATCCTATGAAATGTTAATCTCTTAAGTCAAGGGTATTATAAAGAGAGATTAATCATTTCGTAGTCTCGGTCTTATACAAACTCTTTGTATAGGATACCCCTGAAAGAATCGAATTCCTTAGCAGAAGCGTTTAATCACTTTGTGCCCACAATTTTCTTTTGGAAAACTCATAATAGAGAAAACACAAAACAAATAGGATAACCAAAATTATTCTCTTAGTATGCTTTTCTACGGAAGAATTGAGGAAGAAATTCCACAAACATTTGAAGACCAATCTTCAGTAAATTTCTCATTTTCCTTCTCTGGATCACGAACTCGAAGTTTTCTTTTTGAAAATCACGTACAGAGAACAGTAACAGGGACACCACCACAAGTTCTTCCTTGCTATGTCTCAGGCTAAATCAATCCAAAGAAGTGGTAGGCTCTGTATTCTTTTTGGTAAAAGGAATTTTTGAATTCTTCTTGAGAGAGTGAACTTGAGAGACTTTTTTTTTTACACTCTCAGTTATCTCTTAATATATCTATGTGAGAGTAGAGAAGATGGAGGGGAGGGAGTTTCCCACGTATAATAACTCCCAAATATTATTATTAATATTAAAATAATTTTAATAATAATAATAATAATAATAATTAATTATATATATATGTGTGTGTATTAAATCATATTTAATATATATAATTAAATAATAAATTAAATATCACATATTTAATTTTATTTGAATCATATTCAAATTATAAACTCTCACATAACCTATAGTTTTAATATGAATCATATTCACATTAAATTTAACCTATAGTTTTTAAAATGAATCTAATTCATATAATTAATATTTGAATCTTATTAATATATTTTGTCTCTCTCATCATATAAAGTTTAAATTTGAATCTCATTCAAAATAACTTTATATTATAATGTATCTATATACATTATCTTAATTGTATCATATACAACTAATTCCCTTATTTAATTTGAACAATTCAAATTAATCCAAAACAATTTATTCTTATCAAAACTCTTAATGAGCTAGCAAGGGGACCTTATGGACCTATAGATTAGAAGCTCTAATGATATGAGATTAATTAATTAAATTAATTAATATTCATTAATTGTAGGTCACTCCACTAAAGACCTACAGTTGTACTTTTCGCACTATATATATTTCTGTGTCCACGGATATAAGCAATAAACAGTAAGTTAACCCTTCACAATTGCTCGTAACTACAGTTGAGTCAAATTACCATTTTACCATTGTAGTACATCTAACTCCTTAAGTACCACTGATCCCTCTAATGAAGAAACAGTTTATAGTCCAGCTATAAACTAGGCCTCATTGTTCAAGACCTGGAATTAGCTTTTAAGGGAATAATTAGCTACTTACCCTAAAGATGGGAAATAGTGAATTCCATCTTGTGAGAATACATTCCCAACTCCCTACACAGAAAAATCCTAAAATGGTAGGCTTATTGAATCGACAATTTGGCCACTCTCACTCATACAGATCAAAAGATTGCCCTTATAAGCAGGAGTTCATATCCCATTCAGGATTAAGGTCAAGTCACTTATGGTCATCTTATGAAATGTTAATTTTTTCAATTAACAATGTTATAAGGAGAAATTAAACATTTTGTGGTCCGGTCTTATACAAACTCTTTGCATAGGATACCCCCACTCACATGTCTCCACACGAACGATTAGGATCACATCGTTTGTAACACATTACAACTCTTGTAACAATTACAAAGTGGGTCGTATCTGTAGTATTACCAGGTTAAGGCACCCAACCTTATCCCTATATTACAGACCTTTTTGGTTATTACTTAAACATGATCCAATCTTGTATGTCAACCACATACATGTTTAAGTTTACATGAAATAACCATGGATCTTGTTTATTGGATTTGAGTTAATGCAACAAGAATCCAATAAAATAACTTTATTTTATTGATACAATAATTTGTATTTACAAGAATTACAAACAACGAGAAACTAGAGATTTAGGACACCAGTACCAACAACGAACTCATGTATTTCCACATGAACGATTTGGATCAAATCTTTTATAAAGCTTACAAATATTATAACATTTACAAAGGGCACCCATTTTTTAAATATATTTTTTTAACTATTTTTTGGCAATTATTATAAAACACATTAATTTGGTAGGTATATAATTACCAGTCGAATCAAATAATTACCAGTGAAGAAGTAATTACACATTAAAAAAAAACCATAAATAAGCAAGCATCGCTAATTCGAAACAAAAACAAGCGAATGAATTCTAACATAAAAGAAATGATCAAACTATTCAATACAAAATAAAATACCTACCTTTTTAAGTAGTGTATTGAGAAGAGAAACTTTGGGTTGTGGATAGAATTTGGTGAAGAGAACTTTTTTGTGAATAACAACCTCGTTGAGAAATTTTTTATTGTGGGTGGGATTGGTAGGTATGGGTTGTAAAACAATTAGTTTGTTGAGAATTTGGTTGTTGAATTAAGTATGATATATTTAATGAAGTGGTGAGGATACAAGAGTAATTGCACATCAAAAGTTTTCAATGCGTAAATCACTTTCATCATGAAGGGGTTCAAAAAAAATAAGTTTTTCAAAAAGAGTCCAAAACTCAAAAAAAAAAAAAAAAAAAAAAAAAAATCTCCAAGAGGGTCATTAGGGTTAATTAGAAAAAAAAAATATTTTTTTGAAAAAAATTAGGCATAAAGGGTAGATTTAAAAAATATTAGGAAAAATGGGTATTTTTTTTGGCATTATCTGAATGCATCTCTTTAAGAGACACATTCAAGGTGTTTGACCCTGTCACAATATTCAAATGCATTTTCTTGAAGAGACACATTCTGACCAGAAAATGAAAAAAAAAATTAAATATGATGCGTCTCTTCAAGAGACACATTCTAACTGAAAAGGAAAAAAATAATAAAAAAAACTAAAAAGGTGCTAATGTGACTAGACAAATTCGTGCCTTCCCTATGCAGTAGCTGGAAAAGAGAACCCTAATACCCTATAATAGGCTCAATTTTGAGCTTTTAAACTCAAATTCTCCCATTTTTTTCACTTTCAACTTAGCCGATTCAAACAATACATAATAATCTTCGTCTTCTTCATCCAACAACTTAAATCCACCAAATCATCCCATTTTTTCAACTTATCCTCCATTGTTTTAACATTTTCTCAATAAATTTTGTGCAACATTTTTCTACTGTACAAGTTATAATAGTATCATGTAATGTTGTGTACTATGGAGGATATATTTTTTTTTTCTTTTTTGGGTAATATTTTGAGATTTGTTATTTATCTAGTTTTATCATTTTTTTTTGTTATGACTTGTGATAATTAACTTTAAAGATTTATAATTGAGATATAACTTTTGTTATTTATTTATTTTTTAGTTGTTTTGTGGAATTGAATCATGAATTGTCTCTCTTTTTCTTTTTTGTTTATCCTTTTTCTTAATTGAAAATGCTATTCCAAAATTGGATATCTGGTTTGTTTCAGTGTAACATTTTTCTACTATATAATTTATAATAGTATTTTTTTCATGTAAGTTTTTTTTTATTTCATTATAAATTAACATGACTTTATACTTATTTTTTTTCCTGATTACTCATATGTTTACAGTGGGATTATTCAAGAGAAAATTTGCACAATCTTTCAAGGTTATGTGTTTAGTTACTTATTTTTGTTTTTAATGAACATTTTATTATTTACATTGTTCTAATATTTTTTCTATAGATATACTAATATATTTTCTAAAAATATTCGAACAACAAAAGAAAAACTACAAAAGTAGTAGTTGAAGATTAATATTTGCACATACAAGTTGTTGTAAAACTCAAGGTACGAAAAATTGAATGTTTTATTAATATCACAAAAAATAAAGTGTCCTATAAAAAAGTGTACATGATCTTAATATGTCTAAGGTTATATTTGATGTTGTTAGAATTTTGTTATTATTTTGATAGTATTTAGTTAGAGTTTTCATATTTGATTTTGTTACATCATTATTAATTGTTAATGTTAATCGTAATCTTATATTAATTGTTTGTGTTAATTGTAATCTTATATTAATTGTTTGTGTTAATTGTTATGTTATGTAAATGACATTAGATGGATGAGGTATTAGTACAGGACCATACATTTCATTTTGTTGACTCACTCATGAAATTTGAAACATAAGCAGATTATTTGGGAGCCATATAAAATTAATGTAGGAGGGGTGTACATGGGCCGGGTTAGGGAAGTTTTTTAGACCAACCCAAATTTTCGGGTTGGTTAAATCTTAATCCTATTGATTCCATTTCGAAGGATCAACCCAACCCAACCCAACCCCATATTTTCGGGTTGGGTCGGGTTGGGTCACTGAGTTATTTTTTTTTTTTTGCATGTTTAAATTGTTTTTTCCTTTCTTCCCTTTCCATTGAAGTGATTTTTTTTGCATGTTTAAATTGTTGCCCACCTAAAAGTGTTTTTTTGCATGTTTAAATTGTTTTTTCCTTTTTTCTCTTTCCATAATCAATCAACAAGCATTTTATGCAAAAATTTAAGCAATTACCTTAAAATACAATAACTATAAATTTCAAAAGAAATTAATTCAAATCATTCACATGTTGAAGTTCAAAGTTCACATTCAAAATATTCAAAGTCTACATTCAAATTCATTCAAAACAGAAACAAAAAAGTTCAAGTTCAATCATAGCTATTAGCCTATTACAAAAAAGTCCAAATAGCACCATGACGAATGAGTAAATTTTGTTCTTCATTTTCTGTCTTTCTCTGGAATGCCTAAAAAAAATACAATTACATTAAACCAAAAGGACTGTACATAAGAGAGCTTTCCAATTCGATTCGATTGTTATGGTAGAAAAACTTACAATTAAAATCATCAATATGCTTCAAATCCAATGCATTATTTCAAAACAATAGAGGATGATGGGCTCCCTAAAAAACAAATTAGACAAAATTAAATATATATTATTTGACATAATACATGTTAGAAATCTACAATAAAAAATTTAATTAATTATCTGACTCAATATTTTCACAAGCTTTTAACTCTTCAAGTTGTGGAGGGAGATCTAATAGCATTGAGCCACCATGAATCCAATTTTGCATACATATCAAGGTCTCCACTGTTTAGGAGTCAAAGAACTTCGAAATGAATCAAGAATCCTCCCTCCCGTACTAAACACAAATTCAGAAGCCACTGTATATATGGGAACCTTCAAAACATCTCGAACAATTTATGATAAAATGAGATATTTGTAGCCATTCATTTTCCACGAGTACAAAATATCAAAATCATCTTTGTCTTCTATATCCTTGTCAGACAAATAAGAACTCAAGTCATTCTCCACTTCCAATGAACTTTCTTCTTCTCTCAATCTCTTAAAATTTATCCAAGGATCAATTATTTCATCATCCACACCATGATCATCTTCATTTATAGTGACAGTGTTTGATTGTTGAGAATCAAGTGTACTATGACTACCTCGAGTGGGTGTGTTATGTGATTTGTAAAAGTCATATAGACGATACAAATACATCTTTACACTTTCAACCATATCCTTAGCAACATCATCCTCATAAACATTGGAAAGACAATAATTCAAATACTTAAACTTATACCGAGTATCAATCACCATAGCCACAAACATCAATTTATTCATCTTTTCAAATGAACCCCAATACTTATCAAATTTTCTCTTTATATTCATAGTCATGATACCTAGAACAGAGTTGGTATTGTTGCTCCATTTGTTTATAGCAAACTCAATTTTATTAATTTCCTTATAACCAATATTAGAAATCACATATGAAGATCCACTTATCTTTGTAGTGGTTTCATAAAACATTTCAAAAACTTAATAAACACACCTACAGTCAACTAATCAGATATACTTGGCGGCCCCAATCTTTTATTTCCACGGTCATCTTTCTCGAAATAATCAACAAAATCTGAGTCCTCTTTCTCTTCCTCTAAAATTCTAAAAGCTTTCTCAAATTTAATTGCATGTTCAAACATTAAATAAGTCGAACTCTATCTAGTTGGCACATCTAAACAAACAAGAGCCTTACACTCAATTTTTTCTTGTTTCACACAAGCTTTAAATTTTGCCATTCTCTTAGGTGATGATCTAACATATCTCACAACATTACGAACACTAGCAATAGAATCATGCATATCTTTTAGCCCATCATTTACAATAAGATTAATTATGTGAGCACAACACCTCATGTGTAATAGTTCTCCCTCTAAAACAACAGATTTCCAACTTTTGAGTCTTCTCTTAACATAAGAAATAGCCACGTTGTTGGAACTTGCATTATCAACTATGATGAAAAAGACTTTGTCAATCCCCCATTCCAACAAACAACTCTCAATTACCTTCCCAATAGTCTCCCACTTATGATTAGCAACTTGACAAAAACTCAAGATCTTCTTGTGCAAAACCCATTCAGAATCAATGAAATGTGCAATGATTACCATGTAGTTCACATTTTGTAGCGAAGTCCAAGTGTCTATAGTAAGACAAACTCTTTAGGAGTTTTTAACTAGAAATGATTTCAACTTTGTTTCTCTTCAAGATAAAGTTGATATACATCTCTAGCAATTGTTACTCTTGAAGAAACATCAAATTTAGGACATGAAATACTACAGAAGTGTCTAAAACCCTCAGTCTCAACGAATCTGAAAGACAACTCATTCATTATTATCATCTTAGCACATGCTAATCTACATGCTTGTTGGCTAAACAATGTAGTTACAAAATTACTAGCATTGCCTCATTTTCCATCATTTGAAGGTATAAGAATTAAGGTGGTTTGTCCTTTTTCTTCTCTATATGGATGCTTTTTACATTGATTTCTTAAGTGCTTCCATAGAGTGCTAGTTCCACAACTATTAGTGTCACAGACGTAATCCTTACCACAATAGTTACATTTGCACCTAGCTCCATCATTAACACTCTCTTCCATTTTTGTGAAATGATCCCATACAAAAGAAGTTGGTTTATTAGGTCTCTTTCGGTTCGACTTGGGAGGTAGATGTGGTATATGTTTAGGAGTTTGACTTGTATTAGGAGGAGGAGGAGGAGGAGGAGGAGGCATTTCATTATTGTCAGTAGCACTTGCATTTTGACTACTGTTGTCCATCTATAAAATAAATAAAACTAATAATTAACAACCAACTTACACCTACCTATAAATTTAGAAAATCAAACACTCTAAGTACTCAATTAACTCAAAAACTCAACCACATCCACAATTAAAATACAGTACAATAGAATAAAAAACAATAACTTTTGAAAATTAAATACAGTACCAAGACACAATTTGTGTCACACAAATACAGTACAATAGAATTAAAATACATACAATAGAAATTAAAAATTAAAATATTCAACTCATCATGAAGTTAAATAACGGTGATTCTGCCGTATCCGACTCCGTGTCTGTGGTGAGGACATTGGAGAATCAACTATTCTTGAGTCACCGTGAGGTTAAAAAAAATTAATTATATTAATGAAAAATAACTTACATTTAAGATTTTATACTAATGAAAAATAACTTGTATTAAGATTTTATATTAATGAAAAAATAAAAATAACTTACACTAAGACTGAGCGAGTGAGACGCCCGTCGGCTGAGAGTCGTGAGAACTAAGATAGAGAGAGTGAGAGGTTGAGCGTGAGAAGACTGAGACAGAGAGAGTGAGAGGGCTGAAACTTGAAAGATAGAAAGAGTGAGAGGTTGAGCGACGAGCGTGAGGGGGAAGAAGAAGAGGCTGAGAGAGGGAGACGAGATCGTGACTCGTGAGGTGTGGGGTAGAGAGAGTGAGAAGGCTGAAAGCCTGAAACGTAAAAGACAGAGAGAGTAAGGTCAGAGGTTGAGCGAGGGAGACGGTCAAGCGGAAGAGGAAGAGGCTGAGAGAGGGAGACGAGCTCATGACTGTGAGGTGAGACTGTAGGGCTGTGAGGTGAGGCTGAAAGCCTAAAACGTGAAAGACATAGAGAGTGGCGACGACTAGGAAATTTCTTTCGGTATTTAGATTTTAGGATAAAGTATATATATATATATATATATACACACACATATATATTGGTTCGGGTCAGGTCAGGTGGGGTTGATCCAACTAAAAAATTCATAAACCCGAGACCCAACCCGAAAATCAAATAATAAAAAATTGCAACCCAACCCAACCTAACCCAAAAAAAATCTAACCTAACCCTTACGATTTGAGTTGGGTAGTCCGAGTTCGTTGGGTTATCGAGTTTTTTTAACACCCCTAATCTGTAGATTGCCACTATATTGTCTCCAAGGTCATAAGATATGGACATCCAGGTGTCCGCTCATATGTTTTTTTGTGGTAGAGTGACATTACCCAGATCATATGATGCGCCAGTTTGGGAGGTTGCAACGAATTCCAGAACCTTGCGATACAGACAAACGATTATATTTGCATGATCTATAGGGCAGACATGAGCGAGATTGAATTTCATATTTGGCTCCTCAAATATCAATTTGGGAGAATTGACAAAATTTGATTGTTAGTGGACCTCCCATTAACAATGGTATAGATGTTGAGCCTGGATACATTGATTGGTATTCTAATATTAGTAGGCAATACATAACGAAAGCAAGAGCACCGTATCACTTTTTGGTATGAGTTTATTATTTAATAGGATGATTTGATTTTATTGTTTAATTTCATGATTAATTGTTCTAATATATTTCAATTCTATTTCAGCAATATTTTACAAATATACCAATATTTGAAAGAACGGCTGCAATGGTTGGAACAGCTAGAACGGCTCTGCGTACACTCAAATCGATATATAGAGTACGATATTTCGATCGTGATGTCCCCGATGAAGAACAAGGTGATCATGCTAGACATCAGGATGTTCCAATTCAACTCGATATTCAGGATGAATATTTGACAACCACAGTCGATCATTTTACACCTAATTCCATGATGCCAACACCATCAACATTTGAACTTTTTCCAACAACTCTCAGCATGCTAAAAATGGAAGAAAGCCAAACTTCACAAGCTCGTCAAGATGTCCATGATCAATATGTGACATACCGACATCGTAGTAAGGATGTATAATTTATCAACAGAGGCCAACCATCAAATGTAAAAGGTCGTGGAGATTGTGGACATTATATAACTCAACAAGGTCGATTTAGGCGTAACAGGGGATCTTCTTCTGAACAAGAATAAACACATCGTAGTTGTACTCTAAAATTGTTAAAGTTTGAACTTTATTTTTGAATTAATAATTGATTAGTCATTTTAGCCACTAAGTCATATGAAAAATCAAGTAATGAAACCTTTGAATTTAGCAAAAGTATTACACCTAATTCCAAACTCGAGTTAAAAAAAATTAACATGGATGGTAAAAAAATGAAAAAATACATTAAAAGCAACTTATTTTCTAAAAGGTTATAAAAAATAATTAATTCTAAATTTAATTTTAAATTCTTAAATAAAAATAAATTTCGTTAGAAAGTAAAAAATAGAAATAAAGAAAGAAAAAAAATGGTGAAAAGAAGAAGAAAGAAGATAAATTACCACAAAAGAAAGAATTTTAAAAAAGTGAATAAAAAGAAGAAGAAAAAAGAGGGAGAATGCATAAAGAATAAGAAGATGGAAATAATTTTTATGAACAATTTTTTTAAATATAATAAAGGAAGAAAAAATAAATTTAAAAAATATTAAAGAAATAATGAAGATAGTTTTAAAGATATTAAATGAAGAAGAAAAAAGAGTTTTAAAGATAATAGAGGAAGAAAAAAAAAAGAGATTTTTGTTTAAAAAATATAATTTTAAAGAAAAAAAAAATATATGAATGTGTCTCTTCAAGAGACGCATCCTGAGGATTCCAACACCCTGTCATGCCCCAGCGAGAAAATTCTTTGAAATGTGTCTCTTGATATGGACAAAAAAATCTACCCTATTTTTCTAATTTTTTTGAAAGGTATCCTTTTCACCTAATTTTTTTTTCTAAATGTACCCCCAATCCAAATAACCCGTCAAAAATGTCAATTTCCCAAAATATTTTTTCGTTTCTAAAATAATTATTTTTCTTTTAAAAACAAAACCCCTCAAAATAAAAAGAATAAAAATAAAATCTAAGATGTTCCTTTAAATTCTAAATACAATTTCTCTTTTTACCAAGAATTGACACTCTAATTAGAGAGCAAAAGATTTAGGAAAATAAATTCTAGTGTTAAAAACCAAGATTTTGAAATTAAAGAATTTAACAAAAATAATCTTTCTTTTCAACAATTTAAGAAAGTTAATTTGGCCAAACTTAATAGGCTAAATTGAAATTCTAATTTTACAAATTAGAATCAACAATTGAGGAGCCCCATTAATTTAAAATTATCCGTTGTTAATTCCATGGTGTGATAATTATGCACTATTTTTCTACAAGTTTTCCGTTATTAAGCCCAAGTATAAATATAAACTTGATAAGGGTTTCTTGGTGAGGACCAAGGTCGACAGGGATTTTGTTGGTTCAACTAAGTGAGAAATGACTTTGTATGATTCTCAGCTAAGTTTAATGTTGTAAAAATCATGTAATGTTGATATCCTAAATGCATAAGCGATAAACATAAGAGAAGGGGATGAGTATGAGATGCACAGTTCAACAAGTTTGAGAAAAGATGGAGATGGGATGGATAGAAATAGGGTTGAAATAAACAACCATCATTCTTTTGAACTTTCACTTAGGATAGATTCATGTTCTTAACCACTAATCAAGTCTCTACCTCTTAGTGAGTGAGCCACATAAGTTGTATCTCTACAATGCATGCTTGATGGTTATTCGCTGTAAGGTGTCTTTATATCTCTAAAGATACTGCTTACTTTGTTTAGTGAGATCCACAATTACTTACTCTCTCGAACAGTTAATTATTTCTCGAGCAGTTAATTATTTCTACTTGTTTCGATTAGCTAAATGAAAATAAGCATATGATTTAATACACACTAAACAAAATGAATCTTGACCTTAGTTTCGTTCGTCAGAATGATGGTTTATTTATTCCAACCCTTAAGAGATTTAGCTACTCATGGTGGATGTTAAAGTAAGAATGGAAGTAAAGAAGATGATAAAGTGCATGATTTAGATATTAAAAATATGAAGGTAGTAGTACAAGAAATGTTTAGAAGGATAGCAGAAAACTAAAAGCGATAAAAGTAAAGTGAAAATGATGAAGATGCCAAGCCGTTGGTCATAGTCTCCTGCTTCCTGTCGACCAGGGTATTGTGTGCTTGCTTCACTATCCTGGATGGATGGTAACAAGATGAAGGATCAAAGATCTCTCTCGAGCTTCCTCCTCCTTTAGGATGTCTCCAATGAAGTGATGGATGATTGCTCTTCTCTTCGTGATGACTGTGGGTGTGTCTTACTATCTAACATTATTTTGTCTCCAAGATCGAGTATTTATAGCACAAAGGAATGCATCATCAAACATCATGTTGTCATCGTTTAGGCACTGGTGATGATGCATCCGCCTATCGTCATCTCTGACCGGGTAGTTGGCTGATATGGCAGTATGTTGCACTTAAGGTCAGTTCTTAATTGAGGCAAATAATATTTTCTTAGCTCGTGATGCAACTATCAGAAATCTCAAAGCATGCGCCAGGATCGAGGCCGTCGCGTCCATGCAACACTCTACTCGATGCATGCATCCAACGATTGAAGTTTTCCTGAAAATCATGTGTTTACTCGGGTTAAAACAGGATATTAACTCTTCTTAAGTTTTTGCACATGTTGGACGCAAAGAAGATATTTTTACAAGAATTTCTATCAAAGATGATACATTATTCATTAAGTTTTCTCAATTATTCTAAGAAAAGAGATACAATAACTTATATTTCTGCAAGTTATCACACCCCCAAATTTAGAATAATGTTTGTCCTCAAGCATTTCTTCTACTAAAATGCAACACAAACTTTTCCCCCTATAAGGACTGACTAGCCCTTCAGCATACTACTCACTCTTGAAAGCACGCCTATGCTACATTTGCTCTCATGAATTTTCTCACTTCCTAGAGAAGTATTTCCTAAGTTTAGATGCAACAAGTTTTTTCTCAAAATTTTTTTTTACTCATTTTCAAACATTCTTATTTTTTATTTTTAATTGAGTACTTGAGTGTTTGATTTTCTAAATTTATAGGTAGGTGTAAGTTAAGTTGCTCTCAATAACTATTGTATTGTATTTGTGTGACACAAAAACTCAACCACATCCACAAATTAAGTACTTGAGTGTTTTGACCATTAAACAATAACTCTTGAAAATTAAATATAATATTTATATAATAAAAATAAATAACATAACATTAAATTATTATAATAAATATAAGGAAAAAGCCTAACGGGGCGGGGGCAGAGAATGCATACCCCGTCCCCGTCTCCATTTAGCTTTCAGAGAATTTTTTTTCCACTCTCTCCCCCATTCTCCACCTCGAACGGGGCGGGTCCCCACAGGGCGCCATCCCCGTGGGAAAAGTGGACATCTAGTAGCCAGGATCGACGCAGTATTAAAAATAAGTCTAAACATAAAACAACTCGAGTGTCTTACAAGGCTAACCTAGTTAAGATAAGAATTGAGTTGGGAAAGGCACCTGTAGTTGGATGACTCAAATGACAACTGTGCAGGCAAGCCAAAATGAAGGTGGGTAACCAAGATCAACCCATGCATAACCTTTATCAATATATATATAATGTAAGAAAGAAAAGTCCTTATATTTTCATCATCAAACGCTAAAAGTTAACCATTTGATTTAAACTTTTCCATAATAGTGATTTATGTTAACTGATTTTTTTTAAAGAAAATCAAATGGGAAAAAATTCCCTCGGGAAACCCGATCCCCGCCCCAATCCTGGTGGGGAATTTGGCAGAGACGGGGAATGAAATGGGGAACGAAGACAGGGAGTGGGGAAGCCATCCCCGTCCCTTCCCCGCCCCGTGGACATCTCTACTGGCTACTCACTTTCGTTTTGGCTTGCCTGCACGAGTGTCATGTCAGTTATCCAACTTCAAGCAAGTGCCTTTCACGACTCTAACTCTTATCAGACTGGATTTCCATGCACTGACAATGGAGCTGTTTATTATGACTTCCTCTTATTTTAAAGCATTGAAGGTAAAGTTCTTATATTTGACCGCATCAACTCAAACCTCTCTCAACCCCAAATTTTGAGAGCAACAAGGTTCTCATTGCTGAAACTGATTGCAAGATTGTTTGAGAAAAATTTTGCAAAAGAGGTTTGAGAAAAAGCTTGCGCGCATGAAAATTTAAGAAACTGCTTTCTTGGGGAAGATCTTAAGGCTAGGTGAGTAATGTTACCCTTAATGAATTATATAGAAGTGCATCGTATAAGTATCAACATAGTGGCTATTCATTGAACGCAAAAGGGAAAGGAAAAAATGGTACTGAATCTTAAAAGTAAAAGATACACAAAAGACAAATGCAGAAAGCAGAATGAAAGGCACTATCTTAATTAAGTTTCATTGATAAAGTATAATTTTATAAATTATGGAAAATTTAAGGACAACTAATGCAAGCTAGTCAAAACTACAAAAATTGGAGTACACCCCCAAATGTACTCCTGTCGGTCGTTTTCATCATCCTTGCGTTTAGGAGTATGGTCTTCATCAATAGGAAAAATGCACGGCTGGCTTAGATGCGGCAGGATAACTGGGGTAGGAATGTTTGGCCGACAAGAGAACACTTATTGAATGTAGTTCAGAGTTCAATGGAACTGTTCATCTTGTCGTTGGGTGATCATGCGCATAGACTGCATCATCGGATGCTGGATCGAGTTTAGTAAATAATTTTGCATGTCATCCATGCCAACATCCACATAATCAGCATAAGATTCCTTGGTAGGTTGCGTTCATCGGCCACTAGAGAAGGCGACGAAAAAAATCTCCATCTCATCATCCTTTGGTGACAATGAACGCGAAGTGCTGCGTCATTGCTACCAACTTGTGACTCATTGATCAAATCAATGAAATAAATCTGTAAATCTAAATGCCAATATTTGAAACCATTTTATTGGGATTTATGCCCTAAAGCCTCGTAATTTATTAGTTGATTAATTTAATTATTAATTATACAATATTAATTTATGCATTAACCGTAAAAATCAAAGGTTATTATATGAAGTCTTGAACATATATGTAGTTGACATACGGGTGGATCATGTTCAAGAAATAACCTAAAGGTCTATAGTATATGGATAAGGTTGGGTGTCTTTATCTTGGTAACACTATGGATACGACCCACTTTGTAATAGTTACAGATGGTTTGATCCAAACCATTCATGTGGACACATGTGAGTGGTGTATCTTATACAAATAGTTTGTATAAGACTGGACTGCAAAATATTTAATCTTTTTTTGTAAATCCATTAATTGATAAGATTAATATTTCATAGGATGTTCATGTGCGATGCAATCTTAATCCTGAGTAACTTATGAACTCCTGTCTGTAAGTCCTTTGATTTGCACAGGCGAGAGTGGCCCGAGTTGTCAACTCAATAAGTCTACCATTTTGGGGACTCGACTAAGTGGGAGTTGGGAACATAAGCTTCACAAGATGGAATTCACTCCTTCCCGCATAGGATAAGTAGATGAGTAGTTCCCTAAGTGCTGATTTCAGGTCTTGAACAAGGGGCCCCACCCTCTCACTGGCCCGAGAGGGACTTAGTTTATGGTTGCACCATAAATAAATTGTTCATTAGAGGAATCAGTGGTACTTAAGGAAAATAGGTAATTACAGGGGTAAAACTGACATCTGACCCAGCTGTAATTATGAACAACTCGTGAATAATCGACTTGCTTATATTGATTATATCCATGGATACAACTTGTCCTATAGTGCATAAGAGTTCAACCATGGGTCTATAGTGGTTTGCCCTATAGTTAATGAATGGAGGTTAATTGAATTAAAGAGTTTAATTAATTAATCTTGGATCACTGAAGCTTATAATCTGTAGGTTTATGAGGTCCCTCTGCTAGCTCACCATGGACGAACAAGGATCAACTATGTTGAAAGAAAAATTTGAAATGTTCAAATTTATGAGGAAAAATATTAATTGTATTGGATACAATTAAGGGAAATTTTTAAAAATAAAAAAAAATAAGGAAACTATTTACACAAAATAGGAATTTTTTTAGATAATTGTGATAGACGCGGATAGAAGTCTATTAGGGTGTATCAGTGATATAAATAATAGAAGTTTATCATTGATAGATGCTGATAGAAGTCTATCAGTATTGTTTTTGCTATTTTCTCTAAATAGTTTGACATTTTTTCTATCAGTGAAAATTTCCCTACAATTAAATTACATGATTTATTATAAAGTTTATTTGAATGAGATTCAAATTATAACTTTATAATATGGAGAATTAATTTATTTGAATATGATTCAAATAATTATTTATTTGGATGAAATCCATATAAATAAATAAATTATTTAATTTGAATAAGATTCGAATTAAATAGATAATGAGAGAATTAATTTATTTGAATATGATTCAAATAATTAATTATTTGGATGAGATCCATATAATAAAGTTATTTAACTTAAATAAGATTTGAATTAAATAATTGGAGAGAGAATTAATTAAGAGAAATTTTTAAAAATAGAAAAATAAGGGAAACTATTTACCCAAAATACCAAAGATAGTTGTGATAGATGCTGGTAGAAGTCTATCAGGGTCTATCAGTAATAGAAATGATAGAAGTCTATGATAGATGCTGATAGAAGTCTATCAATGTCTATCAGTATTTTTTTTGCTATTTTCTGTAAATAGTTTGACATTTTTTATATTTTAAAAATTTCCCATTAATTAATTTGAATTGTATTTAAATAATTAATTATTTAATTTAGATGAAATTCAAATTAAAGATCCTGCCGGAGATAAATATTTAAATATGATTTAAATATTTTAAACCCTCTAATATGAGATATTATTTGGGTAGATATTTATTAATATTAGATATTATTAAATATTTAATTTAAAAATCTCCGCAAAGTATTATCCCAATAGGATTAGGAGTAACTCATAAACTTCTATAAATAGGGCCCTTAGGAGCCCTCATACAATACACACTCTACACTACATTCTCTACGATTCTCCCAATTTTCTTAGAAAAGTTTTAAAAAAATTATTCTTTTTGTTCCCTCTATTCTTTCAAAAAGCGGTTCCCACAAACCAGATCCTTGCCAGAGTCATAGCAAGAAAGATCTCATGGAACTAGAAGAATTCAAGGAGAAGACTACCGATTTGAGGATACAATTTTTTTGCATCTGTGGATCGGGAAATGTATTGTGCTTAACATTTTCTTGCTTATTTATATTTTTAGTTTTTGCAAGAAATCAAAGAACGCGATCACACGCTTCCGCCAGGATTCAATTCCCTTCACAACTATTATGCAATCCAAACCATACATCACACATATAGAGTAAAGAACCCATCATTCTTTTCTGTGAAGAATTCAAAACCAAAAAAACAAAAGCAACAATGGCGCTATGATACCAATTGAGAGATTGATTCTCGAGTAGAAGCGTGTGATCGCTTTGCTTTTATTTTGTTTAAGAATTCAACAACACAGAAAAGAAACAATAACAACATACATTATGCAAGATTACTAGTTAAACATGAAAATAATACAGGGAAATAAGAAGGATTACCTTTGAAGAACAATATTTCTTCACAAATCTCCTTCACGAATAGATCTTCGTCTCACGTGCGAATGGTGACGTCTCCAAAGGGTCTTCCCTTTTATTCTCTGGCAAGGAACAATTTGTGGGAACCTTTTTTTTTTAAGATATGTGGAATTTGTGCCGAGACTATTCTCTGTGTTGTGAGTATAAGAGAACTTGAGAGAGATTTTGGTCAGAGAGATGATCTTTTGTTTCACGTAAAAACCATTGATGCAACCCCAAAAATTACAGACCCTCTATAATTTAAACAGAGAAAGGGGATAATAACTACCACTCTCCACTACCCTGCAATGTAGGGAATTAAATTTATTATTTAATTAAAATTAAATTAAATTAAAGAAAATTATTATAAATAGAAAAAATATCAAACTATTTACAAATATAGTCGCTCAAGCGATAAAATTCTATCGCGGTCTATCACTGATAGACAGTAAAATTTTTCTATATTTGTAAATAGTTTGGCTCATTTTTCTATATTTGAAAACCATCCTTAGATTAAATTAAATTAAATTAAATTATTATTAAATAATTAAATTAATTATATATCTTATACTTAATTAAATACACATTTGAATCATATTCAAATACACTTCTCTCTCATAACCTATAGATTTAATATGAATCTCATTCACATTAATTTTAACCTATAGTTTTAATATGAATCAAATTCATATTAATTAATATTTGAATCTTATTAAAATATATTTAAACTAAACTCTCATATTATATAGTTTAATATGAAACTCATTCACAAGTATGTGATCCTTCATGAGTTGTTCATAATTACAACTGAGTCAAACAACTGTTTTACTCCTGTAATTACCTCTTACTTCTTAAGTATCATTGATACTCTAATGAACAATTTGTTTATGGTCCAACCATAAACTAAGTTTCTCTCGGGTCAATGAAAGGGGGGGGACCCATTGTTCAAAACTTGGAGTCATCACTTAAGGGAATTACTCATCTACTTACCCTATGTAAGAAGAAGTGAATTCCATATTGTGAAATTAAGTTTCTAGCTCCCCATTCGATCAAGTCCCCAAAATGGTAGGCTTATTGAGTCGACAGCTCCGACCACTCTCATCCCTACAAGTCAAAGAATGAGCCATCAAGCAAGAGTTCATACTTGCTCACGATTAAGATTGAGTCACATATGACCATCGTCCTATGAAATATTAATCTCTTCAATCAACGGTGTTACAAAGAGAGATTGATTTTTTCGTGGTTCAGTCTTATACAAACTTTTTGTGTAAGATACCCCCACTCGCATGTCTCTACATGAACGAGTAGGATCAAATCATTTGTAATGATTACAAAGTACGTCGTAGCCATTAATGTTACTAGGACAAGACACCCAATCTTATCCCTATACTATAGACCCTTTAGGTTATTACTTGAACATGATTCACCTGTATGTCAACCGTAAACTGTTCAAGTTACATTAAATAAACTCAAATTTTGGTTTATTGGATTTGAGTTACGTAATACTAAAAGTGATAATAAATACAATTATTTTATTGATAAATAAAAATGTTTACAAAATTACAAACCACGAGTTTAGGGCACAAAACCCAACAATCTCCCACTTATCTTAAAGCTAGTAGGGTGTATAATATAATAGAATAAACTAGGGCATATACTATACCCAGTTACATCTACCACTTGCCTTTGACAAGGTGATGCATATCTCGTAGGCGTAGACTCTTTAAGTGACCTTCAAACACTTTAGTCGTGAGAGCATTTGTAAATGAATAAACAATTTTGTGCTCTGAAGCAATCTTCACGACGATGACATTCCTTTGTTGCACAATCTCCCTTATTAAATGATATTTCCTCTCTATGTGTTTGCTTCTTTTATGGCTCCGAAGTTTCTTAGAGTTCCCACAGCACAACTGTTATCACAATAAATGTGATGGGCAAAGACATGTTTGGAACAATTTCTAAATCAGCTATGAACTTCCTCAACCAAACAACTTCCATAGCAGCTTCATAAGCACCTACATATTCAGCTTCCATGGTGAAATTCGCAATGCATCCTTGCTTGATGCTCCACCATACTATAGCTCCTCCATTTAGAGTGAACACTGATCTTGATATGGATTTTCTAGAATCCTTATCAGTCTAAAATTCAGAGTTAGTGTATCCTGTAAGGATCAAATCCTTAGCTCCATACACAGGTATATAGTCCATTGTTCAACTTTGGTGTCTTAAATTTAGAAATATTCTTTGTTATCTAGACTTAGATCAATTTAATGTGGAGTGTTAAAATTCAACATGTTTTCTATAATTTTACATACAAATTGATAGCTCTCGAAAAGAGCTAATTTTATGTTTTTAATTTACCTTGCTTGTAGTGTTTAATGTGTTTAATGATTAAAATTGTAGAAACTCGAGCAAATAATGCATTTTGGAGCCTTGAGAGCCGTTCGAGGTTAATTTGGAGTTAATTGGAGCATCTGAAGCTTCAAGGAACTCAAAAAGACCAAAATCCCCCAAGGAGGTTGGCGCCACGGTGCCCAAACTCGAAAGCATGGCAAGGCAGTCTGCGAGCAGCGTCGCAACGTCGCGGCGCCACCTAGACGTTGTGACATTGTGTGCACGCATCAAGAGCATTAGATGCTGGCGTCGCAGCACCACCTCGGTGCTGTGGGCAGAGGCCAATTAAGACTTGGCACCGCGACGCCATTGTGATTTTATAAAAGTCCTTCTTTCTTTTAGGGCTTTTTCATGTTGGGATGCATGGAGGCTGAAGTGAAACTCAAATTTCTTCTTCTTCCTCTATCTTTCTAGCATCTTTAGGTTAGATTTTAATTTTCTTTTGGGTTGTAAACTAAAGATTGGAGCTCTCCTCTTCGATTTGTCTATGGATCGATGAGGTAATTTCTATTTAGTTTTGAGATCAAGACTTATGTGTTTTTCTTGAGATTTCTGTGGATTGGACTAAATGCATGTTGATTTATGCTTTCTTTGAATCTATTCCAATTTCTAAATGCATGTTTGTGTGTTGGCTATTCGCCCTTATAAACATGTGTTGCCCTTGTTATTTGATTTGTAACTTTGTCACGTTCACACTCGAATGTCTAGCTCAATCACCTAAGTAGCAATTAGTTAATCATGTATTTAATGGTTATCCTAGAATGCATATATTAACTAAGTTCAAAGATAAAAGTGATTATTGATTTAGGTATCCAATTGGTTAATCAACACAATGAAATTCTAAAGCTTAATGCACTTGTTCTTATTTCTTTATGAACGCTATCAAACCCAATTGATTTAAGAGCATGTAGTTTAATTAGGGCATTGCTATAATCGCTTTAATTATTATTTAGGATACTTGCTTAGTTTAATCGAACGATTCGACTACCTATAGCGTCGTTGAGTAAGGTTAAGCTAAGTATGTCGTTATGCACGCATAAATCGAATGCATGTTTAATTAACAGAAATTGTTGATTGAAATTGCATAGGAATCCCTCTTGCTCTCAAAACTAGACAAACTCAATCTTAGGTTACATTTACACGTTGCTTTTATTTTCCTTGCACACTTATCCCTCTATCCATACCAAACCCCCCATTTACCGCTATAACTAGGAACTTAGCTTAACGAATATTTTAGGCTTCCCTGCGGATCGACCCAAACTTACCACTGTTGCTACGCATCGTAGTAATATGAGTATAGTTCGGTATTATAATTTTTTTTTGCTATGCCAATCTATGACCTATAATTCTTTTTTCTCTATTTATTCTCCCCTTTACTCTTCTTCCGGTTAACTATTTGATATTTTGTTTATCTCATTAAAAAGAAAATTGTGACCTTCAATTAAAATAAATAGATTATAGATTATAACAAAAGAGAGAGAGTGAGAGAATAATGGAAGCACTAAAGGGACCTTAGGACTTATATATTTTAAGAAGGGTTGTACATTAGTAGTTGAATGTATGTTATTATCTAAATACGCTCTTTTCGTATTTATCGTTTCGGTAATTTTTAAGTGAAGAATTTTATTTAAAATTTTATAGGATTTTATGCTTTAACTTGAATTTTTAATTCACATTTTATTGTGAAAAAATTGTAAAAATTAGACAAATGAGAGAACACTGAAAGTATCTGATATGAACCGCCCAAGGCATCAAATTATTATTTAATAATGTTGTTGTAATTTAATAATTTCTAATTTTATCCTTTTTTTTTAACATTAGTAGAGATAATTTTGTCTTTTACTAAGTTGCATAGGGTTTCTTTTTTGGAGACTATTTAAAGTCTAGCCATTAAGTTGTTGGGGGAGTTTTGATGTTTTTATAACTTTAGAGTTTTCTTAAATAAGAATTCTCTGGTAGATGACAGAGTTTCATTCTGCCACTTTTGCAATTCTTGAATCAGGGTTGCATGCCAAGAACATTCAGGTAAGTCTGATCATCTTGCTTGTAGAGTGCTCGAACTTGGAATAAGGAACTAGTTCTCCTTATCTCTTGGTCTTTGATCAAAAGGTAATCTAATTCTAGTCTTTTCCTTTTGATTGACATCAATTGATTTGGGGGTTTTCGGATTTGTGTTAGGGGTTCAACAATTGGGTTCTTAATTTCAATTGCTAGGGTTTCACATCATTTGGTATCAGATCCTAGGCTCTAGTATTTTTATTTCAATTGCCTTTTTTTTGTTGAGTCTATTTCTTGATTAGGGTTATTGTTTTGAAAAAAAAATTGAAGTTTAGAGGTCTGCAAATTTGAAATTGAGAAGAAAAAAAAAGCAAGCACGTCAAGCAAGTAGTCAATTTAAAAAAAAAGAAAAAAGAAAATCGGCCGTGGGTTCTGTAATTGGAATCGGAAAAAAAAAGTAGGCACGTCAAGCAAGCACGTCAATTTTTTTTTAAAAAAAAGTTTGCCGACGCTACTGTGAGAGAAAAAAAAAGAGTAGGCAGGTCAAGCAGGTAGCTCAATTTTCATGAGTTTTAAGCTGCTGAAATTTATAAGAAAAGTTAGTTGTTTCAAATTAAACTTCGAAATTTCTTTAAATTAGGGTTTGGGGTAAAAGTAGTGTTTCTAATTCCTAATTCTTGTTTCTTTTTTATCAATCGTTTGTCTAGTTGTTTGCCATTTTCTTGTTCATCTTGCATAACTCTTTGAATCTTGAATCTAAATCTTGATTCAAAATCTTTTTTCTTGATTTCTTGTCTAGTGTGTTGAATCTTGAATATTAGATTCTGATTTTTAGTTTTCTTTTTTTTTTTTGTGGAATTCTACTGTTCTTGCTTGAGTTTGACACTTCACAGTCATTCTTGCTTGGTTTGTTTTTGGCTTGCTCTTCTGATCTTAATTGCAATTTTGGCTCATTGCCCTTTTTTTAGAGCATTCCCTTTTCTGAGAGAGTGCCTACATTAAAGAGTGTAAACATGAGTGAACATCACCTATCGAGGGAAACACGGAAGGGAGTGACTTGTGAGGTCCACTTTACTTTCACTTGTTTTTTTTGTTTTGCAGCAATGTCAGGCAATGGAAGTGCTCCACAGGGGCAGTTACAAGAATGATTCAATGAGGGAGTCATGCGAAACTTGGAAACCTTAATCAATGCGAGATTGGATAGAATAGAACAAAGGCTTCAAGCTAGGGAAAGACCTCAAGTAAGGAGGCGGTTGTGAGGTCCTGAGGAGGAGAAGACTCAGAGCAAGATGAATCTGATTCTGACCCTAGATGGGCCTAGAAGAGAGCGACAAGGCCAAAGGGAAGAGGTTTTCAATAGAAGGCCGCAAGGTAGAAGAGAGAGCAATTATAGCGATCGAGGTTTTGGAAACATTAAGTAAATTTCCAAATTTTATGGGCCCGACCCTGAGGACTACTTCCATGGAACATGAGGCGAACATATTTTCGTGGTAACTATCTCTCTGAAGGGAAAAAAGTAACTATCTCTATAACACATTTAGGGATATGCACAGACATGGTGGGATAAGGTTTTCTAAAAGGAGGCGGCGACAAGAGGGTCCCGGAAACATGGTAGAATTAGAGAGCTCAGAGGAGGAGATTTGTACCGAAAATTACTTGAGAGTTGTGCACAAAACTTCAAGCTCTGCGCCAAGGAAGTAAAAGTGTGGATGATTATTTCAAGAGATGGAGATGTTGATGGAAGATGGAGATAGATGAGGATGAAGAGAACACTATGGCTAGATTTCTTCATGGTTTAAATATTGATGTGACCATTGTCGAATGTAGTATACGATGATATGGAGGAATTATGCACCTTATAGTGAAGTTGAAAAGCAACTTCAAGGCGAAAATCAAGGTACACTTCTAAAAACTTTTCCAATTCAACGTTTGGAACATAGTGACAACCTGCAGAACCTAAATTTAAGCTAAGTTAAGAGGCGATAACTAAAGATAAGGGAGAGTCCTCGTCGAAAGCAAAACCAAGATGGAGGTAACCACAGGTAGAGAAATAGAGCTTAAGTGTTGGAAATGTCAAGGAGTGGACACATAGTCGGGAATGTCCTAATAAGAGGACATGATCATTAGAGAGGAAGAATAGTTACTGATGGAGTGAAGCTGATGAAGAGGACAGGAGGGTTAATGAGGACCAAGAGGGAGGGGAAAAGTGGAAGATACGTCACAATTATCTCTTAGTCACTAGAAGGGCCTTAAGTACAACACATAAAGGAGGATGATTTGGAGAATCAAAGAGAGAACCTTTTTCATACACGTTGTCTTGTACAAACTATACCATGTAGTGTAGTGATTGATAGTGAAGCTGTACGAATGTCGTGAGCTCTAGTTTGGTCTCGCGATTAGACTTGGATACTATACCTCATCCACGACCCTACAAACTACAGTGGCTTAATTATTGTGGGGAGCTCAGGGTGACTAAGTAGGTGAAGGTTCTTTTTGCCATAGGGAGATACAAGGATGAAGTATTTGTGATGTGGTACCCATGCATGCAGGTGACATACTCCTTGGTAGGCCTTGGCAATTTGATAGGAAGATTATCTATGATGGTGGTTGTTTTTTCTTAACCGTTACAACTTTCACCCACAATGGTAGGAAAACTGTACTTACCCCTATCCCCAAAAAGTACTTATGATCAGAGAAGTTAGAACAAAGAAAAGAGAGGTCGCCGCAAAGCAAAAGAAAAAGGAAAATGAAAAGAGAATTTGAGAGAAAAGGGGATTGAAGAAAGAAAAAGAGAGCTTGAGAGACAATGAGGGATTGAGAGAAAAGCAAGTTCATAGCGCGCGACCTAAAGAGAAAAAAGAGAGAAAACTAGCCAGTTGGAGTGCTAAATCTTGTGAGGTTAGGAAAGCCATGTTATAAAAAAGAACCTATATCATGGTTACATTTAAAGAAGCTTACTTGCTAACCTAGGATCTAAAGTCCTCTTTGCCTAGGTTTTTGTGTCTCTTTTGCAGGAATTTGAGGACGTCTTCCCTGAGAGGTTACCTAAGGAATTATCGCCTTTAAGGGGCATCGAGCATAAGATTGACTTTATTCCAGGTGCTCAGATTCCAAATCGACCAGCCTACTGAACCAATCCACAGGAGGCCAAGGAGATTCAGAAGCAAGTTGATGACTTGCTTGCTCACTGGTATGTACGTGAAAGCTTAAGTCCTTGTAGTGTTCCTGTCTTACTTGTACCTAAGAAAGATGGATCTTGGCAAATGTGTGTAGATTGCAAGGCTATTAATAAAATTACAATTACGTATAGACATCCTATCTCTAGGTTGGATGACATGTTAATGATTGTTGGTTGTACCTGTTTACAAAAATAGATTTAAAATCTGGATACCATCAAATTAGGATGAATGTTGGAGACGAATGAAAAACTGCTTTCAAAACTAAGCATGGTTTATATGAATGACTAGTTATGCCTTTTGGATTAACTAATGCACCTAGTACTTTTATGAGACTTATGAACCATGTATTGCGTGAATTTTTAGGAGAGTTTGTAGTGGTTTATTTTGATGACATCCTAATATATTCTAAGACACTAGAGGATCATGTTATGCATGTTAGGTGTGTTCTAGTTGCACTTAAAAAGGAACAACTTTACGCTAATCTCAAAAAGTGTTGTTTTTGTATGGAAAAGGTAAACTTCCTAGGTTTTTGTTTTCTAAACATGGGGTGGAAGTTGATTCTAAAAAGGTTAAAGCAATTAGGGAGTGGCCTACACCAAAGAATGTAGTGAGATTAGGAGTTTTCATGGTTAGCTGGTTTTATAGGAGGTTCATTAGAGATTTCAGTTCCATAGTTGCACCACTTAATGAACTTATAAAGAAAAATGTAAAGTTTGAGTGGGGACAAGCACAAGAATGCGCTTTCAATTATTTAAAAGATAAGCTATGTAATGCGCCTTTCTTGCCTTACCTAATTTTGAACTAACATTTGAAATTAAGTATGACGCCAGTGGAATAGGGATTGGAGCTATGTTAATGCAGGATCAAAGACCATTGATGTACTTCAGTGAGAAGCTGAATGGAGCTGCCTTGAAATATCCTACATATGACAAGGAGCTTTATGCCTTGGTGAGAAGCTGAATCGAAGACATGCGAAATGGTTAGAGTTCATGAAACCTTTCCTTATGTGATAAGGTATAAAAAGGTAAGGAAATGTATAGCATATGCACTATCTCGGAGGTATGTTTTGCTAAACGCCCTTCACACTAGGTTGCTTGGGTTTGAACATATTAAGACATTGTATTCACAAGACACTTATTTTGCACCTATTATTGAACATCTCAAGCAAAACGGTTTGTGCCTGATTATGTTGGTTGATGAGTTTCTGTTTAGGAAAAATAAACTTTGTATTCCCACGTGTTCATTCGTGAGTTACTATTAAGGAAGCACATGGGAGAGGATTATGGGACATTTTGGGGTCACTAAGACATATGACATGTTGAGTGAACATTTTTTTGGCCTAGAATGAGACATGATGTACATAAGGAGTGTGAGAGATGTTTGCATGTAGGGAAGCTAAGTCTAAGTCGAAACCACATGGACTATATTTGCCTTTGCCAACCCCTAGTGGACATGGTTAGATATTTCAATGGATTTTGTGTTGGGTCTACCTCGATCTAAAAGAGGAAAGGATAGCATTTTTGTGGTAGTTGATAGGTTTAGCAAAATGGCTCATTTCGTTGCATGTAATAAAACTAATGGTGCTAAACATGTGGCTGACTTGTTCTTTAAGGATGTGGTTAAATTACATGGCATTCCTAAAGCATTGTTAGTGATAGAGATGTGAAATTTTTAAGTCATTTTTGGAAGGTACTTTGGGGAAAGCTTGGTACTAAGTTATTTACTCCACTACATGTCATCCTCAGACTGATGGACAAACTGAGGTAGTCAATATACAATGGTGACTATGCTTAGGGCTATAATAGATAGAAACATCAAAACTTGGGAGGATTTTCTACCCTTTATTGAATTTGCATATAATAGTTGTTCATAGTGTCACTAATGTACACCATTTGAGATTGTGTACGGATTTAACCCTTTATCACCTATTGATTTGTTGCTTTGCCTTCTAACGAGGTTGTGAATTTTCAAGCTGATGAGAAGGCTACCGCTATTCGGGAGCTACATAAAGAGTTTAAAGAAAGGATTGAAAAGCAAAACGCCAAGGTAGCAGAAAGGATTAACCAACATCGAAGGCCTATGATATTTAAGGAGGGAGATTGGGTTTGGGTCCACCTTCGGAAGGAAAGATTTCCACATCAACGAGATTCTAAGTTAAACCCAAAGGATGGACCTTTTCAAGTGATGAAGAAAATCAATGATAATGCCTATCGGATTGATCTTGAAGGTAAATATGGGGTGAGTGCTACCTTTAATGTTTCTAACTTAACTCCTTTTGATGCAGATAATGAACTTGATTCGAGGACGAATCCTTCAAGAGGGGGAGAAGATGATATGAACCAGGACGCCCTTGTGTTACTTTTGGGGGCCAATCACACGCTCAATAGCCAAGAAGCTACAGTTACCGTTGAATTCTCACATTCAAGGGGGGGTGATGAACTCAATGGAGGGGATTCAAGCAACAACATTTGATCAAAAGCTTATAATTGGTTTCATTGATGCTACAAATGAAACCGATTGACATTATTTTCTTTCCATGACATCAAAACTGCTTTACAAGGCTTTGATTTGGATTCGAGGACGAATCCTTCAAAAAGAGGAGAGGATGATATGAACCGCCTAAGACATCAAATTATTATTTAATAATTTTGATGTAATTTAATAATTTCTAAATTTTATCCTTTTTTTTATAACATTTAAGTAGGGGTAATTTTGTCTTTTTACTAAGTTGCATTAGGGTTTCTTTTATTGGGAGACTATTTAAAGTCTAGCCATTAAGTTTGTTGGGGAGTTTTGATGTTTTTATAACTTAGGGTTTTCTTGAATAAGAATTCTCTGGTAGATGACAGAGTTTCATCCTGCCACTTTTGCAATTCTTGAATCAGGGTGCTGCCAAGAACATTCAGGTAAGTTCTATCATCTTGCCTGTGGAGTGTACGAACTTGGAGTAAGGAACTAGTTCTCCTTATCTCTTGGTCTTTGATCAAAAGGTAATCCAATTCTAGTCTTTTCCTTTGGATTGACGTCAATTGATTTGGGGGTTTTGGGATTTGTTGTTAGGGGTTCAACAATTGGGTTCTTAATTTTCAAATTACTAGGGTTTTCATATCAGTATCTATATGTAAATCATTTTAAAATTGGTTTTTTTCAAACTCAAGAAAACTTCAAGGAAATTAATTACTATACTAACGAAGGAGCATTTTTATAATCGGTTTTATAAGGGGAAGAGTATTAATGCAACTTTTGGGAGTTCAATTTTTGTTTTTAAATGAGTATTAACAATTTGGGTTCATATTCTAACAGTAAAAGTATTTTTGAAGTCTTCTTTAGGTTTAACTATGTTCTTGAAACTTTTGAAAATTCAAGGCTATTTTTGAAACAAAACACTAATGATTTCCATCCAAAACTAACGGTAAGAGTATTTTCGAACTGTTATTAAAAGCTTAAGGGTATTTTTGAAACTCTAGAAAGTTCAAGAGTGTTTTTGACACGAAATATAAACTTTAAGGATATTTTGTATAATTTAGTTATATTTAAATTTGGCTATTTATCTTGTTGTCCCTAAACAAATTAACCACTAAAGTCTACATTTTTTTTTACACTAATTTTTGGCATACTTTTTTGACATTCTAATTTTTTTCATCCATGACTTATCCATAGCCAAAAAAAATGTGATTTCATATACAAAAGAGAAAAGTGATGATAAAGAACAACAATGGTTCCTAACACTTGTGAAATTGCTAGGTCGTCATTAAAAGGAAGAAAATGAAAATTTGAGCTATCAAAGAGTTTAATGTTCATGCAAGTTCATGAAGTTGGGACAAAAGTCAATAGCATAATATTTTGGCCTCTAATATCAAAGGGATATTAGAACCAAAAAAAAAAATAATAATAAAATAAAGGAATCCATTAAAGCATTCTAACTCATGAATTTATTTATGAACTTTAGAGGGGTTTCAATTTCCATTTCACACTTTAACATTGTAATCTTTATTCATTGTGTACATAGCAAACACAAAGAGTTCATCTGATAACGTATTTAAGTCGACATTATTTAACATGAATTGGTTGGTGTGAAAAATGACATTGCAAATCAAATTGGAACCATATGCGAAGGATCGATAAATTTTATAATAATACTAATAATAATAATTATTATTATTATTATTTTTCTTTTGGGTTGAAATTGTATTAAATACTATAAAGCTCTCTATAATGGTTATATTTTTTGCTATAGTATATGCAATAAATTTTATTTCAATTAAAAAAACAAGAAACAAGAAACAGTTACCAAACACATTTAGGCTCCATTTAGTAAATGTTATGGTGATTTTGGACTGAATGATATAATCAACATAAAATAAGAATAGAAGCAACAAGGTCGAGAAATCAACAAGATTCGAGCAAAAAAAAATAGCATCCTACGCCAAAGTTTGAGTTAGGGGAAGAGGGTTTAGCTAAAGTCAAAGCCCTAATTAGGTTAGCCTTGGCATCCCTAGCAAAATAGCTAATGGGGTATGTCCTCACATTCCCAATCCAAACTATCACCCTAGGACCAAAATGGTGCTAGGGGGAGATGCTCGGTCTCGACCTTGACATCCACTCTTAACCTAAATTTGACTTTAACTTAGTTAAAGTTAAAGTTTTCTTCTTCTCCTTCTTGAATTCAAATCTTTCAATAATTTTGTCAAACCAAATCAAACTAACTAATTATCTTCTCCAAATTAATTAAATTGTGGCTCCAAACTCCAAAATTAATGGAAAACAAAGTTATAATTATTTAAGATAATTAATTTTCTCAACAGTTACATGTAACCCAGCTTATTTCAAAATATTTGTCCTAAGGTGAAATCTCAAAATTTAAACTTCAATTTATGGAAATTGTTCACACTTGAAAATGTGGTGCATTATATTGGAAAGAGAGAGTGCATTCATACGGGAAGATCCGAATCAAAATAGGGAGTCCAATTTTTGAACTTGAAAAATTAATTACAGTAAAATTAAAGATATTGTGGGATAGGTATATAAATATAGAGTATAAATATATAAAAAGTTAGATGTAGGTAAAGTAATATAATATGAGATTTGAATTCATTTGGAGAAAGTTAATTCACGAGGAATATCTGAATGGAAATCGATAAAGCCCAAATTGGATTGATGTGCGGATCGGGTTCCCTACGGGAAATTTTTCTCCGTTTAATTTTTTTTGTTTTTTTATTTTTTGTAAATAAAAATCAATTAACTTAAAATCACTATTATGGACAAATTTTAATTGAATAGTTAATTTTCTCACTAAAATTTTTAATATGATTAGTTCCCCATGGACAATTTGAATTTAAAGAGAAATTATTCATCAAAAATTAGTAGAAAGAAATAATTACCAAACAAATTATTCATATGTATAATTTAAGTTTAAAGGTTAAATTCAAACATATTCAAAATCTTAACCATAAAACAATAAAACTTGAAATTTAGATATAAATATTTATCTAATAATAATAACATAACATTAAATTATTATAATAAATAAATAAAAGAGGCCAACGGGACAAGGACGGGGAACAGGGAGAGGATGGAGACGAGGAATGCATTCTCCGTCCCCGTCCTCATTTACCTCACGGGAAATTTTTCCTCTCCACTCCCTCCCCCATTTCCCGCAGGGCCCATTCCTGTGGGGAAAATGAGCATCTTTAAGTAAGACGATATTAACAGTCTTTGTTCATGTAACACAACGGGTGTTTTAATTTAAATTTTTATATATATAGTTTAAGAGCATTTTTGAAACTTTTGAAAGTTTGGGACTATTTTTTTACCTAAAACACCAAAACTCATGGTAAAGACATCTTTGAACTCATTTTAGAAGTTTAAGGATATTTTTGAAAATTTTAAAAGTTTAAGGGTAATTTTGACACCAAGTATAAAGTTTAGGGATATTTTGTATAATTTGGCATTAAATTTACTATAATGTTTTGTGATGATATCTATAATATATTAAAAATGAGTCATCTTTATAAAACTTTTTTGAATTATTTTATCTTTCTTCAGTTTTAAATTTACACAATATGTCAGTTTCTCTTCCAAGATGGAGTGGATTCTCTTCCACTCTCTCCTTAGGTTTAGGTTTTAAAAACTTCTACATGTAAGTTTAGTTCCTCCAATCTACACTATAGTAATGATGGTGTGAATTAATTTGTTGTAGTTAAATTTCATTAAATATCCAAAAAAAAAAATGTAACATATTATTAAATATTTTTAATTATATCATTATTATTACAATCTAAGGTGATGTTATCTATTTCTCATATTCAAATTCATATCCCATTTGCCAACTCATATCTTTTTTCAGGTACTAGCTCAATTGAAAGTGATTTTTTATTTCATCTTCAATTTATTTCCAACATTTAACAACAATATCTATTTTATATCAATTTTATTACAATTTCTGATATTGAAACTTTTCTACTATGATATTCATATGGTTGTAATCTATATCTATAGTATCTATAATCTATAATCTATTGAAAGATGAAGATATATGAAAAACAACTTTTAGATTACTTTGTTCTTACTTTAATATCTAAATTTACAAGGAATTCATCAACATTAACTATTTAAATATCATTCTAATGAGTGCAATTTCTCTCTAATATCATTTTAATGAGTGCAATTTCTCTCTGATTATTTAAATGTCATTTGAAAATATTTAAAATTAATGGTTATGCTTCTTAAAAAAACTATAGCAAACCCATTAGAAAAAAATTAAAAATGGCAATTAAATACTTTCAAAAAACATGCTAGTTAAAATGGAAATCAGAAGGTTAAATAAAACCATCAAACTCTAATATAATTAATGTTAAATTAAGTATTCAATACAATTAATATTTTAAAATTTGAAAACCATTTGAAAACCATCCAAAGAAAGAAGAGAGATCTACTGTGAGATAAGTTGAAGATGACAACTTGGTTTGATTATTTATAAACTTTCTCCTCTTTGTGTAAATAGTTTCATTATGTTGATCCAATCAAACTTTTTTCGTAGAATGATTCTAAAAAACAATTTATTTATACAACCACGAAACATTAGATTAAACGTGGTTGATGATAGCTAAAAAATAAGATTTTACGCGTCATTGATCATGGATTGACAGTCAGTCATATACATAGATGTTGTTGCATTGGTGGAGCACATTTTTTGTTGGGGTTTGACAACACAGTAAATGTGATAAAATGAAAATTATTTATAGTTAAAGAAATATGAATGTCATTTTTTATTGTAATTCACATTCATTCTTTATTTTTGTTTTTTTTCCAATGAAGTTCACTCTCTACTCGGTGTGTTTCTTTGTCCTAGATACATAATGTTCCAAAAATTGTAATGATATATATAGATTAGATGTAAAAAGTTTACCCATCATACATTTTTAATATTTTGGTTTTATAAGTATAAAATTCTATGTTTAAAAAAGTATAAAATCTTCTATTTTCTACTCCAATGTAATTTACAGGTGACGTCTTTGAAAAGAAAATGTTGTAACAATTTGAGAATATTGTTTTTAAAAACTAATTATCAATTAGGGTGCTCCTTAGGGGAGTACAAAGGCGCGACCAAAACGGACCCAAAATGGGTCTATATTAGCTTATACAAAAAATGACCAAAATTTGACCCGTGTGAAAAACTCACAAAACTTGATTTCTAACAAGTAAATGGGTCAATTTGAAGGAATGTTGAAGTTCGTCCAAAAAAAAAATCGAAAAACGATGGTCCAGACTCAGCTTTTCTCCTAAGACCAAGCTAGTTTTTCAACAGTTTCTTTGATACTTTTTGTGTGGTAGACCTCTTTAATTCAGGTATCCCAAAGATAAAGTCACAGCTAGGTTAGTTGCAAAAGGGTTTAATCAAAAGGAATCTGTGTACTTTTTTGATACGTATTCTCCCATTGCTAGAATGACCACTATTTAGAGTTTAAGTGACATTGCTTCTATCCTTAAGTTAGAAATTCATCATATGGACGTTAAGACATATTTCTTAAATAGTAAATTAGAATAAGAGATTTACATGGAACAATTCGAGGGGTTTATTAAAGTAGGCTTGGAAAAAAATGTGTAAATTGGTTAAGTCTCTTTACGGTTTAAAGCATGCGCCTAAAACAATGCCATGAAAATTTTGATTATAAATATTTGAATTAGATATAGATGTCCATAGATTATATGTCCCCAAATATTATTTTCTAATATCTTCTCCATTATCTTCTCCTTTATCTTCTCCTTATATTTTCTTTTTTTCATATCTTGTAAACTAAATAGTGGTCATTGAGACCTTTGAGATACATAATTGAATAGAGAATACATTCACTCTCAACCTTTTTATTCTCTCTATTTTGTTCTCCCTATTTTGTTCTTTATTCTCTTGTTTTATAATACGTTATTAGCACGAGACTTCACCACTTTGAAGGTTTTGTTGAGATTGGAGTTGATTCATTGGAATACCATTAACGCTTAAGGCCCTACATATTCTTGGGTATTTAAAACTAAAGTTCAAAGAAGGTGCGTACTCTAGTTTAATATCATTATGTGATTTATGTATTTGCAAATTGATTGCTATGATATATTTAGCATTAGTTATAGATTTGATTTGATTAAATTGTATTAGGTTTGTGGTTTGGTTAACACATGAAAAGCATTGAATTGCAAATTTGCAACCGAATTTAGTTTGAAGTTAATGAAAAGCAATCTTTTGATGTCAAATTGTGTTATTATGAATGACATTCATTGTTAAAAAATTTGGGTGCATGCATATCAACCTGACGTATTTATGTTGGATAAGTATATATGGTCAACTTGAATTTTATTTGAAGTATATGCATATATTGGTGCTTGATTAGCTAAAAGAGTTTTTTCCGGCCAACTTTTCAAAGCAATTGGTAAATTCTAGGGTTTTTTGAAACATGATTTTTGGAATGTCCAAAATAGATGAAAGATATAATATCTTGAATTTAAACTATTGTAATTCAAATTGTCATTCAATTTCTTAAGCTACCAAATATGTTTAGTCAATTTTGCTATTTAATTTTATTTATGCATTTGATATATGTTTTAAATTGTTCAACTAATTCTAAGTATTGGTATTCATATGGTTGTTGTAACCCGATTATGTGGATGTCTATTTGGTCTGATGATCCACTAAACCCAGTTGAATCACATCTTGAGGTTTAGTCGATTTGAAGATGTAGAATTCTCGATCTCTTATGACTATCAATTATGCATGTATAAAATTGTAGCAATCATGCATCTTATTTTTGAAAGATTTGATTAAGATATTTTCCTAATTAGTTTATATTTCTATATCTTTGAATATAATAATTATATATGTGAAATATTAAATTAGGATATTTGTTTCCTTAATTGGATTGCATATTTGTTGATAAGATTTGAGTTTCTTTTAAATACTAAAAATTATTTCTTAAAGTGGATTTGTTTTAATAAGATTAATGATTCACTTAGATTCATTAATCTATTAATTAACTTTTAACTGAAAGATTAATGAATTAGAAATAAAAATTGACTATAAGAGAACTCTGTCTAAGGATTGTTCTGGCTAGGCTAAGGTATTTAAGCTGACCATAAGGGAACACATCTACCTAGGACCTAACCTGAGAACCTGAGAGTTGAATTAGTCAAATTTTATTTTTCATGCTAATATTGAAATTTATTAGATTGTTGAATATTGAAATTATTCACATGTGGATTTTGTAAACTTTAAAAATTTATATATAATGATTATATATATTTGATTGAATTCTCTCATGGCAAAGTTTGAAAGTTAATTACTATTCCTAAAGCTAATTTTGATTTAATACACCTGAAGTTGGATAAATCAATTAGTGCTCATTGTTTTTACGTTGCAACTGTTTTGCACATATTTTAAATAATAAATGCTTATAATTTAATAGTATTATCTTACTTTCATATATCAACTGTTATGCTCTTGCATTAGCAATTTGAGAAAGAAGTTTTGAACACTATGATGAATATTTATCTAATATATTTTGAGGTTGAATAAAACATTTGAGCATATGTTCTATGAAAAAAAAAATTGACCAAATAATTTAATGTCATTCCATGAAGTGAATGTTGCAATATTTAATAATTGAGGTCGGAATCATATTAGTAAAAGAAGAAGTAATTATTCTATTAAACCCTTTGATAATTGATTGGGATATATGTTGAACAACCTATCGTTTATGTTCAAATAGCAAAGCTTATAAATCTATATGAGATCATGTTATTGTGTATGCTCAAAGTCAATGTATAAGCTTATGAGCTTATAGCCACAAGCCAAATATATTTTATGTGTGCGAATGTGCAGTAAATGTTTAAATTGTTCCACAACACCAATTATGATGAGGCAATTCAATGAGTCCTTAAAAGAGGTTATGAATCTATGTTGAAATTGATTTCATGTCAACTAATAAAAGCTTTGGACCCCTGATGGGTGATATATTTACTACACAATTTGCCTAGTCATTAATGAGACAAATTTTTTCAACATTAGGGGGAGGAATTAAGAAGTTAGAAAAATAAATTAAATGAAATGCATAAGTATTGTCTCATTTCGATCATCATACAGACTAATTTGAACTAGAAGTTCAAAAGTTGTCATTAATGAGACAAATTTTTTCAACATTAGGGGGAGGAATTAAGAAGTTAGAAAAATAAATTAAATGAAATGCATAAGTATTGTCTCATTTCGATCATCATACAGACTAATTTGAACTAGAAGTTCAAAAGATAATTCATTTGCAAAATATTGCAAATCAAATGCTAGATGCATTTATAGAACAACATTTACTATTGCAAGAAAGTGACCAAGTTATATATAATGGTTGCAAATACACCATCTAAACGTGATAACTCAATGCTAGAAGTTGTCAGTACTAATGAGTTTGCAACACACCTGAAGCGTGATAGACAAATAGGTTCCAATGATAAAGATCCTCGAAAAAGAAGTAGTCAATAATCAAAATGACTTCGTTACGAATATAGATATTCTAGAAGAAACCCTGAATATGAGTACTCATAAGAATCTTGAAGTAAAGAGGATGACAAAGAGATCTCGATAAAATATGTCATGACAAGAAAAAATGGAATTATACTTTAAATAAGTTGATAACATTTTCACATACAATGTTGCTCATGATATTATTTATGAAAATGAGTATACTCAGATATATATTGAAAAAATGTCGCGACGTAGAAAGGATTGACTTATGTGGAAAGAAACAATCCAATAGAAAACTTATTTTTCAAATCCTGAGAACTAGTAGTTCAAACATTAGAGAATGTCAAGCATGTGAGATACAAGTGAATATTTGTAAGAAAAACAAATAGAATGAGGTCACATTATATAACGCAAGAAAAGTTCCACAATAATTCTCACAAAGAAATGATATTGATTATAATGAGACATATTCTCCTATGGTGGATACAATACCATGAGATATCTAATTTATCTAGTTGAATATAAAAAGCTTAACATACATCTTATGGATGTAGTCATTATACATTTATATGAATCTCTTAATAATTATATCTCTAAAGGAGTAAAGGTATCGAATTCATATAATTCAAATATTAAAGAATTATATGTATATAATTGAGATTCTTATAAAACATTCCTGAAGAATGTGATATAATCATTATATTTGTTGATATGAGAGTATAAAAATAGCCCCTATTTGTCCATATGCTTTTATAAAGAAATCACAACCTGAAATTTACTATATATGATTTATATACATGTTGATAATTTGAGCATAAACTTCTGAAGAGATTTCCAAGGCAAATAGAGTTTCTTAAGAAATAAATTGCAATGATAAGTTTTGTCTTAGCTTGCAAATAGAGCATAAAATAGATAAAATTGCATCAATTTATAAATATAAGATCTTATATGAACTAGTTTCACCATTGAACATTTCTGCGATGGTTCACCACTTGGTGTAAAAAAAGTTATTACATATGATATCAGTAAGATAATGAAGAATTTTAGGTCCCGAAGAATCATAATTTTGAGAAATAAGTGCACTTATATATTTAATAGTTTATACTCTACATGTCGTATCATAATTATAATATTCCTCCAAAGAAAGTTATTAGAGTAGAGTTAAACGTATGTTATGTTTTTATTTGAGAATTAGTTTACATTGATTTATTTTATTCTCATAAATTTAACTGTGATCTAGTTGATTGTGAAGATACAGGTTACTTATCTAACCCATAATAACTAGATCTTAAATAAGTTACTTAGTACAGAGAAGAATTCTTATATTATGGCCGCTTATGAAGCATATTATAACAACTACTTTAAATCATATTAAAATCTTGATGATGTACGAGACTAGCCAATAGTGTTCTTATATGAAGATGATAAAGCATAAAGTACTGACGTCGCCACTCAACGAATTTCTTCAAAAGATGACTTAGGAGACTTATTGACGAAAGTGTTACCTGCAATAACATTTGAGAAGTTAACACATAACATTTGTATGACAACCAAGAGTATCAAATGATGTTTTCACGAGAGGAGTAAATATGCTGCTCTCTTTTTCCCTTGACTATAGTTTTGTCCCACTGTGTTTTTCTAGCAAAGTTTTAATGAGGCAGTTACTAAAGTATACGAATAATGTAGTCTTTTTCCTTCACTAGGTTTTTATCCCATTGGATTTTTCCTAGTAAGGTTTTAACGATGCATATATTCTATATACTATGGACATCTAAGGGGGAGTGTTATAAATATTTGAATTAGATATAGATGTCCATAGATTATATATCCCCAAATAATTATTTCCAAATATCTTTTCTATTATCTTCTCCTTATATTTACTTTTTCTATATCTTGTAACTCTATAAATAGTGGCCATTGAGACCTTCGAGATACATAATTGAATAGAGAATACATTCACTCTCAACTTTCTCTTCTCCTTATTTTATTCTTTATTCTCTTGTTTTATAATAATAGTGTCATAATTTCTTATGATTTTGTAATTAATGACTCTGATAAATGTGTATACATTAAAATGGTGGAAAATGCATGTGTTATTTTATGCTTGTATGTGGATGACATCCTTATCTTTGGTACTAGCATGAAAATTATTAATGAAACCAAATAGTTTTTATCAAATAATTTTGATATGAAAGATTTTGGTTCTTCTAATGTTATTTTGGGGTTAAATTGATCAAAAGGGATATTGAATTTTTGTTGACTCAATCACATTATGTAGAACATCTTATGGAAAAAGTTGGCTATTTTGATTTGAGTCATGTATCTACACTTCTTATCCAAATTTGAAGTTGAAAAAGAATATAGAAGACCCAGTTTCACAACATAAATATTCTCAAATAATTGGTTCATTAATTTATTTGCATTAGGCCTGCATTGCATATGCTATGAATGGATTAAGTAGATATACTAGTAACCCAAATAAATATCATTGGTGTGCAATTGAAAGATTGTGTAGATATATTGAGGGTACCTCTAATCTTGTTTTGTTATGGTGGATTTCCTTCACTAATAGAAGGTTTTAGTAATGCTAATTGGATAGGTGAATCCAATGAAACTAAAGCAACTAGTGGGTATGTTTTTACTTTGGGTGGTAGTGTTTTATCCTAGAAATCTACTAAACAAACATTAATTTCTAGATCCACTATGTTAGCGCTGAGTTTATTGTCTTAGATTTAATTAGTAAGGAGGCTTAAGATGAATAATTGTTGATATCCCTATTTTCTTAACTGCTAATCTGCATATCAAAATTAGACATAATTATATTAGCAGTTATTATCTCATGGTGTGATCTCTCTTGATTTTGTTAGATCTGAAGAGAACCTAGCGGATCCGTTCACAAAAGGTTTAGCGCGCAAGCAAAATTTTGAATCATCAAAGGGAATAGGACTAAAGTCCATAATATAGTCACCACAATAGACATGCAACCTCAAAAATTGGAGATCCCAAGAAAGAAGTTCAATGAGCAACAACGAAATTGGAGTGTGACTATGAGAGCACTAGTAGGTAAAATAATTTTTGTCTCATTCCTAAGGTGGTAATGCTAATAATGTGACAATTAGGAAGAGTTTTTAAATGAAACCAAGGCATGTATTATATGCAGAGTGTTGGTCATAGACAACCCTTGGAGGTTTCACCTATGTTGGTGTTGTAGCAAGGTTTCTACCATAGGGAGTTGGGCTAAACCCTCATGAAAATGGAATATGTGTGCATGATCATCTAAAGTGCAAAACATACCAAAATTTTTAATTTGGCTTGTACTATGTGTGGGGTAAAAGTGGAAGTTTGATTTAAAGGACCTACTTCAAGACTGTTCACTATTCAAATGGACACACTTATCTTCATTAAGTGAAGGTTCAAACCCCTGGAAGGTACCTACACTTATTGCATGGTAAAAATGCTCACATTTTGTTAATTTTCTTTTTAAAAAGAATTTGATATGTTTTGAAAATCTTAAATTATGTGGGGATTGTTGGATAATTTAAAAGATTTTATTTATTTTATTCCATTTTATATTAATCTTAATTATTTACTTTCTTTTTAAAACGTTAGTTAATTGGGAGAATAAATATGTTTTCCTCTCTCCTTTTAAGGAAACTTTTACGATTATGTAGGTGTAGTTAGGAGTTTCTGTACGATTTAATTGTCTTAGTCCCTCATATAGATATAAAGAATTATAGACATACAAGAACTCTTCAAAAACTACGATTAAAAAAGGTCTTTTGTGAGCTACAAGTCCAAAGGAATTCGTAAAATTGCTTAGTTGCACACAAGCTTTCTTGAAGGGTGTTGCATCATGGGAGTGGAGTGTCGAAATACTCAGTGTAAGTAGGGGCCCGTCTTCTCTAAGGACAGTGTTCAATAGTGAGCCTCAATGCACGCAAAGATTTTATTTTTTCCAACATATATTATATTAATAATTTTATAACTATAGTTTTCTATTCATTTTATAGAAAATAAAATTATAAAGTAATTTTCAACTAATTCTTAATTTTTTTTTCTTAAAAATTGAAACAAAAAACAGTTACCAAACAAGTTTTTTGTAGTTATCAAACATAAATGGTTTTTGTTTTTAAATAATAAAAAACCAAAAGCTAAAAATTGAAAACACAAAAACAAAAAACACAAAATAGAAAAACCAAAAACCAAAAACTGAAATTGTTACCAAATGAGCCCTTAGTTTTTAGTTTTTTAAACTTAAGTCTATAAACACGCATTCTATCTCTAAATTTATTATTTTGTTAACTGTTTTTAATCGGTATTTTAAAAAATCAAGCAAAATTTTGAAAACTAAAAGAAAAGGTTGTTACAAATTTTGTTTTTGAAATTTGCCTAAGAATTCAACTCTTATAGTTATGAAAAATGTAAGTCATGGTAAAAAAAGAGAGAGAAAAAGATACATTTAATTTCCAAAAACAAAAAAAAAAAAACAAAATTGCCAACAGATGGGACCTAAATATTTGAGGAAAGCATACACGCTATTTTTAAAAGAAGTATAAATACTAAACTAAACTAATGGCCTGTTTGGATTGATTTGAGAAAAAAAATGTTTTTCAAAAAACTCATTTTTATTTAAACTCTTTTGATAAAAATTTGTTAAAATACACTTCAAAATTTATTTTGAATGGTTGTCAAACACTTCCATTTTTTGCAAAATGACTTATTTTTTAAATTAAACAAAAATGTATTCCAAACACACCCTAAATAGTTTCTATTTGATTTATAAATTCCAAAATGTATATTTTGACCATTAAATTTTGAATTTAATTTTCATTTGGTCTAAAAACCTCAAGATTTTCACTTTTACCTTAGTATTCACTAACGCTCACTTTTAGTCAACTAGAAATCTTAGCGTGTGTTGCACGTGTAATGTAAAATTAAAAAATATCATTTTTTTAATTCTAAAATTTTGATATGAAAACCCTATCAATTTGAAAATTAGGAACCCAATTGTTGAATCCCTAACAACAAATCCTATAACCCCAAATTCAATTTGACAATAATGCCAAAAGAAAAGATTAGATTTGGATTACCTTTTAATCGAAGACCAAGAGATAAGAGAACTAATTCCTTACTCCAAGTTCGAACACTCCACAAGCAAGATGATCAGACTTACCTGAATGTTCTTGGCATGCAACCCTGATTCAAGAATTGCAAAAGTGGCGGGTGCTGAAACTTTGTCATCTACCAGAGAATTCTCATTTAAGAAAACTCTAAAGTTCTAAAAACATCAAAATTGCGTACTGTATTTTTTGTTCCTTCTTTTAAACCAGCTTCTCATGCATCCTAGAAAAATTCCCAGAAGGTCACCCTACATAGGATTTCTCCAAGCTAAGCAATAGATTGAGCCACTGAAAAGGAAGGTGCACCTTGTTGGTATAGGTAGTAACTTTAAATTCTTTTAAACCTTTCTTAACTATACATTCATGTCCTCATGATCCCTCTCATTCGGATATGATCTCAGTTCATTCATGTCCTCCTCCTAAACTTAGGTTGTTACATAATGTTGCACGAATAAAAACCTAGCGCAGCAGAAGAACACAGAGGACCAATTTTAAATTATAATTTAGAAATTCGAAAATTATGCACTACAAAAATATATAATAAAACCTACTGTGTTATCTAGGTTAAGCATAAATTACAGAATGAAAAAAATACCTTTTCGATGAACTTGAACACCACTAAAAGGAGACCTCCCTAAACTCTGAATAACGAGATTGATGGTTGGTGGGAACCAAAAGGAGAAAAGGAAATTTAAGAGAGAGAAATTGGAAGGAAAAAAATTACAAAACTTTTTGTGCAAGATAAATCACATAACCCGGAACCATTTTGGGATCTCGCTTTTGTTAGGTTGCTGACGAATGATATGGATAGAGAACAGAAGAACGTGGGATCAACCCCACGTATCAAGTAACTCCTTTCCCCATAACTAATTTACTTAATTAAATTAAATTAAATATAAATTAATTAATTAATTAAAATAACTAATTAATTAAACTAATATTTAATTAAATTAAATTTAATTAATATATTCATTTAAATAATATTTAAATAAATTTCTATCACATAACCTTTAGTTTTAATGTGCATCTAATGCACATTAATTTAACTATAGTTTTAATATAAATCTAATTCATATTAAATTAATATTTGAACTATTTCAAATATTTAATTCTTTCATGATTTAATTTAATTTTGAATCATATTTTTAAATTTTGAATCATATCCAAAATTACATTTATAAAATAAACTTTATATTATAATCTATTATTATACATTATATTATTTCCCTTAGTTAATTTGAACATTTCAAATTCCATTCAAAACTTAATTACCTCAATACTCTTTACGAGCTAGGAAGGGGATCTAATGGACCTACATATCAGAAGCTCCAACGATATGAGATTAATAGGCTAAACTCACTAACCACATTAACCAATATTCGTTAACTGTGGGTACACTCCACTAAAGACCCACAGCTGCACTCTTCTCACTATAGATATATTTTTGTGTCCACGGATATAGACTAATAACAGCAAGTTAGTCCTTCACAAGTGTTCGTAACACCAACTGGGTCAAATTATGGTTTTACCCCTGGGTTACTTCTAGATCCTTAAGTACCCGTGCTTCTCTAATGAACAACCTGTTTATGGTCCAACCATTAAACAGAAACCCCTCTCGGGCCAGTGAGAGGGTAGGGCCCTTTGTTCAAGTCCCAAAGACACCACTTAAGGGAACACTCATCAAATTACCCTAAAATCGGGAAGGAGCAAAGTCCATTTTGTATAATTATGTTTCCAGCTCCCCACTCGGTCTTGTCCCCAAAATGGTAGGCGTATTGAGTCGAAAAATCGGCACTCTCATCCATACAAATCAAAAGAAAATCCCTCGTGAACAAGAGTTCATAATATACTCAGGATTAAGACTAAGTTGCCTAGGTCATCCTATTGAAATAGAAACCTAACTAGTTAACGGAGTTACATCTAGTAGTTACTATTACATGGTCCAGTCTTATGCAAACTCATTGCATAGGATACCCTCACTCACATGTCTCCTACACGAACACGTTGGATCATTGCGTTTGTATCAAATACAAAGTGAGTCATATCCATAGTGTCACTAGGATAAGGTACTCAGCCTTATCCCTATACTATAGACTCTTTAGGCTGTATCTTGAACATTGATCCTCATATGTTCAAGACTCATAAGACAGCCTAGGATGTTAGTTTATTGGATTTTAGGGTTATTAATACAAGATAATAGCAATATAATCAATAACACTTATTGAAAAATAATTAATAACAATTTATTAATAATGGTCAAAATAATACATTTACTACCTACGAGTTTTAGGGTATAAAACCCAACAAATGTTATATGCCAAACTTTCAAGTAATTTTAATTTAATTATCTTTAATTATTTGGGTGTTAGTTTGAAATTTTGATGTTGAAATTGAGTTATCGGGTTATATGTTTGGCTCAATTAGGGTTAATTTTGGGGTTGGTCAATCTTGAAAGCCCTAGGTTTTCTTTTCTATGATATGGGTATGGCCTAATAAGGTAGAGAGTGAGAAAAACACACAGAAAAACAGAGAAGAAAAAAGAGAGTGGTGCAGTTCGGTTTTTTAGCGACAACTCTCGGAATGTGTGTGGCGGCTTGATTTCAGATTCAAGGATTTTACGTGGTTATGTTGCAGACTATTTTGGGGCTTAATTCTGAGGCAAGTAATTTTACTATTGGAAACGCCTTCGTGTCGGGCGATACAGCTAGAAACTTATTGTTGGTTCTCTAAGACCATTTATATGTTTTACATGTGATTTATATGATGTAAGAGGTTATATGAGCAAGATAGTGTTTGCATGAGATAAGTTATGATTCTATGTTATGGACCTTTATATATGTTGCCAATTATGTATGTTAATGATACGCTCCTATCTGTAGCTATGTAGTCACCAAAGGTTTGTGTTTCCTACGAGATTTACCAAAGGTTTGTGTTTCTTCGAGATTCACCAGAGTTTTATGTCTCATTCGGGATTTACTAGAGGTGGTGGGTACAACTCACCTATGGTAGGACAAGTTTAATTAATCACTCAGATAGTTATGAATGTTAAGTTGAAGTATGCATGATCCACTAGTATGTTGCATTTAAATGATATGAATGTATAGTTTGACCCAGTAGTGGGATTACTTACTAAGTATCTTTATACTCACCCTTTTCTTATGATGTTTTTCAGGTAAGGGAAAGGATGCACCAGTGCATGACAAGAAGAATCTGCGACAATGCAAGGGACCAGAAGTAGCTTCTGCATAATTTTCATGTTTTTTTTTAAAGCCAGTCTATGTCGTTATGGTTTTATTTTCTTTCAAACTTTTAGTGTCTCTATCGCTTTATTTTTTCTAAGAACTTATGTTCTTTAACTGTTTTTGTTTCTTTATAAATTTAGGGGTACCCCGAACAAATATTTTCAGCTATTTTGAATTTATGAAAATTATTTAATTTATAAAGTTTGTTTGATTTTTAGTTAAATTCATGAAATAGAGTCCTTTGAGATGTACGCATGCATATAGTGACGGCCTAGTACAAGTCCTAGGAAGTCGGGTCGTTACATATTTTGTTTTGTTTTACTGTTTTAAGTTTTTAAAAACAGTGGCTAATTTTTAAAATAAAATCACGATTAATTTTTATTTGATATTGTAAATATTAATTTAACTTTAATTAAGAAAAACATGTTATCATTATTAGATGCAAGTTTAATTCTCAATTATTCCACTTTTTTCTATTAAAGATAAAATAAATGTGAAAAAAACCCGCAATAATAAACATAATGTCATTTTGCAATTAGTTAAAATACAAATGCATGAAACTATATAACATAATGTCATAAGATTTAGAAAGACTTTCAGTTTTATTTGAAAAAAAAAACATAATCACGTTTTGTTAATTACATGACTTAGCAAATGCAATGATATGCAACATTTTCAAAATGAAAATAAATAAATGTGAAAAAAATTGAGACATACTATGAATGATTAATTTGTCACAAAGGAAAAATAATTAGTTTTTACTTTTCAATAAGTTAAGAAATAAATGCATGAGACTATATAGAGAGAGAATGCAAGAGGTCATCTATTCTAATGGATGATTATTTATTTTGTTATTTTATATTTATTACATCAATTCATATTTCATACATTTAATAATAAAAAAAAGAAAATTAATGGCATAATTCTTTTCACAAATAAATTCAATTTGCCAAAAAAAATCATAAGGTCGAGAGATCTTTAATTTATTTAACAAAAAAAAAAACAATAATTGCACAATTATAGTTTTTTGGTACAATCTAATGCAACTGCGTAATTCAAAATTTGAAATAAATTGTCAGAAAAAACCATAATATTGAGATGTACTTTGAATTAAACATTTTGGCACAATTAGCATTGTCATTGCCACAAACAGAAAAGGATGATAAATTTGTTTGGCAATGAGTCTCTTACAAATACATAAACTATTTATAGGGAATGGAAAATGTGTGTTATAATTGACCATTCAAATTTTTGTTATGGAATTGGAAAAGATTCAAAGTTATTGCATTTTCTTTTTGTTGGTTAAAACTCTTCATATTCACCTTAAAATGCATTTCACCTTTAATGCTTACAATTAAGATAAAAAAAATGGTTATACTCATTAAGATGAAAAAGATGGTTATGCTCGTTAAGATGAAAACTGATTTTAATGCCTTTCATGGAAAATTTATAAAAATTACTGAGAGACACGAATTTTTTTGTGAGAATGGGGGAGAGGAAGAGAGAGAGAATTTGGAGAGATAGCAAGGACAATTCACGTATTATATAATAAGATTTTGGACAAAATTGTCCTAAAAAGTTTCTCCATCTAAGTCAGTTTTAATATAGTAAAGATAAAGATAAAGATAAAAATTATGCTAATTTTCTATTAATTAACATTAAAAAGTTAAATTGTTATTCATTGGTTTTTGTCACAATTAATATTAATTATTGTTATGGTCGAATTTTGGCCTAACCAAATAAAGCCAAAAATCAAGATAAGATAAGATAAATAAAAGATAACAATAACATAGGAAAAGATTTGATCTTGCTTAGGACTAGGAAAATCTCATATCCTAATCCTATTAGATTTAAGATAAATCCAAGATCAAATCCTATATAAATACACCATAATAGCTCTATCAAAAGTATCTAAAAACTTTTGACTTCTTCTCTTCCGTTCCTCTACGGACTTAGGCATTAGAGCCTTTTTTTTTTCTTTATTTTGCAAGTCCTCTTTTCTCCAAATTACAAATTTACTGTTGTTGGCATGAGGAGGTCAGATGCATTTTTCCTCGGTCAAAATTTGGCATCAACAGTGGGGGTCGTTTGTGGGAAACGAGAGTGCTTTATCTATGCAAAGTCGAGATCTTCGCAAAATTAAGAAAATCAATCTACAATAACTCGGTTCTCATAATTCCATAAAGACATTGGGGACTTAGCTTAAAAAAGAAGAAGAAGAAGAAGATCGTCGATCACCGCACCTACACTGCCACCTCCGTTGGCCGTCTGCAGGTCGGTAGCCACGCCTCCAATGCCTTGCTTAATTCCGCCTCCGTCTGTGCAGTCGTGATTCGTAGATCCCATCTATCGTCCGTGGATTTTTCTTTTGGAATTTATGCTACTGATCAAGTTAAAGCAATCAATCTGCCTTTGCTGTGCTCTGTTTGTGTCGCACGCAGATTAGGGGTTATCTCACAATTAAGACATCAACGCCGCCACACATATGGTCACTCATGGTTTCCTCTCTCTTAGTCATCTTCCACATCTATCTGATCATCTCCATTCGTCATAGCCAGCCGTCTTGTATTGCGCAATTCACGTTCGTAGGTGTTGCCATCAACTTCATCGGCAAAAAGTTACGACCAAAGCACGCGGTGGTGAATCTAATCAACTGAAAATCAATGGCAAGTTACTCCTTATTCCAGCAACGATACCGAACACGATTCCTTACTCAACGACAACAAAACGATCTAGTAACGCCAAAAATCCTCTAACGATCTAGTAACGCCAAAAATCCTCTAAAGTTGGCCGCATGACTCTAGCGATTTCTTTTGTTAGCAAAGATGACACCTGGAATATGCATTTGATTATAACAACAATTGGATATGAGAAGAAATTAATAGAACAAAACAATTAGAAATAGCTACACCAATTGTCAGACAATTATAACTAGAGAAAATTTGAAGCAACAATTTAGAAAACCTGTACATAAACTATTCACGAAAGAAAGTTATTATGAGAAACCCAATTGGAATTCAAACATTTTTTTAGTGGAATTATTTGGTGGAAACGGCGGGTTGGCCACCCACAGTTGAAACCAAGGTGAAAGCTGGGAGGCTGACCACTACAATTGAAACTAAGGATAACTACATGTAAGTCACATCATCTACCAGAAAAATGGTTATCATCTCTCTAAAGAAAGTCTCAAGCTCCAAAGATGGTCATTTGCTCCTCTCAGAAATTGATTTTCATCTCGAGACGGTGCACAAATCTTAAAGAAATCGATTTTCATCTTTCTGACAAGATTGTCACCTCACCTTCTCAGAAATCGATTTTTATCTTTCTCGAGACGGTGCACAAATCTTAAAGAAATAGATTTTCATCTTTTTGACAAGATTTCCACCTCACCTCTCATAAATCGATTTCAACTTTCTCGAGACGGTATACAAATCTTAAAGAAATTGATTTTCATCTTTCCAGAGACGATGCACAAATCTTAAAGAAATTGATTTTAATCTTTCTGAAAAGGTTGTCACCTCACCTCTCAGAAATCGATTTTCATCTTTCTCGAGACGGTGCATAGATTTCTTTCTCAAAAAGCTACTTATAATCTTAAGGAAATTGATTTTTATCATTTTGATAAGATTCATATACAAGTTTGATGTGTCAATCTACGACACCTCACATTATCACCGTTGAGAAGCACAACCTTACTTAAAACTGATCAATAGGATCATTAAAGCAATACAAGCTAGATGAATTATACTCCCAAATTTGAGTCTATAAAATAAGTAGAGGGGGAAATAAAAAGCAAGTATAATACCTTTTAACCTAAAAAATGGTATTTCCAAAGGAAAAGTTCCTATTCCTTCCACGTTACGGCACCAGGTCCATTCCACGTCTACGGTTTTGAGGGCCCCACACATAGACCTTTTCCTTTGTCTCCTTCCCTTATTTTTTTAAACAAATAATAGAAAAATACTATTCATTGTTTTTTCTTTTGACCAAATTAAAAGAAAAAAAAAAAGAGTCCAATTTTTGGTGGGTCTATAAACTCTCACTAAAATAATAATTTAATCCACAAACTTATTCCAACTTTAGTATTAAATAATTTAGGCGTCATTTGGTAACCATTCCATTTTTTATTTTTACTAGTTGCATTTTTAGCTAAATTTCAAAAACAAAAACAAGTTTTTAAAAACTATGAGCCGATTGGTAACCATTTCGTTTTTTGTTTTTAAAAATTAAGTCTATTTCATCATAATTTTTACCATGATTTGCATCTTTCTTAGTACATTAGTTGGATTTTTTTTTAGTTTTCAAAATTTGGGTTGATTTTTGAAAACATAGGTAAAAAGTAGATAAGAAGACAAGAAATTTAAGAGTTAGAGGGGTGTTTGTAGGCTTAATTTTCAAAAACTAAAATTTAAAGGTCGATTTAGACTTTATAGCTTATAAACCTATTCATTCTCTCGTTAGTTTTTTTTTTTTTTTTTTTTGTGGAAAGAGGTCTTAATTAGTTTATTGATCTATCTACCTATTCTTACTAAATCTTCACACTAGTTTTCACGATAGATAGATAATAATTATAAAATTTAAAGTATATGGACTAAGTTGTTTTGAAATTGAAGCTACAAAGATTAAATCTTTACCAACAAAAGTTCTGAGACTAAGGTCTTCTTTGATAATCATTAAACAAATTTTTTGGTTTTGAAAATTAAGTCTATTGGCACTATTTCTACCCATAAATTTATATATTTAGTAATCCACTTTCTATTCATGTTTTTAAAAACTAAATCAAGTTTTGATAATTGGAAAAAAAAAGTTACCAAAAACTTATTTTTATTATTAGTATTTAGGTAAAAATTCAAGGGGGTGTTTGAGGTAATGACATGAGAAGATATGAGTTGAGATATAAACTCAACTTAATGTTTGGGAGGGCAATTTGGCATGTCATCGATATTTTACACCATGTCCACCAATAGTGCACTCAGCGCTCACCATCATCGATCTCCGTTGCCACTCTGACCACCATCTTAGGTGGTTAACTCCAGCGACTTCTGCTGGCAGCCAACTCCGACCACATTCGACCACCACTGTCGACGACCAACTCCGGCGACCACCTCCACCAACTCTAAAGATCATTATTTTAAATTATTAGTTCATAGCATCTTATGACATTCTTTATAATAATTTCACATTGATTAAAACACTTTTATAACAAACCAGACAAACTTGTATATAAAAACATTTTTGAAAAAGAGTTGCCAAACACACGAGTATTTTATTTTAAAGAGTTTTTATCAAAAGTATTTAAATTAAAATAACTTTTTGAAAAACAATTTTTTCTAAGTTAATCCAAACAGAAGCTTATATCATGGCAAAAAGATTATAAACTAGAGTTTGAGAGTAAAAAGAAGTTGTCGAATATATCTATCAGGATTTGGATGGATGTTTATGTAATTTTTCTGCGTAGGTGGACTTGGCCATTTATTGGCGCGCGCGCGCGCGCGCACACACACACATATATATATATATATTTGTATCATATAACTATGCTAGAGAATGTGGCTTTTGTTACATATTTTTTGTGCCAACCATGTAACATGACATTAATAGGCCAATCCAAATTTGTTTTGTTCCAATCTAATACAATTTTGTCCAACTTAATTAGAAATGTTACATGCACAAATTTGGAAAATGATTGCTTAAATTAAAAAAAAATGAAATGCATGATACAAAAGTAATCTATAAATCCCATTTTCCAAAACTCCTAACAATAAAACAAAGTGTAAATCCATAGTTTATTAAAAAAAATATGTAGAATTATTGGATAAAAAAGTTTCCAAACAAAAACAATCACCATAAAAATAGATTATTTTTGTCAGAAAAACTGCACTAGATACTCCTGACATGTGAACTCAACTCAGCACCCCAAACACCAAAAACACAAACATATATATGAACTCTACATACATATAAACTCTATAAAACATATGAACTCTAGATATCATATCTCATCCCAGTGCCCTAAATAGCCCCCAAGTATTTCTATAAGAAACATAAAAACTATAATTGAAAAATTGGAACGAAACAAACCTAAATTTAAAAAAATTGAAAACAATATCATTACCAAACGGGGACCTTAATTATTATTTCTATGAAAGTCCATGTACAGAAAATAAATTTCAACAAAAAAAGAAGGGAAAATGATCTTTTTAGTTCCCGATTATGAAGAATATGCATGTTTGGTTTGTAAGTTTTCAAAATATACATTTTTTACTCATCGAGTTCTTAAGAATAAGGTTTAAGAAGTCTCTAAAGTGATTTTTTTTAATTATTGTTTTAAATAATTATATGACATTTTAAATTAGAAGAATAATTTAAAAAATAACCTCTTCTCTCTAAAATTAATTTTTAATTTTTGTTTTCTAATTTAAAATAACAAGAGATATTTTAAATTAATTCTTAAAAATTGGAAAATTAAAAAGATAAATTCTGAAAATTTAGAGACAAATGCACTCATTCTTAAAAAACTCCAAAATCTAAAAATAATATATTTTAAAAACTCACGACTATTATATATTTTTTAAAAAAATTAAGGACTAAAAAAATTTTTTTGAAAAAGAAAGTGGAACTAAAGGCTGGTTTAGAAATTGGAATATAATTAAAGGGAGTCTCTCTTTTTTTTTTTTTTTCTAAGTTTTTTAACTATCCACATCCAAACCAAACGCGGCCTTAAAAATCCCCCTTCCCATCTCCAACCAAACCATCCCAGGTACATTATTTCACTTTCTTTAATTAAATGTCAAATTTAAAAAAAAAAAAAACAAAGAAACCAAAAACCAAAATCAATCCATTTAATCAAAATTAGATTCTCATTAAATTTTTCATTTTTAATTAATAAAATCTCCTTTTTCTATGGCAGATTCATCACTTAATCCTTGGTCTTCATCTTTTATTGGGGAGAAAAAAAAACACGTTTTTCTTTCTTTCTTTTGTTAGGGTTATTATTTTAATTAAACCCAGAAGAAAACCATGGAAAAAGGGCATTTAATCTGTTAGGTATATAGGGTTTACCCCTTTTTGAGCTAGGGTTTTTATTTTTTTTCCCCTAGAAGTTTGAGAAATATCTGTGAATTTTTTTTTTTCTATTGGGTTTTTTTGTTTCAATGAAATCTATTTCCATTCTTCTACTTTCATAATTTTTTTCTTCCGGATTTACCCTTTTTCCACTGCTTGGAATGGTTGCAAAGAAAAGTCCCTAATTCTTTTTGTTTTTTTGAATTATTATTCTCCGAAATTTTGGTGGATTCTTGGATTCGATTGTCTAGGGCATACCTTGAAAGGTTAGTGTTGTTTGTCTTATGTGGATTTTTCTTTGTTCTATTTGGGTAATTTCTGTTATGGTCGTTTATGTTGGATTAGTTCTTAGGGTTAGATCGGATCATTTGGGTTCTAACCCTTTCATGAGTTTTTATTTTGATTTTATCTGCTCTAATTTAGGTTTTTCTTATTTCTGATCGAGTGTTCTTATTTATTTATTTATTTTAAAAAAAATAATGGGTCATATTGAATTGTTCTGGCTTCTGGGTTACATTATCAGTTTTTCAGAGTCGGAAAATAGTGATGAATGTTAAAGTGTTGTTGCCTCGGCAAATCCCAGAGAGCTCTCTCAGTAATAATATTTTAACCAAATTCTCAGTTTTTGGTTTATTAATTTATTTTTTTAATTTGTTTCTCGTATTGACAATAGTGCCTTTTGTTGGGTTTGAAAAAGTTTGCCATGATCATGCTTGTTTTTACCAATTTTCTAGCTTCATCTGGCAACCAAATTAAGAAAAGCTTATTTTATGGAATTTGGAGTTAATTTATCTGGATGGTATTTCTCATATTTTATCTTTCGATCGAGGAGTTCCTCCTCCATCCGCCTTTTAGGGAGAAGGGTTGCTTTCTTTGGGGAGCGGGAGTGTGTGCCATTCTGTGGTTGTTATGGGGAGAAAGAAATAACAGAGTGTTTAGAGGTCTGGAGAGTGATCCTAGTGTTGTTTGGTCTTTGGTGAAGTTTTATGTCTCTCTTTGGGCTTTGATTTTGAAGATCTTTTGTAACTGTTGTTTAGGCGACATTTTAGTTGGTTGGACCCTGTTTCTTTGAGGGGTTTATTGTGGGCTTGGTTTTTTTGTATGTCCTTGTATTCTTTCATTTTTTCTCATCAATAATTGTGTTTTCTATCCCAAAAGAAAAAAAGAAAAAAAAAAAAGAAAAAGAAAAAAGAGTATCTTGTAAGATTGTGTCTTTTTACTCAAGACTGTAGATTGATTGTCATTTATTTTAAAAAAAGAGTATCTTGTAAGATTGTGTCTTTTTACTCAAGACTGTAGATTGATTGTCATTTATTTTAATGTTCCAATACGTATTTTTTCTTTCATGGCTTTGATTGTTTTGAGTTTGAAAGGAACCTATTTAATTTACTACCATCTTACTAATTTTGCGAGTTACTACTTCTTGAACTAATACAGTCGATAATATATCTTGTATTGCCACTGGCCGTCTGGTGGGAGTGGGGAGGGCTGAGTTGTTATTGTGTTCCCCCTTTTTTTTCTTCATGGAATTAACTTTGCAATGTTTGATTGTCTTGCAGATGTGTTGGTACTGGATACGTTTTTTCTTACATATGACATAGTTGCTCTAATTTCAAGGTAAGCTGTTTTGTGCAAAAGTGCATTGGAGGTTTCGATTGATCCTTGTATAGTGCACACTTTGAAGACTGCTGTTACTTTTCTCCATAGACAGTGATATGGGGACAGAGCTTATAAGAGTTTGCATGGAAGAAGATAGTGATGACTTTCCGTCGGTTCCACCAGGTTTTGAGTCATATATATCCTTTTCTCTAGGGAAGGTACACAATCATGAAAAACAAGACAGTCATGTCCCTGTTAGTTTGCCAACTGTCTCTCAATCACAACCAGTTAAAGTGGAAAGTGAGGTACAAGTTGCCAATGCTGCAAAAGTTACAAGGTCCCTCCGGCGTAAACCATGTGTAAACCATAGACAATATGTTTACTGCTCTGATGACGAAAATGATAGCAATAAGTGTCTAGATCAGGTTGGTTTTTGGTTGTTCTCTTTCATCAGTGTTGTTGTGATTTTCTGTATTATGATTTAATTTTGATTTCCTTTTCGAGATGATGATTCTTTTGTTAAGCCTTTCTGTGGTTTGGTTGCAGAATTTTTCTTCAAGGCCTTCTCTTTCGAAGGGAGTCATCCGTGGATGTCCACAATGTAATAATTGCCAAAAGGTTAATTTACTATATGACTTTTTTACTTGTATCCACAATTCTCAATCCAATGTTTTTGTTTAACATTGAAAAGAAGTGTTCTTTTTTCTATTTGTTGAATAGTTTACATAACTTGCATGCAAGAAGTTCAAGGCAGGGTGTTCGACTTCTGAAAGTTCTTAATTTAGCTTGAAACATATATCCAAAACAGTATTTTGAGTTCACAGAATAGTGGGAAGGCGATTAGTAGTTGAATGTTAAGGATGAATATGGTGTGATTCTTTGAATTGAATTGATCCGCTAGACATTTTTTGCTGCTCTTTCTATCAATACCCTTTCTTGAGAATGTTTGATTGAGTAGAATGTTGAACAGGTTGTTGCCAGATGGCGTCCAGAAGAATCCTGCCGGCCGAACCTTGAGGATGCACCTGTGTTTTACCCAACCGAAGAGGTGTTTATAAATGCTTCTGGATTTGTGTATCATCACATTTTTTCCCTCTACTTATGTAAAGTGATTTTGAAATTATTGTTGTGAATTGTCTGATATCCAAATCTGTCACAACTGTGGCAGGAATTTGGAGATACTTTGACATATATTGCAAGCATACGAGAGAAAGCAGAACCATATGGGATTTGTCGTATTGTCCCACCATCTTCTTGGAAACCTCCATGTCCCCTGAAGCAGAAACATATTTGGGAGGGATCTAAATTTGCAACTCGTGTCAAAAGGATTGATAAGCTTCAAAATCGAGATTCAATAAGAAAGAACTCTAGGGTTTGCAGTCAGATGAGAAGGAAAAGGAGGTAGGGTATCGAAAAGGGGTTGATGTTATCACCTTAAATGGAAAAAATGGAGATGCTGGCTCTGTTGAGGCCGAAAGATTTGGATTTGATCCTGGTCCAGATTTTACCTTAGCATTGTTTCAAAAATATGCAGATGACTTTAAGTCTCAGTATTTTAGTAAACCACTCAACGATACTGCAAAGGGATGTAACTCATCCATGCTGCAAGAGAACGAACATTGGAAACCGTCTTTGGAAGCTATTGAGGGTGAATATTGGCGGATGGTAGAGAAACCAACTGAAGAGATTGAGGTTTGTATTGGAGTTTCAGCATTGGAATTGTTTGGTTTTTTTTTTATGCTCTGTACGATTTGCTCTTGCAGATTTCTTTGTTGACTGTCTAATAGGTAGCCCCAAACGTTTAATTTTATGTCCTATAGATCCCTAAAATTTAGAAGTGTCTAGTAGGTCCCCAAAATTTCTACTTTGTAAAGTCCCTTACTGTTTGATTTTTCTTTTTTAAATTAATTGATCTATTAGTTATAACATTGGAACTTTATGTTTAATAGGACCCTAAACTTTCAATTTTGTGCTTAGTGGGTCTGTAAATTTTAAAAAACATCGAATAGATCGATGACCTATAAGTCACAAGGGATCTATTTGTCACAAAATTGAAAGTTTATATACTTTAAAAAATTTCAGAGACCATATAGACACATGTCTGAAAGTTCAAGGACCTATTAGACACTTTTGAAGTTTAGAGACTAAACAATCACAAATGTGAAAGTTCAAGGGCTAAACTTGTAATTTCTCTGTTCTGCTCTTATTCAATGATTTAAAATTCTCTTTCTTCCCTTTGCCAGGTTCTCTATGGAGCTGATTTGGAAACAGGAGAGTTTGGCAGCGGTTTTCCAAAGATTTGTCGTCCAGAGGGCTCTACATTAGATGAAGAGAAGTATGTAAAATCTGGCTGGAATCTGAATAACTTTCCGAAGCTTCCTGGATCAGTCCTTAGCTATGAGAGCAGTAATATATCTGGAGTCTTGGTACCATGGCTGTATATCGGGATGTGCTTTTCGTCTTTTTGCTGGGTGAGACTACTTGTGTCTTCAATATAATGTTAATTTCCACTTGGTTTCCTTCTTCACGTGTGGTTGGGGATGGCATTTTCAATGTTTATTGGTGACTAGACGTTGTCAGCAAGACTATCACTTGCACCCGTGGACTTTAGAGTTCATTCCAGTCTATATATTCTGTTCTTATTTCATCTTTAGGAAATGAAAAAGTATGCTGAAGAATGCAAACGTCACAGGAACAAAAGAAAAAAAAGAATGACAAGGGAGGACAGTGTTCTTATTGAAAATAGGAACAATTAAGGGATGACTCGAAGTTATATTAATTTGACATTAGCTTAGGAAGTTTTATTAAACTCAAGCACCACTTTACATCATGAATCACGATTGGATTTGAGGTCAAGCTAATGGAGCTAATTAATTATAAAAGGTTTACCTTCACTGTATAGAGAGGGAGTTTGTATTTCTTAAATTAAAAAAAAGTTGCCTTTTCAATTGGTTCCAAGCTGTCTAACTCACCAGTCAAAGTGTGCTACGATTTCCTTTTTTAATTGAAAGTAGAAATTTTGATGAACAACATTTTGAAGTAGCGATTAAACTGTAGTTGAAGCTGGTGAACAATTCTAAATATCAGCAGCTATTACATATTAGCTGGAAAGAAGTGTTAGTTGTCTGCTGTCATTGGATAAATCTTCCTCCAAAAGTACATTGATATAACATGGCTGGAAATTTGGCATTGTAATTCCTAGATTCCAAAGAAAACAATAAAGTTTCGCACAGACTAGTTTCAACATGGATATTTGATATATTTCCAGTCTAATGACACATAAATTCTTATCTTGCATCTTCCTTGACTTTTGACTTTACCATTTCATAACTTATCCCAATTTTAGCTTAAGCTCTAATATGAGATTCGAGGCTCAATAATGAATATTATATATATTTTTTTTATTTTTGTTAGTCTTCTCCATCTTGTGGGCTCTTTTTGTTGCCTCTTTTTCTGTTTCTTGATATATCTGAGTGAAACGTTCATGTGAAAGCTGGTTTTCTTTTGAACTACATGCACTGGGGAGATCCCAAAGTCTGGTATGGTGTTCCAGGAAATGGTGCAGGGAAACTAGAAGAGGCTATGAGAAAGCATTTACCTAACCTCTTTCAAGAACAACCTGATTTACTCCATAAACTGGTAAGTTCCTTTGCTAACTTAAAGTGGTCCTGCCATTTCAGATACTGAAGTGACAGGATCTAATAATCTTCAGTTTATATGGAATTTTTTCCCCAAGCAGAAAGCAGAGTTTGCAAGTTTTTATCACTTTCATTTTTGTGTGTACTAGTGTGTATAAAAAATGCCAATAATATTTGCAAAAATATGATATTCTAATATATTGTATAGATGATTGGCCTAAACTCCTATCCTTGAGCAGGTTACACAACGTTCTCCGTCCATATTGAAAGTTGAAGGTGTACCTGTATATAGGTGTATTCAGAATCCTGGAGAGTTTGTTTTGACCTTCCCGCGTGCATACCATTCAGGATTCAACAGTGGTTTCAATTGTGCAGAGGCAGTTAATGTAGCTCCAGTTGACTGGTTACCCCATGGTCCAACAACAGTGGTTTCAATTGTGCAGAGGCAGTTAATGTAGCTCCAGTTGACTGGTTACCCCATGGTCAAATTGCTGTAGAATTATATCGTGAACAGGGACGAAGAACTACTATTTCCCATGATAAGCTATTGCTTGGTGCTGCTCGAGAAGCTGTGAGAGCACACTGGGAACTTAATTTACTGAAAAAAAATACTTTGGATAACTTAAGATGGAATAATGTTTGCGGAAAAGATGGAATCTTAGCAAGAGCATTCAAGGTAAATCCTTGCTCTCTCCCTGTCACTCATATTTGCTGGTAAGTTTATATGTGAAAAGTGAAAAGAAGGGTTCTTATTTACTGTGGTAGTTGGTGTTGAAAATCACATATTGAGAAATACTAGGCTGAGTAATATCCATGGCTAAGAGGTTTTTCTTTTCCATGTATGATAACTGTACCTGGCTGCTATTTTCTGAGTTCATGAATTTAAATACTTGTAATTCTATAGTATGAGAATTCCCCATTCCAAATGGTGTAGTAGACATGAATGAATGGAGTATGAGCTGTACAGTTTTCTTTTCCAACAATGTTCTGAGTTGCATATTCATATTATCTCTAAAAAAGTTTGTTTGGCAGACTCGTGTTGAGATGGAGTGCGCAAGGAGGAACCTTGCTTGCAGTTCTTCTCAGGCAATGAAGATGGAGAGCAACTTTGATGCCTCTAATGAGAGAGAATGTAGTGCATGCCTCTTTGACTTGCATCTGTCTGCAGTCGGGTGTCGTTGTTCACCAGATAAATATGTGTGCTTGAATCATGCCAAGCAGTTGTGTTGTTGTGATTGGGAAGAGAGAATATTTCTCTTCCGCTATGACATCAGTGAATTGAACATACTTCTTGAAGCATTGGAGGGGAAATTAAGTGCAGTATACAGGTGGGCTAGGCAGGATCTTGGTCTGGCGCTCAGTAAATCTAGGGAGTTGAGTTCTCAATCATCAACCAAGTCCCTTGGGAATCCTCAATGGAAAGAATTCTTGAGGCAATCTTCATTATTACCAACTCTAACTGCTTTTGATAGCCCTTCTCATCATGCCAAAAAGTTATCTGAAGTTACTGCTTCTCTTTTAGAAGTTAAGAAGGTAATTTCCACAGTTAACGGATCTGGGAAAGAAATTGAGCAGCAAAATCATAAAATTGACCAATTCAAGACATGCAGATTCACAGACCTGTAAGGAAGATACTAATGCTCTGAATTTGGTAAAGACACTGGATAAACTGTGTACTGAAAATGTCATACTATTAAGTGATGACGAAGGTGATGAGCATAAGAAGACAATTTCAAATGGTTTAGCTGAGAGTTCATCAGTAAAGCAGCTGGGAAATTCAGATCGGTTCACTGAGATTGATTCTAAGGCTAGCCTGTGCAACTACAATGAAAATGCCATTTTGCACACTCCGGCGACTGATGCAACGACCATGGGAGAAAAGGAGGTCAACTTGTTGATTGAAAAAAGATTGAATAATTGCCAATCGAGCATTGTACCTTTAAATAGTAAACTGTCTCAAAACATTAACTTGTCAGTTAGAAATGCAGCTAATGCTATTCAGAACAACACTTGTTCAGATGCAGGATTAGGTCATAGTAATAGAGTATTTCCAGCGTCAACAGACACTGATTCTCAAAAACCACAGACATGTGGCTCTGGAAAACTGAATGAGGGTAAGCATGGAAATGTGGGAACAAGTGCTACCTCTTGTGTGTTATACCCTAGTAGAAATACTGCAAATTTATCTTGCAACCAAGCTAATATGGATAGATTCATGAGGCAAAAGGTTCCTCGAATGGCAAAGGTAGTTCGGAGGCTTAACTGCAATGTTGAGCCCTTAGAATATGGAATCGTGCTCTCAGGAAAGTCATGGTCAAACAGTCAGGCTATTTTTCCAAAAGGTATTAAAATCTCTGTTTTACAGTTTTAATTAGTTATTGAAAGACGGATCGTGACCACAATTTTTTAACTATGACCCGCTTCTGCTAGTTACATATTTGTGTTGTATTTTGCAGGATTTAAGAGCAGGGTCAAATTTATAAGTGTTTTAGATCCTTCAACTTTGTGTTTCTATGTTTCTGAAATTCTTGATGCTGGACGGGATGGGCCTCTTTTCATGGTAAATTTTGTAACTTCGTTCTGTTGCTGGTTTAACTGTTTCCTTTATTTCAAGAATTCTTATAATTTTTTTGGAAGTAATTAGCAAGAGCACATTCCTATTCGGATTAACAATCTTGAATAGCTTCTTTTGAAGTAAGGGCCATAAGACTCTTTATAATGTATAGATATGCCTCTTTTTGCATTAAATAGGCTTAGTTTGTCAGCTTCTTCCGTGGTTTAATTTTTTTTCATCAAGGTGTTAAAATGTAGAAATGAAAATAATGGTCTGCAATAGGGTTCAACCCCGTTTGAAGGATGCAAAGAAATTGTGAAATAACTTTTGGGACTTCTGTAGAACAAGCTATAGTAGTTTGGCTCTTAAAGCTAGTGAAGATCTTCTGATTGCCCCCAAATCTTAAAATGTTTTTGGAAGTGACACTGAAAAGGAATGCAAAGTCTATTCCAAAAGAGAGTATGCTCCGTTGAGAGAATACACTAGTCAATGTCCTCAACTGGGTAGAAGTCTAATCAATTGTACTAGCATGAATAGTACCCTGCTATGGTACTAGCAGGAAAGTTTTTATGGTTGGATCTCTTTTCACCTAGGACATCACCTCATTTTATTCTCCTTCTATCATTATGTCTTATAAGAGCTCTTCGGATCTGAAAAACTTTTTGAATTTCAAATTAACTTTGTAATTGGAGATGAAAAGTCTCCTTAGCATATTGTTCACTGTCTATTGATGATTTATTCGTTCGACCACCAAATTTTTTGCATGCTCAAGGAACTCAAGTTTCATTAATGTTTTTGATGATCGATACTTGCATGCTTTAGCCTCAATTTTTGCAACTAGGCCTCGGGGATTCTCTCTTTTTATGCTTCTCCTATTGTCAAAGAGGCTATGAAGCACAAATACTTTAAAATGTGCACAGAATCCGTATTAGATACGGATACGTTCATGTGCGTGGCCGATACATGTCTGATACATGATTTGCAATATCTATTTTTTTTTCGGATACGCATGTCCCCTCCTGATATGTGTAGGCGATGGTATGAACACGTCCATATACATGTTTGATATGTGATGTGAGTATTTTTTTCTTTTCTTAACTTTTGGATACGCGTGTCCTCTTCTAGATATGTGAATAGGACATGTTGCAATAATTTTTATTGAAAATTTAAGCCCAGCCGCAACCACCCTTTTATCCCAGTAGCCCATTTTATTTAAAAGCCTACTGTTAAACCTTGCAATCCAAAACAAAAGCTACAAGAAATATAAAAAAAATGATAAAATTAAAAGGAAAAAAAAATCCTAAATCCCTAATTGATAATCAGATTTTCTCTCTCTCTCAGCTGAGCTCTCTCCATTTCTTCACTGCCCTACCATTCACGCCCAACCACAAAAATATTTTAGTTTGAGATCAAAATGCCCCAAACTCGTTTTTTCAAGCATGAAAATGCATAAACTTGTTGACTTTGAATTTTGTTGTATAAAAGTAATATATATTTTGAAAAGTATATATTTTAATTAACATTTCCTTGTGTCCGTGTCTTAGATTTTGTGAAATGATGCGTCACCACATCCGTATTTAGTCGTATTTGTATCCATGTTTCTTAGGTTGTATCCATTGGAGTTCAGTCTCTTGACTCTCTTCAGTGCAAAGCTGCTGGCTGTTGGTTGCTATCATTTGAAGAGAATTGGAGACTTTTGTTGGTGGATAAATGGAGATGGCACTCCTTTTGTCCCAAAACTCGGTCAGAAGAGTTTTATTGCCATCCGGGAATTACCAAGGCTGGTGGCTCCACAGTTACTAGAAAAACAGATTTTTTTTTTTTTTTTTTTTTTTTTTTTTTTTTTTTTTTTTTTTTTTTTTTTTTTTTGTGGCTAAGAATAAAAACTACATATATTTTGCTGAGATGACGACCAGAAAGTATCCCAAATAATCTGAAGGATAACTACTTTCTGAATCCTTGCTGTCAAGCATGCGAGGATAACTACTTAGTTTGGGGGTCTGACATCCGAATAAATCTGTTCTCAACCGTGCCAATTGCCTGTTTTAAAAAGACTTCTTCGAAGTCTTGAGCCCCAGTCTTGTAGAGCAATGTAACTCTTTGATTACCTTTTGTTATAGATGGAGATTTGAATCCCAAAAAATAGGTTAAAAAGAGGTCTTGAATCTAATTAAGTCTTGAATCTAATCAAGGATCTCCTGAAAATCTGATTTTGTGCCCGTTTCCGAGCTTGAATGATCTAGGCTATGGTTAAGGCTAGCTACCTGTGTTTTCGTTGGGAGTCTTTGTAAGGCACACATGATCATCTATGCTGTATATACTAATTACTTTCACCAACTAAAGTGCCTCTTTGTCGTGGATAAATCACAAAGCACTTTAAGAAAGTACTGTTTTCTATCTTTTATTAAATCTAGTTCTGGATATTAAGAAAGGGTAACTATATATGTGGAGTTATCTTCTGAATAGTTGTTTACTTGGCAATGGTAGTGGAGGCAATGTAGTTACTGTGACTTGCTTTCATTTAACTGCACTGCAGTCAAGTTCCACTTTCAAGTGTCATGTATTGCATCTGTCTGATTGTTGCTTGTGTCTGGAGTTCAAATGTACGGTTTGTGGGTGATTAGAGATCTATTATACTTAGCTTCTTTGATCTCTTTACAGGTTGTCTTGGAGCATTGTCCAAGTGAAGTATTCGTTCATGTTTCTGCTACCAGATGTTGGGAGTTGGTTAGAGAACGAGTCAATCAGGAAATTGCGAAACAACATAAGTTGGGTAGAACAAACCTTCCTCCTCTACAGCCTCCTGGGAGCTTAGATGGGTTAGAAATGTTCGGATTTACTTCACCGGCAATTGTGCAGGTAAACCATTACTTAAACATGCCCTTTATTTTCTTGGCTGCAAACTCTATATTATAATGATAGAATTTTTGCCTAAGATCTATGGCCAATCCAAATATATGCTGTTTGAACTTCAAAGCTAAAAGTGTGGGTTGGAATACATTTCTTGAAGTTTTACAAGTATTTGAAGAATCGAAAATCGTAAGTCACTTTAGGGATCTGTCTGGATATGGTGGTTGCTATCTGAAAATTGGCGGGTAAGGTAGTATAGTATAGGTACCTCCTGAATGACACACATTGTCGTCGAGCAGTGGGCACGTTCCGAAAGGAGAACACTTTATTTGTGTCTATTGACGGTTTAATAGGCTTCTCATATAGGTGTATTGCTTTCTACTTTTGCAGGCCATTGAGGCAATGGATCGAAATCGAGTGTGTGATGAGTATTGGGACTCTCGGCCCTATTCTCGGCACCAAGTACATAGTCCACAACTGTCTCAATCAACAGAAATTAGTCGTAACATGCAAACAACCGAGAGGAACCACGGGGTTGATCCTAGGCCAGCTGGAGTTGATATAGTACTTGGGGGATTGTTGAAGAAGGCAAACCTAGAAGAACTAAACTCACTCTATACTCTTTTAAATGATAATAGGCCAACAGTTGATCAAGGCGTGTTAGCTCGACTTCTTAACGAAGAGATTCAAAGTCATCGAAGATGATTCATTGCTCAGTGTTTTGATTTGACTCAACTTAGGGCGGCATTAATCGACTTCTGTAAATACAGAGTTGTTGGTATCAGTATCAGGCCCCTTTTCTTTTTGTACATGTTTTCTTTTAGCCTGGTGATTCTAACTTTTGGAGGAAAAGAAGGGGAAGGGGAAGGGGAAAGGGAAGGGGAAGTGGGCATTCCTCCAAATTAAAATTTTTATTAGGTTCTTACAGTTGGAAAATTTATTGAGGGTGGATACAGATGTTAATGTGACTTAGTGTCCACTGTCTGTTTTGGATTAGAGTGTAAGGTAATACCAAATACACATACATTCTCTCAAAACTTACTCTTCCAATTATTTAAAGGTTTAGTGTAGAAAAGAGAATCTTTTGTTTCAAATTCAATAAAAAAAAACTCTTATTTGTTTTACTTCCTTTCGTTATATATGTAATTTGGACTCTGGTACATTGAAAACTATAGATTTCATTCTATGTAGCTCAAATTATAAACTTGGGTAATTTCCCTCAACCAATGAGTCTTTTTTTCTTTTTATTTCGTCGTTAGAATTCTTATGGTTATGATTTGACCTAACCTATTAGACGATTAGGATAGTAAATTTTCATTTCCATGAGTTTGATATTAACATGAAAAAGCAAATTGACACGTACATAGTTGATAGAAATATAAAATATAAAAAATAGACTATTTGAACAACAATAATTACTTATACATAATAAAGATATAAATGATTGTTAGCTCTATGAACATGGACTCCAAAAAAAAAAAAAGAGTTTTAGTAGTGTAGAGCTTCTTACGCATTTTCAATCGTTCAATTGTCAAATAAAGAAGTTGTAATCATAATTGTTTCCTTCTTGCATGGTCAAACAATATTGTGACAAGCGATTTGATTAGAAGATAATAATAAAAAATGAAAATAGAAAATAAATCGAGAGTTAAAAAGAAAAATGTGAATGAGAATAGAAAATGAATCGTGAGTTGAAAAGAAAAATGTGACTGCGCTTGTGCTTCATGGGCAAATGTGCTTCTGCATCATATGCTGGGTATTAGTCACCCTCATCACTGGGAATTTTTAGGAGGAGAGAGTGGAGAGTTTACATTCCATTTGTACCCTTGGCATATCTATGTATTTATAGTCAAACTAACCCAATAAAAAATTATTATTTTTTACTTTTAAAAAATAAAGATATGATTTGTATTCTCTTAATTTTAGGAGAAATCAGATTGAAATGTTTATTTTTCATTTATACTCCTAGTACATCCGTGTATTTATGATTAAACCAGCCTAATCGAAAATTAATATATGTTTTTAATAGAGAAAATGAATATATGTTTTATATTCGCTCTCCCCTTATTGTTTTTCTATATTTTAGTTGCATTTAACAATTTTTAATCACAAGATAACAAGATAACTATTAGAGTTTGATTTTTGTATATATCACTTAGATTCACCGTAAATACATTTAATAGTTTTAAATTTAAAAGTCATCTTTTATATTTTAGTTGCATCTAATGGATTTTAATTATAAGATAGCCATAAGATTATTATTTTTTTCTATATATATCACTTAGATTTTTTAATGATTTTTAAATTTTAAAATTATTTTATAATTTTAGTAGCACTAAACGATTTTTTCAACATTTTCCATTTCAATTTTATTAGCCTTCAACAAAGTCCCGACAATATTGGTGTAGATTTAAGAATTTAAATACAAAACATTTCTTTTTGAGATTGCAGTTAAGTGAAAAACAAAACTTTGTCTTCAAGCTCCATTTTCCAGAATTCAAAGTTCATAAAAAAACATAAACTGCAAGCTCTAAGTTGTTGATAAATTACACACCCTTTAGATGAAGTATCATGAAGATGAATACATAATTCATATAGATGTAGAGCCAGAAAGAGATATAGATGAATATTATCGAAGGAAAAGGCTGAGGTAGACATAGAGGCACACAGAGATGTAAAAGTTTTTAGTGTATACGCCTTAGACAATGAAACATTTTCAAAATTTTCATTTAGTGGTTGCGGGTAATTATTTCTATTGATGTGATATTTTTTCCTCAAGACACTCAACAAAGAGGTGTTGATTTTAATCGATTTAGAGGTTTAGGGTTCCTACTCTACATTGTTTCCTAAATGCTAACTGCCTAACATTCCACGAGGGCGAAGGTATATACTCACACACACACATATATATTATTATATGGACCCTTAGGTGTACCTATAAGTACAAATATTAGTTTTAGGTGTATATAACGTTCTATGGGGTGGAGGTTAGAGTATATACTTACATATACATTATATGGTATCTATAAATGCATCTAGTTATAGGAGCTTAGCTGAATAGTCTTGTGCACTTATTTCCACTTTTTCTACCAAACTCATTGAAAAAGTTCGGGCATGAATTTATTTACATTGCATTTTTTGATTACTTTATATACCATGTAGATAATTATATTTACAATATTTTTTCTTCCGGAGCTTACACTCCATAAGAGGTTGATATGGAAAATAGGTTTAAATATTTTTTCTTCAGAGGCTTACACTACATAAGAGGTTGATATGGAAAATAAATTTAAATAATTTTCAGGGACTAACAGCTGGGAGTTTTGCGTTTTACAAAGTTAATTGAGGTAGTTGTATCAAACTTTAAAGTTTTCATGCAACTTGTCATAATTTTGGTATTATCGTTTTTAATATGTGGTTGTAACAGACTACACGTCTCCACATTTTTACTTTTAGATTTTGACAAATTGTGTCGTCCCAGAGGTTTCTTGCATACACTCATAAACAACCACATTTAAATAACAATTGTTATTATTTCACCTGTATTTATGCATATGTACATTACGATAATGATCCATATCAATATCATTTTATCTATGCATGTATATATGACATGCATATAAATGTCTATGAGTTTGGAGATAGGTGGAGGACAATTAGCCATAGTTGTATATTATGTCAAAACTGTATGTTATTAAGGGTGATATTTATTAGACTACAGATTAAATTTCTCTATAGATTTGTATAGATTTCATTATTTGTTATATCTTCTTAATTCAAGGAGATCTTGTTGTACACACCCTATTATAAAAGGGTCATTATGCTTCACAAATCAACATGAAAAACAGATTGAAAACTCAATTACTTATCTTATGTTGGTATAGAGCAATTCGACCAACGTCTTCCTCTTTGCAATGGCCTCTTCATCTTTCCAACCCAATCCTGTTGTCTCATCCCCCCAAATCTATGGACTTCTTTCCAACATTTGCAACCTAGTTCCTGTTCGACTTGATTCTACCAACTATGTCAAGTGAAAATATCAAATTTCTGCTAGCTTCTGTGCCCACGCTCTGTTTGGTCATCTAGACAATTCTACACCAACCCCAAACTAATTTCTTCCCTCCCCTTCAGCAACCCAACCCTCTTCCTCAACCAACACAGAAAACACAACCCCTGCCACTCAACCAACAACACTTAAATTAATCCCAAATACCTACTATGGGAGTACATTGGGTTTTTTGGCAAAATATTAGAAGTGGGGTGGACTCCAAGCCTATAAAAGGAGCCTATGCCTCTAGTTTCAATTCGTTTCTTTTCAATTCGTCCCAATTAGAAACGTGTGCTAACTATAATTAAATTCTTTTTCTATTCTCTAGTTTGAGGGTGGGAAAAAGGTGTGAGTAGCATAAAAGCTTTGAGAGAGTGCTCTTCTAATTGGAGTCGGGAGAGAGAAATATTTCTGTGTGATTGTAACAATTTTTCACATATTTATTGATTTTTTTTTAATTTTTCATATATTTTTCTGCTTATTCCTGCAGTAAAAGTGGAGGTTTTTTCCCAACAGTACAGAGATTAAGTTTTGATTACATTAATAACCACTACCTTATCTCCTTTAGCCTTCTCCCATATCACTTCTGCAACCACAGCCCTTGACCTCTGGCTTAGTCTCGAAAATAGGTACTCTTCCAAATCTTGTTCAAGTGTTCTTGAACTCACATCTGCCCTCTACTCGGTCAAGAAAGAACCTTTTGAAAACGTGGAGCAATATTTTCACAAAGTAAAAACTTTGGTGGATCGTCTTGCTGCCGCCAGTAATAATGGAGCCTAATCAACAAAATGGAAGAGTATTTTGTCAAATTTGCTCTAAATCCGGTCATACTGCACTAGATTTCTATAATCGAATGAATTTTTCTTTTCAAGGGCGACATCCTCCTGCTCAATTAGTTGCCATGACAGTAAATAATATGTCTTCTCCAACTTCATTTGCTAATAATTTTTGGTTGACAGATAGTGGATGTAACACCCATTTGACAAATGACTTGGCCAACCTGAATCTTGTCAATGGTTATAATGGTGAGGAAATGGTAACTGTTGGAAATGACCAATCTCTAAATATTACTCACAATGACAATGGTATACTTTCAACCCCTTCTCATTCTTTTAAATTGTCAAATATTCTTCATACTCCCCACGTACCTACTAATCTTCTTTCTGTTGGTAAATTTTGCCAAGATAATAACTGTATCTGTATCTTTATTTTTGACTCTGATCAGTTCCTCATCAATGATAGGATCATCAATGATATGCTTTCTTCATCTTTAGATAATAAGTCACCTTTTGAAAAGCTACTTGGAACCACTTCTGATTTACTACACTTAAAAGTTTTTGGATGCGCTTGTTACCCCTTTTTAAAACCTTAAAATAAGCACAAACTTGAACCAAAAACTGGTAAACATGTCTTCCTTGGTTATACTCTTGACTTTAAAGGATACAATTGTTACAATATTCAATCTAAGAAATCCATTGTTCCCGCCATGTTATTTTTCATGAAACCATCTTTCCCTTTTCTACTCCTTCTCAACCGCCTCATCTTCTACATCAATTGTTTGGCCTTTCCTCCTCTATGACCTCCCCGTCTCCTTCTATTACCCTTATTATTCCTACTAATAATTTTATACCCAATGCCATTGAGTTTAATATGCAGAGTCCTTCAACACTGTACCATCCGTTACTGCTTCCTCACCTTCACTGTCATTGCCTCAAGATCCACCTTCACCTATAACTACTCATGTCCCTTCTCCTCCTTCAGCAAACTTACCCCTCTCTATCAGCCCTCCCTCACCACCTCAACCACGTATAAATCCTACTATGCCCTCTTTTCCAAACCCACACATTCCTACCAATACCCACACTATGCAAACTCGAGCCAAATCCAACATTGTTAAACCTGCCCATACCACATCACCCATTGATCCTGTTTCTTATAGTGAGGCCTCCAAATTCCCTCATTGGCGCTCTACTATGGTTGATGAATTTAATTCTCTCCAGGAGCAAGGTACTTGGTATCTTGTTCCTCAATCACCTCATATGAACGTAATTGGTAGCAAGTAGGTTTTTCGCACTAAATATAATGTTGATGGCTCTGTTACTCGTTACAAAGCATGTCTTGTTGCAAAAGGGTATCATCAAATTGAGAGCTTTGATTTCTTGGAAACTTTTATCCCGGTTGTCAAGAAGTCCACCATTCGGGTTATTCTCACTTTGGCTTCTCACTATAATTGGCCTTTACACCAAATAGATGTTAAGAATGTGTTTTTACATAGTTGATAGCGCCCTAAAAACGCTTTTTTCCTTGGGTTAATTCTACTCTTGATGGCCATAATTACTCATTAATTCTCTTATTTTATAGGTTTTCATCTTTTCAAGGGTAAAATGGTCTTTTGGAGCTAAAACGAGCCTAAATTGAGTTTGGGAGTATCAAAGGACAAAAAGGGATCATAATTACCAAAATACCCCTATGGAGAGCGTAGCTGCACTCCTGCCTTTACACTGGAGACCTGAGAGCTTAAAACAGGGGAGTGTAGCGACGCTGATGAAGAGCGTAACGACGCTCCGGACATTGACGCAAAATTTAAACTTCAGCCAACGCACGCATTCTTCAGCAAATTCACTAGCGTCACATTGCTCGGGGGTAGTGCAGCCTACGCTACGGAAACTCAGACTTCGCAATGCCCTCACAAATTTTAATAAAGTTATTTCATTTTGTCATTCAATTTTGAAAGATCCAATTCTAAAATTCCCGAGCCCTATTCCCAAATTCTTCCAATTTCTCTCTAGAACACTTGCATTCTTCCATCATTTTATCAATTTTCATTGAAGATTCAAGTGTGTAAAGGTATTTCCTTCTTTTGATTGATTCTTTAATACAATTCTTGAGATAATTTTCATCTTCTTCACTTTGATCTTGAGTTTTGGTTGAGTTCTATGCATATTCCTCATAGATTTTGATGTTTGTGAACTGACAGAGCATTAATTTCATAATCTTGTATGCAAAACCTCATGATGCGCTAAGCAATTGATTGTGAGAAAAGTTGCAAAACTAGGAATTTTTGTTTAGTTCAATGACTATCCTTGAATTGAGCATGCTTAAACTAGTTGAATTAGGCCAATTATCATATAGAAGAGAGGCTATCCGTCTTTTATTTCGTCACAACAAAGAAAACCCTTACACATTATGAATTTTCAATTTGAGTTCGAATGCCACTAATGACTAGATTCAAGAATTGAATTTAGGATTAAATGAGATTGAATCTTATTTGATTACTTAGGGCTATTGAGATTAAATCCCTAAAATTGGCTTAGTTTGGTGAATTAAGACAGTTAGGAAGTAAATCTTGATAGGTTGTGAATTCTTGATTGAATTGAATTGTCTTTGAATCCATGATAGGAATGGTATGTTTCTTTACTAATCAATCACATATTTTTATGAATTGTTTCTCTCAGTATCATAAATACCAAAAAATAGTCTTGTTATTGCCTCTTTTAAATTCTTGCACATTTTATTTTGTTTTTACAAACCCCCCACCTAGAATAAGTAAGTTTAATCAATGGTATGTCTTGTTCGATAGATCCCTATGGAGCGATCCCTTTTCTTGTATCTATACTACCTCTTAGTGTTTATTGCTTGAATTAGGTTTATAAATTGTTTTGATTCCCAATTTGTATAATGACACCATATTTTTAGGTCGATCAATGGCCAGTTATAGGAGCTGTTTATATGTCCCAGCGTGTTGGATTTATTGATTCCCCATGTCCTAATCATGTTTGCTTGCTCAACAAAAGCTTTTATGGACTGAAACAGGCTCCTCGTGCTTGGTATGATCGATTTGCTTCCTACTTACTCAGTCGTGGTTTTGAGATGTTTGCTTCTTATAATTCTCTTTTTGTGCAATCTGAGGGGCTCTTCTTTTAACTTATCTACTACTTTATGTTGATGACATTGTTATCATTGGTCCTGTTTTTGAGTATGTGAGCCAATTGAAGATTCAATAGTCCTTTGAATTTCATATATTTGATTTAGGAAATCTTAGTTATGTTCTTGGGCCTGAAATTCAGACGGGCCCAAATGGCATTTTTGTCAATCAAGCCAAATATCTTCTTAATTTACTCACTTTTTCTGGTATGTCTGTTGCAAAACCTTGTTTAACACCTATGTCTACTACTATGGATCTTCATGCTTCCGCTCCACCTTTCTCAGATGTCACTTTATATCGACAACTTGTGGGATCTTTACAATATCTCACATTTACTCGTCCTGACATTGCTTTTGCTGTTAACTGTGTTAGTGTGTTAGTCAATTCATGCAGAATCCTACTACTGTTCACTATTCGATCGTCAACGTATTTTTCGGTATCTTTGCAGCACACTACAGTTAGGGATTTTGTTTAAAGCTGGACAACTCACACTTCAGGCTTTCAGTGACATTAACTGGGCAGGTGATACTTCTGATCGTCAATCTACTACTGATTATGTAGTTCTTCTGAGCTCTAGAAACAACCTACCGTGTCAAAATCGTCGACAATCAGGCTTTTGCCAGTAGATGTTTACCGGCTTCGACAATTATTGTGTGATCTTCGCGTCTTTCTTACTGATCCTCCTGTGTTGTAGTGTGACGATGTATCTGTCATCTCTCTTGCTAGTAATCTGATCTTCCATGCTCGCACCAAGCACGTTGAAATAGATTATCACTTTATTCAAGAGAAAGTGGTTTAAAAGGATCTGTTCATTCACTTTATTTCTTCACAAGATCAAGTTGTTGATTTATTCACTAAACTACTCTCTACTTCTCCTTTACTCATTGTTGTAACAAACTCAAGACTCCTCTGCCATCCTGAGTTTGAGGGATATATTAGAATACAATTTAGATTTCTCTATAGATATGTATAGATTTCATTATTTATTATATCTTCTCCTTAATTCAAGGAGATCTTGTTGTACACACCCTATTATAAAAGGGTCATTATTCTTCACAAATCAACATGAAAAACAAAGATGGAAAACTCAATTACTTATCTTATTTATATTATTGTTAATTTCTAATATTTGTGTTATATATCTTTGATCAATCTTTTTTTTTCTTTTTTTGTTAGAAAAAAAGTTTTCGACAATGGAATATCAAATGTTTGAGATGCCGTCACTTCGAGATTCTTAAGGTCAAAGATTAAATTCTTGGAATGTTGAAATTTAATTTTGAATCGTCTCCTTAATAAAGGTAGTTTTTTATTTTCTACAATAATTCCATTGACTTTTCTTTTTAAATAAGACTCCAAAAAAGTTGATTTTAAAAAAATTGATTTTCCTTAATTAGAAAAGTAATAAAAGCTTTTTTTATTTCCTTTAATAATTGTTTAAAAATAAATAAAGTACGGTTGACTTCATAATCTTTTCCTTTAAAAATAATAAAGATTTTTTTGCATAGTTTTTTCACATTTGTTTTAAATCAATCAACCGAAAAACATATTAAGACTCCAAAAAAGTTGATTTTAAAAAAATTGATTTTCCTTAATTAGAAAAGTAATAAAAGCTTTTTTTATTTCCTTTAATAATTGTTTAAAAATAAATAAAGTACGGTTGACTTCATAATCTTTTCCTTTAAAAATAATAAAGATTTTTTTGCATAGTTTTTTCACATTTGTTTTAAATCAATCAACCGAAAAACATATTAAAAAAAATTATATGATGGAAATTCGAGATTCCAAAGGTTGGTGATGGATTTTTTTGAGAAGCCTAAATAAAATTCAAATAAAATTTTCGAGTGACTTTTAGTCACTCATCATTATTGTTCGATTTTATATAAATAATGATAAAAAAAAACATAGGACATTTAAAAGTCAAAATCAATTTTTTTTTATTTAAAAAATGTCATATTATTTAAAATAGTATAAGAAAAGTAAAACTTAAGATGTAGTGTAGAGTGCTGATACATTTTACCTACACAATAAAATCTTGAATCCCGTTATTTATTTTGACTATTTCAATATACTTTACGGATATTTTTAAAAATAAAAAAATAGAAAACTATTTATACAAAATGGAAAAGTTTTTAAGACCCTGATATCATTGATAGAAATTATAGAAGTCTATCATTGATAGAAATTATAGAAGTCTATCATTGATAGATACTGATAGAAGTCTATCACTGTCAATCAATATATATTTTTTCTTTTTGCTATTTTTTATTAATAATGACATTTTTTCTATGAGTGAAAAGTTTCCTATATTTTAACCACTTATGTTTTTCAAACCAATAGTATTAAGTAGTTGGAGTTATTTTTTCAAATAAAGTGAGTTATTTTTTCAAATAAAGTGACATTTAAGAAAGACAAATGACAGACATCACTCCTTTGAAACCATATGATTTTTGTTCATTTCTCATGTGTTGAGGTTTTTTCCTTTCCATTAATGTTTCTTTTATTGATTTATAATCCAAACGTTAATGTTTCCTTCAAATTAAATTTTTATATCAACTATAAAAAATAACAATAATTATTTTAATTTAAGTACATTATTTCAAAAAAACTAATCCAAAAAAGCATCATTCTTAAAATAATAATAATAATATATTTCTATTTATTAGAAATTATTATAAATAGAAAAAATATCAAACTATTTACAAATACAGAAAAATTTCACTGTCTATAAGCGATAACTACGATAGTCTTCTATGACTGAGTGATAGAAGGCTATCGTGGTCTAAGTGATAGAAGATAGAAATCTATTGCGTAGACAGTGAAATTTTTCTATATTTGTAAATATTTTAGCTCATTTTTCTATATTTATTTATTTTAAACTATATTTTATTTTTTGTATATTTATATAAAAATATTCAAAATTTTTTATTACCATTAAAAAATCATAATTTTATCGAACAAACTAATAATATCAAAATATATCAAGTCCTTTAACACAAGGAATGGATACCACATGACCCATGTTTCTCCAATTCTCGTCCAATGATCTCTTATATATGTATTATGTATATTGTTGATGTCAAATTTTAGCCAAGGAATAAATTTGTAATTTGGAGAAGAGAGGACCTGCAAAACAAAGAAAAAAGACTCTGGTGCCTAAGTTAATAAGGGAACTGAATAGAGAAGAAGTCAGAAGTTTTAAGATATATTTGATGGAGCTATTATGATGTATTTATAGGGAAGTTGATCTAAGATTTATTTTAAATCTACTCGGATTAGGAAATTAAATTAGGATATGAGATTTTCCTAATTCTAAGTAAGACCAAATCTTTTCCTATTTTATTTTATCTAGGTCAAGCCAAAATTCACCCATAACATATATGTAAATGTGTATCTAGGTAAAAATGTTTATATACATACATAAAAGTGAGAAAAATCATATAAATTATAATTTGAATAAGATAAATGATGTGTATAGTAAAGTACGTAAACATTTTATAAGGTGACAACTATCCTACACAGATATGAATGGGCAATCAAGAATGGGTTAATTTTTAAATAGGGGAAACATATTTTAGGGATGATGTTATGTGAAGTTACAATGTATGTCATCCCAATAATAATAGTATGAAAATATCATGAAATTCGAGTTTCCTTAAGAAAATCCTATACATTATATTTTTGGCGTCTCTTTCAATTATATATACATATATATATATATCATATATATATATATATATATTATGTTGGTTAAGTAGAGAGTTTAGGTTGGTTGTTTCTATCATTTCACAATGGAGGTAAGCTTCTTACATATAACCATGTTTATATTTCAATGATACTTTATGCTACATTATATATATGGAAAAATTGGGAACATATTTGCAATTGATTGGAGAAATTAGTATGTACTCACTCTTGTGAGAGATCAATACGGTGAGTAATTTTATTATTATTATTATTAATATTAGGATAAAATGCACTTTTGGTCCTGATGTTTGAGATGGTTCATGGCTATTTGGTCTATGAAGTTTCCAAACAGGCACTTTAGTCTCTCGAGTTAGAAAAATACTTCTAAATGGTCTCTCACTTAACCTTAAGTTAACGGAATGCTTATTAGATTGTTATGTGATGACATGAATCTTAATTGTATTTGATGACATGTCAATGTTATTGGATTAGTTTGAAAATCAATTTAAAATTAATATTCTTTTTAAGTCATGCTCATAATCCATTGAGCCATTGTCCTCGCCATACAACAAATAGAACTTTCAATAGCATTTTAGCATAGCTTTTATGTAAAATGCTATGAAAAGAAAAAAAAAAAAGCGGTAAGACTTAAAATTTAGGGCGCTCAAATTTTTTCTCATTTTCAAATTACGCTTTTCAATCTTTTGCCTCTTCCTTCGAGCGCCATTTTCTCTTCTGCCACTTCACTCCTTTCCCTTTCATTCTCTTCCTAGTCTTCTCCCTCAAACAATTCCATCTTTGGTTCTCTCTCAATCTTCTCCTTCGAACAGTTCCATCTTTCGTTCTCTCAATCTTCTCCTTTGAATAGTTCCATCTTTCATTCTCTCGCAGTCTTCTCCTTCATTAATCCTCTCCAACTCGCAAGTGAGCCGTTCTTCAAGCAACGTGAAGCAAATTTGTTTGTCCTCCTCCCTCACTAATGCATCCTCCCTCACAAACCCTAGCCTTAGCCCCTGTCTTCTTCGACATGTTACTTGTACCGTCATCTTTGCCATTCCCAAAGCTTCCACCTCTCTTATGGAGTTTGTGCATAGGATCGAGAAGGGCTAGCAAGACTAGGATGGTATTGTCGAGCCCTAACTTTCAAAGTCTTTGCGTCGAGCAATTAGATTTGTTTCATCAGATCGTTGATCCTGATGCTATTCTCTCGGTTTGTGTTTTCCTTCAACCTTTATTTGACTTTTTTTGAAGTGAAGACAACGATTGTGTTCCTTCTTTTGCCTAAATGAGATGAAGAGAGATTGAATTTGTGTATAATTTTTCTGTAAATGCAATGAAGAGAGATTGAATGTGAGCGAGGACTTACCTTTGTCTTCTTCTAGTTTTATTTTTTCGTTTTTAAAATGTTTCTTCTTGGATGTAGGCTCCCCTCCTCCCTCTTTTTTGAGAATGTCTGTAGTGTGGCTGCTAATGTTGGCATTGCAATTTTCAATGGAAATGGAATGAAAATAGATCACTGAAATGATTGGACCTATAATTGAGGATGTCGTTGTAAGGATATTGTTCCTGTTATGAGGTTTTGTTCTCCCTTTTGAGGTTTGCGTTCTACCTTTTGACGGTTGTTCTTTATGAGTTTGAGGAAGTAATGTATTTAAGTAACTCAGAGCATGCTATCAATGTTGAATGATTTGACTTGGATTGGAGAAATCTTAATGTTTACAGCTTTACTTAAAGCTGATGTTTCTTGTTCGATGTTTAAAGTGAGGTTTCTGCCATTGATGGCTGATTGGGCTTTTGGTAGCTGCTAATTTAAGGTAAGACGAATTTTTTTTATTTTGGATTTTCATGAGACTCTTCACTTTCAGTTTTCTCTCTTGATGTTGTAGGATGAGTATTTGGAACTTGTGGCCAATGAAACTTAGGCAAGGAGGTACAACTCATATCTTAATTTTTATTCTGTATTTAATATTCTCCTTTTTCTCTTTTCATTGCCCTTTCTCCATCTTTTTCCCTCTTCTTTTTGGTTTACCTAGGAAGAAAAATAGACTCTAAATGTTAGAGATAATACTAAGAAGATGGATTTTACGATTTATTTTCATCATTCTAAATGGTGAATAAGTTTGTCTTATGTTGGAAAGGAGACTTAATGAATTGGTTTTGCCTTCTTCAAATTAAAGTGAGAAAAAAAAACATTAACTAATAATTAATGAGCAAAATAGTGATGTAGTTAAAGGAGTGAATTGGTTTGCCTTCTTCTCCATTGATTTTGTGGCTTTGCTATCAAGTTATTTTGTTTTGGTGCAGTTAAGAATGAATTGAAGGTCAAGTATTAGAATTTTAAGGTTTAGTAATGTTCATTGTTTTCTGAATTTCTTATATGAACACAGAAAATAAGTGGAATTTATAAAATCTATCCTAATTCCATGATGTTTCATTGGATACGAACTGAATTTATTTGGAGTTTAATGTTCAATTAGATTTAACATCATTTCTTTTGTTTCCTTAATGTTGTTTTATCATTGTCTTTAACTTTCTTCTCCTCTATGTCCCGCTCTTTGGTAATTTTCTATGTCCCGCTCTTTGGTAATTTTCTATCGTATGTGATATTTGTTGTAGTGCATTTAACTTACTTAGTTGCTTGCTTTGTGAAATGATTTTTTGTTGCAAGGCTTTAATGTTTGGTTCTCTTCAAAATTCTAATTTATGAGTTATAATTTTTATGACATGAAATAAGTGTATATTCAAGTGCTCCCATTTGGTTTGAACATTGAATGTCCTTGTCACAATCATCAATTGTGAGTTTAAAGATTTACTGAACTATGAACAATTTTCTTGCAAGAGCTCTATTCGTGGCAGTTACAAATCGAGAGAGTTACAGCCACGGAGGAAAGACTTCGAAGCTATAAAAAAACATAGCAAAGTGATGGATAAGATAAAGTTATCAAGGTATAAATGTTCAAGAGGAGAATGTTTAACATTTTCTTGTGTTCTTGTATGAGTAAGCATAATTATTGAATCTCTTGCTAGGAGTTTGAACTAGTGTTAATGATCGTAAACATGACTTTAATGAGTTGATTTTACTTTCGAGAATCATTTGAGTAGATAGATATAGATGGATATGGTCTTAATTATGTAAACGATCCTCACTAGCTTGTACTACTCTATCTTATCTTCTAATTATTTGATAACTCTAGACACTTCTTGGTTGTTTTGTGGTTATCATGCTGTTACATAGCCCTTAGTAGTTTTGAGTTACTTTTGGTTTTGGAAGGCACTCAAGCACCTTAAGGTGAATCTCTTCCCCATAAACAAATGTTTTATTGACGAAGTAAGTCTTTATTATATATTTTAATGAATGCCCTATAAATTTTTTGTGCAACTGAATGCTAGGACATTGGTTGTTCAACCATCACCACTTGAAGATGAAATATGAGGAGCATACTTGGTTCAAACAACGTGAAACTTGGAGGGGGATGGGGTAGAAATTTGGAGGTATGATATATATTATTAGCTCCATATTTTTTTGAGAATCTATGACAGTATTCATGGCTTTTATTTTCAGATCAGAAAGGGAGCAATTACATACTATTTCTATATCAGATAAGTACATTTTCTTTATATAGTTTTAATTAAAGTAGTTCTGTTTGTTTAGTTTCTGTTTGATATAACAAATTTTATTTCACAACAATTCTTGAGCTGAACTCTTCAAACTCTATAATGATGAGTGTCCTCTGTACTTCTTGATTGCAATTTTATGATGCTACTTTGTTTCGTATTGAGATTTGGGTACAATAGATTTATTTCGTATATTAGTTTATTTCTTTCACTACAATAGTTTGGTACAATGTATCTTGTATCTTGTATCTTGTGATATAAATTTCCTTTGGTTAAATGTTTATTTTACTACAAGATTTGAGAATAATAGATTTGTTTCGAATATTAGTTTATTTCCTTCGGTAAAGTATTTACTTGTAGGTTATTGAACTACTTTAGATTAACAAACTTTTTACAAATTTCTCATATGTTATATATTGCTTTTTATATTGCCTTGTTGATAGAGTAATAATAATAATAATAATGTTCTTTGCAAGTGCAAGTTGCTAGATTGGTGTAGTATAGGAAAGGTAGTTACTGAAGATCAATAATAGGATTATGAAATTATTTGAGAAGTTATAAAATATGCAACAATAAGATTCATTAAAGCTATAAAAAGCTAATAAATGCTATGAATAGAAAAAGTTTGACAATAAAGCTTATTATAGCTTTAATTAAATAAATAATTATAATTGTAAATAAATGCTATAATAGACAAATGAAAGCCACATTTTTGCTATAAAAGGTATTTTTATAGCTTTTTAAAAAATGCCATCTTACATCAAATGTGCTATTTGAAACTTGTATTTATAGCATTTACAAAATGCTATAAATAACCAAACATTTCATAGCATTTAGAAACTGCTATAGAAGGAAACTTTTTATAGCATGTAACAAAACGCTATAAAAAGTTGGACTTTTCTATACCGTAGAAAAAACGCTATAAAAAGTTCAATACTTTTAATAGCGTGGGCTGTCACGACTTTAGACAAAACACTATAATAGACCTATGATAGCGTTTTTTTGAAGCTATAGTAGACCTTTTTTTTCTATAGCGCAAGAAGCGCATAATGGATCTGAAACGCATCGTCATCTTCCACGATAGAAACAAGTAGACACAAAGAAAAAGAAAAATCTTTTTGGGATTTTTAAAGTTTAGAAGACAAATTTAACAAAGAGAAATTAATTGACTCCCCGACAATGATGCCAATTTGATAGCAATGATTTACCGTCACTCGCAAATCATCGATCAAATAATATTTATAATCGCGATCAAGCACTTTAACTAACAAGTAGTATCAGTAGCAGGACTAGATCGAACCACAGGGAGCTTAAGATAGAATCTCTTAAAGCTAAATTAGCCTATGGAAAGCAGTAAAAACGAGGGGTTTTAGATTTTGGTTGACAGGAAAACTAAATGCAGGAAAGTGAAGTGCAGAAAGTAAGATAGATTGAGAGAGTGAGAGAGAGAGAGCGAAACACGAGATTACCTTCGCCAATTAAGAGATTGTCGGGCTATCTGTGGATCAATTCATTGATTTATCATGCAATAGTTCATGGGTTGTCTACTTCTCAAGCCTAATCGAATGTACGAAAATCCGAACAAATTTCCTAGGGAAAACCAATGCGATGTTGATTCCTAAGTTAACTAAGTATTGTCATGCTATCTTTCTCTACTGGTGATCCTAGAATCCTAGCAATCAAACCATAGCTATAACTAAAACTTATTCTACTCAAATTAAGAATGTCATTGATACAATTACAGATACCTACAACATGCATAGCGTGGGCAAACGAACATACGAATATTAAGATTAAGTTGTCAATCTACTAGCATGCTCATCGTAGAAGTTCAAACAAAGAATAGAAAACAAGAGCAAGCAGAAAGTCCTAAGAACATACATCAAAATCTCATAAAATCTATAGAAAATTGCCAACAAACTTCAAAATTGACGTTTGGGCCTTCAACCGTTCATCAAAACTTGGATCCCAATGCCAAAATCTTAAATTACAAGTCAAAATCTAAATAAATCTAATGGATTTTGGCTAAGAATAGCCAAAACCGAGCCTAGAGCTCCCAAAATCGGCCAAATTCTCCTCTCTTCCAACTTAAAAACGAAAGAAAGAATTTATAGAAACTGTGTAGCGCCGCGGTGTTCCGCGATGCTAAGGGACAACATCGCGGCACTTGCTATCCTAATCGTAGTGTCGTGTCGTAGCGCCTCATGAGCGCTGCAGCGCTCAAGGCCTGGGCGCGCGTGCCTGTGGGTAGAACTTTGGTCAAATCTTCAGAGCGTCGCGACGCTCTCGCCTTTTGAAACTATTAAAATTGGCGCTGCGCCAACGCCTAAATGCTCTCCTAGGGGAATTTTGGTCATTCTGATATCCTTTGAAGCTTGGATGCTCAGAAACACTCCTAATTACTCCAAATTAACTTCGAACTGTGCGTAACACTTCGAAATGCATGGTTTGCTCGTGATCTTATCAATATAGACATATAAACATATTAAACACTAAGCAAGTTTACAAACAATAAGATAGCACATTTTAGGTGCTATCAATTATTAAGTAACATTTAACATTTATTCAAATCAATATTGAAATGTAATTCAATAGTACACCAATTAATTTTCAGCCTAGAATGAAGAATCAATGACTAAAATGCTAAAAACATTTAATGTGTGTGTATATTTGCCGTATAGCTAACTGTATCATATAAAGTAGATGTGAATTATGAATATATACCCTTAATCTTAGAAAGTTTGGCAATTAGCTTTAAACAACAAAAGTAGTACTAACTAGGCTGCTTACCTGCCACCATTAAATTTAGATGTGTATATATTTCTTATAAATTACTTATAGTGTGTATATATTTGCAATTACACTCGTAAAACTACATAAAATAAATTTAAATTAAATAAATTTAAATTTGAATATTGGGTATATTCGTATATATACCATTATTTAACATGAAATTAGTAACATCGACCCACACTAATTAAATTGATGCCTTAAATAACTTTTCAATGTGCGTATATATATACTTGTAATTACACCTATAACTACATAAAAGTGAGCAAAAAAATATGAGTATATTGGTATATATACCTTCATTTAACATGAAATTTATAACCTTAACTTACACACGGATTAAAACGATTACCTAAATAACTTTTTGATGTATGTATATATTCATAATTCCACATACCTACATAAAAGTAAGTTAAAATATGAGTATATATATATATACCTCATTTAACATGAAATCAAATAAGTAACGCTAACTTGTGAGTGTGAAACAATTAGCATTCAAAGATTTGAAACCCTCTTGTGCGTTAGAGTCTATTCAATTTTAAACTCCATCTTCTTGTCTTTCTCAACCTCTTACACTGTTGAATGCTCCAAATTGAGTTGATGATCACTGCTCTATCATCATTCCAATCAAATTTGTAAGGTATGTGTAGCTACACCCACTACCGTTTCTACTTCCAAAAATCAAATGCATCGGATTTCTTTTTCCCCATTACTTCTTGGAAGGTTGTTCATGTCCTCTAGACCTCTTCAATTAAGATGGAATGTTCGAAAATTAATAGATTGAAAAGTAAACTGTAAGATTGCTAAATAATTTGTTGTCTATTTAATAGAAACAAAAAGCTACTCTAAATAATGGAGGTAGCAAGGTATAAATGGAACGTATAATTATACTCCCCTCCCTTGAAAAATACTACCTATGATATTTTAAAAATTAAGTCTATTTCTTCCACATTTCTTACGATGATTTGCATCTTTTCTTTAAGTACAATGGTTGAATTTTTAGCCAAATTTTATATTCCAAAAACAAAATTTTAAAAACTATTTTTTTTTAGTTTTCAAAACCATTGATAAAAACTAGATAATAAATGAAGAAATTTGGAGGTGGAAATAGTGTCTATAAACTTAATTTTCAAAACAAAAACAAAAAACGAAATCATCACCAAACGAGTCTTAGTCATATCTCATTTTGACTGTTTTTTTAGCTATTTGTTACCATTTCCCAAAAAATAAACAAAGAATTCTAATTTTATTCCATAGTTACCTGTTTAGCCTCAATTTAAATGAAACAGATCCCATTGTGCTCATAATTATATAAGTACTTGTGTATGCACAACACTTAAAACACTATAACTACCAAAAAAACAATTTCATTGATAAATGAAAACAGGAGAAAACCCTAAACACCAAAAGGTGATTACATTAAAGAATGCCAATTACGGACTAAAAAAGATAAGCTAAAATGATTAAAACACTAAAACTAGTTGGTGTCAAAGAATATTTATTATCATCAAAATATCAATAAATTAACATTAACCACATACATTAATGTTATCAAATGTTTCTCCTAACATCCAACATTGTTCTTTTGTAAAGAAAACAAAAATATTATTTTCGAAACTCAAGAAAGTAGCACGCAAAATTAAAGTTTATATAAGCAAATTTTGTGTCAACTCAGGTCTGTCATTGACAAATGTTGATCAAATTAATTTCTATTATTTCAAACATTTGGTAAAAAAAATATTACATAAATAGTCTACCTGTGTTGTTATCTAAATTATTACACTCATCTCAGTTTCTAAATCATAATCACACAAAACACAAAACGACCAACAAAATATGAGTACATATAGATTCAGAAACTGTAACTAGGCTGCAACCTGGTTTCAGGTAAGCTTGTGAATGGTTTTCATGTCAACAATTTCATTCAGAGTTCCCTTCTCAAGATGATCCCACCACTTGAATAAGAAGTTGTTCACAACTAGTTTGAACCAAGGTGAAAGCTTCAGTCCATCCTCTCCAACATCTGCTTTCCTCACCAGTTCTTTTAATTGTTCCTGGTTCACATATTTGATATCTGCCACTTCGTCGGGGTTTGGATTCACATGGACATTCCGAACAATGAACAGGAGGTAATCAACTGCAAGCAACAAGATATGTGACTATGGTTGAATTATCAAGAAACACAAAAAGGTTAAGCAACTGATAGTTTATGGTATATTTAATTGTTTATATATGTTCTTAACAATCTCTACCATCTGGGGCTCAGAAATTAGCAGACAATCAGTGAACTATCAATATTATTTGAAAGAAAGTGATATATGGTAGGAGTTTGGACCTCCATTTTTTAAGTACCATATTCTTCACGAAACTACACTCAAAAGTTTAAACCAGGTCGAATATATTTGATCTTCTATATATATTCCTAAAGATAAGAACTCAATCAACCGTCTAATCAAGGCAGGGATTGAACTGCAAAACTTCAACAAGAGACTTCTAGAATCAAGCAAACATGTTACCTTAGTAGCTTGGATACTCATATGACACGGACACAATGACAGCCAAATTTTAAAAATATAGGACCCGTACAGGACAAGACACATGTATTGTCAATAATTTTAGTGCATTTATATATTTAAAAAATGGATTTGATGCATTTAACTCAAAATGTATTCAAAGCCAAGTGTTGGATATGTGTCGAGTAAAACAACTCCAACAAGTGTCGGAATGTCCAAGTGCCTAACATAGACATACTAGACAAGCTAAAGTGTTCATGCTTCTTAGCATGTTACATACAGAATATCCTATTTCAGCAATTTTAGTTCCATTCTAACAAACCATAGGTAACAATATTATGGTATCCTAATTTATGGCTCCAAGGAAAGTAAATTCAGAGTTTAACAGATGAATTCAAAACAATAGAGTTGGAATATTTATGCTCTCTCTCTTTCCCACCTTCCACCAGACGGGGCCTTATAGAGAATGTGACCCATGGAAGTGAATTGATCAACCGGTAACAATATTATAGTATCCTAATTTACAACTCCAAGGAGAATAAATTCAGAGTAGAACAGATGAATTTAAAACGACAGAGTTGGAATATTTACGCTCATGCTCTCCCCATCTTCCATCAGATGGGGCCTTATAGAGAATGCGTCCAATGGAAGTGAATTGATCAACAGGTATGTCTCCAGCAGCAATGCCAAGTTCATCAAAAAGTTTTCTCTGTGCAGCATTCCTTACTCCTAGAGTTCATCAAGAAAAAAGTGTTTGTGATAGAGCTTAAATGACTTAGAAATGATACCTTTATCACAAGCATACCAAGTGCATCCTCCTCAATAAGCTCTGATTCTCTGTACAATGGATGGCTGCAGCAGGTGTTCGTCCAAACAAGAGGAAATGTTACCTTTGTAGCAGAACGTTGCTAACAACACAAAAAGGAATGGCTGTTACAGTATATATTATATGTATGCTAGTGTAAAGGTATTAGATCTAGGGATTTATCATCCCTCTAGCTTTTCTTACAATTTTGTACTCTTTTGGTTCAAGCATGCCCATATATATATAAGAAATATGATATCAATATTAAATCATATGTAACCACAACATCATTTTGGATTTTTTTCAAGGCTGTTTCAAGGGAGGCAAGGGTTCAAAATTCAGGTCACCACTTTGAGGTGGCCTTTTATCAACGCCACCCACCCTAAGTAGAGCATCATCATAGAGACAAGTTTTGTTTGATGTTTGCTGTTTGCTTGAATAAGTCATGCATGTCACACAGCAGCATAAGTAGTCCATCGGTGCCAGTTTTTTTTTTTTTTTTTTTTTTTTTTTTTTTTTTTTTTTTATTGTTTCATACGTATTTTATTTTATTTTACTTTTTTCTTCTTGGGAGAGGAAATAAAGTGAAGATGATCCTTAGTATGAGATTAATAAATGGTTGGTGATGGTCTAAGCAAAACCGAAGACAACATGCCTCCACATGCTGAAAGTACTCAGTTAAGACCCAAATTATTGTAACTGCATACCTGAAGAAGCAACTCAAACTTATTGTTAAATAAGAAGACACTGAAAGCTCTATGGAGCGCTTTGTTTGAGTCAATATTATCCATCAAGTGACCTGTAAATTTGAAGACCGAAAAAATGATCAGAATAAGAGGTTGGACAAAGAAAATACACAAAGAGAAGCAGATGCTCCTCATTGTCTCATCAATATTTTAAGTTGGAATCTGACAAATTCATTGCTTAATTAAGTGAAGAGAGGAGAAGCAAAAAGGAGATACAAGAGGTACAGTCCATTTAAATCCATGCCAATTTGAAAAAGAAAGTATAACATAATTCTATGTTTAAAATACGAACAAAATGAGTGATGTAGGACTTCATTGAAATTACGGGCAATGATGAAATTCAATCAAATATATGATGCTTCAAAAGATGATCCCCTCAATTTATTATTTTCTCATTTTTTTCATTTTTTTTTTTTTTTTTGTGGGGGGGGGGGGGGGTTCAACCTACAAGAAGTCCCTCCTTATACAGTCTAATGTTGCTAACGATGAATCAGTGTCTTCATCCTTCGATTTGTTTCTTATGTCAGAATCCCTCAATCATATCTTCTTTGAATGTCCGTATGTTTGTTCCTGTTGGTTTAAGCTTCTCATTTTATCCAACATTTAGTAGGTCTTCTCTTCTCAAATAATTTGAAAAAAAATGTCATTCAGGTCCTTCCAGGCCCTTTATTGGCTCCGAAGGAAAATCTTCTTTGAGCTAATGTGGTTAAATCTCTTCCTTCAGGTTTATGGTTGGAGAGAAATCATAGAATTTTTTAGAATTCTTCTCTCATATGTTGATAGCTTCGAAAAAGTTCATCTAAAGTTATCTTACTGGTGTTCTTTTTCGAAGCTTATTGGTAGTTTTTTCGTTCAATATTCGTCGAAGCTGAGATGCTTTTATTTCACCTTGTTAATCTAATTTCATATTTGTTATTTGTATCCTGCAGTTGATGTTTTGGTTTATTGGTTTTTTATCTTGTTCTGAGGATACTTGTTACAGTTTGATTGATACTTCCCTTCTTTTGTTGTTTATTTCTGTTTACTCATCTTAGAGTTTGCATCTTTAGCATTAGCATCTTTTCATTTTCTTAATGAAAGATTTCGTAAATTGTTTAAAAAAAAAAAAAAGACGTTTGCATCTGGAATCTTGACCATTTGGAGGGAGATCCTCTTGTAAACCTTTTTTTGGTTGTTTGATGAATCCTGCTCTCACTAGTGAATTTATATTTCAGCCCTGTGGAGCATAAAGATCCCCAAGAAAGTGAAGTTCTTTACCTCACAGGTTTTACATGGATGGGCGAATACTTTGGATTGGCTCTCGAGAAGGATGCCTTCATCATTTGACCCATTTTGTTATATTCTCAGTCAAAAGGTTGGATCACATTCTTTGGAGATGCGAGTTTGCACGCTCTGTTTGGAATTCTCTCTTTCAGACATCCATTTTCATGATTGCTCGTCAAAGGAACATCAGTGTCATGATTGGGGATTCCTCCTCCATCCGCCTTTCGTTAGAGGGGTAATTTCTTGTGGCTTGTTGGGGTGTGTGCTATGATGTTAGCGGGTTGGAGAGAGGGATCCCAAAGATGTTTGGTTCCTTATTAGATTTCATGTTTCTCTTTGGTTTCAATTTCAAAGATTTTTTAAACTATCCTATAGCCACTATTTTGCATGATTGGAGCCCTTTTCTTTAATTGGCCTTGATTTTTTATATGCCCTTGTATTCTTTCATTTATTTCTCAATAGAAGTTGTTTTTAACAAAATAATAATGATGTACCTGTTCCCCATTCTTCTAACAAGATTAAGATCTTTGCACATTTAAAGGTAGAGGAGGAGGGGGGGGGGGGGGGGGGGGGACAGAAGATATTGCAGTGCATAATCACAACTGTTGATTAGGTTTCAAAAGTAGTAGAAAGTAAACAGAACTAGAAAAGAGTTTTGAGAGGAAAATTTGTTACTTACAATTGTATTTAGAATCATGGCCAACAATATTATCACTTTCATCCACCAAAATGCATCTGCAAGGTTTCATTTAAAGAGAATTCATCAACAAGATTAAGCCATTGATTAATGAAAGCATAATGTGAGAGGTCTATAAAGAAAGAACAAATAAAACCAGAAAAGAGGCAGGTCAAATTGGACTTGGGCGTCAATGTTGAAATGAGAATCATTAGGCAGAAATAACAAGTTCATATACAAATGAATTATTGGGTAATGATTTGAAGTACTTTTATAGTTTCTCTCTCACACATCTAACAGTTCAAAACTACCAGCCACACTACCAATAGTTTCTCATGGATATGACCATCAAGGTTCACTATAAGGTGCCTCTGAATTTTTGGCCGTGTGACTAACAAATGGCCATCTACCTCATATTATATATAGCTCATGCACCATTAATTCAAACTAAACTTCCAGGAAGATTGTATTTGCTAACAACCACAAAGCACCCATAATTCAACTGCATGGGAGTTTCATCATACCCTCCTAGCTTGATTAATTCCAAACATTTAATCCAATAGCTAGAAATTTCTTATTCTTGCCCTGTCAGATATTTTGAAATTCACAAACATTCATGAACAATGAACTTCATCATTCATAAAACTCTCAAAGTAGACAAAGCTTTGTACGGCTAGAAAACAGAATCCTTCACCAGCATAATACAAATACGTCAACACTAGCTAATGTTCACAGAATCCTCCACTATTTCTCTACAATTATACAAAACAGTCATCCAGAAGCCAAAAAAACAGCAACAAAAAGACAAAATATGAGCATCCATGGTAGATACAGAAAGCAAAATTAAGACAAAACAAAAGAAAATGGAAAACTGGAAAAGGATTAACAAGAAACGCACTCGTCATCGAACATAAGACGTCTCTGGACGGCATCCATGGCTGCATCGGGAGCAGAACCCATGGCGGTACTGGTGGAGAGGGAGTACCGAGAGACTCTAAGGAAGAGAGGGCGAGGGGGAAAAACAGAAGAAGAGGAACGGCATTTGGAAGAGAAGGAAATGGAAGGGGAGAGGGAAAGGGAGAGAGTGGCTTTGAGGAAGTTAGAGCTTAGAGACATTGGGAAATTGGGGAGTTCACCATTGAAGGATCAAATGAGCTGCAATTTCGCCTTTTGAAGGAGATCGATGGCGATGGGAACAACTTCAGCGCTGTCTCACGTCACCCTCTCACCACTTTTTTTCTCCTTTCTTACTTAGATTAGAATTAAATGTTAAAAAAAAAAAAAAAAAGTTGAAAATTGTTTATGGGAGTGATTTGGGGGTAATTTTAGAAATAAATTAGTTAAAAAGGGTAAATTTGAAAAAAAATTAGGTCAATCATTGGAATGCGTCTTTTCAAGAGACACATTGCAATAAGAATGCGTCTCCCGAAGAGACGCATTTAAACCCGATTTTTTTATTATTTTTTTCTTTTTTCCTTATTTATTGTTTTCGTCCTCTATCATTTTTCTTATTTAATTTTTTTCTTATTTTTAAATCTTATAAATAAATATTATCACAAAATTTAAAAATATTATGACATTTTTTTTTTTTCTTCTTCTTTGTTTTTTTTTACTTTTTCCTTTTTTTATTGTTTTCTTCCTATATCCTTTTTCTTCTTTATTTTTTCCCTTATTTTTAAATCTTATAAAAAAATATTATCATAAAATTTGAAAATATTATCATAATTTATTTCACATCTTTCTTATGTATTTTTTTGTTTTTGTTATTTTTTCTTTCTTTATTTTTTTCTTCCATCATTTTTCTTCGTTATCTTTTTCTTATTTTTAAATCTTATATATAAATATTATCATAAAATTTGAGAACATTATCATAATTTATTTCACGTTTTGCTTCTTTATTTTTTTTCTTTTTCTTCTTTTTTGTTTTTCCCTTTTTCTTCTTCTTTATTTTTTTCTTCCTCTATCCTTTTTCTTTTTTCTTTTTTTTCCTTTTTCTTCTTTATTTTTTCTTCCCCTATCCTTTTGAAGATCTTCTTTATTTGTTAAATATTTTCAAATTCATTTTTTCTTCCCATATTATATTTTAAATTCATTGTATTAAAAAAATTATTTCCTTCTACTCCTTATTTTTTATGCATTATCTTTTTTTTCTTTGTTTTATTCCTCGTTTTTAAATTATTTTTTAGTGGTATTTAACTCTATTCTTCTTTTTACCATTTTTTCTTTATTTTTTTATATTTTTACTTTATAACCAATTTTATTTTTATCTAAGATTTTAAAATGAAATTTCAATTTAATATTTTTTTATAACCTTTTAAAAATTAAGATGCTTTTAATGTATTTTATTGTTGAACTCGAGTTTGGAATTAGGTGTAATACGTTTGCTAAATTCAAAGGTTTGATTACTTAATTTTTAATAAGACTTAATGGCTAAAAGGGCTAATCAATTATTAAATAAAAAAAATACAATTATTAAATAAAAATACAGTTCAAACTTTAATAATATTAGAGTACAACTACGATGTGTTTATTCTTGTCCCGAAGAAGATCCCCTGTTACGCCTAAATCGACCTTGTTGAGTTATGTAATGTCCACGATCTCCACGGCCTCTTACATTTGATGGTTGGCCTCCGTCCGTAAATTGTATATCTTCGCTATGATGTCGGTATGTCACATATTGATCATGAACATCTTGACGAGGAGCTTGCAAAGGTTGGCCTTCTTCCATATTTAGCATATTCAGAGTTGTTGGAAAAAGGTCAAATGTTGATGGTGTTGGCATCATGGAACCAGGGGTAAAATGATCGCCTGGAGTTGTCGGATATTCATATTCAACATTAGGTTGAATTGGAACATCATGATGTCTAGCAGGATCACCATGTTTTTCATCAGGGACATCACCTTCGAAATATCGTACCCTATATATCGATGTGCTTGTACGCAAGGCAGTCTTAGCTATTCCAGCTATTTCAGTCGTTCTTTCAGATATTGGCATATTTGTAAAATATTGCTGAAATATAATTGAAATATATTAGAACATTTAATATAGAAATTAAAGAATAAAATGAAATCATCATTGTAAACCCTTAAATGTTAATGTTTATTAATTAGTTTAAAAGAACCACAATTATTTAAGTTTCATATTTCTTCAACACTATTAAAATTAATTTTAAAATACTGAAGTGATAAATACACTTTTTGTCATAATTATTTTTAATTAATTAATAGACATTAATAACAAAAAAAAAATATGCTAGAATTACAAAAATAAATAAATAACAAAGATTATATCTCAACTATAAATATTTAAAACTAATTATCACAATTTTTAACTAAAAAAAAAAACAAAATTATGCTAAAAGTATAAAGTAAATAAATAACAAAGATTACATCTCAATTATAAATCTTTAAAATTAATTATCACAATCTTTAACAAACAAAAAAAATTATGCTAGAACTATAAAAATAAATAAATAATAAATAAAGGATAATTGAAAAAATCTATTTACAATAGAGGATAAATTGAAAAAACGTGATTTCGTTGATTTATCCGTTAGATGAAGAAAATGAAGTAAATGAAGGGAAGGAGATGAAGAAAGAAAGTTGGAATTGTGAAGAAAGAAAATGAATCGGATGGCTTGAAATGAAATAGAAAATAAGGGAGGGAGAAACCCTTTAAAGAAAAAAAAAATCTCAACTTACCATCATAAAAAAAGACAAAAGTGAAGCATGGGGAAGGAGGATGCGGCAGTTGAATACATGGGGAAGTGGCGCCGAGAGGTCTTGTCAGCAGAGAATCTACTGAATGCGTCTCTTCAAGAGACGCATTCAAACATATATATATATATATATTTTTATTCTCCGGTCAGAATGCGTCTCTTCAAGAGACGCATTCTATGGTTTTTTTTTTTTTTTTTAATAAATGGGTCAAAATGCGTCTCTTCAAGAGACGCATTCCAATAATGCCAAAAAACTCACCCCTTTTTCCTAATATATTTAAAAACTACCTCTTTTACCTAATGTGATTGCATGTAGATTTGCACGATTATTTATTTATTCAAGGACATAACAAGTTTAAATTTCTTCTTACCACTTGTGTATGGTTGACTTTTTTTAAGATTATCTATCTTCTTGACACATTGGATTTATTGAGTCCAAGACATGGTTGAATGAGAAATTTTGGATCAATCACAAATTGTCATCCCATTTTCCAAATTAATGATGAAATTATAAAATAATTAAATTTGGGACTAATTAGAGGTTACATGTGCCCTAAATTGAAATTGAAGAGGAAAATTGGCAAATCTCGATGGTGCCACATGTTTTCGTCCTCACTGTTCGATCAAAATAATTATTTTTGGTTCAATTAATTGTTAATGTTTGGGCTAGAATCCAATTAAATCCAAAAATAGACTTAATTTGGCTCAAATGGCCAATAAAGGCTCAAATCTAATTAGTTGGGCCCAAAGGCCAGATTCATGGACCAACCAAGTCCAAGCCCACAAAGTCCACCTGAGAACCCTATAAATAGAGGAGTTCTCTTCATTTACAAAGTTCAGAAAATTTACCCTAAGAGAGCCCAGAGAGAATTCTCCCTACAATCAGAAGACTCCCTAACTCCTGAAGCTGAATCACACTTGAAGGCTGAAGTTGATTGGAGTACATACATTCCTCCTTCTTCCAAGACACCAACTTTACGTGCATCCACTCGCTCCGCTTCCATACATCAAACGCATGCGTAAGGTTCAGAAAATTTACACTCAGAGAGCCTAGAGAGAATTCTCCCTACAATCAGAAGACTACCTAACTCCTGAAGCTGAATCACACTTGAAGGCTGAAGTTGGTTGGAGTACATACATTCCTCCAAGACTCCAACTTCACGTGCATCCACGCGCTCTGCTTCCATACATCAAACGCACGCGTAAGGTTCAGAAAATTTACATTCAGAGAGCCTAGAGAGAATTTTTCCTACAATCAGAAGACTCCCTAACTCCTGAAGCTGAATCACACTTGAAGACTAAAGTTGGTTGGAGTACATACATTCCTCCATGACTTCAACTTCACGTGCATCCACGCGCTTCGCTTCCATACATCAAGCGTACGCGTTTGAGTTGGGAGAGAATCAGAGGATAAAGTACTAGAGATCGAACCACATCCGCATCAAATCTACATAAACAAAAGTTCAACTCCACGAAACACGTTTCTCCGAAAACCTCGTGCGAACAAATTGGCACGCCCAGTGGGACCTCTCTACCTCTCATCTCTCTCTCAACACTCAAATCAAGCCAATGACCTCTAAGAAAGCCGCGTCCAACGCTCCTGCTGCGTCTAATACTCCTGCCGCATCCAACGCTCTTGCTGCAAGCGATGCATACACATGACTCATCACTTGCAGTCACTCAAAAGGGATCATGCAGGAGAAGGACACAAGGTTCTGCCGTTGTAGAGAACATCTTGAGGCGATTGACAGAATTTCCTAAAGGCGGGATTGTTATCAAGGAAAATCTTTTGTTTGACAACTTTGCTTTTGCGTCTGACCGATCTAAGAAGGAATCACACACTGATGTGATGTCCGTCATGATGGCTGACATAACGACCGAGGCAGCCATGGCAGAATTGGAGAGGAAGATAAATTTCCTAGCGAAAGCTCTAGAGGAGCAAGATAATGAGATCGCTGCCTTGAAAGAGCAAATGCAGGCTCGAGAAACTGCTGAGTAGAGCCAAACTCCCGCTGTCAAGGCAAATGACAAAGCGAAAACTACGCTGCAAGAAAGCTAGCTGCAGCACTCTACCTCCGTCGCCTCTCTATCAGTCCAGCAACTGCAGGACATGATCACAAATACCATCAGAGCCCAGTATGGGGGATCGCCACAAACTTCTTTTATATACACCAAGTCGTACACTAAAAGAATTGACAACCTCAGAATGCCTGCTGGATATCAACCACCAAAATTCCAGCAGTTCGACGGAAAGGGCAACCCTAAACAACACGTTGCTCATTTTGTTGAAACCTGCGAAAATGCAGGGACTAGTGGAGATCAACTGGTTAGACAGTTCATCCGTACCTTGAAAGGAAATGCTTTCGATTAGTACACTAATCTAGAGCCAGAAGTGATTGATTGTTAGGAGCAGTTGGAAAGAGAATTCCTGAACCACTTTTACAGCACTAGGCGGCTGTTAGCATGATGGAGCTAACAAACGCCAAGCAACGGAAGGGATAGTCAATCATCAACTACATCAACCGATGGAGAGCTCTAAGCCTTGATTGCAAAGATAGACTCACTGAACTATCTTCAGTGGAGATGTGCACCCAAGGCATGCACTGGAAACTTCTCTACATCCTGCAGGGAATAAAGCCTCGCACATTTGAAGAGTTGGCGACTCGCGCCCATGATATGGAGTTGAGCATCGCTAACAGAGGAACAAAGGACTTCCGGATCCTAGGAGAAAAGAAAGATAAAAAGGATATAAAGGGCACTAAGAAAGCTGTGAAGAGTGCTACAAAAGAATCTATAGTCGTCAATACGACCCCATCGAAGTTTTCCTCTAAAGGAAGAGATTCAAGAGCTGAAAAGAAAGATGATGGAGGCGAGCGACGTCGCCTAACTTTGAAGAAGAGGCAGGAAAAAGTTTATTCATTCCCTAACTCTGATGTTGTAGACATGCTAGAGCAGCTGCTAGAGAAACAACTAATTCAACTGCCAGAATGCAAGTGGCCGGAGCAGTCAGGAAAAGTCAACGACACCAACTACTGCAAATATCATCGGGTCGTTAGCCACTCAGTTAAAAAGTGTTTCATGCTGAAGGAGCTGATTATGAGGTTGGCTCGTGAAAAGAAGATTGAGCTAGATCTAGATGAGGTGGCTCAGGCAAATCATGCTGCGGTGGCAATGCCTTCAAGCGTTCCACCATCAATATTGTTTTATGATCAAAGTGAAAGTTTGATCCAATTTGGGACCTTTGAGTTTATAGTCGTTCGGTTCCAGAAAGAGATCATAATATCAGACCTTCAAGGCAAAGATAAGTCTGTTAAAGATGACGACGAAGGGTGAATCCTTATGACTCGTCGAAAGAAAAGAAAGTCGAGCTCCGCCAAAAAAGAGTTGTGCTTCCATCGAGATTACAGAAGAGGAAGAAAGACTCAAAAAAAGAAAACAAAGAAGAAGGTGTGGAAGTCTAAACCTGTCAAGGAGGAGGACGAGGATTTTCCTCAACCTCGGCGATCAGTAACTCTGGCAGAATTTCTGTCAAGAAACTTCCTTGATAATCATCTAGAGGAAGTGCTGGAAGTTCTCGCGTGTCATGTCCTCAGCACAACAGAAGGCAAAGATATTCCTTCAAGTTTGTTGGAGAAGGCAGTAGAATCAAAAGCCTACCGTCGTTCAGCATAGATGACTTGTTGTCTCTCCCTCAAACAGCTAAGACTGCTCTTATTGATGCATTGCTAAACTCAGGTGCGTCAAGTTCATCAAGTTCAAGCGTCCCAGCCTCCAGAGTGCATACATGCGCTTCATGTTGCACATCCATAGGCTTTTCAGATGAAGACCTATTGCTGGGATCAAAGTCTCATAACAGGCCCTTGTTTGTCTTAGGATACATGTGAGAACAAAGGGTTGGTCGAATTCTCATTGACGATGGGTCAGCTGTCAACATTATGCCTAAGTCAACTATGAAGCAATTAGGTATCTCAATGGAAGAATTCATGAATAGCAAGTTGGTGATCCAAGGCTTCAATCAGGGTGGTCAACGAGCGATCGGCATGATTTGCCTGGAACTCATTATTGGCAACCTAAAGGCCAGCACATTGTTCCATGTCATAGATTCGAAGACCACTTACAAGTTATTGTTGGGGCGTCCTTGGATTCATGGAAACGGAGTGATAACTTCTACGCTCCATCAATGCTTCAAGTTTTATCAAGATGGCATTAAGAAGATTGAAACAAACTCCAACCCATTCTCAAAAGCTGAGTCCCACTTTGCAGACGCGAAGTTCTACTTAAAGATCGATGATGTCGGTGAAGTTATGCCTACGAAGATTCCTCTAATAAAAGAGGAGGATAAGTCCCAGTCCAAGCCACAAATATTGGTGCAGCTCCATTCCACCTCTAAAATGTTGGCGCAACTCTGCTTCATCTCCAAAATAATGGTGCAGCTTCGCTCCTTCTAAAAAAAATGTTGGTGCAGCTCTGTTTCATCTCTAAAATGTTGGCACAGCTCCGCTCCCCCTCCAAAATATTTGTGCAACTTCGCTTCATCTTAAAAAAAAAAAAATACTGGTGTAGCTCCCTTTCTCCCCTGAAATGTTGGTGCAACTTCGCTTCAGCTCCAAAAATACTGGTGCAGCTCTGCTTCTCCTCTAAAATATCAGTGCAGCTCTACTCCATCTTCGAGCTCGACAGATGCATTGCAATTTAATTTTTGTTTTAAATTTGATGATATCGTTGCTGCATCTCCATCTTCCAGGATGCGTTGGTGTTTGGCAAGCTCAGCGGGACGCATTGGCGTCTGACAGACAAGCACACGACGCATTAACATCTTCCAAGAAAATACATCAGACCGAGGCTGATCTTTCAGGGAGCAGGACGTGTTAACAAAGGATGGACTAGTATGTCGCACCCTAAGTTGGTAAGAAAAGTAGGCGTGTTGGCGATGAGCCAACTTTTATTTGTCGTTATGTATAGCTCCCGCCAATGTTGATGCAGTAACAACAAAGGATGGACTAGTATGTCGCACCCTAAGTTGGTAAGGAAAGCGGGCGTGTTGGCGATGAGCCAACTTTTATTCGTCGTTGTATAACTCCCGCCAGTGTTGATACAGTAACAACAAAGGATGGACTAGTATGTTGCACCCTGAGTTGGTAAGGAAAACAGGCGTGTTGGTGATGAGCCAACTTTTATTCGCCGTTGTATAGCTCCCCCCAGTGTCGATGCAGTAACAACAAAGGATGGACAAGTATGTCGCACCCTAAGTTGGTGAGGAAAGCCGGCGTGTTGGCGATGAGCCAACTCTTATTTGCCGTTGTATAGCTCCCCTCAGTATCGATGCAGTATCAACAAAGGACGAACTAGTATATCGCACCCTAAGTTGGTAAGGAAAGCGGTTGTGTTGGCCATGAGCCAACTTTTCTTCGTCGTTGTATAGCTCATGCCAGTGTCGATGCAGTAACAACAAAGGATGGACTAATATGTCGCATCCTAAGTTGGTAAGGAAAGCGAGCGTGTTGGCGATGAGTCAACTTTTATTCGCCGTTGTATAGCTCCCACAAGTGTCGATGCAGTAACAACAAAGGATGGACTAGTGTGTCGCATCCTAAATTGGTAAGGAAAACAGGACGTGTTGACATAGAACCAACTTTTGCATTTTGACTCATATACAACTTGAATGAGAAATTTTGAACCAATCACAAATTGTCACGTTGTTTTTCAAATTAATGACAAAATTATAAAATAATTAAATTTGGGACTAATTAAGATGGTGCTACGCGTTTTCGTCCTCACTGTTGGATCAAGATAATTAATTTTGGTTCAATTAATTGTTAATGTTTGGGCTAGAATCCAATTAAGTAAAAAAATAGACTTAATTTGGCCCAAATGGCCAACAAAGGCCCAAATCCAATTAGTTGGGCTCAAAGGCTAGATCCATGGACCAACCAAGCCCAAGCCCACAAAGCCCACCTGAGAACCCTATAAATAGCGGAGTTCTCTTCATTTACAAGGTTCAGAAAATTTACACGCAGAGAGTCTAGAAGAATTCTCCCTACAATCAGAAGACTCTCTAACTCCTGAAGCTGAACCACACTTGAAGACTGAAGTTGGTTGGAGTACATACATTCTTCCAAGACTCCAACTTCACGTGCATCTACGTGCTCCGCTTCCATACATCAAGCGCACGCGCAAGGTTCAGAAAATTTACACTCAGAGAGCCTAGAGAGAATTCTCCCTACAATCAGAAGACTTCTTAACTTCTGAAGTTGAATCACACTTGAAGACTGAAGTTGGTTGGAGTACATACATTCTTCCAAGACTTCAACTTCACGTGCATCCACGCGCTCCGCTTCCATACATCAAGCGCACGCGTAAGGTTAAGAAAATTTACACTCAGAGAGCCTAGAGAGAATTCTCCCTACAATCAGAAGACTCTCTAACTCCTGAAGCTGAATCACACTTGAAGGCTGAAGTTGGTTGGAGTACATACATTCTTCCAAGACTTCAACTTCACGTGCATCCACGCGCTCCGCTTCCATACATCAAGCGCACGCGTAAGGTTAAGAAAATTTACACTCAGAGAGCCTAGAGAGAATTCTCCCTACAATCAGAAGACTCTCTAACTCCTGAAGCTGAATCACACTTGAAGGCTGAAGTTGGTTGGAGTACATACATTCCTCCAAGACTTCAACTTCACGTGCATCCACATGCTCTGCTTCCATACATCAAGCGCACGCATAAGGTTTAGAAAATTTACATTCAGAGAGCCTAGAGAGAATTCTTCCTACAATCAGAAGACTCCTTAACTCTTGAAGCTAAACCACACTTGAAGACTGAAGTTGGTTGGAGTACATACATTGCTCCAAGACTTCAACTTCACGTGCATCCACGCGCTCCGCTTCCATACATCAAGCGTACGCGTTTGAGTTGAGAGAGAATCAGAGGATCAAGTACTAGAGATCGAACCACATCCGCATCAAATCTACATAAACACAAGTTCAACTCAACGAAACACGTTTCTCCAGAAACCTCGTGCGAACAGACATCAATATCATAATTATCAACAAAATTACTAAAATAATTAGACATGTCACCCAAGAGAAATGTTTGAATGTGAGATAACAAGAGAAATTTGGGATGCATTGGTGAGAACATACTCTTCAAGGAAAATGGCTAAAGTAAAATACAATATAAATCCCAACTTCGGAGTCTTAAAAAAGGAGGTATGTTAATTAAGGATTATTTGCCAAAGGTAAAGAATCTTGTTAGTTGTCTTGTTGTTTTTAGTCATAAAACTAATGATGAAGATCATATTTCTCTACATTCTTTTTGGATTATTAGAGGAATTCTTGTCTTTTTGACTTCTTTTCTCAAAAGTAAAATACAATATAAAACCCTAAAACTGTTATAAATATTTGAATTAGATATAGATGTCCATAGATTATATATCCCCAAATATTATTTCCAAAGATCTTCCCCATTATCTTCTCCGTAGATTTACTTTTTCATATCTTGTAAACTCTATAAATAGTGGTCATTGTGACCTTTGAGATATACAATTGAATAGAGAATACATTCAGTCTCTACTTTCTCTTCTCCCTACTTTGTTCTTTATTCTCTTTTTTATAATATGTTATCAGCATGAAACTCTACCACTTCAAAGATTGGCTTTGGAGTTGATTCACTCATTGAATTACCAAGAACAGTTTTGGAGTTGATTCATTGGAATACCAAAAATGTTAAAGGCCCTACATATTATATTGAGGTATTTAAAACTAAAGTTCAAAGAAGGTGAGTACTTTATTCTAATCTTGTTACTCTATTTTAAAACTAATGTGATTTATGTGTTCACAAATTGATTGCTATGGTATATTTAGTATTAGTTTTAGATTTTATTAAATTGTATTGGGTTTGCAGTTTGATTAACAAGTGAAAATAATTTTATTGCAAATTTGCAATCGAATTTAGTTTGAAGTTAATTAAGAAGAAATATTTTGATATCAAATTGTGTTATTATGAATGACATTCATTGTTAAAAATTTTGGGTTCATGCATATCAACCTAACATATTTATGTTGGATAAGTATATATGGTCCACTTGAATTTTATTTGAAGTATATACATATATTTCAAAGCACTTGGTAAAATCTAGGGTTTTTAGAAACCTGTTTTTTGGAATGTCTAAAATAGATAAGATATATTATCTTGAATTTAAACTATAGTAATTCAAATTGTCTTCTATTTCTTAAAGCTACCAAATATGTTTAGTCAATTTCGCTATTTAACTTTATTTATGTATTTGACATATGTTTTACATTGTTCAACTAATTCTAAGCATTGATATTCTTGTGGTTGTTGTAACCCGGCCCGGTTATGTAGATGTCTATTTGATGTGATGATCCACTAAACTCGGTTGAATCACATCTTGAGGTTTAGTCGATTTGAAGATTTAGAATTCTAATTATGATAATTTAAATTGTCCTCAATCTCTAATGACTAATTATGCATGTTTAAAATTGTTAGCAATCATGCATCTTATTTTAAGTTTTAATTTTATCTTTGAAAGATTTGATTAAGATATTTTCCTAATTAGTTTATATTTCCATATCTTTGAATATAATTATTATATATGTGAAAAATTAAATTAGTATATTTGTTTCCTTAATTGGATTGCATATTTGTTGTTAAGATTTGAATTTCTTTTAAATAAAGATACGATTTTCTCCTATTAATATTATCTTTTATTTGTTAAGATTGTTTCTGATAAATGTTATATTCTATCTTTCAAATATGAAAATAAATATTCAAGATAATTTTTAATTTTGTTTTGAAAGATTTAATATATTAAAGGTTATTTCTTAAGGTAGATTTGTTTTAATAATATAAATAATTCACTTAGATTCATTAATCTATTAATTAACTTTTAATTAAAAGATCAATGAATTAGAAATAAAAATTGACTATAAGAGAACTCTGTCTAAGGATTGTTCTGGCTAGGCTGAGGTATTTAAGCTGACCGTAAGGGAACACCTCTACCTAGGAACTAACCTAGGAGTTGAATTAGTCAAATTTTATTTTTCATGCTAGTATTGAAATTTATTGGATTGTTGAATATTTAAATTATTCTCATGTGGAATTTGTAAACTTTAAAAGTTTATGTATAGTGATTATATATATTTGATTGAATTCTCTCGTGACAAAGTTTGAAAGTTATGTATAATAGGTAATTACTCTTCGTAAAGCTAATTTTGATTTAATACACCTGAAGCTGCATAAATCAATTAGTGCTACTTTCATATATCAAACATGCTATGCTCTTGCATTAGCAATTTGAGAAAGAAAGTTTGAAACATTGTGATGAATGTTTATCTAATATATTTTGAGGTTGAATAAAACATTTGGTCAGAATAATATTTAAATAAGTTGACAACATTTTTGCATACAATGTTGCTCACGATATTATTTATGAAAATGAGTATACTCATATATATATTAAAAAATGTCGCAACATAGAAAGGATTGACTTATGTAGAAAGAAACAATCTAATAGAAATAAACTTATTTTTCAAATCGTGAGAACTATTAGTTCAAACATTAGAGAATGTCAAACATGTGGGATACAAGTGAATATTTATAAGAAAAACAAATGGAATGAGGGCACATTATATAACACGAGACAAGTTTCACAATAATGTTGTCGCAAAGAAATGATATTGATTATAAGAAGACATATTCTCCTATAGTCGATACAATACCATAAGATATCTAATTTGGTTGTGTATGAAAAACTTTACATATATCTTATGGATGTAGTCATTATACATTTATATGAATTTCTTAATAATTATATCCCTGAAGGATTAAAGAAACCACAACCTGAGATTTACTATATATTATTTATTTGAGCATGAACTTTCCTAAGGAGATTTTAAAGGCAAATAGAGTTTCTTAAGAAATAAATTGATATGATAAGTTTTGCCTTGGCTTGCAAATAAAACATAAAGAAGATGGAATTGCATCAATTTATACATATAAGATCTTATATGAACTAGTTTCACCATTCAACATTCCTACCATGGTTCATTCACTTAGTGTGAACAAGTTATAACATCTAATATCAGAAAGATAATGAAAAACTTTAGGTCCCGAAGAACCATAATTTTGATAAATAAGTGCACTTATATCTTTACTAGTTTATACGCTACCTGTCGTAGCATAATTATAATATTTTTTTTAAAGAAATATATTAGAATAGAGTTAAACATATGTTATGTTTTTATTTGAGAATTAGTTTACATGGATTTATTTTATTCTCATAAATCTAATTGTGATCTATTTGATTGTGATGATGCAAGTTACTTATCTAACCCATAAGAACTAGATCTTAAACAGGTTACTTAATACAGAGAGAAGAATTTTTATATTATGACAGCTTATGAAGCAAATAATAACAACTACTTTAAATCATGTTATAATCTTGATGATGTACGAGGCAAGCCAATAGTGTCCTTATATGAAGATGATAAAGCATAAAGTACCGACATTACTACTCAACAAATTTATTCAAAAGACGACTTGGGAGACTTATTGACGAAGGTGTTACCTGCAACAACATTTAAGGAGTTAACACAATTCTTGTATGTGACAACCAAGAGTATCAAGTGATGTTTTCATGAGGGGAGTAAATGTGCTGCACTCTTTTTCCCTTGACTATGGTTTTTTCCCACTGGGTTTTCTAACAAGATTTTTAACGAGGCAGTTACTAAAGTATATGAATAATGTACTCTTTTTCCTTCACTAGGTTTTTATCCCATTGGGATTTTCCTAGTAAGGTTTTAATGAGGCATATATTCTATACACTATGGACATCTAAGGGGGAGTGTTATAAATATTTGAATTAGATATAGATGTTCATAGATTATATATCCCCAAATATTATTTCCAAAGATCTTCCCCATTTTCTTCTCTATAGATTTACTTTTTCATATCTTGTAAACTTTATAAATAGTGGTCATTGGGACCTTTGAGATATACAATTGAATAGAGAATACATTCAGTCTCTACTTTCTCTTCTCCCTACTTTGTTCTTTATTCTCTTGTTTTATAATAAAAACTAATTACTTATCCCTTTTCTAAAAAAAAACTAATTATTTATCCCCTTACGTGTGTGTGCACGCTTAGCCAATCTCACCCAGGTCCTTACAAGCTGTCGCCACGTGCCCGAGACGACGCGGAGCGACCGACGTCCTTGAAAAGGGATAATTTTAAAAGAAAATAAAAAGGAGCTGCCACCAATCTTTTTTACGGTTAGATTGGACACAGAAGTAAAATAAACAATTTTTTTAATAAAAATGGTATGCGAAAACTAAAGTTGAGTTCGGGAGTCATTTGTGTGGAAAAGATATTAGCATCCCACAACATCCGTTTAGAAAACGGTGGTCAAAATTTAAATGTTGAATTGAAAATTATTCTTTAAAGAAAATCATTTGGGAAGAAAAAGGTTTAAAACAAATGTCTTATTTTACCCCTCATTACTCCAATATTTGAAGTAATGATTCCATAAAATAAGTGGAAAAAATTTCCATCAATTAGGCTATGTTAGAATTAAGAAAAAATTCTCACCTCGAGAATGTGAGAAATTATTTCAATTTCTCAAAATCTGTCATAGTAATAGCCTTTTAATAAATGGATTTTTTTAAAAAAAAACATTAATTAAATTCATTTTTTTTATCAAAATCTCGGACTCTCAAAGATATGACCCATCAACTCAAGAATCTAGAAAAATGGACACCTAGATATTTCTAGATTCCATAGTAGGAAACTTTTTTTTAGGAAAAACGCTATCTTAAAAAAATAAATTGTTAGAAACCTTTTGAAACAATATATTAGTTTTTTTAATGTTCAAAAGAACAAAAGTGTAATTAAAAAATATATATTTAAATGCCTTTGAAAGAGTTTTAATAATAAAGGGTTTAAAAACTTAGAGAAATGTTAATTAGAAGTTAAAATCAATTTAAATGTGAATATTATATGAACAAATATGATTTAAAAAGCATAATATAAGTTAAATAAACATAAAAGGGTATATTAAAAATTTAATGAAAACATATTGGAGATCAACCTCAGACTCCCAAAGAATCGAATCCTCACATAAAAAATTCTAGAAAATCGGACTCCCAAATTTTCTAGATTCCGTCGTCAATTAGCCTTTTTTTTTAAAAAAAAAACTATTATGAATGAAGTAGTTTAATTACAATGAAATTTACAAATTAGCAAGCATAAACTCAATTGATGATATAGTAAATACACATATTTAAATCAAATAGCACAATAGATTGAAAGATACTATGTAGAAAACATAATCTAGTAATCAAATAAAATTGAATAAATAAAGTAAAAAAGATGAAAGAGGTAAAAGAATTAAATAAATTAAAAAAACATTAAGAATTTAAACCAATAAAAAAAAGAATAGATAAAGAATATAATAAAGTAAAAGATAAAAAAAAATTATGTTGATGGGATGGACAAGTGGGAAAAAAAATCAAGAATAATAATAGATCTAATTAAAGCATACACATATAAATATAGATGAAAAATCATATAATAATAAATAAATGAATAACAAAGAAATGAAAAATTAAAAACAATATCACTAGTAAAAAAAATCTTAATACCTTTACTCTTTTTTTTAAGGTATTGAGAAGAAGAAGAAGAAGGAAACAAGAAGGAAAAGATAGAAAAATTAGAATCAAGAACACTAAGCTCTCTTGTTGTTTGAGGTGAAGATCCTCGGGACCAACGCCCTACCAAATGCACCCCCAACTAAATCAGAGTTTTTTCTTGTGTGTTGGATTCTTGACTTGGTAGATGATATTTTGTATGGAAGAACTCTCTGTTTCTCTATGTGAATCTCTCTAAAAAAAAATTTTCCTTTTAGAAAAAGTAATGAGTGTGGTGGCTCTCTCTAAGGTTTCTTGATGTAAAGAAATGTGTCTTCCAAATGGCCAATGATCATCCAATTTATAGGAACATTCAAATCCTTTAATTTAGGAAAAAATTAATCAAATCAAATTTAAAATGAGAATAAATAATAAAATTGATGGAAGATTATTTAATTGATTTGAATTTTTTTTGACGTAATTAACTCCTTCCAAATTTGATTAGATATAAGTTTTCCATAATAAAAAAAATTGAATATTCAAAACTTTATTCTCCCTCCAAAATAAATATTTTATTTTATTTTAGTTAATAAAAACATCAAAAAAAAAAAATTAATGTTATTTACTACAAAAATTATTTATCTTTTGTTTGTTTTATCTTTGAAAACTAGCAGTAAATTTGTAATTAACTCTAATAAGTAACAAAGTTAAACCAGACAAAAATGGGTGGCTACACAAGCCCGAGAATGTTTTATTCAACTCTCAGCTCATTTTTTCACCTACTCTGGTTTGGAGACTCAAGAATTAAGCTTCCTAGACTCAAAATGGTAATGTAAAACTTAAAGGAACCAAACTTTATTATTTATTTTCTCTCATTTTCAATTTTTTTTTTACATAAAAGAGGAAACCTTATCCATACCATGCTACCTTCATTTTGGCTTGCCCACACGGGTTACGTGAATGACATCCAACTATGAGCAACGTATCTTTAAAAGGTGTCGAAGCTTACTCATTTCTCAAGGACACTTTCGGCGCAAAGGAAACCACGTGTTACCTGGCTACCCTTGGCTACTCCCACCCTCAAGAAAGAGGAGTAATCCCCTTAAAAAATATCATACATTTACTTTCTTTCACACTTTATATCAACACTCTAATTTTACAACGTTCTTTTACTTTTATAATAGGCTTTTACTTTACAAAACAAGAGTTTGGTAAAAACATAAGCAAAAATTAGTAAGTTAAGCTTGAGTTACTTAACAACTATCACCTGAGGCCTTTTGGGGTGACAACAAGCATATGAATCAAATAACCCAATCCTAAGCATTCAAAACCGTAAATAAGATGGCTATGTGCTAAAAAAATGTAAGGGAATCAAGATTTTCTAAAAAGAAATTGGGCTCTAAATCATGCATGCATTTTGATGATTTAAAAACAATGTGAATAAAAATTATCTAAAGCCTATCATATATTTTCATCATTGCAATACATGCACCAAAATCATCAAATCATTCAACTCAACCATAAAGTCGAGCTCAGGTGCTTAAGGACTTACCGAACATGCAATCCAACCACCCCAACCTAAAACGATATATTGTCTCCAATGTTTCTCTAATCAGAACTCAACAAAATTAAAGACAATGGAACAAAAAAACCTCCCTTGATAGTATTTTCATCAACGAGTCTTCGAGGTGTGGTGATGGGGTTCACCGCTTCAAATGATCCTTTTTTTTAGGGTCAAGTCCTACAAAAGAAAAACAAGAAACTAAGAAAATAATAAAAGAAAGTGGTAAAATTTTCACTTGGCTTCTCTCTAGGAAGGGAAAAATTTTAACATTGGTTGCCTGACACCCTATCAAGGTATGAAGAAATTCTTGTATTTCTTTAGCCCCTTCTTACTTGGATTGATATAACGCTCCACACTCATAAGGAATTTTCACTTCGAAGGGAGCTAGTGTAAGCCCTAATTTTTTTTATTGCCTTTCAATTTGTTGTGATCAAGTAAAAAGGCCAAGAAGTAACATTAAGGTGCTAAGAAAAGAAGGAAAATGTCGTAAAGGCGAGTTGATCGGGAAATACCTAACAATTAAGTTATTGGTTATTAAATTATTAAATTATTATTATTATTATTATGTTTTTTTTTAAAAAGGAAGGTGGGAGTTGGTGGAGTAAACTAAAAAAAAAATAGAAAAGAGGAAATGACAGTCGGTGGAGAGCAAATTGGGAGAGGAAATTCATTTCTTTTCATTTTTCTTCTTCTTCAAAGAGAGAGCCACCGATTATATTCTTCTTCAAAGAGAGAAGCCACCGTTTATGACCAAACTGGTCAGAGAAGGAGTGGATTGAAGGTTTTCTGGTGAGTTTTGGCCGGAGAGGAAGCAGATATTGGAGGAAATATCACTCTGGTCTGAAGCAGGAAGAAGCTCGAGCAGTCAGTGGTGTTTGAACGACTTCACGCTGTAGAGTTCGATTTTGGAGCTGAAATTTTGAGGTTAGTAAGTTAACAAAATTCTCTACAACTCTTGTGAATATTACCTGAGCTGAAATTGATGAATATTTAGGTAGAAATCAGTAGACGGAAAACCTCACGAAAAATGGGAAACATCTCTGGTTTTTGAATCGTTTGAGCTTTTGTAGGAAGAGTTAGAAGCGGAAATTGGTAAGAATAGTTAGATAATTCAATTTCTAACAACTTTTATGAAGGATGAGAAGTCTGAAAATGAGTGGATGTGAATGAATTTTTAGGTGAAACAAAGGGAAGCTGCAGGAATCGAGAAGGATAATACCTACTGATTTGAGGTAATTTCCGAATAATCTAGTGAATTTTAAGCTTTCTTGTCTTCAGATGAATTGTAGAATATCATGAAACAAAGAGATTGATCTAAAATTTACTCCGTTTAGTTAAGTATTGAGTAAGTTACGAATTTTTGAAGTATGGCTGAAATGCTGGAAACTATGAGCAGAATTAAAACAGAATTTTCGAGTAGCTACTGATATAAGGGGAATTCTGAATAAACCATACGTTTTTAGATCTTGTACTCTGAAGATGAATTGTAGGAGACTGTAAAGTGAAGAGTTTTCCATAAATTTCATTTTATTTGGTTAAGAATTGAGGAAGTTATGATCAATTAAAAATTGATGTGATTATACTTATGTTTAGACAATGCTTGCTAAGGAGTATTATGAACATCATGAGTTTAGTTTTGCAAGTGGCTATGGCAAAGACTACAAGCATGTTGAGAACTAACCTAAGGAGACTTACTCTTCTCAGGACGAATAGAGCTAGGAGAAGCTTACAAGCCGTTGTGAGCTAGTCGACTATAAACCGTGAGTGACAAAATGTTTTTAACAAAGCTTTATAAATTCTTGAATTAAGCAAGATGCTATATATATTAATGAGCAATGTTTATTCAAGTATGATGTATTGTGATTCATGAACTTAATATGTATGATTTGCAAGACGTTCTATATTTCTCGTTTCTTGAATATGTCGATAAGATTTGACTGTTGAACACGGTTTAGTTAAATGATAAATACTCAATGTAACGATACCTAAGGACATTGATACGGTATCGAGATAAATATGTAACGATACCTAAGGACATTGAGACGGTATCGAGATAAATATAAAATGATACCTAAGGACATTGAGACGGTATCGAGATAAATATGTAATGATACCTAAGGACATTGAGACGATATCGAGATGAAAATGTAACGATACCTAAGGACATGGAGACGGTATCAAGATAGTTATAAAGCGATACCTAAGGACATTGAGACGGTATCGAGATTTGAGATAGTTGGGATCCTGATATATGAGAACTTCGATGATGTGTCAGGACAGCCCTAATGAATATATATATAGGTATAGCTATATTATATATATATACATGTGTTAGCCCTGAATGTATGCATGACAGTAATGAATTTACGACGTTGAGAGTGTTGAGTTTGCTCCACCTCAACTAAGGATTTAGGAATATTATGTTTAAATGAGAACGATGTTTATGAGTTATGTTTTCAGTTGAATGAGCGAAGGTAAACTAAGTTTTGAGATGGAAAGTGTTTATATACCTATGATATGAGATGTTTTATATGAAGAATTTCATTTATGCTAGGTGAGCACGTTTAGTGGAAATGTTTTACGTCCTGTCACTCACTAGACGTATGTCTAACGTTTTCTTTTAAATATTTTCTTACTCCCCAGGTAGCGTTCGGTATCCAGGAGCTTGACTTACCCTCGCGAAGTCCTTGCTGCGGATCCTCTTTTAGTTGTAAATATTAGTTTCTTTCTGTGTTGACTGGTATATAATAGAGAGGGAAACGTTGGAACATGAAAAGTATGGTTGTATAAACGATAGTGTAACCACTATTTGTATGTATTAAAATGATGTTTGTGTATATAAGTGAAGTATGTAACTCACGCTCTTTTCCTAGGTCTAAGAGGGTGATCTGGGGAGAGGGTGTGACAGCTAGACAAGTCAAATTTGAAGGGGTCGAGTCCTAGTGGAAGCGTGTGATCACCCTTTGCATTGATTTTTGGTTTAGATGAAAGATTCTGAAAAAATAAAATCCCAAATTATAGAACAAACACATGCTGCAATTTCATTTAGGCTAAGCATGATTAAGGGGAAGAAGAAGGAAAAATACATTTGTAGAAAATTTTTCTTTCACTACAAAGACCTTCCTTCTACTGGTTGATCTCTTCTATCTATCTCCTCCAAGAGGTCTTCCTTGCTATGACTCTTGGCAAGGAACCGACTGGTGGGAGTCTTTATTGAAAGAGTAGGAAAAGGAAATTGGGAGAGAGTGAGAAGTTTTACCGAGAACTATTCTCTATTTTTATATGGTATAGAGAGAGAGAGAAATTGATACGTACAATAACCTTAATTGCAGAGAACTTCTTCTGTCTTATATTGAGAAGGAGAAGGGCAGTTTTCTTAACCACTCCCCTTAAGATAAGGGGAATTAATTAAATTAATAAATAATTTAATTTAATTTAATAAATTTAATTAAATATCTTAAATTTAATTAAATAAATATTTGAAACATATTCAAATATATTAATTCTACCATATTATATAGTTTAAATTTGAATGATATTCACAATTAACTATATAATAATGTATCTACATCATTAGATTTTATATTAATTTTCTTTAAACTTAAGTTGAACATTTCAAATTATTCTTTTAATACATTGGTTCTTGTTAATCCATTGTGAGCTAGCAAGAGAACCTTATGGACCTACATATTTTAAGCTCCAAGGACACTAGATTAATTAATTAACCTCCATTCATAACTTTGGGGCAAACCATTATAGACCCATAGTTGCACTTTTATGCATTGTAGGACAAGTTGCGTCCATGGATGTAATCACTACATATGAGTCGATCTTTCATGAGTTGTTCGTAATTATAGCTAGGTCAAAATGTCTGTTTTACCCTTATAATTACCTCTATATCCTTAAGTACTACTGATCCTCTAATGAACAATTTATGTATGGTCCAACCATAAACCAAGTCTCTCTAGGACCAATGAGAGGGTGTGACTCCATTGTTCAAGTCTCAAAGTCGACACTTAAGAGAACCACTCATCTACTTACCCTATATGGAAAGGAGTGAATTTCATCTCATGCAATTACGTTCCTAGTTGCCCATTCGGTCAAGTCCCCAAAATGGTAGGCATATTGAGTCGGTGGCTCGGGCCACTCTCACCCATGCAAATCAAAGGACGAGCCCTCACAGGTAGAAGTTCATAACTCACTCAGGATTAAGATCGAGTTACTTATGATCATCCTGTGAAATATTAATCTCTTCAATTAACGGATTTACAAAGAGAGATTAATTATTTTGTGGTCCAGTTTTATACAAACTCTTTGTATAGGATACCCCCACTCATATGTCTCCACATAAACGGTTTGGATCATATCGTTTGTAACAATCACAAAGTGAGTCATATCCATAGTACCACCAAGATAAGACACTCGACCTTATCTATATACTATAGACCCTTTAGGTTATTACTTGAACTGTTCAAGTTTTCATAAAATAACCTTGGATTTTACTTTATTGGATTAAGTTATGTAAAATTAAATAAAATAACAATTTATTTTATTAATCATAAAAAAATAGTTTATTTAAAAACCACACGTTTAGGGCATAAAATCCAACAGAATTTTGGTTTTTTCTTATATCTGGAAAAAAAAAGAGAAAGTATTAAAAGACTTAAGCGGCTCAAACGAGCCTAAAGAAATGAAAGACTCAACAAACTTTGGAGAATGAGATGAAGAAAATTTAAAAATGTACGAACTACCAGAAGTTAGAAAATGGCGAGGTCTTTCGACTTCTAACTCTATCACTTGGGATTCGTCAGGTTTAAGGTTGGGTTCTTCCGCTGCCTTCGCTACTGGTCCTACTGATGGCACGAGATCCATGTCATCGTTCTCATCATCAAAGCAAATTACCTCATCACAGTGCACTTTGGTAGCTTCAAGGACATGGAGCAACAGCAGGGTATCCTCGAGCATCCTAACTGAGGTAGCTATTTGAGCGAGCTGGTCACTCAAGCGCTGCATCTTAGCTCTAGTCTCTGCCTAGAAGATAAGACTTTCCTACTGGATTCGAAAATATTCCTACTGCATGGAGAGATTGTGGTTAGCTTTAGTTTTCTCACTATATCCTCTAAAGATATATATACCTTGGTTCGCCTCGTGGACAAAATCTAACTGATGAGACATGATGATATGAACTGTCCAAGGCATCGAATTATTATTTATATTTTAATTAATAATTTTGATGTAATTTTATTATTTTTCAATTTTATCCTTTTTATGACTTTTTAAGTAGGGGTATTTTAGGTATTTTACTACAAAAAATGGAATTCACTTCTTTTCGCCTTTAGGGTAAGTAGAGGAGTAGTTCCCTTAAGTGTTGATTCCGGGTCTTGAACAAAGGATACTCACCTTTTCACTGGCCTGAGAGGGACTTGGTTTATGGTAGGACTATAAACAGATTATTCATTAGAGGGATCAGTGGTACTTAAGGAGGAAAAGGTAATTATAGGGGTAAAACGATAATTTGACCCAATTGTAATTACGAGCTGCTCATGAAGGATTAACTTACTGTAGTGATTAAATCCATGGATGCAGAAATATTCTATATTGCAAAGAGTGCAGCTGTGGATCTTTTGTGGAGTGACCCATATTTAATAAATATTCATTAACGTAATTAAAGAGTTTAATTATTTAATATTGGATCATTGGAGCTTCTAATCTGTAGGTCCATTAGGTCCCCTGTTAGCTCACAACGAGTAAACAAGGACCAAGAGTTTTGAAAGAATTTGAATTGTTCACATTAAATTAGAGAATAATATTAATTGTATATGATGTATATTGATACATTATAAAAGTTAATTTTGAATGGATTCAAAATAAACTATATGATAAAGAGGAGATTTAATATATTTGAATATGATTCAAATATTAAAATTAATATGAATAAGATTCATATTATACTATAGCTTAACAATTTAATGTGAATGAGATTCGTATTAAAACTATAGGTTAATAAATTAATATGAATAAGATTCATATTAAAACTATAGGTTAACAATTTAATGTGAATGAGATTCATAATAAACTATAGATTAAAATTTCATATGAATGAGATTCATATTAAAACTATAGGTTATGAGAGAGATGAATCTTTGAATAAGATTAAAATATTTAGATAATTAATTATGTAAAATTAATTTAAATTATTTATTAATTGTTAATAAATAAATTAAATGAAGATGTGGGTGGTTAATTAATACTCATTTTCACCTTAAATGGGTACAGGAGAAAGTTATTCTACATAGAAAGTTGGTTATTGCAGTGTGCTCTCCAACTCTCTCCCTCCCATCAATCACTCTCTCTCAAGCAATACATAGAGAAGTGATCTCTGTGGAAATCTTCTAAAAAAGATCTAAATTCCTTTCTCTTTCAAAAGTTGGTTCCCACAAACCGGTTCTTGTCAAGAGAATAGCGGGCCGAGGAAGGCCATATGGTGACGTCTTTTTACTATTCATGGGAATTTCGTTGCTGCAGAGTTCCGTTTGAGAGGAAGAAGATTGCAGTGGTTAACGAGAAGAAGGATTCTTCAAAGGTTAGTATTTTCTTCTTCCTTAATCTTACACGCTTAACCTGTAGAATACATAATGTATGTATATTTCTCTATGATGTGTTTTTGGGTTCTAAAACAAAAACCAAAAGCAAGGTGATGTATGTCCCACGTGCCCGAGACAACGCGGAGCGGCCGACGTCCTCTAAAAAGGGTTAATTTTAAAAAGAAAATAAAAAGGAGTCGCCACCAATCTTTTTTACGGTGTGATTGGACACCGAAATAAAGTAAATAATTTTTAAGTAAAAATCAATAAAAATGGTCTGTGAAAACTAGAGTTGGGTTTGGGAGTCGTTTGTGTATGGGGAAGGTGTTAGCACCCCATAACACCCGTTTAGAAAACGGTGGCCAAATTATTTTTATCTTGAATTTTAAAATTGTTCTTTAAATAAAATCATTTAGGAATAAATTTTTTTAAAACAAATGTCTTATTTTACCCCTCATTACTCCAATATTTGAAGTAATGATCCCATAAAATAAGTGAAATATATTTCCATCAATTAGGCTACACTAGATTTAAAGAAAACTTCCTCACCTCAAGAAATTGACAAAATATTACAATTTCTCAAATGGAATAGCCTTTTAATAAAAGGGTTTTTTTTAAAAAAAGAAATATTAATTAAATTCATTTTTTCTTGGGATCAAAATCTCGGACTCCCAAAGATATGATCCCTCACCTCAAGAATCTAGAAAAACAAACTCCCACATATTTCTAGATTCCCTCGTAGGAATTTTTTAACGAAAATGGTCTTGAAAACATGTTATTAGAAAAAAAAATTGATTATGAAACCTTAGAAAATAATGGATTAATTTTTAAAGATTAAAAAAAAACGCAAAAGATTGTAAGAAAATTTTAAACGATTTGAAAAAAATAATTATAAAAAGGATTTAAAAAAATAGATAAATTTCAATTAGAAATCGAATAAGATTTAACATAAACATTTTATAAGCGAAAACATAACATAATAATGAATTTAATAAATGTAGAAAACATATTAATATTTTAATAAAAACATATTGGAGATCGATCTCGGACTCCCAAAGAATCGACTCCTCACCTCAAGAATTTTAGAAAATCGGACTCCCAAATTTTCTAAATTCCATCGTCGGTTTTTTAGTTTTAAAAAAAGATGCAAATAAAATATTAAGGATAATGACATAATTAACATAATAAAAACACATTAAAATAATATCACCCTATAATACTTAAAAACTAAAATAATTAAGTACAATACTCAAAATAAAATTATAAAAAACACTAAATAAGAAAATAAAAAATAATAGAACTAAATAAGAAAATAACAAATAACAAATAATGAATAATGAATAAATAATAATAATAATAATATTTGAAATGTTAAATGATGCTTACATCTCTTTCCTTTTCTTTCAAAATAATAATAATAATAATAATAATAATGACAAATAAATGAATAAATAAAGAGTGATGTGTGGCTCCCAACACATCACACACTACTAAAAAAAATAATAATTTTTTTTTTTAAAAAAATTAAATCATTTAAACTCTCTTTTCTCTTTCTCTTTCAAATGTTTTTTTTTTCTCTTTCTCTTCCCTTGCTTTTTTTTTACTTTACTTTTTTTTAAAAAAAAATAAAACAACAATAACAAAAATATCATGAAGAGGAAGAAGATGAACACAAAAATAATAAAAATAAAAGAGGAAATAGTAATAGTGATTTTTAGTGAAGGTAGAGAATGATAAATATCACATGATATTAATATAAAAATAAAAAATGGAAGATGGAAGAAATAATAGCAATAAAAATAAGTTTTTCCTTATAACCATTTCTTTCTCTCTACTTTTTTAGACCTAAGAGAGAAGAAAAAGGTTGAAGGTTTGAATCCATAACACGAAGCCGCAAGTTGTCCGAGGTGCGGATCCTTGGGACGAATGCCCTACCGAATGCAACCTCCAACGAGCTAGAACTCTCTTGTGTTGTAGATTTTCAGACTTTTTTTGGAAGGATTGGGTTGATGACTGATCTTTTCTCTCTAAGATTTTCTCTAGGGTTTTCTCTAGGGTTTGTGGTTGTGTAAAAAAAAATTCTCTACGTTTTTTTTTTATCAAGAAATCTCCTCCCCTAGGGTTTCTCTTTAAGAAATCTCTCTTCCCCTTCTATGGTTTTTTTTTAATCAACAAATTTCCTCTTTTTCAAACACCAAAAGCAACAAATTTATAGCAAAAAAAATATCTTCAATTAGGAAAAGATCAATCAAACTTGTTTTAAAAGGAAAAAAATAAAATTGATTATTAGGGCAGAGGACATACTGATATGGATATAGCACCTAGAGGAAACTTGATCTTATTGAAGCAAAACGCGAGATTAGGGAGAATTACTGCGAATTTATCCATGCAACTATTGAAATTAGTACAGAAGGAAATGAAAAATTCATAGTTCATACGGTAGCTCCGGTGAATTGGAGGTGGCTCACCGAACGACACCCAAACGTTCACGGCACTTTCATTAGGGAGGCGGCCGTTAGATTTGACAGCTCTGACGAAAGACCTGCCATATCGGATGCTGACCACAGTGAGGAATACTACCAGGATCTGCGAGAGAGACATAGAAAAGGCAAAATGCCTACACAAAGTGGACTGGAAGCAAGTGACCTAATCTCTTATTATGCTTCCAAAAAAGAGGTGTGGATGCAGAAAAAACAAAAGAGGAAAAAGGTAATTTTTCCTTCCCCTAAAAACACACAACTCTTTTTAACAAATCCATTGCCCCGACCCTTTCTCTCTCTACAATGGGCCCTAATAAAATAACCCAAGCTACTTTTGTTGAAAAAAATAGATTGCAGAAAAAGGCCCATGAGGTAGATGACCTCTCAACAGAATCAGCAAAAACAATAGAAGCTAAATCCAAATCACTACAAAAAGGTGAAGTTCAAAGTACCAATGGCGGGCCCAAAATTCAGTCAATCATTGATCGGGAAATTGACGACATTTATATAGATATGACTGAATATAGTCATATTGCAGCAATGGCTATATCTAGTCTGGAGAAGTCCCCAATGAAGCTGAATTCAGATGAAGATAGAATTCGAACAAATACACCAGACATGGCCATTGAAAACAACTTAGAAAAACTATTTCAAGAAGTTGAACCTGAAGTTGAGGATACTGATGCTGCCGAGGATCCTGGAGAACAAGCTGATAGAAGCAACAAAGGATTTAAATCCCAATTAAATATTTGGTTAAAAGAGAACAATTATTGCATCATTCCCATTTCATCGATACAGACAGTTCTGGAAGACAGTAATATAAACAAAAAATAGGGGTGCTCTGTTTCTAAATGAAGATTCTTACCTGGAATGTTAGAGGTATAAGCACTGCTAAAAAACGTGCCTTAGTTAAATGAGTCATCACCTCAAATGCTCTTGATTTTGTCATTCTTACAGAAACAAAGCTCGCCTCGGTCAATCGTGCATTGGTTAAGTCCCTTTGGAGTTCGATTAGCATTGACTGGGCTGTTGTGGATGCCCAGAACTCCTCTGGTGGGATTCTTATGATGTGGGACTCACTCAACCATTAGTTGCAGAAGTATATGAAGGAAAATTTACCATATTTGTCCAAATCAAAAGGACAGATGACTACTTTTGGTGGATCACTGGTGTATATGGCCCAACTCGCCGGCGTTTGAGATCTGATTTCTAGGAGGAATTAAAAGCGGTGCACTCTCTATGTGGATTGCATGAGATTCTAGCCGGCGACTTTAATGTTTATTGATCGACGCATGAAACCACCTCGACCCGTCCCTAAAAAATTTGTATGAAAAAGTTTAATGCTTTTATAAGCAATGCTAGCTTATTAGAGCCTATCCAGATACATGGTGCCTTCTCATGGACAAACCTTCGAAGCACTCCATCAATGTCTAAATTGGATAGATTTCTCTATACTGCTACATGGGAGGAGAAATTCCACACTCATCAAGTTCGACGTTTGGCATGCATTACCTCTGACCATTTCCCTATGCTTTTGGAATCCAAGACGTTGAAATGGGGGCCATGTCCATTTAAATTTGATAATCGTTGGCTTTAGCAGTAAAGATATGGCTCGCTCTATCCAAAACAACTGGGAGACCACTACCATAATTGGGTACCCTGGATTCGATATTATGAAAGCCCACAAAGCTCTATCTAATCATTGTCGTACATGGAATATACAAGTCTTCAAAAAAGAGCTCAGTAAAGCACAGAAAATAGAACAAGCGATTGAATACATCGATCTTAAAGAGGAAGCAAATGAAATCAAAACACTGAGGGGCAGTCTTTTTTCACAGATGATGGGATCGAAAAAGCCTTTATTGAATACTATAAAGCCATATATACCGATGAGGGAGAGGAGCACTGGATAATCAACAACCTGAATTGGAGAGTGTCGCAACGTCATCGCGACGCGGAGCGGCCAACGTCCTTCCCTGAGGGTCTCTTACGAGGTGAAAGATTTGGAGTCGCCACCAATCATTTTAGGGTGTGATTGGTCACCCATTTTGAAATGAATAAAAATAAAAACAGTTTACTTTTCCAAAGATAGGCTCGGGGGTCGTTGAGTGTAGGGAAGGTATTAGCACCCTACAACACCCGTTTGAAAGCGTTTATTTCTATTATCCAAAAGTGTAAAAATAATAATATAAAAAAAGGATAAAAAATTGACTAAGTAATTCGGTAGAGGTGTTCCCTTGCGGTCAACTTAAGTACCTCAACCTAAATAGAATTCTTATCTTAGTCAATTATATTTTAAAAATATTTGATAAAAATTAAATAAAAGATAATGTCTCACTAAATTTTACTATAACTTTAATAATAAAGTATAGTTGAAATTCGTGAGTGATAATGTACATCAATTTGTGTTTGAATTCTCTTATGAACCATGTCTCTCTAGAGCCATATTGTCTCTATCATGGAATTTATGGAAAACTTTAAAAGAATTTAAAATTCATTTGAAAGTTTCAGAATTTAAATTGACTAAAGTTTTACTTTGGAAACTTAAGTAATGACTAATTTGAAACTCATTTAGATATCTCAACATAAAGCAATTTTGAAATTCATTTGCAATTCTAGCTTAAATTAGGAGATGTTTACTAAATTCTATTCAATTTATTTTGCCCAATTATAATGTGGAAAACATTTGTGTTTAAAGTTTGAAATCCAAGAATTTGGAAAAGAAATTTCGACATTAGAGAAAATAATTAAAAACATATTTGAGAGTAGTAAAGTTTTAATTAAAGGCTTAAACTTACATTTTAATTTATTAAAACACCAAAATAATGGAAATCTTATATTAAAAATCCACAATTTAGGGTCTAAGGCATGAAAGTGAGAATCCAATTTTATTAAGCAAAAAGTAAAACATTTGAAAATATATAAAAAAATCTTTAGTAAATAATGGGATTAGATGAAATAGTGAGAGAATAGGGTTTAATTAGATGGGAGGGTATAATAATAAATATAAAAATAATAATAATAATAATAAAATGAGTAAATATGGTAAAAATGTAAGGGAGAGAAAAGGTAAAAGGATGTGGGGCCTACTATAAATAAATAAATAAAAAATGTATGGGTGATATAATAAACATATTAGAAAAAATGTGTGGGACCCACTGTTGATTAAAATAAATAAATTATTATAAATGTAATATATAAATGTAGATATCCATAACCTATATAGGTTACAAAATATCATAAAACTCCCATTGAATTTGATATTGTAACATACCTCCCCATTGAATTCAATCTTGTAACATACACCATCTCATATCCTATAAATAGTGGTATATGTTACCTTTGTAATACACACCACAATTGAGTTCAATTGTCATTTCTACTTTCTTATTTCTCTCTACTTTACTACTTTTGTTCTTCCTTTGTTCATTGTATTGTTCTTATTTTATAACACGTTATCAGCACGAGTCTCTAACACTTTGAAGATTTTGTAGAGGTTGGATTCGATTCATTGGAATATCAAGAACGCTAAAGACTCGCTAGAATTTTCTCCATAATTTGTAAGGTATTTAGAATTTCGTTCAAACATGGTGAGTATTTTGATTTTGGTCTTGTTTGACTTTAGAGGAAACAAAATTATACATGTGTTTGATATATTCATCATTGATTTTCTCACCACCATCATTCATCTTTATTCTATTAAAACTAAAGTCCAAAAGAAGATGAGTATTTTAATTTTCATAATGCAATATACGGAGATTGTGAAATTGAATTGCAAATTTGACATTAATTAGAATTTTGCATTAGATCAATTTCTAGAATTTTATGTACTTTTATGAGTTTTTAAATTTGTTGTGAATGAGATTTGAAATTATAAGAATCAGACTGAGCACTCATGGTAAAAATTATGATTGTATGCACAAATAATTTTGAATGATGTGATGTATACTAGTTGAAAAAACAAGATTAATCTCCTTGTTAAGTTCTTATTTGTGTGGAAAAGGACAAAATTATATGATAAATGTTTACTTGTGTGGTCGTGACCTGCGCATGTGCTAACACAAACAAGTAATCAACTGGAAAAAAAAATGACGGTGTTTATTCTTGATTCAATGTTTAATACGTACAAAGAAATTTTGGTAAAGGAAAATTGATATATGGTCAATCAAGAAAATCTTGAGTCTAAATTATAGTAATTTAAGTTGTTTTCAATTTGTTAAGACTACCAAATTGTAAATTGTCGTATATGTTTAAAATTGTTTGATTCTTTGCATAAAGTATGTCATTTAGAATAAGGTTGTAAATTATGGTCTTATTTTAAATTCAATTGAGATGTTTCTTAATTAATTTATATTTTCCATATATTTGAATAGGAAAATTGAATTATGATCTGTTTTCATATTTCTAACCGTTAGAAGTTTTTTTAATAGGAATTATTATGATTTCTATTTTACACATATTATCTTTTATATGTTAAGATTATCTTCTAATAATATTATATTTTATTTTTAAATATGAGAATAAATATATCAAAGACTATATTTATTTTATTTTAAAAGGTTTAAGATTTAAAATATTAAAGATTATTCATTAAGTGAATTAGTTTTTATAAGATGAAAAATAAATCTTAATAACTTAGATTCATTAATTTATTAATTAACTCTTAATTAAAAGATTAATAAATTAGAAATAAAATTTTGACTATAAGGGAACTCTGTTTAAGGATGGTTCTGGCTAGGCTGAGGTATTTAAGCTGACCGTAAGGGAACACCTCTACCTGGGAACTAACCTGGGAGTTGAATTAGTCAAATTTTTGTTTGGCTATAGAAATTTATTGGATTGTTGAATATTTAAATTATTCTCATGTGGATTTTGTAAACTTTAAAAATTTATATATAGTGATAATATATAATTGAATGAATTCTCTCATGGTAAAATTTGAAAGTTATGCATAATAGTTTATTACTTTTCTAAAACTAATTGTGATTCAATGCACTTGAAGTTGTATAAATCAAAATAAGCTTATGATTTATGCAAAATAATGAATTTCGACCATTTAATATCATTCCTTGACGTGAATGTTGTAATATTTAATAATTGTGATTGAAATAATCTTAGTAGAGGAATAAGTAATTATTCTATTAAAACCACACATATTTATATGAGAATTTCATATTTCAATTGTGATGCAAAAGAGACAATGATCTTGTACCCGTCGTACATTAAGAGTCATTTTTAATGAAAAGGAAGATGATGTGTGGTATAACAAATTTTGAGAATTTATTTGAATCTCTTGAAGAGATCATAACTTATCCTTTTAACCCCTAAATATGATGATATTTGGATGTTACAAGTTTTTAGAATCTCCTGAAGAGATGATTATTCTTTTTGACCCACTTGTATATGAGATATTTGGTTTTCTTTTGAATCTCCTGGAGAGAAAAGAATAATTATAATATTTATGTTTTGCATATAATACATCTATGCATATGATACTTAGAAGTAGACAATACATTTTCCAAAATTCAAATGCTTGAAGCGAAAAATCAAATATGATATATATTAAGTCCGGTAGACTTGATTAAATATTTTGGAAAAGAAAATATTATTTTGTTCAGAGGAGCAAAATTTACAATTGATATACCACATTCTCTTGTAAATCAAAGAGAAACTTAGTAAATTTGGAAGGTATATATTGTAATAAATATCATCTAGAAAAATTGATAATCTATTGTCTCCTACGGGAAATGCATATAGAAAAGTTGTATGCTTTTCCTTCTAAATTGTATTACACATATTCGTGTAATTGAAATATATGCAACAATGAACCCGAAGTTCATTGATTCAAATATATTTTTATTTGACATGATGAGTCATTTTGGGTCAATAGTGAAAATAATTATTGAAAATATACATTCACATCCACTGAAGAACTAGAAGATTCTTCCATCTAATAGATTGTCATATGTGGCTTTGTTTTCAAGAGATCAATTATCAAACTCTCACTAGTTAAAATTGAAATTGAACCTCTCAAGTGAACCATTTAAATATTTTATGGTTTTGTTGGTGCATCCAGTTGATGGTCACATATATGTTTATTATCTTCAAAACCTTACATCTGCAAGGTTAGTTGCTCATATAGTTAAGAGTACAATTTCATGATTTTGAAATTAAAAATTTTGTTTTGATAATGCTAGTGAGTTTGCATCTAACATTTGATAATTGATTGGGATAAGTGTTGAACATCCTGTAGCTTATGTTCAAATAGCAAAACTTCTAAATCTGTATGTGATCACATTGTTGTGTATGCTCTAAGCCAATCGCTTATGAGCTTATGGCCAGAAGCCAAATATATTTCATGTGTGCAAATGTGCAGTAAATGATTAAATTGTTACACTACAACAATTAAGATAATGAAGTAATTAAAATGAATCCTCAAAATAGGTTATAAATCTATATTGAAATTGATTTCACATCAATTAATAAATACTATGAACCCCTGATGGGTGATATATTTAACACACAATTTGCTATTTGTCATTAATGAGACAAATTTTCCAACATTAGAGGGAGGAATTAAGAAAGTTGGAAAAAGAAATTGAATGACATGCATATGCATTGTCTCATTTTGATCATCATACAGATTACTTTGAACTAGAAGTTCAAAAGATAACTAATTTAAATATTACAAATCAAATGCTAGATTTATTTCCAGAGCCTTTATAGTTGTAAAAAAAAGTTACTAAATTATATATATTGGTTGTAAATACAACATCTAAAAGTGATATTCCAATGCAAGAAGTTGTCACTATTAATGAGTCTCATCATGCCTGAAGCGTGATAGACAAATGGGTTCCAAAGATAAAAATCCTCGAAAAAGAAAAGTAATCAATAGTCAAAATGACTCAATTGAAAATGAGAAGATTCAAAAAGAATCTCCAGACATGACTATTGATAAAAATGTCGAAGAGACTCAAGTATATGAAGATAACAGTGAGATCTCGATAAATTATGTAATGACAGGAAAAAGATGGAATAGAACTGATGTAGCCATAGACAACATTTTCGCTTATACTGTTGCTCATGATATTATACATGAAAATGAGGATTGTGAACCTAGATCTGTTGAAGAATGTCGCCATAGAAAGGATTGGCTTAAGTGGAAAGAAGCCATCCAAGCAGAATTAAACTCACTTTCAAAACGTGAAGTTTTTGGACCTGTAGTCCATACACCTGAAGGTGTAAAACCTGTGGGATACAAATGGGTATTTGTATGTAAAAGAAATGAAAATAATGAGGTCACGAGATACAAAGCACGATTGGTTGCACAAGGATTTTCTCAAAAACCAGGCATTGATTATGAGGAAACATATTCACCTGTGGTGGACGCTATTACATTAAGATATTTAATTAGCCTGACTGTATATGAAAAGCTTAACATGCATCTTATGGATGTAGTCACAGCATATCTATATGGATCTCTGGAAAATGAAATCTATATGAAAATCCCCGAAGGATTTAAGATACCTGAATCATATAATTCAAAATCTAGAGAATTATATTCAATCAAATTACAGAGATCATTGTATGGATTAAAACAATCAGGACGGATGTGGTACAATCGTCTAAGTGAATATTTATTGAAAGAAGGTTATCAAAATAATCCAATTTGTCCATGTGTGTTTATTAAGAAATCACAATCAGGATTTGCTATTATAGCTGTATATGTTGATGATTTAAATATAATTGGAACTCCTGAAGAGCTTTCAAAGGCAATAAACTATCTCAAAAAAGAATTTGAGATGAAAGACCTTGGAAAAACAAAATTTTGCCTTGGCTTGCAAATTGAACATTTAGCTGATGGAATTTTTATTCATCAAACGACATATACATAAAATATTTTAAAAAGGTTTTACATGGACAAAGCACACCCATTGAACATTCCAATGGTAGTTCGATCACTAGACGTGAAAAAGGATATCTTTCGACCTCGAGAAGATAATGAAGAACTACTTGGTCCTGAAGTACCATATCTTAGTGCAATAGGTGCACTAATGTATCTTGCTAACAACACAAGACCAGATATAGCATTCTCAGTGAATTTATTAGCAAGATACAGTTCTTCTCCAACAAAAAGACATTGGAACGGAGTTAAACATGTACTCCGTTATCTTCGAGGAACGGTTGATATGGGTTTGTTTTATTCAAACAAATCAAATTTTGATCTAGTTGGTTATGTAGATGCTGGATATTTATCTGATCCACACAAAGCTAGATTTCAAACAGGTTATCTGTTTACATGTGGAGGAACTGCTATATCTTGGCGGTCTGTAAAACAGACCATTACAGCCACTTCCTCAAATCATGCAGAAATTCTTGCAATTCATGAAGCTAGTAGAGAATGTGTATGGTTGAGGTCAATGACTCATCACATTCGAGGAACATGTGGCTTGTCTTCTGGAAAATTTTTACCAACAATATTATATGAAGACAATACAGCATGTATAACCCAAATCAAAGGAGGGTATATAAAAGGAGATAGAACAAAACATATCTCACCAAAACTCTTCTACACGCATGACCTCGAAGAAAATGGCGACATTAATGTTCAACAAATTTCTTCAAAAGATAACTTGGCAGACTTATTTACAAAGGCATTACCCACATCGACATTCGAAAAGTTGGTGCACAACATTGGAATGCGACGACTCAGAGAACTCAAGTGATATATTCATGAGGGGGAGTAGAATTACTGTACTCTTTTTCCCTTGGCTATGCTTTTCCCCATAGGGTTTTTGTAGCAAAGTTTTTTTTAATGAGGCAGGAAAGTATATAAAATAATGTACTCTTTTTCCTTCACTAGGATTTTTTTTCCCATTGGGTTTTTTCCTAGTAAGGTTTTAACGAGGCATTTATTTTATATAATATGGATATCTAAGGGGGAGTATTATAAATGTAATATATAAATGTAGATATCCATAACCTATATAGGTTACAAAATATCATAAAACTCCCATTGAATTTGATATTGTAACATACCTCCCCATTGAATTCAATCTTGTAACATACACCATCTCATATCCTATAAATAGTGGTATATGTTACCTTTGTAATACACACCACAATTGAGTTCAATTGTCATTTCTACTTTCTTATTTCTCTCTACTTTACTACTTTTGTTCTTCCTTTGTTCATTGTATTGTTCTTATTTTATAACATAAATATATATATATATATAATAAAGTACGTGGGACCCACCTTCACCAAATATCTTCCCCTCTTCTTCTTCCCAGATTTCTCTTCTCCTTGCTTTTCTTTTTTCTTCTCCACCTTCTCCACTTTCTCTTCTTTTACTCTTTTCTACTAATGGATTCGCCGCCGGTCGCTGGAGATTGTTCACGGAGGTTCGCCGGAGATCGTCCTCGAAGATTCGCCGGAGGGTGGCTGTTTGGATTTCTCCCTCTTTTTTTTACACCTGTTTCTTTCTTTTTCTTCTCAACTAATACTTTCTCTTCCTTCTTTAATTTCCCAACTTTCAATCTTTCACCACTTTTTTTTCCTTCTTCAAATTCCTCTTCTCACTTCTTTTTTTCTCTGCCTTTTGTTACTTCTCATTCACTGCTTTTCCCTTCTCATTCACTGCATTTATAGGGATTAAACTTTTCAAAAATAGTTTAACGGTAAAATAAATTGGTTGAGAAATAGAGGGAGAAGAAGACCGTTGAAGAGGGATTTTGGCTTTTTTTTTTAAAAAAAAAAAATAGATTTATAAAATTAATTTAAAACAAATCTTTTTTTTTTAAAATCATTTTTTAAAAAACTCAATTAAATTTATTAAAAAAAACCTTTTTTAAAAAAAATTTTATTTTATTCCCCTTTTATTTATTTTTTTAAAAATTCAATTAAAACCCCAATTTTCATAAAATTTCAAAATTCGATTAAAATATCAAAAAATAATAAAATTAAACAAATTAAAAATAAGCCGGACCAAATGCGGTGTCTACAATATAAATTGAAATTGAGTTGTTAATCTTAATTTAATATATATATGAAAATAATTAAATAATTTTTTTACATATTAACATTTTACTTATGTTTAGAACAAAAATTTAAATAAATAACTCGAGTAACCCAACCAATTGGGGTTCATTATTTAATAAGAGTTACTTGGATTGAACAAGCTTACAACTCACAATTAAGTGGAGTCTCAAAAGTCCTTCGACATTACTTAACCTAATCCAATCCACGAACACTGGATTGATACTAAAAGTAGAGATTGTGTACACAAATACATCAGAATTTAGAACATTGGACATAAAACTAAAATTTATTACCAAACATTTAAATGGAATAAAACAAGTCTACAAAAGAAAATAAAAGATATACTATATATGTGTGTATACCTACAAACACAATCGAAGGTGCTTTCTATCTGCAACCCCAAAATTTCAACTTTTTACTCTTCAGGACTTCCAGTTTGCTTTATTTAAAAATGGCCCCCAGAAGCAGATAATAACTCAGAAGTATTGGGAAGGCAATCAACATTCCAAAAACTACCCTTTAGAAAGATTAAAACACAAAATATAGATGTAAATACATAGGTGATAACAACAAATATAAAATTTTCAAATGATAAGGAGTACTTTTAATGGGTTTACTATTTTTCTATAATATTAATATTATGGGTTAACAAAATTTGAATGTTTGATTTCGTATTTGAGAATATATGTCTTAATCAGTTGAGTTATGTTTTTTTTTTTTTTTTTTATCAAATTAGAAACTCAACAGGATGTCTTTTTATGCCATATCTTCATTTTATTCAATAAATTTAAGAGAAATTTTTAAAAATAGAAAAATAAGGAAAATTATTTATACAAAATAGCAAAATTTTTAGATAGTTGTGGTAGACGCTAATAGAAGTCTATCAAGGTTTATCAATGATAGAAATGATAGAAGTTTATCACTGATAAATACTAATAGAAATCTGTTAATGTCTATCAGTGTTTTTGTTTTTGTTTTTGTTTTTTTTTTGCTATTTTCTGTAAATAGTTTGACATTTTTTCTATCGGTGAAAATTTCTCTAAATTTAACATTTTTTAGATAATTTCTTTTAGTGTTTGAAAAAAAAGGTCAACATATAAAGGACGAAATTAAAAACTTTAGAGGATCAAAGAAAAAAATTGGGTCTAAATATTGGAGATTAGGTTATATGATTGTTTTTATTTAAGCATTTATAAATTGCAAATATTAGTTCTTGCCCAACAAGAAATGCAAATATTAAGGTCTGTTTAAAATTGTTTTCGAATTCCGTGATTCAAACCGTACGAATTTTGATAACAACATTTTTATATTTTCATTGAATTCAGATTTTGAATTTTGAATTTGAAATTTATAATTATATTAAATAAAGAATAAAACATTTAGAATTACAGTATGTCAGGTTATAAACTTGATTTATTTCTTTAAAAAAATTAAAATATGTATTATGTGATATATTATAAATTATATAATACTACGAAATAATAATTATATAATTTTCTTTTAACATAAAACATGTTCATAAATAAATTAATAGTATTTTATTGTCAACTAATATTTAGTGAATAACTAAAAATAGTTTTATGATTTATAAATTAGTATCAAACATATTTTAAATAATTTTTTAAATTAGAATCCAATTTTTGAATCAACTACCAATATCTGAAAACATGAAATACAAGTCTGTTTTAATTGAATCCATTGTTTTCAAATTTCCTACCAAACTTGCTAGTTATACAAAATGCACTTTTAAATACTCTAATCAATTGATGTCTTTACTTTCACTCCTTTGATATTTTAATATAAAAACTTAAGAGCATAAATTTCTAGATTTAAAAATTGGATTCCATTTTGATCCAGGTATGAACGTAAATTAATTCATATATATATATATATATTATTTTTTAATATCGTATAACTTATAATACATTTTTTTAAAGAAATAATACTACATATTTTAGTTTAAAAAACTATGAGTATGAGTTTATAATATAAAATACTATATTTATTAATTTTTTATGTTTTTAAATATAATTTTATATTTTAAAATTTAAACATTTTCAAAATTTACACTACTTTACATAATTTGAGAATAGTTCTTAAAAATAGATTCCAAATTGACTATCAAACGTGCTTTAACTTTGTGAGTTTTAAACTTAAAACATAATCTAGATTATCCACCAAACCTAAAGGCCCATTTGGATTATCAAAAATTTATTTCTATTTAAACACTTTTGATAGGAATTGTTTAAAATAAAGACATTAATGACTTTCAAAATCCATTTTTAGTGGTGTCAAACACTTGTATTTCTTTTAAAATGACTTCTTTTTAAAATTAAACACTCGAAAAAGTATTCCAAACACACCCTAAAAGTCTCCAATTAAATGAAAGAATGCTTTTACTTAACTATTCTGTAAATTATGGACGATCTAAATTTTTAAAAAACAATTTTTAGTTTTTAATTTAGTAATTACCAATATTACTTGGTTTTTTATTTGAAAAAAAAAATGTTTTCACATGCGCTTTTAAAGGTTCTTAAGATTTGAAAAAATTGAAAAGTTTTTCTCTATACTAAATGAAAGTACTATTACCTCAATATAATTACAAACAAAGAAAAAATTAATTCTATTCATTGTTTTTAATTACATTTGCTAAAAAAAAAAACAATTATATATGAGTTGGTTGGAACAAAATAGCTTCTTTATTATTTATTTTCTTAGTACAAGTATAGAGATTTAAATTTTCAATTTAAAAAAATTAACCAAAAAATATATGTCAATTACTGTTGAATTATACTCATGCTAACTTGTTTATCATTTAATTATCATACATGTTTTGGACTAATTCTTTTATAATTATCAAATTAAATCTTAAAAAAATAGATTGAATTATAGACCAAATGTTTACCCAAATTTTGGTTTTAAATTTTTCCTTGATTGTTTTGAAAGTTTAACTATACCCTAATCTTTTAATTAATGTAATGCATTTAATGAAAATTACTAACAAAATGTAGGGGTAATTTTTGGATGAAAAGGAATACTTACGATGTACTGATTACGTTTGGATGAACATTGTATTCCTTAGCCAATACAAATGAAACAATTCCTTGAGGAAAAGCAGCCTAACATAAAAATTAAAAATTAAAAATTAGAAAAAAAAAACAAATATATATATATATATATATATATATTAAAAAACTGGAAGTGAAGATAGTAAAAAATGGTAACTATTGGCTGTACTAACAACCACGATTTTTTAAAAAAATATTTAAGAGTATATTTGAAATTCCTCAAAGTTTAATGATATTTTTAAAACTTTTGAAAGTTTAAGGGTATGTTTTAAACAGAATACTAATTGTTTCCATCTAAAACTAATGACAATGATTATTTTTTTTTTGAAAGTTTAAGGGTATTTTTTTACACAAAGTACAAAGTTTAGGGATATTTTGTATAATTTAACAATTTTTTAAAATTTGCCAACATTTCTTTTTTGTCTTTTTCTTATTAGTTATTGTCTATCAAAGTAGAGTTTCAAATATCTGATCTCTTGATCGAAGGTATATGTCTTCTTAATATGTTGGGTTGCTCATCTTAATTTCAAATATTGTATATACATCTAACTTCTTAAAATATTCCGTTCAATCATTATCCTTAATTGTTTTTTAAGACAAATTGCAAAAATCACTCCTGAAGTATGGTGGTAATTGCTATTATAACCTTAAACTTTCAATTTTAAAAAGTGAGCCTTCAAACTTATATAAGTGTTAAAATTAGGTCAGGTAGGACCTTCAAACTTACATAATTGTATAAATTGTAACATTTGTATAAGTTTGAAGGTTCAATTTTATCATTTGTGGGTCCAATTTCTACCATTATTGTAAGCTTGAGGGTTCAATTTTAACACTTGTAAAAGTTTGAGGGTGTAATTACAACTACCTACCATACTTCAGTGGTTTTTGCAATTTACCCTTTTTTCAATTTTGTTTAAAAGAATCATAAACAACCATTTCTTTAAAAAAATTTAATACCCAAAACATACTTATCCACATGAGTATAGCTCATATTAAATCAAGGGGAAAAATATCTTTTGGGTCATTGAGTTTTCAAGAATAGGTGTGTTTGGTCCCTAATGTTTCAAATTGGTCATTTTAGTCCCTTTGTTCTTAAGAATAAATTTAAAATGTACCTCAACCAATAAATCTATTAAAATTAAACATAAAATTGAATAAATAGATTATGTGGCAAGATGACTTAAAAAATATATAATTTTTTGAAAGAGCAATACTTAGGTAGCTTTCGATATTTTTTAAAGAGCAATATATAATTTTTTTAAATGGTCAATTTGAAATACCAAGGATCAAATGCACCTGTTCTTAAAAACTCAGGGATCAAAAGATTATTTTTCCTCAAATCAATTAAGATATCAATAACTTAGGTGACTAATTCAAATCTATGTCTTTGTTTGAATTATATTCTTAACAAAGAATTAAAAAACAATTATCATCATTATCAAGAAAAAAAAAAACTTATGTAATAATGCCCACAAGAATTTGTGTTGGATGCAATAAACAAAGTTTAGAGTTTAAAGTAGAACCTGAATGATAGCGGTATGCAATGCAATCCCATGAAGGTTGACGAGCTTGGAAATGATAGTTATGAGCAAGGGACTGATGAGGAACCGAACGAGCATGGCGGAGGCAGCCTCCGATATCGAACAAGCGATGACGTTTGGTTGTGCTGCCATGAAAATGCCCAAACTGAACAAGGAGAGAGCTTGGCCTGTGTTTGAGAATGTTAATACACATCTTTGCAACAATGTTGGCAATTTTATGTCATACCTGCATTGCATTCATGCTTTAATTATTCATTAAAAATTTCCAACTTTAATTTTGGTCAACAAAAAGGAATGAGAGATACCAATGATAGGATTGGATTTTATTTTTTGAAAAATTAGAGTTTAGTTGGGGGAAGTTTTTAAAAATAGAAAAATAAGGAAAATTATTTACACAAAATAGTAAAATTTTTAGATAGTTATGATAAACGCCGAGAGAAGTCTATTAGAGTCTATCAGTAATAAAAATTATAGAAGTCTATTACTGATAGATGCTGATAGAAAAAGTCTATCAATGTCCATCAATATTTTTTTTTTTTTTTTGCTATTTTTTGTAAATAGTTTGACATTTTTTCTATCTGTAAAAATTTTCCTTTTGTTAATGAGAGGCTTGTCGTTTGAAAATATTTTCGTTTCTGTTTATTTACTTTACGGTTTATGTTTCTCAATTTGAATAATACAAAATAAAAGTGAGAGAAAAATGTATTTGAAATATTAAAATTGTCTGTGATTTTAAAGTAGAATTTATGTTGTGTTTTTAAATTCAAATTTTGTATACAATTTCAAGAAAATTCTTAAAAATAAGGGTTGTTGTTCCTTTGAGAAGTACGTATATATATTTATTTGTGATTGGAATATGCACAATATATCATTAGAAACAAATGCATCTTTTATAGGCTTAAAACCAAGAATATAAACTCATTTTATAGATTTGGAGTTCATCCTCATTCTTCAATTTAATTGATGTGGGACAACTGCACTTCTAATATTTTGTTAAATAATCTAACAGTTTTTTCTTTCTAAAACTACGTATGTATATTTATTTGTGATCTGAATATGCACAATATATCATTAAAAATATTTTCTCATCCTCTTATCATAATTCTTTAAAAGAAAATATGAAGGAAAAAAGGTGGTCAAAACAATTATGTAAAATTAACGTATGTTATTGACTCTCAAACTCTTTTTTTATTTTCTAGCTTCTTAAATCATAGTTTTAGTATCCTCTAAGTTCTGTTTTTTAAAAGTGTCTTTGATGTGTGTGTGTGTGTATATATATATATATATATATATGCTCAAATCATGGAAATGTTGTTAAAAAAAACTCATTAATGTGTGATCTTTTCTTTTTCTTCCATTATGTGTATATTTAACTTAAAAACTACTTTCTTTAGGACGTTGGATAGTTATTTGGTCTTTGGTTTTTAGTTTTTGAAAACTAAGCCTACAAACACTTCTCACCCGTAAATTTCTTGTTCTCTAATATACTTTTTATCCATATTTTTAAAAACTAAGCCAAATTTTGAAAACTAAAAAAAAGTAGCTTTTTAAAATTTGTTTTTATTTTTAGAATTTGACTAAGAATTGAACTCTTGTACTCAAGAAAGATGCAAACCATTGTAAGAAAATATAAGGAAATAGACAATTTTTAAAAATAAGAAACCAAAAACGAAATGGTTTCCAAATGGGAGTCTTCATTTTTTGTTTTTGGTTTTTAAAAATTAAGTCTATTTCTTACCATTTTCTTACAATGGTTTGCATCTTTCTTTAGTATAAGAGTTTAATTCTTAGTCAAATTCCAAAACCACAAATAAGTTTTTAAAAACTATTTTTTTTTTGTTGTTGAATATTAAAATTTATTGACAAAATGATGATATATGACATTTGATTATTTTGGCTAGAAATATCCTATTTTAGTTTGATCAAATAAACTAACCCCTAAGAACTTACCTAGCCCCAAAAAGTATCCATCCTATATGAATTGCTAAAATAAAGGAAAATTTTTAAAAATAGAAAAATAAGGTAAACTATTTACACAAAATAGCAAAATTTTTAGATAGTTGTGATAGACGCTGATAGAAGTCTATCAGGGTCTATCAGTGATAGAAATGATAGAAATTTATCACTGATAGATGCTGATAGAAGTCTATCAATGTCTATCAGTGTTTTTTTTACTATTTTATGTAAATAGTTTGACATATTTCTATTTGTAAAAATTTTCCTAAAATAAAAGTCAAATTTGCCACCGATATTGATAGAACATTTTATGTATTATCTTTTTAAATTTGAAGGTTTGATTTCTCACCTTCACATTTACTTAAAAACAAAAAAAAAAGAAAATTAACCGGTCATAAATTGTTTAGATCATGAAAATTAAAATTGGTAAAGATTTAGATCATGTTTGATAATTAACCATTTGGTAGTTTTTTTATAAAAAATTATAAATATTATTTCCACTCGTGATTTGGTTTCTTATATATATCCTACGAGTATTCAAACATATTTTTCAAGATCAAAACCAAGTTTTAGAGGGAAAAAAAAAAGTAGCTTTTGTTTTATGACTTTGATTAAGAATCCAGAGGTGAAAGTCATATTAAAGAATATTTGCAAAGGGAAACAAACACAAATTTCAAAAATAGAAAACAAAAAAATGAAGGCTTGTTTGATACTTACAATTTGTTGTTATTTAAAATTAAGCTTATAAATACTACTTCTACCTATTGTTTTATTTATTTTGTTCTAAAAAAACAAACTTTGAAAACTAAAAAATGTAATTCTTAAAAATTATTTTTTATTTTTTAGAATTTTGTTAAGAATTCAAATATGTTTAGTTAAGAAAGATGAGAAGTATAATAAAAAAAGGTGTAAGAAAAATAAGCACAATTTTATAAAAGAAAAATGAAAAATGAAATAATTATCAAACATGATCAAAGAGGATCTTAAGAGAATAAGAATTTAGTTAGAAAAATTGATATGAGTGTTAGAATGAAAACTATATAATTGTAACCTATTTGAAGATATTTGAGAATTAATTAAGATAAACATAATAAATAAATAAATAAATGATGCAAAATGAAATTAGAAAGGGTTGGAAGTATTGAAAAATATAAATGAAAATAAGGATATATACTTGAATGATATGAGAGACCAAATGATGCCAAGTAAACTCGAATAAGCAATGGGATTTTGTCTAATCTTCTTCCACAACATATAAAGTACAAATTTTGTCATTCCACTTGATGATCCTGCACAAGCAAACAATTACTTTTAACATAACTTTAAAGAAAAAATTGTTACAAAAATTAATAATTAAATTACACATGTAATTCATCTATATATATCTATTTAATTTTTTTATTTTACAAAATAATTTTGATTTTAACAACTTATTGCCTTTTGTTAGTGTTGTAGTGTTGGCTATATTTTTTTGGTGTGGTTCGTGGATGTTGGTAACTTTTTCATTTAAATTGTCCCTTGTCATGATATTCTACGGAATGTCTTACATAGTGTATTTGAATTATTTCTTTTTTAAAAAAAAATTTGTGTGTTCATTTTGAAGGATATTTTCTGTCCTCTAAATCTCGACTAGTTATGGTAATGGTCTAATGCCTTCCTTTTGATACATATATTTAAGGGTTTGTTATTTTGGATTCACTATTGAAGATTATTTGTGTCTTTACTGAGTTTAGCCGAAAAACAACAATTGTGTCAATCTAAGTGATTGGGGAGTGAAAGTTTTGTAGATCTTGAGTTGTTAATCTTGATTATCTTGAAGCATGTCTTACACATGAGAAGGGATTCTCATACTTGGGGTAGCATAAGTTTCTTGATTGAAGTGATCTTCATTTGACAAAGAGAAAAATCGAAGCTATCATTGAGAGGGAGTCTCACACTTTAGAGCGAGCCTAACTATTATTTCACTAAGTTAGGTTGTTCATTTGTCACTGTAGAAGTCTTGTATTTACAGATAAGTCAACGTTGTAACCGCTTAACTATTCTTTAGTGAAATTATCTTTTTTCTCGGGCATACTATCCCAAAGATATAGGTGATATTGCACCGAAATGAGTTATCAGACCTTGTATATCCTTTGAAACATATAAAACTTTTAAATAACTATCTTATAATAAATTTGATATTAAATATTCATTTAAAAAAACTAATGATATTAAATGTTAATATAGAAATAAATGAAATAGTATGTGTACTTGGGTCATTATAAGTAAATCATAAAAAATTAGTACTAATTTACCAAACATCTATATTAATGTTTAAAATTAAAATTTATCGAACATTATTCGGTCACAACTGATTTTTCTAAAAGCACAACTATTAATATCTATTATTTTAAAAATTACATCAATTTCAAAATTTAATCCCTAGACCTATTTTCGTGTAAACATTTTAGATTTATTCACTTATAATTTTAAAAATGACTATTTTAGTCAACCAATTTTTTCTTTAAAATAATTTAATATTTTTATTTTATTTTAGCTCATGATGCCAATCAATTTATTGCTATTCATTTATCACCTAATTCATGTCTCTGTACAACCTACGTGATTGACATCGATGCTCTTATCATTAGATTAACACATATACTCAAAGTCGATAGGATCAAAAATAAAAATATATATTTCAAAAATTTTAAAACGAAAACAAATATTTTGAAAATTAAGATACCAAAATTAGAAAAAAAAAAAGAATTAAAAGATTAAATACTATTGGAAGCCAAGGGGAGAAAAATCAAATATTTTAAAAAATATACCATTTTTCTTCTTCTCAATTACGTTTGTCAATGATAAAAGTTCAAATTGTTAATGTAAAGTTCATATGTTATTAAATTATTGTTTAGTGAAGATCAAAATATATAGGCTATCAAAATTCACACAAAGAAAAAATTTAAAAAGTCATTCAAAAAAAATATATATCGCATGTCAATTTTTTATTAGACAACTGTCTAAGCGGTAGAAATATAGATGCAAACAATACCTAAATATTTCTCAATAAATAATAATTTATTTTTGGAAGGATATTCTTTTTTTTCTTTTGTCTTGTTTTGTTTTTTATAAATGATTTTTTTTTAACATTTTAACTAGACAATATCCAATAAAAAATTTCGAAATTTTAAATTTTAAAATAAAGAGAAATTTTCACAGATAAAAAAAATGTCAAATTATTTACAGAAAATAGCAAAAGAATACTGATAGACATTTATAGACTTCTATCAGCATCTATCAGACTTCTATCATTTCTATTATTGATAGATTCTAATAGACTTTTATCAGCGTCTATCGCAAATATCTAAAAATTTTACTATTTTGTATAAATAGTTTCTCTTATTTTTCTATTTTTAAAAATTCCACTTAAATAAATGATGAAACTTCCATATGTCTTTTTAATATGTAATTAAGTCAAATAGATAAATATACACGCAAATAAAAGGATTAAAAATTAATTACCTTTGGAAGAAGACGTATCCTCCAATCGGAGCTCATCTTTCTTCTCAGCCTCCATAATAAACCCAAAATGTCTAGAACCACCGCCGTTGTCCGTCGAACGTATATCTTTCGCCGGAAAACCTTCATTACTATCACCATCACCATCAACACACACAACACTCACCTCTATTTTCTCCGAATGTATTTCTTTTGTCGAAAATTTTGAATTCTCCGCCGTGAAAACCATTCTTGCAGCTCTATACTCGAACAGAAAAATCAATACATTCACCCAAATTGCGCTCTGAAAAACCACAGTCTGAATCATGAAACTAACCGATGCTTCGCCGTACATCGCCGTCGTCATCGGAAGGCCGATGATGAGGGTATTCGGAAGACAAGACAGAGAGAACAGAGTGATCACCCAATCAAGAGAGGCGTTTTTACAGAGAAATTTCCAAAGAAACAGAGCGGCAAGGAAGAGAAGCTTCTGAAGCGAATCGGCAAGGAAGAGTTTGAGATTAATGGCGAAGAGATTGTTAGTGGAGATTACTTGGAAGCAGAGGAATGGAATGGCTAAAAGTCTGACGAAGCGGTTTATTCCGACGGATTGCTCAGCGGTAAAGAGATTGAACCACCGTACACTAATGTAGGCGATTATTAGCGGGAAGTACATTGGAACGATTGCACCGAGAATGTCGACAACATCCTTGCCGGGGATCATGGCGACGGCGACGGCGGTGGTTTGAAGGTGTTGCTAATGAAGAGAGAAGAAAGGTAGCATTATTTTGTGCTTCACACTCTGTTTTTATAGGCCAAAACAATAATAACCGTTTTTTTCTTTATATGCTTGCAAATTGCATCTACTCTTACCTCATATTTGTTGATGTCATAAATTTTAAAAGAGAAAAACTTAGCTGTGTTAGGTTGTAGATGTATCCGCTGCATAGCCACGTGGTGCAATATGATTGCGCCACTTTTCAACATTTTAAAAAAAAAAGAAAATTCTTCTTCGGTGTTTTCTTTTCTTTTTTCTGCTAGTTGGGTATTGTTTCTTTTTTTAATTTTTTTTCTTCTAATTTCGTAATTTTCCTGAAATAAGAACAAACTTCTCTTCTGTTGTTGGTTGCAGGAGTCACCACTTTTACCAAAAATATCAATATATGTGGCTTCTAATTAAGGTATGGATTTAGATAAAGATATGGGTAATTAACTACCGGAATATTTTATTTTTTATTTCTTTTTTTTTTAAAAAAAAACAAAAAGCATAATAGAGAAGAAGAAGGAAAAAGAAAACCTCCCATTATAAAATGAAAAAAAGAGAGAAAAAAAATATATACTTTTTTAGTCCCTGAGTTTTAAAGAAGGTGTGTGTTTCATAGTAAAGACAAACTTGTTTAGTGTGTCATTCGAATCTTGAACCCTGAAAAGATTGTCATATTTATCTACGAAAGTGCTGAGATTGGTTGTTGGGTAGCAGTCTATGTCTTTTCGCTATATATGTTGGGAGCATAACTCGATTGTGCATGAGCTAGTATTGAAAGCTTTCAATGCTTCATGTGGGAGGATGATTTCCCTATGTGGCTCCTTCGGCTTGCTAAAGGGAGATGTTTGTTATTATTCCAAGATCTTAACCCTTTCAATTTAGCACTTTATTAATGCAATTTAAGAGGCGCTTAGAACAATTTTAAGGTAATTAATGTGGCTAGACAAAATTTGAAAAGATGTAAAACGGAGGTTTAAATGATTAATAGTGGTTCGATCAGTAGACATACCCTACATGCAAAGGAGTTTTAAGCCTTTGTTAGACAATATTATTAAAGATTGATATTAATATAAAAACATGTATCGTTATTGAAGTAATATAAATGATCTAGAGAGAGATTTATAATAAACTAAGAACAAAAGAAAAACGAACTTGGAATGTTGATTTTTGTTGACTCTACTCTTTGACCAACGCGAAAAACAAAATGTCGCCAAGAAGAATATAATTGGACGGCGGCGGAAGCCTAATCAACGTTGGAGAAGAAGAATAACCACCTCAAAGAAAACTCCCTTTCTTTCGATAAAGACAAGAACTAAAAACTAACATAATCTCTCTCCTTACTAAAGTATGAAGCTTTTAATGAATAGTAGTTTGAAATATCTTTTTTTTCTTTTTTTAAAAAAATAGTAGTTTGAAATATGGATATCCATAAAAGTATCAACGTCTCGATTTAATGAAAATATTGATGTAAATTTCAGAAAAAATTATAGAAATAGATGGAAATTGTTATAATTAATTAATAAATTTTTTATTATGGCTTAATTAGACTATAACTAACTATTTTTAATCATAATTTCTATAAAATAAGACAATATTTAGATGTCTAAATGTTTGTGTAATTGTTGATGCGAGAGCATAAATTTAAAAAAGAAATGGAAAAATAGTTATAAATAATATAAAGTTTTAGGAATATTTTGAGGTGAAATGTCTTTAAATTTGAATTATTATATTAATAACTTTTTGCTATAATTTTAGACCAAATGAAACTTTTCATTTTTAATTTCAAGAAATTAGATACATTGGTTTGTTTCTTTATTTACATATATAATTTCAATTTGTGACTTCATAAAACGATATTTTTGAATTTATGTTTGCATTCATTTAATTTAAGTTTTTTTTTTTTTTTTTTTGGGTAAGAACCAATTTCATTTTTCTTTGGTAGAAATAAAATTAAATAAGAAAATTTTGTTGGAAGTTTTGGTTAAGGAGAAAAGGGACATTATAACTTTAATATGAGAGGTAAAAAATTTCATTTGCTCCTATTTGGTCATTTAAAAATAAAAAAATAAAAAAAATAAAGAGAGAGAGAAATTAATTAAAACCATTTCCATAAGCGATGGAACTTAGAAATAAGATATTGGAAGAGAAGATGTAAGTCCTTGAAAGTGTTACGAAAATTGTGGGTATGGTGAGAATGGAAGAAGAGTTTTTTATGGGATTTCTCCTTTGATTTAGAAATTTTCATTTGCTTGTAAGATTGTTCATTTTTTGGTAAGTTTTTAAGAGCGCTTATGGGATTTCTCCTTTGATTTAGAAATTTTCATTTGCTTGTAAGATCGTTCTTGTTGCTTCAAAATAAGGAATATGGAGATTAAGTCTTTAAATTCACTTCAACTTCAAAGACTTTGAAGAAATGGGTTTCACATTAGGCAAGAAAACCAAAGAGTTAATTGTTGAGGAAATTGAATAGAAAATTAAAAGTGTAAGTGAGAGAAGATGGGAAGGAGGAAGAAGAATGAGGTGGAGATTAAAGAAAAAAATAATAATTATAACAATAAGCTATGAACATGAAGAGAATATTTTTTTGGAAGTTGTGGAGAGACAAGAAAGAAAAGTCAAACTAGAAAAGGAAAAAGGAATTATTTTGAATGGATCATTCTTTTAATTAAGAGACAGGAAATTGGTTTAAATGAAAATACAAAATAGTTCCTCAAGGTTGGGAGTGAAAGAAATTAAGATTGAACTAGATTATTTCAAGTAATAAATTAATTAAGGATTGAATTGGACTATTATTCAAGTGTTAAATTGAATTGATATCTCAAGATAAAAAACTCCAAAAATTCGGTGAGTGGTTTATTTTACAAAATATTATTACAGAATTTTATGAGAAAATTCTTATTATATATGATTTGAAGCAAGTGTAATGCGTTCGGTTGATTATGCTATAATTTTCATGTGATTTTCATGATTTTGAATATAAGTATTATTTCGTACATATAATTAGATGTTTTGCATAATTTGACAATTAAGAGATGCTCTATGTTTACTATGAAATCTTGTCTTGAATGGATATGATTTTAATTGTATTTTAAAAGTCACAAGCATTGTTTCAATATGTGATTTTTCAAGTCACTAAAATTTTATCCATGGTACCATGTGTCACGGTATTTTGCCTTTTAGAGGGCTATTGTATGTCACAATCATACTTGAAGTAAGTAGATTGTGACCCCACTAGTGCAGACAGTGTAGTGGCGATACTTGAGTGTTGACACATCTGGCAAAGACAGAGGGTTGAGAGAAGTGTCGTGATACGACTGAAGAGGACGGTACATCATCCAACACACCAAGATAAGTGGGCAAGCATGCCAGGTTGAGCATCAAGCAAGAAGACAAGCATCAGTGATATTAGCAGTGTTAGTGACAAGCTTAGTGGGGGCCAAATGGGGCCCTGGGCCGTGAGCTTAAAAGTAGGGGTTTTGTTGCGAGTTTGGATGAGCGACTCTGGAGTTAGATCCATATTGATGAAGCACGTCGAATTTCATGTCAATCGGAGTTCAAACGGCGTTCTACGCTGGTGATTTTAACAATTTTAAAATCACTCCCACACATGCCCTTAGTGTATGTACTGTGTGAGAAAGATGAAAAATCTTTTGAGAGAAAAAAAAAATGTAAAAAAGAAAATGTGTATGTGAGTGAGAGAGAAAAAGAAAGATGGCTAGGGTTTCTCTGCTGTGTTGTGAATGTCCAAAAAAAAATGCGAAAAACCTCCTATTTATAGAATTTCCAACCCCTTCCTGATTAGGAAAATATAAATCAAATCAAATTTTAAAGGAAGAAAAATAATACATTTAATTTGAAAAGATTTTTATGATTAAAAAAAATAGGTAGTTTAAATATTTCTTCTCAAATTTAATTAAATACAATTTTTCCATAAACAAAAGATTTGATCATTCAAAATTTTATTTTCTCTACACAAAAATATCTTTTATTTGATTAAAACATTAAAAGCTTCAAAATTTTATTCTCCCTAAAATATAAATATGAGGAAAAAAATAATGAAAGTCTTTTATATGAACATAAAAAATTCTAAATTTATTTTCCTAAAATGCAAAAATGAAAAAGATGTTTTTTTTAATTTATTTTATTTAAATAAAAATAATGCATATTATTTTTTTGGTTATTTTTATTTAAAAGCGAGTAAATTCGAAATTAGTGAGAAAGACACAAAATTACACAAAATAAAAAGGAAAATTGTTGTGTATAGAAAAAAACAAAAGTAATTACACATATAAAAAAAAATGGAAAATACAAAAACATGGAGTGCACTTTTTTCTATATGTGTAATTACTTTTGTTTTTTTTCTATTTGTGAAAAAATTCCAAATAAAAATGACGAAATAAAATTCCAGACAAATTTAGGAGTCTACCACAAGCCAAGAAAAAAAGTAGATAACCATCAAATTAAATTAGAAAAAGTAAGATAATATTTGTCTAAAAATCAAATTTATTTAAATAAAGTGGGATGAAGTTTTGTTTCATGAAGTGTTGATCTATGAAGTTTTGTTTCATGAAGTGTCAATAAAACATTGAATACCATCTTATAGTAATAATCAAGTTAACTAATTGAGTTGTATCTTCCTTTTAATAGGCTATTTGATAAAGTATATGATTAATTTGAGAGTTTCATTTTTCTTTTTTAATTTAAATTTATAATAAAGTCTATTGCTATAAGTATGATCATTGAGAAAGTCTTGCACTGTGGAAGGTATAAATAATGATAAACAAAATTCTCTTATTACCCTTAGTCATTTAACAGTGAACGATACTAGTAATGCAACCAAAATTTGTTAGTAAAAATTTAATTTTAGCGACATTTTGAAAAAGAAATTGCAAAAACATATTACTAACAAGTAACAACATGTCATGACGGGCCAACATGAACATAACTCAACTAACATGAACTTATATATCAACCTTGAGGTCTGAAGTTTGGTCCGGCCAACCCACAAATTGTCAAAGAAAAAAAAACATGTGAAGAAACATTGGTAAAACTTTAAGTGACGTTATTATTAACTAGCGGTGATAAAGATAATAATTTTAGGTGACTTATTCTAATGATATCATTGAAAAAGTTTAAAAGCCTTTAATTTTAAATAACTAGCTATATTAATTAATAACAATAGAAGTAGATTTAAATACTACTTTGATTACTATATTAATTTTAAAATATTTATAGTGGTTAGTGTAATTTAAAATTTTGGTTAATTTTGGCATTTGCAATTTTGAGATATAATGTTTATTTTGGTCTTTGTACTTTTAAAAGGTGATCATTTTAGTCCTTTAAATTTAAAAATTAAAAATTAAAATAAAAACGAAAACGAAGAGACAAAAATTGTAAGTTTTTAAAATACAAAAACCAAAATATTGATTTCTCAAAAAAGGAAAAATAAATAAAACTAAAACTAAAAATATTGGACATTTTAAAAGTATAGAGAGAAAAAAAAAAGGTAAGAGTATAGGATCGAAATGATCAATCAAAGTTAAAAGTATAGGACTAAAGGCGTATTCAAACCATAGAATCACTAAAGTCATTATTTTCTAACATATAAAATGATAAAGTCGTTTTTTTCTTTAAACTTCTATATGAGATGGTTGGGATTGAGACTTTTAGAATTGTATAAAGGGTGCTTTATCCACTTAACTCGACTTGACAATAAAATCTATTATTAATCCATCAATGCATATTACAACTATGTAAATTAAAACCTAATTTTCAAGATTCTTTCTCTTTTTACTCTTATATATACAACCAATATACATAATATAGGTCCATCCAAGTATAGTTCTATAGATAAAAGTGTCAATATTATCATTTCAAAGTTTGATGGTTCAATCCCACCCTGCAATTTTGTAACTAAAAAAAATACATACAAACACATATAATTTAGAATAAAAGCTAATTGTGTTAATTAGGTCTTATTTAATAATGATTTTATTTTTTTTGTTTTTTTAAATGTATGCTTGTTTTATCCAAAGTTTTCAATTATGATTGTCATGTTTATTGGACAAATACTTGAATTTTTAGTTAGGTTTTTGAAAACTATTTTTTTAAGTTTTCAAATTTTAACTTTGTTTCTTAAAGAGAAATTGTTTTAAATGAAAAAAATAATGAAACTATTTACTAATATAGTAAAAAGGGCACGTTGTGATGAGTAAACTTTTTGTCATTTTGCTACATTTGTAAATAGTTTTATTATTTTATTATTTATGAAAAAGCCCATTTTTTAAAACATTAGTAGAAAGAAAAAAAATAAAACATAAAAACTTAATTTTTCAAATACGAAGGCGTTTAGTAACTATTTAGTTTTTATTTTTTAAATGTAAGCCTATTAAACACCCTTTCCAATCTCTAAACTTCTTACTTATTATCTAATTTTAACCATCATCGGTTGCCCTAGTGGTAGTGGGAACATCTAAAAAAAGGGTAAGGGGTTGTGGGTTTAATCATGGTAGCCACTTACCTAATTTTGGAAACTAAAAAAAATAATTTTCAAAATTTCTTTTTTTTGTTTTTGAAATTTGGCTCAGAATTCAACTCTCTTACTCAAGAAAGATGAAAAACATGGTAAAAAATTGAGATTAGGAAATGGACTTAAATTTCAAAAAAAAAAAAAAAAAAAAAAAAATCAAATTGTTACCAAACATGGCTCAAATAATTATCATGAAACATGACCTAGTTTTTCAATTTTAATTCATATAAATATAGTTAATTTAAGCGCAACTCAACTCATTTAGATATATAGTTTTGACCAAGAGGTCAGAAGTTTAAATTTTCCAACTCTAAATATTATTAAATAAAAAAAGAAATATAATTAATTGTTAATAAAATGATTGTTATTTAAAAAAATTGTTTGTTCAATACTGTTACAACTATATATACGAAAAGTAATCGGTGTCTTTATTTACTTAGCTATACTCGAATTGATATTGAAAGTGGAGTTTGCACGCAAACACATCATTAGAACATTGTACATAAAAATAAAATAAAATATCTAACATTTAAATAGAATTAAACAAGCCTACATAGACAATAAAAAGCATATTATATATATATGTGTGTGTCTACAAACACAATTGGAGGTGCTTTCTATATATGCTGCCCCAAAAATTCAACTTTTTACTCTTCAGGACTTCCAGTTTGCTTTATTTAAAAATGACCCCCAGAAGCAGATAATAACTCAGAATTATTGGGAAGGCAATCAACATTCCAACAACCACCCTTTCAAAAGATTAAAACACAAAAAACAGTCAAACAAAATATAGACCTAAATACATAGGTGATATCAACATTCTAGATATAAGTTATTAAATAAATGGTACTTTTCTAGAGAAATTATTTTAACGGGTACAATTGCTGAAAAAATATTTATAAATATAGTAAAATGTCACAGTCTATTAGTGGTAGACACTGATAGACATCTATCTTTGTCTATTACTATCTATCAATGATAGATGATAGTAGTTTATCAGTGTCTATCACAGTAACATTTTGTTATATTTATAAATATTTTAGTTCATTTTGCTGTATATGAAAACAACCCTACTTTTAATGGGTTTAGTGTTTCTTCTATAAAAACAATAACATTATGGAATCCAATTTAAACAAGGTTCGAAATGTATTTGATCTAGTATATTTATAAATCATAAAATTAGTTGTAGTTACTCATAAAAATTAATTCATAAAATATTTTTTGTTTTTTTGTTTAACATTATTTTCTTAAAGAAATAATCGTACATATTTTAAATGAGTTTGATTTATAGTATGTATATTATATTTATTATCCTTTTTTTTATCTTTTTAAATGTAATTCTACGTTTTAAATTTGGAAAATTTTCACATATAGAAAAAATGTTAAATTATTTACAGAAAATAGCAAAAAAAAAAACACAGATAGACATTGATAAACTTCTATCAATATCTATCTATACTTCTATCATTTCTATCACTGATAGATCATGATAGACTTCTATCAGTGTCTATCACAACTATCTAAAAATTTTGCTATTTTGTGTAAATAGTTTCCTTTATTTTCTATTTTTAAAAATTCTTCTTTAAATTTTTTGAATACATTGATAAAAAACTAAAATTATTTTTAAAATTTATAAGATTTAAATTATAGAATCTGAAAACAATTTTCAAAAATAGATTAGAGATCGATTATCAAACAGTCAACTTTGTGAATCTCAAAAGTTAAAACAAAATCTAGATGGTATATCCCCTACAAGTTTCATATTTAAATGAAAGGATTATTTTATTTAATTATCCTGTAAATTATGGACCATCGTGATCTTAAGAAAGAATGTTTAGTTTTTAATTTAACAATTACCAAGATTATTTGGTTTTTTATTGAAAAGAAGGTTTTCAAATGCAATATTAAAGGGTATTTAAGATTTGAAAAAAAAAAAGTTTCTTTCTCTATATCAAATATTGTCGAGGGACTCAATTACTATATAATATGTATTAATAATTAAATATTAATTTTAAAAGATTTATAGTTTGAATCCTTACTCCTATTGTACTACAAAAGACGAAATCAATAATCTTAAATCTTTAATATGGTTACCTTTTTTTTTTTTAACCATATTAAAGATTTAAGATTAAATTTATATCTACCCAAAATTTATACCCTACGTTTTAATATCCTACCCAAAATGACTCGTTTATTATATATATATATATATTAAGTACAACAAATATAAAGTATAGAGTAATTTATAAATATAGCAAAATTTCACTGTCTATATCTATGTCTATCTATAGTCTATTGTGACACAGATAGTTGTCTATCGCAGTGTATCACAGTCTATCACAAATAGACAATAAAATTTGGTTGTATTTATAAATATTTTTAACATTTTATCATTTAAAATAATTTCCCTCAAAATTTAACTTTGGTATTTGTCAAAGCTTTAACCATACGATTATCTTTTAATTAATGGAATGCATATAATGAAAATTGCTAAAAAAATGTAGGAATAATTTTGGATGCAATAAACACTTACGAAGTACTCAATACGTTTGGATGAACATTGTATTCCTTAGCCAATACGAATGAAACAACTCCTTGAGGAAAAGCAGCCTAAACATAATAATTAAAAAAAAAAAATTAGAATGAATATATATATATATTCTTTTGAGTTAGTTTTTTTTTTTATTTAGAAATATATTCTTTTGAGTTGACTTAAAAAATATAATTATTGATGTCTTATCCATTGAACTTTACCTATAAAATTATATTATAAATATAATTTTAGTCTAACATTTTTATTTCTATGTAACATTGATTAACATAAATCAATAATGTAATATACTTTTGCTATATCTAAAATATTTTTTTTAAAAAAAAAATTACCAACCACTTTCTTGCCTCTGGACCTTTTGATCGAAGGTATATGTCTTCTTAACATGTTGAGTTGTTTAGGTTTATCTTTTTATCATTGTTGTATTCTCACATCTAACAGTGTTAAAATATTGAGTTTGGTTCTTATGCTTAATTTTTTGTTGTTTAATTTTGTTTAAAAAAAAATCATAGACAACAATTTTTTCAAATTTAATGCCAAATTTAATACACCTAAACTATTAGAACAAAAACTTACTTATCAACACGAGTACAGCTCATATATAATCAAGGGTTTTCTATACTAATAGTCTAATTAAATAGGCCAAATTACAAGAATGACTTAAATCTACCATTTTTTTATGAATAGTCTAATATGTTACAATATTACATAAAAATCAAGCTCAAAAGTCCATAATATCCCATTAATTTCTAGTGTTTTTATTTTTTTAAAAAAAATTGAAAAGACACAAATATGGAAAAGAAAATATGGAAATTATGTGTCTTAAATAGTTTTTTTCCAAAATTTTCAAAACTCATCACAAAAGGAAATTTACATTTTCATTAAATTTATGAGATTTTATTCCTTCCCTAATTTGTCTTATAAAATTTTAATTTTGACTCAAAATTCAGGATCTTTAATTTCGATTGATTGCATTTAATACATAATTATAGTACCAAATCTTAATTTTCATTTAGTTTTTTTTATATATACCAGGTTTATTTCAAATATATACAACGTTATTTCAAATATATACCATGTTTATTTCAAAAATATTTAGAACAATTATAGATTTAAAGTTGTTATATAATATATACCCTATATTATAATATTGGTCTCATTTCTATTAAGAAATACATTTCATTTACTTTGTCACATCTATCCACGTATATTTAGTCATTTTGCACATATATGCCTCATATTGTATAATAATAATGCTAGGGCAAATCGCAAAATTAATACTTTGTTGAAGAAGTTTCATAGCATGTGAATAATTTTGGGAACATAACCACCATGACATATTCCTAAAATTGAGGGATAGATAACATATTTGTTAACGAATAAAATAAGAATAAATTAAATGAAAAACTCATTAATGATGATATATTTCGAAATTAATGATTAATATAAAAAAAAATCTCTAAATAATTAATATTAAATTCATTTTGTTTTCCTTTAATATTTTAATTATTAAAATAATATGAAAAATAAATAAGAAAGAGAGGTACTACAAGGATAAATTTGTCCAAAAAAATTGCAAAAATCTAATTATGAAATATCGTTCAAGTTTAGGTTATTTATGAAATATCGCTGATGAAGTAGGTTAATTGTTTAAATCTTTCTATAATCAATTAATATATCAGTAACTTAGATGGGCCTAATTCAAATCTCTGTCTTTATTTGAATTATATTCTTAACAAAGAATTAAAAAACAATTACGTAAGGTTAAAAAGGAAATTGTATTGAATGAAATAACAATTAATATGGAAGTTTAAAGAGTAAAATAGAACCTGAATGATAGCAGTATGTAATGCAATGCCATGAAGGTTGACGAGTTTGGAAGTGGCAGCTATGAGCATGGGACTAACGAGGAACCGAACGAGCAAGGCAGAGGCAGCCTCCGACAACGAACAAGCGATGATGTTTGGTTGTGCTGCCATGAAAATGCCCAAGCTAAACATGGAGAGAGCTTGGCCTGTGTCTGATAACATTAATACACATCTTTGCAATAATGTTGGCATTTTTACGTCATATCTGCATTTCATGCATGCATTACTTATTACAAATTTTTAACTTATAATTTTGAACAATGGAAGGGAATTAATAAGAGATATCAATGCTTTGATTGGAATTTGTTTTTGAAAAGAATTAGGGTTTTGTTAACGAGAGGCTTGGTTGAAAATGCTTTTGTTTTTGTTTATTTACTTTACATTTTGTGTTTCTTGGTTTTGCATAATGCAAAATTAAAGAGACAGGAAAATGTGTTTCAAATGTTAAAATTGTTTGTGATTTTTTTCATTTTTTAAAATATATTGTAGATTTTGTAAGTGCTTTATTTATGTACTTGAAAATTGGAAAAAAAAAAATTGAATTTATATTTTGTTTCTAGTGTAATTGCTTTAAATGACAAAACTGTTGAAAATATTTTTAAATGTAGTAAAATGTTACGATAGACATTATTACACACTAATAGACATCGATAGATGATAGTAGTCTATCAGTGATAAACAATAACATTTTGCTATATTTGCAAATATTTTGGCTCATTTTGCTATATTTAAAAACAATCCTTGTTTTTAATATCAAAATTTGTAAACAATTAATTTCAAGAAAATTCTTTAAAATAATAAATTAAAAATAGAGCACAATTTTCAGATGGATATGTTTTCAGAAATAAATAAATAAATAAAAAATAAGGTTGTTTGGAAGAAAATAAGGGATATGGGAAACAATATCGTAGTTTTGACAAAAGAATTCAATAAAAAGAAATTTTCATAGCTAGAAAAAATGTCAAATTATTTACAGAAAATAGCAAAAGAAAAAAAATACTGATAGACATTGATAGACTTCTATCAGCATCTATCAGTGATAGACTTCTATAATTTCTATTATTGATAGACTTTGATAGACTTTGATAGACTTCTATTAGCATCTGTCACAACTATCTAAAAATTTTACTATTTTAGGTAAATAATTTCGCTTATTTTTCTATTTTTAAAAATTTTCCTTCAATAAAAGTATTTTCAAAATAATATTTTGAAGTATTTTCTCCATAGAATATTACCAAGAAAACCTATGTCGTAGAACAAACGAGGTTGTTTTTCCTTCTAAGAAGAACTAAGTACATATATTTCTTTGTGATTTGAATATCCAATAATATCATTAAAGTCTTTTCTCATCATTTTATCATACATAAATGTTATGGACACTCAAATTCTATTTTGATTTTTTAAGCTTTTTAAATCAGAGTTTCAATATCCTCTCACTAAGTTCTTTTTAATTGGCTCAAGAAGTTAAAATCTATGTCAACGGTTACGTATATTTGATTTTTTTTTTCAATCAAATATTTACGATTGTTAAATATTAAAATTTATTGACAAAAGACACGACTGTTTTTAAATATAGTATAAGGAGCCAAAATATTTTTAAATATAGCAAAAGGACGCTGTCTAAATAATAATAAACACTGATATATATTTATTAGGAAAATATTTTCAGTAGTTTTGTCATTTAAAACAATATCTTATATTTTGTTAATTTTTGTTAATTTGGGTAGAAATATCTTATATTTTAATTTGATCAATTGGACCACTTTACATGACCTAATTACCCCAACACTTACCCAATCCCATAAAATCTCGATCCTATATGAATCGCTAAAATAAAAGTCAAATTCGGACAAAATGATATTCTCTCCAAAATTGAAGGTTCTATTTCTCACCTCTAGTTTTAATGAACTTTATATATATATAAGAAAAAAAGGTTAAATTATAGAAAAATATCTTTTAACGTTGTACTTCGTGTAAAAAATATCCTTGAACTTTTAAATATTTCGATAATATCCTTCAACTTAAAAATCTTCAAAAATACCCTTGTCACAGTTAGTAATAGATGGAAACGTTAGTACTTTGTTTCAAAAATACTCTTGAACTTTCAAAAGTTTCAATAATACCCCTAAACTCAAAAAAAAAAAAAAAAAAAAAAAAAACTCTTTACAGTTAGTATATAGACAAAAACCATTAATATCTCACTTTCGAAATATCTTTGAACTTTCAAAAGTTTCATTAATACTTTTAACCTTTAAAACAAATTAAATAAATAATGTCCCTACCATTAGTATAGTCAATTTCTTTGAAGTTATCTTACCTTTTTTTTTTTTATATAGATACTCTCATTTTTCTCCCGTTTGTCAAAATTTTATATCAATTTTCTCAGCGACCAAACATAAACTAAAACTTCAAGTTAAAGCATAAAATCCCACAAAATCTCACACAAAATTCAGAAATCAAAGTCTTCATCACTACAAATTTGGTAATGCATATGTTTTCTTTCTTTTCCGATCTCCTACTAACAATATTTGTCCTCAAAATTATGATCCAAATCTCAATATATCTCTCATTCTCAACATGTCTCTCTTTTTGTGTATTAAACTCAAACGACATATTAACGCACACTCAACTTACTATTAACGTACAATCTTGTTAGAACATTTAAGTCCTATTATCCCTTAGTGGTTTCATGTTTACATTTTTCTTCTTGTTGTAGTCTATATTCCTTAATTGAAGGTTCTTTTTAGATAAAAAAAAATTAAAGGTCAAGTACTTAACATAAAGCAACAAAATCAGTAACAAAAAAAGAATCAAGGGATGAGGGAGACAAAGAATATTGGAGCAAGAGGGTATTTAAGAAGAGAGGAGAAAAAAAGGAAAAATAGAGAAGTGTTAGGTCATAAATTGAAGTATGGAGAGAGAGGAAATAGGAGGGGAGATGATAAAGTATAGATAAACAGCTAGCACATTTTTAACTTTTTTTTTTTTAGGTTAAAAATATTAGTGCAACCTAAGAAAGTTTAGAAGTATTTTTGTAATGAGATACTAAATGTTTATGTGGATATTTTTAAAGTTTAAGGGTATTTTAAAACTTTTTTTTTAAAAAGTATAAGGGTATTTTTGAAACTTCTGAAAGTTCAGGGATATTTTTTAAACAAATTAAAGTTCTAACAGTTTTTGTCCAAAACTAATGATAAGGGTAATTTTGAACATTTTTTTAAAAGTTTAAGGTATTTTTTTATCTTTTCAAAAGTTAAGGTATCTTTGACACAAAGTACAAATTAAGGGTGATTTTTATAAATTAGCTTAAAAATTGCTAAAATAAAATATGTTTATAATTTATAAATGCATGCATCATACATACAAACACTGAATTATTTTAATATTTAATGATAATAAATGATGAAATGATAATTTTTAAAGATTTAGACCATGTTTATTGTAAAAAAAATTAATATTTAGACCATGCTTTGATAATAACCATTTAGTAATTTTTAAAAAACAAACTTATAAATACTATTTCTATATGTGATTTTTTTTAAATCTCTGCATCCTATAAGCATTATTTTCAAAATTAAAGTCAAGTTTTGAAAAAAAAAATAGTTTTTGTTTTTAAAAATTGGTAAAGAGACCAAATGTCTTTTTAAAGAGAGATAAAAATCATATTAAAGAATTGTGAGGTAACACACAAATTCCAAAAATAGATAATCAAATGTTTAGGAGTATATAAAAAAAAATTAGGGGAACTTTAAAACTATATATATGTATATATTTAATTATAAATGCTTGGTATTTTTTTCTCTAAAAATTTTGCTAATTAAAAATTCAAATGTTTAGTTAAGAAAGATAAAACTATGATAAGTTATAAGAAAACAAACGAACAATCTAAAACTAAATAATTATCCAGACGAAATTATTATATCAAATAGGACTTTAATTAGGAATAAGAATGAATAAGAATTTAAATTAGAAAAATTGAAATGATTGTTAGAGTGAAAACTATATAATTTTAGCCTAATTGAAATTGTTAAAGAAAATTATGGCTTAATTATATTTTCCTTTCTTGTATTTTCCTTTTCTGCTATTTTTTTTTTGTTAGGGTGTCTATTTATTATGCAATTCTTTATATTCTAGTTAAGTTATTATTCAAGAATATAATATACAAAATTCACATGGTATCAGAGCCATAAGTCTTAGGGTTTTATACTTTTCGATCTCTGCCTTCATTGACAGTCGGTTGATGGAGGCAGACCATAAAGTCTTGTCGTCGTTATACGGCTGACTGTTCACCCATCTCTGTCTCTGTCACTGATTTTGTTCTGTTTTTAGATTTACGTTTGTGGATCTCTATCCCGTTTTCAGATCGGATGTTTTTGGGTTCTGTTTCAGATATTTGTTTTCAGTCTAGAAATTCTTAGTGGATCTCTGTGTTTAGGTCCAAAAGTGTTTTGTGGGTATCTATCTCCAACCCAAAAGTAGTTTGTGGATCTCTGTTTCCGGCTCAGAAGTCTTTCGTGGTCTCTGTTTCCAGCCTAGATATGTCGTGATTTGGTTCAAAAGTTTTTTTCAGTTTTTGTCATCGATTTCTCTCAGCGCTTCACAAACTCAAGTCTACTATCTTGAGTTTGAGGAAAGGTGTTAAAAAAAAATTATGGCTTAATTATATTTTCCTTTCTTGTATTTTCTTTTTATGTTATTTTCCTTTGTTAGAGTGTCTATTTATTCTGCAATTCTTTTGTATTCTAATAAAGTTATTATTCAGAAATACAATATACAAAATTCACAGAAAATATTTGAGAATTAACATGACATAAATAAATAAATGATGCAAAATTAATTGGAAGTATTGAAAAAAAAAGGAAAAGGAAAATAAGGATATATACTTAAATGATATGAGAGACCAAATGATGCCAAGTAAACTCGAATAAGTAATGGGATTTCTTCTAATCTTCTTCCACAACATGCAAAATACAAGTTTTGTCATTCCACTCGTTTTTCCTACACAAGGAAAAAAAGAAATTACTTTAAAATAAAGGAAAATTATTATAAATTAAATTATACAAATATAGAAAACTTTCACGACCACGATAAAAAAAATCCAAATTTATCCTTCCATATCCATTTTTTCACATTTATTCTCTAATATAAACTAATTGATTCAATTTTTTATTACAATTTTTTTTTTAACTTTGATCAAATATTTTAGATTAAACGAAGTTATTTTCAATTTAAAGCCTATAAATTTTTAAATAATTATCTTATAATAAAATTGATACTAAATATCGATTTAAAAAATAATGATAATATCAATACAAAATAATTGAAATAATATGTCTACTTGAGATAATGTCTATTTTGGTCATTATAGCTACATCACAATAGTTTAGAATTAATTTACCAAACACCTTAATATACCTTTTTAGGTTTAAAATTGAAATTTAACCAACATTATTTTTACTTCATGTCATAGCTTATTTGTTATGAAGCATAGCTACTAGTAATTATTTTATAAGCTATACCAATTTCAAACTAAGCTTAAGTCCAATTTTGGTCTAAAAATTTTAGATTTATTTTCCCCTATTATTTGAAAATAACTATTTAGTTTTCAAACATGACCAACTTCTGCCTTCAAAATAATTTTCAAAATGTCTATTTCAGCTCATGCACTTAAAAAAAAAAAAAAAAAAAGTCAATCAGTTTATGCTCATTTGGTAACTATTTAAGCCTCATTGATAATCATTTAGTTTTCTATTTTTAGTTTTTGAAAATTAAGCCTACAAACACTCATCTTACCCCTAAATGTCTTGCTTTCTTATCTACTTTTTACCTATATTTTAAAAATCTAAAAAAGTTGCTTTTAAAAACTTGTTTTTGTTTTTGAAATTTGACTAAGAATTCAACTATTGTACTTAAGAACGATGCAAACCATGGTAAGAAAATATAAGGAAATAGGCTTAATTTTCAAAAACCAAAAATTAAAAATGAAATGATTACCAAACGAAGTCTTTTTAGTTTTTTAAAATTAAACTTATAAATACTCCTTCCATCTGTAAGTTTCATACTTCATTATCTACATTTTACAAATGTTTTCAAAAACTAAGACAAAGTTTGAAAACTAAAAAAATAGTTTTTGTTTAATAAATTTAGCTAAGAATTCAATTCTTGCACTTAAAAAAGAGGCAAATCAATATAAAAAATTGAGAAAAAATATGCTTAATTTTCAAAAATTTAAAAACAAAAAAATGAAATGGTGGTCAAACAAGCATTAGTTATTGCTATTCCTTTATCACATATTATCCACCCACCTAATTCGTGTCTCTACCTGGCTCAAATAGATGCTGGATATGGCAAGAACTAAAATAATTGTTTTATTTAAAAAAAAATTAGAGTAAACAAAAATATTTTGAAAATCAACATACCAAAAATAATTAAGGAGCCGTTTGTTTATTGGAAATGTAGATAACCAGAATCTTAGATGCTTGGAATTATAAATAATGTCTGACATATTTATATTACCATGTTTGTTTTGTAGGAATATTTTTACAGATATTTGGGAATATTTTGATGACGATGTTTGTTTTGTAGGATTTCTACTCAGGAATGTCTTAAATTTACATAATGTTCCAAGAATGCCCTTACGACTATTTATTAATTTACAATTAATTTGATATAATTTGAACTTATATAACATATTTCTTTTTATCAATTTAAACTTCTTTTTAAATTAATACAATTTATATTATTTTCATATGTTATTTTTTAACAAAATAATATATCATAATTTAATAATTTTTTATTAAATTATTATTAATTTATATTTAAAATTGAATATCTTATTAAAAAGTAATAAGAATTACGACCTAACAAAAAAAATAGAAAAATTTTTAAAAATAAAAAAATAAGAGAAACTATTTACACAAAATAACAAAATTTTTAAATAATTATGATAGACGCTAATAGAAGTCTATCAGGGTATATCAGTGATAGAAATGATAGAAGTCTATCCATGTCTATCAGTGTTTTTTTTTTTTGCTATTTTCTGTAAATAGTTTGACATTTTTTTCTATATGTGAAAATTTTCCAAAAAAATATGATATATATGGTTGACAATATTTCATTTAATTATATAATGCAAAAAAATTATATATATATATATATATATATATAAATGAGGATGCCCACAACTCGAGAATCTGGAAAACCCATGTGTCCTCCGAAATTCTGCAGATAACCTTTGTCTGAGCATCATAGGATGTCTGGGAATCTCCAGATGCTAAGACATCTTAGCATACCACAAAACAAATACGGTAATCTAGATGCCCACTCTATGAAAATTTAAGATGCCCGCGAAACAAAGGGCTCCTAAAAGATTACATTTTGTTTTTTTTTTTTTTATATAAATTAGAAGATTAAATACTACTAGGAAGCCAAGAGAACAGAATAAAATATTTTTAAAATTTCATTAACCATTATGAGATTTAAAACTTTAAGATGATCCTCAATCTTGTTCTGGTTCATAATTTTAAAAATTCAAAGTTTAAATTGTTAAAGTTGATATATGTTTTTAAATTAATGTTTAGTTGAAATCATTTTTAAACAAAATATATAGGCTAAAGCTACACTAAGCAAAATGAACATTATTTTTATTTCTTTAACGAGTATATTAATTTAAAGAAATGGCAAAATTTCAATATTTTATTTATATAATTTAGCCAAATATGTAAATGCACTTTAAGAATTAACTGTAATACCTTTGGAAGAAGGATTATCCTCCGATCGGAGATTATTTCCCTTCTCAGCTTCCATAATCCGCCCTAAATGTGCAGAACCACCACCGCCTTCGGCCGGACGTATCTCTTTCGCCGGAAAACCTCCATTACCATTACCTTCAGAACCAATTTCACCATCGCCATCAACAGACACAAAACTCACCTCTGTTTTCTCCGGAAAAACCTGCGTCAATCCACTCAAATCCACCATACCACACTCTCCGCCACCGCTCCTCCGTTCCTCCGCTGCCGCCGTGATAATTAGCCTCGCAGCTCTATACTCGAAGAGTACAATCAACACATTGATCCAAATCGCATTTTGAAAAACCAGAGTCTGAATGATGAAACTAATCGATTGTTGACCGTACATCGCCGTCGTCATCGGAAGACCAATGATGAGCGTATTAGGAAGAGAGGATAGAGAGAATAGAGTGATCATCCAATCGAGAGAGGCGTTTCTGCAGAGCAATTTCCAGAGGAACAGAGCGGCGAGGGAGATGAGCTTCTGAAGCGAATCAGCGGCGAAGAGTTTGAGATTAATGGTGAGAAGGTTGTTGGAGGATATTACTTTGAAGGCGAGGAAGGGAATGGCCAAGATTCTGACGAAACGGTTGATTCCGGCGGATTGCTCGGCGGTGAAGAGGTTGAACCACCGTACAGTAATGTAGGCGATTGTTAGCGGGAAGTACATGGGAACAATTGCGCTGAGAATGTCAACAACATCCTTGCCGGCGATCATGGCGACGGCGGCGGTTTGAAGGTGTTGCTAATGAAGAGAGAAGAAAGGTAGCATTATTTTGTGTGTTAAGTTTAATTCGTTTGTGCTTCACACTCTGTTTTTATAGCCATCCAAATTGCATGTACTCTTTACAAAATATAACTAAAAAGAAAAATCAATATATTATGTAGCTAATTAAGTATTTTAGTTTTAATTGAAATTCAAATCTCTTACCTCATATTTGTGATGTCATAATTCTAAAAAGTTTAATATTTACTCTGATTTCTATATTTTTGGCTTTAGTTATATTGCCAAACTTTTATTCACCTTTTGGTTTATGCAGTTTCAAAATGTTTAATTTACACTTTAAAAAAAATATGATGATTAGATATTATATTAAATTTGTCTTCACCGCTTAAGCAACATACTATTAGGTTGATTCAGGCTGTCATGGGTTCAAAAATACATCCACCATTAGTTTTAGATGGAAACTGTTAATATTTTGTTTAAAAAATACCCTGAACTTTTCAAAAGTTTTAAAAATACCCTTAAAAGAAAGTTAAAAAAATACCTTCACCGTAAGTTTATGAACAGAATTAAAACCTCGTTGCAAAAATAACTTTAAAATAAAATAAAAATTAAATTGCTCATAACACTAATATGGTGATCGATTTGTTTGAGGTTTTCTTAAGTTCGAAAAAAATGAACTTTAAAACAAATTATATAGATATCCTCATTTTTTTTCATAGATATTCTCATTTTCCTCCAAATTTTTCAATTCTCAACTTACACCAATTTTCTCACCAACCAAAAATTTTAAGTTAAAACATAAAATCCCATTAGATCTCACAAAATTCTAAAATCAAAATCTCCCCTTAAACATACCAAAACGATAAATAGTCAAATAACAACGATGTATTCAGTTACTAACACACACTGAACTATTTTTTTTTTTTTTCGTTTTGGTATGTTTAAGGGGAGACTTTGATTTTATAATCGTGTGATATTTTATGGGATTTTATGTTTTAACCTAAAAGTTTGGTTGGTGAGAAAATTGGTATAAGTTAAGAGTTGGAAAATTAAGAGAAAATAAGAGTATCAATATGAAAAAGACGAGGATATCTATTTTCAGGAGGATATCTATATAATTTGTTTTAAAATTCATTCTTTTCGAACTTAAAAAAACTTCAAACAAATTGATCATTATATTAATGTTAGGAGCAATTATAAACTTTTTTTTTTAATTTTAAAATTATTTTTACAATGAGGTATTAACAGTTTGTGTTCATATAATTATGGTGAAGGTATTTTTGAACTTTTTTTTAGTTAAGGGTATTTTTGAAACTGTTGAAAAGTTCAGGGGTATTTTTTAAAAAAAATTTTAATGATTTCCATCCAAAACTAACGGTAGGAGAATTTTTGAAGTCTTTTTGAAAGTTTAAAAGTATTTTTTAAACTTTTGAAAGTTCAAGGGTATTTTTGACATAAAGTGCATAGTTTATGAGCATTTTTTATAATTTAGCCCAAAAAAATACACCATTATAGTCTTTTTATTTTTAATTTTATTTTTTTAAGAGACCAAAATGGCTACATTTTAAAAGTTGGACCAAAATGAATCAATGTTGAATACGAAGAAACCAAAATAAAATTTTTGAAAGTACAAAGACCCAAATGAACAAAAAGAGTATTTACACCTTCTAAAAGCTAAATAAACAAGAGTTTGATTGATAAGTAATTAATCTGAATTTTATTCTATGTTTTTGGATTCAAGTTCATCCATTTTGATTTTAATTTTGAAATTTTAAAATGCACAATTATATTAAGATAAGAGAAAAAAAAGTTGTATGATATGATGTTACATATTATAAGCTCCAATTTTCAAGTGTCATATCATATCTCTAACACACACAATACCAACAATTTTTTTTGTCTTTCAAACTAAAGTTAAAAGTATTTTTGAGATATTAGCCAAAATTTTGAAAAGTCCTTGTGTTTATTCTTTAATTTCAAAATTGAAAACTAAAACAAACAAACAAAATTCTTCCCTTTGGAAAGGTTGCAGTAAATAAAAATATTATTTTTAAGAAAATTATTATAAATAGAAAAAATATCAAGTTATTTACGAATATAGAAAAGTTTTACTGTCTATCAGCAATAAATTGCGATAGAATTCAATCGCTTCAGCAATAGACAGTGATAGAAGTCTATCACTCCCGCGATAGAATGATCTATCGCAGATAGATAGTAATTTTTTTTTTTATATTTATAAATAGTTTAGCTCATTTTTTTATATTTAAAAACAACCATTTTTTAGATATATTTTTTTTTATTTTTTCACTCTTGAGAAAAGAGAAAAATTAATCAATAAATTAAACTTTCACCAAGTAATGTTTTGATATGTGCTTTATCTTTATTTTAGACATCAAGCATACAAGTGAGGTTTTATAAATGGATGGATTACAATAAATTTAATCATATCAATATTTTTATAATTAATTGTATACTTTTAATTCAGTGGTAAGAAATTTAAATCTTCCAATCTCATATGATGTTAAATTCAGGAAAATTATAACGAGTTTAAGGGATATAATTGTCAATCTAAACATAACTAAACTTAAATAAGATCACTAATTATTATATCAAAGTGATCTTATCACCACACAATTGTTCAATTCAACAGTAAAAAAAAAAGGTAAAAAATTTTAGAATCTAAAAACTAAATAGACAAATTATAAATGAAAAGTTTAAGGGTCTGTTTGGTAAGCAATTCAGATTCTGTTTTATGTTCTCAGATTCACTAAGTTAAGCGAATATTTATTTAGTAGGCAATTTGAATTCTATTTTTGAAAATTGTTTTCAGGTTCTATGATTCAAACAATGCAAATTTTGAAAACAACATTTTTGTGTTTTTAGTTTATCCAAATTTTGAATTTGATATTTTAAAATGCAGAATTATACTAAAAAAGATTTTAAAAAAATATTAACAAATATAGTATTTCATATTATAAACTCAATTATTAATGTTAAATTAAAATATGTAATATATTGTATGTAATATGATATTACAAAATAATATTATACAAATTTTTAACATAAAATAAGTTCATAAATTAATTTGTAGTAGTTTATATTTAACCTAATATTTAGTGAGTTACTATAATTAGTCTTATGGTTTATAAATATATTATCGAACACATTTAATTTTGAAAAATTGTTTACATTGAAATTTAAATTATGAATTTTCTACCAAACACATATATTAAAACATGAAATACAACTCTATTTCCATTGAATCCCTTGTTTTCAATTCTTTGTTTTCAGATTGTCTGTCAAACAGAACCCAAGCTACTTGTTAAATTGTAAATTTGACCTTATAATTTGAAGAAAGTAAGAATTTAGTCTATAAATTACTTATGAGGTTTTATTATACCACAAGGACTAAATTCTAACTTTCAAAAACCATATAAACTAAATTATAATTTTTTATCATTAACTATCCCGGATTGGCTTAGTGGTAGTGGGAACATAAAAAAAAAAGAGCACAGGGAAAAAGGGTAGGATTTAATATTCTACGAGTTTCTTTGTAGGATCAGGCTAGTTGTCTTGTGAGATTAATCAAAGTGCGCACGTAAGCTGGCCTCAACACTTGGTATAAAAAAAGTAATCATATTTGACCATTTAACCTAATATATTTAAGCAAATTAATAGAAATGTACATATTTAAGGGAAAGAAAAATCTCAAATTCCAAGGAATGAAATGAGGAAAACAAACATCTCCTAGTTAATTTCAGTTACAGAATCTCTCTTTTTAACTAAATGAATTAAGAAACCATAAATGTTCACACATAATTTAGTGAAGAAATTATTAAACATTCATTGATTTTAGGAGATGTGGAAGGCATGCAATCACCCAAACCCTAATGGGTCTATGTTTGTTTGACCAAAAAATGAAGACGAACAAGTTCAATGAATTTGAAAAAGACATTGCATTCGTTTTAAAGAAGCCACATGGCGATTGATGCATGAAAAAAGATATGACCAAATTAAATTTGCATGCAATGAAATATAAAAATTTTTTATTATTGGAAATATATATTTATAAAACGTGTCAATAAGAAGGATTTGAAATTTTGATACATTGTTGCTCATAAAATATATATATATATATATATATTAGAAACTACATTTGGAATAAAGTTCTTTAGAATTTTTGTGAAAGAAATTATAACCTTAGAATGGTGTCCTCAGTATCCAAAAAAAAATTGGGACTCAAACAAAACTTAGTTTTTAGAATAATTGTTGGAACTTTTAAAATAATGACTGGCAATAAAAATCAGTTGTGACATGAAGTAAAAATAGTGTTTGGTAAATTTCAATTTTAAACCGAACACAACATATATTGATGTTTAGTAAATTAATACTAATGGTGTGTTTGAAATACATTTTCAAGTGTTTAATTTAAAAAATAAGTCATTTTGGAAAATAATTGGAGTGTTTGCAACCACTCAAAATAGATTTTGAAGTGTATTTTTAACCATTTTTATCAAAAGAGTTTAAATAAAAATGTGTTTTTTGAAAATCCCTTTTTTCTCAAGTCAATCCAAACGAGTCCTAAATTGTTGTGATAATAGTGATCGAAATAAATATACTATTGCAAAGTTCATGGATATGTTTTTTTTATTTTAATTAACCAAAAGACTAAATTTAGGGTCGAAAAATGGCCAAAATAAGATAGTGTTTTTGAAAAATGACCAAAATGGTTTCAATTTGAAAAAATGCCCAAACAACTAAATCCTCTACTTTTTAAAATCTAAAAATGGACAAATATATCCTTATTGATTTGATGGTGGGTTTTAAGCCAATCTAATAAATTAAAAATAATATATAATAATCTTAACAAACCAACCAAAAAACTTGTAAAAATATCTAAATTTACTATGACTAATTTAACAAACTAAAAAATAATGTTTTTGGAAGAAAAAAAAAAGACTTTAGAAAGTCCTAGATATGGAAAATTATGGGAAAATACCTTGTATAGAAATAACTGGAGTGTTTTTTATCTCTACCTCGCCCCTTCCTAAAATTTTTAGAATATAAAGATTATAGGAATATGTAGTAAAAAAAATTTAAAAATAATATTTTTCAATCTATTCTTGACACTAAAATATTGTAGGATTAAATAGATTGGCTCATGAAATTATTCGAGGTGCGAGCAAACTTACATAAACACTTACGAATATCATTTTTTATTTTTTATTTTTATTTTTACCAATTCCTAAAAATGTTTGGCTTCGATCTTTGGAAGTCTCATTTATACACTATGTTTTATCCCATAACACAAAACTCTTTAATGTTTTAAAATTATAGGTTTCAAATTGAAACTTAATCGAAAACATACTAATTGAAACTTTAAAAAATCCAATGACCAAAATGAAACTTGGAATGAAACTTTTAAAACTATATAATACAATGACCGACCCTACAACAGGTGGGTTGCCAACTTACCCGTAGGATATTAAATCTTAAGTAGGTGGGCCATCATGGATTGAACCCACAACCCCTTTAAAAAATCCAATGACCAAAATGAAACTTGGAATGTGACCAAATTTGTTGTTGTTTTTTTTTTTTTATATCTGTGAGTGTTCGGGCTAGCTTACACACACTTCGACTAAGAGAAGTTACACACTTCGACTAAGAGAAGTTACCCGACCCTACAACAGGTGGGTTGCCAACTTACCCAACTTACTCGTAGGATATTAAATCTTAAGTAGGTGGGCCATCATGGATTGAACCCACAACCCCTTAGCCCTTTGGCTATTTTTGGATGTTCCCACTACTACTAGGCCAATCCATGATAGTTTACAATGACCAAATTGAAACTAAAACTAGAAAACATGTTAAACTATAGCAACTAATTAATTGATACTATACCCCCATACTATAAGAACTAAATTTGTAATTTAACGAGAGAGAGGAAGAAAAAATCTCAAGAAAGTTGATCCTAAAATGAGTGGAGAGATTAGAACAGCCAGCCATTTGAATATTAGTAGAGCATTCTAATTTGTCTAATCACAAACCTCAAGCAATGCACAACAGTTGGTGAGAATCATATTGAGTGGCTTTTCAAACATGGGAACATCACTAGTCCTCACCAAAGACTTGCAATTTGTGGCACATAAACCTTCACTCAGCTCACTCAGTTTCAACAGCCCACAAATATCATTCCCCAAAACCTTCAAATTATTTGTTGCCCCAAGATTCAAATTCTTCATCTCACTTAAGCTCCCAAGCTCAATTGGAAATTGACTCAAGATTGCAATTTTGTAGATTCAACTCTGTATGGAAGAATTAGGGATGTGCATCTTTGGTTTGCTCTTGGCATTGCCCATGACACTAGCCGCCATGGAACGATACCGAGCTTTTCGATCTGTTAAGAATATACACGAAAGATAGTATGAACTGTCAAGGAAATCAAATTATTTCATTATTTTCCAAATTTTATCCTTTTATAATATATTAAGTACAAGTATTTTTGTCATTTAGCTATGATCTATGATGTAACATTAGGGTTTTATTGGGAGACTATCTAAAGTCTTGCCATCAGATTGTTTTGAATAGATTACAATGAATCAATTTTGGTCTTCTGCTTCTTTCAAGTTTAAGTCATTCGAGTGAGATTGATCATCCCTATCTTGTAGAGTGTTTGAATCTTGGACTAAAAAATTTGTTCTTTGTCTCAAGAGCTTAAGGCATGCAATTCGTGTATAATCTAATCTTTAAGGTTGAAATCAAATTGATTTAGGAGTTGATTAGGAGAATTATAGAATAATTAGTATATTTTAGTTCATATTTACCTTAATTGTTGATTTAGATTGATTAATGTTTAATTAGTATTTTAGAATTAATTAGTTAATTGTCTTATTTTCTTATAAGACTATAAATAGCTAATTTAGGATTGTAATATGGGATTTGGAATATCTTTTGAAAATATATATCATTGTTTCTTTGGAGAAATTTCTAACTTTAGGATGGATTTCCCTTACTTAGCCTTGAATTTGCATCTTGGTTAAGTAAAAATTGACAAAAACTACTTTTTTTTAGTTTTTCAAAATTTGACTTCATTTTTAAGAACATTAGGAAAAAGTAGATAATAAAATAAGAAATTTAGAGATGAAATGAATGTTTATGCTAAATTTTCAAAAATAAAAAACGAAAAAACCAAATGGTTACCAAACAAGGCCTAAAACAGGCATTTTGAAAGTTCGAAAATCAAAATAATTTTTTTTAAGAGTTTAGAGTCGAAAATTAATCTTTTAAAAGTTTAAAGAGTAGAGGGAAAATTAAACATCTCATTTATATATATATATATATATATATAGTAACATACCCTCTGGCGTTACAATCACATAGAGACAAGTCAGTGAGCTTCTTCAACTTGACAATGGAGAAAGGGATGTGAGATGTGGCGGTTCGATCGGCGAGAAGGGTGGTAAGGGACTCAAGGTGGCCGAGGTCGTCGTGGAGGTGGTCGATCTTGATAAGGGTATGCAGTTCGTGAGCTTCAGCTGCTCCAGGTTTGGGAGCTTTGTGAAGTTTGGGGATTTCTTTAGCTTTTGGGAATGGCTTACGTCTAGAACCTTTAGATTCTCAAGAATCTGCCAAAACACATGTGAGAAAGAGATGTAGTTAAAAATATATATGCTCTTGTTTTTATGGATTAAATTTACATGTTATCATGACTTGGTTAAGATATATATACTTTCGATCTAAGATCAGAAAGTTTACTAATCATTTGGGTCTCGTTTGATAACTATTTTGTTTTGTATTTATTGTTTTATAAAATTAAGTCCATAAACGACTCTTTCTGTCTCTAGATTTCTTTGTAATTTTGTTACTTTTTACTCATGTTTTCAAAAGCCAAGCTAAGTTTTGAAAAACTAAAGAAAATAATTTTTAAAACATGTTTTTGTTTTTGAAATTTAATTAAGAGGGAAACTCTTTTACTTATGAAATATGAGAACCGTCGTAAGAAATTGACAAAAAACAAGTACAATTTTTTTAAAAACTAAAAACTAAAAACCATTATCAAATGGGGCTTTGGTCTTTCGACTTTTGATTTTTTAAAATTAAGTATGTGGACACTACTTTCCACTTATGAATCTCTTTGTTTTATTATCTACTTTCTAAACATATTTTCAAAATCCAAGTCAAATTTTGAAAATTAAGGGTCTATTTGATAACCGATTTCTATTTTTAATTTTTGAATTCCGGTTTTTCTATTTATGTGTTTGGTAATTGGAACTTGTTCGGTAATAATTTTGTTTTTAATTCTTTTTTTTATAAAAAATATTGAGATAATTATTGGTTACAAAATAAACTTGTTTTTGAATGACTAGAAACGAAAACTGAAAACTAAAAAGCAATTAGTTACCATATAGCTCATATAAAGTAAAGTAGTCTTTTAGAACTTGTTTTTGTTTTTGAGAGGCTATAAAAACTCAAAATGTTTTATTAAAAAAACACGATCAACCATAAAAAAAGTTATTTTCAAATATAGAAAACTGAGCTAACCTATTTATAAATATAGAAAAATTTCACTGCTTATCCACGATAGACTTCAATCGCTCAAGCGATAGATATTTATCGCAATCTATCGCTGATATTTATCGCAATCTATTGCTGATAGATAATGAAATTGTTTTACATTTGTAAATAGTTTAGGAAAAAAAAGTGTGAGAAAACGAGTATAATCTTAAAACTATTTTAGGATTATATATAAATTGGTATATTCACTCTTTTATCTTCATAATGATTTCAAAGTAATACATATTTGAATATGAATTAATGATTAAACATAAGTATGTCCTCGACCAAGATGTCGTTTCACTTGCTGTTTAACTCAAAAAAAAAGAAGAAAAAAAAAATCTTACTTGCTTTTTAAGTTCTAGTTCAAGAATATTTTAGGGTTATATATAAACAGTAACTATTTAACAAAAATATTCAACAAAACACATAGAATTTACAAAAGATAGTTTTTTTTTCATCTTTTATTAAAAAAAATTACCAAAACATTATATTATGAATATTGAACTTCCATACGTATTGTATTCCAACTAATAATGTCGACATGTCGTACTAAATTTTTACATATGCATGCATCCATGTTATTCTACCAGTGTTTAGAACATAGTACTAAAAACAGAGAAAAATACTTTTTTGTACGGCTAGATTTTAGGTTTAGTTTCTATTTGATTTTTAGGTTCCAAAATATTTCATTTTTAATTCTTTAGTTTTGAGTTTGATTTTAATTTAGTCTCTAAATTTCATAGTGTTACAATTTTATCTTTGAGATTTGAATTTTCTTTCGATTTGATCCCCAAGTTTCAAGATTTATACTTTTAACCTCATTTTTTTAAAAAAGAATACTCACTTAAGTTTTTGGTGTCAATGTCTATTAATTAATTTTAATTAATTATGAAGTGAAATTAAATTTAATAGTGATGAAAAAACAGACATTAATACTAAAGATTTAACGTGAATATTTATTGTAAGATCGAGGTTGAAAGTGTAAATCTTGAAACCTCTAGGAATCAAATTAAAATAAAATTTAAATTTTATGAGTAAAATAGTAACATTTTGAAACTTAGAGACTGACAAATTGAAATGAAACTAAAAACTTAAAGACTAAAAGTGTAACATTTTAAAATTTAGATATCAAATAGAAACTAAACTCAAAATTTAGGAATGAAAAAGATTTTTTTTTCTTTTTTTCAAAATAGATCCATAAACATTAAAATGAGTAAAATGATTATTATTTTTATATTTTACCTGTGAATGCCTCCAAGTCCAAGGGTGTATCAAGCTGCTGTATCTCATGTCAATAACAACAAGGTTTCCTTGATAAAAGCAGCTTGGAATAGAGTTGAAAGGGAATCCATGCCAACAAATCCACCTTAACTCTTTGCTCATTATATGCTCAAAATTTCTGACGGGAGAATTACAAATAACAGAGTAGTAAATATTGAGAACGAGATACGTAAACAATTAGGTTGAGGCACGGATATCTCGCTCTCTTTAAGAAGATTCAAGTCCTCTGCGGTGTGTATTGAAATTCTCAATATCAAACCGCGGTGCAACAAATATTCTCTAGTTTGTCCCCTGCAGGATACAACAACTCAACTGAAACGTTGTATAGCTCAAACCACCCTGCACTGAAAGGTTGAGCTCAAACCTCCACAACTAAAACACCCTTCTTTTAGCCAATTGCTTAAGAGCTAAGGAGAGAAAGTAAGAGAAAAAAATATATTGATTGTTCGTTGGTGTATTGTGTTGTGATTCAAGAGAAAGAAACATTAGGTATTTATACTAAATTTTAGATCTAAAAAAATAATATATAATTAATATAATTTATTTAACATTTCTTCAAATCACAATACGTTTTTATTTAATTTAATAATAAACATCTTTTTAATTTCTAATAAGATTCACATAGTTGAGTTTGAGTAACCTTAGATTTCTCATTATCCCAAATGCTTCCACTTTCGATTTCTCCTTGTTTCCTTTACCCATATCTATCGCAAATCCTTCATGATAATTTGGTTTAAGGTTTTATAGATGTTTAGGAATTAAGGATGATTGTTGGAAATAAGAAGCCTGAAAATAAGATTATTAGGAATCAAGGATGATTGTACTTGGTTGTACATGAGAATGTAATCAGGATTTTATAGAAATAAATTACTTTTGTATCTAATTTGTAAAATTAATCATGAAAATTCTATAAAATTTTAATAGATCAATTTATTAAACAATAAATCTAATTCAAAATTTTGAGAAAAAATAATTATTTAAACAATAAAAATTATAAATATTAATTACAAGTATTTGTAAAATGAGTAATTATAATTAAAGATACTTGATACATATTGATGGGATCAATTTGATGATTTATATAATTATGATGTATTAATTAATAATATTAATGAATTCTAATAATCAATGATAAACTAATTATAATTATTAAAAAATAAATTCATATTATATTAATCATAATGATCATTAACTAACTACGAATATAATAATTATTGATAGTTTTATTGCATCGGTTCTTTACATTTTATTAAAAAAATAAGTGCTTTTCATATAAAAAAATTAGTCAAACTATTTACAAATATAGAAAAATTTTACTGTCTATCGCTCAAACGATAGAATTCTATCGTGATCTATCGCTGATAGACAGTGAAGTTTTTCTATATATGTAAATAGTTTGATATTTTTTTCTGGTTATAGTAATTTTCTGAAAAACCATATGGATATAATGGATATATAAACTAATTTATTAAACTAAAATAAAAATTAAGTATATATTAAATTGTTTTAATATATATATATATATATATATATATTAATCTATAAATAAGAGTAGTTAAATTCATATACTATAATTTAAATTTTAATATAATTTCATAAACTATAAATTTAATTTTCATATAATAATGAATTTTAATAATAAATAAAATAAAAAATAAAAAAATATATTAAAAAATGAGAGAGAGCGGGCATGAAGAAAACCCACCTTTTTAGATGGGTATCATTCATGGATATAATAGATGCATGGAAATAGCTTATTCTCATGTCTAAAGCTACAAAACTCGTATCAAACAAGGGGATGGATATCCCTTACTCATTCTCACCCTTATTCCCATCCCAATTGGCTCAATTCTCAATGTTTCTACTTCCCCGTCCATTTAAAACTTGAAAGTATTTTAGAATCAATTAGTTAATTATTTTTTTTCCTTTTTTTTTAAAGCTATAAATAGTCACTTTAGAATTGTAACTTCATTTTTAGATAGAACTTTCTTTAGGAATGAACTTCCCTTACTTCTTAATTTTCCAAAACAATAAATTAAAACCCCATTTAGTGAGGATTTTGTTTGTAACTTATGTGTTTTTGAAACTTATAATTATTTTCTCTAAAGTTTTATATTATAGTTTTTCGCAATTCCCAGTAAAATTCTAAAAACTAAAATAAATTTTTGAAAACTATTTTTTTAGTTTTTAAATTTTGGGCTTGATTTTTGAAAATATTAGTGGAAAATAAATAACAAAAACAAAGATACTTAGAGATGAAAGTAGAATTTGCAAGTTTTATTTTTTTTAAAAAAAAAAATCCAATTAATTATTTTTTTTTGTTAAATTACAAATTTGGTCCCTATATTGTGGAGAAAATTAGAATTTAGTTTTAGAATGTAGTCCCTATGCATTTTTTAAAACCTCATAAATAGTTCTTATGGTTTGATAAAATCTTCATACATCTTGTTCAAGATAAAATCTTCATACATAGTTTCCAAGGACTATTTTCTAGAGTTTTAATTCATAGAGATTAAATTCTAATCATAAACCATATCAACTTAAAGTTTACCTTTGAAGTTTGGGTTTTTGTTTCAATTTGGTCTCTAGGTTATTCAAGGTTTATACTTTTAACCTCTATTTTTCACTAGGTATTAATTTTCAATCTTTAGTTATGTTAATGTCTATTAATTAATTTAAAATAATTAAAAGAATTATAATTAATTAAGTTTAAGGGGAATTTTTAAAAATAGAAAAATAAGAGAAACTATTTACACAAAATAACAAAACTTTTAGATAGTTGTGATAGACGCTGATAGAAGTCTATCAGAGTCTATCAGTGGTAGAAGTGATAGACGTCTATCAGTGATAGTATTTTCTGTAAATAGTTTGACATTTTTTTCTTTCGGTTAAAATTTCCCTAAGTTTAATTATTTTTTCATTACTATTAAAAATTACTTTAAGATTTCATTTCATAATTATTTTCAATTAATTAATAGCCATTAATGCTAAAAATTGAAGTGAGTATTTAGTAAAAAAAATTGATGTTAAAAGTGTAAATTTGAAAAGTACAATTTTAACACTTGTAAATTGAAGAACTAAATGAAATCAAATTCAAAACTAAAAAATTAGAAGTACACAATTTTGATCTAAGATCAAATGAAAGCTATACCAAAAAATTAGGGATCAAAGAAATATTTTCCCTTTATTTTATTATTATTATTATTTATTTTATCAGCGATAGAACATACGATAGAATTCTATCACTTGAGTGATAGACAAAGATGTGATAGAACTCTATCGCTCAAGCGATAGAATTCTGATAGTGAATTTTTTTCTATATTTTGTAAATAGTTTGATATTTTTTATGTTTATAGTAATCTCCCTTAGTTATTACTATCTTGATTTTCTTTTGTAATATTCTGAGAGAAAAGGGAAAAAAAAAAGGTAATACGTACCCATCCGCGAACTGCCTCAAGGTAAGAAGACATCATACGTCCACGATTTGCTGGTCGGAGATGAGGCGACGTCCACCATTGATGGAACCTTGCGGTTCCCCTAGGGAGAAATAGTGAAGGTGATAAGACAAATTGCATCATATATATACTAGTGTTTTACCACGTGCATTGCACGTGTATTTGTATTTTTAAAAAAAATCAAAATGGTTGACTTTATAATAAAAATTATAAGATTAATTTCATATGTTCTTATAATATATTATTATTTAATTGTTAATACAGTAATGAAAAAAAAGGGCTTAGCTATACGTTCATTTCTTCATAACAATGGATAGAAAAACACTCTTATTCATATTCATCAAAGTTGAGGTGCAACATCACAATCTTAAGATTCGAGACATAGATATGACGACATGTTGAGTTGCTTTGAAGATTGAACAAACTCGAGGAATAATGCATTGATCAGACAACAAAAAAGAAAAGAATGAAGCTTTAGGTGTTGGTGAAAAATTGTGATAAAGAAAAATCATTTTTATAGTAGAAATGGAGAGTTACAAAACTTTTTGAATTCTAAAGCTATTAAAATTTTATTTTTGAATTAAATTAAAGAAAACAATCTTTAAAGTACGACAAACTTTTTGCATTTCAACTTTTGAAGTTCTATTACACCTTTTATTGATAACTAATAATTAATTAATCATATACTACTTGATAAATAATAACTAATTATTTATTAATTTTTTATTATATTTAATGGCATGTTCCATTCTAAAAAAAATGTAAAGTAGTAAATTAAGGATTTTTTTTTCAACCTCCTTGTATTGTTTTGATAGGCCCCCGGGAATTAGAGTGTATATGCGTAGGCATAAGAAAGGAAATACAAAAGGTAGTTAAGGTAGTTAGTTAGTGGGCCCGGGAATATGGGTTGTTATGGTTTGTTATAGGAAGGATTTCTGTTATATATTGAGAGAGTGGGAAAGGAAGGGTATCTTTTAGCTTGGCTATATTGTAATCGTTTTCTGAGGAAAACTTGGGAGAGATTGGGGAGCTCTTGAATTCTCCTCCACTGCTGATAAATAAAATTGATAAGGCTAAAGCCTAGCACTTTGGTATCAGAGCGGTCGTTTCTGGAATGGTGGGAAAGATGGAAGTGAGGGTAATAGAGCTGGAAGAGAAGGTGACCGAAATCCACAGTAAAGTGGAAGAGTTAGAAGGGAAGTTTGACTCTCGATGTACGGAGCCTGAAGTGAATCGAGCAAAGGCAGAATTAAGAATAGAAAAAACTCTGGAAATGATAATGCAACGAGTAGATGTGTTGAGCAGTGGACCAGGAGAAGCAGCGTCCTTAGAACGCACAATCACCGGTAAGGGAAAGAAACTTATAGAAGAGGACTCAACTCGAGGATCGAAGGAAGAACATAACACTAACTTGAAGAGCGTGGAGGGAGTTAGTGCACCGAGTGCTCCGAACAATCGGGAAGTTCCTCTGTTCGATATGCGATTGCGCAAGTTGGAGGTGCCTGTGTTCAAAGGCGAGGTAGAGGAAAACGCGGATGGATGGCTTCATAGAGTTGAACAATATTTTGTGGTGAATCGCCTTACAGAGAGGGACAAGCTTGACGCCGCAGTTTTGTGCTTGGAGGGGGAAGCCCTCGACTGGTACCAGTGGCAAGATGATCGAGCCAAGATAGGGAACTGGATGGAATTTTGGCAACGTTGTGGCGGCGATTCAAACCGTCTGATTAAGGAAACAGGCATGCGAGATTGATGAAGCTGTAGCAGGAGACGACTGTCAGGGAGTATCGCCAGCGGTTCGAGCAATTTTCGGCGGGCTTGAAGGATATGAGTGATGCAACCCTAGAAAGTAAGTTTGTGTGTGGGCTTAAAGAGGATATACAGAGTGAAATGAGGAAATTGAGTCTAGTGGGCCTCACGGCTAAAATGGAGATGGCCCAAGTAATTGAAGATGAGCTGGCCATCAAATTGAAAAGGATCCAAGGGGTAATAGGAAGCCCAACCTCAACCAAAAGCGGGACAACCTGGTCGAGTTCGCCCAATACTTCAAGCTCTAGCGGGTAGCATAATAACCCTAATGCGAACTCCAACGGGGGTGCTTCAACTCGAATGATCACCATAAGCCCCCACCGAGCGTCTGCAACATCATCGACATCGATAACCCCAGCACGAGAGTTAGGTGGGAAACCTGCTCTACCGACTGCACCTTACCGTCGATTGACGGATAGTGAGATACTGATCAAAAGGGATAAGGGCCTATGATAACTTGTAGAAATACAAGTTATCTTATTCGATTCTTTAAAACAATTAGAGGAATTCACAAGGAAATAAGTGAAATATGGTATAAATCGTAGCTAATAAGCATGCTTTGCGATCAGATATTTACATATGCCATAAGAAGGGAAATTATGAAAAAATCTTGATTTCATCGCAGGAATTCAAAGATAAAGTATAAAAGCTGAAAGCACTGCTGCATCCATGATCGCATAAACATAGAAGAGGCGACCAACATGAACCATGCGATGAACAATAAAGGTCTGACACGCTTATGCGGCGACTGTCAAATCCACAGAACTAGTTGGTAGCTGATGAGACAGATTCATGGCAGAGCCAATGTACTTGCAACAAAGCAAGCGGCGTAGCAGGGCATGGAATTTAATGCATGCGTCAGGAAATCATTGGAGAGAAGCTGCAATGACGCCCATAAATAGTCAGCTTAAAAACTGAAGAAGAGGTTAGTTGACTTGAAAGATCAGCTTCCCCGAGAGAGAGACAAGTATCGCCATCAAACCTCAAGCTTTTCTTTGCATAATTTCGAAGACAAATCTTCGAATTCTTCTTGGAAAAGCTTGAATCATCTTCAACCTTGAAGTATTATCATCAAGCAGTCAATCCTAAGCCAGCGAGATCAAGAGATTGACTCAACGGCCTGACATCTTTATCCTAGTTCTTTCTCTTACTTATATTTGTATTCTTAATTGATTTTGAGAGATTTCTGATTCAAATATAATATAAGTCCATATGTTTCATCCATCTACCTGCTTGTTTGCATCTTATTCTTTTGATGTGCTGGAAGATCTAATCTAAGTGTGAATCTATGCATGTTTAGTGGTTTTACTAGTTAATGCATAAGTAATCCTTGCTTTAAGCCATTGAGAGACACGTTTAAAGCTTGAGTTCTTACCTGAGAGGGTATAGAAAGTGTAAAAAGCACTAAGTAGTGAGAATTGGCATCTCAGAAATAAGGTGAGCCAATTCATCAGTCGATTATCGCATGTACCTTAGAGATAAGGAAAGTGTAGATTATGAACTGAGAGGTTGCTACCGAACGTATATAATCGACACCGCTAAGAAAGCATAGACGCATGCTGTAGAGATTCTTGCCTGTTCTTAAGATTAATTTACAAATGCCATCGCATGCTACTTGCATAGAGAAATACTACATTGACAAATATCACAAATCCCTTTGCTCGTCGCCTAGCTCTCTCGTATTGTAATTAATATTGTAGGTTAGTAACATATTTCTTTCCCCTATGTATAAAGCATTCATCGCATAAGTATTCATCGCATGGTTAAAAATACAAAAGCACAAAAGTCCCTGAGTTCGACCCTGGACTCATCAGGTTACTGATTTAAGTTTATACTTGGACTCAAATCAGATAAAGCTTGTGTTCATCGCATAAAAATTCATAACATCAGTCAGTTTGGGACGACGTACGCATGTATACATGGTCTATGCGTTGCACTTTATGAACGCAACAATGATACAATGCGATGGGAAATTTAGCGCGGGACACCGATTCCTGAGGAAGGAATTGAACATAATTGCAGTACAAGAGGGCGGGGATCCGATGGATTGTCCGAAAGAGCCAGAAGCAACTGGAGAAGAGGGTATGAACGCGGAGACTCCGAAGGCTAAAATCGCAACATTGTCATTAAATTTTCTAGCGGGTTTTGACTCTCCAAAAACAGTAAAGATCAAAGGAAAAACTCAGGGAAGAGAAGTCATTGTACTAATCAACGGAGGTGCAACACACAACTTTATATAAGAAGAAGTAGTAAACCAGTTGAAGCTACCGGTGTCTCCTTCAGAAGGGTACGGTGTGGTGTTAAGAACAGGGGAGACTGTTCATGCCGCTGGAATTTACTGAGGTGTGCTTTTAACTATCTCAGAATTGGCAATTATACATGATTTTTTACCTTTGCCTCTTGGCAGTGCTGATGTGATACTAGGGATAACATGGTTAGAAACCTTGGGTAAAATTGAATTTGATTATCACCTGTCGGAAATGGATTTCTGGATTGGTGGTGGTAGGTGCTTTTGTGTGGGACCGAATGGTTAAATCCCAGATCTCACTTAAATCAATGATGAAGTCGTTAGCACAAGAAGACCAAGGAATGTTGATTGAGTTGAGTGCTTTGGAACAGATGGAGATCATTGAGGGAAAGGAACACAGTAAGGGAAAACTGATAACAGAACCCACGCGTATTACAGAGTTAGTACGGAAATTTGCTGAAGTATTTGAACCTTTGGGAGCTTTACCTCCAAAACGACAGCACGACCATGCCATCGAACTCCAACTAGGAGCAGGTCCTGTTAATGTAAGGCCACATATCAAACGCTTATTAAAGGAGATACTGGTTGTAGGGATAATCCAACCGAGTCGGAGTCCATTCTCGAGTCCCGTACTACTGGTGAAGAAAAAAGACGGCAGCTGGCGTTTATGTGTGAATTATCGCGCATTGAACGATGTCACCATTTTAGATAAGTACCCCATTCCTGTTGTTAACGAATTACTTGACGAGTTGTTTGGGGTTGTGGTTTTTTCTAAGATTGACTTAAAGGCGGGATATCATCAGATCAGAGTACGCCCAACTGTTGTCCACAAAACAACATTTTGCACGCACAAGGCCATTATGAATCTGTGGTCATGCCTTTTGGATTAAAAAATGCTTGGGCCACTTTCTAGTCGATAATGAACGATATTTTCCGACCATATCTGAGGTAATTTGTGTTGGTATTCTTTGACCATATTCTAATTTATAGCACATCATTGAAAGAGCACGCCACCCACCTGGAAATTGTGTTGCAATTGCTACGAGAGAATCATTTGGTGGCCAATTACAAGAAATGTCAATTTGTAGTGGAAAAGATCGAGTATTTGAGCCGTATAATATCAGCTGACAAAGTAGCAGCCGATCCAATGAAAGTGGAGGCAATGGTGAATTGGTCGATTCCAAAGAACATTAAAGAGTTGCATGGATTTCTGGGACTCATGGGTTACTACCAAAAGTTTGTAGCCAATTATGGCTCCATTGCGCTACATTTGACACAACTATTAAAGAAATGAGGTTTTACATGGAATCCAAAGGCCAAAGAGGCCTTCCAACGGTTAAAATCAACGATGATATTCGTTCCAGTTTTGGGCAACCCTGACTTCTCTCGACCCTTTGTGGTAGAGACGGGCGTGTCTGGGATAGGAGTGGGAGTTGTGTTGATGCAGAATCAATGACCTCTTGCTTACTTTTGCCAAGCCCTACCTCCAACCCATCGCTATAAGGACGTGTATGAACGAGAGTTAATGGCAATTCTAATCGCAATTCAGAAGTGGCGGGCCTATTTGTTGGGGAGACGATTTGTGGTAAGAACCGATCAGCAAAGTCTTAAGTTTTTACTTGAACAGAGAGTGATTGCTGGGGAGTATCAACGGTGGATAGCCAAGTTGATGGGTTGATGGGCTATGACTTTTTGATTGAGTACAAGAAGGGGAAGGAAAACTCAGTAGTTGATGCCTTGTCGAGAATGCCTCCAGCCATGGAATTTGGGTTCTCAAGTGTGATTGAGGGTATCAACACAGCAGTGTTCGAAGACTAGGTCTGAGAAGATGCTTCACTCAATGGAATTGTTCAAGCTCTAAGAAATAACCAACCAGTCCCAACAGGGTATGCTCTCCACAGGAGATTGTTAACATTTCGGGGTCGATTGGTTCTCCCAGCTAATTCACCGATAATTTCGCTCCTCCTAATGGAGTTCCATAACAACCTAGTGGGCGGACATCAAGGCGCTCTAAAGACTTACCAGCGTCTGGCCATAGAAGTTTATTGGACAGGAATGAAGGCTCGGGTTCGTAATTTTGTGGTAGAATGTGCTGTATGTTAGCAGGCGAAATATTTAACTTTGTCCCTAGCTGGCTTACTTCAAGCCCTCCCCATCCTTGAGCCGATCTGGGATGATATTAGCATGGACTTTATAGAAGGACTACCCAAATCAGAGGGCTTTGACACAATTTTGGTAGTGGTGGATAGATTATCGAAGTATGCCCACTTTATTACCCTCAAACACTCCTTCTCGACCATCTCCATTGCTGCTGTTTTTGTGAAGGAAGTGGTACGTTTACATGGTTGTCCTTGAAGTATAGTTTCTGATCGTGATAAAATATTCACAAGTTTTTTTTGGGAGGAACTGATGTGCTTATTGGGAACACAATTATGGCGTAGTACTGCTTACCATCCCCAAACCGATGGTCAAACAGAAGTGGTCAATCGGGGAGTCGAGACATATTTGCACTGCTTCACCATGGGTACGCCCAAATACTGGTCCAAGTGGTTACCTTGGTAGAATTTAGCTACAACATGGCTACTCATACATCGACACGGACCATACCTTTTGAAGTTGTATATGGTCGGCCACCACCCCCTTTGCTTCCTTATGATAAGGGGTCGAGTATGGTTCATGAAATCGATCGTCTCTTGCAAGAGAGGATGTCATGTTAGAAAAGTTGAAAACTTCATTAGGGAAAGCATAACAGAGAATGACTAAAACGACCAACACTAAACTTAGGCTAATTTTGCCCATGACAGATGTGATAAGCAGTCCAACAGTAGCTAGATTTATGTGGATGACTTTTTCATTTCTCACATATATTTCTCCTTCCATGTGAGACAATTCCTATGAGTTCTTTCAATAAATTTGAGTATGTTATAATGTTTTTATATTCCACCCGATTAGAATTTAAACAGTTCACAGTTTTTCTTTTAATCACAATGGTAATAAAAATTAAATTTGTAACTTAAAAGATTAAAACTCTTTCATGTAATTTTTTTAAAAAAAATCGTTTCGTGTAAAAGTCGGTTCAATATCTTATTCGTTAATAATTAATATACAACTTACAAAAAAAAAAATTAACGTAATAAATACATTAAAAAATTAAACGTAAAAATTAAATTCAATGTATTGAATTTTCAATTTTATATAATGAATAAAAATGTATTTCACTAAAAACAAAAAAAAAGGAGGGCATGTAATACTTAAGAAATTTGAAAAGGAGGTTATCTAAGAAAGTAATATAAAAATATAATTGTATATTTGTAATTCAATAAAAACAAAATGGATAAAATGGTCTAAAAAAGTTCTTCAAACATTCTTGCTTTTTAATATATTATAGATTATAGACATAGGATTTTAAAAGTCAAATTATGATTTTTTTAAAATATTACTCTATAAATATAATTAGTAATTAAGGCTAAATTATAAAAAATGGCCATGAACTATGCACTTTGTGTAAAAAATACCCATAAACTATCAAAAGTTTCAAAAATAACCTTAAACTTTCAAAAAGAGTTAAAAAAATAACTCTTACCGTTAGTTTTGGATGAAAACCGTTAAAGTTTTGATTAAAAAATATCTCTGAACTTTTCAAAAGTTTCGAAAATACCCTCAATTAAAAAAAAAAAAGTTGAAAAATACCTTCATTGTAAGTATATGAATACAAATCGTTAATACCTCGTTGCAAAATAACTTTAAAATTAAAAAAAAAAAGTTTATAATTGCTCCTAACGTTAATATAGTGATCAATTTTTTTGAAGTTTTCTTAAGTTCAAAAAGAATGAATTTTAAAAACAAATTATATAGATATTCTCATTTTTTTCATATATACTCTTATTCTCTCTTTATTTTCTAATTCTTAACTTACACCAATTTTATCACAAACCAAAATTTTAAGTTAAAACATAAAATCTCACAAAATTCTAAAATCAAAATCTCCACTTAATCATACCAAAACGATTAAAAGAAAAAAAAACCCGTTAGTAGTTAAGTGTGTATTAATAACCGAATACATTTTTTCAATTTTACTATTTATCGTTTTAGTATGTTGAGGGGGATTTGATTTTAGAATTTTGTAAGATTTTATGGATTTTATGTTTTAACTTAAAATTTTGGTTGGTGAGAATACTAGTCTAAGCTGAGAATTGGAAAATTAAGAGGAAATTAAGAATATCTATATGAAAAAAATGAGGATATCTTTATAATTTATTTTAAAGTTCATTCTTTTCGAACTTAAGAAAACTTCAAACAAATTGATCACCATATTAATGTTAGGAGCAATTAATTTTTTTTTATTTTAAAGTTATTTTTGCAACGAGGTATTAACGGTTTCTGTTCATATAAATTTATGATGAAGGTATTTTTGAACTTTTTTTTAGTTAAGGGTATTTTTGAAACTTTTGAAAGCTTAGGGGTATTTTTTATACAAAGTACATAGTTCAGGGGTATTTTTTATAATTTAACCTATTAATTAATGGCAAAATACACTTTTGATCTTTTTGAGATTTAAAATTGACGTCTATTCAGTCTATTGCATATTTTAGTCCAAAAATTTGAGAAATGATTTCTAGTGATTTTTTAGATTATTTGGATTGTTAGTTGACTATCACTAAAATGATTGTTGTTCGACAAGATTTTCAAAGAAATTTAATTCGTGGAATTTGAACTTTATACTTGTATTAATTTCAGGATTTGTGAATAAAGTCTCTAGTATTTGATCCTTTGATTCTTTCTCTCGAAGAGTTACAAGAAATTTGAGTCTTCCAAATCTTCTTCGAGCTTCAGCTTGAAAGCCTTCAGGAGCCTTAGCCTCCTAAGTCTTCAGTCTTCAGGTCTTTAAAGCTTGGGAGCTTAAGAACTTTGATTTTCAGACCTTGAGAATTTGAAAGCTTCAATCTTCAGAACTTGTGAGCTTGGGAGCTTCGGTCTTCAAATCTTTGGACTTCAATTCTTCAGAGCTTATGAGTTTGAAGCTTCAATCTTCAGACTTTGAGAGCTTTGTTCTTAAATTCTTCAGAACTTGAGAGCTTTCAGAGCTTCAGTACTTCGTTGCCAAAATTTTCCAACCTCCCCAAATAAAGGAGAATGATCTCCAGGATTTCCATGAGTTTTAGGTTGGCTTGGGCCCAATATATTTTCTTTGGCCCAATCTTCCACCATGGGCTTGAATTGTTGTTGGACTTTAGACCCGAGCAACTTTAAATACTCGACCCGATCCAATTCATAATTTTCTACCTTGGACATGGGCTTTCAGTGTGATGATGTGGCGAAATTTGGTTGGCCAACATTTTTCATTCAACAAATGCCCCCTTTTCAAGATTTATGCACGTCTATACGGTGGGTGAATCTCGAAAATGATGAAGTTGGAATCAAAATGCAAGTTATATGTTCTTGATTTGATTCCATTTGATGTGTCAATTTAATCACACTATGAATTTGGTCAAAGTTTCTTGACATAAACTTTGACTTGAACTTAGTAGAGTCTACGCTCTACTTAATTCAAAATTTAAAGATGGGGCTAAGTTCAAACCTTATCCATATTTGTTTTTAATGAGTAGGATGAATTTCTACCAAAATACTTTACTTGAGTTTAGAATAGAATTTGGGGCAAGGTTAAATTTCACCTAATTTTGGTTTAGGACAAAAATTTGGAATATGCCCAAATCACATTTGAAATTTTATCAAAATTTAGACTATTCCCAAATTTTATAATTTGAGATAGAATTTAAATATATCATGAACGTATTTGAAGCTTTGGAATATGTCCAAACTTGATCAAATTTGAGGTTGAACTTAGGAGAATGATTTGGTTTCTACTATAATTTGAATTCAATCCAATTTTTTTTATTTGAATTAACCACCTAAAATTTGAAATTTACCAATATTTGATTTAACTTTGGATTTAAATTAAATTTAATCTAATTTTGAGGATTTGGAATCCAATTTGTTGGTGAGATGATTTTAATATTTTTCACTTTTGGCCTCTAGATCGACAATATGGTCTCGTCATTGAGATTTTGAATTTTGCCAACATTTGGGATGATTAGAATCAAAATCTTCACCTCAAATTTAATTGATTTCAAATAGAAACACCCAAATTCTTGAGGGAATTTGTAGTACCTCAAATTATGATTTGATTCAAAATTTGAAATTTTCCTAGATTTTAGCTTGAATTTAGAATATCAATGAAGGAAAAACTAATTTGCATTGATACGAGATCTTAACAAATTTGGATCAAAGATCCTCACATTCGAATTGAGGGGAAAATTCACCAAACTTAAAATTTGATAATCTTATTTAACCAGAATTCTTTGTTCAGAATCCTTGATATATATATGGACATGGGTCTTCATCTAAAACAAAAACAACAATTCTTTTCAACTAGTTGCCAATTGCTGATTACCGATAGTTGCCGCTTTTCGATTGTCGCTTACGATCAGAGTTGCCGGTGAGTTTGGTTCGCATCCACCACCGTTGTCTGCTGCTTGTTGCTTGTTACTGAAGACTACATCATTAGATGCCATTAGCGTTGACTGTGCAGCCATCATCGGTGCTTTCCGTTGCCGTCACCAGGAGTGTGGTCGATGGCATCGCCAACATCCGCACTTGTTTCCTTACAGTAGTACGCTGCGGATTCTTCACCGAGATGATGTGTGAGAGGGGGAGTGAGCTATGTTGTTGATAGTTGGCAGTGGAAAGTAGTGTGGATCTTTGCTCAAAATTCGCCGAAGTTGAAGGAAGAAGGTCTGGGGCATGAAATTGAGGGAGGGAGAGATTCTGGGGGACATTTTTTTTGTTGGAACTTTCCACAAATTTTTTAAAAAAAACTTCTAATTCTTTTGGGTTTTTTTTTTCTATTCTTTCTTTTGTTTTTTTTAAACTCTTTTTTCTTAAATTTTTTTCTTTACAACTTTTTTTGAGGGAGAGATTCTGGGGGACATTTTTTTTGTTGGAACTTTCCACAAATTTTTTTTTGCATTTTGTTTTATCTTTTTTTTAATATTCATTTATTTTTTATTGGAAAATTCACTTCTATTTTTCTTGTTAAAAAAAACTTCTAATTCTTTTGGGTTTTTTTTTCTATTCTTTCTTTTGGTTTTTTTAACCTCTTTTTCCTTAAATTTTTTTCTTTACAACTTTTTTTTTACTTATTCTTTTTTTTATCATTAAAATGAACAAAATTATTCTAATCACTTGCCCCCTATTGTTTACCGGATTTAATTTATTGCTAACTTGTACCCCAATTGAGCGGCTTTTCTAGCATACGTCTCTCCATATACTTCTATCAAGGTAAAAGTTTTGTTTTTTTTTTTTGCAGAAACACCTCGATCGCCACCGTGGCCTCTATACCGATGACCCTAGAAGGAATGATGAACTTGCGAGGGTCTGAGTGATTTGGTTGGCCATAAGATTTAGGCTCGTTCGCCATCCAAATGAACCTGCGAGGGTCTGAGCAATTTGATTCGCCATAAGACCTGAGCTCGTTCGCCATCCAGATGAACCTACTAGGGTATGAGCGATTTGGTTCGCTATAAGATCTGAGCTCGTTCGCCATCCAGATGAACTTGTGACGGTCTGAGCGATTTTGTTCGCCATAAGACCTGAGCTCGTTCGCCATCCAGATGAACTTGCGCGGTTCTAAGCGATTTGGTTCTTCATAAGACCTGAGCTCGTTCGCCATCTAGATGAACATGCGAGGGTCTAAGCGATTTGGTTCGCCATAATATATGAGCTAGTTCTTTTGCTCGGCCCCCCATTTTATTTAAATTACACAATCAAGACTTATCTCTTTATATGGTGACATTTTCTTGCAGGACCATGGTTTACATCACCAAACATGTCTCGTCTGGAAAAACGCACATCGCGATTCTTGCAGATAGGTATCAACCTATAAAAAGCAAACTTAGCCTTCTTATGGAGGAGCCACTAACTGGTCATTTTTCAGCTGACTGGTGAGACTTAGATGACGACATGACTCTTTCTGAGTTATCTGTTGAGGTGCCCTTGCATCAAAGAGAAAAGGTGTGAATATTACAATCTCCTATTCATAACAAAGCCCCAAATCTTGACTGAGAATTAACTCTCAAACGTCGTATGCTTGAGGGTAAAACTCGTTGGAACGCCGTCGTGAAAGTCCCTAAAGAATTCACCTTTACTAACTACTACTGGTTATGGCTAGAGGTTGTAGTTAGCCGAAATGAACAATTTCTTCATAACGTTCGTTTATTCAATGCAGTGATGGCCTCTTCGTTTATGTACGATCGTAATAGTGATGTGGTTCGAGCTTTTTGTGAAGTTTTGTGTTTGTCAACTAATACTCTTCATACTATGACGAGAGAGATATCAATTTCTCTATGAGATCTATGGTCATTTGGGGGCCTTTCAGTTCGGGGGAGTTTTTATGAGGAAGTCATTCCTTGCTATAAAGAATTAACCGGCTCGCGAGACAATAGAAGATACCTCTTAGAGACTTGTGAACATCTTTTCTCAGCATATTATTCGATAACTTGCTCACAGAAAAAAGATCGTTCATCATCATCCAAAAAACGATTCACAAGTGGCTATTAGCTCTTGGATCTCATATTGGTTCCTAGGAGCTCGAAAATATGACAAACCCCCTGCACGAAAGTAAAAGAAAGTGTTCTGCTCTCAGTCTACTCATAACCCCGATGGGGCAAAAATCAAGCCTCGAGAATGGTAGAGTAGAGAGAATTTGTGATTCAAGGAACTTGGGATAGAAAACAATGTGAAGGATAAAACGTATTTGGGTGATTTTTTATCCTTTTGGTTGTGCCTTTTTGTGTAATCGAAAAGGGGGCTACCTTCGTCCTCTAGTTTTTAGGGTTACTAGTACGATGGTTGATGGAAAGTGCTATAGCCTTGTCGTTCTTGTTTTGGCCAACATATATCATGGCCTAAGGCTGATAACTAAAGCTTCAAATCTGATTGGACGCATGGACTTTCACTTTCCTGTGCACTATGTCCATGGTTAGTTGGCCCACTACTTTAATAAACACTACCTCACTTCTGTGAACGTTAGGGGTCTAAAGATGGCCGATATTTCTGGCGAAGGCGGCTCAATTTATTTTGGAGAATACGAAGCACGAGAATTGATCCATAGGGATGCGAATATTTAGTGGCACGTGAATATTCAGCAGAATAGACATGATTGCCTGATTAATGATAGCGATCTGACGTTTCAACAAACCTGCCAATTCTCCCGTATGCGATCATGTTACATAACGTCCTGATGTGGAAATGCTTTGATAATGGAATCCTATAGTCCTTATCGATTTGGTCTGCATTTTGTATTTTATCAAGATATCCCTAATGATATAAGGGGGATTTCTCCTGCTGTCACTCTCAACAATATAATGTATCATTTTAGGGTCTGTACTAGACGTAACACATTATCCCAGTTTTTCTTGCTAGCTCGCACGTTGGAGCCATGCAACCACATTACACCGCAAATACAAAAGTTGGAGTTTGACAAAACACGAGAGTTATTTTGAGGATAATATACATCACTTAGTAAGTAATGTTATTCCTTTAACTTCCTAGTGCTACTATACCACTGGTACGTATGTTTTCTCCTTATGTTCTCTCGTTCTCTTCTTTAACAGATAATTTATGTTTCTTTTGTCTTTGTAGTCACCATTAAGCCATCATCTTCAGGAACCTGCGGGGCAAGGTAGCAAAGAATCTTTAATGGGACCCTATAATTTGGATTCATCCATGGAAAAGGTCGGAACTTCTAAATCGCCACCAACTGAAACAACTAGGCGACCATTACGACCTCTTATCATTTTTTAGGACGTTCGACGAGGTAAAAAAAAGGTAGGCGTTGAAAGTGTTGAGGTGTTGAACCCTTTGCTCGAAGAAGAAGTTGGTTGTTTTAAAGCACATTTAGTAGAAAAAAAAGTTCCTCCTTCTAGTCCTCTCGCGATTTCTATGCTGACTCAACAAGCCTGCAAAGAATCGATCGCTAGAACCCTGAGGGCTCTCTATATTGTGTCGATGTGGTGGTTTCAAACTTCTATCAACAGGCAGCAATATCCTTATGGGAAAGTATTCAAGATAAGATTGTATGTACCCCATATAAAAATGAAATCTCGAACCAGAAGTAGCGAAGGTATTTTTTGGTATTTCGAAGATTCATATAGAGAATTTGGCTCCACTTCATGAGTTCGTGAGTAATTATCTTAAGAGAGTCAATAATTTCAACACGGTACAATCTTCATATTTCGCACAACTGCCTTCAACTGACAAAGACCATCAATTGAGGGAGAAGACATCTCATATGACAGAGGCTTTAGCTTTGATAAGTAAACTACGAGCAGAAGATAAAGTCATTCAGGAGCAGACTGCTCAATTGTTGTGGGAAGAATGAATTATAAGTCAAACTTCAAAATGTAAATGTTGATTCTAAGAAGTTTTTGAGTTTATCATGTGAGAAAAAAGAGGCCATAGACGAAAAAGAACTTGAAGTTGTCAAGATGCAGGAGGAAATCAGTACTCTTTAGAGAACCCCTACTATAACTGATGAAGGTGTTGAGACTTTCGATATAGTTTGCAAAAACATGGAGACTGCATGTGAAGAGCTAAAAAACTTCAAGTGGAGGCTTTGACTTTACCCTGCTCCTTTTTTTTTTTTTTCTTACTTAGTTCATTATTATTAGTTTCCATATGTAACAACAAATATTGTGACTCAATTGAAGTTTTTTTTTTTTTTAATATGTGTGTGTGACTACTACGTACCCTTTATGATAATGGGATCAAGTCATAACATAGTTCAAATTTTTTTTTGGTCACCTTTTAAGCTCATGTGGGCCAGGAGCAACATGCAGTTTATACTCTTACGTTAAGGAGTTTTTTTTTTCTTTTGTTGTTGTTACTATTATTTTTACATAATAACTTTAAGCATTCTTAAGAAATTTTCCATTGATCGGGGCAATTCTTAATCCTTCTTGATCGACAATCTTGTATGCTTCGTTTGTGTAGACTTCTTTAACAACGTAGGGTTCATCCATTATAGGTGTGAATTTAATTCCTGTATGTCTTGTTGTGATGATAGGTCTCCTTATAGTAAGCACTAGATCATCAATCTTGAATTATCGAGGCTTCATGTGCTTATCAAAGGCTTTGGACATTCGTGCTTGGTAACACTCCAATGCCTGTTGAGCCTTCAGTCTCTTTTCATCAAGTGCTTTAAACTCATGAAGATGTAACTTGACATTTTCTTCAATAGTCAGACTTTCTTGAATTGCCTTTCTTGAATTTCCATTCTTAATGATGGAATTTCTCGCTCGAGTAGGAGAACAACTTCTGTTCCGTAAACCAAAGAATACGACGTAACACCTGTGGAGTGCGATGAGTAGTTCGATAAGCCCATAGTGCTTCACCAATTTTTTCCTGTCAGTCTTTTTTGTTTAGAGACCACCTTCTTTAGTAGATTGCATAAAGTTTTGTTGAATGCTTCTGCCAATTCATTTGCTGCGACATTGTACATAGAAGACTTGTACTGTTTGAACTTAAAATTCTCGCACAACTTGTTCATTAGACTGTTGGTGAATTGCCTTCCATTATCTGTCACGATACGATGGAGAATCCCGTAGCGATAAATAATGTGTGTTCGGACAAAATTTACAATGTTCTCCTTTTTGGCTTCTCTTAATGGCACAACTTTAGCCCATCTTGAAAAGTAGTTCGTTTCTACAAGAATCATAGAGGGTCCTGCCGACGATTTAGGTGGGTGTTTAGGAGGGTGATAGGTCGAGATCGAGTCTCCAAGCTTCAAACGGCCAAAAAGCCACTATTGGATGAAGAGGCTCTAATGGTTGGTGTATAAAATTTGCATGGAACTAACAAGCTTCACATCGCTTGGCATATTGCATTGAATCACGGATCATTGTGGGCTAGTAGTAACCCATCCTTTTTAATTAATGTTGGAGCTTTGACCCAGACTGGTGAGCACCACAAACGCTTGAATGTGATTCTTCTAATGCTTTTTCTTATTCCTCCTTTCCTAAGCATCGAAGAAAGAGACCCTCAAATGAACGTCGATAAAGCGTATCACTGTAGTAGATAAATCGAGCAACTCTTCTTTGTATCTCGGCTCTGTGTCGAAGATCCATAGGAAGCTTTTCGTGCTGCAGATAATTAATAATACATTGCCGCCAATCCTCTTCTTCGATCACATAAACGGATATCATGTCGATTTCTTTACATTGATCTTCAATTGGCAGAATGATCAACTTTTGACAAAGACAGATGTTTATCGGTATGTCATCTGAAATTGTCAAGGTTGTGGCAAGATTTGCGAGCGCTTCTGCTCTCTTATTCTCCAATCTCGGTATATGTTCAAGTATTACACCTTCGAACTTATCCATCAATCTTCTAGCATAAATGAAGTAAGGCTTTAAATCTTCATGTTCTACATCATACTGGCGTGAGAGCTAATTTATATTTAGCTTTCAATCGCCATATACTTCCATGTACGTTATCCCGATCTCAAGAGTCATTTGTAAGCCAATGATAAGTGCCTGGTACTCAGCAACATTATTTGAACATAACTCACTGAGCATGAAGCTATACGGCAATATGTGCCTTTCAGAGGAAATGAAGACAACGTCGACGCCTACTTCACTTCTTCGTGCTGCGCCATCAAAGTACATGGTCTATGGCTCCATGCTTTCGACATAACACACTTCTTCATCGGGCAAGTCTTCACATAATTTCCAGTTTGATGGAATCGGATGACTGGCCAAGAAATCTGCTAAAGCTTGACCTTTCACCGCCTTCTGAGGTATGTAGATGATATCATATTGTTGAAGTATAATTGTCCATTTAGTGAGACGTCCTAAGATGATTGGCCTAGATAGGATATATTTGATAGGGTCAGCTTTTGCTACCAAGTGTACAGTGAAGGCTTGCCTATAATGTCGTAACTTGTCTATTGCAAAGAACAAAGCGAGGCACATTTTCTTGATCAGAGAATAAATCAACTCGGCTCCAGTCAAAGTTTTGCTTAGATAGTAGAGTGCACATTCCTTACCTTTCTCCTTTTCTTGTGCATGTAGTGCTCCAAGCGATCTTTCTTGCGCAACAATATATAATATCAACGGTTTTCCAGCCATAGGCGCGCTCAAGGCCGAGAGGTTGAGCAAATACTTCTTTATGCTATCGAATGCGTTTTGGCATGTTTGGTCCCATTCGAAGACTGTATCTTTCCTCATCAATCTCTGAAAATGTTGACATCGACCCGCCAGATTAGATATAAATATTTTGATGGAGGCCAAGCGACCTTGAAGACTTATTAACTCATGCAGGTTTTTAGGGCTTGGCATTTTCTGAAAAGCATCGATTTCAGCTTGATCGATTTTAATCATGCGATACCTCACAACAAATTCAAGAAATTTTCCTGAAGTTACACCAAACGCACATTTAAGACGATTCATCCTTAATTAATACTTCCTTAGACGATCAAAGACAAGTTTCAAGTCTTTTAGGTGATCATGTCGTTTTCTAGACTTCACCACAAGATCATCAACATAGCATTCAACATGTTTATGTAACATATCATCGAAGATTTTCTGCATAGCACACTGATATGTAGCACCAGCGTTCTTTAATCCGAAGGGCATCACCTTATAGCAATATATGCCTTTTGGGGTTCGAAATGTTGTTTTCTTTTCATCTTCTAGGGCCATTCGAATTTGGTTATATCCTGATGACCCGTCCATGAAGGATAAAACCCCATGCCCTGTGGTAGCATTCACCATGATTTCTGTGATAGGTAAGGAAAAATCGCCTTTTGGGCATGCATTATTCAAGTCGCAAAAATTAACGCAAACGCGTAGCTGACCATTCTTTTTCCTTACGGGAACAATGTTGGCTATGCATGTTGGATACTTGATTTCATGAATAAATCCAACCTCTATTAGTTTGTTAACCTCTTCCTTAATTTTAGGAATGAGTTCTCATCAAAAGTGTCGCTAAGCTTGCTTGATTGGTCGATACCCTGGTTTAATTGTCAGGCGATGGACAACCACTTTTGGATCAAGCCCAGGCATTTCTTTATACGACCAAGCAAAGACATCCTTATAGGTCGTGAGTAAGTTCACATATTCTCTTTCTTCGTCATCAGTAAGTTGTGCGCTTATGAAGGTTGGACGAGACTCTTCTATTGTTCCAAGGTTGACTTACTTTAGCTCATCAACTGTTGATTGACCACCATCCTCAAGTGATAATGGAGCTTCTTCCGCATCCTCTTCGAACACCTTAGAATTTGATGCTTTTTCTATTGTCACATGGCAACAACTTGTCGTATCTTCTTCATCTTCTGGGTCATTCTTTCTAGGTCGAGTGATATTGACATTGTGTCGCTTTACTTTTAACGAACCCTCTGTATTTCCCGAAACAAGTAACTTCCTTTTCATTCTAGATGGAATAGCACTGCGGATTTTTTTGTCACTTTTCACCTTGCACACTTTGCCTGAAACCGACATGGAAGGTTGTTTCAGGATTCTTGTCGTGGTCACACTTAACCTCTCAAAAGCATATGCCCGTGTGGTTGGGGTCGAACACACGTTATGTACCTTATTCGAGACCGTGCTTAGCCTTTGAAGTGCTGAAAGTCGGGTGGAGCCAGAAGTTGAGAGTTGATTTCTATCTTCAACTGTAGGTGTATTTATCCTTTGAAAAACTGATGAACGTGCCACTGATGAGGTGATCTGACTGAAGGTAGAAATCCTCCGACCTTCGCCTCTCTGGTCTTCTTTGGAATCATTGCTCTCTTCCATGGTAATGTGACATGTATCTGCAACTTTTGCTTTCTCTTTTCTAGTTATGCGAATCAGTTTAGAGGACTTATATTCGAGTTTGGCTTTTGAACTAGGAATAACATATCCTTCTTTTTTAAGCTTATTTTGAGTAGGGGAAAGCTCAGGCCCTTCGTCAAATATCCTCAGGCTTTTGAACTCAGTATAAGTCGTAAAGTCATAGTCTGCCTTTGCTAGCAACTTATATGCTTTTGGATTGAACCCGTCTTTTGTCCGTTTCTCTGGAAAAATCGCATTCATCTTTTCTTTTTCAATCTTTTGGTCCTTTCCTTTTGCTATTTTCCTGAGTGGTGTGGTGAAGTTTTCCTTTAAAATTTCGATATCTCCGATCTTTAGATTTTTGGAGCACTCTGCAAATGGTGACTCACCCTTCTTGCGTAGAGAGAGGAACATATTGTAAGACAGGAGGCTTTAACACCTCGCACTTGGTTTGACTTATTCGTTCGTCATTCTCTTGACTGTCGAGAGCGTTTGCTTCACTCGATTTCTTTGTTGTGCACGCTCGTTACTCAGGCTTATCAGCACCTTTGGCCACAGGCACTTCAGTTGATATAACTTCACTGATATTATCGCTTTTCATATAGAACTTTGCATTAGCAAAATGAGATTCGGCCTCTGAGAATGGCGTCGGCATCAACTTTCCTGAAGCCCTATTGATATAATTTAAAACACTGGTAGAGCGTGGATGTTACTACCCCATTTTCATGAATCCAGGGACGCCCTAACAAAAGCCTGTAGGTGGTTCTTGAATCAGTCACATGAAATAGGGTGTTTGCTTTCAAATCCCCTATGACGAGTTCTAGGCTAATTATGCCTATGGTCGTTGTCCTCCCTAATTAAAACCTTGAATCACCAGCTTGCTATTTGATAACGAATCTATCGAAATGCCCAGTTAGTTCATGGTTGACTTTGACATTATGTTGACATTATATTTGCGTATGATGCCTCCTCGCTTAATTGTTCAAAAGGTGAAGTGTGCTTGTCAAGTGCAGGATTTCCTCTGATGACGACTCTAGCTTTTGGGTCCTTTGAGATCCGCTCCCATATAATTCCTCACGATCTCAAAGGATGGTTGCTCGTCAGATTGTTGAATTTTCTTGGAGCGACCACGAATAATAGGTCCCGTGTAATCATCGCTTGCAATTTTGGAAGTGTTGTCTTTTGATGCCATTTGATCTTACGTGAGAGAAAGAGATGAAAGGTAGAGATGTCCCACTGGACGTGCCAATCTGTTCAACGAGATTTTCGAAGAAATTTAATTCATGGAATTTGAACTTTATACTTGTATTAATTTCAGTATTTGTGAGTACAGTCTCTAATATTTAATCCTTTGATTCTTTCTCTCGGAGAGTTAAAAGAAATTTGAGTCTTCCAAATCTTCTTAGAGCTTCAGCTTCAAAGCCTTAGCCTCCTAAGTCTTTAGTCTTCAGGTCTTTAAAACTTGGGAGCTTCGATCTTCAGATCTTGAGGTCTTTGGACTTCAATTATGAGCTTGTGAGTTTGGAGCTTCAATCTTCAGACTTTGAGAGCTTTGGTCTTCAATTCTTCAGAATTTGAGAGCTTTCAGAGCTTCAACACTTTGTTGCAAAATGAAGGAGAATGACCTCTATTTATAGAGGATTCCATGAGTTTTAGGTGGGTTTAGGCCTATTAGCTTGTGGGCTTGGGCTTGGGTGCAATATATTTTCTTTGGCCCAATCTTCCACCATGAGCTTGAATTGTTATTGAACTTTAGACCCAAGCGACTTTAATTAATCGACCCGATCCAATCATAATTTTTCACCATGGACTTGGGCTTTCGGTGTGATGATGTGACGAAATTTGGTTGGCGAAAATTTCTCATTCAACAATTGTTTCATGAAATAACGAGTTGATTTGACAAAATTTATTGCTTTAATATTATTATATTATGATATATGGACTCTTCTTTTGCATTTGATGCTTGAGCATGTATTGCCATGTGGCTGCAAGTTAGTAAAAAAAGGGGGAAAAATACCTTTTTAGTCTCTAAGTTTTAAAGAATAGGTGCATTTAGTCCTTAATGTTTCAAATTGGCCAATTTAGTCCCTTAGTTTTCAATAATAAATTTAAAAGGTTCCTTTACTAATAAAATCATTAAATTTAATTGCTAAATGTTGACATGATAGGATGACTTGGATAAAAATTATATTTTAAATTTTTTTCTTTTCTTTCTTCTCCTCCCCTCGTCTCTCTCCTCGAAGTCCCCCTTTCCACCCTCACTTTCTCTCTCATTCTTCAATAGAATTAACATTTCCTTCAATCGTGGTCATTGTTTTGAAAATTTTCTCAATCTAAAGGTCTTTTGATTTGTAGTTGCCAAAGATATATAAAGCTTGCGCAATAGGTTGGGCTTATTGAGGACGATTTAATAGCGCTTGGACAGCCGTTGTTAGTTTTGAATTTTCTCCAGCAGTGAGCTCTATGTGTTCTCGGCCACCTTGGTAGTCTTTCTCCTATAGATCTTCTTGGATTTTTCTTTGAAAGGTTGAGAAAAAAAAAGAAGCAAAGAATGCTTATAAACTTCGAACAAAATTGAAGCTATTAAGAAAAATAGCATTAAACAATATTGTCAAGTAATGCCATGCATCTAGGCTTTCTATTGAAGAATGAGAGAGAGAGGGTGGAAAAGTGAGATTTCGAGAGAGAAAGAGGAGAGGAGGGAGTAAGAGGAGGGAAAGGAAGAGAGATGAAAAGAGAGGAGGAAAAAAATTAAAACATAATTTTTATCCAAATCATCTTACCACATCAACATTTAGTTAATTAAATTTAATGGTTTTATTAAAACTCAGGAACTAAAATGACCAATTTAAAACATTAGGGACCAAATGAACTTATTCATGAAAACTCAGCGACCAAAAAGGTATTTTTCCCTAAAAAAATCTAAAAAAATGTGGAAGATTATTTACCTTTCTTTTATTTCTACGTAAATCTTATATCATTCTTGTGCAACTCCAAACACAATTATCTTTAATTTCTAGGCATCCTTTTCCCAGACTTTCTATTCCTAGGCATTATTATTTCTCAGACATCCATAAAACCTTAAACCAAATGACCCCTTAGTAGCTCTTCTATGTTATCTTCTTCAACTTCCTTTGGTGAACCTTTCGTCGATGTTGCCACACCTCCTATTGCCTTTGTGCTTTGTGATATCATTTGAATTGAAGATATTGTTATCAATGTGTTTGTTTAGTTTAGATATGCATTATAATTACTCGCTAGAAGTTATATGTATATGTTTTGTTTTATCCCTTTTTTTTTTTAAAAAAAAAGATTGTTTAGAAAATTAAATAATTACATATAAAATATTAAATTAGTATTAACAATTATTTAATACTTTTATAATTATATTTTTAATATAATATGGGTATGTTATATGATTTTATTGATGGAAAATCTAATTAATTAATCAAACATAAAGCAACAATTTGATGTAATCATAATTTAAAATTAGTATTATTTGATATATTGTTATATTGATTAATTGATATTGACAATTAAATAATATAATTTAGGAAAATTATTATAAAAGGAAAAAATATCAAACTATTTACAAATATTTAAAAAACTTTATCACTGAGCGATAGATCTATCGCCTAGTCATAGAAGTCTATCGCCAGTAGACACTGAATTTTTTATATATTTGTAAATATTTTGGCTCATTTTCAATATATGAAAACAATCCAATTTAGTTAATAAAAGTAATTATATAAGTACACTTTAATTAAAATATTAATATTAATAGAAACAATTATATTAAATAGTTAAGATAATATAAAATATCAATTATATATGTATTAGTTAAATTTTATTAAACCTAAATAATTTATTGATGTTTGATATTAATTAAAAAGTGAAATCCTATCCAACAAACAAAAATATTAAGATATATATTTGAAAACTCATGACAAAAATTATGAAACAAACATTCAAACATGCCCCTAAATAATTATTTGATGCGTAAAAAATGTCCATCCATTTCTATAGTATAACTTTACAAACTTTTTAAAGGGGCATAATAATCTATGGGTTGATAACACATTCAGAAGAAATTTCAATTTTAATTTTAAGGAAAATATATTATTATATATGGTTTTTTAATATAAAAATGTTAAAAAATATTTTTAAAATCTTATATTATGAGCATAGTTCTAATCTAACTCAAATTACATCTTAAAAAAAAATTAACTCAAATTTAGATATAATGTAAATGGTAGATGGTAAAAGAAATTGGGGAGTTTTAGGGCTAAATGATTCAATTATTCTTTCTTAATTCATTTTTAAATGATTTTACAAGTAATAAAAAATCATTAACATGTCATTAAATACAATTAGTATCCATGTTAGCAATTAACGATCCAGTAAGCATTTCGTTAGTTTAAAGTTAAGTCATGGATCATTTAGAACTATTTTGTAAATTTGGGTGACTAAAATGTATCTTTTCAGGTAGACAAATACTCTCTCATTTTATACCAACAACAAAATTATAATATACTTTCACATTAGTGGAATGTATGAGTATTCAATGCACAAAAATATATATATATATATATAGAATAAGTCATCAAGGGGTTTAAGATTTTTTATGGCATCTTATTTCAAATTGTAGGTTAGAATTTATTGTGCATGTATGTTGGTGTCTGAGGTGGTCATGTGTATATAAGGGAGGACAATTATACTCTGTTTAGATTGCCTAGGAAAAAATCTTTTTCAAAAAGTCATTTGCGTTCAAACACTTTTTATAAAAATTGTTTTAAATAAATATACTCAAGTGTTTTGTTACATATATTTTCTCAAAGTGTTTTTATATACAAGTTTGTTTGGTTTGATTATATGCTCAGAGTATTTCTATTAATGTCAAGTTACTATATAAGACAACTATTAAACACTATGAACTAATTATTTCAATTTTGTATCTAAAAACACTTTTATTGGCCAAATTTTTTATTTTTTATTTTTTTTAAGTATATGATCAACTGAGTTGGTTGTTAGAATTAGTCGTTGGAGATGATAGATAGAGTTGATGGTTAGAGTTGGTCGCTGAAGGAGATCATCGAAGTTGGCTATTGGAGGTGGTAGTCACGCGGAGTTGTACCTCGGAGGTGCACCAGAGATGATTGTCGAAGGTATTCTAAAGTAGTCATAGCTGGTCTCCATTGGAGGTGGTCGTCGGAGAATGTCGCCAGAGTAAGGCAATAGTAGTCACCGATGGTGGTTGTTGCCGAAGTTAGGCTTTAAAAATGGTTGTCGGAAGTGGTCGTCGAAGCATGTCCCTAGAATGCAGCGGCAATAGTCACTGATGATGGTTGTTGCCGAGGTTGGACATCTGAGGTAGTCGTCGAAGTTGATCACCAAAGGTGGTTGTGAAGTTGACCATTAGAGGTGGTTGTCGGAGCATGTCACCGGAGTTGGTCATCAATGGTGGTTGAGGCCGATAGGTGGAGTCATTGGAAACATTGGAGGGAGAGAGAGAGAAAAAGGGAGAAGATGGAATTCCTCGATAAATATACAAACTTTAATAGTGAATACTATTGAAATTGGTGTAGTTGAGTTAATTAGCATTGACTAGTACAGTTGGCGAGCCAAACACTGAGTTTGGTTAAAAACTCAATTCAACTCAACTTAATGCCCCGAATACCCTCTCAATTTTATGTACAATAGTTTCAAAACTTAAAAATGTCTATTCTCATGCTAATTAATACTTACGAAAACCCATGCTACATTTGAGCACATTCTTAAAAAATAAATAATAAATAAATAAACCAATTATCTAAGAATCAAAACATGTTATCAATCATAATGAAATTCATACCATTAGAGATTCACAATAACATAAATAGAAATCAAAGTAAGCATAACTCAAAATGGCATAAAGATATCTTACCAATCAAGAGATATGTGGTTCGAGTCCTCCTAATCTTGCTATATTAAAAAAACATAAATAGAAAAAAAAAACAACTTCAGCCTAAAAGAAAAAAAAAATCTCCCAAATCATTCAAACTAAGCCCTCACACTGTCGATACTCACAAATGATGTTGAAAATCAAAGATCCAAATCATCAAAGAAAGAAACATAGAAGAAGCTAATGACCATCCATGGTATGCACTTCTTCCTCCATTACCTAAAAATGAAATATATATATATATATATATATATTGTTAAGGAGATTGTTATTGTTGTATGATTAGCTTATTTATTATAGGCAAAACTTGAACAACAACATGTTTTGCGACATGTCTCACAACATGCATGTGATATTGTCTGTGACATTTTTACATGACAGACAGAAAAATCTATAGAATATAATATTTTTACAAGAGATATGCAGATTTCGTGGTTTTTTACCTTTTTACCTACAGAGTTGATTTATTCTTTCCTTGAAGGTATTTTCAAAGCTATCCACATATATATATACATATACTGTCATAGGGTTAAAAATCAAAATCAAAATTTTTACCTTACACCTCGTGCAGCCTAAGAGGTTCACCACTCTTAGTTAGCCTACTCGTCCCAGCAATCGTCAATGACACTTTGCTTTGAGAAAATGCCAACAAGCACACACACACAAACTCACGTTTTGGCCAAGGGGAACTCCCTTGTTTTCTTAATTGCTCTAAATAAAGTGTTTACAAGCTAGAGTAAGTGAAGTGGGATTGATTTCCAAAGTGAAACTTCAATCTCCCTTTTATACTAATTTACACCAGCAAACTTTCCATAATCCTAAGGGAGGTTGAGAAACTTGGGGAAGTCAGTTACTATTAATAGCAATCTACTTACTCACATTTAGCCTAAAGAATAGTTCTAACTCCCTATTCTTGGCAATTTTGCCAAGTTAAACTCCTACTCACTAGGACAATTGACTTGCTCCCCACTCTTCCCTCAGTAGCATACTAACTTTACATTCATTTTCACTTTTTGAAAATGACCACTGAGTTTGGAGAAGAATGGTAGCCTTAGCTGCTCACGCCGATCATAAAACATCCACTGACATCCTTCTTCGCGCCCATCCAGCGTCAGGCTGCGTGCGCCTGCGCGCTGTTGAATGCAGCTCTGCGTGTGCCATTGCTCACAGCACTGCGCACACGCGCCCGTGTCTGCCTGCACCTACCTTCACCCACCGAGCGCCCGCATACTCATGCCAGTGCTGCTTGGTTAGCATGCAGCCATGTATATGAATATATGTATGTACATAATATACATACATACATATATATATACATACATACATATATATATATATATATACATACATATACATACATACATACATACATACATATACATACATACATACATACATACATATACATACATAGATACAAACATACATACATATACATACATACATACATATATATATATATATATACACACATACATACACACGTATAGATACATACATACATACATATATATATATATATATATACACACATGCATACACACGTATAGATACATACATACATACATATATATATATACATACATACATACATACATATATATTCACTACGACCCCAAGTCTTGAGGTGCATGGCTTGGCGGACAGCCAAGGCGAGCAGGGGCTGAGAAGGCCCTGACGTGTGCCAGGCACATGGTGCTGGGCAGTGCACGCGCCAAGCAGCACTGACACAGGCGCACATGGGCGCCAGGTTGCGCAGGGCAGGGCAGCGCAGTGAGCAGACATGGTGGGCATGGATGCTTAACGACTCTCCATGCCATTTTGATGAAAAAATGTCCAAGTGTGCACAAGGAAGCATGAGAAACCCTTCAAGCGACATTTATAATGGAGAGCAACTTGCTCCACAAGTTAGGAATTGTGGAGGATAATTAATTCCATAATGTAGGCCTAAAGGAAAAGTAGACGTAGTCTTACTTGTTCCTAAAGTTAAGGAATGCCTAAGTCTAACATTGCTCTTAAAGAAATGGGGAAGTAGTTGGCTTTACTATATTTAGTGAGAGCCTTCCCCAAGTTTCTCAACCAATCCTAAAATGGTGGAAAGCGGTTAACAGTTGGAGCCTATAAAAGGAGACCTTCAAGATGGTGGAAGACATCGAATCCAATTGTGGGATTTCAATTGGTGAAATAAAAAAGAAGAAGACTAAAGGGGTCTTTTCTATTTAGATAGGATATAGTCTTTGCTACATCACACTCATCCTAGAAGACATGGAATGGATGGATTCCATGAGGGGAGAGGGTTGTCCATTAAAAGGGCTTAGATTACGGGTTGTGTAGTCACGTTCCTATAGGAAAAGTGGAGTTCATTAAAGGGTGTCTTGGTGAATGACTTCAATGGGGTTGGAGTGAAGCCATGAGTAGGCTTAGCCAAACATAGTGTGAGGTCATTGTAGGCTTGATACCTAGGGTCAGTGCCTTAGGATGTTTGCATGTTAGAGTTACATGCATTGTAACACTATTCCTTTATATGAGAATGTATATCGAGGTTGGGAAGAGTTTCCCGTAAAGCTTGGCTTTGTGTGGCTTTGGTATGTATGTGCTTGCTTATCAAAATGATGTTCTTCTCTCGCTTGCATGGTCTCCCTAGAAGCATTCGTTTGTGCATGCATCGATACAATCTGATCATTCAGCATCTGTACTGATGTAGTTACTCCAATCAAGGCCATCTCGAATGCCTCAATTTGAACCTGTGGGTCTCCCTTTCTTTGGCTTCGGCCTCCCTCGAACGTATAAAACCTCCATGTTATTATAAGACACACTGAAGCCTTCCTTTGGGTTGTTGAAGGTCCACCTCCAACTTCTCCATTACTACCTTCATCTTGTTGTGCATCTAAATGAGAATAAGAAAGTAAGATCAGCAACCTACCCATCTTAGTCTCCATCATGAGTAACATTTACACAAACACAAGTGTCGCTACAATCACTTTTACACAGCCACGATCGTCATGTTGCGATCCTAAACAACATCACCTATTCTTTCCATATAGAATAATTGTAGGCATTGTATTTGGTCCGGCTCATTTTTAAAATAGTGTTAGATTTTAATCGAATTTTGATAATTTAATGAAATTGGAAGTTTAGTGTTTTTTTTTTTAAAAAAAAAGTAAAGGGGTAATAACAAATATTTAGAAAAAAAAGGGTTTGTTATTAAATTTAAGGTTTTATTATTTATTTATTATTTTAGAAAAATTGATTTTATTTATTTATTTATTTATTATTATTATTATTTTTTTTAAAAAAGTGTTTTTCTTAAATCATTTTTCATTTTCTCTCTCTGTTCAAACTCACCTGTTAACGTATTTCTTATCCCCCTTTCTTTCCTCAACTTCTCCAACGTTAAAATCCATTTTAAAACTAAACTAACCTATAAATACAAAAGAAAAAAAGGTGAAGGAGAAGAGAAAAAGAGGTGAAGGAAGAAGAAAAAAAGAGGTGAAAGAAGAGAAGGAAAAAAGAAGTGAAAGATTGGGAAATTAGAGAAGGAAAGTTGAGAAGAAAAAGAAAGAAACGAGGTGTAAAAAGGGTAGGGAGAAGACCCAATGACCACCCACCGGCGAACCTCTGAGGACAATCTCCGGTGAACCTCCATGAACAATCTCCGACAACCGGTGGCGAAACCATTAGTAGAAAAGAGTAAAAGAAGAGAAAGTGGACAAGATGGAGAAGAAAAAAGAAAAGGAAGAAGAAGAGAAATCTGGGAAGAAGAAGAGGGGAATATATTTGGTCAAGGTGGGCTCCATATAGTATTTTAATATATTTGTTCATTTATTTTAAAGACAATGGGTCCCACGTATTTTATTATATATATATATATATATATTTATTTAAATCAACAGTGGGCCCCACGTATGTTTTTTATATATCATTTATTTATTTTATTTTAATTAATAGTGGGTCCTACGTACATTTCTAATATATTATTTATTTATTTATAGTGGGCCCCACATTTTTTTTAATCTTTTCTCTCCCCTTTCATTTTTACCATATTTACTCATTTATTATTATTATTTTTATATTTATTGTTATACCCTCCCATCTAATTAAACCCTCTTCTCTCACTATTTCATCTAATCCTATTATTTACCAAATTTATTTTTATATATTTTCAAATGTTTTATTTTTTGCTTACTTTATATTCCATGAATGTTGCTTAATAAAAACTGGATTCTCAATTTCATGCATTAGACCCTAAATTGTGGATTTTTGTTAACATAAAATTTCCATGATTTTAGTATTTTAATAAATTAAAATGTAAATTTAACCCTTTAATTAAAACTTTACTACTCTCAAATATATTTTTTCTTAATTATTTTCTCTAACGTCGAAATTTCTTTTCCAAATTCTTGGATTTCAAACTTTAAACATAAATGTTTTCCACATTATAATTGAGCAAAATGAATTGAATAGAATTTAGTAAGTATCTCCTAATTTAAACTAGAATTGCAAATGAATTTCAAAACTGTTTTATGTTAAGATATCTAAATGAGTTTCAAATTAGTTATTACTTAAGCTTCCAAAATAAAACTTTAGTTCAATTTAAATTCTGAAATTTTCAAATGAATTTCAAATGCTTTTAAAGTTTTCCATAAATCTCATGATAGAGTCAATATGGCTCTAGAGGAAAATAATTCATAGGGGAATTCAAACATAAATTGATGTACATTATCACTCACGAATTTCAACTATACTTTATTATTAAAGTTATAGTAAAATTTAGTGAGACATTACCTTTTATTTAATTTTTATCAAATATTTCTAAAATATAATTGACTAAGATAATAATTCTGTCTAGGCTGTGGTACTTAAGTTGACCGAAAGGGAACACCTCTACCTGGGAATTACTTTGTCAATTTTTTTTGTTTTCTTTTTAAATGGGTGACCAATCACACCAAAAAATGATTGGTGGTGACTCCAAACCTTTCACCTCAAAAGAGACCTCTAGGGAAGGACGTCGGCCGCTCCGCGTCGCGATGACGTTGCGACAGCTTGGCGACTCCACTGGAGAATTTTTCGCGTGAAGAAGAGTTGAGAAGGACAAATGCATCTCTAGTTCAGGAAAACGAACGATTAAGGGTTGAAATGAATCAATGCTTGATGGGAAACACTACACTTGAAAAAGAACTACGCGAATTAAAGGATAGTGTCGAAAAGCAGAGAAAATTAGAAAGAGAAGTATCTGCACTGGATACGGAATCTCGTGATCTGAACAGGAAAATGCATCGATTAAGGAAAGATAAGGAAGCCACTCAAGCAACTCTGAAGTCTCAGGATAATTAAATCTCACAATTGCAGTCTGATATATCTTTACTTCATGAATGGGTAAAAGAATTGGAGAAAGGAATTGATCTTAGAAATAAAGAAATTCATGATTTAGAAGAGAAGAACAAGACATTGAATCAAACAGAAGGGAAACTATGTGAAATCAGCAAGGAAAATATGACCTTGAGGGCATCCATCCAGTCCCTCAACATTCGATTTACCAAATATCAAAATGTTGCAGAAGGATTAATGCGGGATCATACGCACTTAAAAGAACAATATGATGGATTAAAAGTAGATTACGAATTTCTGAGACTTGATTACACTACTATGCGCAATAAGTCAGAATATATGCTTACAGAAATCAGGAAAGTTACAAAGAAATCAGACGACCTGGTAGAACAAGCACGTCACATGACATCGACTATCGCACTCACACAACCAAACGGCAAACACATGCTCAAATTCTTGGGGAAATTGCGTACAAATTTAGAATACTGGGGGCGATTTTATTGATCTCCTGTTCTGATTAGATTTTTTTTTATTTCTCTATTTTCTTTTAACAATTTGTAATCCATTTATCCATTTACTTATTTATTTATTTTCCTCTATTTTACTTAATTGAATATTTTTTTCTTGATTTTGATTTTGTCACTCATATCAATAAACTCTTTTTCTTTTTCTTTTCTTTTCTTCATAAAGAAAAATAAGATAGCTCGATCACCACGAATCAATCGCACTTACGTCACCAGATACAGATTAAGGAAAATGGATGAGCAAAATACAGAAATGGAAAAGACCCGGAAAGACATTGAAGAGTTAAAGAAAAAAATGGAAGTCATACTTCTGCTGTTGGAGAAAGGAAAATTTACAGCGGATGTAGCTCAACCCAGTACTACGATTGGGGTAAATTTGCAATCACATCCACCAATTGAGGGATTTACCCTCAAATACACCATATATAACCCACTTTACAATGTTCCCGTCGATCAATTTCATTTTCCTTTCACAACAAAAGTTGAGCCAGTTCCTTTGCCCAATCAAGCAAGCTTCCGACCTGTTAATGAGGATCCGAGAAAAGTTACAATCACAATTCCTAATCTGGACGATCTAGAGGTCAGAAAAAAATTGACGAAAGAAGAGCCTAAAACCTCTTCTAGAGGAAAGTTCGAGAATCTGGAAGAAAGGCTGAGAGCTGTGGAGGGAACAGATGTTTTCGGTAACATAGATGCTACTCAGTTGTGTCTGGTGCCAGATGTAGTTCTTCCAGCAAAATTTAAGGTTCCAGATTTTGAAAAGTACGATGGGCCTTCATGTCCTAAAAGCCATATTATCATGTACTGCAGAAAGATGGCAGCGTATGTCCACGATGACAAGCTACTCATACACTATTTCCAAGATAGTCTGACAGGTCCAGCTTCTCGATGGTATATGCAGTTGGATGGAGCTCACATCAGCACATGAAGGAACTGAGCAGATTCCTTCCTAAAGCAATATAAGCATAACATAGATATGGCTCTAGATCGTCTAGATCTGCAGAGGATGAAGAAGAAAAGTACAGAGAACTTCAAAGAATATGCACAGAGATGGAAGGATACTGCTGCACAAGTACAACCTCCCCTAACGGACAAGGAGTTGTCTGCCATGTTCATTAATACTCTAAAAGCTCAATTTTATGATCGAATGATTGGAAGTGCATCAAATAACTTTTCTGATCTAATGACGATTGGAGAAAGAATCGAGTATGGGATCAAGCATGGCAAGATAACCGATGTAGCAGGATCTACAACGTCAAGTATAAAGAAGACTAATTTTTCAAACAAAAAAGAGGGGAGGTACAAATGATAAACAGAGTTAACCATGGTAACACAAGTCAGTTGCCGTATCCAAACTCTGGAGTTCTTCATTATCCACATAATTATTATGCACCACCTCATCCATATTATCAACCTTACGTAAATCATGCAGCAGTCCAATATTATCCTCCTCCTCCTCAAAATCAACGCTCTTATGTGAATCAGGGGTAGCAGCCTCAAGGTCAACAAAATTCTTATGCTCGAGGGCAAGATAATAATAAAGGGGGTCATAAACAAGTGCAGTTTGATCCGATTCCAATGACTTACATAGAGCTTCTGCCACAACTATTTTAGAATAATCAACTAGCACTTGTACCAATAGAACCACTGCAACCTCCTTATCCAAAGTGGTATGACCCAAATGCCCGTTGTGATTATCATGCAGAAGTCATTGGGCATTCAATTGAGAATTGTACTGCACTTAAGTACAGGGTACAGGCATTGATCAAGGCGGGATGGCTGAATTTTAAGAAGGACAATGGACCTGACGTAAATAATAACCCTATTCCAAACCACCAAAATCCACAAGTAAATGTTGTAGATGTGAGTGAGGTTGGTTTAAAGGATGTCGTGAGAATGATAACATCCAAAGAAGAGCTTTTTCGAATTTTGTTTAACAACAGATTGATCGAACAAGGGAATTTGCAAAATGATATCCTCATTAGCCAATACGATGACAGTTTATTATTTTCATATCATGCTGGGGCAAAAGGTCACTCTAGTGACCAGTGCCCTCATTTCTCCCAGAAGGTACGAGAATTATTAAATTCTCATTTCCTAACGGTCTCACAGAAGGTAGTTGGAGAATCAGAGCGTGAGCATGAAATAGATGCTGCAGAAGAGTTCTCAACAGGTGAATGCTCGAAGGTTTCTCTGGAGCGAAAGCCATTAACAATCTTTTATAAGGAAAAACCCAGTACTACCACTTCCAAACCAAAACCAATTACCATATAGGTTCCATCTCCATTTGAGTATAAAAGTTCAAAAGCAGTACCATGGAATTATGAATACAAGGTACTTGTTGAGTCCGTACCAGTCCCTATAGACAATATTAATGAAATTGGAGGTACAACACGAAGTGGGAAGTGTTATACGCCATAAGCTTTATTGAAGTGCAATAGCAAGGAAAAAGGAAAAGCCAAGCTTAGTGATGTCATTGATTGCAGGATAGAAGAGCCACTGTTGGTGAGAAATCAAGAAGTAAAGGAGCCAACATCTGAAGATGATATCCAAGAGTTTTTAAGACTTGTAAAACAAAGTGATTATAAAGTAATTGAACAGTTGGGCAAAACGCATGCTAGAATCTCTATTTTGGCCTTATTGTTATCTTCAGACCTGCATCGCAAAACTCTAATGAATATCCTGAACCAGACTTATGTTCCATCAGACATTACAATAGACAATTTAGACAACATCGTTGGCAGTATAACAGCATCAAGTTCCATAACTTTCACCGATGATTAGATACCAGAAGGCATGGGTCACACAAAGGCCTTGCATATTACAGTTAAGTGCAAGAAATTTGCTGTGGCCAAAGTTTTAGTTGACAATGGCTCTTCTTTGAACATAATACCTATGTCCACATTGGAAAAATTGCTTGTTGATATGTCACACCTCAAATCAAGTACTATGATAGTGAGGGCCTTTGATGGATCGCGCAGTGAAGTGGTTGGGGACATAGAAATCCCTATTCAAATAGGCCTTTGCACCTTCAACATAACTTTCCAGATCATGAACATCAACTCAACCTATAGTTTCCTGTTAGGTCGTCCATGGATTCATTCAGCAGGAGTAGTCCCTTTGTCATTGCACCAATGCCTTAAATTTGTAGTCGATCGCAAGCTAGTGATCGTATCAGGACAATAGGATATTTTTATGTCAAGGCCATCCTCAATGCCATACATAGAAGAAGCGGAAGAAGCTTTTGAATCCTCATTCCAATCTTTCGAGGTTGCAAATGGCACCACTATATACGGAGAAAGAGGAACAAGGAAGCCACGATTTTCAAAGCTACCTTCAAAGGGAAATGGCAGAAGTTTGGATGACTTATTGAATGTGCAAAAAAATATGAAAAGATTTGGTTTGGGATATAAACCAAGCAGGGAAGAAATGATCAGAACACAAAAGCGGGAAAATAAGAATCGAATGATGAATTTTGAGCATCATGAGCCTCGAAGCCAAATGAGTATTCCTCATCTTTACGAATCTTTCAAATTCGCTGGCACAATCCATCCAGAAAGTTTTGAAGTAATGGCTGTCATAGAAGGCAAAGATGAAGAGTATCCCCTAGTCTACTTATGCCCAAAGGATTTTGAGCATAATAATTGGACCGTATTTGAGCTACCGTCAATTGTTAACGATTTATCAAAGTAATTATTTGCCTTTGTTCATTTTGTCTTGAATATTCTATATGAAATTTATTTTCTTTATCAATAAAAGACCGTTCTTTTTCTCTCTTTATTTTTCTCTCTTTTTAGTCATATCTTTTTCTTTATTTTCCTGTTCATCACACCAAATAACCGTCATTTTGAACAGTGATATTGAAATTGAAAGCGCAAATGAACTTATATACGACTTTGATACTTTTGCACACGACATCGAGTTTGACGAAGGAGTAAGTGATAGTGAAGAAGGTCTTGAGCTTTCCTCTAAATTATTGAGAATGATTGAAGAAGAAGAAAAAATGTTAGGACCGCATGAAGAGCCAACTGAAATGATTAATCTAGGGTCCCAAATAGAAGTAAAAGAAGTTAAAATTGGTGTTAGTATGACAGCTAAAAGTCACCAAAAGTTGGTAGAGTTAATTCGCGAATATGTTGACATCTTTGCTTGGTCATATCAAGACATGCCAGGTTTAGATACAGATATTGTAGTGCATCATTTACCACTTAAGCCTGAGTGTAAGCGTGTAAGACAGAAGTTGCGCAAAATGAAGCCTGAAATGTTGGTCGAGATAAAAGAAGAAGTTAAAAAACAAATCAATGCTGGATTTCTAGCAGTAGCCAGATACTCGGAATGGGTAGCAAATGTTGTTCCTGTTCCTAAAAAGAATGGGCAAGTCAGAATGTGTGTTGATTACAGAGATTTGAATCGAGCAAGCCCTAAAGACAATTTTCCACTTCCTCATATTGATGTACTGGTAGAGAATACCACTGGCTTTTCCACCTTTTCCTTCATGGATGGATTCTCAGGCTATAACCAAATCAAGATGGTACAAGAAGATCGGGAAAAAACTACATTTATTATACTATGGGGAACCTTTTGCTATAAGGTCATGCCATTTGGATTGAAAAATACTGGGGCAACATACCAGCGTGCCATGGTTACCTTATTCCATGACTTAATGCATAAAGAAATTGAAGTGTATGTGGATGATATGATTGCTAAATCCAGACAAGTTGAGGATCACACAGCTGTTCTAAGAAAGTTGTTTGATCGATTGAGAAAATTCAAGCTTAAGCTGAATCCAAATAAGTGTAAATTTGGAGTAACATTAGGAAAGTTGTTGGGTTTCGTTGTAAGCCAGGAAGGAATCAAGGTTGACCCTGATAAAGTTAAAGCTATCCTAGAAATGCCACCACCGTGCACCCAAAAAGAAGTTAGAGGATTTTTGGGAAGGCTAAACTATATCGCAAGGTTTATATCACATCTAACTGCAAAATGTGAGCCCATCTTTAAGCTACTTCGTAAGAGTGATGCAGGAGTATGGAATGAAGACTGTCAAAAGGCATTCGAAAAGGTCAAGCAATACTGACAGAATCCTCCTGTGCTAGTACCTCCAACTCTAGGTCGCCCGCTTATTTTGTATCTTACTGTGACAGAAAGTTCAATGGGATGTGTACTAGGACAACATGATGATTCAGGCAAAAAGGAGCAGGCTATATATTACTTGAGCAAGAAGTTCACCAGTTGTGAGACAAGATATTCTTTGCTTGAAAAGACGTGTTGTGCGCTGGCATGGGTCGCCCGTCGTTTAAGGTCATACATGCTATACTATACGACATGGCTTATCTCAAAGATGGACCCTATAAAGTACATTTTTGAAAAACCGTCACTTTCAGGCAGAATTGCAAAGTGGCAAGTTCTCTTATCTGAATATGATATAGTCTATGTTACTTGAAAGTCAATCAAAGGAAGTGCACTAGCTGACTACTTAGCTGAGCAACCCATAAATGACTATGACCAAATAAAATTTGATTTTCCTGATGAATTGGTCTCTACCTTAGCAAAAGAAAAAGAAATACCGAATTCAGAGGCATGGACCATGTTGTTTGATGGAGCCTCCAATGAATTAGGCCATGGAATAGGTGCCATTTTAATGTCACCAGAAGGAAAGTTATTCCCTTTGTCAGCCAAGTTAAATTTTGATTGTACTCATAATATGGCCGAATACGAAGCTTGCTCTATGGGTATACAGGCAGCATTGGATATGAAAATCAAGAAGCTGCGAGTTTTAGGAGATTCCATGTTGGTAATTCACCAGTTAAGGGAAGAATGGGAAACAAGAGACGCTAAACTTCTCCCATACAAAAAGCTAATAATGGAATTGTCGCAAAAGTTCGATAAAGTTACTTTTGATTATCTACCAAGGGAAAGTAATCAGGTAGTAGATGCTTTAGCCACATTGGGGGTCTTATTTAGCATAGACCTCAATCAAGAGGTACAACCTATCAAAATTGAAAAGTGAGATGCTCTGGCCACCTGCATGGCTATTGAAGAAGAGTCTGATGGTAAACCGTGGTATTTTGACATTAAAAAGTTCATCAAATGTCGAGAATATCCATTGAATGCCTCAAAGAATGATAAGCGCACAGTTAGAAAGTTAGCAATGAAATTCTTCTTGAACGGAGAAGTACTTTACAAAAGAAATCATGACATGGTACTCTTAAGATGTGTGGATGCGACAGAGGCAAATAAAATCATGAAAGAAATTCACGAAGGAGTTTGCGGAACTCATGCAAATGGACATATGATGGCTAGACAAGTATTAAGATCTGGTTATTACTGGTTAACTATGGAACCAGATTGCATTAAGCATGCGAGAGAGTGCCACAAATGTCAGATATATGCAGACAAAGCCCACGCACCTGCATCTCAGTTACATGTTATGACAGCTCCTTGGCCTTTTTCCATGTGGGGAATGGATGTGATAGGCCCCATCGAGCCTAAAGCCTCGAATGGACATCGTTTTATTTTGGTAGCAATTGATTATTTCACCAAGTGGGTGGAAGCAATGTCTTATCGAGAGGTGACAAAGATAGTTGTCATTAAGTTCATAAAAAAAGAGATTATTTGCCGTTATGGTCTCCCTAAAACTGTAGTGACTGATAACGCTCGAAATTTGAATAATAAATTGATGAAGGAGTTGTGTGAACAGTTCAAGATCAAGCACCTCAACTCAACTCCCTATAGGTCAAAAATGAATGGAGCAGTGGAAGCCGCTAACAAGAATATAAAAAGAATCGTGAAAAAGATGACGGTAACATATAAGGATTGGCATGAAATGCTTCCTTTTGCACTACATGGTTATCGCACATCAGTTCGAACTTCAACTGGGGAAATTCTCCCGTTTCAGAAAGATCACCGAGGGAAATGGACTCCAAATTATGAAGGACCCTACGTAGTAGAAAAAGCTTTCTCTGGAGGAGCTTTGATCTTGACCAATATGGATAGGGACCGACTGCCTAACCTAGTAAACTCGGATCATGTGTAGAAGTACCATGCGTAAATTTTAGAGTTTTTATTCAAGAAAATTGCATTTTCTTTTTTATTTCTTACTTTTCAACTTTGTTGTATCTACCTTGGACTTTGATCCTAATAAAATCCTCTTTACAAGGAAAGTATTGTCTACTTTTCTTCTTTAAGTTCATGCGGGCATTCTCGTGACGTTTAAAAGCAAATAGTTACAAGTGATAATTGAAACAATTGTAGTAGCTCATTACTTCAACAAAGCGTTAAAATGTTAAGAATTTGAAATTGGGGCAAAGTCATTCTATTTCATAACGTCATCAAGACAAAGATTAGGCCGCCAGATTCAGTTCAAATTCCTGGGAAGTGCGAAAGGAAATGGTGATCGAGCTATCGTTTGTTTTGAAATAAGAGTATAAACTTCCACCATTGTTGTATGATGGTTTGAGTGTCACATTCACATTTCATGCATTCAAGCATTTTGCACTAATGATAGTTGCATCCAGAGTTTGATATATGCATTTTATTATTGGTTAAATCGAACCTTGCCTGCTAGTTGAGGTCGAAGCTTGGTCGAGTCAGGTCCGTTTACGTTTATTATTGGTTAAATCGAACCTTACCTATTAGTTGAGGTCGAAGCCTGGTCGAGTCAGGTCCGTTTACGTTTATCATTGGTTAAATCGAACCTTACCTGTTAGTTGAGGTCGAAGCCTGGTCGAGTCAGGTCCGTTTACGCTTATCATTGGTTAAATCAAGCCCTACCTGTTAGTTGAGGTCGAAGCCTAGTCGAGTCAGGTCCGTTTACGTTTATTATTGGTTAAATAGAACCTTACCTGTTAGTTGAGGTCGAAGCCTGGTCGAGTCAGGTCCATTTACGTTTATCATTGGTTAAATCAAACCTTACCCGTTAGTTCAGGTCGAAGCCAGGTTAAATCACATCCATTTACATTTTATTATTGGTTAAATCGAACCTTGCCCGTTAGTTGAGGTCGAAGCCTGGTCGAGTCAGGACAATTTACATTTTATTATTGGTTAAATCAAGCCCTACCTGTTAGTTGAGGTCGAAGCCTGGTCAAGTCAGGTTCATTTATATTTACTATCACTTAAATCGAATCTCGCTCTTTAGACGAGGTCGAAGCCTGGTCAAGTCAGGTGCATTTTATTTATTGTTGCTCAAATCAAACCCTAAAATATTTTATGGTCTTCCAATAGAACTCCATTCAGTTTTTGAGTTTTCGTCTTCCAAATACTTTATCTTTTCCTTTGTCTACCTTTTTCATCTTTCAAGGATACACAAAGGGGGGCAAACTGTAGACATCGTATTTGGTCTGGCTCATTTTTAAAATAATGTTCGATTTTAATCGAATTTTGATAATTTAATCAAATTGGAAGTTTAGTGTTTTTTTTTTTAAAAAAAAAAATAGTAAAGGGGTAATAACAAATATTTAGAAAAAAAAGGGTTTGTTATTAAATTTAAGGTTTTATTATTTATTTATTTATTATTTTAGAAAAATTGATTTTTTTATTTTTTTTATTTATTTATTATTATTATTTTATTTTATTTTTTTAAAAAAAGTGTTTTTCTTAAAATCATTTTCCATTTTCTCTCTCTGTTCAAACTCACCCGTTAACATATTTCTTTTCCCCCCTTTCTTTCCTCAACTTCTCCAATGTTAAAATGCATTTTTAAACTAAACTAACCTATAAATACAGAAGAAGAAAAGAGGTGAAGGGGAAGAAAAAAAGAGGTGAAGGAAGAAGAAAAAAAGAGGTGAAAGAAGAGAAGAAAAAAAAAGAAGTGAAAGATTGGAAAATTAGAGAAGGAAAGTTGAGAAGAAAAAGAAAGAAACAAGGTGTAAAAAGGGTAGGGAGAAGACCCAACGACCACCTACCGGCGAACCTCCGAGGACAATCTCCGACGAACCTCCGTGAACAATCTCCGGGGACCGCCGCCGAAACCATTAGTAGAAAAGAGTAAAAGAAGAGAAAGTGGAGAAGGTGGACAAGGTGGAAAAGAAAAAAGAAAAGGAAGAAGGAGAGAAATCTGGGAAGAAGAAGAGGGGAAGATATTTGGTCAATGTGGGCCCCATATAGTATTTTAATATATTTGTTTATTTATTTTTAAAAACAGTGGGTCCCACATACTTTATTATATATATATATTTATTTATTTTAAAAAAACAGTGGGTCCCACGTATTTTATTATATTTATTTATTTATTTAAATCAATAGTGGGTCCCACGTATTTTTTATATATCATTTATTTATTTATTTTAATTAATAGTGGGTCCCACAGACATTTCTAATATATTATTTATTTATTTGGCCCCACATTTTTTTTTTATCTTTTCTCTCCCCTTCATTTTTACCATATTTACTCATTTATTATTATTATTATTTTTATATTTATTGTTATACCCTCCCATCTAATTAAATCATCTTCACTCACTATTTCATCTAATCCTATTATTTACCAAAGTTTTTTTTTTTATATATTTTCAAATGTTTTATTTTTTGCTTACTTTATATTCAATGAATGTTGCTTAATAAAAATTGGATTCTCAATTTCATGCATTAGACCCTAAATTGTGGATTTTTGTTAACATAAACTTTCCATGATTTTAGTGTTTTAATAAATTAAAATGTAAATTTAACCCTTTAATTAAAACTTTAGTACTCTCAAATATGTTTTTTTTTTAATTATTTTCTCTAATGTCGAAATTTTTTTTCCAAATTCTTGAATTTCAAACTTTAAACATAAATGTTTTCCACATTATAATTGGGCAAAATGAATTGAATAGAATTTAGTAAGCATCTCCTAATTTAAACTAGAATTGCAAATGAATTTCAAAACTGCTTTACGTTGAGATATCTAAAATGAGTTTCAAATTAGTTATTACTTAAGTTTCCAAAATAAAACTTTAGTTCAATTTAAATTCTGAAATTTTCAAATGAATTTCAAATGTTTTTAAAGTTTTCCATAAATCCCATGATAGAGTCAATATGGCTCTAGAGGAAAATAATTCATAAGGGAATTCAAACTTAAATTGATGTACATTGTCACTCACGAATTTCAACTATACTTTATTATTAAAGTTATAGTAAAATTTAGTGAGACATTACCTTTTATTTAATTTTTATCAAATATTTCTAAAATATAGTTGACTAAGATAATAATTCTGTCTAGGCTGAGGTATTTAAGTTGACCGTAAGGGAACACCTCTACCTAGAAATTACTTAGTCAATTTTTTATCCTTTTTTATATTATTATTTTTACAATTTTGGATAATAGAAATAAACGCTTTCAAACGGGTGTTGTAGGGTGCTAATACCTTCCCTACACTCAACGACCCCCGAACCTATCTTGGATAAGTAGACCATTTATTTTTTTTCTTTTTAAATGGGTGACCAATCACACCAAAAAATGATTGGTGGCGACTCCAAACCTTTCACCTCAAAAGAGACCCCTAGGGAAGGACGTCGGCCAACTCCGCATCGCGATGACGTTGCGACAGCTCGTAATGCACTGTGACATGTATTTTAATGCTTGTAGACGGAAATGTGTCCATTATCTTGGTTCTGTTTAGATGCCATGTCCTGTAATCCTCTGTGGTATCATCATGGAATTGACCACTTTGAATTTTGTTGATCTTCTTCCAAGCATTTACAATCAGCTGAATCTTGTTTTCGCAGAACTCTTTCTTATAAGCAAATTCTGAATTATTTAGCTCATGTGTTGCAGGGATAAATTGGCGTATCCACATTTGTCGCAATACCATCAAAGGAGCGTAGGATATACATCCCCACGGGCCTAAGATTGGTAAATTCTAAAATTCACCACATTTGTACATCATTGGCCTGACCGACGTCCACGGAGCCCTCCATATAACATCCTCTATTTTTAACTCAGCAAAGAAAGTTTCCCAAATATTTTTTTCTAGAAATGTTGAGTTCCAACCCGATTGCACAAACTCTAAGATAGGATTTTGGAGTTTGTTCCATGATTTTGAAAATCTAAATTGAGGACACTTGAACTCTGACGGACACTTCACATGGCCTAAAATCCAAATATACAGCAATGAAGCGCAACCAATGAAACTCCCTGCTTTTTCTATTCTGCAATGATTCAACGACCGAAATGTCTCATCTAGTATTGGTATGATGGGATCTACATCTTCCTCTACTTTCAAAAACAACTTGACTACCTGTTCTTCGACATACCCAATTACCTTCGGGAATAAGACCGCATTGAAGATACATAAGGCCAATAGTGATAATCCTTTGTCTTCATCTGCAAATCTCTGTTGAAGAGAAAGTATGTACTCCATAGGCAAGCACACACTTTTCCCTTTCGTCTTCACATGTTTTTCGATTTCATTTGAACGAACTTTGCCTAAAAATGACGACAACGCCCTTTTCATTGTAAGGGACCCGTTGTAGGAATATGCCTCCACTTTCTCCTGTGATGGTGTTCTTAAAAGAGACTGATACTCCTCAATAGTTGGAGTCATGTCTATCGAGTTAAATGTGAAGCATCGATAGTTCGGGTCCCAATGTTGTACTAAAGCCTTCAACACAGAAGCATTAACTTGTACATAGAGGAGTTAGGCTATCTGTCCATACTTACTGATGAATCTCTCCTTCCTAGCTGTGGCTAAACCTTCCCATGCTAGCTTTAGAGCATCCAACTGATTCTCAGGAATATTAATATCTTTGATCTTTGTAGTCTCACCAGATGATAAGCAATCCTCATGAGTTCTCTGGATGTTTTCTGACCACCGATGCACTATAGACTGATCTTCTATGCTCAATCCTTGTGGGGTTGGTACTAAAGGAAGCGAATTTATTGAACTCATTTTTTTAATCTACAGTCAAAATCAAAGGTTGTCATGACACTTATTTTGAAAAGACAAATAAAGACCCAAAAGATCTAGAATGCCAAACAATTATGAGTGTGAGGTTAACATCTAACAAATCCTAGAGGAAATGGCCCCCAAGTCTTCCAACTGTTTTCACAGCATAGTTGACTTGAGTGGAGATTTTCATGCGCCTGCACGGGAAACCAGGTTCCACGAGGTCACACTACTCAGCCTCCGAATCTAACCCTAAAAGGTATAGCCTGGGCAGGAGGCTTGTGAATGTGTGAAATGCATGATAATGCTGAAGAGAAATAAATGCATTTTAATAATAAACTGGATGAACATGCATGAAATGCATGATAATACTACAGAGAAGTAAATGCATTTTAATAATAAACGAGGTGAACATGCGTGAAATGCATGATAATACTTAAAAAAATAAAAAATAAAAAATAAATAAAGATAAAATTAATGCGATTTAATAATAAACCAGGTGAACATGCGTGAAATGCATGATAATACTAGAAAAATAAATGTAATTTAACATGGAATGCATGATAATACTAGAAAAATAAATGTAAATTAACATGGAATGCATGATAATACTAGAAAAATAAATGTAATTTAACAATCAACATAATAATAATAAAAAAAAACATGAATAGAGAACCATAATCAAAATAAACGAAAGATAACATCTTGATCAATTTCATGAGAAAAAAAAATTTGACGAAGATCTGCAAAAAGCAAATTTAAACCAACACTCCAAGATAAAATCCATGTATGTATGATTGTGAGGTTAAGTTCTAATATATCCTAAAGGAAATAAGGTCCCCAAGCCCTCCAACTGTTTTCACAGCAGTTGACTTGAGTGGAGATTTTCATGCGCCTGCACGGTGTCACGGTCATGCTTGTCCAGGGCGTGTTGCCTATGGCCGCATTACCGTTCCGAACCCTATGTCATTTCATATTATGTATTTCATTATGTTTGTTTACTGCTTTTCTTTATCGCTCTCCTTTACTTTTCATTTTCTCGCGACGGCGTAACACTTTGTACGTGCAACCATGCCACTCTTGTAAAAGCTTATAATGTACTATATGCGAGTGAGACTAATCATCATACTTGCATACCCGAGAGTTGTAAGCTATAAAGCCGTTGTTGTCCCTTATTTGCTTTCTAGCCTTACGACACATTTTTTTTCTCAAACATTCTTCTAAATCGTTTGCGAAAACCCTTTCCTCTAAACCCGTTTCCCTCTAGAAACGGGGATAGTCGTTGCGAGAGGCACTCGGTGTGCCGAAGGTGGTTCGAATCGGAATTGGCTGACTTGTTCCTGAGCGAGGACAAGTGCCGCACAATCGTTTAGCAAAGTACGATTGTGACAGTTGGTATCAGAGACCAGTTGGCTCCCTGAGTGAGAAATCAGCAATCATGTCGGCACCTAAACAGCTTAACAAGTCCCAAGCGGACAGGTTGGTGGAGATGGAAGAGCAGATGTTCTATTTACAAGATATGCCTGATAGCCTTCGTTTCCTGGAGATGCGGGTACAGGAAGTCGCAGAGAAAGCCGACATAATCGATGCGGTAGCTGGCCGCCTGGACGGAATGCCCGTCCAAGAACTGTTGCAAAGGGTCGAGACCCTGGAAGAAAAAGCTACCAGATCTAGTAGCTTTGAGCGAGGAGAAAGCTCGTCGGGCTCAATGGCCCGTGTGGAGGAGCGAGTCGAAGAATTAGACAGCTCCCAGAAGGCGATAATTCAGATGGTGACTGACTTATCGGAAGATTTCAGAACCGCCCTTGACGCTGTCAGGGCGGAGATCGCAGATGTGAATGCGAAAGTAAACCTCACCATGCGAGCGGTAGGAAACCAAACACCAGCTGGAGGTGTGGGGCCGTTCAACAGAGTGAAGGTACCTGAACTGAAGCCCTTCATTGGGGCTCGGGAAGCAAAGGCTTTGGAGAATTTCCTATTTGACATGGAACAATACTTCAAAGCTACAAACACGACGACAGAAGAGTCGAAGATTACGCTGGCGACAATGCACCTTGCAGACGACGCCAAGTTGTGGTGGATGTCCCGTTATATAGACATCCAAGAGGGTCGATGTACGATCGACACCTGGGAAAAACTGAAGCAAGATTTACGCTCGCAGTTTTTCCCCGAGAACGTGGAAATAATGGTAAGACGAAAGTTACGTGAGTTAAAACACACTGGGACTGTCAGGGATTATGTGAAGCAATTTGCCGGACTAATGTTAGATATCCGGGATATGTCAGAGAAAGACAAAGTCTTTTGCTTTGTCGAAGGGTTAAAGACGTGGGCCAAGACGAAGTTGTATGAACAAAGGGTCCAAACTCTTTCAGAAGCCTACGCTGCTGCAGAACGGTTGTTTGACCTTAACAACGATGCGCCCCAAGAGCAGAAACGAAACCAACCCTCCTCTAGTGGAGGTAATAAATCAAATAGATCTGGTTCCCCTAAAGGTGGGGGAGGAGACAGGACCGGAGGGGCGGATCGTAAACCCTACTATCAAAGGAGTGGATATTCCGGGAATGCACAAGGTCAGCCCCAGAACAATTATAGAAGAGGTCCCCCTACTTGCTTCTTGTGTAAAGGGCCTCATACACTGGTCGAGTGCCCGAACAAAGCGGCCCTCAAGGCCCTCCAAGCTTCAGTGGCAGAGGATTCGGCCCGTGAAAGAGAGACTGTGGAGCCGGGTGTAGCAGCAGGAGAAGAGGGGGAGAACCCTCGCATGGGGGCCCTCAAGTTCTTATCCGCCCTTCAAAAGAAGGCAGACGGGGGTAAAGACTCTGTGGAAAAGGGGCTCATGTATGTAGAAGCGTGGGTGAACCAGAAGTTGGCCAAGAACACGTTGGTTGATTCCGGTGCTACCCATAACTTCATGACGGAAACAGAGGTCCAACGACTCAACCTACGTTGGGACAAAGACACAGGAAAAATGAAGGCCGTTAATTGTACAGCCCTACCTATAATGGGAATCGCGAGACGAACGAACATAAAGTTGGGGTCGTGGAGTGGCCAGACCGATTTTGTGATCGTGAAGATGGACGATTTCGACGTTGTGTTGGGGATGGAGTTCCTCCTCGAACACAAGGTGATCCCCATGCCCCTGGCGAAGTGTCTGGCGATCACGGGGTCTAACCCCACTGTTGTCTCTGCTAGTATCAAACAACCGAATGGGTTGAAGATGATATCAGCCCTCCAGCTGAAGAGGGGACTAGTCCGTGATGAGCCCACGTTCATGGCCATCCCTATGATTGAGGACAAAAGTCTAGAAGAGACCATACCGAGGAGATCCAAGGTGTGTTACGAGAATATGGCGATGTTATGCCTGACAGCTTGCCAAAGTCTCTACCTCCGCGAAGGGAGATAGACCACGAGATTGAGTTGTTGCCTGGGGCAAAACCCCCCGCAAAGAACGCCTATCGCATGGCCCCGCCAGAGTTGGCGGAGCTGCGAAAACAGTTAGATGAGTTGTTGAGTGCAGGGTTTATCAGACCTGCCAAAGCTCCTTATGGAGCCCCTGTGTTGTTCCAAAAGAAGAAGGATGGAAGCCTCCGTATGTGTATCGATTACCGTGCCTTGAATAAACTCACAGTTCAGAACAAATATCCACTACCCATAATCACCAACTTGTTCGACCGCCTCCATGGGGCCAAGTACTTTTCAAAACTTGATCTCCGGTCAGGATACTATCAAGTTCGTATTGCAGAGGGAGATGAGCCGAAAACCACATGCGTCACAAGATATGGGGCTTTTGAGTTCATGGTCATGCCTTTCGGTCTCACCAATGCCCCTGCCACTTTCTGTACTTTGATGAACTAGGTGTTCCACGAATATCTGGATAGATTTGTGGTGGTTTACCTGGATGACATTGTGGTCTATAGCCAGACCATGGAAGAACACCAAGTACATCTGCAGTTGGTCTTCGAAAAGTTGAGGCAGAGTCAACTGTATGTGAAGAGGGAGAAATGCTCCTTTGCCCAACAACGCATCAATTTTCTCGGACATATGATCGAATGCGGTCGAATTGGGATGGAAGAAGGTAAGATCTCGGCCATCCGAGATTGGAAGGTCCCGATTTCTGTGACTGAATTACGGTCCTTCCTCGGGTTAGCAAATTACTACAGGCGATTCGTCGAAGGATTCTCGAGACGAGCAGAACCCTTGACGGAACTGTTGAAGAAGGATGTGAAATGGAGTTGGACTCCAAGATGCGAAGAAGCTTTCAATGAATTAAAGAAAGCTATGATAAAAAGCCCGGTCCTCGGAATAGCGGATGTGACAAAACCTTTTGAAGTGGAAACAGATGCATCAGATTTTGTGTTAGGGGGTGTCCTCCTCCAAGACAGCCACCCTATCGCATACGAGAGCCGCAAGCTGAATGCGGCCGAAAGGAGGTATGCTGCCTCCGAGAAGGAGATGTTGGCCGTGGTCCATTGTCTAAGGGCCTGGAGACAGTACTTGTTGGGTGCAACGTTTGTCGTCAAGATCGACAACAGCTCGATCTGCCACTTCTTCACCCAACCTAAGTTGTCATCGAAACAAGCTCGTTGGCAAGAGTGCCTTGCCGAATTCGACTTCCAGTTCGAGCATAAATCAGGGCGAACCAATCAAGCCGCCGACGCCCTTAGCCGAAAGAGTGAACATGCGGCCCTGTGCATGTTAGCACACTTGAAAGCTAGTAGACTGAAAGGCTCAGTTCGTGAGTCCATCAGGGACCATTTGCAGAATGATCCGGCTACCCAAGCCATAACCCAGTTAGCCAAAGAAGGGAAGACAAGACAGTTCTGGGTAGAGGAAGGCCTCCTGTTCACCAGGGGTAACCGTCTGTATGTACCCCGAGCGGGGATCTTGAGGAAGCTATTGTTAGAAGAGTGCCACAACACTCGGTGGGCAGGTCATGCGGGTTGGCAGAGAACCTATGCATTGTTGAAGCAAGGTTACTACTGGCCGAACCTCCGCGACGATGTTATGCAGTTTACCAAGACCTGCCTTATTTGTCAACAAGACAAGGTTGAGCGAGCGAAGATAGCCGGGCTGTTAGAACCCCTGCCAATCCCAGTACGACCGTGGGAGAGCGTCTCCCTCGATTTCATTACCCACTTGCCCAAAGTCGGGGATTTTGAAGCACTTCTCGTAGTGGTGGACAGATTCTCGAAATACGCCACATTTATCCCAACAAAAAAGATGTGCTCAGCCGAAATGACGGCACAACTATTCTTTAAGAATGTTGTCAAGTTCTGGGGTGTCCCAGCGAGTATCGTGAGTGACAGAGATGGCAGATTCACAGGAACCTTCTGGACGGAGTTATTCCAAATGCTTGGCTCGAATTTAAATATCTCGTCGAGCTATCACCCTCAAACTGATGGGCAGACGGAACGGTTCAATAGCATGCTCGAGGAATACTTGCGTCATTTTATAGATGCCAGGCAAAAGAATTGGGTCGAGATGCTTGATGTGGCACAGTTCAGTTTTAACTGTCAGAAGAGCTTGTCTACCGGAAAGACTCCTTTTGAGATAGTTAGTGGGAGACAACCACTCATGCCTCACATTGTGGACCATCCTTATGCAGGGAAGAGCCCTCAAGCGTTCAACTTCACGAAGGAGTGGAACCAAACTGCCGAGATGGCTCGGGCCTATTTGGAGAAGACGTCTAAACGAATGAAGAAGTGAGCGGATCAGAAACGGCGACCCCTGGAGTTCCAAGCCGGAGATAAGGTCTTGATCAAACTGAGACCAGAACAGCTCCGATTTCGGAGTAAAAGAGATCAGCGTCTTGTGCAAAAATATGAAGGGTCTGTTGAAGTAATCAAGAAGGTCAGGAAAGTATCATATCGGGTTCAACTGCCGCCGTGGATGAAGATTCACCCCGTCATCCACGTAAGCAATTTGAAACCCCATTATCCCGATCCAGATGATGCCACTCATAATCAGTCGGTCAGACCTCCAATTACAATGTCCAACCCTGAAGATAGAGAAGTAGAAGAAGTTTTGGCGGAACGTACCCGTCGAGTGGGTAGACCGAGAAGAGATGTTCAGGAGTTTCTCGTCAAGTGGAAGGGACTGCCAGATGCAGAGATCAGTTGGGAACGTGTTGAAGACTTGCAACAAGATGCTGCCAAGGTTGTCGAGTTCGAACAGCGATGGTTGACAGGGACGTCAACCATTTAAGTGGGGGAGGATGTCACGGTCATGCTTGTCCAGGGCGTGTTGCCTATGGCCGCATTACCGTTCCGAACCCTATGTCATTTCATATTATGTATTTCATTATGTTTGTTTACCGCTTTTCTTTATTGCTCTCCTTTACTTTTGATTTTCTCGCGACGGCGTAGCACTTTGTACGTGCAACCATGCCACTCTTGTAAAAGCTTATAATGTACTATATGCGAGTGAGACTAATCATCATACTTGCATACCCGAGAGTTGTAAGCTATAAAGCCGTTGTTGTCCCTTATTTGCTTTCTAGTCTTACGACACATTCTTTTTCTCAAACATTCTTCTAAATCGTTTGCGAAAACCCTTTCCTCTAAACCCGTTTCCCTCTAGAAACGGGGATAGTCGTTGCGAGAGGCACCCGATGTGCCGAAGGTGGTTCGAATCGGAATTGGCTGACTTGTTCCTGAGCGAGGACAAGTGCCGCACAATCGTTTAGCAAAGTACGATTGTGACACATGGGAACCAGGTTCCACGAAGGTCACACTACTCAGCCTCCAAATTTAATCCTAAAAGGTAAAGCCTGGGTAGGATGCTTGTGGATGTGTGTGAAATGCATGAAAATACATTAACAGATCATGTAACACATTAATTTATGAGATGAATAAATAGATAAAAATAAAAACAATGAGTATGAAGTTAAAACAAATAATAAGAATAAGGCATAAATAACAATTTTACACTAGAAAGTAAATAATACTAAACTAAATAAATAAGTGATAATAAAAACTAATTTTGAAAGAAAAATAAAATGAAAGAATAAAAAAGAAAAATAAAAGATAATAGAAATGAAAACATAACGGCTTTGACCCTCTAACATCCCAGTGGAGTCGCCAAGCTGTCGCAACATCATCGCGATGCAAAGCGGCCGACGTCCTTCCCTAGGGGTCTCTTTTGAGGTGAAAGGTTTGGAGTCGCCACCAATCATTTTTTGGTGTGATTGGTCACCCATTTAAAAAAAACAAAAAAAAAAAAAATAATAAATCGTCTACTTATCCAAACATAGGTTCGGGGGTCGTGAGTGTAGGGAATGTATTAGCACCCTACAACACCCGTTTGAAAGCGTTTATTTCTATTATCCAAAATTGTAAAAATAATAATATAAAAAAGGATAAAAAATTGACTAAGTAATTTTCAGGTAGAGGTGTTCCCTTACGATCAACTTAAGTACCTCAATCTAGACAGAATTATTATCTTAGTCAATTATATTTTAGAAATATTTGATAAAAATTAAATAAAAGGTAATGTCTCACTAAATTTTACTATAACTTTAATAATAAAGTATAGTTGAAATTCGTGGGTGATAATGTACATCAATTTATGTTTGAAATCCCTTATGAATTATTTTCCTCTAGAGCCATATTGACTCTATCACGGGATTTATGGAAAACTTTAAAAGCATTTGCAATTCATTTGAAAATTTCAGAATTTAAATTGAACTAAAGTTTTATTTTGGAAAATTAAGTAATAACTAATTTGAAACTCATTTAGATATCTCAACATAAAGCAGTTTTGAAATTCATTTGCAATTCTAGTTTAATTTAGGAGATGCTTACTAAATTCTATCCAATTCATTTTGCCCAATTATAATGTGGAAAACATTTGTGTTTAAAGTTTGAAATCCAAGAATTTGGAAAAGAAATTTTGACATTAGAGAAAATAATTAAAAAAAAAAACATATTTGAGAGTAGTAAAGTTTTAATTAAAGGGTTAAATTTACATTTTAATTTATTAAAACACTAAAATCATGGAAAGTTTATGTTAACAAAAATCCACAATTTAGGGTCTAATGCATGAAATTGAGAATCCAATTTTTATTAAGCAACATTCATGGAATATAAAGTAAGCAAAAAATAAAACATTTAAAAATATATTTAAAAAATTTTTGGTAAATAATAGGATTAGATGAAATAGTGAGAGAAGAGAGTTTAATTAGATGGGAGGGTATAACAATAAATATAAAAATGATAAAAATAATAAATGAGTAAATATGGTAAAAATGAAAGGGGAGAGAAAAGATAAAAAAAAATGTGGGGCCCACTATAAATAAATAAATAATATATTAGAAATATACGTGGACCAACTATTAATTAAAATAAATAAATAAATTATATATAAAAAATACGTGGAACCCACTATTGATTTAAATAAATATAATAAAATACGTGGGACCCACTGTTTTTTTGAAAATAAATAAATAAATCTATATATAATAAAGTATGTGGGACCCACTGTTTTTTAAAATAAATAAACAAATATATTAAAATACTATATGGGGCCCACCTTGACCAAATTTCTTCCTTTTCTTTTTTCTTTTCCACCTTTTCCACTTTCTCTTCTTTTACTCTTTTCTACTAATGGTTTCGCCGGCGCTCGCTGGAGATTGTTCACGGAGGTTCGCCGGAGATTGTCCTCGGAGGTTCGTCGGTGGGTGGTCGTTGGGTCTTCTCCCTACCCTTTTTTCACCTCGTTTCTTTCTTTTTCTTCTCAACTTTCCTTCTCTAATTTCCCAATCTTTCACTTCTTTTTTTTCTTCTCTTCTTTCACCTCTTTTTTTCTTCTTCCTTCACCTCTTTTTTTCTTCCCCTTCACCTCTTTTTTTCTTCCGTATTTATAGGTTAGTTTAGTTTAAAAATGGATTTTAACGTTGGAGAAGTTGAGGAAAGAAATGGGAGAAAAGAAATACGTTATCGGGTGAGTTTGAACAGAGAGAGAAAATGGAAAATGATTTTAAGAAAAACATTTTTTTTAAAAAAAAAACAAATAAATAATAATAATAATAATAAATAAAATTAAATTAAAAAAATCAATTTTTCTAAAATAATAAATAAATAATAAAACCTTAAATTTAATAACAAACCCTTTTTTTCGAAATATTTGTTATTACCCCTTTACTCTTTTTTATAAAAAAAACACTAAACTTCCAATTTCATTAAATTATCAAAATTCGATTAAAATCAAACATTATTTTAAAAATGAGTCGGACCAAATACGATGTCTACAATAATAAACCGCGTTATGATACCAACTGCGCCTGCCCGTGCGTGCCTATCTGCTTGGGTGCGCACCAAGGCCTTCCCAGTGCCTGCTTACTGTGTCGCATCTGACCATGCCGCTACCCACCAACGCCTATTCCACTGTCATGCGTCCATCTAACGCTCGTTGGTGTGTTGTGTCTTGCCCTTGCCAATAGAGCAAGTTACCCACATCCTTGTGTGCCTTGGGTGCGCCCTCTCGCACCTTTATTTTTCTCGAACCTTGGTGTGTTTCTCTATTCTAAAAACACCCCTATGACAAACCTCCCGCACCTGAAAAGCTTGACGTCCTCGTCGAGTCCGGCCTCCATCCCATCCATCGGATGATCCGTCCAAGTCTTGTACCCTCCTTGTACTTGTTGCCACCATGTTGCATGCTAACTTCTAAACGTAGTTTAAAAGCTTTTTGAAACTCAAAGAAAAAATTTCATTCTACTTTTCCTCGATTACAAGATTTTTGACTTGATGAAGTCTACAACAATAGTAAAACTACCCATTAGAATTCCCTAACAAAACAAAAAACCTCAGCCAGTTTTGGAAAACTATAACCCCAGTTTCCCTCATTCTATGCCCTTCCCCTTCCACGGCTACTTTTACCTAGGCGTGGAATGAATTGTTCCCTCCATAGAAGAATTCTAGAGTTGTCCGTCTTGGACACTCTGCTACAAAATGGAACTTGCTGCATAGCCAACACTCATCCAGTGTTAACATTTCCTCAACCATCTCTTCCTCCGCCTCGGAGTTTGGTTCAGGGTCGTATTCCATCTCTTCGTCATCTTAGTCGCTCAACACGATTACCTCCGACATGTTGCTTCTTGGGTTCCGCTTCCCGAAGCAGGAACTTGCATTGTTTCAAATGCATACTTTAAAAATTGAAACATCATATCAACCTCCAGTTCAAGAAATGCTTGTTCTTCTCTCGCTTGCATGGTCTCCTTACAAGCATTCATTTGTGCATGCATCGATACAATTTGATCATTCTGCATCTGTACCGATGTAGTTACTCCAATCAAGGCCATCTCTAATGCCTCAATTTGAGCTCGATGGGTCTCCCTTTCTTTGGCTTCAGCCTCCCTCAAACGTAGAACAACTTCATGTTCTTGTAAGACACTTTGAAGCCTTCCTTTGGGTTGTTGAAGATCCGCCTCCAACTTCTCCATTACTGCCTTCATCTCGTTGTTCATCTGTATGAGAACAAGAAAGTAAGATCAACAACCTACCCATCTTTGTCTCCCTCATGAGTAACCTTTACCAAATGCAAGTGTCACTATGATCACTTTCACAAAGCTACGATCGTCATGTTGCGATCCCAAACAACATCACCTATCCTTTCCATAAAGAATAATAAATTGCGATCTCATACCAACTGTCATGGGGTTTTTTCTATTTAGATGTCAAGAGATAGTTGAATTGGCTCGCAAGAGAGGCAAAAGGAACAGAGGAATTGAACTTCTTATTCTTAGAGAAGAGTCAAAGGAATGCCTTCTTTGAAGATGAGACGATCGAAGGTGAACACAGAGGATAATGTTCGTTAGGCAATGGTTAGCTAACCTGTGGGTCGTCCGCAATTCTCAACCTCTAGGCTAGCTAGCATTAGGTATTATGTTCGCCATGCGCAAGCACGCTGCTTGGCTCCCGTGTGCGCCCATCGCACACGCCTGCGCATCTGCCTCCGCCCATGCTGCCTCACACAGTTTGTTGCTCGCTTGTGCATGACATCCATCCAGACGCGTGCCCGTGTGCATCTACACGGTGCCTCGCGCGTTCGTGTGCTTCCTGTTGTGCATGCCTGCACGCCCATGGACTCCAGCTCGCCTATGAGTGCGCCTGCGCCCATGTCAGTGCTACCTAGCGCGCGCTGCCCAGTGTCACGGTCATGCTTGTCCAGGGCGTGTTGCCTATGGCCGCATTACCGCTCCGAACCCTATGTCATTTCATATTATGTATTTCATTATGTTTGTTTACCGCTTTCCTTTATCGCTTTCCTTTACTTTTCATTTCTCGCGACGGCGTAGCACTTTGTACGTGCAACCATGCCACTCTTGTAAAAGCTTATAATGTACTATATGCGAGTGAGACTAATCATCATACTTTCATACCCGAGAGTTGTAAGCTATAAAGCCGTTGTTGTCCCTTATTTGCTTTCTAGCCTTACGACACATTCTTTTTCTCAAACATTCTTCTAAATCGTTTGCGAAAACCCTTTCCTCTAAACCCGTTTCCCTCTAGAAACGGGGATAGTCGTTGCGAGAGGCACCCGGTGTGCCGAAGGTGGTTCGAATCAGAATTGGCTGACTTGTTCCTGAGCGAGGACAAGTGTCGCACAATCGTTTAGCAAAGTACGATTGTGACACCCAGCACCCATGTGCTTGGAGCACGCCAGGGCCTTCCCAGCACCTCCTCGCCTTAGCTGTCCGCCAAGCCATGCGCCTAGAGACTTAGGGTCATAACAAACCTCCCCCACTAAAAATACTCAATGTCCTCATAACAAACCTTGGGTTAGCTAGCATCAGGTATTGTGTTCTCTTATTCATAGGGAAAATGTAAAACCAACCCTGAGACAAGTGGTATTAGAGTGGTAGCATCATTAATAATACCAATGACAGTTGGTATCATTAATAATACCAATAACCCTGTGACAAGTGCGTGCAAGGTGTAATATTGTTTGGGATCGCAAATAACATTACACCATTGTTGGTATCATTGAAGGCAAAAAATTGGGGTCGTAACACATTTTCTCCAAGAAAACAAGGGAGTTCCCCACCAATATATATATACACACACATACATATATACATATACATATACAAATACATATGTATGTAGCCACCTATTTTTGTCCTATTTATTTTATTTTATTTTATTTATTTTTATCTCATTGTGTGCTAATTTTGTTTAGTGCTAAAAAAAAGTAATAAATGAATAATTAAATAGATGATTTTTAATAATCAATCTTTAAAAAGATAATAAAAAAAACAAGCTTTTTTTTAATGATTAAAGTAATATATATGTTGAGGGAAAATATTTTTTTTAATAAACAAATCTTTTATTTAGGAAATTTCCACATAATTTTTTTTAGAAAAATCATGTCATAATCTACATTTTATTTTTTTCTTTTAAAATAAGTTTGATTGATTTTTTTCCTAATTAAAGATATTTTTAGTTTGCTATAAATCGATTGCTTTTGGTCTTTGAAAGAGGAAATTTCTCAATAAAAAAAACCTAAGAGGAGATTTCTTGAGAAAAACCCTAGAGATCTAAAAAGGTGAGAGGAAAGAAAAAAAAAAAAAAAAAAAAAAAAAAAAAAAAAAAAAAGGGAAATCAGTGAGTTTTTACAAAAAAAAAAAAAAAAGAAAAAAAATCTATAAAACATAGGATCTAGCTTCATGGAGGTTGCATTTGGTAGCGCATTCGTCCCAAGGATCTGCACCTCAAACAACGGACTACCTTTGTGTTCTGGGTTCCACTTTCATCTTTTCTTTTGAGCACCTACAAGCGATAAAAGGAAGAAACGAGGTGTAGACAGCATGCTTTCATCACTATTCCCTTTTTTGTTTATGCTTTAGATCTATCAATTTTTTTGTATTTATCTTGATTTTTTGTTCATGTTCATCTTCTTAAAATTCTCTACTGTCTAAAAAAAAGACGAAAGTTTTTAAAAAAAATGAGATTACCATAACTTAGACTGATTTGCTCTTACGTTGATTTGCTTTTACCATGTTTATAAGAAAAAAAAATAGCTACGGGTTGAATTGCTAAAAAGAAAGGAATAGAAGGGAAGTTCGATGAAAAACCCATAAGGAGAAAAAAAAATTGATTTAAGTGATTTAATTTGTTAAAAACAAAAAAGAAAGTTTAGTTTTTTTATTTATTAATTTATTCATCTTTTTTAGTAGTGTGTTGGAAAAGGGGTAATGTGTTGTCCCATCACTTTTACTCATCTATTTATTGATTTGTTTATTTATCTATTATTATTATTATTATTATTATTATTATTTTTAATATTATTGTTATTATCATTAAATAAAAAAAAAAAGGAAAGGATGGGATAAGCCGATAAGTTGTTATTTCCATTTTTTCCTCTTTTAAGGATCTGTGTCACAAACCCCTTTTCCTTTTTTTTTTCTTTGTTTTCTTTTATTTATTTATTATCATCATTATCATTATTATTATTTTTTATTGTTATTTTAGCTTTTTTATAAACATGTTTTTTTTTATGTTATTATCATTATTATCATTTTATTTTAACAAGTTTATTGATACCTTTTATCTATCTTATTGCTATATTTAACTAGTGTATTTATATATTTTTGCATGTTTTATTTTACTTAATAGTTCTTCATTTATTTTCTCAATTTTTGTTTGTTTGTTATTTTTATTTAATTGTATCATTGTCGTTAATTAAATATATATTTCAAGTTGTACATTGCATCGTCGATGTTTTTGTTTTGTAAATTTTTTTATACAAAAAAAACCAACGATGGAATTTAGAAAATTTGAGAGTCCGATTTTCTAAAAGTCTTGAGGTGAGGAGTTGATTCTTTGGGAGTCTAAGATCGATATCCGATATGTTTTTATTAAAATTTTAATATACTTTCTATATTTATCTAGTTCATTATCCGATATGTTTTTGCTTATAAATTGTTTATGTTTAATCTTATTTTATTTCTAATTGAAATTTATCTAATTTTTTTAAAGAATCTTTTTTATAACTCTTTTTTTTTAAATCTTTTAAAATTTTCATACAATCTTTTGTATTTCTTTCTAACCTTTAAAAAAAATTAATCTATTATTTTATAAGGTTTCTTAATCAAGTTTTTTTAATAACTTGTTTTCAAGACCGTTTTCCTTAAAAAAAATTCCTACGATGGAATCTAGAAATATCTGGGAGTCCATTTTTCTAGATTCTTGAGGTGAAGAATCATATCTTTGGGAGTCCGAGATTTTGATCCTAAGAAAAAATGATTTTAATTAATATTTTTTTAAAAAAACCTTTATAAAAAGGCTATTCCTATGACGGATTTTGAGAAATTGAAATAAATTTTTCACATCCTTGTGGTGGAAAAATTTTCCTTAATTCTAATATAGCCTAATTGAGAAAATTTTGTTCCACTTATTTTGTGGGATCATTACTTCAAATATTGGGGTAATGAAGGGTAAAATAAGACATTTATTTTAAAACTTTTTTTTCTCAAATGATTTCTTTAAAGAATAATTTTCAATTCAAGATTTAAAATTTGCCCACCATTTTCTAAACGGGTGTTGTGCGGTGCTAACACATTCCCCATACACAAACGACTCCTGAACCCAACTCTAGTTTTTTCGCATACCATTTTTATTGATTTTTATTAAAAATTATTTACTTTATTTCAGTGTCCAATCACACCGTAAAAAAGATTGGTGGCGACTCCTTTTTATTTTCTTCTTTAAATTAACCCTTTTTAAGGATGTTGACCACTCCACGTCGTCTTGGGCACGTGGGGACAATGTATATATGTAATTACATGTATATTATGTACATATATATGTATATATATATATATATTACATACAATATACATACATACATATATCTATATGTTTATGTATATATGTATAACAATGTCACATATATGTATGTATATTGTATGCAATATACATACATATATATGTATGTATGTATATATATGTATGTATGTGTGTATATATATATATGTCGCAACGTCATCGCGATGCAGAGCGGCCGACGTTCTTCCCCAAGGGTCTCTTTTGAGGTGAAAGATTTGGAGTCACCACCAACCATTTTGGGGTGTGATTGGTCACCTATTTTAAAATGAATAAAAATAAAAATAGTCTACTTTTTCAAAGATAGGTTCGGGGGTCGTTGAGTGTACAACACCCGTTTGAAAACATTTTATTTTGTTATCTAAAATTGTAATGAAAATTAATAAAATGAAACCTGATAAAAATTGACTAAATAATTCCCAGGTAGAGGTGTTCCCTTACGGTCAACTTAAGTACCTCAGCCTAGACAGAATTATTATCTTAGCCAATTATTTTTAAAAAATTGATAAAATTTAAATAAAGGAAATGTCTCACCAAATTTCATTATAGCTTTAAGAATAAAGCATAATTGCATTGCGTGAGCGACAATGATTGTCAATTTATATTTGGATTCTCTATGAAATATTTTCCTGTGAAGCAATATTTGACTCCATCATGGGATTTATGAAAAATCTAAAAAAATGTTTGAAATTCATTTGAATTCAAAATTTAAACTGAACTAAAGTTTTATTTTGGAAACCAAGTAATAACTAATTTGAAACTCATTTAGATATTCCAACATAAAGCAGTTTTGAAATTCATTTGCAATTTTAGTTTAAATCCAAATTAGGAAATGTCTACTATATTCTATTCTTAAATTTTACTTTGCCCATCTAAATTATAATGTGGAAAACATTTGTTTAAATTTAAAATCCAAGAATTTTGGAAAAAAAATTTCAACCTTAGAAAAATAAGTAAAACATATTTGAGAGTAATAAGTTATTAATTAAAGACTTAAATTTTACACAATCTATTAAAACCTCAAAATCATGAAAATCTCATGTCGAAAAGAATCTACAATTTAAAGTTTAATGCGTGGAAATTGAGAATCCATTGTTTATTAAAAACCAACATTAATGGAATATAAGATAAAACAATAAAATAAAACATTTGAAAATATCTTTTTTTAAAAAAACATAAGTCTTTAGTAAATATTGAGATTTTGTTGAAATAGAGAGAAGAAAGAGAAAATAATAATAAATATGAAAAATAATAATAATAAATAAGTTAATATGGTAGAAATGAAAGGGGAGGGAAAAAGTAAAAAAGTATGTGGGGCCCACTATTTATTAAAATAAATAAATAAATGATATATTAAAAAGGTACGTGTGACTCACTATTTATTAAAATAAATAAATGAATAATATATTAAAAATGTATGTGGGGCCCACCTATACTAAATATCTTCTCCTCTTCTTTTTCACCGATTCTTCTTCTTCTTTCTTTTCATTCTCCACCTTCTCTTCTTTTACTTTTTTTTTTTTTGACAAATGGATTCATCGCTGGTCGCCGGAGATCGTCCACGGAGGTTCGCCGCTAGCCACCGGAGTACCGCTCACTGTTCGCCAATGGGTGGTCGTTTGGTTCTTCTCCCTACTTTTTTTAGACCCCATTCTTTCTTTTCCTTCTCAATTAAAAACTTTCTCTCCTTTCTCTAATTTTCCAACTTTCTCTACTCAAAATTTTTCCTCTATTCTCACTACTTTTCATTCTTTTCTTTCCCTTCTTTTTCTGTCATCTCAACCCTCCTCCTTCACTGCATTTATAGGGGAGTAGATTTTAAAAATAGCTTTTTAATGTTTAAAAAGGTTGAGAAAAGGGGGGAAAGGAGACGTTGAATAGGGGAGTTTGATTTTTTTTAAAAAAAAAAATACTTTTAAAATAATTTAAAATAAACCATTTTTTAAAAGAAAAAATCAATTAAAAAAATAATTAAACAAAAATATTTGTTATTACTCCCTTTACTCTTTTTTTTTAAAAAAAAAAATACTAAACTCCCAATTTCATTAAATTTTCAAAATTCGATTAAATTATCAGAACTCCCAATTTGATTAAACTCCCAATTTCATTAAATTATCAAAACTAAGAATAAAATCAAACATAATTTTTAAAAATGAGCCAGACCAAATACGGTGTCTACAAAATATATATATATATATATTGGTTTGTTCATTTTTAGGGTTGGTTGTTTTGAAGATTTATCGAGCCATTTGTCTTGTGGGTTTATAAAAAACCACAAGTGTTTCAATCATTGAGATTGTGGAAGCGTTTTGTTGCTATAGATCTTGAGTGTTTCTCTAGATCTTGTTGATTCGTTTTACTACAACTTGAGAAGGGATTCTCAAACTTAGAGGGAGCCTAAGTTATTCAAGTGAAGGGGACTTCATTTGAAGGTGGAAAGACAAGCGTTCTTGGTGAGAGGGAGTCTCACACTTAAGGGGAGCCTAAGTGATTGTTCTCTAAGTTGGACTATTCGAGAGTCACTGTAATTGCGGTCTATTAACAGATAAGTACATCATTGTAATTTTTTGACTTTATATTAGTGAAAATATCTTTCCACGGGCACACTGCCCCCAGATGTAGGTGGTATTGCACCGAACTAGGTTACCGAACTCTGTGTTATGTTCTGGCTCTTTAGCTTTCTACGTTGATTTATGATATTTTTGAAAATATTGTAGCATCTTGTGTATAACAAGTTCTGTCATGTGTTAGATAGCCTAAATTTCATATATATATTATAGAAAATGCGAGAGCATCCCTTGTATCTGGACACTACCTTCATTTTCTAAAATGATTAAAAGGGACGTTTGCAAACAAATTGGTTAAAACCAAAAGCGCCAAGATGCTACAAAGTAAAGTTGAAACATTCTTTTGATTTAGTGTTGAGACTTTTTTGTCCCACATTTTTCTGACTTATTTCGCTCCTGCGGTAGCATCTTTTGGGGTTGATGTGCTTCCTCCTCGAGCTTATTGGTTTTGATTCCATATTTATTGACTCAGTTACTCAATTTAGGTTCGATTATAAACTCCAATTTTATCTTGATTCTTCCTAAGCACTCTAAACGGCCTTGAATCACTTAGTCTCTACAAAATAGACAATAAAACACATGAGAGTAGTGAATCTAGCCTAAAACATGACATAAAATAGCATATTGAAGGTGCTATCAACATGGCCCCAGATTCATGGTGTTTAGAAATCTCAATTTGGTTCTCATTGTTTCATCAAATCTCATATGTTACAGTACATGGGTGTTTCTTATTTGACCAATTGTGCTTTGTTAACTAACGGGGAGAATCTTAGAGCCTGTTTGGAAGAGAATTTAAAAACAATGGATTAAATAAAAACAGAGTTGTATTTTATGTTTTCAGATATGTGTTTGGTAGCAGATTCAGAAATTGGATTTCAATTGTTTAAAATGTGTGTTATAAATATTTGAATTAGGTATAGATGTCCATAGATTTTATATTCTTAGATATTATTTCCAATATCTTTCCCTTGATCTTGTGCTTATTGTTAGCTTTTCCATATCTTGTAAACTCTATAAATAGTGGTCATTGGGACCTTTGATAGACACAATGAAATAGAGAATAATTCACTCTATACTTTCTCTTCTTCCTTCCCCTCTTCTTCCTTTTTTTATAACACGTTATCAGCACGAATCTCTACCACCTTGAATAGATCGAATTTGATTCGATAGGTATTTAGAACTTAAAAGTTGAATGACTCTTTTGTTTGTACCATATGCAACTGAATCTCCTTTTAGGCTAATTTGCATGTTTCAATTTATTAACTTGATGCAAGGAGTAAATGATGTACATGCATTTTTTTTCCTTTTCATAGTCAATATGGATTCAGTTATGCCCCTACAGTAAAGAAAGGTCTAGGATTTCTTTGCTTCTCTTTGATTTGAATCTCCACTTTTATGCAGTTTTAAACCCATATGAACAAATCTTGCAACTTGTTTCGTTTTGAGCATGACTATCCTCTTAATTATCACCATATTGCTGACGGGTTTGCCTCTATTTTTGTCAATTCCATGTTTTAACAATTTGTTTTAATTGCAATGCTTTGTTCCTATAATGGGGTGCTGGGCATATTCATTACGTTATGTTCATTGGTATTTTCTTAGGAGGATTTCTTTCTAAATTAATAAATAAATAAATTACATTAGAATTTTGAGATTTAATTTCAAATCAATGTAATTTAAATGTATCTTATTATGCATGAGATTATGTTTCAAATTGTTGCATAAAATACATGTATCTTATTTATTTTTTCCTTTATATATATATATATATATATATATTCATAATTCTTTATTTGAGATATCTTCCCAATTAGATTATATTTCCATATCTTTGAATACAATTATTAATTGTTATATATAGATTATTAAATTAAGTGTTTTTCATTTCCCAGCTTAGATTGCATATTCTTGATAAGATTTGAATTTCTTTTAAATAAATTCAAATGGATTTGAATTCTATTATACTATATTATTATCATTATTATTATGGTTAAGATTCTCTTCTAATTTTATTATATTTTATAATAAGACTCAAAGATTGTATTCTTATTTATTTATTTATTTATTTATTGAAAGGTTTAAGTTTTTGAATTTGTACAAATTAGTGGGTTTTATGGTTTTTTTTTTTTTTTTTTTGTATAAGTTTGCAAATAAAGTTTATTATAATTCACTAGTTTTATATCTATTAATTTACTATTAATCAAAATACTAATAAGTGTGAAATAAAAATTGACTATGATGGAAATAAAAATTGACTATGATGGAACTCTGTCTAAGGATTGTTCTGTCTAGGTTGAGGTATTTAAGTTGATCGAAGGGAACACCTCTCGATTTTTATTTTGATTAATTTTTGTAATTAGTTGCTTATATACATAGCATATTGTACATATATTTCTTTTGCAAGTAACATGCATGATCGGTTAATTGTTCTAAGATTTGGTTTTTTTTGTTTGTATGATAGTTTTTGCCATGACAAACCTTACAAAATTAGAATCCGTAGCTCTTGATATCAATGGGCACAATTATCTGTCATGGCTACTTGATGCTGAAATTCATTTGGATGCTATGAATCTTGGAGAGACAATTAAAAAAGGAAATACAGCTTCTAATCAAGAAAAAGCAAAGGTTATGATCTTTCTTCGCCATCATGTTCATGAGGGATTAAAGATTGAATACCTTACGGTAAAAGATCCATGTGTTCTATGGCAAAGTTTGAAAGAACGATATGATCATCAAAAAACAGTAATTCTTCCTAAAACTCATTATGATTGGATGCACCTAAGGCTGCAAGATTTTAAATCAGTGAGTGATTATAATTCTGCACTATTTAAAATTAGTTCAAAATTATTGTTATGTGGAGAAAAGATTACTGATGAAGACATGTTAGAGAAGACATTTTCCACATTTCATGATTCTGAACTTATATCATGTCTTCTCGTGGCTGAACAAAATAATGAGTTGTTAATGAAAAACCATGAATCTCGACCAACTGGAGCAACACCATTCCCTGAAGCGAATGCTATAATTTCTAATAATCAAAGTCGTGGTCAAGGTCGAGGTCGTGACCGTGGTAGAGGAAGAAATTATTATTTTCGTGGTAATAATCATTCAAATTTCAAGAAAATTACAAATAGTGATGATCATAGAGAAAAAATTTCACAAAATAAGAGCTCTAAAAGTATGGACAATCAATGTTTCCAATGTGGTATGAAGGGGCATTGGTCTCATACCTATCGTACATCCAAGCACTTAGTAGATCTCTATCAAGCCTCATTGAAAGAGGAAGGAAAAAACGTGGAAGCAAACTTTGCATATCAAGATGATGTATTTGACCCTCCTAGCATGATGTATTTGACCCTCCTAGCATGACGCATTTGGATGTTGCTGACTTCTTTGAAGCTCCTAAAGAGAAGTTTGACAATATTGAAGGAGTCATAAATGCCTCATTTAATTTTGAAGATGCCCAGAACTAATATTACCTTTATGTTTTGATATCATTTGTTTAGGCTTACTAGTTATATTTTTTTTCTCTCAGTTTTATTTCAATATTTGTTTATTTCTTTTTAAACTCATTGTAATTTTTTTTTTTTTTTTTTTTTTTTGAAGAATCATGAGCATTTCACATTTTTTAGCTGGTGCAACAATGAACAATGAAGATTTATGTTTGAGGTTAAAATATTTGAGCATATGTTCTATGATGAATATTTATCTAATATATTTTGAGGTTAAAATATTTGAACATATGTTCTATGACCAAATAATTTAATATCATTCCGTGAAGTGAATGTTGCAATATTTAATAATTGAGGTCAGAATAATATTAGTAAAGGAATAAGTAATTATTATATTAAAATCACACATGTATAGTGAGTTTGCATCCCAAATATTTGATAATTGATTGGGAGAAGTGTTGAACAACCTATAGCTTATGCTCACATAGCAAAGTTTCTAAATCTGTATGAGATCATGTTATTGTGTATGCTCTAAGCCAATGTATAAGCTTATGAGCTTATGGCCAGAAGCCAAATATATTTCATGTGTGCAAATGTGTAGTAAATGTTTAAATTGTTCCACAACAATTAAAATGAGTCCTCAAAAGAGGTTATGAATCTATGTTGCAATTGATTTCATATCAATCTTTGGACCCCTGATGAGTGATATATTTAGTACACAATTTGCTAGTTGTCATTAATGAGACAAAATTTCCAACATTAGAGGGAGAAATTAAGAAGTTGGAAAAATAAATTGAATGAAATGTATAAGTATTGTCTCACTTCGATCATCATACAGATTAATTTAAACTAGAAGTTCAAAAGATAATTCATTTGCAAAATATTGCAAATCAAATGCTAGATGCATTTATAGAACAACATTTACTGTTGCAAGAAAGTGCCATCTAAATTAATATCCCAATGCAACAAGTTGTCAATACTAATGAGTCTTTAACACGCCTGAAGCATGATAGACACATGAGTTCCAAAGATAAAGATCCTCGGAAAAAAGGCAGTCAATGATTAAAATGACTCAGTTAAGAATACGGATATTCCAGAAGAAATCCTGAATATGAGTACTCATAAGAATCTTGAAGTAAAAGAGGATGACAAAGAGATCTCGATAAAATATGTCATGACAAGAAAAAGATGAAATCATACTTAAATAAGTTGACAACATTTTTACCTACAATGTTGCTCACGATATTATTTATGAAAATGAGTATACTCAGATATATATTGAAAAATGTCGCGACATAGAAAGGATTCACTTTTGTGGAAAGAAACAATCCAATAGAAATAAACTTATTTTTCAAATCGTGAGAACTATTAGTTCAAACATTAGAGAATGTCAAACATGTGGGATACAAATGAATATTTGTAAGAAAAACAAATAGAATGAGGTCACATTATATAATGCAAGACAAGTTCCACAATAATTCTCGCAAAGAAATAGTATTGATTATAATGAGACATAATCTTTTATGGGAGATACAATACCATGAGATATCTAATTTATTTGGTTGTGTATGAAAAACTTAACATACATCTTATGGATGTAGTCATTATACATTTATATGAATCTCTTAATAATTATATCCCTGAAGGATTAAAGAAATCACAACCTGAGAATTATTGTAGATTATTTATTTGAGTATGAACTCCTGAAGAGATTTCAAAGGCAAATAGAGTTTCTTAAGAAATAAATTGGGATGATAAGTTTTGCCTTAGCTTGCAAATAGCAGATCGAATTGTATCAATTTATACATATAAGATCTTATATTAACTAGTTTCATCATTGGACATTCCTACCATGGTTCATTCACTTGGTGTGAAAAAGTTATAACATCTGATATCAGAAAGATAATGAAGAACTTTAGGTCCCGAAGAACCATAATTTTGATAAATAAGTGCACTTATATCTTTACTAGTTTATACGCTACCTGTCGTAGCATAATTATAATATTTCTTCAAAGAAATATATTAGAATAGAGTTAAACGTATGTTATGTTATTATTTGATAATTAGTTTACATGGATTTATTTTATTCTCATAAATCTAATTGTGATCTATTTGATTGTGAAGATGCATGTTACTTATCTAACCCATAAGAACTAGATCTTAAATAGGTTACTTAATACAGAGAGAAGAATTCTTATATTATGACAACTTATGAAGCAGATCATAACAACTACTTTAAATCATGTTATAATCTTGATGATGTACGAAGCAAGCCAATAGTATCCTTATATGAAGATGATAAAGCATAAGTACCGACATCACTACTCATGAATTTCTTCAAAAGACGACTTGGGAGACTTATTGACGAAGGTGTTTTCTGCAACAACATTTAAGGAGTTAATACAACTTTTGTATGTGACAACCAAGAGTATCAAGTGATGTTTTTATGAGTGGAGTAAGGGTGTGTTTGGGAGTGATAGTTGGAGTGGTGATTTTAGTGATAGAGATTTTGAAACAATTTGATTTTATAAAATTGATTTTTAAACAATCAAACCTATGTTTGGTTCCAAACTTTAAAGTGATTTTCAAATATATAAGTGATTTTGAATTTATCATGTTTGGTTCTAAAAGTAATTTTAAAATTACCAAATTACTAAAAAAGGTATTTTATATTTGGATTTTTGTTTAAAAAATAATTATAAAATATCTATTTTATTAATTATTTTTTATTTATTTTAATGTTAAATTATTGTATGCATAATTGAAAATTCAAACATATATCTCTCCATCTAGAAATTTTTGTATCATTACAAAATACTTAAACTAAATATTATCTATTGAAAATACAAATTCAGTGAAAAAGCAACAAAAATTGCTAAAAATTGAAGCTCATCCATGTGAAAAGAAAATTACAAAAAACAAAAACTTACTGAAATCAGCACTACCACGGATAGTTAATGGAACCAAGCGACGGACACGAGAGAGAGGATGTATCGGCTGAAAGAGAAGGAAGAAATGGATTAGGGCTAAATCCCATCCTTAAATATGAGGGGAAAAATTTTTTATCTGATTCCCTGATAATCACCCCCAACCAAATCACCAATAAACTGATACCTACAAAATCAATTTTTAGTGATTTCAAATTTTTGAAAAATCAATTTTATATGAGTGCCAAACATCAACTTTTTATAAAAAAAAAATGATTTTGACAAGGGAAAAAGTGATTTTGGCCATGCCAAAATCACTCCCAAACACACCCTAAATGTGTTGCACTCTTTTTCCCTTGACTATGGTTTTGTCCCACTGGATTTTCCTAGCAAGGTTTTTTAATGAGGCAGTTACTAAAGTATATGAATAATGTACTATTTTTCCTCCACAAGCTTTTTATCCCATTGGATTTTTTCTAGTAAGGTTTTAATGAGGAATATATTCTATACACTATGAACATCTAAGGGGGAGTGTTATAAATATTTGAATTAGATATAGATGTCCATAGATTTTATATCCTTAGATATTATTTCCAATATCTTTCCCTTGATCTTCTCCTTATATTTAGCTTTCCCATATCTTGTAAACTCTATAAATAGTGGTCATTGTGACCTTTGAGAAATACAATTGAATAGAGAATACATTCAGTCTCTACTTTCTCTTCTCCTTATTTGTTGTTTATTCTCTTGTTTTATAACATTTGATACTATATTTATAATCATAAAACTAGTTGTAGTTACCCACTAATATTTAGTTGACAAGAAACTATTATTAATTTATTTATGATATGATTTATGTTAAAGAATTTATATAATTATTATTTTGTAATATTATATGATTTATACTACATTACATAATACTTATCTTATTTTTTTAAAAAAAATGAATTGAGTTTATGTAAAACTAAATGTTTTTATCTTAATTTAATATAATTCTGCATTATAAAATTTAAAATTCAAAATCTACGTACAATGAAAACATAAAAATATTATTTTCAAATTTGCACTCTTTGGATCACATAATTCGAAATCAATTTTCAAAAATAGAATTCGGGTTGTCTACCAAACACAAAATTAAAACAAAATTTGAATTCTCTACCAGGTAAACAAATATTATTTATGATCAAGAATAATTTTTCAATTTTCTTTGTAAAAGTTAAATACCAACTTTTAGATTCATACTTAGTTTGTGATTACTGTAGCTTTTAAAAAAAAAAAAATTACTAGAGGTTGTACTTTTAGAAAAATCCGTTGATAAATCTTAATTTTAAATTGAAAAAATTAGTTACAGTGTTCGGTAAATTAATATTAAATTAGTGTGATTTAGTTATAAGGATTGAAGTAAGCATATTATTTCAATTATTTTCATGTTATGAATTATTTGCCTTCAAAATCAAATTGAAACTTTAAAAATTATAGAAACCAAACTGAATGTTTGGAATTAAAATGATCAAATCATAGAGATTAAGTTTAAACTTTTAAAATCTTTAAGATCAAATTGATACAAATGGGAGATGTTCATGGGATCAGGATGGAAATTCTCTGCAAAAATTACTATCCATTTATTTACTAGTTGGAAGACACGTTTGATGCACGTAGCTTCAAATGTTAATGACTTAATTTTTATGATAAGATTTAAATTTAAATTTTATTTCAATTAATAATATAATCCAAAACCTCGATTTAATAAGGTCCTTCAAATCCATGATGTACTTTTTTAATTCCAATACCATAAAAATATAATAAAATTTCATGGAAGAATGAAATTTTTTTGTACCTTAAAATATATGAAAAATGCATAAAAATTACCACCATATAGAGAGAAGAACTTAGACGAAGAGACATACAATATTAAGAAATAAACAAAAAAATCATTAGTCCAACTCTAAACAAATTCAAATAATAAAATAAAATAATAGCATTTTCAAATCCAAATCAATCAAACTTCAAAAGGTCACTTCAACATTCTATTTGATGCCGTATTCATAAAATATTTGATTACTTTTTTTATCGTTAATCAAATCAATCTTCATCCAATTAAGGATCTAATCGAAAACTCTCATTTTCTCTCTGTCACACTCTCTAAAACTCCTTTAAATTCAAATTTTAAATGTTTAGTTATGTAATGTATTATAAATTATATAATAATAAATAATAATAATTTTACATAGAACATTTTCATAAAATAATTAATAACAGGTTATATTCAACTTAATTTCTATTTAAATTAGAATCTAATTCCTAGTTTTGTTACTAAACACTTTTGAAAACATGAATTACAATCTTGTTATTATTCAATCTCTTGTTTTTAAATTTATGTTTCATCAGATTGTCTGCTAAAGAGGTTCTATAAACTACCATTGATAAAATTCCTTTTTTTTTTTTAATTTTCTGGTTTTGAAAATTAAGCTCATAACACTATTTATATTTTACATATGTCTTACTTTATTTTATAGCTTTTACATACATTTTTCTAAACCAAACCATAATATAAAAGCGAAAAGAAAAAAAAAATGTTTTTAAAAAACTTGACTTTTTTTTCTTTTAATTTTGCATAGACATTTTAAGAAAAATGAAAAACTCACCCGAATGACAATACAAACATAATTTTCAAAAATAGAAAACTAATAGGTTACCAAACAATTCTTTAATTATAAGTATAAATGTTGTCCTTACTTCTTCATTCTTATCTCTGCCTAAACGAGAGTTCTTATCCCATTAGGGACGGGTCCCGTGAAGGCCACGTTCACGAGGGAAAAAAAACCTCCTTAATTAATACGAAGTTCATCAATATAAATATGAAAAGTGGAAAATTTTTTAAAGATGATTTTCAAACATCTTTTTTACAAGTTTCCACCAATGACAAAAGGTTGAATGAAAACCACAAATTAAAAGAAGAAGGAAATGGCAAGAACAAAAGAGAAGTGCACCGAAATGAAGAATCACTCTTAACATTTCCCATCAGCTTTATTTTTCAATTTAGAAGCACTCTTCAAGCAAAATGGCACAGAGATCAAATTTGATTGGACCACGTGGCTTTTATTTGGAGCATAAAATTAAACACTAAGTGGATATATTGATTATATTTAATTTTTTCCCTTAAAGTACTCTGTTGAAAAATTACTGACACTGAAAGACGAAAGCTAGGGAAACAAATGAGACTAGATATCCAATAGTCCTAGCTGTAAATGATAGATACTAGGCATCGTTCCTGCTAACGTGGTTAGTATCCCTACGGGAGACCGATATTGATTTAAATAGTTACTCAATATTTAAATTATATCCTAAAATTATCTAACAAAGTATAATAATATGAGATACTAATAATAATGATTTGTTTACTTTCATGTCTAAACTTTTAGATTTATTATAGGCTAAATTATATAAAATATCTCTAAATTTTGTACTTTGTGTTAAAATGTCATTAAACTTTCAAAAGTTTCAAATATACCCTTAAACTTTAAAAAATAGTTCAAGTATACCCATGCCATTAGTTTTAGATGGAAACCTTTGAACTTTCAAAAGTTTCAAAAATACCTTTGAACTTTTAAAAGTTTCAAAAATACCCTTAAACTAAAAATAAAAATAAAAAACTTAAAAAAAATACTCTTACTATTAGTATGTGAACACAAACCGTTAATACATTCTTCAACTTTCAAAAAATTACATTAATATTCTTAGCCTTACGAAAAAATGATCCTCCTATCATTAGTATAGTCATCAATTTCTTTGAAGTTTTCTTGACTTAAAAAAAAAATCGATTTTAAAACAAATTATACTGACATTATCTTTTTTCATATGGATACTCTCATTTTTCTCTCCTTTATCCAATTTTTACACCAATTTTGTCACAGCAAAATATAAACTAGAACTTCAAGTTAAAGCATAAAACCTCACAAAGTTCCAAAATAAAAATCTCCTCTTAAAACTTACCAAAACACGATAAATAGCCAAATATAAAAAAGAACGTATTTGGCTATTAACATACACTCAACTATAAACATACAATCTTGTTAAAACATATAAATCCTGAAGTCTCCTTAGTGTGCTTTCATTATTCTCTTTCTTTTTGTTATAATCTATATACCTTAACTGAATGGAGCAAATTCTTTTTAATGAGATAAACAAAAGGTTGAATAGGTAGCAAGAAGGAGAGTAGAAGGGGAGAAAAACATAGAAAAAATAGAAAAGTGATAGACCATAGATTAAAATAGGAGAGAGAAAAGAAATAGAAGAGGGAAGTGATCATAAGGTATGTAGATAAACGATAAGAGCATTTTTAACGCTTTTTTTTAAGATAAGGGTACTAATGCAACTTTTGAAAGCTTATAGATATTTTTGTAACAAGGTTATTAATGGCTACGGTTCATATATTAATGGTAGGAGTATTTTTAACATTTCTTTAAATTTAAGGGTATTTTTGCAATTTTCTTTAAATTTAAGGGTATTTTTTGAAACTTTTTAAAGTTCGAGGATATTTTTAAAACAAAGCACTTGAACTCTTTTTGAAAATTTAAGGGTATTTTCTTAACTTTTAAAAATTCTGCAGTATTTTTAACAAAGAACAAAGTTTAAAGGCATTTTGTATAAATTAGCCTTTATTTTACTATAGTCTCAAACTTTCAAAGTACTTCTATTATGTTTCTCAACTTTTACATTAATTTCAAACTTTAGCATTTGAACTTTAAAAAAGGTAAAAACTATTTTGGTATTTCCTATTACTCTAGAGCTTCTAATATTTGGTCATTAATAGTCATCACAAATAACATGGAACTCTCATATATGCACAAATCAACATATATAGAGCCACATTATTCATTGTGTTAAACAATTAACAATATATATTAACCAAAATGATTAATATTTTTTAAAAAATAAATATTTAACTTGTAGGAACCAAATATCAATCGTTGTGCTTTGGATGAACTACTACCTTGAAAGCAAAATTGGCGCAACCTCGGCACTAAATCGCCAAAGTCGGTTACTCCCCAAAGTTAACACAATTCCCGATCGCTCACGTGCACTTGTTGGAGATAGGGTTGGAATCAATGAAGATTGACCAGAAACTAGTCAATAACTAAGATGAAGAAAATAAAATTCTATCTATCTTTTCCAAAATCGAGATTTATTTTTAAAGAAAACATAAGAACTGTTTTAGAATTAATTGAAAAATCTGTTTTAGAATTAATGGAAGAATTAATCTTAAAATGGTAATAAAAATTAATATTGTGAATTAATTAAATAAAATTGTTTCTATTTACTATGAGCTAAAGGGTCAAAGTCATTCCCAACAATACTCGACATGAGAGTAACTTAGTGATTAAAACTTGTTTGTGTTCCTCTAGAATCGAAACCTACCCTCTGAAGATTAAAAAGAAAAAGGCATTTCAACAAGATCAATATATAATAAAATTGAAAGCTTAGAACCAAAATAGAACAAAATATAAAGATTGGGCATGTTTGGGAGTGATTTTAAAATGACTAAAATCACTTTTATTATTTTCAAAATCACTGTGAAATATGTTTTTAATCCTTCAAAACTAGTTTTGATGATTGAAAATTGCATTTAAAAGTGTAAAATTGAAAATTAAATTAATTTTGAGTGATTAAAGTATGTTTTTATTGATTTTAAAAATGATAAAAGTGATTTTAATGAAAATTAAACATTTTTAGCATCTTAGGAAAATAAAATCAAAAAAGGAAAATTCAATGGAGAAACTTCGTGAGATTTTTGTACGGATGGCCCCTTTTCAGGGGTCTAAATCTGCTGACGTTAGCCACATGTGAAAGTATCCATTTGACCTCAAAATACGTGCAAGAGGCTTCCTTTCGCTCTCGCTCTAGTTCCTCATCAGATACAACTTCAATCTTTTCTTTGATTTTTCCTCTTTGTTTGGATTCTCGCTCTAGCTTCTCGATTCTCACTCTAGCTTCTCACTCATTCTTCTAGTTCCTCATCAGACACAATTGCAATTTTTTCCTCGTGAAAAAACTACAAAATGAAGAAGGGAGAGAAAAAAAGTACATAATGAAGAAGAAGAAAAATGCATAAGAAAAATGCAGAAAAAAATAGAAGAAGATAAAGAAGACGAGAACGCATAACCAACAAGTAGGAGAAGAAGAAGAAGAATGCAAAAGAGAAGAAAAGACGAATGGAGGAAAAAAAAAGTGCATATTTTTTTTCCAGATTGAGCTGCTGCAAAATGAAGAACGAAATGCATTTGAGGTTAAAGTGATAATTTCTCATGGTGCTGACATAAAAAAAAGGGCAAAAAATCATTTGTTTTAAAATTTGAGATTAATTTTCATTTAAGCTCCAATAAAAAGGCCATCTGTGCAATTATTTCAAACTTCGTCTTCAAGCTTCTTAGACTAACCTTGAGGGAGGGCAATTGATGGGAGAACCAATTTTACACTCACCCTCGTCGTAATTTTCAATATAGTCAAGATTTAAAATGTCAATATAGATATTGATGTCGATGAAAATTTCGAGGTCTCAATTTTACGAAAATATCAATACAATCAATGTCGATAAATATTTTTAAACAAATTATGAAAACAAAAATTTCAAAAAAAAAAAAAGAAATTAGTAAATATACATTTTATGATTATTAAACAAGTTAACATGTTTATTATTTGTTATTATATTTACATTAGTGATATTTTATTGCTTATATGTTATATTTCATAGATTTTTCTACGATATAATGAAAATATTGATCCACCTCTCACGTCAATGTCGAATCTATAAATCCATAAAAAGTCAAATATATTGAAATAGTCAACCTAGGCACAGAAGTCAATTAGCATCATCAACTTTATATTTAGTAATGGAATTGACATAAATGTTAATATATGCCTAGATTAAAAAGTGTATATAGACGCATCAAATATCATATGTCGATCGTTTTTATGCATCGCCGTTTATCATGTGTATACTCTTCATGCATATCTAATATAAATATAATGCAATATTCATATTCATTTAGTTAAAGTACAAATTCAGTCCCTATAGTTTGAAGAAAGTTAAAATTTAGTGCCTATGGTTTTTAAAGTTAGAATTTCATCTTTATAGTTTGATAAAACCTCATAAATAGTCCCTATAGATTGATAGAACCTAGTAAAAAATTTCTACGGTAAGGACGATTTATGAGAGTTTTATCAAACTCTTGAGATGAATTTTAACTTTTAACCTATAAGGACAAAATTCTAATTTTTTCCTAACTATAGGGACCAATTGTGTAATTTAACATATTAATTCCTATCCTATCATAAATCTTAAAAGAAATGTCAAAGGTTTGAAAGTGATCAAATGACAAAAAAAAAAAATAATAATAATAAATAAATAAATAAAAACCAATTTGCTAAGGACTTTATCATTTGTTTAAAAAATATTCCTAATTTTTTAAAAGTAACAATATTATTTATAGGCTTTCATAATGATTTCAGAACTACCATTGGGGTAAAATAAATAAGAATGTTGAACTAAAATTATGATCTAAAACGATGGAGTAGTGGCCTAGAAGTTGAGACTCAAATACCACCACATTGTTCAAAGTCATTGCAACACCCATTTCAGGTTCGTTTTTCAATCCAAAATTCTAACATTTCTACTCCAATAGTAGTTTTGAAACATTTATGAAAGGTTAAGAACGATATTCCAAACTTTTAAAAGAAATGAGGTATGTTTCAAAGGAATGACAAATTAAGGATGCTATTGTAATTTAGCTGAAAACAAAAGCCAATTTTTGATTGACCATGACCAACACACTCCTGTTCATTCTCCAAAGAGAGAGAGAGACAAATCCAAATCTAAATCTTTCAAGTTTCAAATCTATATGGTTCAGCCCATTATGTTAAGAGAAGAGAGGCCCAAATCCAAATCTTTGAAACTCAGATGGGCTAGCCCATTCTCATGAGAGAGAGAGAGAGAGAGAGAGAGAGAAAGAAAAGCCAAATCCAAATCTCTTATTCTCTCATGAGAGAGAAAGAAATGGATAAGGGATAAGGTTATGTGGCAAGTTTCATCCAATGAGAAGAGAGAGGTTTGATCAACCACAGCCTCCCACAAATTTCCATGGCCAATGACCACCAACAACAAAAACTTAAACTAACCCCCAAAACCAAATCTAAAAATCTCACCTCATTTTTCTTCTCTGCCACTGATCCTTTCACAAGCCGAAGGCAGCAGAAGCAAAAGCAGCAGCCATGGCCACTGCAACCTCCCCCATCGCCAGCCAGCTCAGTTCAAGCTTCGCTTCATCCAACACCAGAGCTTTGATCTCTCCCAAAGGCCTCTCCGCTTCGCCGCTCCGACGCATCCCTACAAGAACACACTCCTTCACCATCAGAGCCGTCCAAGCTGATAAGGTAATCTAACCAACCCCATTTCTCAATTCTACATCATCTGCCTCTCTTTGGAGCTTTTAAGATATATATATATATATATATATATACACACTATTTCAAGGGATATTAACTTACAATCAAGTTTAAAAGATGTGTTTGGGGGTGCTCTTATTATTATATGTGTGCATGGCAGTGTGATGAAAGGAGTTAATCAGAGAATATAAATAAAGATATACAAATGATAAGTGCCAGCATAAGTATAGCTAGCATGTACACCTTCTATTGAGGTCGGAGGATATACAAATGAGAACTGTGTTGCAATACGTTAGAGAAAAGATGCGTCAGTGAAGAGAAGTGTCAGGAAAATTGGTGCAAAAAATGTATGTGAACAGAGTAATTAGGGAAAAAAAGTATTAAAAGTGGATTATAGAAAAAACATGCCATGCTTCTTTGAGAAGCACTTTTCCACATGTTAATAAGCTATTGAAACTGTTGCAGCCAACTTACCAAGTGATCCAGCCAATCAATGGAGACCCATTCATTGGAAGCCTTGAGACTCCAGTCACCTCAAGCCCACTGATAGCATGGTATCTATCAAACCTCCCAGCCTACAGAACAGCAGTCAGCCCATTGCTGAGGGGAATTGAAGTGGGCCTGGCCCACGGTTTTTTTCTGGTCGGTCCATTTGTCAAAGCTGGCCCTCTAAGGAACACAGCCTACGCCGGAGGAGCCGGCTCACTGGCTGCCGGTGGTCTCATTGTCATTTTAAGCATCTGCTTGACAATGTATGGTGCTGCATCCTTCAATGAAGGAGAGCCATCCACTGCACCGTCGTTGACCTTGACTGGCCGGAAGAAGACCCCTGATCAGCTGCAAACAGCCGATGGGTGGGCAAAATTCTCCGGCGGGTTCTTCTTTGGGGGGATCTCTGGTGTTATCTGGGCATACTTCCTCCTCTATGTCTTGGACCTCCCTTACTACGTCAAGTAGATTTTGTATCATTTTCTGTTTCTGCAATGCAACTTCCATGTCTGTGTTAAGGAAACATAAAATTGTATATTTTCTGCCAAACCTCTTTGTTAGATCCTTTGTGATTGCATATTGATTTCCCTTTTGGAACTGTTATGTATGTACCCTCCTTCCATTTGCTTCTTCACAAACAATAGCTTCTGTGACACTGCATTATAAATTGGTAGGAGAAGAATATCAACAATACTTTGATACTATTTTCTTTTCTGTCATAAGAGAAGTAACATACAGAATTTATCAACAAAGAAATGGTAACAAAATGAATGGTGACTACTTTTTCTAATCATGGACAAGCATTCACCTTGTTATGGGTACACAGGTGATTGAGAAAAGACTTCAACATATTCACAAATCACACTTCAGAATCTTCTTTCCTTACATTTCTTGCATATGCCTCTAGAACGTGCTTTTAACTAAAAATGCCTTGAAAATTTCTAGACCACTTAAAACTACTTTTAAGCACTTTCTTCAAAACCACCTATAGAAAAAGTATTCTCAAAAGCCTACCATTTATTCTTACCATGTGTGACAGCATTTGTAGCTGTAAGCAATCCTTTTCCAGACTCTTCCGGTTACACATCAATATGATTAAACGTCTTGTGTTTCTGAAACTCTGTTATTGAGGTGGTGGTAAGACTGAACAATTGGGGTTCAGAGCATGGTATCTTCAATTCACTATCCTTTCCTATTGGAAAATCAAGTGGTAAAGGTTGTGATTTAATTCACCAGGTAATCCCTGGCTCATTCATTTGCATAAATTTTCAATCACGTTCATGGAATTCCAATTATATGGGTTGAACTACGGCAGAATTTACTTTAATCCTTCAGTTCAGGCATGTGAGATGTGAAGTTCATCGTATAAGTAATTCAGGTCTCGGAACTGCAGTCTTAACATCTAAGAAGAATAATTCTTCTAGTGAATTTATTTGCCTTGCTTCCCCCAACAGTGCTACGAACTCCAATCAGATTAACGTAATATTATGCATGAAAATTCATATGCATTGGATTCTCCTTCTCGGCTCACCAATAATCACCACAAGAGCAATGACCAGAGTTAAAACAATGGAAACGATGAATATCTCGAACAATGATCTCTCTGCCTAAAAGTTGAGAAGTTAACTTCATAAAGTTATGACAATCCGTACATACCCGAAGGTTCTTCATGATTCGGATTGGAATGGCAGAACCTAAACTGATTATGCCATAAGCAACTGCAAGCTTTTCACTATGCCAACCAAGAAGCACTTCACCCTGTTCTTCTTCTACATCCTGCATCACCAATTTTACATCATACAAGTACCCAATTTCCTTCAATCTTCCAATTAGCTTGTCCAGATATTCATATATTTGAGCATGTTGAGGGTGTGATTGGTCTCCCGCAACAAAAGAGTGGACTTGATTTTTCACATGAATCCAAGATTGACCAGGTGTTTTGTTAATCCCTCTGTGCTGCATAGATCTTCTTGTTCTTGAAGCTTCTTCCCACTTTTGACTGGTGGAGCACATGTTTGATAGTAAAATATAAGGCCCTTCATCTTGTGGTTCGAGTCTAAACAATTTTTCTGAAACCCAATTTCCCATTTCGAGGTCATTGTAGAGCCGACAGGATGATAGGAATGCCTTCCAAACTGCACTAAGGTGTGATAAATCATTCTCATAGATGAATTCTTTGACTTCATTCAAGCGTCCAGCCCGACCGTAAAGATCTACCATACAAGTGAAATGCTCAACCTTAGGTTTGATTGCATAAACATCTTTCATCATGTTAAAATATAGACGGCCATCTTCAAGCAGCCCGGCATGACTGCAAGCTGTTAAAACTCCTATAAAAGTGACCTCATTTGGTATTATTCCCTCACATCTCATCTGTTCAAACAGTCTAATGGCTTCCTTACCTTGCCCGTGTAAAGCACATCCAGCGATCATGGAAGTCCATATTACAACATTTAAGTAATTAGTTGTCTGCTCAAAAATTCGATGGGCACAATCCAAACTCCCACTTTTAGCGTACATGTCAATCAAGGAGGAAGCCAAGTGAGCATCAAGCTGTTCCCCAGTTTTCTGAATATATCCATGGATTTGATGTCCAAGCTCTAAAACGCCAGCATTAGAACAAGCAGACACAACACTTGCAATGGTAAATTTGTCCATTAGAACCCGTTCACGGACCATAGACACAAAAGTTTTGAAAGCATCTTCATACTTGCCGTTTCGAACGTATCCAGACACCATTGAGCTCCGTGAAACAATTTCTGTCATCATGTCACTACATACAATGTTGGAATCTTGTTTCATCGCAAAGCCTGAAGGCATTTGACTATATATCACCGATGCTTTCTCCAAATTTCCACATTTTATGTACATATTTATAAGCGAACTCTTTACAAATCCATCATTATGAAGGCCACACCTGACAATTCGGCCATGTACTTGTCTACCTAGCTCAACAATCAGTAAAGAAGAAACTACACTTAAAGCTATGGAAGATGTAACTTTGTTAAACTCGGGTTCGTTCTCCACCATCTCATAGAGTAGCTCCAATGCTGTATTCAGATACCCACCTTGCATTAGCCCACATATAATTGTATTCCAACTCGCTGTATCTCTGCAAGGCAAGTTTCTGAATAAATCAAGAGATTTGTTAACATCACAACTACGGACATACACACCAAGCATTATGTTGTAAGTAGCAGTACTCTTTTGTCTCATTGAATCAAACAACTTTTTGGCATAATCAAATTCATCAAACTTAGCATACAAATCAAGCATAGAATTCTCCAAGACAACATCTAAGTTAACCCCATTTCTCAATATCCATCCATGAATTCCCTTACCCATTTGCACATCACCTACTCTAGAGCAAAGTTTAAGAACAGTAGAAAAAGTAAAATGATTTGGACAAACACCTTCAACCAGCATTTCTCTAAACAGTTGCAATGCCATTTCAGAACAATTTACTCTAGCAAAACCCGATATAAGGACCGTCCATGTAAGTACATCTCTATTGGGCATTTCGTTGAACACTTTCTGAGCATCGTTTAATTTCTCAGATTTCACATAAGAGCTCAAAATGAACTTCCCCGATTCCAAAATAGAACCATTCTTGACCATTTTGGCATGAAGGGTATTAGGTAAAGAATCATTTGAAGTGTGGTAGCAACATGACTTAAACAGCTGATGCTCAGACAAGTTGAATGATATGATTTTCTGGGCCATTGTAACTTGAGAAATAGAATGAGAAAGTTTCAGAAAAGCAGCAGAAGCAAAGCAACAACTGCTTAGATTCATCCATCTCATCTTAAACCACCTTCTTCAACAATGTAGGTGAAAGAGAGTGATGATTCTTCAATCGAATTCGCAGCAGAGCATGAAAGTAGTGAAGAAACCCAAAATCCAAATCCAAATCCATCGAATGCTGGCCATTTGAAGCAATGGATAGTCTTAAATCCCTGCAGCCGAACTTGCTTTTGGTAAACGAACATTCACGAACCGGCTGATTTAAATTTAGGTTTTTTTTTCTTTTTTTTTTTACAATAAGTAGGATGGAGGACGAAGTTGAAAATACTAAGTTTATTTATCGATATTTTCACACTTTTATGAATGACATCAATATGAATAAATGAATCAACATTTTCATTATATCATAAAAATATGTGTGAAACATGAAAAATAAACAACAAAATATAAATAATAAATATTTTAACTTATTTAAAATAGTGTAGAATACTTATTTGAATAATTATTTTAAATGACAAAATTGCTGAAAATATTTTCAAATATAGCAAAATATGTTACTCTCTATTAATGATAGATACTGATAGAACCACCATCGTGGGTTGACATGGTGGAAAAAAATAGAATCTCAACAAATGGCTAAGAGGTGAGCTCTGGATTCAATCCATAGTGGATTTAGTCAAGGTGTGTGTAAACTGCTCGTACACTCACAGATATTAAAAATGATAGATCCATCGCTAATAGATAGTGACGTTTTACAATATTTATAAATAAGTTGGCTCATTTTGCTATATTTGAAAACAACCCTATCTATTTTTTTTAATAATTTTTTCTAAAATATCCATTGACATCGATATTTTTATAAAATTGAGACGTGACATTTTCGTTGAAATTAACATATTAAACCTTAGTTATAGGTTACAAGTCATGAGACTTGTGAAAAGACTTGTGTCACACTCATCAAAATTGCAATCGTGCTCAATAAAAAATTTAGACTCGAGAACTTCACAATTTCAATGAATCTTCATTCATTGTGTGCTAGGTACATTTCGAATAATTGACATACTTTTTAGTGTGTTTTGACTATAATAAAAGGTCATGGATATGACAATGGCAAATAGTCATACCTTATAATTTTCAAAACCTTGGACAAACACTAATACAAATTTAAAATTTTGGTCATTCATAAAAAAAAGAAAGAAAGAAAGAACAATTTAGGAGAGTACAAAAAGGGTTTATATGAATTTGCTTTTGAACTATAGAGTTAGAATCGGTACATAAATATAATTTTGTATGCTAGACCAATACACGAAAGGGCCAAGATATCTGACTTCCCAAGCTACTAAAAATGTAGAAAAAAAAAAAAAGAAAAAGAGTTGGAAAGAATTTAGAAGAAACAAAATGACATACAAAAAGTGAACAATTGGGGGTTAAAGCTTTTATAGAGGTGGGAAAAAATATGAAGACAAGGAGAAGCCAAGGAAGAGCAAGCCTCCAACTGTTGCAACTGTGCCTTGGGATATCTTTGATGCCAACATGCTTCCACCAATCACAGCCATTGATGTACAAATTGAATGCCCCAATATGGCTCCCACAGCCACTCCAAGTGCATTTTTGTGTGTTGCTAGCTGCAATACAAACCCCCCACATAATTTCAACTCAGCATGGGTTTCATTCTTAAATAAACTAGGCTACCTATGCCTTTAATTCTTCTTCATCATCTCTTTTCAACATTTTGAAATTTTTTTTTTTGGGGGGGGGGGGGGGGGGGGGGAGAACAGTTCTAGTAATATGCCGATTAGTTTTTTGGTACCTCGTTTAACATAAACCTTATAGAAACGTCTTTTCTTCCTATCTTTCAAGTCACGTGTAATAAGTTAGATTTCGAGTTTCAATACCAATTCAAATTCATGCTAAATGATTACTGAAATATAGTTATTGCTTCTAGAATATAAAAACTATCGAAACCATGGTTATATCCAACTTCCATGGAAGTAAAATATTGGAAACTAACCAGGACCAGCTACATGATATCAAACAAACTAAATAGACGATTCTATGAAAGAACTTACTGCAATTGTTGCTATCTGACTCCGATCTCCCCATTCAGCAAGAAATGTCAAAATAAATGACTGCAAAGCCAAAACAATCACCAAAATCAGCTTAGGAATTATATATATGAAACTAATGGAAGAATGAGGAAAGATAAAAGACAGAATAATAATGTTAGACACGCAGCCAGTCTGAAAATTTTATTGTTAAATCAGTGTTATAGTAGTTTGTGGACCTCCAAGAATATGGGTGTACAAAACCGCAGAAAGAAGCGGCGGAAGGTCGTCTTGGATTGTCCAGCCTCAAGTTTCTCCTCTACCTGAACGCATGATTAGAAGTCAATTTAGCGTAAGAGTACACAAGAAGCCATTCTCACATTGACTGAACAAAGATCATCAACCGATACTAACAAATGAGGAAAGGCTAATCAATAGACGATATAAATTCATGATCCTGAAGATTAAATTCCATATGTAGCTAAAACAGCCACATGCTTTCTTAAAAGTGAGATAACAAGATGGGGACATATGAATTATAGATATATTAATCAAATTCACTCAAGGCACAAAAGACAAGTAACAATATTCAGAATGGTTCTAAATATTTTTATGACACCACAAGGAGAAATATAGTGTAGAGAACAAAAGTTTATAAATCCAAGTCAATGAATAGCAGATAGCAATTAATATCACTATCAAACATGAAATATTCTTTCAGGTAATCTCACATTTAGAACGTTGTATGAATCAATCTAGACATGGGAAAAGGTTGAAAATATAGAAACGTATATATAAGGAATATAACAGTCCATGTAAACATTGCAATCAGGCAAACTAAACAAGGCCCTCCAGTATTGAACTAGCTATTTATCTGTTTTCACCCTGTATTTCCATTTATTAAATAACAGAAAAATGCCTCAAATAAATGCTATTAAAAACAAGGGAAAAGGAAAAACTACCAAAGACATCTGTATTATAAGATAAACTACCAAAGACATCTGTATTATAAGATAAACTACCAAAGACATCTGTATTATAAGATAAACTACCAAAGACATCTGTATTATAATTGTCTTCATGTAATAGATCATCAATCATCAAATCTTCTATAAAAAAAACGTCCAAAAGAGCTTCAAGAATAAAAATCAATACCAGACAACAAAGGAAAATGCAGACATGAATCATACAAAATAAAGGTGAACAAGCATCAAACTGCAAAAAGATAAGAAGGATAGCATACTTCTTCCATTTCCTTTTTCGTTGAAGATTTTGAATCTGATTTGGATCTCCAAGCAATGTAAAGTAACCGCAATCCAAAAAATGCATACAGAACTGCAGAAAACAATATTAAGACGTAGGCTGACAACACTATAATTGATATCAGAAGAAACAAACAAAAATAAAAACTCTAGCAGAAGTATGCAACTTAGACAGAGTCACAGTTAACAAGTAAAATAATAAATGTAGTCTCATCATCTGGAAAGAAAGTACCATTACAAAAACAGCCCAAAATGACAAGCAGTAGTTGCTAAAGTGATGCATCAATTTAAATTTAATATGTGAATGTACATAAAGTGCAGGATCAAAAAGACAACAGTTGTTAAAGTTGTTAAATTGATGCACGACTGCTAAAAAGTTTTATCTTAACCATGGTTTGAATTCACTAAGCGTGTTAAGTTCGTCAGTTGTAAAAATTAAACTCAAAACTTAGGGTAAAAGTGTAACATTTTAAAACTTAGAGACCAAAATGGAAACTAAACCCAAAACCTAGGGACCAAAAAGGTATTTTTCAAAAATTTAACCATGTTTATTAAGGTCAATTCCCTTTGGTTTGAACCAAAACTACATAAAAAATCCAGATCGTTTGGTCTCACTCAGATGATAAAATCACCAACTCTTATTGCTACAGACGGTAGGGATATTAGTGACTCTTTACTCTTCAATTCAACTCCTTCCTTTGAGGTAGAGATGCTTTTAGAAGGCTTTTCTCTTGGTAGCAAGCCTTGTGCATAGGTAGAAAATTTGAAGTCAGGATTCCATATTCAACCCATCTTCTGCATTCTATCTATAGAAGTTTAGCTTATTAAATGATACATATAGATACCACAAAAACTAGGTGAATCTTAAGATTTTTTTTCTTTTTCTTTTTCTTTGAATTGTAGTGAAGAGAAAAGTGACAACTAATAGGGGCGGTGAAATAACAGAAGAAAATGATCAAATGTATCAACCCTTTGTGTGAATGGAGTTACAACAGTAGGGATATCAAAAGGTAACGATTAATCAGGAAATATATATTAGAAAAGATACTCCCAAAAGATAGTCAAAATAGAATGAATAGCACCATACAGTACTCTACAAATAGATATTCTCCAAAAAGAGTAAGACACTATGTATGTACCTGTTGCAGCATTGTTGGTATGTTTCCTTGATATCAAATTCGGCACTATCCTACCTAAACCAGTTGAGAGTACCTAATGGACATGGAAATAGTTCTACTCTTATTCACCAGAGTAAGAATATTGGAATGCAGTTGCTAAACAATCCAAAAAAAACAAATACAGAACCATACTATAAAAATAAGCTGGAAACTTAAAATAAATTATTATCCTAGGGGCTACATGAAAATGAAAGATTTATTCAACTTACTGTCATTACAATCAGGGCAGCGAGCGCACCAGATAAAACAATGGACTTGGGGTGGCGCATAGCCATAAGTGCAGCAATTATAAATGTCTCATCTCCAATCTACAAACAATTATTCCAGAAAAGTTAAAATGATTGAACTTGAACAAATAAGCATTTAGGTCAAAAACTTCCATGTTGATAACTCGATTGAACTGATACTGCACAAATTCACCCAAGTGCATTTTGGAAATGGACCCAATTTTTCTGAAAAAGTTCACATAAAGTATTAAGTGAGGATAGAATCAACTACACCTACCTCACTGACAATTATCATGGACAAACTCGCAAAAAATGCATCAAAAACTCCAAGACCAATGGAGTCTATGTCAAGATTAAGATCTTCTGAGTCAACAACATCCTTTTTTGCAGCAACTGTGTCACCGTTGCTCCAAGAAATCTAATGAAGGGAAATACAGACGAGAATAACATCATGAAAACTAGAATTTAAAAAAGAAAAGAAAAAGAAAATGATCAATTTGGGCTAGTAAAAATAGAAGCCAATACCCAAGAAAAAAGGAGCAAACAATCAAGGTTATTAAATCCCTAATAATTTGTTTATGTTGCTAGTTGCTTAGACTGTTTGGAAGTTTTACTAAAATTCCCTAATTTCTGGCTAACAAAACATGCCTGTAACATAACTTTTTAAAGAAGGAATATCAGAAAATATAATTTCAAATATTTTCTCAGTAGTTCTGCATATTATACTCCATATGCAATTACTAATTGCATTTTAAGTATAAAGTAACGTAACCAATGACATTTTTTCAAGTTAATATAGATAAATATAAGTGAAAACATATGAATAAATATGTTTCAAACAGCTTTTAAAATTGAACACGACTCTAAAAAAGTCACATTCTGGAAACACTCCCAACAAGCTCCTAAAAAATCCTAAACCCAAGTCAGTTGGCCTTCTTCAAGTTCTTCAAAACAGAACCAGCACCACCTAGTGAAATCAATACACGCAAAGTTAAACGGTATTAGCTACATGGCACAAAATATCACAATGCCATCTTCCTCACAGCCCCCTGGAATTACAATTGTTTTTTTTTTCCCTTTCATACATAAACAGGTAGTAAAAAGTCTACAACGTTCAAGAGTGTATCTCAATGGTTATATTTACAATGTACAAGAAGGAAAACAATTAAGTGAAAAAGCACAAAGATCTCAATCTGAATATAACCCCAAAACCCCCTCCTGCCATGGCCGGCACCGCAGATTCACAATCCACCAAGAATTTCACAATCACCATAAAACCAATTTATACAAAACATAACAAGAAAGATAATGAATCGTACTCACCTTGCTACGTCGACCGAGATCTTTAGGTCCATCCAACTCATCTTTCTCCACTTCCGCAGAATACACCTTAAAAACACCCAACAAAGAATAGAAATCAAACCCCACATAAGAAGGCAATAAAGAAAGAAAGAAAAGGAAGAGAAATGTTAGATGAGTACCTGAAGGGAGGCAAAGAGAGAAAGAAGAAGCAAAAGGAGGAGAAAAGAAGGAGAGAAAGAGAGGTTTGCAGTAGGGTTTGAACGCAAACCCATTGAAGAAAAAGGGATTAAGAAGATAGTGGATGGAGTTAGTTGTTTGTAGAGAGACGGGGATCTGAATCGGAGAAGAAATTGAGAGGGTGGGATCTCTCAATTGAAAAGGGAAGATCAGATCTGCATTGCTTTGCTGCAATTTTACACCACCACAACTTGAATTCGCGATACAGAGATAAAGAGAAAGGGAGATCCTTCTTCGAAGCTAGAGATCCACCATAGCCAAAATCATGGAAGCTTTTTTATATTTATTTAAATATATTTTTTTCAGAGTAAATGTTTTGACCAACGGGTTAGAAAGTGGTGAATTAAAAGCGTTTTCTTTTTTCATGGCTGCCTGATGGGTTCTATTCTAACTCCTAAAACCGTGTAAGCTCCATGTAGTGAATGAACAATAACAATTTTTCTTTTTTATTTGTTTTTTTTTTTTTTCCTCCAACTTTTAATCCTAAAAATTAGCCTTTAAATTTCTACTACGGTTAAAATTGGACCCTCAAGCTTACAATAATTATAGAAATAGACACACAAATGATTAAAATTAAACCCTCAAACTTATACAAATATTATAATTTATACAATTATGTAAGTCTAAAAGTCCAAGTTGACTCAATTTTAATACTCATATAAGCTTGAGGGCTAAATTTTTAAAATTGAAAGTTTAAGGATATAATTGCAACTAACACCATACTTTAGGGGTGGTTTTTGCAATTTACCTTTTTTTAAATCTATTTTTCATCCATAAATTTTAGGTCTAGTTTTGATTTCAAAATGTTAAATGATAACATTTTGAAACTTATAGTCCAAAATGAAATCAAACTCAAAAGTTAAGTATTAAAAATATAACAATTTGAAACTTAGGACTAAATAGAACTAGATCTAAGACCTAGTGACTAAAAATGTATTTTTTTTTCCTTTGTTTTTATATCCCTAGTGTATATGACAGCTGACACGCTCCTTAATTATTCTTATGGAATGTGTGACTTTATAATATTTGGGAAAATTTTCCTATACTACAGTAGTATGGAAAATGTTCCATACTACCCCCACTTATTAACGCACTTTTAAAAATAGGTGGGACTCACTAACATTAGTGAGATGAATGTTTATGGAGATAGATTTATAATGTGAACAAGGGGATTATGGTACTCTCATAGTACTAGAAAAATTCTCATACATTTGAGTGTCAAGAAAATTGGTAGGCAATTAAATGGACTGAATTTATTTCCTCTTTTATTAAACTCATGGTTCTTTCCTACAAGGTCAACCTATGATGGTTTAATTTACAATCGTTCATTTTTATAGTTTGTGCAAAGTTCTACTCGAATGTAGAACTTATGATTTGAATTTAGTTTTTTATTAGTTTTTAAAAAATCCGAGACTTTTTTTTTTACTTAAAAGTTTTGGGACTGACCCTATAATTTAGTCAAAGTTTATAACTCGCATTTATCGCTACCATTTAATTAATTTTTTTTTCTCTAGGGTTGTTTCTATTTGATTGGTTGTGTAAGTCAATTTGTATTAAGATTTAAGGTTAAGTATAAAAAAAAAATAGATGAATTATTTGAGTATGCAAAACGACAATTTAAGGACTACTTTTTTTTTTCTTTTTATTGGAAAATGAATTCATTACCAACCCAATGAAAATAGATACAAATAAAGTCTTGTAGAGGAGAGCCAATGGGAAAAATCAAAATTCCAAAAGACACATTCAACTTTCACTATAGAAGCAAGCCTTCGACAATATGGAGATTGCTTAGTACATGACAATGGAGAGTAAGGCGTGTTGAGAATTTATAAGAGATATAAATAATGGTAGAATATACTAAATTATATATCAAATTTTTAGTTTCATAAGTTAGAGCTGAAAGGGTTAACGATCATAAAATAAATAAATAAGAAAAATTTAGATGTTGAGTTATACATATTTTTGTGGAACTCAAGTAATTTCTTTTTTAAAAAATATTTTTAAAAAAGATTTGTGTGTAAAGAAAAGGTAAACATGGAATTAGATGCAACCTAAGCTACACTTAATTATTGCTCTAAACAAATAAAAAAGATTAGAAAACAAGAGAACGATAGCGAAGAAAATAACACCGAAAATATATATTTCCCAAAGTCGATCTAGACTACATCTAGTCTTCTATAACTGCAGACTGCAAGTTCTACTATAATGTTGTTATACTATAATGTAGATACAAAATAAATCTACCAAATAGTCCAACACGAACTCTTTAACTCTCATACCACATCCTAGTATCTTGGGATGAGCAACAACTTAGTATTTTTCTTCAAATCTACTCATTATTGCGCGTTGAAAATAATGAAGAAAAACACAATTATACAAAAGAAATAGTCATTCATCTTTCTTTAGCTTTCAACACCCAAAGCTTCCGCCAATAAAATTCACATATATATGTGTTGTAAGTTGAAACTATAGGGGAAAATTTCGATTGAAATTTAGAGATTTCAAGGGTTTCGAAATTTTGATCGAAATTTTTTTTGTTTTCCTTTCATTTCGACAAAATTTTGAGAAAATTTTAATTTTTTTTATTAAGTATGTTAAGTCGTTCAAAATTTTCAATTTTATGGTCCTCTCACACACAATTCTATAGTTTCTCACACCAATCTCATTTTCGACAAAGAATTAAACATTTTTTATGTGCTACTTTTTTTAATTTCCAACTTTTCTTAAGTTTTAGTTTTATTTTCGGCCCAAAACTTTCATTTATAAAGAAATTGAATTTGAAAAACCCACAAAAAATAATCTATATTTATTTTTAAGCTCAATCAAACTTTTTTCATTAAATTTTCACATCACTTCTTCATAAAATTGAATTGATGTGAGTTTTTTTCTTTTACCATCCAAAACTTTCATAATTTTCACACAATTTTACCTCAAAATATTCATAAAGTTTTTATTATTTTGTAATTATTTTTTCATTTCTTTTTTAAATTTATGCTCTTGTATCAATACTTACTTAGATATTTACAATAGACATCTAAATATTGTCTTATTTTATAGAAATTGTGACTAAAAATGGCTAATTATGTCGCAATCAAAGTTTCATTAATTAATTATAACAATTTTCATCTATTTCCATAAATGTTTTCGAAATTTTCATCGATATTTCCATAAAATCGGGACCTCAAAATTTCCATTGACATCGATATTTCGAACCTTAATTGTAACCATGCCATAAGCCTAAGTGAGCTAAAATGCAATGGATCCAATTATCAAATAGTTTCTTCCATATAACATACAAAATAATTAAGAAGAATGATAATAATGATACTCTCAACACTGATATTGAGGCAAGAGCTTCTATTAAAAAGGTGCTCAAGTGTGATTATTGAATACACAAAATAACAAATTAGAATAAGGTAAATAGCAAAAAGACAAGGATTGCAATATAAAATAACATTACACTCTAGCAATTTTCCATACCTTATTCTCTGCCACCATGCCTTTTAATGTGATAGTTTAATATTGAGTAGGAAAATATAATTATATAACACACCATGATGATATCAACTATATATAAATAATATAATTGATTAAGGGTTGTTTTCGAATATAGAACAATTTTACCGTCTATTAATAATAGACCGCGATAAAATTCTATCGTTTTCTATCGCTCAAGCAAATAAATTCTATCGCTTTCTATCACTTGAGCTATAGAAAGCGATAAAATTTTATCGTGGGAGTAAAAATTTTTTATATTTATAAATAGTTTGATATTTTTTCTATTTATAGTAATTTTTTATTGATTTAATTGGTATTTGCAAATTAAAATATACTTGGTTAATGTGGACCTTTGGACTTCTTAGCCTGTGGCTTTCCTTGTCCAATGGCTAATTTGGGCCTTGGGCCTAGGATTATTACACTCTGCTTTTGCTTTTGTATTATGAGAGTTTGTAGAAAAATATTATACATTTTAATGATATTTTTTTAAAATAAATTACTTCTAATGTTCTTTTAAAATTTCGTATTTTTCATCGATATTTTCATATGTTCGTGAGTTCGATATTGATGTAAGGAGTAAATTAACCTAGATGAAAAAGGAAAGATATTAACAAAATATAATTGATATGAAGTAAATATTAGTAATAAAAAGTTTTAATTAGTACCTCTTATTAAAACACTCTGAATCTTTTCGTCTAATTTCATTTATGGACTTTTTTTTTAAATAATATTTATTATGATTCAGTGTCTCTGAACCAAATCGACTTATGGAGAGAAACTTTCACTGCCATTTTTTTTCCACTCTTATTATTAAATTTCAAATGTAATTTTATCATTTATCATTTATAGTGTCTTTAAATTAAATAGATATATAAATGGAGAATTCTTACAAATAGAAAAGTAAGAGAAACTATTTACACAAAATAACAAAATTTTTAGATAGTTGTAATAGATGATGGAAGTGTATCAGGGTCTATTACTAATAGAAATGGTAGAAGTCTATCCATATCCGTCAGTATTTTTTTTTTTGTTATTTTCTGTAAATAGTTTGACATTTTTTCTATCTATAAAAATTTTTCCTATATAAATGAAAAACCTATGTTAAATTTTTCATCTCGTACTTTAATTTAGCTAAATATATAAAATAGTTTCTAAAGTAATTCTTAATTTCATCCCTAATCTTTAAAATTTTCAACATCAGCGGTAAAAAAAACATTTCAAATTAGGGATTTTTTGTAAAAATAGCTATGATTATGTAAATAGAAATTTGATTTTAAAAATTATTATAAATAGAAAAAATTGTAAACTATTTATAAATATAGAAAAATTTCACTATCTATTAGTGATAGACCGCGATAGACTTTTCTATTTAAATAATTTGATTATTGCTGATAGACAATGAAAATTTTCTATTTATTAGATAATTTAACTCATTTTTCTATATTTGAAAAGTGTCTTAATTTATCTAACTTAAGTAACTAAATCGAAATTGTAATTTCTCCAATAAATAAATATATTCCAACGACTTTAAATAAATTGTAATTTCTCCAATAAATAAATTATAATTTATATATTCACTTGCCACTAGTGCCTCTATATCTATACTCATATATAATGCATATACACTAATGTATATATAAATGTGTATTTTTTTTTCTATACAACTCCATATATATATATATATATATATATATACTTGTGAAAACAAATTTGGAGGACATGAAGTAAATCCACAATTTTCTTTTTTTGAGCGCAATTATGAAAAATAGAGTCAATTTAATGATTCTCGTGCTTAATGTCATATTCGATAGCATATTGAGTGATTTAATGTTAAAAATATATTATTAGGAAAAAGACAAAAATAATAAAACTAACAAAACAAAATGTTATATTTGGTCTCTAAGTTCTGAGTTTAGTTGCAATTTAATACAATTAAGATTTAAGTTTTGTTTCAATTTGATTCCTTGGTTTTAAGATTTATATTTTTAATTTCGATTTTCATTAAATACTTATTTTTTTCTTTTTAGTATTAATGTCTATTAATTAATTTAGAAGAATCATAATTAATTAAGTTTTACTATTTTTCATCACTTTTAAAATTTAAAATTTAAAATTTTAAATTAACTTCATAATTATTAATTAATAAACATTAATGCTAATGACTGAAAGTGCACATTTAATGAAAAATCGAGGTTGAAAGTGTAAATCTTGAAATGACCAAATTGAGACATAACTTAAATCTCAAGCGTAAAATTGTATTATTTTGAAATCTAGGGACTAAATCGAAATCAAACTCAAAACTTAAGGACAAAATATGTAATATTTTGAAACCTAGGACCAAATGGAAACTAAACTCAAAATCTAATATATTTTATATTTAATGATTAATTAAAAAATTAGAAATGATTAATTACTGTTAATTAATTAATTAAACTATATTTTTACTATTCATCTCTTAGGTATAAAAAAACCCACATATACTGAGGGCATTAAAAAACTCATATTGGATGGGGTTTTAAAGTTCTATGATATGATTGTTGATTAAAGAAGTTATTTTAAATGGTAGATATTATTATGTAGCTTAATATTAATTTTGCAGACCCACCTCGAAAGTATAAATAATTGTTGTAAATTACATCTTTAAACTTTATCGTAAAAAATAAAAATATCTAGAAACTTTTTTAAGCAAGTGAAAAATTACTTCCTTAAACTTTCGATTATAAAAAATATTAAACCATCAAACCTTTATAAGTGAGAAATAAAATTTTTCAATGAGAAATAAATTATCACTCCTAAACTTTCATTAAATGAAAAATGGATCAATTAGTCTCCCACATTTCTTCCTATCTGTTTACTTTCTCTCCACTGATAAACCCAAATAATAATAACAACAGTTATGGGTGATTTTGGCTAAAAGGTATAATTGACCTCTAGTACCAATAGAAACGACAAAATCAAGAAGAGAGCATGATACATGCGGAAAGCGGAAACTTGGGACCAAATTGGACCAAGGATAAGAGTGCATGGCCTCGGCTGAGGCCGAGCCTTGCCAAACTTCTAACGGAGTATGCTTTATGCATGCCCCGACCCAAGAGATCCCTGTACACTCAAAATATGGCCTAAGAGAGATGCTTGGCCTCAGCCCGAGGCTGAGGCCGACCCTAGCCGAACACGAAACTGGGCTCACCTTTTGGTCCGGTAGGTTATCTTCTTATCATGAGGCGACTACGAAATTCTAGGGGACGACCTAGGTCAACTTTCCCTATAAATATATCATTATAACTCCATATGAGGTAACTTGTGCCCTATACTCAAATTTTCTCCCTTCCACACTCATTCACTCTCACTTAAGCATCAGAGTGTGTGTGGCAAGCACCACACCGGTGTGCAAGTTTTCTCTTTTGCAAGCCACGTTCTTCTCCCCTTCAAATAAATTCACTGCTGATGTCACGTGGAGGTCAGGTGCGTTTTCATTATCCAAAATTTGGTATCAACAATAATAATATATAAATAAATAATAATATATAAATAAATAATAATAAAAATGGCAATCATATAAATGGAGGAAGTGAAAGCCTCAGTGTGGTAATCTTTTTATTTCTTGTTTATTGTTTCCTATTCTCTCTTTATTAATAAATAGAATTGCATTTGGTATTTATTATTTCTTGGTGTTTGTTGTTATTTTGTTAATCATTTCTTGTGTTTGTTTTTCTCTAAAGTTTTAAATAAAAAGGAAAAAAGATTATATGAAATTAGTTGTTAAAGTTAAATATCCAAAATTTATGTGTGATACTTATTTTTTTAGGTATTTATTATGCATTTTGTAAGTAAAAATAAATAAAATAATGTAATATCGCAATTTTGACAGAATATATTTATTTTTTTAAACAAAAAACAAAGTTTTAAGAATTCGATTGTCAGATCCTCCAATGAAAAAGCTCCTACTTTATTATTGATGTCATTCACTTTATTTTAGGATACAATGTGAATAATGAATTATCATCTTTGTTGAGCATTATATTGAGTTAATTATTGAGAGTTTGGTGAAGGTCTTGAAGACATATATATATAAGTGAGTTAGACTTGGAGGACCTTCCTTTATGCACACCAACAACTCTGGAAGGCAATTGATAATCAGTTGCTATTTATTGAGAAATTTATATGGATAATTTAAAAATTGGGTCAAAAATGCCAAATGACCTGAATTTTCAAAAAACATGTCAAATGACCCTTTGCTGACGTCAAGTTCGAATGGAATTATCGAAATAAACTCGTGCATGTGGAAAAGCTCGTCTCACTCTCGCTCTCTTTCCTCACTCACAATCACTCTCATCTCGCTCTCGCTCACTGTAATTGATCGTGTTACGTTAGAGCTGCTCGTGCAGAGTCATTGTGTTGGAAAAGAAGAAGAAGAAGAGGCGGAAGCTGGAGAAGAAGAAGAGAAAAAATGAAAAAAGAAAAAAGAAAGAAAGAAAAATTTAGAATTTAGATTTGGCACCTGACGGCCCCGACAATCCCCTATGACCTGACAACGTCATTATTGCTTGTCTTGAATGCTTCTAAGAGTGAAATTGTCCCCACAAACCAACATGGGTCCTTCCCATGAGGTCACCCAACATAGGATTGATCCAGATTGACCCAAGCTAAGCACGCTTAACTGTGAAGTTCTTATGATTGAGCCATCAAAAAAGGAGGTGCACCTTGTTGGTAAGGTAGTAACTTTCAATTCTTTTAAGCCTTTCTTAACTATACTTCCATGTCCTCAAGATCCTTCTCATTCAGACGTGATTTCAGTTTATGCGTGTCCCTCTCCTAAACTCAGGGCATTACATGCAAGAGGTTGAGAAACGACAACAAGAGAGAGAGAAACTGCAGAGGGGTCTCACACGTCTAGGGGGAGAAGAAGAGAAATTAAAATTTTCTTCCTCTTTTTAACTCTGCAAGCATAACGAGAAGAGCGCGCGCATATGTGTGTGTATATATATATATATATATATATAATCCTTTTTCTTCTACAAATCCACAAATTTAAATTCGTACTTCCAAAATTCTCAATTCTAAATTCAATTTCCACCAATTGAGTTAAAATTGAATTACATCCAACATTTTAAAATCTTTAACCGTTAATCCAAATTGAATTATCTTAACCCAATAACTCAATTTTAGCTAAAAAATTAAATCATAACTCAAATAAAATAACAATTACCTGAAAATTTAGGATATTACAATTTTTGTTTTTTATTATTTAAAAAAAATGTCATTTGCCATTCTGGGCCTTTTAAATGGGATTTTATGCAATTATTTCCTATTTATTTGGGTTGGACATGAAATTATTAGGCACGGTTTAGGCAGCGTTTGGTAACTATTTGATTTTTTTATTTTTTATTTTTAAATTTTTTTCTCACTTCTTATAATAATTTGCATCTTGAGTTGAATTCTTAGCCAAATTCTAAAAACAAAAATAAAATTTTAAAAATAACTTTTTTAAGTTTTCAAATTTTGACTTGAGTTTTAAAAATATTAGTAAAAACTAAATAACAATGCAATAAATTTAGAGGCGGAATGACTGTTTATAGGTTTAATTTTCTAAAACTAAAAACAAAAAACCAAATGGTTACCAAAGGTGACTTTAGTTTTTAGTTTTTAAAAATTAAGTTTATTTCTTCTAAATTTCTTACAAAAGTATTCATCTTTCTTAAGTAAAAGAGTTGAATTCTTAGTCAAATTCTAAAAAGAAAAACCAAATCTTTAATATATATATATATATATATATATATATATATACACACATTTTTAGTTTTCAAAACTTAGTTTGATTTTGTGATAACATTATAAAAAGTAGAAAACAAAATAAAAAATCAGAGGTTGAAGTAATGCTTATATATTTAATTCTTTAAAAAAAAAATAATAAAAAATCAGATGATTACCAAATGAAACCTGAGCTACTAACCTTCTCTTAACATCTAAACTTCAGTCTTCTGTCAAGAAATTTGAACTTAGCCTTTGGTACTTCAAAGATAAACCACATTTGATAGCTTAAGTAGTTTACTCTTCACTACAACTATTTGTCCTTTTATTTTCCTTTTATTTTTTTTTTGTTCTCCAATGGTTGCCAATCTACTATATGCATAGTATGCCTCTTCTCACACTAACATTATCTAAGCTTTGTCCTAAAAGCTATAGCTTTCGCCTCTAGGCTTCACGGTCTCTTATGATTGATATATGAATCTCTTTATTTTATGTCAATTGTCATGATTAACTTGATAGGAGCTTTGACTTAAGAAGTGCGCAGTCGATTCTCTAGTGCCTCTAAACTTTAGCATGATCTAGTCTCCTTTTCAATGTTCCTTCATTATTGTCAATGAAAAGTAAGCTAAGTTGAAAATTGTTAAACGACAAAATTGCTGAAAATATTTAGAAATATAGCAAAATTTCACTGTCTATCTACAATAGACCGCGATAGACTACCATCTGTGTTGTGATAGACACAGATAGTAGTCTATCACAGTCTATTATAGATAGATAATAAAATTTTGCTATATTTTAAAATACTTTAATATATATATATAGAAAGTCTATGAAGATTAATTTCAATAATGATAACCTACAATTAGCTTGAATTGGTGATTTGTGTAGTCTTATTTTTTTTTCTCTATATATTTGTAATTGTTTGTTTCAAATACTATTTTTTTTTATAATATTTTATCTGAATTAAGTTAAAATTCTATTGCCTTTATGGTCAATACAAAAAGTAGAATACTTTAAAAAATAGGTTAAGTTGTTTTTTTTTTTTTTTTTTAATTTTCTTGTATCTATCTTCTCTTTTTTAGTTGTTGAGCGGACAAAACTAACCTCTTTTTTAAAAACTTATTTTTCTAACATCTATTTTACTTTTTTTTTCAAATTTTACTTTTACCTAACACAAATTTTCTCACCAAAATGAACTTTTGCTAAGATTTAGAACATCTTCTCAAGTCTTCTAGAAAATAAGAACAGTATTTAAAAAAAAAATTTATAAGTTAGGAAAAACATTTTTTCTTAAGATTAGGAACCACTTTTCCCATAAATTTTTGATCCAAATCTTATGTAAAAATGATTTACCATAAATTTTAAGATTTATTTTTTTAGACCTAAAAAATAAAATGGTAATTAAAAAAAATTTGTACCTATTTTCAAAAAGAAAAAACTCATAATTTATAGGAAAACAAATTTTCGTAAGATTTGAAACCATTTTCTCAAATTTGGTTCCAATTTAAACTAACTAGCTTAAATTTAAGTTAAAAATGGAATCGGTATAATTCTAAAAAAAAATCTATTGGAAATCTTCTGGTAGGCTTTAACTTTTCTTTTTAATTGTTTTTGAAATTTAGACTAGAAAAATCTAACTAATTTAAACTTAGGAAAGAAAAAATTGGAATTAGTTTAAGTTTAAAAAGAAAAAAAAAAAGACAGCCTATCTTTGCAGAAAATCTTCTAATAGGTTTAAGTTTTTTTTTTAATTATTATTATTTTAATTTAGACTTAAAAAATTAAAAAAAAAAAAATCTCAAAACTTATGGAAAACCCATTTTCCCATAAGATTTGGAAACTGAAAAGACTTAAAAGTTTAGGCTAAATTATAAAAAATATCATTAAAGTTTGCTATTTGTTTGAAAAAAAAAACAACTATTCTTTCAAAAATTACAATATTACCATTAATCTTTCATCAAGGTTTCAAAACTACCATTAGAATAAAAATATATTAGAATGTTAGATAGAAACTAGAATGGTAGTTTAAAATGTTGGATACAAATTAGAAAACGTTAGAATGGTAGTTTTGAAAGTTTTTAGAAAGTCAAAGATAATATTTCAACTTTTAAAAGAATTGAGATATTTTAGAAAACAACGGCAAAAAGATATTTTCGTAATTTAGTCGATAGACACAATGTTAAAAGTTCATACAACTATTAAAAACAAAACTATTAGTCAAGAAGTGAATAAATATAACCCTTAAGACCAAATTGGTAAATTAACTACAAAAATAAACCTTAATGAAAGATGGTCAAATATCTGCTTAAATCATTTACACATATCATTAAATCCATAACCAATACATCAAAAAGTCAGTTTAAACAGTAATACGCTCAACACTTTTTTTTTAGTTCAACAATCATAAAAATAGAAGATCAAATTATCATCCTCTAAATTGTAACAGGTGTATTTTATTCTAAATTATACTCGAATGGACTCTTAAGTTAACAACAATCAATACATAGACCAATTTCAACCCACAATGTAATGGTTAATAAGGCATAAACATGATGTTTTTTAGTCGTTGAATCTACGAACTCCTTAAGCCAAAATGAGGAGTGAAGTTAACTCCCCCAATTCTAACTCCTCGAGTTAAATCCTTCCTTGTACATATCATGTTAACCTATTCTCATACATCAAAAGTTAGTTAAACCAATAATGTCGACCTTTAAATTGTAGCAGGTGTTTTGTTATAAGTTATACTCAAATGGACTATAAATTAGACCAATTTTAACTCACCCAATTATTACTCTAAAAGAAAAAACAAAAGAAAAAAGAAAATGGAAAAAGAAAAGAAGACATTAAATAATTGTTTGACTTGTAATACTTGAAAGAAACATGCAACAAGATTGTTTATTTTAATTGTAAAAAAGGACCAAACAAAGAGAAATTTGGCCACAGCGTATAATCACCCTTCACGAGGCCCATTCTTTCTTCTTCAGAAATTTTCTTCAACCAACTTCTTCTTCTTCTTCTTCTTCTTCTTCTTCTTCAAACTCCCTCCAAAAATTCTCTGCAAAACCCTCATTCAAATTCAATCCTCAGATCCAACCAATTCAAACTTCTTCATCTTCAACAAACAAATTAGAAGCTCTCCATGAACAAATTCTTCACTCACTTGTAACTCCCTCTTCTCAAAACCCCCTTTTTCCCCTCACCATGTCTTCTTATGCGGTTTTATTTTCTTTCATTGTCTTGCTCTTTTTCGCTCACGACGCCATTGAAGCGAGCTCAATCCACGTGAGTACTCAAAATCCCCTTCTCTACAGAACCCACATTTCGAAAAATCGAAACCCCCATTTCGTTCCCTTTTTCCCCCAAATCGATTTCTTCAATGTTCTGTTTCTGAGATTGAATGAACTGATTATCTGTGCTGCTTGTTGTTTCTTAGGTTAATGGGTCCGATCAAGAACCGATGATGGTACCATTGATGGAAACGACGACGGTGATGATGAACGGCGGCCGGAGACAGCTGAAAAGCTTCCAGATATGTGCTCTCTGTACCTGCTGCGGTGGCGCCAGAGGAATGTGCCTTCCATCGCCTTGTTGCTATGCTATAAACTGTAACATTCCTAATAGGCCTTTTGGCTTTTGCTCTTTTACCCCAAAGACCTGTAACTGCTTTGGCTGCCATATTTAAGCTTTTTCTTGTTATTCTTCACCATAATTCTCTCTATGTTTATGTCATTGAAAATTGTTTATTGTTGGAACTCTGAAACTGTGGAATATATGGTCTGAATTGTTCATTGTTCATGGGCTTGGCTTGATTGTAGCATAGTGCCATTGTTGAACTTTATAGAAGAGAATCTTCCAAGATTTGGCTTGTTGAGCACTGTTGATAGCTCCATTATGTTTAATCTAAATGCCCTTTTCTTGTTTTTGATTTGTTTGTTTGTTTCTGAGGTGGGTTTTGTGAGAGACTGCAAAATAATCTACACTGACTTCTCTTTTTCATAACAATCATGGCCTTTCTTGCAACTGTTCTGATTCATTCTATCATATACTTTATTCTTTCCAAATCGGCCAAATTGCACTTTATCCCATATAGATTATGGACATGCTGCAAACATAGTCTCACATTAGTTAGTGAGAAAATCAATATCCAAAATTAAAGTGGATAATATCATATAAAGTATAGAATTATGCTAATACTTGATTTGTTTTGCTTTGCTTAGCCTTTTCTTGATAACAGAAATATTGAAGCAGACAGTGCAGATTAAAATATATATATATATATATATATATATATATATATATATATATATATATATATGTCATGTCATGGTGAGTCCCAACTTTCCCATCAAAGTGAAGGCCGTGGGGTTGCTCTGCAACAACAACATGGCAATCATTTGTTGAATTTTGAAGCACATACTGCTGCAGCTTAAAGAAAGGTGCAAATTTCTACCTCCCTCTTAGTCTTATCTCTCTCCTCTTTCTTTATTCTCTCTTTTTTCTACTCAGAAATCCACTTTTACTTTCTACATTTTCACAAAGATCTTCACTGTTTTTGTTGGCTTAAAATAACATTTTCGTCTTAAATACTTAGACGTTTTGTTCAATTTTAGTCTTTCTACTTGCAAATATCTAATTTTAGTTCTTACTTTTAATAAATCTTAAATCTAGTCCTTATTGCTTGTTTATTGTTGATTTTTTCAAAAATTTTTTTGTTATCAATTAGCATTTTCACTATGACTAAATTTAAAATTTATTAAAAGTATTTTAAGTCCAAAATTAAATAAACTTCAAGTACAAAATAGTATTTATCCTTTTTGTTTTGTTTTATAAGAAGCACCCTAAACAATAACTTTAATAGCTCTTATGAATGCTACAAAATGGGTAATATTTGAACCATGATTTTTTAAAGTACTTTTGTTCTAAATAATCACCCCTAACTTTACAAAAATTTTGCAATAAAGCCTAACTGTCATAAATATATGGTAGTAGTTGAATTTAATTACAATAATGTGTGTGTTAAGTTGGAGGGCACAGTAATTGCAACCACTCCATAATTTAAGGGTAGCTTATAGTTTAATTGTAACATCTTTATTGAATTAGACTTTAAGTTTATTCCATAAACTTGTATTTAATAAGATGTATCTAATATGCTCTTAAATTTTTACTTTTGTGTTTAATAAATCTCTGAATTTTAAAAAGTATTTGATATGTTACTAAACTTTGACTAGAAGGTCAGAAGTTTGATTTCCACAACTTGCATGTTGTGTTGAGTTAAAAAAAAAAAATATCAATTTTGTGTTTAATAATTAACTAAAGTTTTGTTAATATCGTGTTGGCCTAGTGAAAAAATATTGAATATGTAATAGTTCTATTAAGATCAAGATTGATAATTAGACACAAAGCTGAAATTTCAAAGACTTATTAGATATTTTGAAGTTTAGGAATATATTATACACAAACTTAAAAGACTAAGCTTGTAATTTAGCTTTTTTATACTTCAAGGGTATCAAGTGTTCATATACTTTTAGGAAAACTACTTTTTTTATCCCTAGATTTTTTTAGTTTAGTTTTTATTTGATCTCTAGGTTTCAAAATGTTACACTTTTGATTTGTAAGTTTTGTGTTTGATTTTAATTTACTCCATATGTTTCAAAATGTTACAATTTTACCCTCAACATTTAGGTTTTGTTTTAATGTAGTCCATAGGTTCAAAATTTACACATTTAACTTTTAATTTTTCACTAAATACTCATTTTTAGTCTTTGGCGATAATGTCTATTAATGAATTTAAAATAATTTTGAAGTGAAATTTTAAATCTAGTTTTAATAATGATAAAAAAAAATAGTGAAACTTAATTAATTATACTTCTTTCAATTTAATTAATAGACATTAACACTAAAAATATAAAGTAAGCATTTAGTGAAAATTCGAGGTTAAAAATCTAAATCTTGAAACATAAGGACAAAATTTAAAGAAAATTCAAATCTCAAGGGTAAAATTGTAATATTTTGAAATTTATGAACTAAATTGAAACTAAGTTCAAAACTTAAGAACTAAAAGTACAATATTTTGAAAACCTAGAGATTAAATAGAAATTAGACCTAAAAATATATATTTTTTCTAATTCTTTATATCTTGTTTAAAACGATACTAATGCAGCAAATAATGAAATAGGTACTAGTATAGTATCAGAAATATCATAGAGGTTGTGAATTAATTAAGTCAAAGGGAAGAAGATGAGTTTGATAAGTGTGAAAAAAAAAAAAAAGGTTGAAAAGAAAGGGTTTAATGGGTGGTAGATAATAAGATAGATGTGAGGGGAGAAATTAATGTATGTAGCTGTAGCCAACCAAATAATGAAGAGATGGTAGTTGGGTAGTAGCCATTAAACCTTATCCTTTCTCACTTCCACCACTTGGATACTCATGTGCTTGGTTGTTATGCAAAATTTTCCTTTTTTCTCCTTCTATATTTACAAGCTTCCGAGGTAGTTTACACGCACCTCGACTAATTTCACGAAACAACTCGTCTGACCTTACAATATTTTGATGTCAGGGAAACTCATAGGAAATTAATTCCTAAGTAGGCAACTAATCATGGATTGAACCCTTGACCTCTTAGCTATTTATTGAGACTATGTCTTCTTTTTACTGCTAGACCAACCCAGGATGGTTTTTTAATGCATTTTGCTCTTTGTTCCCCTTCATCTTTTAAGTCAACATTAGTAGAATTATACTTTTACAATAGTCCTTGTAGACTTGTAGTTGACTAAATGACAATATAACATATTTATTGAACTAATATTGATTGATTTGGTACTATGTAGTAGATAGATAGATAGCTGTTGAAAAGTGAATAGCTCGACAAAATAAAATGACGTATATAACATAGTGTAAGTTTTGTCTAATTAAATCACTTTTATAGACTTTGTCACTTTTTAACTTTGGCTAGCTACGAATTAGTCAAATTTATTTGTCCATATAAGTATATAGACATTACCTTAAAACAACAATTCAAAGTTTAGTGACAGTTAGTTAGAGATGAAGTAGAAGTAATAATCAAATAGATTCTTCATAAATTAATGGAAGGACATGTTAATTGGTACACTTCAAATATTAGCAATATCAAAAAGTAAAAATTAGACTAATATACTATTTTAGTTTCTATATTTTTAATTTTTTTTTTCATCGAAATTAGTTAAATAATAATAATAATTTCTATGTAATAAATTATAATATTGGAATATATTTCTAAAACTTATAGTAAAAATGATAACAAAAAAAAAGTTATTTTTTTAAAAAAATCAACAATAAACTAGAGCAATGACAACATTTAAGATTTATTGATATTTTAATATAAAAATTATAATTTAACATTTTTTTAAAAGAAATTGAGCTATTTATTTATTATTATTATTATTGGAGTTTGATGTGTAAGTTTAACAACCCATGTGATGGTCTGTGTGATGGTCTGTGTGACATAAAAACAACAGTTGGTGTGCATTCTATTTTAGAACCTACCAAAGTGCTTCACATTCACATATTTCCATTCCTAAACATAAGCTTAGCCCCACAATTCATTTATGCTTCTAATTCATCTCTAATTTCTTTTCTTTAATCTCATGACAAAAAGGGATATCTTATGATTCAATTTTTTCCCCATCTTTAGTGTGAAAGAGTACAATTTGAATTAGCATCAATCTCTTTTTTATCGAACACGTATGTATATATGTATATACCGGTTAATTATCATTGTCGTGTATATATATATATATATATATATATATATATATTTTTGTTAATCAAACCCACATAAACTTTTGTTATATAATGTATCAAATTGGCATTTAATCATTCTATTAATATGTCATATGAATAATGATATTAATAACTGTGACTTCTTATTAATCAAAAGTAAAAATTTAGTGATTTAATTAAACTTATCAAAGTTAATATACATCTTAAATTTTTTACTTTTTTTTTTTAGTACACCTAAATTTTTACTTAACCATTCACTAATCAATACAATTATGGAAGTGAATAAATGAAAGCAATAAGAAAAATTATTAAAATGTTAGATTTACCCATAGTGGAAAATGTCCATCGAAATTTTGAGGGCCTCGAAATTTTATTTGGGAAAAATTTTGTTTTTCTCCAATTTCGATGAAATTTCGATTTTTTTTCTAATTAACTATGTTAGCTTAGTTTATAATTTTTAATTACACACAATTCTATAATTTCACATGTCAATGTCATTTTCGACAAAGGATTAAGGGTTTTTTTATGTGCTACTTATTTTAATTTATAACTTTTCTCAATTTTTAGCTTTATTTCGACCCAAAACTTTCATCTGTAAAGAAATTGAATTTGAAAAAACTACAAATATATATATATATATATATATATATATATATATATATATATATATATTATTTATTTATTTATTTATTTTTAAACTCCATCAAACTTTTTTTTATTAAATTTTCACATCATTTCACCTTAAAATTGAATTGATGTGAGTTTTTTCTTTTACCATAAAAAACTTTCACAGTTTTCATATCATTTTACCTCAAAAATATTCATAAATTTTTTATTATTTTGTAATTATTTTTTTATTTCTTTTTTTAAATTTCTACTCTCGTATCAATAGTAGACATTTACAATAGACATCTAAATATTATCTTAGATTATAGAAATTGTGATTAAAAATGGTCAGTTACAATCTAATTAAGCCACAATCAAAGTTTCATTAATTAATTATAACAATTTCTATAAATTTTCATCAATTTCCATAGTTTTTCCCGAAATTTCCATCGATTTCGATATTTCCATAAAATTCGGACCTCGATATTTCCATCGACATCGATATTTCGAACCTTAGATTTACCTAATTGATTCCTCTAAATTTTTTAGAATATTTTCGACTGGCAGCAAAAAGAAAAAAAATATTGTGCCAAACATATCTACAACTTTTAAATTGTGTAACTAACAAAAACATTTTAGACCAAATGTTTCTTGTTATTATGATCTTGTCCTCGTTATTATTTTAATATTTTACTTTAGGTATGTCACTAATATAATTAATATACCTAATATGAATTATATATAGGAAAATTACTCTAAACAAAAAAATATCAAACTATTTACAAATATAGAAAAATTTTACTGTCTATCACTAATTTTTCTATATTTATAAATAAGTTGGCTCATTTTTCTATATTTGAAAACATCCCTTATATATTAGTGATGTAGCTAAAATAAATAGACCGACCAAAGAAATAACAAATTTAAAAGTTTCAATTGAAAAAAAAGGGTAAAAAGAGTTTTAAAGTTATGAGTTTTTAGTTCATCTTATTATTCCTTTGCGTTTCATTTTAGATTAATGTTATAAGTTCGAGTTTTTTTTTAATTTTTATTTTTTATTTTTTATTTATTTTTACATTTATCTTTTTTCTATCTTCTTTTCTCAATCCATTTCAAACGAAAGTTAAAATATTCAAGTTGGATTTTCACTTGAAAAAGTTAAAATTCAAGATCGATTGAAATGGATATACGTGAATTTCTTCTAGTTTCATAATAATTAATTTTCGGCCTATTTTTGCTTAAACTTTCACTAATTTCTAGTACTTTAATTCACTGTTTTGGTTGAAGTTTTGTATCCTTTCCTTACTAATATTTGATAATTATTCATTAAACTTTCCTCCTTTAAGTTTGACTACCATTAGAACTATTTCCTTACCATTTTTCCATTTAGATTTTATTGTCATTACCTTCCTGATAAAGTTTATTTTATTTTATTTTATTTCACATTATGTTCATCTTCTCGGGTAATTCTGTGTTTTATTATTTTAATGATGAACTAATTTTAATGGTAGGGGTTTAAATATGTGATTTGTCAATAATATAGTAGAAGCCTAGTATGTAAAAGCCTACTTAGAATTTAATTTTTCAATGCTAGGTTTGTTTTTATTGATTTATAGATTTAATATTATTTAAAGTTGATCACCTAAATTAATATACTTAAAATCTTGTCTAATACTAAAAAGGTTAGATTAGGTTTGAAACAAATAAAAACAATACAGGGGAGGAACTTAGCCATAAGACCTCGCTTTCGATCCTGAACATAGGACGAGATCTATAAAATTAAAGGATTGTGTTTTAAATCAACTAAGTTACATTAGCCATAGAGATATAGATTTAATAACTTAGCCTCTTAAAGAAAAGTCAAATAGGTGTAGAATTTGATTTACCTTAAGCATTAGGTGATTAAGTTCAAATTATATATGCATATTACGCCATAAAACTCCTTTTAAAATTAGACACCATGATATTTAAATCTCCTTTTTCTCATAATTAAATTCTAGTTATTTTCATCTTTTAATTTTTGTTTTCACAATTTCAAAACCTATCAAAACAATTTTTTGGTTACTTGGGTTACTGAGTTGCGATTGGAAGGAAAACTTAGTTGTTTATAAGAATTTTTGTTAATCAACCATTCCTTGGGATGAGTGGAGATTCTTCCAACATTTTTACTATTTTTCAACAATGCACTTGCAGTAGACTGAAAACTTTTCTTCAAAAAAGTTTTCAATTTAGCTAAAGCATTTTTAGTCGATTAGTCTCCTTGCTAGCTCATACGAACAGTTAAAGATTAATTTAGTTGAAAGAAAATTTGAAGTGTTCAAATTAATTTTAATATATTTGATATATTAAATACGAAAAAACATATTTATTGTATTTGATACATTAAATATCAAATAAAATTATCAATGTATGAAGATACATTATTATATATATTTAATTTGAAGAAATATATATTAGGAGAATTTAAAAATTGAATTCCTCACTTATTTATATATATATTTCATTTTCCCAAAACTCGTTCACAAGTGACAGTTTGACTCTAAATAATGTTATAGAGTTGTTATAGAGTTGTTACGAATTGTTAATATTGTTATAGAGTTGTTATGTATGTATCATACATATATACATATATATACATATATATATATACATATACATATAGATATTAATTCTCCGATCTTTCTTCTTTCCAATATTTGTAATCTCATATCAATTAGACTTGATTCTACAAATTATGTACTTTGGAAATTCCAATTTACGTCGATATTGAAGGTGCACAAGTTATATGGATTTGTTGATGGTTCAACTTTGGCTCCAGCACAATCGATTGTTCGATCTTCTTCTTCAACAGATCAATCTTTTTCTTCTACTGCAGAACAATCGGTTTTTGTTGCAAATCCATTGTATGATGATTGGATTGCAAAGGATCAAGCTCTTATGACGCTGATAAATGCTACTCTATCCGTTGAAGCCCTAGCTTATATTGTTGGTTGCAGTTCTTCAAAGGAAGTTTGGACTACTTTAGAAAAGCATTATTCTTCAAGTTCTCGCTCGAATATCATCAACCTCAAGTTTGATCAACAATCGTTTGCGAAGAAATCTGATGAATCTATCGATTCCTATGTCAAACGGATAAAGGAGATAAAGGATAAACTCGCTAATGTTTCTTTTATCGTTAATGCTGAAGATCTCCTGTTCTACACTTTGAATGGGCTACCAGAAGAATACAACATATTTCGTACATCTATTTATACTCGTTCGCAATCTATTACTTTCGATGAACTTCATACTCTTATGAAGTCAGAAGAATCTGCTCTTGCGAAACAATCAAAACGTAAGGATATCTCTTTCCAACTAACTGTGATGTATGCTTCTCAATCAGGTACAAATTCTTCTTGATCAAATCAGTCTCAGAATTTTGCTAATAATTCTCGAGGCAAAGGTTGTGGAAGAAATTCAGGAAGAGGCCGAGGTTTTACTCCTTCAAACAATAACACAAATTATGCTGGAAGAGGTCGAGGTTTTAACCCTCAATCCTCTCCAAATATGAACTCTACTGATAATCGAGTTTTTGGTCAAGTCTGCATCCGCCCTGGTCATACAGCCTTAGATTGCTACAATCGGATGAACTATCACTTTCAAGGCCGTCACCCTCCTCAACAGTTAGCAGCTATGGTAGCCGTACAAAATCAGCATTATATTAATTCTTTAAGTGAACAAAACTTTTCTCAGTGGCTGACTGATTCTAGTTGTAATGCTCATATCACCTCTGATTTCAACAATTTATCCATCTCTTGTTATATGATGATGATATCATAGTCACGGGCAATGACTCTTCATATATTGCTGTTTTGCTTCTTTAGTTACAATCAAAGTTTGATATGACTGATTTGGGGTCATTAAATTACTTTTTAGGACTTGAAGTTAATTCTACAGCTGCTGGGATTTCAGTGTCACAAACAAAGTATGTTCAAGATGTTTTGCGTAACCTAAAAAGTTTCTAAAAAGTGTCTAAGTGACAGTCTGATTCTTAAAACAAACTACAAAATTCCTAAAAAGTGTCCAAGTGACTCTTTTATTCTCAACACTACCTAAAAAAGTCCCTCTAGCAACAATCTATAAACAAAAAAAAGTTCCAAACACATGCTTTTATAATTAGATGAATAAGTAATTTGGTTTCTCTCTCTAACTTTCTAAATCTTACTTTCCAATTTTTTATGAACATAAATTACATAACAGCTGAATGTCAAAATTCTAATAATCATCCATATAGTTCAAATCCCTTCAACCCACTTCTTTTTCAAACTTTGTTAGAAAAGAAAACAACAATCACAAGATAAATCGACACTTTTTAGGTTGTGTTGAAATCCCTTCAACCCACTTCTGTTTCTCTCTCTAACATGTTGGAAAAAGATATTATGTTAACTTAATCGGTGCACCTACAAAGAGTTCAAATCGACCTTTTAGTAGTAAACTCCGACATCGGCAAGGAGGAGGAGGGGGAGGCTGCGTCGGTAAGGAGGAGTGCAGATGGAAGCAACCGACCTTTGGGTTGAGCTACAAAAAATTGGGTGCAAAAAATGATGAGTGTGCGGCATGGAGAAGGCTCATGTGGCAACCGGTTGGTGGAGCGTGCGGCTACCGGCCGTTCAACCTTCAAAAGAAAAAAACTGAAGCTTGCTATTGAGGGGAAGGAAAACATGGGGAGTGGGAAATAAGAGATTTCTGTACGAATGACCTATTCCTGTCCGCCTTTATGTTTTGTGACCTGCCTCCCACAAACTTATGATTTGTAACATTTTTCTTAAGTCAGAGGGTATTTCCAGCCCTGATAATGATATCGCGACAAGGATGGAAGACCCAGCCCGATTAAGCTCGAACCTGTTTTATAAGTTAAAACGCGATGGATAAGACTTCGTGTTCCATCCAAAATTAGATCGCAGTAGGTTTGTGACGCCCAGCCCAATAAATTTTTCAAAGCCCTAACCCGATTTCAAATTAAAACCACAATGATTTATTTAAAAATTTTCCAAAATGTTGAATAAAATTGGATTGCGATAGGGATGCCAAGCACGATCCTATTGAGCCCTAACCCGATTTACAATTGAAAACTCACAAACCCTTAATTATAGGAATAAGCCTTTTCCTTTAGCATCTGCGCGTTAGGCATGTCCAACCCAACTCGATGGTTTTACCCGAGAGCCCTATCACAATTTTAAGAGAAAAAGAGAATGAGAATCACATTTGAACGTAAGCATAATCTTAGATTGGATAGTTTATGTTCACGTGTTTAAATGATTATTTTGTAGGTTTCGAGCAATTGAGAGGTAGAATCAAATGTTAGATCTAAAACGAAGCTAAAATGGGTCAAACTGAGTCGGATTGCATCAACCGGGAAGAGAGAGAAAAAATGACTGTTATGCCCCTGCACAAAAAGCGCTAGAGCGCTCCCTAGGTGCTGCCGCGTCGCTTTTTCCCGAGAGGGAGAATTCACGTTACACGCACAGCGGCGTGACGCTGCCTTAGAGCATCGTAGCGCTCTGAAGCCTTTTCGTGTGTGCAGTCGCGACACTCCGAATCTTGTCTGCGAAAAATCACGCACAGTGTCGCAGCGTTGTACCCCAGCACCGCGACACCAGACTAATTTTATAAATAAGGATTTAAGCCGCCTAGCTGAGGGAAGGGACAAACCATCCGACTGCTACACCAAACTCTCTCTATTTTCTACTATTTTATGTGTTCTTCGTGTACCGGAACAAAACTTTTGTGTCCATAATGAAGATTATGGGCTAAGGACTCATTCTAGCTTGGGTTTTAGGAACTTTTCCCTATTTTTATGTATTCTTGAGAATTTGAACTTGGTTATCTGTATTGGATTGATTCAATTCTGATTTTAATAATATTTTGACCATATTATCGTAAGCTTGTGGATCTTATGAGCACCGCTTTGATTAATATATGAATCGTGGTACTTGATTTCATGTCAATCTTAAGAAGCAATAGGTTAGGTTGGCTTGCGAATCCATAACGACAAGTATTGTTCTAACCAACCTAGGATTGAATCGAATGAACGTTTAATTAGGCGCTTGAAAATTAGATGTTCTATCTAATGATTCCTTAGACCTTTAATGCAATTATGATAAATTGGAATTTGCATGCTTTTCATTGATCCAATTTAGACTAATTAGTTGATTAGGACAAATTAATTAGCTTTTCTAATTAATTAGATTAGGTGTAAGCAAATACTTAATTTAAGTAATGAAAATTCGATGATCGAGTATGTTGAATAGGAAATTTCGTTTTAACCCAAGCTAGACCCTTTAATATTGAATTTCAATCATTTAATTGTTTTATTCAATTTTACAATTCCTGCAACCAAAATAACTACAAATTCCCCCTTCGGTTACCTCGGGCTGTTAACAGTTCAATTGAGAAAAATTTGTGCGCTACCTGTGTTTGACTCGGTCTTGCCACTACTACGGTTTGATAAGTACGGTATAATTATTTGGTCTGAAATTGGGCGATGAATTTCGCTTGACCTGTGAGCGATTGTGGTTGCGGGAGGTTGGCAATGGCCATAGAGATAGGTGATGGTCGTCGAAAGTAGGCAGCGGTGGGTGGCAGTATTCATTGTTAGATGATATGATATTAAGTTCACCCATCAGTTTAAACTTTTGGGCTAATCAATGATTTAAGATGACATCAGAGCAGGTGATTTAAGAGATCCTGTGTAAAAACTCCTGCAATATTATTTGATATTTATAGTGAAAGAAAGTGAGATTTTGGTGAATATTTGAAACATAAAAATTAGATTTAATTGCGTAGATTAAATTCATTGGTTAGAAACTTTAAAATTGGATTGAAACATCAAATTAAAATGATGTTTCATGTACAAATTTAATATGTATGGAAGTTAAATGTGTAGTTTCTTCAATTTGAATGAGTTATATGCGATTTTTGTCAAGTAACAACTAAATTAAGTTAAATTTGACAAATGTTTTTTATTTTGTATTTTGGAGTGTTATAAGTTGCTAGCCTATAAATAACAACTTGTTTCTTCATTTGTAGCATCCCACTTCAAATGAATTCTCTCATTTCTTTCTATCATTCTTTCTTTTCATCTTGTGTTAAGTTGAGAGCAAGTATCCAAGAGTTCTGTCAGATCTGAGTAGTTCGAGATTGTAGTTCTACCGGAGTTAATCGTTGTATCCTACTGAGATGATCGTTGTAGTCTACTTGCATTTGGTGCAGAGTGAATAATTGTCTTCAAGACAGTGCTTATCAGAAGTGTGTCTCGACTATATTTTGAGTCTCCAAAAGTTTTGAAGTTCTTTCAAGTCTTTGGTTATTATCATATCTAAACCTTGTTACACCATCTTGCTGGTTGAATAGAATACATTGAGTGTACTGTTTCTAGTTAAATTGTAATCAGTTTGCTAGTGTATTCAGTTCATCTATACTATTTCCCCCAGCAATTTCCTCTCCAATTAATATCGAATTCCACTTTAACAAACTATGCGTGATTCACAAATTTGATTGATTTGCAACCATTTTCCTTCATTTACTTATAATTTTGTGGACAACTCCTCACATTGATCTTGGTTGAAAACCTAGCCATTTGGAAGCTTATAAAACCATTAGAAGTTCTGATCTTCATCTTCTTAGTTCTCATTTGTCTTTGTATCTTTCCATTATTCAATTTCTTTATGCTTTCTTGAACCATTTGGCACCCTTACATTTTGATTTTAATATGAAGCTTCTTTCTTCTAGAGTTGTTTCTATTCTTTAATCATCCGTGCACTCAAACAATTTTCCTTAGAATTCAAACATATGATGCTCTAAAAATTCGAACACCCTAAATGTAACTTTACAACTTTTCTCGCCACTCTTAACATTTTTGTTTTTATTGAGTTTAGATTATATTGTTAGTCTAAGCCTAATTACTTATCCTGTAGAATCTAATAATAAAAAGGTTAGTTAACCCACAATTTTCATAAAAGCAATATATAGGAAAAATAATCTAGACATAAAACTATGCATTCGACCCCAGACATAATGGCAAGTTCCATACGACCATTCAAGTTGTGCCTAATTTTCTAAGTTTTAATTAGTTATAGACATATGTGTTTAATTAATCCGCTGAATAGGTGTTGAACTTGGTTTAATGAGCAGAGTGTGGAAAAGGAAGCCTTTGCTTAATTTGGTTACAAACTTGAGGAAGTGTTTGCTTTTGAAATTGAATTTTTGTTAAAAACCCATTTCCTTCAATTTGATATTTAATTAGAATACTCCATTTATTACTAACTTGATAGTTTACACTTCCATTAAGGTTGATTTTCATTTTAAAAAGGCATTTACTTGAACAAACTCAAACAACATAGTCAACCCATATGAAGGACCTTATATGAAACCACATATTATAAGCTCTATTGATATAAAATTAAGAAATTAAACTCCTAAATCAGTTAATTTATTGATTTATATACCCTTACTTTGGTAGTTTTCTCATGGGTTTTTAGCATGAGATTTTGTTGCTGTCTTTGATTATGCATAGCTAAAGTCTTTGTTCTTAGGGATTGATATATTAATTGTTAGATTTCACGATTTAATTAAATTGAATGTGTCAATTAGTTGATTCCGTTCATGTATTTACTCGTTAATTTTTAATTTAATGATCATAAGATTAAAATGTTGTTGAAACTAAATCTTACATTCGAGATAATTGATTGAGATTAGAATTTAAATGCATGACTAAGGTAGTTTTAATATTGGAAGATTTTAGATCTCCTTTAGAATTTAAAATTTCAAAATTTCGATGAAAATTTTAAACTATGTTGGTAGTACTTAAGTGAATTAAAACACCAATTTAAAGAATAAAACTCTCACACTCTATCACTACATTAAAACTTAAACCGTACACTTGTGATACATAATTTCTTAAAAGTCTCAAAAAAAAAAAAAAAAAAAAAGAATTACTAAGACTTATACAACTCTTTCAAAAGAAAAATGCAAAATTATACATGTATATATATATATATATTATATATATAAAAGAAAAGGATAAATGGAGGAAGTTGAATGGTGATTAAGCAGCTGATGAAGTTGAAGCATTTGTGTGAAGTTGAACCAAGGAAGCATAAAATCCATCTTTGATATTAATCAAAGTATCATGCTTTCCTTTCTCCACTATGACTCCATTTTTAACCACTGCAATTATATCAGCATTTTTCACAGTACTTAATCTATGAGCTACCACTATGGTTGTTCTATTCACCATCACTTTGTCTAATGCATCTTGAACCACTCTTTCAGATTCTGCATCAAGTGCACTTGTAGCCTCATCTAACAACAAGATCTTCGGGCTCTTTATTATCGCTCGTGCTATCGCTACTCGTTGCTTTTGTCCTCCCGACAATTGAGCTCCTCTCTCTCCCACCATCGAGTCGTACCCCTGCTCATTTTGCATTCATGAGTTTGTTAAAATATCCACAACCTCAAACTTTTTGTTTATCGGTATTTAATATGGTATCAAAGTAGAAGGTCTTATGTATTAAGGAACATTTTAGTTGTGAAAATGTATGATAATTGCAGCTAGTTGAAGATGAATCAAGAAAGTATTCATTTTTCTCACCTGATGCAAACCACTGATGAACTTGTGAGCATTGGACAATTCAGCTGCAGCGATTATTTCGGCTTCGGTTGCATCTCCTCCCTTCCCATATGCAATGTTAGCTCGGATCGTGTCGTTGAAAAGGATCGGTTCTTGGCTTACTAGACCCATTTGTTGTCTCAACCATTTTAGTTGAAACTTGTGAATCTCAATTCCATCAAGTGTTATGCTACCAGAATCAGGATCATAGAACCTTTGCAATAGAGAGATGACAGTGGATTTTCCACAACCACTTTCTCCAACCAGAGCAACAGTCTAAAAGAAGAAGCACATGGAAACCAAAATGAAAACTTGCACATGGTTTGTTGAAGTACTAAAAAAAAAAAAAGAAGAAAAAAAACAATACCTTCCCGGATCGGATGGTCAAGCTAAGGTCTCGAAGAATTTGAACATCTGGTCTAGAAGGATACTTGAAGCTTACATGTCGAAACTCGATTTCACCCTTAAAATTTTCCAACATTTCACCTGTTTCGACGCTCGGGTCGATTTCTGATTTACGGTCGATCATGGAAAATATGGAAGCAGTGGCTTCTTTTGCCTTGGTAGAATCAGGTGCAAGTGAACTTGATTGAGAAATGGCAAAAGCAGCCATGGTTAAAGCAAAGAAAACCTGCCAATGACATTTATTATTAATAACTAGCTAATAAACAAGGGTTGTGTCAATTATGATAGCAAGAAATGACCATCAGTTTAACAAATACTTACTCGAAAAACGTCGGAGAAAGTTGCTTTGCCGTCTTCGACGAAATGAGCACCAGCATAAAATGTTGCAGCATAGACTGCAAACAATAAGAAGAATGATACTCCAAATCCTGTCCCACTGATCAAGCCTTGTCTTATGCCTGACTTCATTGGACCTTCACATTTCTTTTTGTAAAGTAGCATCACTTTTTCTTCTGCACAAAATGATGCAACTGTTCTTATACTCCCCACGGCATCGGTAGCAACCTGGCTGGCTTGTTCGTACATCAACTGCGAAGCGATAAACAATGTCAATGAATACTCATAGTAATACTTCAACCTATTTGAGTTAGTTTTAGATTCTACCTTTGCATCTGCACTAAATCCTTTCAAAAACCTCATTTGGACAAAGCCATTAAGCCCAAGGAGGGGAAACATGGCAAGGACAATCAGAGCCAATTGCCAACTTGAAACAAAAGCAATTACTAAACCAGCTGTAACAGATGCTAGATTCTCGACAAGTTGACTTAGCGCATCCCCGACTAGCGCACGTACAGTTGCAGCATTTGCTGAGAGCCTGGCGCCTATTGAACCACTAGAATTCTCGGTCCTATCGAACCAACCAACCTCCATGTTAACTATATTCTGAAAACAAAGCAATCTAATCCGTTGTATTAACTTGCAACCAGCCACAGAAAAGAAGTATGTTTTTGCTGGAGCGGCCACTAATGATGCTATACCAAGCAACATCATTATCAATGCCCAAAATTTTGAATCCTTTTTTAGTTTATCCGGCGGTTTGTAAAATGTTTCGATTGCATTAGCAAATAGTAAGCCGAAAAGTGGAAGAATGACACCATTGATGATGGCAGCCACAGATCCAAGTACAAGTATGGGAATTTCTGGCTTATTGAGGTATGCAAGTCGACGGAGTGGGACTGGTGGTGATCGTTCCGTGGTGTCGACAGATGCACTTTCATCTGCCATAGGAACATCCGTGATAGGAACTCCTGCAGGTAAACCAAAAGAAACTGAGAAAGAGTGGCGGCTGCTGTTTCCTACTCCAGATGATCCTCTGCTTATGGACCGTGGCATCGACGCTCCTTTGCTATATCGTCTAAACGATCCCGATGTACTTTCCTGTTTAACTTTATCAATTCCAGCTTCTTGGGACTCTTGGTTAACTTCTTGCAGCCTAATAAGCTGTGAGTAAGGTCCTTCAGGATCCATAAGTAGTTCTGTGTGAGAGCCTGATGAATCAAACAAAGTCAATTATCAGACTTGGAGACCAAAAATGTTAAAAGACACTTGTTAGTTTTCTTGTCTGAAACTTAACCTTACAAAATTAGAATGTCATGAAACTTCTTGATGCATAAACTAGTTTAAGCAATCGAACCGACCAAACTACGGATCATAACTCACCCACAACAGGAAACCAATATGGAAGTGATAGAACAAAAAGAAAAGAAAGAACTTGTTAGTACCTTTTTCGACCATCTTTCCTTTATGAATGACAGCAATCATATTTGCATTCCTTACAGTACTTAGACGATGAGCGACAATCACCGTAGTTCGATTAACCATGATACGGTCCAATGCCTCTTGCACGACATGCTCGGATTCAGCATCAAGTGCACTTGTAGCTTCATCTAGAAGCAAGATTCGTGGATCTTTCAAAATTGCTCTAGCAATGGCAACTCTCTGCTTTTGACCACCAGAAAGTTGAGTTCCATGTGCACCAACAAGCGTGTCCAGTCCCTGGATGCAATCAAGGCTCCAAATATTAGAAAACAATTCGAAAAGCTATTATCGATGCATTAAACTCGTAGCGAATATTGATACCTGAGGTAGTTTGTCGATAAATTTTGAAGCATTGGCAAGTTCAGCTGCTGCTTTTATCTCTTCCATGGTTGCACCATCTTTTCCATAAGCGATATTATCCTTTATGCTAGATGCAAACAACACAGGTTCTTGGCTGACAAGACCAATTTTGCTTCTAATCCATTTTAGTTGAAACTCTTTGAGATTAATGCCATCAATAAGAACTTCACCCATACTTGGATCATAGAATCTCTCTATTAGACTTATCACAGTTGATTTTCCACTTCCACTCTGTCCAACCAAAGCTGCAGTTGTGCCACTTGGAATTGTGAGAGAAAATCCATTGAAAATGTGCTCGTTTGGTCTAGTAGGATAGCTAAAATGAACATCTCTCAATTCTATATGGCCTGTAATGTCGTCTAATATCTTTCCTTTCGTGTCATAAGCATCAATGAGAGGCTTCCTTTTGATGGTCTCAAACATTTTAAAGGCTGCAGCTCGACCAGCAGCAAATGCACTTAGGCATGGAGATGCTTGGCCTAGAGACCTGATAAAAACATTTAGTATAAGTAAATATTCAAGTGAATTTAGTTGATAAACTTTGTAATGTGTAGTTTAAGGAATGTAAATAAAGCTCACATGGAACCAGTTAACACGGCAACGACCACGTTAAGGACTTCGCCTCCGGTGTATCCTTTATCCAATATCAACTTTGCACCATACCATATAGCCAATGAATAGCTGAAGAAAAGTACTGCAAAAATAGTTCCAAAGCCAACTCCCACAGCCATACCTTCTTGAATACCCGATCGATAAGCGTTTACAAGAAATTTTTTATACTTGCTCACAGCTTGTTTCTCTCCAGTAAATGAGGCAACCTACAAAGCAATAAAGTATCAAGAGTCAACTTTCATAAAGAATGGATAGTCCACAGAAAGAAAATTATGATGTTTGGAGAATATATAACATACAGTTCTAATTGAGCTGATTGTTTGCTCGACGACATCGGCTGCTTTTGCATAAGCACTTTGACCACGAGACGTCATTTTCGTAATAACGATTGATGTAATACCTCCAGAAATCACAAGGAGAGGAAGGGAGGATAACATGACCAATGTTAGAAGCCACCCTTTAATGAAAGCTATTATAAAGCCTCCAAAGAATGTTGATACAAGTTGTATACATTTTCCAACCTGAATGAAGAAGATATAGATTTCTTAAACATCATTCACAAATATACATGTAATGAACTTTGAAGCTTAATTTTTATGCTAAATGTTGTTACCTTCTCCCCCATTGCATCTTGTATAAGAACGGTGTCACCCGACATCCTCTCGACCACCTCTCCGGTGTTCGTTTCTAAGTCAAAGAAAGAAACATCTTGTCTCAATATGGTTTTGAGATACAAACCCCTTATCCTTGAAGCTTGCCTCTCCCCAGTTACCATCCAACTAGCCACCTCTGATATGCAACAAACAAAGAATTCAACAATCAGAATCGTTTACGCAATAAGAATTTCGATAAAAACTCGGTATCGAAAAAAATGTCTTACGGATAAAAGCCGCTACACCACATCCAATTGCTAAGTACACAAATTTGAGACTGACCTGCACAACATTTTGAAGGCAACAAAGTTAAAGAAATGAAGCTTTTCTTGTAGTAATACAAAAAGAGATTCTTCACAAAGCATAACATAACATAACATAACATAGTCTCACCTTGGAAACTACTTTAACTATGTTTGAGCTGCTCTGATTAACACCAAATGAATCAGTCAATTCTCCAAACAAAATAGTCATAAGGGGTAGACTGAGTCCATTCCCAATGGCGCCGATCGAGCCAACGATCATCAGAAGAACATCGGTCGAATCTGCAAATGAGAATAGCTTGTAGAATGGAACCGAATTCGTTTTCCCATCTCCATTTTTGTTCTTCAAATCTTGTTGGTTTCCATTCTTGTTGGAGCTTTTCTCAGTTTCATTGGCTCTTGATGAGCTTGGTTGATCTATATTATCTGAGTTTCCATCTACACCATTTTCTATCTCCATTTTTGTTGTCCTAAATTCAAGTTCTACCTACTAGAAAAATAACACACAAAAGAATGGCATTTAAGAATAATCATTTTGAATTCTAGAACAGAATATCTGCACAAAACAGAGGATCTTGTACATTAAACACGACAAACCCAATTCCCCCATAGAAACAGAACAAAAAAAGGAAAAAGAGACAGATAAACAAACAGAGAATATGCACAAAACAGAGGAATTACTTTACTCTCTTTCTCTCTTATTCAGACAAAGATGAAAATCAAAAGAGAAACCAAAATGATTATTAGACTTTATTCCATTTCTCCATTTCATTTTCATCAAAAGAAACTAAAGTAAAACAGAATAAAGAACAAAAAAAAAGTAAGTTCCCCAAAATGCTCCATCATAGAGGGAACAAAAAGGCAGAAAAAATGGAAGAAAGATGAAGACAAGAAGTTGAAATGAAAACCAGAAGAAGAAGAAGAAGAAGAAGAAGATAGAGAAGAAATGTGAAGTCACAGATGAAAGAGAAAGATACCCACTACAGAAAAAGCCATGAAAACAGAAGAGAGAAAGAGGAAAAAAACAACACAACCAGAAAAGAAATATTTTTTAAAAAAAAAAAAAGAAAAAAAATGAAGAAGTGGGTGATTGAGGTTGCAGAAGATGAAAGCAAAGGGCAAAGAGTACCTGAAAAACAAAGATCAAAGTTGAAAAGGGAAGAGAGTCTTGAAAAGAAAGAGCTCTTTTGGCACTTCCTTTAGAAAGGTTTTGAGCTGAGCATTTTATAAAGTGCTTCTCAAAGCCTGCCACTTCCTCATTGCTTCATGCCCAAGCTCAAAGGAAGTTTCTTTTTCTTTTTTGAATAATAAAATAAGAAAAATGAAAATGAAAACCCATTTCCAAATGGAAATTCTAAAATGGGATCCACTCATACACATCCACTAAATCAAAAGCAATAACAAATGTTTAAAATGTCAAACAAACACTCCATTTTTTCCCATTTCTTTTTTTTTTTCTTTTTCTTTTCACATACCTTCAAATGAATATGCCATATGTAAATATTAATAAAACGTTAATGATTATTTGTAGAAAAATTATAAAAATATAAATATTTTTAAAAAATATTTAAATTAAGAAATAAATCTTTTATGTTTTCAAACAAATTAAAATGTTTATTCCCCATATTATATTCACAGTAGTGATATTTTATTGTTTATTTTCTAAAATAAAATATTATTTTTATTTCAATATTTTGGAGTTTGTTCAATTTTGTCCTTGTATTTTCAATAATTCTTGAATTTGGTCTCAAAGTTATATTTTATCAAAATTGGTTAAATAATAATAATAATTTTCATGCAATAAAAATATCACAGAGTAATGTTTAGTACAAATATTAATAAATAATAAAAAAAGTTTTTTTTTAAAAAAAAATCAACAATAAATTAATAATAGGAACCACATTTAAGATTTATTATAAGTACAAAACTAAAACTGAATAAACTCCAAAGTATATGGACCAAAATAATATTTTAATCTATTTTCTATCTTCCATAAATTTTTTTACTTTATAAGAAAAACATCGATTATGCATCACATGTCGATATAAAAACCATAAAAATATGAAAACTTCGAAATGTGAGACAAAAATTGAGGGTCAATTTGATAGAGAATTTGAAAACAGAAATTCAAAAACAAAAGATTTAATGAAAACATGATTATATTTCATGTTTTTAGATATTTGTTTAGTAGCAAATCCATAAATTAGATTATGATTTAAACAATTGTTTTAAATGTAATAATATTTACAAACCATAAAACAATTTATAGTTACCCACTAAATATTAAGTTAACTATAAACTATTATTAATTAATTTATCAACATGTGTTAGGATAGAAAAAAATTATATACATATTATTTATAATGTTATATAAATTTTAATACATTACATAATATATAATTTAATTAAAAAAATAAATTGAGTTTATAATGTATCCTATTATATTTTTAACTATTTTTAACATTATTTAATATAATTTTGTATTTTAAATTTTAAAATTCAAAATATGGATACACTCAAAACATAAAAAATCTTGTTTTTAAAATTGGCACTATTTAGATTTTTAAAAAAAAAAAAAAACAAAAATTTCTAAAAATATAATCTAAATTATTTATCAATTTTTTTTAACTCAATAAATATGAAATCAAAATCCATAATTTGGATGGTCAAAGAACAGCCATTAATATACTATATCTTGAATCTAACACATATACTTGGAAGCTAAGTTAAAAATTTCCCTCAGCACACCAGAGATTTCCCCCTTTGACTTTTCTTACAACAAATGTTTTCTTTTTCTTTTTCTTTTATTTGTTGTTTTCTTATAAAATAAAAATAAAAATGGTAAAGAATATTACAACCAAAAACAGGTAATGGATTTTGTATAGAATCTAGAGAGAGAAACGACCAGGTACAGATCTTCTTTCTCCAAACCAACTTTGAAAAAAAGCACTTTACGAGAAGATTAATGAACATGGCCTTTGTCGGAGTACACAACATTTTTTTTTTCTTTTTTTTTTTTTTTTGCTTTTTCACTATGTTTGAAAATTTGGAACTTTTATGTGTGAAAAACCATGTGATGAAAGAAGAAAATAAAAAAAAAATGATTAAATCAACCATGACTTTTTTTTTAATATAAAATACTTTAGGCTCTTGAATTTTATTTGAGTTGCTAAAGATAAATCAACATTTGCATAATAGAATAAAATAGTAAAAAAAAATTCAAAGATAATACATGATTGAGATTTTTTTCATCATTATTAATATTAATATGCATACAACTATAGTTTTACTATTTGTATTGGTGTGACAATTCTAACTTTCAACTTATAAAAAATGTTATCGATACTTTAATTACTTGGGATACATATTCATGTTTGGAATCATTAAGCTAATCAGTTATTTCTTTTTAATTAAAAAAATGAAGGATATTGATTCAATTGATGATTAGTCTTTTTTTTTTTAATACGTGGAGTTGGAAATTGAACCTCAAATTAATAGTACAAATTAGTGTCGGTTGAGCTATGCTTAGATGGTGTTGCTTAATGATTAATTAAGCAAGCATTACCATCCAAAATTATTTATATAAATTATTTATATTTATATCTTATATATGGACTATAAGAGAAGAACTTTTAGGACGTGTTTGGTAGAGAATTTAAAAATAGAAATCTAAAACACAACGGATTCAATGAAAACAGAGTTGTATTTCATGTTTTCAGATATGTGTTTGGTGATTCAGAAATTGGATTATAATTTAAACAATTATATTTAAAATGTGTTTGATAATATATATTTATAAGGAGAAGTTTTAAAAATAGAAAAATAAGAAAAACTATTTACACAAAATAGCAAAATTTTTAAATAGTTGTGATAGACGCTGATAGAAGTTTATTAGAATCTATCAATAATAGAAATGATAGAAGTCTATCAATGTCTATCAGTGTTTTTTTTGCTATTTTCTGTAAATAGTTTGACATTTTTTCTATTTGTGAAAATTTCTCTATTTATAAATCCTAAAATTAGTTGTAGTTACCCAATAATATTTAGTTGATAATAAGTTATTATTAATTTATTTTTTAATATGTTTTATGTTTAAAAAAATTATATAATTATTATTTTTTGTACTATTATATAATTTATAATACATTACATAATACATATTATATTTTTTTAAAACACGATTTGAGTTTATAGCATGAGATATTATATCTTAAAATGTTTATATCTTTATTTAATATAATTATGCACTTTAAAATTTAAAATTCAAAATTTGGATACAATGAAAATACAAAAATGTTGTTTTTCAGAATTTGCATAGTTTGGATTACAGAATTCGAAAACAGTTTTTAAAAACAAAATTCAAGTTGTCTGCCAAACACATATTTTATGAATTAAGTGAATATGAAAACATAAAATAAAATCTGAATTCTCTACCAAACAGGCATTTAATTTCTCTCTTTATCCTTGAACTTTTCTATAATAATTATTTTACCCTCAAAGTTGTTATTTATATGTACCTTTTGTACCTTTTTTTTTATCTATTTTTAATGGAGCATTTTTTTTTTGTCATTAAATCCTCCAACAACTTTTATTTTATCTTCATATCCATTCATACTTTTTATATGAATAAAATTTACTATTGCTTTACTTGTCATAATTTTTGTTATATTTTCAATTTTTAAAATTATCGTTTATATATATTAGGATTATTTTCAAATATAAAAAAATGAACCAAACTATTTATAAATATAGAAAAATTTCAGTCTATCAGCGATAAACCGCGATAGACCGTGATAGACTTCTATTACTTGAACGATAGACTGTTCGCGATTTGTCGGTGATAGATAGTGGAATTTTTCTATATTCGTAAATAAATTGATATTTTTCTATTTATAATAATTGTTCTTTATATTATTAAAATACGTTGTGAAAATTTAAATGTAAAACCTTTGGAGAAAGGAGTAAAAATTTAAATGTAAATGTAAATGTAAAGCCTCTCCAAATGAGGTCTAAATCTCTCACCTAATTAAATTCCTCAAATAAAGAGAAGATTCCTCCACAAAAACCCAACAAAGGATGCCATTAGAACCCACATAATAATAATAATAATAATAATAATAATAATAATAATAATAATAATAATAATAATAATAATACAATCATATAATATTAAATTTATGTTAGACGTAACAATATTTTCATCGATATTTTTATATTTTTATAAATTCCACATCCACATAAAGAAAGAATTGATATTTTCATTACATCGTAACAATATCCATGAAACATAAAAAAATAATCAACAAAAATATTAGTAATATAAATATAATATAATTAATGAACATGTTAACTTATTTTAAAAAGAAAAGCGTAAAATATTTATTTATTAAAATAAATATTTTTATAATAATTTTTTTTAAAAATATTCGATATTTTATTAATATTTCTATTTAACGTCTTTAACATTTTCATTAACGTTGATACCAATATTTTAAACAAAGATATGTCAGGAAGGAACAAGAAAAGAAAGAAACCACCACTCAGAAAAACAAAATGGTATTTTTATGGTCTTCAAAAGTTGCATTATGCATTTGTTATCAACAATGGGGAACAAAGATAAACATAAATAAAACAAAAATAAAATATTTGGATATTTTATCAAACACTTTCCATTTTTTAAACTTATGAGCACATTCTTTTTCAAAAGTTGACAACTTTTAAAAATTTAAATAATATAATTTAAAGATTAGTGTAGTAAAATTTTATTGTTTATATGCGATAGACTACGATACACTACTATCTGTGTGTATTTGTAGTCTATCACAATACAAATAATTGACAGTAAAATTTTGCTAAATTTATAAATATTTTAAGTATTTTGTTATTTAAAATAAAATTTTCTTATTGTTTTACCTTTAAAGTAATATTGAGGATCATTTTAAGATAGTTTGGTTAAGTTTAATCAAAATTTAGACTAATTGCTTTTAAGTTATTGTAAAATTAAAACTTATTAATTAATATTCTTTATTATTGTGTACCTCATAAAAAATTGAGAATTATAATAAAATGATTCCAATTCAATTTGGTCTTGCAATCATGATTTAACTTAGTTATGATTGTTTGGAAGGTAATGAATCTCCAAATTATAATTATTATTTAAAAAATAAATATATGAATAGGGTGAAATAATAATTGACTTGACATTGAATTAAGTTGCAAAGTCTATTTAATACAGGCCCCTGTTGCAAGTTGCATAAGGTATGGACACTTGTTTGGAGCTGAACAATTTAACATATAGTGGAGGAAAAAGAGAATATAATATATATTGCAAAATTATTCTCTCCACCTTCCTCTTGATTTTATATTTGGATACAAAATATGCAAAATGACATTTGTTTTAGACCAATACGTTGCAAATCCATTATGTGTGGGGGCATATATGCAATTAAATTTGTTCTTCGCCTTATTATTATTATTAATTATTTTGAGTTAAGAGCATTTAAACTTAAAAGATAATTACTAAATTCTTATATACAAAAATATATATATAAATATTATTACCTATATTATAGACTGGACAATCTAATTAACTTTAATAATATGTATTTATTCTTTAACGTGATTTTTTTTTCTTCTATAATTTATGAAGTTTATAGTTTTTTAATTCAACATAATGTTCTTATAACTATATATTGTGATAAGTACATGTTGCTTTGATTGACTCATGATTTTTGTTTTGGACATTAGATGTTTGTTTTTATTTATTTTAATATTTGTGGTTAATTTTTTAGTTATTTTTTTTTTTCTCTCTTATCTTGATGTACAAATGTGGGTAGTTTCTATCCTACCTTTTATATATGTCCATAATCTCAAGTTGTGATACCATTCATTGCTATTAAAATATATACATATATTATTGGAAAATTTTCACAGATAGAAAAAATGTCAAACTATTTATAGAAAATAGCAAAAAAAATACTGATAGACTTTTATCGGCATCCATAAGTGATAGACTTCTATCATTTCTATCATTTATAGACTCTGATAGATTTCTATCAACATTTATCACAACTATTTAAAAATTTTACTATTTTGTGTAAATAGTTTTTCTTATTTTTCTATTTTTAAATTTTTTTCAATATTATATGAAATAAACAAATATACTTCATGCATATGAGTATGATTTGGTTTATCCACTCTCTATATAATGGAGTGGTTGAGATGTTTGGGCCCAGAGAAAATGATGACATATATGTATGTGTATATATATTACACAAATAATGTTATATAGAATCTCTCAACTTTTTTTCTTCTTAAAGAAATGGAATTGTATGTTAGAAGCATCCTAATTGACAATTATGAAATTGTAATCTTGGTAGGAAATTATTTTATTAAGTATCTAAATATAATCAATGACAAAAGGAAAACAATTTTTTAAAGTTTTTATAAGTACTATAGTGTTTTTGGAAGAAAAAAAATAATACTTTTGTAACTAAACCAATTTTTCTATAAGCATCTTTAAAAAAAAAATTAATAAATTAAAGTTTAGTACTATAACTCCATGATTTTGGATGGTAAAAGTATTTTTTTCTCAAATCATAATAAATAAATAGAACAGTGTTTAATAAATTTGAATTTTAAATTAAAAAAACAAGTTAGGAGACTTTTTTCTAAAAATGATTTTGTTTTAATAAATAATGATAAAAATAGAGTTGGGTTGAAAATATTGACAAAGGGAGAATAGGAAAATCGTAGACGGGATCCACGATTTTCATCCTCAAAATCGTGGACTGGGTCTACGATTTGCTCTCCACTCTTGCCATCCATGTTGCCAAGTGTCAAGGGAGTCCACGATTGAAGGTAAATCGTGGACCCCGTACACGAGTTTTTTTTTTTTTTTTTTGTAATTTTACTTTAAATTGTTACGAAAATTATGTAATTGCTACAAATATTTCGTCATGATTTTAGGAGATTAGTTGATGTTTATGTATTTCTCAATGAGTGGGATACTTTCCTACCATACAGATTCACATTTATTGTTTTTTTTTTTGTTTTTTTTTTATTTTTTATTTTATTTTTTTTGTAAATCTACTATATATATTGAATACAAAATATACCATACATGAATTTACCTACATCTAGAGGCGGCGAGCAACAACAAACAAAAGAAGAGGACGACAACAAAATGAAAAAAAATAATGAGAAAGTTTGATTTGGAGATCTATATCAAAACAAAAAGTCATTACATTCATAGATCTATAATCATAATATAGAAAAAAAAATATTTAAAAAAAAAACAAAACTACACGGTGGCGGATGGCAGAGGTCCACGATGGATGGCGATGGATGTAGCGTCAGAATGAAATGGAGGAAATGAAGTTTAGTTCGGTGGAGGATGGTGGGGTGTGAAGGTGAAAAAATCGTGGATTGGGTCCACAATTTACAGGTGGTAGGGTAGACTGACACATGTGAGCCAAATCGTGGACTGAATCCACGATTTCCGTGCCACGTGGGCTAATTTTATGAAATCGCGGATCCCGTCCACGATTTTCCCACCTATTTTTTAAAATACTTCTACCTCTACCATATTTTTGTCATTATTTATGAAAATAATATTATTTTTTAAAAAACATCTAATATTTAGTAAATTAAGACTAAATTGGTGCATTATAGTTATATGAACCAAACTAGGTTTATTATTTCAATTATTTTTATATTGACAATTGATTTATAATTTTTTAAAGCTTTATATGATTTAAATTTCAACTAATTTTATTTAATCTAAATTATTTGATAAAAATTTTTAAAAAATAATTGTCATAAACAAATCGAATCAATTAAAAATTGAAAATAGATGTGACAAAATATATTAATATGAAAGAATATTATTATAATATATTTATTTAAACGTGTTAAAACGTTGGCAGATTTTTAGTAAAGTTAAATCCAAAAACTACATGTTAGTTAAAATTAAAAAGTGATTATGATAGATTAATATATAATTCATTTTATCAAATAATATAGGTAGTTAAGATTTTTTCATAATGACTTTTTAGAATTGCAAATGCAATTTCAAACCGAACCTTAGTTGATGTAAATTTCACTAAATGTTTTAGGTAATTTGGTGAAATAGACACAATACACACGCCCATTAATAGTTGTTAATTATTTCGAACTATTTATAAATATAAAAAAATTTTAGATTATAACTAATAGACAATAAATTTTTTCTATATTTATAAATAGTTTGATATTTTGTCCGTTTATAGTAATTTTTCTTTATTTGATTATTCTTAATTATTTCACCAATTTTTTTTAATCAACCCTAGCCATGGTGCCAACGAGGACAAGAATGTTGGTTTCCACATTATATTATTTATTTATTTTCTTCTAAAAATGGTGACAGCCATCTCGTGATGCTATTTAACAAAAAAAGTCAATTTTATAAACTTTTGTTTAATTAATAGAATACGTGTTCGTGATGCCAAGGATGATGATCTCTTGCTTATCATCCCAAAATTTTGCCCTTTTTATTTTTTAATCCAAATTATTTGTAATTAAAATAAACTTGGGGACCATTTTTCAAATTGTAGTAAACTTGGGGACCATTGTCCTTTTTTTTTCTTTTAATTATAATTGAACTTGGACATTTCAATCAAGGTTTATAGTATAGGTTGACATGTCAATAGAAAATAAACCATTGGCTTAAAAATATTAAATGTATATAAAAATCAAATTATTTTATGAAATAATATTAAATCCATGATTCAAGTTCAACAACTACGTTTGCCAAATTAAAACGAGAATAACTCAATTGACATAAAAGTTTGTGTTATCGACTATGAAGTAGTACATATCAAAAGAATTCTTTTAATTAAAAGGAGCATAGTTCACCTTAAATATAACGTGCATTAGCGATCAAGACATTTGTGGTTTAAAACAACCTTAGTAAAAAAATAATAATTAACATCTACATTTTATTTTGTTTTGTTTGTTTTCCGTTTTTATTTATTTTTTATTTTTAATTTTATTTCAATTCTTTAGCAAAGGATTTGAAAGTTATTTGATATTTTTTTTCCTAATCCGTGCTAACAACGATATTTTAATTTTAATTTTGTTGTATGATTACGTAATCTACTTTTAAAATTCTAACTAAAATTTAAAAATTACATGGCAACATTTTTTTTTAAGAAAACCTACTTTTTAGAATTGGACTTGACTAAAAGTATTTTTAAATGGTGAAATATTCTTTAAGAAAAAAAATCATGAACAATTGTTTTTACTTTTCAATTTTTCTTTTCAAACAAAGTAGTCAAATATAAAAAATATTAAATATGAAAGAAAAAATATTAAATTGTTTTTAGTTCTAATTTTTCTCTAAAATTTTAAAACATTTTTTTTAAAAAATAAACCGTATAATAAAGAATATTTTTAGTAAATAATGCTAGTTTTTGAAATAACATGCGACTTTAAACATGTGTAGGAGACCTTTCTAAAGTTCATTGAAATGAAAACTTAACCAAGAATTTAAATTGATATACTTATTCGAAAAAGTTTCTAGTAATCCCAAAATACCATACTTCATTTGTTCATACTATAAATTTGTCTTTATAAATATTAATGAATCTCACATTGATGTCGGTAGATCTCATTTTATTTTAAAAAAGAATGCTGATGTGACCTATAATAAATAGAGGGATTTTCATATACCGAGTATAATTTTTTTTTTTAGGTACTATTCTCATCAATTGATTGTCGCGTCAGCATCATTTAATAATGATGCAAAGTCTAAGGGCGCATTAAAATTCTTTTTTTGGAAAAATAAAATGTCCCTTTTTGTTTTAATTATTTTCTTCTTTCTAGTCCTTGTCAAAATATTCTAAATTTGAGATATTGTTGACAAATATTTTGAGTATAGATGACATGTTGCCAAATAGATTTTTTTTTTTTTTTTTTTTTTTTTTTTTTTTTTTTTTTTTAAGGTAATATAGGTAGTTTTTCCAAATCAACATCTTCTAATTCTCCAAGTACTTTCTTCTCCTCTTCAAAATTCAAATATTCTAAAATTTCAGATATGGACAAAAAGTGGGCAACATTCTCTATAAACTACCCGTTGTGGAATGAAAGTTATAGGGCAACATCTCAAGGAATACCGTCTAATTTAAGCACTTTTGAAAAATAACACTTTTAATAAAAAAAATGTTATCGTATATCCTTATATTTTTATCAGAACTATTTTCAAATATAGCAAAATAAATCAAGAAAATTTTTATTGTATATTATTGATAGATACTGATAGACTAATATTAGTATCTATCACGGTCTATCACTAGTAGACAGTGACATTTTGCTATATTTATAAATATTTTCAACTGTTTTGTCATTTAAAACAATTACCATTTTTATAATGTTATTTTCAATAAAAAAAAATATATACGAAACAATACCTTGTTAGTCTCTATGGTTTGGGTCTAAATTAATTTCTATTGAGTTTATAGGTTTCAAAATTTTATTTAATCCTTAAATTTTGAGTTTAGTCCCTACGTTTCAAAATGTTACAATTTTATCCTTGAAGTTTAAGTTTTTTGTTTTAATTTGGTCACTAGGTTACAAGATTTACACTTTTAACCTCAATTTTTCACTAAATACTCACATTCACTCTCTAGTGTTAATATCTATTAATTAATTTTAAAAAATTAAAAAAATTTATAATAAATTAAGTTTCACTATTTTTTTCATCACTATCAAAATTAATTTTAAAATTTCACGTTATGATTATTTTGAATTGGTTAATAGACATTGATACCAAAGACTAAAGTGAATATTAGTGAAAAATTGAGATAGTTAAAAGTGTAAATCTTGAAATTTAGAAACTAAATTGAAACAAAACTCAAATTTCAAATGTAAAATTGTAGCATTTTAAAACTTAGGGACTTAACTGAAATCAAACTCAAAACTTAAAGACTAAAAGTGTAATACTTTAAAACTTACGGACCAAATAAAAATTAGGTCCAACATCGAAGGACTGAAAAAGTATTTTTTTTTCCAAAAATTTATATAATTGCACCATATTCAAAGTGATTTTATTAATTATACTTTATGTACATTTTTATATTTAAGGCAGTAATGAAACTTTATGTTCAAGGACTATATAAAACCATTGTCTAAAGATTAGAGGCTAAGCTGTTAGATATTTTAAAACTATGGTCTAAATAGAATACTAATACCTACAATATATAGCCATTAAACAATTTAATGTTTATTTATTTTTTAATAAGAAAGGACTTATATCGATGGAATATAAAAATGTAAAGTCCCATTTTGTAACCATTTCGTTTTTTGTTTTTGTTTTTGAAAATTAAGCCTATAAACACTACTTCTACTTTGATATATGTTTCTTTGTTATCTACTTTTTCTCAATGGTTTAAAAAATCAAGCCAAATTTTGAAAATTAAAAAAAGTAGCTTTTAAAAACTTGTTTTTGTATTTGAAATTTGACAGAATTCAACTATTGTACTTAAAAAGATGCAAATCAATGTAAGAAATGGAGATAAAATAGACTTAATTTTCAAAAATAAAATGATTATCAAACCGGTCTAAATGTTTGAAAATTTAATTTTGAAACCATTTTTAAGAAGAGTGATCTAATAAAGATAAACTATTTATGTATATTAATATTCCACTATTATAACATGTGATTTTAGAAGAAATAACAACTCCCATCATTATTTTTTGAAAAATAATTACATAGACTGTTAATATTAAAACGCGCTAAAAGAAAACAAAAATGAAAACTTTTGAAAAATATCGTCGAACTTTTTTAGTTCAATAATAATTAAAATGATCTTTTTTCTTAAGAGTTGGAGATTTTGTCCACTTCGTCACAATTATTGTATTAAAAAAAACCATTTATTTTAGAAAATAGGTCAAATTATATATATTTTAAAATTTTCAGTATTTGACAATTTTACGTCTTTTAAGTTTTCATATTACTTATAGTCACTTGACTAATAGTCATTTAGTAAAACTTAAATAGAATGAGAAAAGTATAAAATCAAATTAAAAATGATATAATTGTACCGTTGATCTAAATTTTGGTCTTAAGATGGAATCTGCTTCACTTTTTAAAGTTTAAGTTTTTTTTTTTTTTGACATTTTCCATCCATCATCATCGACAAAAATGATTGAAATGGCCTTGACTCTTGCTCTCACTCTCCCTTCGACTCTCACTCTTGCTCTCACTACTATATATTTTTACTTTCAATCCTTATTATCAATTCTTGCCACTCTTGTTATTCGTTCACTTTTAATAAAAAGAGCGAGAAGTAGAAAAATCTAAACCCTAGGGAACGAGAGCAAAATTCTACACGAATAATTATTTTATTTTGATAATTTCACAGCTGATATGATGTAAACAGAGAGTTAAAAATTTGATCAAATTTCGAATTAAAATTGGGGTGGAAGCATAAGAATACTTTCCGAAAAACTAGTTTCCAAATTAGTACTGACATCAAAAGTAAAAAAAAATGAGGCTAACTTTAAAATCATAGACTATCTTTTCCTAAGATGGATGTTAAAATTAAAGGACCAAATTAAATTTTAAGAAGTCCCAACATCAAAATAATTAATGACTAAAAAACAAAAGTAATTTAACTTAATTATTATTATTATTATTTTAAAAATAAATGTCAGGGAATAAAATTTTAAATAAATACAAAAAGATGATTACGTCATAAAGATTAGTTAATAAATTGAAATGGTCCTTACAAATAGACTTAATAAATGGTTTGATATATAATTGTCTTATTTGATGGTTTGTTTGGAACCATGAATATATAAATATATCAGAATATTATATGTACCTATTAGGTAAGAGATTTGAATCTAGAAAGAATTAGATATGACTTAATTATTAAATGTGTTGATGCCAAAAAATAGATCAATTGTAAATTTATTTTACGGGAGAGATTTGTCTAAATGCCCGCAAAATAGCAAAAAGATTAAGCATCGATGTGGTGTATAGCCACACACTCTGCCCTCAAGTTAGTCTTGGATCTATGAGTTACTGGACAGTAAAGAAATAATAGGGTATTTTCAACGTACCTTTGACCAATAGGTCCAAGGCTCTCCCATGGGTCCTAGCTCAAGTTAGTCTTGGGTCTATCTCAGGCTCTTAGCTCCACTAATCTTGCCTCATAGGTCCCACTAAGCTATTTCTATGCTCACTTAGGCTCTCCCATGGGTCATCTTGAGCTCTCTCCTAAGCTTCTAGCTCCACTAAGCTTGTTTCATGGGTCTCACTGAGCTATCTTTAAGTGCTATTTTTATTAGGATTGGGAGAGAATTATTCTATGTGATTGTACCACTTTTTTACATAATAGAATTTTTCTAGTGGGTCGTGGTTTTTTTTCGAGTTTGAAGTTTTTCACATAAATTCTTGTGTTTCCAGTTTCATTGCTCTCTTTTAATTTCTATGTTATTTTTCTACTCATTTCTATAGTAAAAGTAGGAGGTTTTTCCCAACAAGTTAAGTAACATATATCTATATGTTGGTTTTAAAAATTTTGTGAATATGAATCAAATGTAATTGAATACTTGTCAATCATTTTTTTTATAAATAAATAATTGTTAAAATGAGCATAAGTTCGATTTATTGGCATAAAGTATATATTATCAATTCGAGAATAAAGGTGTATGATTCTTCTACTCTCCATATGTTGTTAAAAAATGTATTTAATTTTCTAAAACAAAGTATTTTAATAATTTTATTAAAAGAAAGTAATTACAAGTCACTTGATAAGTAGAGACATTATTTAAGTCAGGTATAGAAAATAGGGACAATTAAATTCAATATAAAATAATTTTAAAACTAATTTCATTTAATAACTCATTAACTAACCACACCACACCTAATACAAAACAACTTAAGATCAGATTAAAATAGTAATTTTATATTATAAAAACTAGTTTTCAAATTAATTTTCAAATCCCTACCTTTTCTATTATTCATTTTTGGTGAAAAGAAAAGTCATCTTCTATTGGGTAATAACAACTCATATTTTACAGGAAAAAATATCCATAGAAATTAATTTATGATCAATGATTAGAAATAAAATAATTTTGAGGAAAAGATATGGCAATATAAAATATAATAAACATTAGATTTAATTTAAATTTAATGTTATCCTTGACATATTATTTCATCCTTTTTAACACTTCAGACTTATTATTTTAAACACTCCACTTTGATAGAAAGATATTTATATAAAACTATAATTCTGGAGATTGATTCTCTCTCTGACTTATCAAAATAGCATTTTCTCTTTATTAAAAGAATTTAATTGAATTTTAAAGAAATGGAAAGAGAGAGAAATATAAGATCAAATTTTAAAGACCATATTCATAGATCAAAGTATGTTAATCTGGCAATAATCGTTATTGATTTTTTTTACTTATGCATGCATATCATTATCAACATGTTGTGATTTTTCTTCCATTGATTGTTAGATTATACTTTATGAGAAGTTTTTTCAACTTTTCTCATTTCTTTTTTCTTTTATAAAGAAGGTAGGTGAGGATAAAGAGATGTATAATAATTAATATTTTGACATACAAAAATTCAAACATCCTTATCCAAAGGTTTATTGCAATAATCAGTAATCACAAATGGGTTCATTTGGAGAATTAATTTTGTAAAATATTGTTATAATTAAATTTTATAATTATAATTAGTGAAAATTTTAAAAATAGAAAAATAAGAAAAACTATTTATAAAAAATAATGAAATTTTTAGATAGTTGTGATATAGAAGTCTATCAGGATCTATCAGTGATAGAAATGATAGAAGTCTATCACTGATGGATGCCGATAGAAGTTGATCAATATCTATCAATATTTTTTTTTTACTACTTTTTTAAATAGCTTGATAATTTTTTTATTTGGAAAATTTTTCTTTATAATTATATTATTGACGTAAAATTAAATATAAGAATTGGTATATTAAAACAACTTCAAATTTCTTTTTTTTAAAAAAGTGTATCTTGCAATTAAACTTATTCAACCATTTGGATAAGAGTTTCTATGCATTGAGTTCACATGGTTTACAAAAATGGCTTTAAAGTAGTTAAGTTTTCATTTGATAACGATTTTGATGGATTTTAAGTTTTTTTTAAAAAATTAATTTTATGTTTTTTAGTTAATTTTTAAAATTTTTGTTTGTTTTTTTCCCTCATTTCTATAAATAAACACTTGAATTATTAATTAAAATTTAAAAACAAAAACTATTTTTTTTTTTTTTTGTTTTTACAACTTGGATGATTTTTGAAAACATAAATAGAAAGTGTGTTGAAATTCACTTATTAGAAAAATTAAGATCTCACAGTGTTTATAAGATATATATTTTTCTTAATACCAACTGATTTTAAAATGAAATCTCGTGTTATCTAATAGGATAACAACACAAAATATCCTAATAAATATCCTATATTTCAATCATGTCAACTTTTTCTATTATTTCCATAAATGTCTAAGTGAGTTTGTTAATTATACAAAAATTAGGATCCAATTACCATTTAGTCCCAAACCTACAATTATACTCCTTGTGGTGGACGGCTGGAGAGAGAAAATGACACATAAAAATGCATTTATGATATACTTTTCCATATTTACGAAGCATCTTTAATGTTGGAGAGAGAAAATGCATTTATTATATTCTATTAATTATTTAAGATTTCTTCTCATTTTATATATTGGAGAGAGAAAATGCATTTAATATGATTATATTTTTCATTTAACGCATTTAACGTATCAAACAACTGATTTTTCTAACGGATCTATGATTATTTTAAATAGACCTCAGAACATTGTTTTAAATGTTTGCAAATGTTATAACCAATATATGTAATATACGAAATTGACTTAATGTTTAACATAAATCTCAGTATATATCGTAAATTTATTTTATATCATAGTATATATAATCCTAATAAATCAAAATTTAACAACTCCCTAACAGAAGTGTAATTCAAAATTAATTTAACAACTTCAATATACCATAGTATATAAATCACTCAACGTTCAACATTGTTTATTTGAAAATATGAAATGTATGATATATACTGTGATATAGATGGAATTTATGATATATACTAACTATGATATAAATGGAATTTATGATATATACTATTATTTATGTTGAACGTTGAGTGATTTATATACTATGGTATATTGAAGTTGTTAAATTAATTTTGAATTACACTTCTATTAAGGAGTTGTTAAATTTTGATTTATTATGATTATATATACTGTGATATAAAAGAAACTTACCATATATACTGGGATTTATGTTCAACATTGAGTCAATTTCTGATTTATATACTGTAGTATATTTCATATATTGGTTAAAATATTTGCAAACATCTAAATATGTTTTAGATATATTTAAAATAACCATGAATCTGTCATAAAAACTAGTTGCTTGATACGTCAAATGCGTTAAATGAATAATAAAATCATATTAAATGCATTTTCTCTCTCTAATTGAAAATGAGAAGAAATCTCAAATAATCAATAGAATATAATAAATGCATTTTCTCTCTCCAACATTAAAGATGTTTCGTAAATATGGAAAATGCATTTTTTCTATCTAATGTTCTCTCTCCAGCTGCCCACCATAACGGGTATTTTTGTCCGAAAATAGCATTAAATCCCTTATATGAAAATATCTAAATATTTGGACATTTATGAAAATAATTTCAAAATGGATTAAATCTCTAATAAGCCCTATCTAATATGACATTAGAGCCCATGAAGCTCAAAAGGGGATTCAATCCAAAAACAAAAATTGAGATCCGTAAAAAAATAATGAACTTTCAAAGAGGCACCATCTTAAGATCCCGCACATTGAAAAAATTGGGACCTCATAATGTAAAAGCTTAATTTTAAAAACCCGAAGATCAAGAATTAAAAACTAACACTCTATTTGAGATATCCGAGTGCATCCTTGATTCTATCATCCCTTTAGTTTCTTGTTAAAAAGAAAAGAAAAGAAAAACTAACGGTGGTTTAAAACATCAATGTCGATGAAAATATCGAAGTCTTAATTTTACAAAAATTTTGATAAAATATCGATAAAATGGATATTTAAAAAAAACAAGAAATTAAAAAAATAAATTTAAAACAGTAAATAAATATTTAATAATTTTTAAACAAGTTAACATGTCTATTAGTTATATTACACTTATATTAGCGACATTTTGTTGCATATTTTTTATGTTTTGTAGATTTTCTACGATATAATAAAAATATCGATTTACCCCTCATGTTGATATTAAATCCATAGAAATATAAAATTATCAGACATGTCAACGATAATTTAATACTATTTCTAACACTTTATTTGGTAAGGATTCTTTTTATGTTTTTGTTTTACTAATAATTAATTTGGTTTTTTAAAAACACTCGTAAAAAGTAGTTTAAAATGAATTAACTATATGCTTTTTATGACATCTTTTTAGACTTTATTGGTTGTTTGGCACGGCAAGGTGTTTGGAGAAAGGAAGATTTGGCCGTCTTTGTTTCTGAGATCTAGTCTGCTTCCCAATGTCAGCGAATGGACAGCGCAATGGTGGCGGCAAATTGGCAATGGCGGCACAGTCAATGCTCGAAGAAGAAGACAAATCAAAAAACGTGGGAACAAGGGGAGAGAGAGAGCTTTAAACAAAAAAAAAAAAAAAAAGAGTAAAAAATCAATATCTTTTTTATTTTTAAACCCTAAGGATATGATCAATATAATGTTTGGGTCGAAATTACATATTATTTTAATTTTTAAATAAAAGAACACTATTTAATTTTTATATTTTCCAAAAAAATGTATGTAATTAATTTTTATGTTATACTCTAAGGACCTATTGAACTAAATGTTTGTAAGAGAAAAATAAATGTTTTTAGGTATTTAAAAAACACCAATCTAAGGGTCTATTTATACTTTTTAACTAGGAAAATTTTTACGATAGAAAAAAATGTCAAACTATTTATAGAAAATAGCAAAAAAAATAGACTTTTATCAGCATCTATCAGTGATAGACTTTTATCAGCGTCTATCACAACTATCTAAAAATTTTACTATTTTGTGTAAATAGTTTTCCTAATTTTCTATTTTTAAAAATTCCCCTTCTAACTATTTAAATAAGTGTTTAGAAATATAAAAAAAAATATATTTATAAACATTTAGAAAGTCATTTGAAACGAGCCGCCTAAATAGATCATAAATATAGATAGTTTAAGTCTTGTTAGACAACAATTTGATTTTTTGATTTTTAGTTTTTGAAAATTAAGCTTATAACCGCTACTTCCTCTATAAGTTTCTTTGTTTTGTTATCCATTTTCCATTAATGTTTTAAAAAACTAAGTTGAAATTTGAAAACTAAAAAATAGAGTTTTTGTGTTTAGAATTTGACTAAGAGTTTAAGTGTTTCTTTTAGACAAAAAATACTTTAATATAAAAGTGATGATGATGAGAAAATAAGCATAAATTTAAAAAATAAAGAATTGAAAATGACATTGTTATCCAATAAAACCTTAAGTATAAAGTTTAATATCTAAATACTAATTTGTTATCGAGTAAAGTTTATAAACTAAATCTTGGGTAAAATTCAAAATTAATGTTAAATTTTGAACTATTGACAAAAATAGGGTACATAGTAAAGAAATCTAAAAAATAGTGTGGTTGAAGAAAATATTGACAAAAATAGGGTGGTGAAATCGTGTACCCCGTACACGATTTCCACGTGGCTTCCACGTGGTTGGTCAATGGGACCAAAATCGTGTACGGGGTACACGATTTCCTTTTTTTTTTTTTTTTTTTAATCAACAATTACATTTCTTAATATTCTTGTTTTATAGCATACTCATATAAATGCGTCTGAAGATTAGAAATTCATAAAAACTTAAACTTTAAATTACAAACGAGTCATGTGCCACATGGTGGACGTCTTCGTTGACGGTGTGGACGACGAGGTACAGGCACTTCAAAGTGTTGTTGTTGATGAATTAATTCATCAATATCCTCTTGGGTGACGAGGATTGATGTTCATAATACTCTTGTTGATTGCCAGAACTCGATCCGATCTCTGCTCTAGGAGAAGTTGGACCTGGATCATGAAACATTGGAGGTTCTGGTTCTGGGTCAACTTGTTCCTCTGGAATAGCTTCACCCTGTTGGCGTTGTCGTCTACGACGAATACGTCTTCGATCAGTGTCAGCAACATTAAGTCGTCTTGTCTGCTGAATAATATTTTGTACATTTACCAAGTTTTGATCACACATTGTAGTCAACTCTGGTAAATCTTGTTGTACAGAATATTGATGTACATCGTGGACAAAATTATTCTGAATGGTGAAAAATTTTAGTATTAAATAATGTTCATATCATATAAATAAAAAAATATAAGATTACAAAACTCTTACCATGCAGTAGTAGTAAGCACCGTCAGGGTGATAAATCGCCTCGTGATTGAATCGTACCAGGGAAAGTAGTCGTCTGATACAGCTGGGCCATTTGTTATTTCTCCCTGTACGCAACGGTTACGACGTGCACGCCAGAATGTTATATATTCTGCGTGAATTCAACGCCAGTCTTGATCGTGCTTACCTCTCAGATCAATCTGGTGTAGTGCTGGGAGTGTCTGACACAATGATGGGACTAATTGTCGCATACTGAACTGTCGTAGAACATGGTCAACCATATGTCATGACCATCATGACAATAATCAGGTAAGGATGCCATAATTGTTTGTGTGTATGGCGTCCAATTAATCTGAAAAAAAAAAATAAGTAAACACAAAAAAAAACTGCAATATTCATTTGTATATTCATTTATTACCTGACTGTGCATTAATCGGTCAAATATCTGTCGATATACCAGGAGCATGTTCGCTGACTGTTCTGATGGAACTAAAATACCACTCCATCTAAAATTTTAAAAAAGTATATAATTAAATAGTTGTACCATAAAATAATAATTAAAAGAATATATAAATAAATTAATACCTGGCACTTAGTGGACCTGCGTCTGGGGCCTCCAATTGGATTTGTGGTGCTATGTTGTTAAAGCGATCATACGCCCATACTTGTAGCAGTATCAGTGGCCCTACTATTTCCAAAGCCTGTGCATTACTGGCTCGACATAGTTCTCTGTAGAGCCATGCAAGGCAGGCGCCACCCCACGAGTATCTACCAGCTTGCTCGAAATTTGCCAGTAGTGGAAGAAACATTAGGTGGACAAGAGTGTTTGACTTGTCAGCGAATAAAAATCCTCCAATCAGTTGCAAAATATATGGGATTAGAAGGACCCGGATCCATGATGCGAAATCACTGAAACAGAATTTCAAGTAGAAAAAACAAATTTTATTATATAAATAAATTCCATTACATAAATTCCATTACAAGTAGAAAAAACAACTCCGATTACTAAAACAAATAAATTCACTACATAACAAAGCCAATTACAAAGGTTCATTACATAACAAAGACAAATCCATCAATGACCCGAAGACGAAGCACCTGATGTACGATGTGGACAAGTACGCTTGTTATGCCCCTCTCCTTTACATATTTTACATCTAATTCTTTGGCTAGCCTCTCGCCAATCCATTTCATTATGAATTCTCGTACTTTTTGATCGACCGTGCTCTCTTAGTAAGTTCGCATTTGGACGAACATCTGTAAATGATAATTCTGGCCAATAATCTAGGTGTTGTATTGGATGGAAGCGACCTTCATAACATTGCTTGAAATGCGACAATTTGTAGCAATCATCAATAAACGGTACGTACGTCAGGCGCATGTAATTGCAAATAGAAATTACATGCGAGCATGGAATTTTAAATGACTGCTACTTGTTACAGGAACATGTGCCTTCCGTCAAGCTCACCACCTGTACATGCTGCCCTTTGTAGGGAGAAACCATACTCATGCCAGTTTGTACTTCAAAGGTTTGGGTTTCCCTATCAATCGCAACCACTGTATGTGCAGATGCTCGTTGTTCCCACCGCTTAAGCTTTTTCATAGCATATTCTGTATATACGTCTCCACGATCAAGTGCTTCGCTTATCTCTTGCCTGCGACGTTCGAAATACATTATTGTACGATAGAATGTTAGTCTAACCAAAGAAGTGATCGGTAACATTCTAGCTCCTTTGAAAACTCCGTTCATACATTCAGCGGCATTGCTTGTCATCCACCCATAACGATATCCATTGTCGTGTGATTGTGTCCATTTTTCCAAGTCAATCTCAGAAAAATATTCAAGACACTCGGGGTTCAATTGCTTCAACTGTTTCATGCACCTAATGAACTTGCGCTTTTGGTGTTGATTTCCTGCCTTAAACACCAAATCTTTCAATTGCCTCGATTTGTATTTCGTATTAAAATTACTAGCAACATGACGAAGACAATATCGATGGTATGCTCTAGGTTCACTCCAGCCAATCTCCTCATTGTTAATTGCAGCAAGAATGCCTTTGTGCCTATCAGAAATTAAGCTAATACCATCTCGTTTGGTAACATATTCGCGCAATGCCCATAGAAATCATGACCAACTGGAAGAGTTTTCCCCTTCAACAATAGCAAAAGCAAGGGGAAATATATGCCCATTTACATCAACCGATAAGGCAGTCAATAATTTCCCTTTATACTTTCCGTATAGATGAGTTCCATCAATCTGAATTAATGGCCTACAATATTTGAACCCTTCTACTGCAGGACCAAATGACCAGAAAACTCGACCGAATATAGTTGTACCAGACACATCGGATGGAAGAAAATGCCAATCAACTCGTGTTCCAGGATTGTAATGTACAACAACACTCAACCAATATGGAAGTTCCGAGTATGATTTCTCCCAGTCACCAAACACAGCAATCAATGCTTTTCTCTTTACTTGCCACACACGTCTATAATTCACATTATACCCATATTGTTTTTTAATTGCTTCTTGAAGCAATGCAACGGGTACACCAGGATCAGCCTTCACAAAATTTTGAATTTCAACACTCATAAAATTTGAATCAAGTTGTGAATGATCTTGTGTCAATTCTGAGTACAAACATGAGTGCTCCCCTTCAAGTCTAGTAATTTCGAACATCCCATGTGTTTTATGCCGACAAGCACGTAATCTCCAATCGCAACCCTCCTTCCATTGTTTGCATCTCACATACCAAATATCCTGATTCGATTCTATTACGGAAATCTGATAATGATTTGTGACGCAATACTTTTTACAGCAAGTTGGAGATCTTCTTTCGTGTCAAATAACATTCCTTTTTGTACTAGACTAGCACTATCTACATCTCTATTCCTTTCTTCAGTGTCGATCCTTGTTCACATATTGAATTAGTAACATCCCAATCAATTTGAGTGAACATCTCGGACGATACCAATTCATTGTCATGTTCAACACTTTCTTGTTCTCCAAACAATTCATCAATTTCTAGATCAATATCGCTATCCCCATCATTACCAGGTTCGAGAACAACTAAATCTTCAGGACGCAACGACATATCTAATCAGATGTTCACAACTGTTACAATTTACATATATTAGTCTAATTTACTAAGTTAATAAAAAACAACTCAACTTTTTATGCCAACATCAACCCAATAAACTTAAAAAAACAACTCAACTTTTCATGCCAAAATCGTGTACCCGGTCTACGATTTACTAAAATCGTGGACCGGGTACACGATTTTACAACCTCAATCTTGATATTATTTTCTCATCTACTCTATTTTCCCATCATATATTATTAAAATAACATTATTTTTAAAAAAAATTCCCAAACTCATGCAATCAAAAAACAAAATTATAAAATCAAAACTAATGGTCAAAAAATACTAAATCTTATACAAAACAAATAAATATTCAATATTAATCAACAACAAATAAATATTCACACTCTAGATTTAGTGAATATTAACCAAAACAAACTTCATAACTTCATAACAACTTTTATGTACAAAAAAAAAAAATACCAGCGACGGCGGAGACGGCAGCGGTAGTACGGTGGTAGGCGGCGGACGACGGCAGCGGCAGGAGGATTTTGGGCGGTGGAAGAAGAAGAGAAGGAGTGAAGAAGAAAGGAGGAGGCTGGCGGGTTATAGGGGTGGAACTCGTGGACCCGGTCCACGAGTATGGAAATCGTGGACCCGGTCCACGATTTCCTTACTGCATGGCATCAGCCGTGCAGGCGTGGCAGCAGGTGGCGTGGCAGCGTGGCAGACGTGCAGGCGTGGCAGCGTTGACGGCAGAGTTGGTAGGGAACTCGTGGACTGGGTCCACGATTTCCTTACCAAATCGTGGACCGGGTACACGATTTTACAACCCCAATTTTGGGATTATTTTGTCTTCTACCCTATTTTTGTCGTATATTATTAAATGAACATTATTTTAAAAAAAAATTCCTAAATCTTTAATATTTTCACGTGGTACTAAATCATAAATTCAATAAAAATAGGACGAAAACTGTTTTTAAATATAATTTTATATTAACTCTTTGGTCCTTATGGGTTATAGAATAGACAAAGTTAAAATTTCAAATATTATTCTTTTAGTTAGACAATTTTAGTTATTTGTTTTACTGAAAATTAGTTTGAAATTCTTTTTTCTTTTTTGTTCCAAAATAAAGGTAAAGGATATTGTTTAGACTATAAGCAAATCTAACCGATACTGTTTGTAATATAATTGAATCTTTTTATATAAATATTATTATGGGGTTTGTAAAAAAAAAAAAAAAGGTCATTTATCTTTTGATTGATTTCACTTAAAAAATAAACACGAATTTAATTTTTTTATAAAAGAAATATAGAAAAATATAAGTATCAAATACTCATCAATTATGTTTTTATTAAATAAAAAAAAAATAATAATGAAACCATTTTTATTTGTTTTTTTTTTTTAAATTGTAAACCAAGAATAGTTATAAAAAAGTATGATTTTTGGTTTTAAAAAATGGAAAACAAATATACTTATATGATTTTTGTTTATTAAAAACAAAAAAATAGCTATAAATTTTTTCTTTTAAAAAGAAATAGAAAATAGAAAAACCAAAAACCAAAACTATAACTTTTGTAATTCAACTTAATTGAAATTTTTATAAAAAAAAAATAAATTACCGAAAGAATGATTAATTATAATGACAACAACCATGATTCTATTGCTATGTGAATAGCATTCGTTATTTTTAGAGTTTTACGTAGAGGTGTTCTCGGACGGGGTTGGGGATAAACTTCTCTGCTCTCCGTCTCCCTTTTCCATTTCATATTTCATTCTCCATTCTCACGAAATTTTTCATGGAGATTTGGGTGGAGATTCTCCACGAAAATTTTGCGGAGATCGAATTTCTACAGAATTTTTTTGTTTGTTTTATTATTATTTTTTTTTGTAAAAAAATCAATTAACTTAAAATTATTACTATGGACAAATTTTAATTGAATAGTTAAATTTCTTGCTAATTTTTTTAATATGATTAGTTCTACATAGATAATTTAAATTCAAAGAGAAATTAATAAAAAAAATTTAATAAAAAGAAATAATTACGAATCAAATTATTTATAAATATAATATAAATTAAAATATAAATTCAAACATATTTGATATCTTTAACTTTTTACAATAAAACTTAAAATTTAAATATAAATATTTATATAGTAATAATAACATTATAATAAATAAATAAATAAATAAGAATAACAAGTCAAAAGTGAAGGCGGGGCAAGTCTCCACCCCTCCTATATTCCATCTAAATGGAGAATTCCTGCCCTGTTTGGGATAAGTTCTTTCCAGTCCTGTCCTAGTGAAAAAAGTGAACCTCTCTAATTTTACACTATTATATTTTACTCTAAAGATCAAATTCAACCATTAGAATAATCTAAATAAATAAGTAGAATTTTATTTTCTGAAAAAAAATCAAACACAGAATCAATAATCCATGTTTTCTTTTTAAATAATACTTTTAAAACTATAGTTAGTACACAAATATTTGACTTATAAAAATCAGAGGCCAAATATAATAGATCTAAAGAAGGAAATTCAACTTATTTTTAAAATTTTAAAATTTTAAAATAAGATTAGAAAACAATTTATAGTTATTAAATTAAATGATGTCATAAAGGACATCATTTTGCTTGGGAGTAATGCCAACCTCAGTCTACTTTTTGGCCTTCTAGAGACGGGTCAAACTCAAACTCTCTATTTTTCATTTTTTTAAATTATAATTATATAATAACATTAATGATATTAATTGAATATGATTAAAAAAAGATTACTTTTATTTTAAAAAATTAAGTTTGAAAGCTTTTGAAATTCCCGTCTTCAAGTTATTGTAATTAAACATTCACATGAATGGGTTGATGATTCACAAGGAGGTCAAAGGTTGGGATTTCTTGTGGAGCAAGTAATTAGTAAATAAATTAATTGATAAATTAGGATTCGATTATGATAACTATTATCATTTTTATTTTTATTTTTTGAGATTTGAGAAGTGTGACTCTTTTTTTTCTTCACAATTCCTTTACGATGTTTATAAACGTTTGAACTTTGAGTTTGATAACTAGTAATTGGTTTTGTTATTGTGATTAATCTAATTAATCACAACACTACTAAATGATTTCATTCTAATAAATACTTTAAAATTTTAATTTTACCAAATTAAGCATAAACCTTTTGAAAATATTTTTTTCTAGTTCAACAAATATAAGTAGGAGGTTCCCAACATCAAGAATGGTAGTCGTTGATGCTAAAATTCTAACAAGAAAAAAACAATTGACCTTCGTGTGACACTAGCAATAAATTTATTTGAAAGAGAGAAGAACATGATTTGAAAAAGATAAAACTTGTATACTGGTATGGTACTTGCCACACACACTCTAATAATTAAGTTAGAGGGTGAAATAGTGAGGAAGCTAGAGAGTTGAGAGTAGGATTCAAATTACCTTAGGAGAATTGACCTAGGATTCATTTTAATCCTCTTAAAGTTAGAATATGAGTTTTTCCTAATTCAAAAAAGGACTAAATCTTAATTAGCCCAGGACTAATTGACTTTGGACTTATTTGAGTCCAAGTCCATTTATTTTAGACTTATTTTCCCTGTCTCAAGTCTAAAATTAGCACTAACAGTAAATGCATTTTTTGAGGATCAATGGTAATAGATGTTTATTACATAGTTATGCTCAAATTAAATAGGTTCAAGTTTCAATATTTGAATGGTAACATTTAAATAAATAAATAAATAACACCATTCTGAAAATGAAGCTTCAAAAAATTGTATAAAAGTGAGTAAGGTCACCTCAATTTAAGGATCAAATCAACGGATTAAAAAATCGCAATATTTTAACGATATATCAAAAATCACGTATACGATAGAGCTGCGACATGTCGTTTGAAAATCTCTATATATTATTTTTTTTTTTTACCTTTTTCCAATATCAAGCTTTTTTATTGTGTTATCTTTTTTAATTTCCAATTTTTTCTCAACTTTCGCAAAACTTTAATTGCCAAACAAATTAAATTTGAAAAAAACCACAAAAGAGAACATATATTAATTTTTAACCGCATTCAAACATTTTCCATTAAATTTTCATATCATTTCATCTCAAAATTAAATTGATATGACTTTTACTTCTTTTATCATCCAAGCCTTTCATTTCTGATAAAAAGAATCTGAAAAAAAACATATATTTATTTTTAACTTCATCTAAACCATACATGCGTGCCATACACTACTATACAACTACTTTGGAAGAACAACGGTTAGATTAAGATCAACAAATTGAAGGTGGTGATGATGATGATCATGATGATAGTGACAGGGGAGATGGTGGTAGTGAGATGGAGGCGACCGTATCAAGGTTGACGTTGAGACTCATGAATGACATACTTTCAATTATGTTAGAAATTTTAAACATACTATGGAGCAATATTGTCATTATTAAATAAGTTATGCTACTGTTGGACTAGTACCTCATAGATCATCTTTTTACTATTGAATCTAATATTTGACCTTCATTTTGTATGACTTAGACTTCATTAATGAAATATTTAGTTTATAATCATTTTTCAGTCTTCACTATTATCTTCAGCTTCTAATAGTAGATATACTTACCGTCATAATTTATTACTTAAATAAGTTTGTTATAAAATTTCACTAAAAGTTTCACAATATTTTTATAAATCTTCGTGATATCTGTGCCTTTTCCCAAAATATTCATCAATATTTAAATATTTGTCAACATATCTGTAAATATGAGTTATCGATATTTACACTGATAACGGTATTTTTGTCTTTAGATCATGTTGAAGGAGAAATTTTGGACCAATCACAAATTGTCACGTCATTTCTCAAATTAATGACGAAATTAAAAATAATTATATTTGAGACTAGCTAACAAAAAACTAACATGTGTCCCAAATTGAAATTGAAGACATAAGTTGACAAATATCGATAATGCCATGTGTTTTCATCATAACTATTGGATTAAATAAAATAATTTGGTCCAATTTGGTATTAATATTTGAGCTAAAATCCAATGAGCCCAAAAATAATCTTAATTTGGCCTAAAGGCTAACTAGACCCATTTCCAATTACTTGGGTCCAAGGGCTAGGTCTATGGACCAACCACGCCCAAGCCCATAAGCCCACCTGAGAACTTTGTAAATAGAGAGTTCTCCTTCATTTGAAAGATTCATAAATTTGAAATTAAGAGAACCTAGAGAAAATTCTCTCTACAATTGGAAGACTCTCTAAGTTCCTGAAGACTGAATCACACTTGAAGACTAAAGTCCTTGGAAGATACAAAGATTCTTCCAAAACTTCAGATTTGAGACAACCACGCGAAACATTCGTTGCTAGCAAATGATCAATCAAATACATTTATAATACCGATCTACACAACAACAACTACTAAAGTGTAGTATTAGTGGCTGTTGAGATTTGTGCCCTAAAGCCTTGTAATTTATTAGTTTATTAATTTAATTATTAATTATGCAATATTAATTTATCTATTAACCATAAAAATCCAAGGTTATTATATGAAGTCTTGAACATGTATGTAGTTGACATACGAGTGGATCATGTTCAAGAAATAACCTAAAGGTCTATAGTATATGGATAAGGTTGGGTGCCTTCTCTTGGTAACATTATGGATGCGACTCACTTTGTAATAGTTACAAATGGTTTGATCCAAACCATTCATGTGGAGACATGTGAGTGGGGGTATCCTATACAAAGAGTTTGTATAAGACCGAACCGCAAAATATTTAATCTCTCTTTGTAAATCCGTTAATTGATGAGATTAATATTTCATAGGATGATCATGTGCGACTCGATCTTAATCCTGAGTGACTTATGAACTCCTATTTGTAAGGTCAGTCCTTTGATTTGCACGGGTGAGAGTGGCCTGAGTTGCCGATTCAATAAGCCTACCATTTTGGGGACTTGACTAAATAGGGAGCTGGGAACATAAGCTTCACAAGATGGAATTTTCTCCTTCTCGCATAGGGTAAGTAGATGAGTAGTTCCCTTAAGTGCTAATTTTGGGTCTTGAACAAGGGGCCCCACCCTCTCACTGGCCCGAAAGGGACTTAGTTTATAGTTGGACCATAAACAAATTGTTCATTAGAGAAATTAATGGTACTTAAGGAAAAGATGTAATTACGGAGGTAAAACGGACATTTGACCTAGCTGTAATCAAGGTTTTAAAAGGTGCCGTCAGGCGCGCGCATAGGCGCAAGGCGCCCTTTTGGCGCTTCGCCTCGATTAGGCGAGGTGAAAAACAGAAGTCGCGCGCCTCTCGCGCACTTTCCATGAGGCGCAAAGCACGAGTGTAGGCGTGAGGCACGCGCGTTTGGTGTTTATAAGTGGGGACCCTTAAAACGCAAGAAATCTTGCGTTTTAGACTTTTAGTATTAAAAAAATAATAATTTTTAAACCTAGTTGCTTAAACGGGAAGGAAAACGATTGGATGACTCATGAGCATGACTGTCGTTTGGTATTCCATATTCGTATTCCTCGGCGCCATTAAATCATTCGCAGCTAGCAGCCCCACGAGTCCACGACCATCTCTGTTTACTGTTCCATCTTCAAAGAGGAATTAAACGCAACCGGCGCCGGCCACTTCTTCTTCTTCAATCACGTTTCAATTCAGCCCCATTGCTACTGCAGCCCTGCTATGGTGCTACCCTTCTTAAGCTATTTGAAGATTAAAACAGAGGAGAATACAAGGTCCAACACTCTTTTTTTTAATGAAAAAAACAGAGGAGAAGAAAAAACCATACAACAGAAGCTCAACACTCTGTTTTTTTACAGAGAAGCCAAGAGTTATTTGAAGAAAAAACAGAGAAGACTATAGACAACACAAAATCTCTGTTTTTCCACCTTTGATCATTCGAGTTAGTCAATCTTCAATCATCTCTACTTGAAAGTTGAACGGTTTGTCATCTCTTTTTTTTTTTTTCAATCCAAAAACTTGTTCTATGAAGTTTGTTTTGTATTTCGTTCTAGCAGTAGCCTCACTTCAATGCAATTTTATTTTTTAATCTTGCTTTCTTGAGGGCATTTTGAATTAGATTTGTTATGGCATGCAACATGCTATTGTAATGTTGGACTTGGAGCTGTTGTATTCTTTATTATCTTGGACCTGGAGTTGTTACATGAATTGTGAATTATTTGGTTCTAATTGCAGTATTTAAACAATTAAACCTTGATGTTGATGTTGATGTTGGAACTTTAGAAATTAGAAATTTAGAACTTATTCTTTAAAAGTAATGAATTATGATTGTGTGTTGTGTAACTTGTGTTGTGTTTGTGAATTGTGAGTTATTGGATGCCATTGTCTTAGGCAAAGTTGAGATTGCTTGTATACTTTAAACAGAAACATACAAGGAATGAATGAAGGAAAATATACCATAATAGCTCGTTCTGCTAGAATAAATTTTTAGAATGTGGATTCCACTACTTCTTATAATCTTATTTAGTCCTTGACTATTTTCTAAATAGATGGCTGAGGATAGTTTAAGAAAAGATCCAGCATGGAAATATGCTCGATTGCAGAATGACCAAGATATAAATACATTTTTTTGTGGATTTTGTTAAAAAATAACCAAAGGAGGGGTCTATAGGATGAAACAACACCTTGTTGGTGGTTACAGAAATGTCACGGCCGGTAGAAAATGTCCAGATCATGTGTAGGAGGAAATTAAAGAGTTTATGTCCAAGAAAAAGGAGATTAAAGAACAAAGAAATTTGATTCTGGACATTGATGCGGAAAATTACGGTATTGAGGAAGAGGATGAAGATGAAGTTATTGTAAGCAATTCAAATAAAAGACCAGCACCTAGTGGTCCAAGTTCAAAGAAGCCAAGATAAAAGGGTCCAATGGATGCTTATTTTGCACCAAACCCAAAAATTGTCGTTCAGAATAGAAAGAATGACAAAGGAAAGGGAAAACAAACAACGATAAATATGGCCTACAAAAAGGAAATGAGGGAGCGCACCAACCAAAGGATTGTTCGATGGTTTTATGATGCTGGAATACCTCAACGCTTGTAATTATGAAAGTTTTTCCCCTATGATTGAAGCAATAGGGCAATTCGGTCCTGGTTTGAAACCACCTTCTTATCATGAGTTAAGAGTGCCATGTTTAAAAAAGGAGTTAGATGCCACTCATGAGCTCATGAAGACTCATAAGGCGGAATGGGTCAAAGTTAGATGCATGGTTATGGCCGATGGATGGACGAATAGAAGAAATAAAACATTAATTAACTTTTTAGTTAATAGTCCAAAAAGTACCATGTTTATTGAATCGATTGATGCCTCATCATATGTAAAGGACGGGAAAAAAATGTTTGAACTGCTCGATGTTTGGTTTAGCGCATTGGAGAAGCGAATGTTGTGCAAGTAGTTACTGATAGTGCCTCTACAAATGTGATGGCAGGTAAGAATGGTGGGATAATTTTGTTACTTCTTTTACAATTAGCTAATACCTTGTTAAAAGGCTAATATGTTCTTATTTTACTTTATTAATAGCGAGATTGTTAGAAGCAAAACGACCACAATTAGTTTGGTCGCCATGTGCCGCCCATTGCATAGACTTGATGTTGGAGGATATATACAAGATTCCCAATATACGCAAAGCATTAAAAAGAGGCATGGAGATTAGTAATTTTATTTATGTTCGTCTGGGATTATTAAATATGATGAGGTGATTTACTACTAAAAAAGAGTTGATTAGACCAGTTAAGACTCGTTTTGCTACTGCTTGCATTACATTATCAAGTATACATCGTCAAAAGAACAACTTAAGGAAGATGTTTACTTCTGACGAATGGAAGAATAGCAAATGGAGCAAGGAGCAACAAGGCAAACGAGTAGTTCAGACAATTTTGTTGGCTACTTTTTGGACTACAATTGTGTTTGCTCTTAAAGTATCAGGCCCACTAGTGCGAGTACTTAGATTGGTGGATGGCGAGAAGAAGCTTCCTATGGGATATATTTATGAGACCATGGACAGATCTAAGGAAGCTATTGCTAAATCTTTTAATGATAGGGAAGAAAAATACAAGGATATTTTTACAATCATTGATAGAAGATGGGAGCTTCAATTGCATCGTCCTTTGCATGCAGCGGGGTATTATTTGAACCTAGGATTCTATTATTCAAATCCTAACATTTAGGAGGACGATGAAATAGTTAATGGGTTGTACTCATGTGTAACAAAAATGGTTGCTTCTTTGGACATACAAGACAAGATACTTGTAGAACTAAGCAAGTACAAAAGAGCTGAAGGATGTTTGGACAAACTTTAGCAATCAGACAAAGAGACAAAATATCTCTAGGTAAATTTTTAAATTTTAAGTGTTTGATAACCAAGGGATATTAATATAAGCTATTAATATATACTTTTGGTATATGTCTACAGTGGAATGGTGGGATAATTTTGGATAGTCAACTCCAAACTTGCAAAAGTTTGCTGTGAGAATTTTAGGTCTTACTTGTAGTGCCTCCGGATGCGAACGTAATTGGAGTGTGTTTGAGCAAGTTAGCTTTCCTCTTCTTAAGTATCTTGAGAATTAATTTTTATAGTTTCAATGACAATGAAACTTTTTAACTTTGCTGCTTCATAGCAAGAAACGAAATAGGCTTGCTCAAAGTCGTCTGAATGATTTAGTTTTCATCAAATACAATAGAGCATTAAAACGTTGATACAACCTTCGGGATATCGTCGACCCTATATCTTTAAAAGATATTGATGATAGTAATGAGTGGTTGATTGGAAGAATGGATGACGATTCTGAGGAGGAGGATGAGCTTGCATTCGATGATGATTTTTTAACGTGGGGTGATGTTTCAAGAGCAACTGGAGCAAAAGAACCTGCCTACTATTCTAGAGCTAGTACCTCAAGAGCTAAGACTAACGTTTCATGTCCATCCTTGTCCTCCACACAACCACTGACACAACCCACCCCCACACAAGTAAATTTGGATGACTCTGAGATGGAAGAAGAAGATACAGATGGCTGTAAGTCTAATGATGGAGTGAATGAAGATGAGACCATTTAGGATGATGAGTTTGATCTTTTAGGACTCTAATTTTATATGTGCTTGTTTCTAAATACTGTATAGTTTTTGTGTTTTCTATTTAATATTAACATTGGGGCCATTACGCCTTAGTGCGCCTCGGGCTTTATAAAACATTGACTGTAATTATGAACAACTCGTGAAGGATCGACTTGATTATACTGATTATATCCATGAACACAACTTGTCCTACAGTGCATAAGAGTTCAACTATGGGTCTATAGTGGTTTGCCCTGTAGTTATGAATGAAGGTTAATTTAATTAAAGTTTAATAATTAATCTTGGATCATTGGAGCTTATAATCTGTAGGTCCATAAGGTCCCCTTGCTAGCTCACCACGGACCAACAAGGATCAACTATGTTGAAAGAAAAACTTGAAATGTTCAAATTTATGAGGGAAAATATTAATTGTATTGGATACAATTTAATTACATGATTTATTATAAAGTTTATTTGAATGAGATTCAAATTATAACTTTATAATATGGAGAATTAATTTATTTGAATATGATTCAAATAGTTAATTATTTATTTGGATGAGATCCATATAAATAAATAAATTATTTAGTTTGAATAAGATTCGAATTAAATATATAATGGGAGAATTAATTTATTTGAATATGATTCAAATAATTAAATTATTTGGATGAGATCCATATAATAAAGTTATTTAAGTTAAATAAAGATTTGAATTAAATAATTGGAGAGAGAATTAATTAATTTGAATTGGATTCAAATAATTAATTATTTAATTTGGATGAGATTCAAATTAAAGATTATTATTTAGGTAGATATTTATTAATATTAGATATTATTAAATATTTAAATCTCTACAAAGGTTATCCTAATACGATTAGGAGTAACTTATAGAGTTCTATAAATAGGGCCCTTGGGAGCTCTGATAGAACTCACCTCGCACACTCTACAGACTCTCTCCACAAAAATAATGTCTAGAAGATCTCCCAATTTTCTTAGAAAAGTTCTAAGAAAATTCTTTTCTCATTCCCTTTATCTTTCAAGAAGCGGTTCCTACAAACCGGAACGGATCCTTGCCAGAGTCATAGCAAGGAAGATCTCGTGGAATTAGAAGAATTCAAGGAGGAGACTACCGAGGAGAAGATTTTTCTGCATTTGTGGATCGACAAAGGTATGGTGTTTAACCTTTTCTTGCATATTTGTATTTTTAATTATTTTAAGAAATCAAAGAACGCAGTCACACACTTCTGCTGGGGATTCAATTCCCTTCAATGGCAAGACCGAGTCAATTCGTATGGAAGCAGGAGATGAGTTTCATTAAGCCAATTCTTTTGTTATAGCGATGAATGAGGGGTTATGTGGAAAAAGAAAGGTGCATAAAAATAAAGGCGTGAAAGTAAAAGATAAAGGGTAAATGGAATCTAAGATTGGAAATTTTAGTTTTAGGAGCAAGAGAGATTCCAATACAATTTTCGATCATCGACTTTCTTAATTAAACATGCATTTGATTTATGGGTGCACAATGATTTACTTGACCCAACTAACTCATTAACACTTACAGACAACCAACTCATTGGGTTAAACCAAGAAACACCCTAACTATCAAGTAAAGCCTAAGGCTCTAATTAAGCTAAATGCCTTAATCCTAGTGGGTTCGGTAGCGTCCATATAGAATTTGTAGGACCAGTATGGCAACCCTAGAGGGGGGTGAATAGGGTTTTATTAAGCTAATTAAAACTTTTTACTAATGTGGACCCAATTAAACAAATTAATACACTTTATACTAACAAGTAATTTAAACAAGAATTTCATGTAAATAAATTCAACCCAAAGTAATCAAGAAATTAAAAGTAATACTTTGAAGCACCCTATTTAATTCTAATAATAAGATTGGTAAAGATATACAAATTTAAGAACTACCAATTAAAGTAAACAAATATGACCAATTAATTTCAAGGAATAAAAATTGCAATTAATTTCAAAGAATAAACTATAATAGCAAATTAATTGCAAAATTAAATAGGAGAGGGATAGAGAAAATGACATCAAAAATTTATAGTGGTTTGGCACAACCGGCCTACATCCACTTCCCAAGCTCCTCTTGGGTATGTCACTAGAAACCTTGACTCTTTCCACAGCTTAGAGTCGAACCGCTACAATGTTCCTTTTCCGGGCGCAAGAACAAACCCGATCCTTTCCGCGGTTGAGGATCAAACTGTTACAACAACTCTTTTTCTGGGATCAAGAGCAACCCTTACAAAAGTTTAGAAATGAAGAACAAGATGAGGAAAACTCTCTCAAAGAGTAGATTTATAAATTTGTAGCACTCAACAATTCAATCCTCACAATACAATAAATCTCTCTCAAGAATTAGATGAAAAGAATAAAATTGAAGCTTGAAGAGAGAGCAATAATGGAAGCTTAATGAATTATGGAGGATTATAAAAAGATGTCAAATTGTTGTTTTAATTTTGAAGAAAATGAAGTGTTTAAAAAGAGAAAAGTTATTGGAAACCACATTAAATTTGGACCATTAGATGTTAGTAAAAGAAAATTGAATGGTTGAGATTTAAACTCAACTAGTTGTTAACACAAACATATATAATAATATTAAATTCATTTTCTTTTTAAATTCAATTTTGTTTTTAAAATCATTCTTTTTAAAACCAACAAAAATCAAAAGCTCCATGTGTCACTTATCTATTGCTCCACTTGTCATCCTGTAGTAGGGTCCACTTTGATGATTTGGCCGCCACGTCATGGACATCGGGTATTTTTCTGTTAAGCTTGTTTCGGCTATATCTTCTTCGTTTGAACTCTGATTTGAGTGATTCAAATTACGTTGGAACCGTTGTTTCAAGATCTACACAATAGACACTTCAAAAACACTCAAATTATTAATAAATAAAAGCAGATTTGTTATCATCAAAACATTAATTAATTAATTAATTAAAATTAATTAATTTGAGATTAAGGGCCAAAAAACCAACAATCTCTCCCTTTTTGATGATGACAAACTACTCAAGAAAAATGAAATTCAAAGAGATGTATGATGTAAAATATAAACTTAAATCATACTCCATTTAATAACAACAAGGCTATTAAATAAAAACATGCTTTCATTTTTCTTACCTCTCCCCCTTTTGAAATCAATCAAAAAGAACAATTAAGAAAAATAAGCAATAACATGAAAGTTTTCCTTAAAAACATGAACACATAATTTTACAATTCTTCTCCTATCAACATGCCTTCTAAAAATAAGCAACAACATTGTACATTCATGAGGCATCACAAAAAATCAATCAAGTTTAGACTAATTCTATTTAAGACCAATTTCACAAATTTCTCCCCCTTTTGAAATCAATTGAACACCCCCCCTTAATAAGGGACAAAAAAGACATTTAGCACATAATTCAACTTAGGGGTAGAAATATCAAACAAATATTCAAAACATAATTTTACTCCAAAGACTACTCCCCCTAAAAGGATAAATAATAATATGCATAAAGAGGGTTACGCAATAATAAAGGAATAAGGGAATGAACTTTCATATATGAATGTGTTAACTCCCCCTAAAATCAAGCATTATTCTTTTAAAGAAAAAAAACAAAAAAACAAAAGAGATAAAAACGTTCAAGCAAAATTCAAGCAATTGAAATACTAAAATATCAAATATTACAAAATAAATATCAATTTGTTGAAAAACAAATCATCATACCAAATAATAGCAAATGAACATTAGCACCTATTGCCATACAAAGAGAGAATATTGTCAATATAAGCATGGAAGCATACATGAGAAGAATTACTTCAATTTTGAGCAAATCACTAAAGGGGATCAAGAAAGTAAATCAATTCAATAACTACTCCCTCTATGGAAAATAATTTAATAACTCTCCAAAACAACATGCTCAATGATTTTTCATTCAACAATTTAAGCCATAGAATATGCATATATAATTCATGCTTAAAAGATATTTAATAAACTCTAATCAATTTCATTCCAGAGCATAAACAACATATTTCAAACTCAATATCATTTTGCTCAAAATTTTCCACGAAAAACACAAGGAAGCAAACATCTAATTGAACAAAAAGTCAAATCATAAGCAAATGCCAAATAGATAGATATTCAAAGATTTCTCATGACATTAAATTCAATAAACAATGTAATTCTCAAGAAAAATAAAATAAAAGTTACCAAATAAGCTATTTTCCTTTGTTGGATTCAAGCAAGCCATATTAGTTGCTCCAGTTGAATATATTTCCAATTCCTCATTTGAAGTCCAAGCAACAAATACTTCTTGAATCATACCTACAAATAAGGCTCAACCAAAACATTATGGTACCCATTTCTTGGGTCCTTCATTGTTAATGAGCAAAGACTTTGGAACCCATTTCAAATTAGTTCTAAAATTACTAACATTCATTTTTGGCAAATAGCAAGTGTTAAATTTATGACCAAATTTTTTACATGAATAACATACAACATTGGGCAAGAAATTCTTTTTAACAAAATGATTTTGCACCTTATTTCTAATCAAGAAATTATTGTTAGGAGCATTTTTCAATTTAAAACAATTTGGTCTAATATGACCTTTTACTCCACAAAAATGACATGTAGGCATAAATTTTGATTTCACATGCAAATCTCTAGCATTTACATGATTATGCACAAGTTTAGCACTATGCATACATTTTAATTTTTCATGAACATGTTTAGGTACAAACTTTGAATTTTCATACAAAGGCCTAGCTTTTTCATGCTTATTCACAAAGTTCACATTATGAGCACATTTTGATCTAGCATGAAGTTGATTAGGCACATGATTTGATTTTCCATGAAAATGTTCAACATTTCCATATGTTTTAGCACAAATTTAGTTTCAACAAAATTAGACACATTGGGCAAAATATCTTTAGACATATAAGGGGTGGCTTTAACAAAAGTACTTTTAGCACTAGATGAAGGAATTTTATCAACATAGCCAAATCCCTTATTGTCATTAAAAGGTTTACCCATATCAATAATTTTATCCAATTTTTGTGCACCAATAGTCCATTTCTTTATGGACTCTTTTGCAATTTCAATCTCTTTATTAGCAAGCAATTCTTTTTCTTTAAGAAAATGCAAAAGATCATTTTTCTCATGACTATCACATTCAAGAAATTTAATCTTATCAACAAAAGAGACTTTCTCTTTTTCTAATGCTATATTGTTTGTTTCCAAATCAATAATTCTATTTTTCAAATTAACAATTTCATCATTTAATTCCAAAGAACAAGATTTAAATTTCTCATTTTCATTCCTCAAATCATTTAATTCAACATTCACTTCACATGATAAAGATTTGAGATCATCGTTCTCTTTTTCAAGAAAAGCAATTCTATCATTCAAGATATTTTTCTCATCACAACAAGAATCATGCAACAATACATTATTAGCTGCATTTTTCAAACATGCATTTTCATCTATCAAAGTTTTATTCTTAATAATTAAGACTTTATACTTCTTTGATAATTTCAAATATTTAGAGCTAACTTTTTCAAGATCACTTTGCATGCTTTCAAATGCATGCATCATATAGATCATCATAAGTTGGGAATTTTTGGATTACCTCATCCTCATCGCTTTCACTATCAAAATGAGCCATTAAGCACAAGAGAGCTCCATCACATTTCTCCATTTTCACTTCATGGATTTTTGCTTGATTTTGAGAATTATAATTCTCCTTCACATCAAATAAATCACTAGTAGTACAAGGAGAACTTTGTACACTATACATATTATCAAGGAAGTTCCAAATGTCATATGCATAATCAAAATGCAAAATGATATCACATGTTTTTCTATCCAATGAACAATATATGATATTTATGGCTTTAGCATTAAAAGTAAGCAACTCATTATTTAATTTCAATTTTGATAAATCATGCTCACAAACATACAAAATGTTAAAATCAATAACAAGCATAAACGTTTTCATTTTATTTCTCCAAACATCATAATTTCTAATACCATCAAAGAAAGGGGGCCTATCAACACATTGACCTTCTAAAGTTGCCATAGCTCTAGCAATTAAGCTTTCAAAATAATTTTTCAAAATATTAATGAGTTACTTTATATATCAAAATAATATTTGAAAAATGATTTATGTAGAAGAGTAACCTGGCTTTGATACCAATTGTAGGACCGGTATGGCAACCCTAGAGGGGGGTGAATAGGGTTTTATTAAGCTAATTAAAACTTTTTACTAATGTGGGTCCAATTAAACAAATTAATACACTTTATACTAACAAGTAATTTAAACAAGAATTTCATGCAAATAAATTCAACCCAAAGTAATCAAGAAATTAAAAGTAATACTTTGAAGCACCCTATTTAATTCTAATAATAAGACTGGTAAAGATATGCAAATTTAAGAACTACCAATCAAAGTAAACAAATATGACCAATTAATTTCAAGGAATAAAAATTGCAATTAATTTCAAACAATAAACTATAATAGCAAATTAATTACAAAATTAAATAGGAGAGGGATAGAGAAAATGACATCGAAAATTTATAGTGGTTTGGCACAACCGGCCTACATCCACTCCCCAAGCTCCTCTTGGGTATGTCACTAGAAACCTTGACTCTTTCCACAGCTTAGAGTCGAACCGCTACAATGTTCCTTTTTCGGGCGCAAGAACAAACCCGATCCTTTCCGCGGTTGAGGATCAAACCGTTACAACAACTCTTTTTCTGGGATCAAGAGCAACCCTTACAAAAGTTTAGAAATGAAGAACAAGATGAGGAAAACTCTCTCAAAGAGTAGATTTACAAATTTGTAGCACTCAACAATTCAATCCTCACAATACAATAAATCTTTTTCAAGAATTAGATGAAAAAAATAAAATTGAAGCTTGAAGAGAGAGAAATAATGGAAGCTTAATGAATTATGGAGGATTGTAAAAAGATGTCAAATTGTTGTTTTAATTTTGGAGAAAATGAAGTGTTTAAAAAGAGAAAAGTTGTTTTAAACCACATTAAATTTGGACCATTAGATGTTAGTAAAAGAAAATTGAATGGTTGAGATTTAAACTCAACTAGCCGTTAGACACACAAATTTATAATATAAAATTCATTTTCTTCTGAAGGCAACTAGTCGTTAGACACAAACATATATAATAATATTAAATTTATTTTCTTTTTAAATTCAATTTTGTTTTTAAAATCATTCTTTTTAAAACCAACAAAAATCAAAAGCTCCATGTGTCACTTATCTATTGCTCCACTTGTCATCCTCTAGTAGGTCCACTTTGATGATTTGGCCGCCACGTCATGGACATCGGGTATTTTCGGTTAAGCTTGTTTCGGCTATATCTTCTTCGTTTGAACTCCGATTTGAGTGATTCAAATTGCGTTGGAACCGTTGTTCCAAGCTCTACACAATAGACACTTCAAAAACACTCAAATTATTAATAAATAAAAGCAGATTTGTTATCATCAAAATATTAATTAATTAATTAATTAATCAATTAAAATTAATTAATTTGAGATTAAGGGCCAAAAAGCCAACAGAATTAACAATACTCGCATTAAGCTTAAGGGTTCCATTGTTTAGTTAAGTCAATTGAGGCAGTTAAGTCAATTGGAAATAGCCTAATTAACTAACCAAGTTATTTTTAAATCTAGATTGAACATGCATTTTAAGGTCCATGGATAGCCTGTATTCCTTAGCATATATACAATCAACCTTTGCTACTTGTGATCTAAGCTAGATGAACATATTAGAAAAATGTGCAAGCCAAATCCTAGCTAAGATATATATTCATGTAGGGGCGTCAATCCATTCATAAACATATACCTAAATAAAACAAGATTCAAAGAACATAAATTAAGATGCATTTAGTTCAAATAAGAGAAATCTTACAAAAATCACATTAGGTCCTTGTTCCCAGAAACTAGAACAACTAACTAACCTCAACAATCCATAGACAAGATGTAGAACCCAAAAATAAAAGAATTCTAAAGGTAAAATATCAGGAATAATGAAGAAGAAGAATTTATAGTTTTCTCCTCGGCCTCCATCATTTTCAACTTTCCTTCAACCCTAAAAAAGAAGATATATAAAGAAATTAGGATAATGTCACGACGCTCTAAGCCTTAATCATAAGGCCATGTTGCATCGCCTAGTCCAACATCTTCCGTTAAGCACACTACTGGAAATGGCACCGCGTGTGGTGCCGACCAGCACCGAGCCTCCTTGGGGCAAATGTATCTTTTTGCGTCCCTTAAAGCTTTTTATGCCTCGTATGACTCCTAATAGCTCCAAATTAACCCTGGATGGCATGCAATGCTATGAAATGAATGGTTTGCTTGAGAATCTACAAATATATACAATTAAGCATATTAAATATAACAAGCAAGTGAGATTAGAGGTACTAAATTAGCTATTTTCTAGAGCTAACATTTCACTTCCTCAAATTAAGCGTATACATTTAATAGAGAGAATCAGAGGATCAAGTAATAGAAAAGAACTACATTCACATAAATCAACATAAACACAAGTTCAACTCCAAGAAATACGTTTCTAAAAAAACCTCGTGCGAACAGATGAAACTAACTAAAAACCCACTTAAAGAAAAATAAAATCAAGGTTGTTCATTTAGAATGAGTTTAGTATGCTTTTTATTTCTTTTTTAATTTTTAATTGAAATAAGGTTTTCTAAAGTCTTTTTTCAGAAGAAAGCCAACTAATTCTTCGTCTAAAAATCCTTTTAAGTGCATTTTTCATCTATCTTTTTTTAAAAAAATTCAACTATTAGAGAGATTTAAAAGTGTTATTCAGTTGTATTAAAGAAGAAGTGCATTTAGCTAGCTAGAAACATTATTTAAATTTGAAAAAAAAATCAATTTATACCCTATACTCTGAAAGTCGTTATAATACATAGAGAACTAATTAGGATTATGTTTTAAACTTGTTAATGTATAAGCTTTCTATGTTTATAAAATTTCTTCAAATTCAAGATTAACACATAATATTAGACAAATTTTGCTTATCTTAATAGTATTGACTTTTCATTGGTATGAATAGTTTTTAATCTTCTTGTTTTCCACTAATAATCACAATTTTATTTAGGTGAAATTGAGCTAATTTTATAGAGAATAAAGTGAATTTTAAGATAATCACCGTTTTTAACTATTCACGAAGTGTCTAAATTGATTCACTTATGAAAATGTGATTTAAATCGATACAATTATTATTAGTTCGAGTTTTTAATTTGATACAACCTCTAAATAATTAGTATAAGGATATAAATTGATTTTATTCCTTTAAAATCTTAACCAAACACTACCAATGATATATTATATCAATAGCATATTTGACTTTATGTTTGGTGTATCAATCAACTAATATACTTTATATTTGGTATACCAGTTGATTGATATACCAAATATAAAGTATATAAGTTATGTAGTTGATATACCAAATTTAACAATCAACAATCAACAAGCACTCATGCATTTGTTATTATTTGTAGACTAAACTTTAATTGTATTCATCAACTTATTAAGTTATGTAATTGATATACTAAAATTGACAAGCTATTGATACACCAATATTATGTATACTTGAAATTGAGTTTTGAACGAGTGTTAATATACTGTTGATATACTTGAACAAATGAATTTCTAAGAAGTATTGATGTACTAATGAAATATACCAATGTCATACTTGAAATGAATTTAGAATGAATGTTGATACTAATAATATATATGAAAATAGTTTTTAATGAGTATTGATACACTAATGTTACTTTAAATGAATTTTGAATGAGCACTAATAAACTAGAGATTCACTAATAGTATACTTGAAATTGCACTTCGAATAAGAATTAATATATATTATTGATACTATTTTCAATATATATATATATTACTAATACAATAGAAGTATATTTGAATTATATTTTGAATGAGTATTGATATACTATTATACACAAAATTTATGCTTGAAATGAATTTAGAATGAGTATTGATAATTGATATACTACTGATACACTAATGATATACCTGAAATAATTTTAAATTACCATATACTGAAGTACTATTGCTACATACCAATGTCATATTTAAAATGAATTTTGAATGATTGGTGATAACCTACTAATACATCAATGTAATACTTAAGTATTGCATTTCAAATGAATGATAATTAACCATTGATATACTGATATTATATACCTTAGTTGCGTTTTGAATTTGTACTAATATACAATTGGATACCAATGTTATACTTTAAGTATTTCATTTTGATTGACTGGTATATCAACAATATCATTGATATATTTTTCTCTCTAAATTTAGTATACCAGTCAACTTGTATATGAAATACGAAGTATCAACTTATATGCCATCAACATCATATCAAAATTTTGAAAACATAACAGATTAAGTGATATACTTTAAGTTTTGATATATCTACTAATTCAATTAATAAAATTAAGATTCAACATCAGAATCAGATAAAAAATTTGAAAACATTATACAACTAATACAAAAATCTAAATGAGACCATCGAAATCAAATTAATCAAATGAAAACAACTCTATAGTAAAATGAAAAAAATATAAAAAACTACTATAATTGAATAAACAATATCCACCATAACACAATTAAAACTATGATATATCAGTTATATACTTCGTATAAAATATATTAGTTGATTGATATATCAATTATAAAATATATCAGTTCACTGATATACCAAATACAAATGAGAAAGAAAAAATTGAATAGTAAAAAAAAAAATATATTTAAGAACCGTGGTATATTACTAATTTATTGCTAGATTTACAAATATCCCTATATTTATTTTATTTTATTTTTGTTGCCTTGCAATTTTCCAAAAAACGCCTAAGTTCTTGATTGTGGCGCAATATGGTTATGATGTGAAACCACTAACAACTTTGACAAATTCTTGAACATAGTGATTTATTTATTTAAATAAAGTTCTTTTGAGCTGTCACCAATTATTGTTTGATAGTCATTGTCCAACTTTTCTTTAAGCAAAAGTTGGAAAAATAATCATATTTTAGATTTTGAAGCCTTAACTATTTTTTATTTTTTTCCAAAAAAAAATTAAAAGTAGGACTGTTTTCAAATATAGAAAAATAGGTCAAAATATTTATAAATATATAAAAATTTCATCGTCTATCAGCGATGACCGTGATAAACTTCTATCACTAAGCTATAGATCTTCTATACTTGTAAATAATATGATATTTTTTCCATTTATAATAAGTTCTCTTAAGAGTATACTATTATCATTAAATACTTTATAAATAAATTGTATTTAAAACTATTATGACCAATATTGTTCACATGACTAAATCATAAAAAGGAGATTTAGCTCATAGTAGATAAAGAAATCAACTTTCTTTAAATAAAATATGAAAAATAAAAGACTAAAAGAAAACTATTAACACACTTGTGAACAAGAGTAAACCGAAAGGAATAGTATTTAAGAGGGTATTTGGGACTGAGTTGATTATTACAACTCATTATAGTAAGTAGTTATTATAGTCAGTGGCTATAATAGTTTGTAGGTGAAAATAATCTGTATTTAAAGATGTCCACTTTTTCTATCGGGATGAGGTCCGGTAGGACCCACCCCAAACTGGGCGGGGAATGAGGAAGGAAGTGAGGGAAAAAAAATCACCGAAAGCTAACTGGGAATGGGGACGGTGAATGCATTCCCCTTCCCCGCCCCGTTCCTCGTCCTCGCTTCGTTAGACTTTTTTCTTATGTTTATTATAATTATTTTATGTTGTGTTGTTTATTTTTATTATATAAATTTAATATTTAATTTTTAAGATTTATTGTTTAATTGTCAAAATAGCGAATATGTTTGAGTCAGTGTAAAAGAAAAAAAAAAGATATGTCTGAATTCTAATAAGTTTAGATTATATATAGAATAATTTGATAGATAATTATTTCCTTCAACTTGAAAATTTTGAGTAATTTCTCTTTAAATTCTAATTGTCTATGTAGAACTAATCATATAAAAGTTAACCATTTAATTAAAGCTTTTTCATAATAATGTTTTATGTAATTGATTTTTTTTTATAAAAAAATTAAACGGGAAAAAATTCCCCTTGGGAAACCTGATCCCTGCAAATTTCTCATGGGAAATCGCCGCTCCGATCCGGGTTAAAAATTTGGCAGGGACGGGGAATGAAATGGGAAATGGGGAATGGGGAAGCTATCCCCAGTCCTGTCCCGCCTCATGGACATCTCTATCTGTGTTTGGGGTGTAGACTATTTTAGTTTGTGTTGTAATAGTTTATGATTGAGGTGCAAACTATTTGAGTCTGAATAGGAAATAGTAAACACTGTGACAAATAGTAAACATTATAACAAAGATGGATATGAAATAGTAATAATGTAGTTAATTATAGGTTAATAATAGTTGAAAACATCAACTATTATAATTGGAGCTCCAAACATGGAGTAGACTATAATAGTCCAGTCCACCCACTCAAAGTTGGGGGCCCCAAACACTCCCTAAAGAAGTTTAATATGGGGAAATGTGCAAATATAAAAATCAAACCCAAAGTATTAGCAAATTTAATACAATACAAAAGAATTTGCAAATATAGCAAAATTTAGATAAGTTCTTAGAGTGTATTAGTGATAGATCATTTCGTTAATAAGAGTCTATCAACGATAGAATCTATCACATATAGATTTTGCTGTATTTGCAATTTTTTTTTTAAAATATTACTATACACTTAATTATTATTCCTAAAAGATGGATTTTGTCGACTTAAAAAATTCAATATTTAGAATTGCTAGTTATATGTGGCTTTAATAAATACAAGTTGTTTTCTAAATTTGTTGAACAAATCACAACACTATTTCTCAAAATAAACATTTTATTATGGAAAAAATGAAGCTGAAAGAGATTGTTCAAGTAGACAAGAAACTGAAATTAAGTTCCTCTTAGTATTAGGAACTATATATACATTTTCTAACAAAATGAAACATTTCTTGTAAAAAATAACTTCATGTTGCCCACAACAATAGCAGAGACAACTTCCCTAGTTCTGACTCATAGAGTCATCTCTTCAGCCTCCAGCTGTCTCTAGGAACTAATTACTTGTAAAGAACAACAAACGTAGTTAGTGGTGTAGGGATTAAAGCCCTAGTATAGTGGAAGAATTTAGGACCAAACTCAAATTTTAATTAAGAATTTGAAATACCAGTACATTGGAAATACAGAAATACAAAATTCTAGGTTAAACATGCTTTTCTAAAATTACAGAGAAGAAGAATTCTTACTCTCTTTGATGATTCTGGATGGATATCAATTCTTCTTTGGGATTGATCACACAGAACTGTTCTATGAAGCCAACACAACCATGGACTTACCTACCTATTCTCTGAGTGAATGAGATGGAAGTTTGTCAAACCAAGTCTTGAATAGGGATTAAATCACAAGAACTTTGTGATGTTACAGAGAGAAGAGAATTTTCTTTTTGGCAGAATCTTTTTGTCTCACTCTTACATATATCTTCCCAATCTTCTTTTGTAGGTCTATTTACCGTGAAGAGAGAAATATTTTACAACGTGGAATGAGACCTACGTTTAGGTAACCTCTAGATAACTCCCACGTTTTTTAGTTATATTTTAATTATTTATATTTATTTTAACAATTAAATTAAATAATAAATAATTTAATTAATTTAATATAATATATATCAATTAATTAAATCCAATTTAATTAATAATAACATTTAAATCATATTTAAATGAATATCTCTCACATAAGCTATAGTTTCAATTCAATTAATTTAATTAAATTGAATTAAATTAAATAACCAATTAATTCTTTAATTAATTAATTATCAAATTAAATATTAATATTTAATTTGAGGAAATTTTTCACAGATAGAAAAAAAGTCAAACTATTTACAGAAAATAGCAAAAAAAAAAAAAAACATTGATAGACTTCTATCAGCATCTATCAGTGATAGACTTCTATCATTTCTATCACTCATAGACCCTAATAGACTTCTATCAGCGTCTATCACAACTATCTAAAAATTTTGCTATTTAATGTAAATAGTTTCCTTATTTTTCTATTTTTAAAAATTCCCCTTAATTTAACCTACATTCGAATCATATTCAATTATATTTGTCTCATAAACTATAGTTTTGATGTGCATCTAACCGCATTAATTTTAACCTTTAGTTTTAATATGAATCCAATTCATATTAATATTTGAACTACTTCAAATATTTAATTCTCTCATAAATTAATTTTGAACCATATCCAAAAGTATAATATAAAGTTTGATTAAAATATAAAATTCTACATTATCACTATACATTATATTATTTCCCTAATTGAATTTGAACATTTTAATTTCAATTCAAGACATAATTACATCAATACTCTTTACGAGCTAGGAAGAAGACCTAATGGACCAACAAGTGAGAAGCTCCAACGATATGAGATTAATTGGCTAAACTCATTAACCACATTAATCAATATTCGTTAACTGTGGGTACACTCCACTAAAAATCTATAGTTGCACTCTTCTCACTGCAGATATATTTCTGTATCCATAGATATAGACCAATAACAGCAAATTAGTCTTTCACAAAGTGTTCGTAATACTAGCTAGGTCAAATTACCGTTTTACCCATGGGCTACTTCTAAATCCTTAAGTACCAATGCTCCTCTAATGAACAACCTTTTTATGGTCCAACCATTAAACAGAAACCCTCTTGGGCCAGTAAGAGGGTAGACCCTTTGTTCAAGTCTCGGAGACATCACTTAAGGGAACACTCATCTACTTATCCTAAAGTCAGAAAGGAGTGAAATCCATCTTGTATAATTATGTTCCTAGCTCCTCACTTGGTCTTGTCCCCAAAATGGTAGACATATTGAATCGGCAAACCGACCACTCTTACCCATACAAATCAAAGGACAATTCTTCGTGAACAGGAGTTCATATTATACTTAGGATTAAGACTAAGTTGCCTAGGTTATCCTATTGAAATAGAAACCTACCTAGTTGATGAAGTTACATCTAATGATTAATATTTTGTGGTCCGATCTTATGCAAACTCATTGTATAGGTATACCCCCACTCGCATGTCACCTGCATGAACGCGTTGGACCATTTTGTTTATATCAAATACAAAGTGTATTATTGGGTATAAAGTATGCCCTAGTTTATTGTATTTAAATATATTACTGTATTGTAATTCTTATCTTTACTGTATTTTTTAAGACAAGTGGGAGATTGTTGGGATTTATGTCCTAAATCTCGTGGTTTGTAATAAATAAATAAATATTCATTTATTTCAATAAAATAAAGAGTTATCTTATTCAAACTAGTCTTGTGTAACTCAATCCAATAAACTAAGATCCAAGGTTATTTAATGTAACTTGAACAATATGTGTTAGACATCCAAGTGGATCATGTTCAAGTGATAACTTAAAAGGTCTGCAGTATATGGATAAGGTTGGGTGTCTTATCCTGGTGACACTGCGGATACGACCCACTTTGTAAATGTTACAAGAGTTGTAACTGTTACGAACGATTGATCCAAATTGTTCATGTGGAGACATGCGAGTGGAGGTAATTTGTATAAGACCGGACCGAAAAATGATTAATCTCTCTTTATAACACCGTTAACTGAAGAGATTAACATTTCATAGGATAACCGTGTAACTCGATCTCAATCCTGAATGAGTTATAGACTCCTGTCTATGAGGATAGTCCTTTGACTTGTATGGGTGAGAGTGGCTCGTGTTGCCGACTCAATATACCTACCATCGTAGGAACTTGTTCAAGTAGGGAGCTGGAAACATAGCTACAAAAGATGGAGTTCACTCCTTCCTGCCTTTAGAGTAAGTAGATGAATTGCTCTCTTAAGGGCTGATTTCGGGTCTTGAATAATGAGGCCCCACCCTCTCACTGGCCCGAGAGAGATTTAGTTTATAATTGGACTATAAATTGATTGTTCATTAGAGGGATCAATAGTACTTAAAGAATAAGAGGTAATTACAGGGATAAAACGATAATTTTGACCCAACTATATTTACGAGCAATTCGTGAAAAGTCGACTTAATAATAACGGTTATATCTATGGACACAGAAATATATCTATAGCGCGAAGAGTGCAAATGTGGGTCTTTAGTGAAATGAACCACCGTTAATGAATGTTGATTAATTTAATTAAAGAGTTTAATTTATTAATCTTGAATCATTGGAGCTTCTAATCTGTGGTCCATTAGGTCCCATACTAGCTCACTAAGGGTAAAACAAGGATTAATTAGTTTTGGATAAAATTTGAATTGTTCAAATTATATAAGGGAAAGTGCATTAATTGTATTAGATACAATTAATATAATGTATATAGATACATTATAATATAAAGTTAATTTTGAATTAGATTCAAAATTGAACTTTATAATATGAGTGTATTAATCTTTGAATGATATTCAAACATTAAATTAATATGAATAAGAATCATATTGTAAGAGAATTAAATGTTAATTATATAAGATACAATTAATATAATGTATATAGATATATGGTATTATAAAGTTAATTTTGAATCAGATTCAAAATTAAACTATATGAGAGAATAATATATTTGAATAAGATTTAAATATTAAGTAATATGAATGAGATTCATATTTAAAGTATAGGCTATGAGAGGAAAATACAATTGAATATGATTCAAATGTAATATTAATTAAATACATGATAGGGAAATTACTATAAATAGAAAAAATATCAAACTATTTACAAATATAGAAATTTTTTACTGTCTATCAGTGATAGACCGCGATAGAATTCTATCGTTTTCTATCGCTCAAGCAAATAAATTCTATCGCTTGAGTGATAGAAAGCGATAGAGTTCTATCGCGTTCTATCAATGATAGACTGTAAAATTTTTCTATATTTGTAAATAGTTTTGCTCATTTTTCTATATTTGAAAAGAGCCCTATATGATATTTAATTAATTTATATTAATTAATTAGATTAATTAATATTTATTTAATTAAATTAAATTAAATTTTTATTTAATTTAGTTAAATTTTTTAACTCCCATGGTTAAGGGGAGATAAAGTTTAGTTAAGGGAAGTTATTTTAACTTCCCATTCTCTCTAATGCACATACAAAATAACGTATTACGTAGTGGGAAGTTTTGTTTTTCATCAATTCTCTCTCAATTCCCTCTAAACTCTCAACAGAGAAACATCAGAGAAAAGAAATTTTTTCTTTGTAACTTCTACTTCCCTGAGATTCCAAAAAGGTTCCCACATCACCCAACCCTTTCTGGAGAATAGCGGGGAAGACCCTTTGGTGTGCTCTATTCAAATCCAAAGTAGAATTGCTGAGATCGTGATCACAACGTGGATTAGGAAAATAATTGAAGAGGTTGTCTTTAAAAGTATCTTCTTGTCCCCCTAAATTCTTCTGTAAAAAGCATGCTGTAAAATCTATGTTTGTTCTTGTTTGCTGTTTTATGGTTTTCCAAATCGAATTACAATGGCACTGGCGTTCACACGCTTCCGCATTGGGATTCGATCCCTTCAAGCCATATTTATAGTGTCACTAAGATAAGGTACCCAGCCTTATCCCTACACTATAGACCCTTTAGGCTGCATCTTGATCATTGATCCCCGTATGTCTCTACATACTATTCAAGACTCATAAGACAACTTAGAATGCTAGTTTATTGGATTTTAGGGTTATTAAGACAAAGCAGATACAACACAATCAATAATTTTTATTAAAAAAAAAACATCAATAACTCTTTATTAATGACGATCAAATAATTACAATTACTATCTACGAGTTTTAGGGTGTAAAACCTAACAAATGGTCCCTGAATCAATTATTCAGGCAAAATCATCATTCTCCACTAAACATGTTTCCAGGCAAATGACCTTATTTGGCTTTCTTCTTCTCATCCAAGTACTTCAGGCAATTCCTCTTTTAGTGCCCGTCTTCGTTGCAGTGGAAACACTTTCCCTTCGCAGCGGTCTTGACCTTCTAGGCGGCAACAGGGGTAGCTTTATTTCCCTTTCCACTCTTCTTCCTCTTCTAGTTTTTAGTATCAGAGGAAGAGACCCCAGACTTAGTCCTAGAGGTCGAACCTTTGTGAAAATTCTTGTTTGAGGTGACAACATTTGCCTCCTCTTCCGGTCCCTTGATTTTCATCAGATATTGATAAGTCTGGAGTTCATTGAGAAGGGTGGTAGGGTTGTAGTCAATTTTGTTCATAATAACATTGCTACGAAACTGAAAGAAACTCTTCACAAGAGTCTTCAGAATAAAGCTAACTTGACTCGCTTCATTAATGACAATCCCATTCATCTCAACCACGTTGCAGTGGATCATCATGTCAATAATATGTTCCCAAACAGAATTTCCCTCCTTCATTCATGCATTGAAGATGAATTTGAGAGCATCATGCTTGATTTGTGCGGACTTTTGTCCAAACATATCACGCAATGAATCTATGATCTGGCATGCAATGATCATGCTCTCATGCTTGTTGGCAAAAATATCAGTTATGCTGGCGAAGATGTAGACTCAAGCCTTGTCATTGGCCTTCGTCCACCTGTTGTAAGCATCACAAACATTTCATGATGCATTCAAGCTTGGGACCTGAGGACACTCCTTAGTTAAGACGAATTTCAAGTCATCTACCACTAAGAATATTGTGTTCAGGTTGTTTTTCCAAGTCGTGTAGTTTCCGCTAATAAGTTTTTCAGTGGAAAATAAAGAAATAATAGAGGTAGACATATTACTGAAACAAACAAATTTATTTATATTAGATTATTGCATAACTCTTTATAAACCCAATCATGTTTTAGCAAAAAACTAATAATGAACCCTAATATCACTTATTTTGCAATGATACTTTAGTGATTTAGAATAACTGCCACCGAAGGGTAGTCAGACACTCCTTCACTGAATTGAGACACTCTCAACCAACCATTACACCAGAATAATTCTTATTCCTATAACGATTAGCTACCATTTATTCGGTAAAAAAACCATTAACTTGCTTAGCTTATTAATTTCTTGTAAGTGTGACCCTCTATTTTATATCCTATAGTATCACCTGAATAATCCCGCCAAAGGGAAGGATAACAATGGTGCAAAAACTATAGCGATCCTATCTATTTCTGGAGTTCACCATATATTGATTCCATGCAAATACCTTCCAAAGGGCGGACACTTTTAGGGTGCCACGAGGCTGAACATGAAATTTCACGTTGAGACCACAGGATATGTTGATACATGTCCTTCTTCCTTACTATAAATACTTTCTCCATTCACCTTGATTTTGACCCATGCATACCTTCCAAAGGGATGACACTTCCACGGTGTCACAAGGCCGAGCATGAGTCTCAAGGTGTGAACTTAACCAGAGAGCGTGAGAGAAAAATGACAAATCATATATATCTTTTTCTCCCACTAAGTATATTAAAACCTAGGATTTATTGCTTAGGTAAGTTCGACTAATTAATTTATTTAAGTTTTATTAATTTCTCAACATAACACTTATGGATAGTTGATAGCTCTCCAAATGTCCCTAGGGAAAAGAAATGCCAATTAATTTTCTGTCATGTAGGTGCCCTAGTCGAAGCTTTATCTCCCAATAGTTTAGATAAGCTTGATAACCGGTGCTTGAGCCAAAAGTAGGGGGAAGATGGATAGAGGATGCCATAAGTCATCCCGGGTCTCTAAAGTTTCCTTAGGTTGGTTTCATTCACACACACATGTAAGGAAGCATAGTTAAAATTTTGAAAATCTCAGCAACTTGCAAATTTCTCATTTTTAAGCTTTGTAGCATATTTAGCATTGAGGCTTGAGTTGAGCTTTCATGTAGAATTATCTATATTGTTTGCTAGCATGTTTTGTTTGTTCTCTTGCTCGAGGATTAACAAGGTTTAGGTTGGGGGTGTTTGATAGCTCTCCAAATGATTTATCTTCCTCGGTCTATACCATGCTAGTTCTAGGTTACTTAACGCTTATTTTAGTGTTTAGACATGTTATCGAGCATACAGAGCCTTTTGGATGGTTTAGATGCATTTTGGGCTTAAACGGAATGTTTAACAGCACATGGGAGGCAAAACGAGCATATTTGGCCAAGGCAAAGCAAGCGCCACAACGCTTTAAGGCAGTAGCTGTATGTTTGGCATGTTGGGTTTTATGCCCTAAAACTCGTAGATAGTAAATGTATTATTTTGACCGTCATTAATAAAATATTATTAATTATTATTCAATAAGTGTTATTGATTATATTGCTTTTATCTTGTATTATTAACCCTAAAATTCAATAAACTAACATCCTAGGTTGTCTTATGAGTCTTGAACATTATGTAAATAGACATATGGGGATCAATGTTCAAGATACAACCTAAAAGGTCTATAGTATAGGGATAAGGTTAGGTACCTTATCCTAGTGACACTATGGATACGACCCACTTTGTATTTGATACAAGTGCAATGATTCAACGCGTTCGTATAGAAGACATGTGAGTGGGGGTATCCTATGCAATGAGTTTGCATAAAATTGGACCACAAAATAGTAACCACTAGATGTAACTCCGTTGACTAGTGAGGTTTCTATTTCAATAGGATGACCTAGGCAACTTAGTCTTAATCTTGAGTATATTATTAACTCCTGTTCACGAGAGATTGTTTTTTGATTTGTATGGATGAGAGTGGATGGTTTGCCAACTCAATATGCCTACCATTTTGGGGACAAGACCGAGAGGGGAGCTAGGAACATAATTATACAAAGTGAATTTCACTCCTTCCCGACCTTAGGCTAAGTAGATGAGTGTTCCCTTGAGTGGTGTCTCCGAGACTTGAACAAAGGGCCCTACCCTCTCACTGGCCCAAGAGGGGTTTCTATTTAATGGTTGGACTATAAACAGGTTGTTCATTAGAGAAGCACTAGTACTTAAGGATTTTAAGTAACCTAGGGGTAAAACGGTAAGTTGACCTAGCTGGTGTTACAAACACTTGTGAAGGACTAATTTGTTGTTATTGGTCTATATCCACGGACACAGAAATATATCTGCAGTGAGAAGAGTGCAACTGTGGATCTTTAATGGAGTGCACCCACAGTTGACGAATATTTGTTAAAGTGGTTAATGAGTTTAGCCTTAATCTCATATCGTTGAGGCTTCTCATTTGTAGGTCCATTAGGTGCCCTTCCTAACTTATAAAGAATATTGAGGTAATTAAGTCTTGTATGAAATTTGAAAATGTTCAAATTCACTTTGAGAAATAGTATAATGTATAATGATACATTATACTATAAAGTTTATTTAATATATTGAACTTTACAGTATAAATTTAATTTTGGATATGATTCAAAATTAATTTACAAGAGAATTAAATATTGGAAATAGTTCAAATATTAATTTAATATGAATTATATTTATATTAAAACTATATGTTAAAATTAATGCGCATGAGATGCACATTAAAACTATAGGTTATGAGAGAAATACATTTGAATTTGATTCAAATGCAAGTTAAATTAAATATTTGATATTTAATTTGGTTATTTAATTTAATTAAATTAATTGAATTAAAACTATAGGATATGTGAAAGATGTTCATTTAAATATGATTTAATTAATTAATTAAATTAGTTTTTATTTATTTATTTTAATTCATTATATTAATTAAATAAAAGATAACTCCCACGTATGGGAGTTATCACAATAGTGGAAAACTTCCACGATCTCCTCCATCTCTCTCTCATCCTTAATAAAATCTACAAAGGAGAAGAAAATAGAGATACGTAATTTTTAACAGAAAGGTTCTGTGGAGAATTGTTCTCTATTCTTCTCTTTTTCACTCTCAATTTCTTATTCTTTTTTTTAAGTTCTGGTTCCCACAAGCCAACAGCTCAATTATTCAGAGAATAAGGAGGTTTCCTCTTGGTGGTGTTCGACTACAATCCAAAAGGTTAATATTCTCAATTAGAAATCATGCTTAATCTATGATTTAATTTTACAGTAGGTTGTTTAATTTACCACTGTATTTTGCCAATGTAATGGTTTTTTTTGTCTTTCTAAATTAATTTTGAGTTTGGTTTTGTACTATTTCCACTGCGCTAGGACTTTTACCCCTGCAATTGGTATCAGAGCAGGTTGATAATTAATTTAGAATTTCAAAATTTGCATTGGTTTGGTGAGATTAATTGCATTATGAATGTGGTTTGCAATTGAATGTTTATAATAATTTTGGCCTTAGATTTACAATTTTTTATATGATTAAATGTAAAAGCCCCTGCATTTTTTGGGTATTTTATTGTAAATCATTCCTTTGTAAGTCCATGTCTAGATCGGGGACGTTTTGCTATGAAAAATGACACCAATTTTACCCAAAATGGATGATCGGAGGCTGAGATATCGAATTTTTTTGTCACTGTAGGGAAGAAAAAAAAGCTTGCGGTGCGCACCTGGGAAGAAGAAGAGGGCTAACGTCACGTTAACATCAGCAACGCACTGAAGGAGGAGATGATTGATGTCAGTGTCAAGAAGTTGGCTCGGGCGAGCCGACTCGCACTGGTTCACGCCAGCTCAAGTTGGTTCAAGCTGGTTCGAGCCGATTCAGCCAGTTCAAGCTTGTTTCTTCGCTTTTGGTCTAGTTTGCCTGCAGTTCATCTGGTTTTGGTTCGGTTCTCTCCTATTTCAGCTTGGTTCACGATTTTAGGACCCGGTTCGAAGCAATTCGAGGGGTTTTAGTCCGATTTTGGAGCAGCAGAAGCTTATTTTTAGGATTTTTTTAGCATAAATTAATGTAATTTATTGCTTTATCTTATCTTAGGGGCCAAATTACCGGTTCATTTGCGATTTAAATGCTTGATGGATGTCATTTAGATAATTTCTACCATAGGTTAAGCATGTTCATGCATTTTAGTATGTTATAAGAGTTATAATGTATGGTTTTAATGCATGATTTAAAATTTCATGAGTTATTTAATATATGTGATGTATTAAATATATGAAATTGGAAAAGTATGATGCATGACATTAAATTAGTTAAATACAAGTGTTATATTTATTTAATGTGATGCATATGCTCGGTTTATTTTCATGATAATTATAAATGTTATAATTTTATATGAAAATAAAATTGCATTGAGCATGATACTTCCATAGCTTAATATAAAAGTTATATTAATGTTATGAATTGCATGTAATATGGTTTTCTAATTAATTAAAATTTGATTATTAATTAATTAAAGGACTCTTTTCAAATATAGAAAAATGAGCTAAACTATTTACAAATATAGAAAATTTTACAGTCTATCAGTGATAGACTGCGATAGAATTCATTTGCTTGAGCGATAGAAAGCGATAGAATTCTATCGCGGTCAATCATTGATAGACAGTTAAATTTTTTTATATTTGTAAATAGTTTGATATTTTTTTGTTTATAGAATTCTATCGCGGTCAACCACAATATGCATGATTATAGAACTAATTAATTAATTTATAATAATTATAAAATTAAATATTAGAAACTATCAACCTATAATAAAGAGTTGCATGCAAACATCGGATCTTAGAAAATTAGTTTTAAATTGTTTAAAATTAATTTAGACCTAAGATCACTTTCTTTTAAAACTAATTAAAATTTTAAGTTTTACTTTCTTTTAAAATATTTTTAATTTTGAATAAGTAGGACAAATCAGATTTAGGTTATAAGAAAATTCTACTAGTTTAGTTCTATCAAGATTGAGGTATTTAAGCTGACGGTTTACGGAACACCTCTTAACTGGGAACTGAATCAGAATCTGAGTTGAATAAACCTAAGTCCTATTAGCATGCAATCTCACTAGGTTAATCAAATGGTTTAATTAACCTAGAACTTTAGTGTAAAGACCTTTTTATAAGAGTTATAATAGGCATAGACATAGATGGATTTATTAGTCGAAATTTAACTATGTATAATAAAACCCTAAAATCGGTAGAATGTTTTAGTGGGAGAAAAATGGTATATATGATATATCAATATTTAGCTCTCACGTCCCTAAGAGTTCACACCGTGTGATCCATGCTCGGCTTTGTGTCGCCCTGGGCGTGGCCTCCCTTCAGAAAGTATTTGCATAGGTCAATACCAAGGTGAATAGGAAAAATGTTCATAGTAAATGGGAGAAGGACACATGTCAACGTATTCTATGGTCTCCTTCATTAGGTTGCATCGTGAGATTCCTATGATCTGCCTGCGTGTCGTCCTAGAGCGACCACCCCTTTGGAGGGCCTGATCATAGGATTTGGAACATTGTAAACTCCAGTAATGGATAGGGTTTCTTATGTTAATATTCAACAGTAGTCTTTCTTAATGGTAGCCTGTTGAAGCATACCTCTAGGATCCAAAAATGATAGGGTTACACTCATGGGGTGCATTAAGCTAGTTAATGAATTTTCGACCAAACTAACGGTAGCTAAGAGCTATAGGAATAAGAGTTATTCTGAAATTAGTAATTAGCTGAGATTGTCTCAGTTCAGGGGAGGGGTAGCTGATCACCCTTCGGTGGCTGTTGCTCAAAACCCCTGAATCTCATTGCAAAAACTTTTAGAAAAGAGAGTTTATTATTATTATTATTATTATTATTATTATTATATATATATATAATTAAATAAATAATAAAATTAATTAATTCTTTTAATTAATTAATTTGATAATAATAATTAATTAATCATAAATCAAATGCACATTTCTCTCATATACTATATAGTTTTAATATGAATCACATTCACATATATTTTACTATATAGTTTCAATATGAATCTAATTCACATTATGAATCTTATTCATATATTATTCTCTCTTATTATATAGTTTAATTATAAATCAGATTTATAACCAACTATACATTTTAATATATCAATATACATTATAATATACTGTATATTAATTTTTATTAATATTAAATTCCCTAAATAATTTAAACAATTCAAATTATTCCACAAAATAATTGAATCTTATTTTACCTTTAGTGAGCTAGCAAGGGGACCTAATAGACCTATAGATTAGAAGCTCCAATGATTCGAAATTAGATTAATTAAACTCTTTAATTAATAAAATCAACATTAATTAACTGTGGGTCACTCCACTAAAGATCCACAACTACACTATTTGCATTGTAGATATATTTCTGTGTCCATAGATATAACCCGTCATCAATAAGTCGACCCTTTACAAATTGCTCGAAATTATAGTTAGGTTAACATTACCGTTTCACCCTCGTAATCACTTCTTTCTCCTTAAGTCTCACTGATCCTCTAATGAACAACTTGTTTATGGTCCTACCACAAACAAATCCCTCTCGGGCCAGTGAGAGGGAGAGATCCCTTGCTTAAGACCTGAAATTAGCACTTAAGTGAGCAATTTATCTACTTTCTCGAAAAGTGGGAAGGAGTATACTCCATCTTGTATAGCTATGTTCCCAACTCTCTATTTGGACAAATCCCCAAAATGGTAGACATATTGAGTCGGCAACATAGGCCACTCTCACCATTGAAAACTGAAGGACTACCCTCATAAACAGGAGTCCATAACTTATTCAGGATTGAAATCAAGTTATTTGGTAGTCATTCTATGAAATGCTAATCTCTACAGTTAACGGTGTTATTATTGTGATTATGCCCTTAATCTCATGGGGTCTCGTAACTTTGTAAAGTGTACATAATGATTTATTTATTCATTTAATAAAATAAGATTTATTTTATTTTATCTTTAGATCGGTTTTACTCAATCCAATAAACTAAGATCCTAAGTTATTAAATGTAGCTTGAACAGTATGAAGTAGACATACAAGTGGATCTTGTTCAAGTTATAACCTAAAAGGTCTGTAGTATATGAATAAGGTTGGATGTCTTATTCTGGTAACACTACAGATACGGCCCACTTTGTACAAGACCAGACCGCGAAATGATTATTCTCATGTTATAACACCGTTAACTGTAGAGACTAATATTTCATAGGATGGCCATAAATAACTCGATCTCAATCCTGAGTGAGTTATGAACTCCTGTCTATGAAGGTAGTCCTTTGATTTGTATGAGTGAGAGTGACCTAAGTCGCCGACTCAATATGCCTACCATTTTGAGGACTTGTTTGAGTAGAGCTGGGAACATAGCTACACAAGATAGAGTTTACTTCTTCCCGCTTTATGGAAAAGTAGATAAATTTCTCCATTAAGTGCTGACTCCGGGTCTTGAACAATGGGCTCACCCTCTCGTTGGCGCGAGAGGGATTTGTTTATGGTAAGACCATAAACATGTTGTTCATTAGAGGATCAGTGGGGCTTAAGGAAAAAGAAGCCATTACAGGGGTAAAATGGTAATTTTGGCCCAGCTGTAATGAATAAATGAACTTTCATGTACAAAGTACAAATTGCAAGACCCCATGAGATTTAGGGCACGAATCCCAACAATATTCAACTTGTTCTAAAGCTAGTGGGGTGTACAATACAAAGACAGTACAAGGTAAAGTATACAATACAATAAACTAGAGCATACCCTATACCCCAAAATACTCCCCGTTTCCTTAGTCAAGATGACACATATCTCGTAAACCCAGACTTTGCAGGTGACCCTCAAACACTTTAGCCATGAGACTTTCGTAAATGGATCAACAACGTTGTGCTTCAAAGTGATCTTTGTGACGATCATATCTTCTCGTTGCACTATTCCCGAATGAGATGATACTTGCGCTCTATGTGCTTTCCTCTTTTATGACTCCAAGGTTCTTTGGAATTTGTCACAGCACCACTATTATTACAGTATAGGGTGATTAACATTGACATATTTGGAACTATTTCCAAGTCCGTCAAGAACTTATTGAGCTAGACGGCTCCTTTAGCAGCTTCACAAGCAGCTACATATTCTGCTTCCATTGTAGAATCAGTAATACATCCTTGATTGGTATTATGTCATACTACAGCTCCTCCATTCATAGTAAACATTGATCCTGATGTGGATTTCCTTGAATCCTTATCAGTTTGGAAATAAGAGTCGGTGTATCCTATAAGCATCAAATCCTTAGCACCATACACAAGCATGTAGTCCCTCGTTCTCCTAAGATACTTGAGGATGGTTTTAACTGTCGTCCAGTGACTTAATCCTGGATTGGATTGATATCTACTGACTATCCCTACTGGATAAGAAATGTCTGGCCTAGTACACAACATGACATACATTAGGCTACCCACTGCAGATGCATAGGGGATTTGTCTCATTTCCTCAACTTCTTGAGGTGTCTTAGGACATTGTTCCTTAAACAAGATAGATCCATGGCGAAAAAGTAATAAACCTTTCTTGGAATTATGCATCGAATACCTGACAAGCATTTTGTCAATATACGATGTCTGAGACAATGCTAGCGTTTTATTCTTTCGATCCCTTAGTATCTCAATCCCTAGAACAAATTGTGCTTCACCCAAATCTTTCATTTAGAATTGAGCAGCTAGCCATTGTTTAACATCAGTCAGTAGTCCAACATCATTCCCAATGAGCAGGATATCATCCACATACAAAACTAAGAAAGCTACTGAACTGTTGATGATTTATTGTAAACACAAGGTTCATCAACATTTTGGTCAAAGCCATAAGACTTGATCGCAGTGTCAAATCTTATATTCCAAGATCGAGACGCTTGTTTCAACCCATAAATTGATCTATTTAGCTTTTAAACCTTTTGCTCCTGACCTTGGGTAATAAATCCCTCTGGTTGTTTCATGTAGATAGTCTCATCAAGATTACCATTCGAAAAAGCAGTCTTGACGTCCCTTTGCAAAATTTCATAGTCACAAAAAGTGGCAATGGACAAGAGAATGCAGATATATTTTAGCATGACAATAGGTAAGAAAGTTTCCTCATAGTCCACTCCTTCAACTTGGGTGTAACCCTTTGCCACTAATCTAGCCTTAAAGGTTTGTACCATTTCATCTACACCTCTTTTTCTTTTGTAGATCCATTTGCAACCTATAGGCTTTACCCCCTCAGGCTGATCTACTAGATCTCAGACAGAGTTGAAGTACATGGACTTCATATCTAGATTCATGGCTTTAACCCATTCATCTTTGTCAACATCAACCATTGCGTTATTGTAGGTCAATGGATCCTCAACGTCATTATCTGGTATGACAACGTGAGTTTCTATTAAACCTAAATAGCGAGTAGGTTGGGTAATAACCCTACCACTACATCGAGGTACCTTCAATTCTTGAGGAAGATTTGATTGACTAGATGTACTAGCATAAACTACTATTGTTGAAGTGTTTGGTTCTTCAACAACTCTGATTGAAGACTCAGTAGTTTCTTTAGTTAGTTCATTTAATACGACCTTACTGCATGGTTTATGCTCCTTAATGAGGTCTTCTTCTAAGAAAGTAGCGTTTGTTGATACAAACACTTTATTTTCCTTTGGATCATAAAAGAAATCACCTCTTATTTCTTTAGAGTAGCCCACAGACAAGCATAACTTTGAACGTGGTTCCAATTTATTTGGGTTGGCTACCAGCACATATTATGACCTCTCCATAACTCAAAATTTGTGTTAGAAACACTTTTTTAGGGAACTTGGTTCAAAAGGTAAGCTGCAGTTTCTACTGCATAACCCTAGAACGAGTTAGGTAACGAAGCATAACTCATCATTGACCGAACCATGTCTAACAATGTTCTGTTTCTCCTTTCTGATACACCGCTTTGTTGAGGTGTGCCAGGCGTTGAGAATTGAGATGTGATTTCATGTTCTATCAAATAGTTCTGGAATCTTAAAGCCAAATACTCTCCACCTCAATCTGATCGAGGTGTTTTTATAGTTTTATCTAATAAATTCTCAACTTTAGCCTTATATTCCTTGAACCTCAAGTGCATCAGACTTTTGTTGCATTAGGTAAACATACCCATATCTTGAATAATCATCGATAAAGTGATGAAATATACAAAACCTCCTCTGTTTTGAATATTCATCAGACCACAAAGGTCTGAATGAACAAGTTCTAATACTTCTTTGAATCTATAATCTTTTCTAGTAAAAGGTCATTTAGTCAATTTCCCTTATAGATAGGATTCACAAACAGGTAAAGAATTTTCTTCTAACTCTTTTAGAAAACCATTCTTAACCAATCTCTTAATTTTATTGAGATTGATGAGACCTAATCTTAGATGCCAAAGATGGACTTTTTTTTTTAGAAACTTTTTGTCTTTTATTTTGTGTAGTAGCAGTGTTGAACATTTCAACATTATGGAGCATTTTCAATGCTAACGGTCTTAGCATGTATAAGTTATTTTCATTTATTGCAGAACAAATTTCAACACCACTTTTCAAAATAAACACTTTATTATGAATTAAATTGGTATTGTAAAAATGTTCTAACAAACATGAAATAGAAATTAAGTTCCTTTTAAAACTAGGAACATAATAAACATTGTCTAAAACAAGAAATTTTGAATTAAAAAACAACTTGAAACTCCCAACTGCAACTGTCGAGACAACATGCCTTGTCCCAACCCGCGGAGTCATGTCTCCAGCCTTCAACTGTTGCCAAGAGTCAGTTTCCTATAAAGAAGAACAAACATGGTTAGTGGCTCCTAAATCAAGTATATCTAGGCTGAATCATCATTTTCCACTAAACAAGTTTCTAAAATCAGTAAACTATATTTACCTTCTTTCGTTTTCTTCTTCTCGGCCAAATGCTTAGGACAATTTTCTCTTCCAGTACCTGTCCTGGTTGCAATGAAAACATATTCCCTTTGTAACCTTGACTTTTTGCCCTTCTAGGCAGCAACAGCAGGGGTAACTTTATTCCCCTTTCCATCTTTCTTCTTCTTCCACTTCTTTGAACTAGAAAGAGGAAGGTGCATACTTTGCCCTAGAGGTCGAGCCTTTGTGAAAATTTTTGTTAGGGAAGACAACATTTGTCTCTCCTTTCTTGCCTTTGACTTTCATCAAAGACTCGTAAGTCTACAGCTCGTTAAGAAGGGTGGTAAGGTTATATTCAATTTTGTTCATCACAGCATTGTTGTGAAATTGAAGGAAACTTTTAGGTAAAGTTTCCTGAATAAAGCTTACCTGGCGAGACACGTCTATGACAACTCCGTTCATCTCAGCCACATTGAAGTGGTCCATCATGTTAAGGACATGCTCCCTAACAAATGATCCTTCATTCATCCTGGCATTAAAGATGAACTTGAGGGCGTCATGCTTTAGATGTGTGGACGGTTGCCCAAACATCACACGTAATGACTCCATGATCTCATGAGCATTGATCATGGTCTCGTGCTTTTTGGCTAAAACTTCAATTAAGGCTGCCAAAATGTAGACCTTGGCCTTGTCATAGATGTCACAAACATTTCGTGTCGCATTGGGTCCAGGGGCTGGAGGACAATCCTCCGTTAAAACAAACTTCAAGTTGTTGATTACCAAGACAGTGTTTAACGTATTTTTTCAAGTCGTATAGTTCTCACCAGTTAATTTTTTGGCACCAAGCAAAGATATAACCGCGCTAGTCATTTTGATAATTGCTAAAATAAAATAATTTATTTAAATTAGATTAATTCGCTAAACTCATTTAATCCAATCAAGTTTTAGCAAAAATAAATGAATGAACCCTAAAGTCATTTTATTTATGCAATGATACTTAAATGATTTAGAATAAATGCCACCTCAGGGCGTACAATTATTCCTTCATTGAATTAAGACACTCTCAACCAAATATTACACCAGAATAACTCTTATTCCTATAACTCTTAGTTACCATTAATTTGGTCAAGAAATCATTAACTTGTTTAATGTTTTCTCGTAAGTGTAATCCCTCATTTTCAACCCTATAATTCCACCCCAATATGCCTGCCTCAGGGAAGGACAATATTGATGCAATTGACTATAGTGATCTTATCCATTTCTGGAGTTCGTTTTGTCTCTTTTCATGCAAACACCTTCCTAAAGGGTACGCTCCCATGGCGCCACGAGGTCGAGCATGAAAAACATTATGAACCAATGAAGGAGATCGTAGGATGCGTTGTCACACGTCCTTCTCCCACTTACTATAAACACTTTCTCCATTCACCTTGATATTGATTCATGCAAACACCTTCCTAAGGGAGGATGCGCCTAGGCATCACGAGGGCATGGATCTCACGATGTTAACTTTTAGAGAGAGCGTGAATGGAAATTGACATATCATAGACATGATTTTTCTCCCACTAAGTGTTTTAAAAAATAAAGGGTTTGATTTTTACTTAGCTAAATTCGACTAATTAATTTATCTAAGTCATCGTTAAATTTGCCTAATATAATACTTATGTTAGATATGTAATAATATATGATAAACTTTAGTTAAATATTTTAACAAAGTTTAATCAAGTATTGCATGCTATAAAATGTTTGGCTAATTCACCTTCCAGGTTGGTTTCCAGGTAAGGGTGTTCCCTTTTGGTCAACTTAAGTACCCCAATCCTAGACAGAATCATCTTAAGACAAAGGTTAACCTATTAAGAGAAAATAAAAGATTAACCTATTTCTAATCATATTAGAAATATTTTTAACATAAAGTCTAATTTTTCAAATTTTAAACATTTTTAAAAAAATGACATTATGTTAGCATGCAACTCTGAATTATAGATTTTAATTTCTAATTTATTAACTGTATAACTATTATAATTAATGAATTATTAAAACATATAACATGCATACTAATGACATTATTGAAATATAACACTTATATTATCTAAGTAATATCATGTTGCATGCATGTCCAATTTCATTAACAACAAAATATAACATTTATATTAAGCATATAATGAATTATATAGTAAGCATATAATTAATCATACATTAAATAATAATATTACACTTATATTATTCAAATGCAAACTAGATAATATACATCATGCATGTACATACTTTAGGATAACCTAAACTTTTAAATATAATAATTATATTTAATATGATGCATGATCATGCTTAACCTATAGTGAGATTTTAAAAAAAAAAAAAAAAACTATATGACATACAATATGCAATATATATATAATCTATATAATTTAAACATACATCTCATGAATATAAACTATATTAAATAGCATTAATAGATCGATAGTTGTCACCCTAATAAGACAATTAAATTATATTAATCAAATTATATTAATTTAATTATAAAAAATAAAAAACAAGGAAAAAACAGGTAAAAACCGGTGTTGAACCGGACCCCAGACCCAAACTCCTTTGAATCGAACTGTTCTGCACATGCGCGAAAAAAGGTCAGAGTGTTAGGGAAAGTACTTTCTCATGAATTTCTCAATCATCTGTTCCCACGTAGTAATCTCACCAAGTTCTAGTGAGTACACTCATTTCCTTGCGCCATCTCTTAACGAGGAGGGGAGTAAAGTTAACCTGATCTTTTCTTCAGTAGTGTTGGGGATCACAAAGGTGTTGAAAATCTCGATAAAGCTTTTCAAGTGAGCGTGTGGATCCTTGAGCGTGCCTTCAAATTGCCCCGCAATTTGGAGCATCTGAAGCATCACTAGCTTCATATCAAAGCGCGCTCCTTGGAATGCTAGACACATAATTGCAGGTGAAAAGTCGTATAGATTTGGCGATGCATAGTCACGAATTAGCCGATTGCTATTGTAGACCAAAAGAAAAGGGGGTTTGCATGCGCCAACGTATTGTTAGCATTTGCAGCCGCGTTATTTACATTGTTTGTCGCATTGTTGTGATGGTAGCTAGATTTACTGGTTGATCTGCCATAGTTTTCTCTTTGTTTCTCTATCTCTATTGCTAAGTATCTTTGATTCTTCTTCTAAAAGTCTTCTCAATTTTGGGGTCAAGCGGGAGCTTAGGCTTGTTGCCTCTGCCTATGCATTGTTTTGCACTGCTCTCAGCTAAACATGAAATATGCCATAGATTGAGTACCTACAATAAAAATCAATCACAAATTTAAAACATGCGTTGCCAATAAAAGTCCCTGGCTACAGTGCAAAAAACTTGTTACGCTCTAAATGTGGATGAATAATGCATTATGTGGTGTGTTCCTCACGTTGAGTTATGAGTAATTAATCTTTTTAATGTGGTGAATGCAAGTTTTCTTATCCTAAGCACAAGTATAATTTTAGAGAAATGTCTTGGTAAGTCCAAGGTCAAACACGGAGACTTTATGCACTTGGGATTAACTTTGCGCTAGATTTTTATGCGATGAATTGTGTAAATATGTTGAGATGAGATTTACTTTATGTATAAACTAAACTAACTAATTACAATGGCAAGAGAGAGGTGCAATGAATGTGTATGAGTGATGATGAATGTCAATGAGTTGCAATCTCGATCAAACAGGGTGCGATGGAAGAAAATGTAGGATTGGTATGGCAACCCTGGAGGGGGGTGAATCAGGTTTATTTAAGCTAATGAAAACTTTTTCTTAATGTGGGTCCAATTAAACAAATTAATAAACTTTTTGTTAATGAGTAATTTAAACAAGAATTTTATTAAAATAAATTCAATCCAAAATAACAAAGAAATTAAAACTAATACTTTGAAGCACACTATTTAATTCTAATAATAAGATTAGTAAATGATATGCAAATTTAAGAACTACCAATCAAAGTAAACAAGTTTGACCAATTAATTTCAAGGAATAAATTTTGCAATTAATTTCATGCAATAAAATATAATAACAAATTAATTGCAAAAATAAATATGAGAGGGATAGAGAAATTGACATCGAGAATTGTATAGTGGTTCGACACAACTGACCAACATCCACTTTCCAAACTCCTCTTGAGTATGTCACTACGAACTTGACTCTTTCCACGTCTTAGAGTCGAACCGTTACAACGTTCCTTTTTCGGGAGCAAAAACAAACCTGATCCTTTTCCACGATTGAGGATCAAATCGTTACAACACTTTTGTTATGGGTTCAAGAGTAACCTTTTACAATAGATTTGAAATGAAGAACAACATGAAAAAATCTCTTCAAGAGTGGAATTACAAATTTAAGCACTCAACAAATAAATCCTCACAATACTATATCTCTCTCAAGAATAAAATGAAAAAAAAAAGAGAGCTTTGAGAGAATAACAATGGTGGCTTTGAGGATTGTAAAAATATGTAATTGTTATAAAAATTTGGAGAAGGTGAAGTATTTAAAAAGAGAGGAAAGTTGTTGGAAACCGCATTAAATTTAGACCATTAGATCTTGAAAAATAAAAATCAATGGTAGAGAGTTTTCTTCTTTTTTAATCAACTTGCCGTTAGACACAAACAAAAAATAATATAATACTATATATCATTTTCTAAAACTATTTCTTTTAAAATCCAACAAAAAATAAAAGCCCACCATGTGTCCAAAACTAGCCGTTACACATAAACATAAAATAATATTGAATTTATTTCCTTTTTAAATTCATTTTCTTTTTAAAACCAATCCAAAAATCAAAAGCTTCACTTATCTATTGCTCCCCTTGTCATCCTCTAATAGGTCCACTTTGATAATTTGGCCGCCACGTCATCACCTCGAGTATTTTTCCGTTAAGCTTGTTTTGGTCATATCTTTTTCGTTTGAACTCCGATGTAAGTGATTCAAACTGCGTTGGAACCGTTGTTCCAAGCTCTACACAATAAACACTTCAAAACACTCAAATTGTCAATAAATAAAAGCATGTTTTTTATCATCAAAACATTAATTAATTCGAGATTAAGGGCCAAAAAGCCAACAATCTCCCCCTTTTTGATGATGACAAACTATTCTAGAAAAATGAAATTCAAAGAGATGTATGATGCAAAATATAAACTTAAATCATACTCCATTCAATAGCAACAAAGATATTTAATAATGACATGCTTTCATTTTTCCTATTACCTCTCCCCCTTTTGGAATCAATCAAAAAGAACAATTAAGAAAAATAAACAATGACATGAAAGTTTTCCTATAAAACATGAACACATAATTTTGCAATTCTTCTCCTATCAACATGCCTTCTAAAAAACCATAACAACCAACATTATAGATTCAAGAGGCATCATATACATTTTTGGACTAATTTCACAAATTTCTCCCCTTTTTGAAATCAAATGAACACTCCTCCTTAATAAGGGACAAAAAGACATTTAGCACATAATTCGACTTGGGGGTAGAATATCAAACATAATTTCTATAGACATAGTTTTACTCCAAAGATTACTCCCTAAAAGGATAAACAATAATATGCACAAGAGGATACACAATAACCCCCCCCCCCCCCCCAAATCAAGCATTCTCTTCTAATAAGAAATATCAATAAAAACAAGGAGATGACATCATTGTAGTAAAATTGAAGCAATTGAGAAACCAAATATCGAATATTATAAAATAAACACTAATGGTTGAAAAATAAATAATCATACCAAATAAAAGCAAATCAACATTATCACCTATTATGCTACAACATAACCAATAAATAAACCAATTTTGAGCAAAAACTTCATGGGATTCAAGAAAATATAATAGAAATGTTTATCTAAAAAATTCAATAAGTCATATAAAGTTACCAAATAAGCTATTTTTCTTTCTTGGATTCAAGCAAGCTATTATAGTTGCTCCAATTTGAATTAATTTCTCATTTGAAGTCCAAGCAACAATTTCTTCTTGAATCACACCTAAAAAGAAAGCTCAACCAAAAGATTTTGGTACCTATTTCTTGGGTCCTTCATTGTTAATGAGCAAAGATTTTGGAATGCATTTATAATTAGTTCTATATATACTTACTAGAACTCATTCCTGGCAAATACCAAGTATTAAATTTATGACAAATTTTTCCACATGAATAACAAATCACATTAGACAAGAATTTATTTTTAACTAATTGATTTTGCACCTTAAATTCATGAAATTCTCTCTAGGAGCATTTTTCAATTTGAAACAATTTGGTCTAATATGACCTTTAACTCCACAATAATAACAAGTAGGCACAAATTTTGATTTCACATGAACACTGCGCATTTCCATGATTAGACAATAATTTAGCATTATGCATACATTTAGAATTTCCATGAACATGTTTTGACACAAATTTTGATTTTTCATGCATAGATCTAGTTTTTTCATGCTTAGGCACAAAGTTGATCTAGCATGAATGTATTTATGCACAAATTTTGAATTTTCATGGATATGTCTAACTTCTTCATGCTTTGGCATAAATTTAGTTTCAATAAAATTAAGCACATTAGGCAAAGCATTTTGAGACATGCAAGGGGAGGCATTAATATAAGTAGTCTTAGAACTAGATGATGAATTTCCATCCACATAGCCTAATCCCTTTTTGTCACTACAAGGTTTGCCCAGGTCAATAATTTTAGGGGAAGTTTTAAAAACAGAAAAATAAGGTAAATTATTTACACAAAATAGCAAAATTTTTAAATAGTTGTGATAGACGCTGATAGAAGTCTATCGGGATCTATCAACAATAGAAATGATAGAAGTCTATCACTGATAGATGCTGATAGAAGTCTATCAATGTCTATCAGTATTTTTTTTGTTATTTTATGTAAATAGTTTCACATTTTTTTTTATTTGTAAAAATTTTCCATAATTTTATCTAATTTTTGTGTACCAATAGTCAATTTCTTTATGGACTCTTTTGCAATTTCAAGCTCTTTAGTAGCAAGTAATTAGTTTTCTTTAAGCACATGCAAAAGATTATTTTTCTCATCAGCATCACATTTAAGAACATTAATTTTCTCCACAAAAGAAAAATTCTCATTTTCTAATGCTATATTGCTAGTTTTCAAATCAACAATTTTATCTTTCAAACTAGCAATTTCATCATCCAATCCCATAGAACAAGATTCAATTTTCTCATTTTTATCTCTCAAATCATTCAATTTAATTTTCAATTCACATGATAAAGATTTGAGTTCACCATTCTTTTTTTTTACATAAAGGAATTTTATCGTCCAATGCATTTTTCTCATTACAACGACCATCAACTTTATTATGCAACAACATATTATTGGCTCCATTTTTCAAACATGCATTTTCATCCATCAAAGATTTATTCTCAATAGATAGTGCCTTAAACTTCTTTGATAATTTCACATATTTAGAACTAACTTTTTCTAAATCATGTTGCATGCTTTCAAACGCATCATATAGATCATCATAAGTAGGGGATTTTTGTATTACCTCATCCTCATCGCTTTCACTATCGGAATGAGCTATTAAGCACAAGAGAGTTCCATCACATTTCTCCTTTTTCACTTCATGAATTTTTGCTTGATTTTGAGAATTATAATTTTCCTTCACATCAAATAATTCGTTAGTAGTACAAAGAGAACTTTGTACACTATACATATTAGTTCCAAATGTCATATGCATAATCAAAATGCAAAATGGTATCACATATTTTTCTATCCAATGTACAATATATGATATTTATGGCTTTAGCATTAAAAGTAAGCAACTCATTATTCAATTCCAATTTAGGTAAACCATGCTCACAAACATACACAATGTTGAAATCCATAGTAAGCATAAAAGTTTTTATCTTATTTCTCCAAACATCATAATTTCTAATACCATCAAAGAAAGGGGGTCTATCAACACATTGACCTTCTAAAGTTGTCATAGCTCTAGAAATTAAGCTTTTCAAATATAAATTTCAAATTATTAATAAGATACTTTAAGTACGAAAAAAATACTTGAAAAATAATTTATGTAGAAGAGCTCCTTGATCTGATACCAAATGTAGGATCGGTACGGCAACCCTAGATGGGGTGATTAGGGTTTATTTAAGCTAATGAAAACTTTTTCCTAATGTGGGCCCAATTAAACAAATTAATAAACTTTTTGCTAATAAGTAATTTAAACAAGAATTTTATGAAAATAAACTCAATCCAAACTTTTTGCTAATAAGTAATTTCCACGGCTTAGAGTCGAACGGTTACAACGTTCCTTTTTCGGGTGCAATAACAAACTCGATCATTTTCCACGATTGAGGATTAAATCGTTACAACACTCTTATTATGGTTTCAAGAGTAACCCTTTACAATAGACTTGAAATGAAGAACAAGATGAAAAACTCTCTTCAAGAGTGGAATTACAAATTTAAGCACTCGACAAATAAATTCTCATAATACAATATATCTCTCTCAAGAATAAGATGAAAAAAATGAGAGCTTTGAGAGAATAACAATGGTGGCTTTGAGGATTGTAAAGATATGTAATTGTTGTAGAAATTTGGAGAAGGTGAAGTGTTTAAAAAGAGAGGAAAGTTGTTGGAAACCACCTTAAATTTAGACCATTAGATCGTGAAAAATAAAAATCAATGGTAGAGATTTTTCTTCTTTTTGAATCAACTAGCCGCTCGACACAAACAAAAAATAATATAATAATATATATCATTTTCTAAAACCATTTCTTTTAAAACCTAACAAAAAGTAAAAGGCCACCATGTGTCCAAAACTAGCTGTTAGACACAAACATAAAATAATATTAAATTTATTTTTTTTTTTAATTCATTTTCTTTTTAAAACCAATCCAAAAATCAAAAGCTCCATGTGTCACTTATCTATTGCTCCACTTGTACGTCCACTTTGATAATTTGGCCCCCACGTCATCACCTCGGGTATTTTTTCGGAAGCTTGTTTCGGTTATCTTTTTCGTTTGAACTCCTATTTGACTGATTCAAATTGTTGTTCCAAGCTCTACACAATAGACACTTCAAAACACTCAAATTATCAATAAATAAAAGCAGGTTTGTTATAATCAAAACATTAATTAATTCGAGATTAAGGGCCAAAAAGCCAACAGAAAAATCAGTATATGAATAGAGTTAAGAAGATTTTCTAGTATTTTCTTAACTAATGCATGAGATGCGTTTATCAACTTCTAAGATTGAAAACTGACCTCTTGGCCATTGAACCACATTATGTCTTATTTCTAAGATGTATGTGATGGTTAATTCTAATGAAGATCTTACTTTATTTCTAAAGTAATACTTCTTTATGCTTAATGCTATCTAAGACTTATAACTATCTCAAGCAAGAACTCTTTCCCTAAACCTATCTCTCAACAGATTTAAGCAAAGGATTAAACAAACATTAAATAATAAAAAGTTTACTCATGCATAGATTGAAAATACTAGTTCATTCTCCTTAACCCATTAGAAAATTAGCTACTCATAATGGATGAAGATACTCATGGATGAATAAGAATGGAAATAACTCATAATAATATCAAGAAATGAAGAATCTTTCAAAATCAAATATTAATACAAAAATGAGCGAAGTAAATAGAAACGGAAACGGAAATGTCGAGCGCTCGAGACAATTTCTTGATCCCTTCGGCTTTGACTTGGTTGCTATCAACAAGATTGCTTCAAGGATGGAGATGAACTATCACTTTTCTAAGAAGAATTCTAAGCTTTCACTTAGAAATCTACAGAGAAAAGCTTGAGGGCTGGTAATGGTGGTTGCTCTCTCTTGGGGTAGTTGATCTTTGGACCAGACTAACTCCCCTCTCCATTCTTTGGGCTGGCTATTTATAGGCATCAAAAGGTGCAGCTTTGGGCTTCTCTCCAATGATTTTGCTGACACCACGCATTTAATTCTATGGCCTGCTGCGCCGACTCTATCGCATCACAAGTTCATTGGTTCTTCTATGAATCTTTTAAATTAACTGCCAACTTGCTCTATTGATTTGACTTTCACCGTCTATATGTTTTTCATTTTCTGTCTTTTATCACATCGCATAGCGTATTTTGCTACCAAGTTGGGCGCCTTCTCTGTTTTCACGTGATCACGGCTGCAGCACAATTCTCAATTTCTTCTTTTCTTCATTCTTATCCTGCGATAAAACAAGAAATTCTTATAATTCTCAAGCTTTAACACTTGTAAACACATGATCACAAGACATGCTTACTTGCTAGAATTTATGTCATAATAATGCAATTTTCTTATGAATTTTGCTAATTGTTTTGAATCAAAAGACAGAATAACTTGTATTTCTACAAGTCATAAAAAATCAACCATATCAGCTTTTGATTTTTTATTTTTGTTGAAAGTTTGAGAAATTCTATTTTAGGTTTTTGTTTCAAAAACTATATGGTGAAACTGACGATGGGGCTTCACGAAGTATTCAACACTACAAAAGACACAATTATTGGAAGTCAGCATGTAATTTAAGATTTCAAAGAGTCTTGTATTTATTATAGTTAGCAATTTTGTTTATCTTTGTAAGTTGAATTAATTTTTGGAGACACAAATAGTCATATTACTTTTATTGGAGTGAATTAGTTAATTGTTGTTTGTTGAATGTTAAGTTGTGATGTATACACATATCATATTACTTTTATCATATGCACAGAAATATTGTAGTCAGCCACGTGTGTAACCAATAAACCGACATTAAAGGCAAGCAACATTAAACACCTTTATTAACACCTTCTTCGATGTCGGTCACCTAACGACATTATACCCTATAGGTATAATGTCGGTTTTCGATTGTTATTGTAGCCCAGTTTTGTACTAGTGAGCCCGTTATGCTCCCACAAATATTTTACACAATCATACCCAAATACAATTGAAAATGCAACCCTTATGCGCATGCATCATTGCTCTTTTAAGCTTAGACGAGTTAAGTTGTATGCGATCAAATTAGAACCATAGCCATATTGTTTGATAAACAAGTAAAGGTATTTGAGTCATTTGACCTTGGATGATAAATTGAAGTTAAAATTATTGCAAAAGAAAAACTTTTAAGTGAGAGTTAGTTAGGTGTGGAGAGAGAGGGAGAGGGTAATATATGTAGAAAATGTAAGAACCTTGAGCTAAAACTTAGATGTGTAAATCAAAAGTTGATGTGTATATTTTCTTTCAATGTGTATTGGTTCTGAAAAAACTCTCTACGTATATACTGCACAAGGTGAGAATCTCAATGAAAAAAAATTATTTTCAAATATAGAAAAATGAGAAACTATTTACAAATATAGAAAAAATTTACTGTCTATCGGTGATAGACCGCGATAGAATTCTATCACTTAAGCGATAGATAGCGATAGAATTCTATCGTAGTCTATTGCTGATAGACAATGAAATTTTTCTATATTTGTAAATAGTTTGATATTTTTCAGTTTTCCTAAAAGAAAATGCTAAGTACTAACTGCTACAAAATTCAAGAAAGGGAAGTTTTGTAAGGGTGGAAAAAATGCAAGAGATATATGGAAACAGTACCGTAAATCTCACATCCACATTTCTCATAAATAGAATGCCATAAAAAACACTTGAGATGAAATCCCCTTTTGAAAAGCTACTTCAAAAGAAACCAAACTATGATAGTTTAAAAGTTTTTAAAGAATTGTGTTTATTAATGAACCATGACTCTACTGTTAGTCTACTAATTCTAATTTGATGAGAGACCAAATTAGAATTAAATTATAAACTGGTGAACAACTTTTTATTTTGATCGGTTAAAAAGAATTTATAGTCCCTAATATCAAATAAATTTTACGTCAGTTTTTCTCTCATCCTCATTTGAGAGAATTGTTTCTTCTTCCTATAAAAGGAAGAAAAACTCAAGGGGATTATTAAGAATTAATTACTTTTGTAATTAGTTTGTTATTTTTATTGTTAGTTTGTTATCTTTATTGTTAGTTTGTTATTTTTATTGATAACAACTCTCACTCACTCTTGAATATATATGAAGGGTTTTTATTAATAAATTCAAGTAGTGAGAATCACTCATATTTTCTCTGCAAACCATTATATGGTATCAGAGCGTAATATTCACGCTTCTGCTCCTTGATTTTCATTGTTCTCATTTTTCGTCTTTGTGCCCTAGTTGTTCGATTTTCATCGTTCTTCCTCAATTTCTCATGGGAACTAACGGTGATACTTCAAATTCAAGGATTCGCTTATCACAAATGACGATTCCGACTTCATCTGATTCGCAATCGAATTCTCTCGATTCGCAATTGAATCCTTTTCTTCTTCATCATTCCTTCGCTCCTACTTCTGTTATGGTTACTCAACCTCTTCTTGATGCGAGTAATTACGTTTCCTGGAGCTGCGCTATGTTAATGACATTATCAGGAAAGAACAAGGCTGGATTTGTCAAAGGAACGATTAAGAAACCTTCAGAATCCTCTAGTAATTTGGTTGCAACCTGGGAGTGCAACAATGACATTATCGCTCATGGATTCTTAATTCAGTTTCAAAAAGTACTGCAATAAGTATTGTGTACAATGGTTTCGTCAAAGAAGTTTGGGATGAACTTCGTGAACGCTTCAAGCAGAGTAATGGACCACAAATCTATCAATTGCGAAAGGAATTGGTCACTACCGTTCAAGGTAATTTGTCTGTCTAGGCTTATTACACCAAAATTAAAACTATTTGGCAAGATCTGAATGATTATCGTCCTGTAAATGATTCCAATTGTAAAGGATTAAAACCTTTTATTAGTCACCTAGACTCTGAATATGTTATAATTTTTCTTATGGGATTAAATGAGAGTTATTTGAGTCTTAGGGCACAAATTTTGCTTATGGATCCTATTTCTTCAATCAACAAAGTTTTCTCCTTAGTTGTTCAAGAAGAACATCAACATGCGGCTGGAAATTCCATTACTCCTTCTGAACCGTTAGCTTTACTTGCGGCTGGAAATTTTGCTTCTGATATTTTCAAGAAGAATCCGTCTTTGAATGATAAATCTCGAAAGAAAGACAATCGACGCCCTATTCGTTCTAACTGTGGAATAAAAGGTCATATAGTTGATAGGTGCTACAAGCTACATGGTTATCCACCAGGATATAAGCCTCATTCTGATTCTGGTAGTGATTCCTCTACTTCACAAGTTTATGCTAATTCTGTTGTTCAGCCGGTTCAATCTAACTTCTTTTCAAGCTTGAGTACTGATCAGTATGCTCAGTTGATGACTATGTTATTTTCTCATTTACAAGCTGTTAAGTCTGAACCAGTAACTGCTAATGTTTCCACTGTAACTCACACTACAGGTATCTGTTCTCTGGCTTCTGATAAAATCACATCTTCTAATGACTTGTGGATAATTGATTCTAGTGCATCACGTCATATATGCTATTGTCGTTCTATGTTTCTTAATTGGCGTCGAGTTCATGGAGTTACAGTTCTTCTCCCAACATCCTTTAGTGTGCAAGTTGAATTTGTTGGTGATGTTCGCATCTCTGAACACTTAACACTCACAGATGTTTTGTTTGTTCCAAAGTTTCAGTATAACCTCATATCAGTAAGTTGTCTATTGCACAATGATGGAATTGAACTCATGTTTTCTGGTCACCATTGTGTCATACAGGACAAGCAACATTCGAGGATGATTGGCAAGGCTAGTTGTTCTAATGGCCTTTACCTATTACAGTCAGAAGCTTCATGTTTGGCTACTGTTGCTGCTGTTATTTTTCCATCTGTTTGGCATTCTCGTTTGGGTCATCTTTCACCTAAACGACTGCTTTTGTTAAAGGATAGTTTGTCTTTATCCACTTCCTTTGATTCATCTTGCCACATTTGCCCTCTTGCTAAACAAAGACGCTTGAGATTTCCTTTTAATAATAATGTAGCATCTAATACCTTTAATTTGGTTCATTGTGATGTTTTGGGACCTTTTAAGGTACACACTTATGCTGATTTTCGCTATTTTCTGACTCTTGTTGATGATTGTTCCCGATTTACTTGGGTTTTTCTTATGAAATGTAAATCTGATGCAGTTACTATTGTACCTCAATTTTTTTCGCATGATAGACACTCAGTTCTCAAAGAAAATTAAAGTCTTTAGATCTGATAAATGCGCCTGAACTTCGGTTTGTTGAATTCTTTGCTGAAACGGGTACTATCCATCAATTTTCTTGTGTTGAGCGACCTCAACAAAATTCTATCGTTGAAAGAAAACATCAACATCTTCTGAATGTAGCAAGGGCCTTGTATTTTCAGTCCAAAGTTCCTATTCGATTTTGGGGAGATTGTGTCTTGGCTGCCACATACATTATCAATAGGATACATATGACATTACTGAACATCGTGAACCTTTTATGTTTTGCATGACACATCAGTGGATTATCTTGGATTCCGTGTATTTGGATGTATCTAAAGATGTGGTATTTCAAGAAGATTTGTTTCCTTTCCATACTCTTAAAGGACATGACACTGTTAATCTTGAAGATATCTATGTTGATTTTGTTTTGCCTTATCCTGTTTCTGAGCATTTGGATAATTTGTCTCCTGTTTCTAATGTGATCTCTTCATCTACTTCTACACCTATTGATGGTAATGTTTATGTTCTTCTCATGTTGATAACAATATTGTTGTTGACAATGACACTACATCCTATAATGTTGAACAACTTGATGAGCAACCAATTGAAACTACTAGGGATATTTCTATAACTTCAGTGAATGATTGTTTACCATCTACTAGTCTTCAGCCTCGAAGAACCACACGATTACATCAACCTCCCAGTTTTTTGAAGGATCATCATTGTCATTTGCTTATGCATTGTGAACCATTGATCACAAACAAGTCTTCTTATCCTATCAGCAAATTTTCATCTTACAGCAAATTATTTGTTGCTCATCAAAACTTTTTTTTCAATGTCCCTACAGAGTTTGAACCTTCTTATTATCATCATGCTGTTAAATTTGATCATTGGCGCAAGGCAATGGATGAAGAAATTGCTGCCATGGAAAGGACTAATACTTGGAGTTTAGTTCCTCTTCCATCTAGACATCATACCATTGGTTGTAAATGGGTGTATCGGGTTAAATACAAGGCTGATGGAACTGTTGACCGCTAGAAAGCTCGTCTAGTGGCTAAAGATTACAGTCAACTTGAAGGTATTTATTTTACTGATACATTTTCTCCAGTAGCTAAGATCGTTACTATTAAGGTTCTTTTATCTCTTGTTGTATCTTTTGGATAGTCTCTTGCCCAAATAGATATCAACAATGCTTTTCTTAATGGAGATCTTTTTGAAGAGGTTTATATGGATCTTCCTTTGGGATATTATAAGTCATCTTCCTCCACATTTGTTCCTCATGTTTGTAAGTTGAACAAGTCGATCTATAGTCTTAAGCAGGCCTCAAGGCGTGGTTTCATAAATTTTCTGGTGTTTTGCTTGCCAATGGTTTCTCTCAGTCCAAGGTTGATTATTCTCTTTTTGTTAGAGGCCATGGCTCAACCTTTGTTGCTCTATTAGTATATGTAGATGATATTTTAATTACTGGACCTTCATCTACTGAGCTTGATGGTGTGAAAGCTATGCTTCGATCTAACTTTCTGTTAAAGATTTGGGTAATGCCAATTATTTTGTTGGGCTCGAGTTATCTCGTTCTGCTAAAGAGATTTATCTTTCTCAGTGTAAATAATGTCTTCAAATTCTTGAAGATTCGGGTTTTTTGGCAGTAAACCGAAGTTCTTCTCCCATGGCTTTTAATCTGAAACTTTCTACAGAAGGTGACTTGTTAGATGCAGAAACTTCATCCCACTATCGTCGTCTTATAGGACGATTACTTTATCTTCAGATTTCACGCCTAGATATATCATTTACAGTCCATAAGTTGAGTCATATGTCTCTAAACCGTGTCAGCAACATCTTCAGGCCTTCATCATCTTTTACGATATTTGAAAGCACGTTGGACAGGGTATATTGATTCAATCTACTTCCAATTTTCAGCTTAAAGTTTTTGTGGACTCTGATTGGGGGTCTTGCTTGGATACTCGTCGCTCTGTTACTGGATTTTGTGTCTTTTTAGGTGATTCTTTGATCTCGTGGAAATCTAAAAAGCAAGCCATTGTTTCGAGATCTTCTGCTGAAGCTGAGTATCGCGCCCTTGCAAGTGTTTCTGCTGAGTTTACTTGGATTATTAATCTTCTTCGTGATTTACATGTTAGTTCTGTTGCTCCTGCCTTGATTTACTGTGATAATCAAGCAGCTATTTCCATTGCAACCAATCCTACTTTCCACGAACGAACGAAGCATATCGAAATTGACTGTCATTTTGTGCGGGATTTGATTGCTCGAGGTTCATTGAAATTATTACGGTTCGTTCTTCCTCCCAGTTGGCGGATATGTTTACAAAGCCCTTATCTTCTTCCAATTTACAGTATTTTATGTCCAAGATGGGTATTCTTAACATCTACCGTCCATCTTGAGGGGGGTGTATTAGGAATTAATTACTTTTGTAATTAGTTTGTTATTTTTATTGTTAGTTTGTTATTGGTTTGTTATCTTTATTGTTAGTTTGTTATTTTATTGGTAACAGCTCTCACTCACTCTTGTATATATATGAAGGAATTTTATTAATAAATTCAAGTAGTGAGAATCACTCATATTTTCTTTGCAAACCATTATAGGATAAAACATAAGAAGAAAACGTGATTTAATTAGACTTGGAGGATCATTTAACCACTATTTCGGCTTTGTCATGGATATAGTTATTCTTTCACTTTTGAAATTTAATTCTCTTGAATTTGATATGGGAAATTAATCAATGACTTTAAGTTTATTGATTTAGAGTTCTTTAGGGCATGTTTGGTAGACAATATTTAAATAGAATTTTGAAAACAATAGATTCATGAAAACAATGTTGTATTTCATGTTTTCATATATGTGTTTAGTAGTAGATTCAAAAATTAAATTCCAACAATTGAAAAAAATTCAAAATGTGTTTGGTAATACATTTATAAACCGTAAATTAATTATAGTTACTCGCTAATATATTAGGTTTAATATAAACTATTACTAATTAATTTATGAACTTTTTTCAGGTTGAAATTTTTATATAATTATTAATTTGTAATATCATATCATATATAATATATTATATAATACATATCTTAATTTAACCAAAATAATTGAGTTTATAATATGAAATATTCTATTTGTTTTTGTTTTTACTTTTATAATTTAATTCTGCATTTTAAATTTTCAAATTCAAAATCTAGATATAATAAAAAATAAAAAAAAAATCTTATTTTTAGATTTTGCACTATTTGAGTTATAGAATCTGAAAATAATTTTTGAAAATCGAACTCAGACGCCTAACGTATATTCGTTAAACTCTAGATCTGTAAACATAAAACAAAATTTCAATAGAAGATCTTTAATATTTACATCAGAATTTTGGTGCCAGGAACAAAACCATCCACTTGTTTACCTCTGTGAATGGCTAAAAACCATGTGTTTTCATTAAAAAAAAAAAATAATAATAAATAAATAATTATTATATCATCAAATTTTATCGGAGCAAACACTGATGCATGAGCTTCAAAATTTTAAGTTATGTTAGATTTTAACTTACAACCTCTCTTTTTAAGTCTTCAAACACACTAATAAATTTAGACTTAGTTTAGGATTGTTGTAGCTTTAAAATAGGAGTATTTGCAAAAAGGGTAAAATAAACTACAATAATTAGGCCCATAGTCCACATTTTTGTGGTTTACAAAAATGACAATAATGAAGCTCAGCCCGCATATAAAAGATGTAAAATGTCGCAAATGCCCTTACTACTCATATACACTTGATATACTTAACTGATATATTTGATATATTTGATAATGATGCACTTGACTGATATACTCGATATACTTATCAATCATTAACTCATTTATATGGTTCATCAACTTGATACACTTGACTAATATACTGATAATAAATTTGTCAATCATGCACTCATCATGTCAAATGACCAAAAAGAAAGGTGCACCTTGTTGGTATAGGTAGTAACTTTCGATTCTTTTAAGTCTTTCTCAACCGTACTTTCATATCCTCATGTCAACCTCATCAACGAGCCCAAAACCAAAAGGTTGATCCAAGCTCGACCCAAAGTCAACATTTGATTGGTCCAACCTACCCCAACCTTTTCATTCATTAAATTGGATATGGATCACCATTTTGGTAATCAGGTTGGCTCATGGACTAGTCCACTTGGACCATATTTGGATCGGCCCAAATATGTATGCATATGTATAGTTTTTCATATATTATATTATATATTATTAAAAAATTAAATTTTTTTAATTCTTTTCTAAATATATTTAGATATATTTTACCTTTTATAAATATATTGTATTTTTTAGTTAACATATTTTTTTAGGTGTTGAAAACTAATAAAACTTTTTAAGACAATTAAATCATTAAAATAAAACTTTATAATAATAATAATTTTATCTAAAACAAAAATAAAAAGGGAAACTACTATAAACAGAAAGAATATCAAACTATTTATAAATATAGAAAAAATTCACTATCTATTAGCGATAGACTTCTATAGCTTGAGTGATAGACTTCTATCGCAGTCTATATTTGTAAATAGTTTAGCTCATTTTTCTATATTTGAAAATAGTCCTAATAAAAATATAATTTTAATAAATTTCAAAACCATTTCATTAAAAAAAATCCAAATGTACATATATATTTTTAAATATTTAAATAATTAATATTCAGGCTAATCCACTAGGCCAGTCCAAGCCCAACCCAAGCTCGACCTTGGACCTTCACTTTTAGAAGGGGAACATGAATGAGGCGAGATCACATCCGAATGAGAGGGATCCTAAGAATCACCCTCATCATTAGGCCGACTCGGCCCAACCCGACCCTAAAAAGTGAAGGCCCAAGTTCAACCCAAGCCTAAACAATGCTTTAGGCCCTTGGGCTTGGGCTTGGGTCGAGCTTGGCCTTCACTTTTTAGGGTAAAGCCGACCAAATGATGAGGGTGATCCTTAGGATCAAGATTCCTCTCATTCAGATGTGATCTTGATTTATTCATGTCCCCCTCTCCTAAACTCGGGATGTTACAAATATACTGTTGATATACTTGATAATGATACATTGGTTTATACTATGGGATGGACTTTATAATGATACATTGATTTATACTATTGATACATTTGATATAAACTAGATTGAGTGTTTAGATTTTTTTTTTTTTAAAAAAAGAAGCCCCCCATCTCTCACTTTCCCTTCCACACTATCTGTCGTTGGCCACCCGTCCACCTCCCTTACTGCTTATCTCTGTCGACTGCCGCAGCCTTGTAGCGCGTCCGTTCACCGTCGCCTAAATCGCTGTGAGTAAGATCTTCTCATCTCTCTTTTTTCTCTCTCTCTTTGTTTAAGTTGAATCAATGAATAAGAGCATGAGTTTTGTAAAATACAAATTGGAATACAAAATAAACAAAAAAAAAAAATCAATTTTGAGAATTTTGCCATATCTACAAATTTCTATACATCAAAGTATGCTTGCAATTATACATTCTAAATTTATCACTCATTATAATTTTCCTTTAAAAGAATTTTTGACAATTGTGCTTTTAGAAAAATCAAGGGCAAAATGCACTTTTGGTCCCCTAGGTTTAAGTTTAGTATCTATTTAGTCCCTGAAGTTTCAAAATGAACACTTTAGTCCTCGAGGTTTAGAAAATACTTTTAAATGGTCCCTAAGTTAATTTGACTGTTAGTTTACTAACGGAAAAGTGACATGGCATGTTAAGTAGGTCAATTTTACATGAGGTGGCATGTTGAGTTAACAATTTTAATGAGGGGGCGATTTGTACTATTTTTTATTTTATTTTTTATATTGGGTAGATTTTTCTTCTCCTTCCTTTGTTTCTCTCCACCCTCCCCTTTCTGTTTCTCCTGGCATAGAGACCGCGAATACTCCACTTTCCACCGGTGTTGTGGGATGGCGGCGGCGGCGTAATACAACATCCTATTTGTCGAATCGAAACTAAAATTATAATTATTAGAGGTTCCATCCATGAAATAACACTAGTGTAAGTAAACCCTAGAATGGAAATGGATCTAGAGAAAGAAGAATAGAGAAGATCGAATGAAAAAAAAAAGATCTGTGTAAGTAAAATTGGGAAGAATTAAAGTGAAATCGAAAAAGGAAAAACGGAGAAATAGGAAATTTATGGAATGATGATATGAATAGAGAGAGGCGGTGAATGAGAAGAGAAGGGGAAGGAAGAGGGATGAATATTGATTTGATGGGCATTGTGCACGTACTTTTTTGGATTTTTAATTTTTTATTATAATTAATTTGACTGAAAATGTTAAAAGAGGGAGGATGGTTTAAGTGAATTTCATAGGCCAAGTGGGTCTTTAGGAAAGATGCAACTTGCTGGTTTTCAAAACTTAGAAAATATGTTTTGTTTTCTAAGTCGCTAATATTTACATGTTCTCCATCATTTTTACCTTGAAGAAAGAAAAATAGACGAAATTTTGCATCTGGGTAGTTTTGGAATTCTATAACTCTTTCTCTCTCTTTGTTTTCTGCTCTTTTATCTCTCATTTTGTGTGGTTTGAATGGAATTTTTCATACCCATTTTCATCTGCTCGTCGTCTTCGTCTCTCTTCAATTTCTCCTTGAAGACCCTTTAATTTCCTGCTCCTGGTTTGTTGTCTGTGTACCATTTTAGATTTTCTTGGTTTTCCTGCTTGTTTTTGTTTCTCTTTTAGTGGATTCCTTCTTTTTATTTGCTTGTTTGATGCTGAAATTTCTGGTAGTTGTAGTTTTGCTCTCTCTTTTTGTTTGATATAGAGAAAGGGGAGGGTGGAGAGAAACAAAAGAAGGAGAAAAAAAACCACGTAATATAGAAAATTTTTATAAAAAAATAGTACAAGATGTCACCTCATTTAAAATTTGTCCACTCAACACGCCATATAACTTTTTCCGTTAGTCAACTAACGGTCAAATTAACTCAAAGACTATTTAGAAGCATTTTCCAAACCTCGAGGACTAAAGTGTTCATTTTGAAACTTTAGGGACCAAATAGACACTACGCTCAAATCTCAGGGACCAAAAGTGAATTTTGCCCATTTAACCAAACTTAGTAAGGAGCAAATGTTTAGTAAATTTCATCTTTAGATTTAAAGTTACCGTGCATGGTATATAAATACTATATTATTGTGTTTTAGATATAATAACTAAATAAATCCACTATTAAAATTATTTTTTAATAATCTATAATATCTAAATAAACCTATTATAACAATTCGATTTTTTTTAATAATTTAAAATATTATACTTTCTCTAAATTAATTGTTAAAGTATTAAAGGAACAAAACTTTAATTTTCTTTTTAAAAAAATCAACATGCTATATGATTTAAAAATAATAGTTGTGTTCTATGAAAAGTGATGTTTATGTGAGAAAAATACTGGATATATAATATAAACCAAAATTTTGAATGATAAAATAGAAAAATGAAAATTTATTAGAAAGTAAAATTTGATTAATCTAGAAACCAGCAGAAAATTGATTTTAAATGGATGTGAACTAAAAGTGATTTTAATGATTTAATCAAAATTTGTTGTACTAAACATATAAAATTCTTTTAAAATCACTGCTCACTCTTCTAAAATCAATTCCAAACACACCGTAATGAAATTTAATTTTTATTAGTCTAACTATGATTATTTGTAATCAACAAATTTACACATATAATAAGTAATGGAAAAGAAGACATTAATACACTTAATTAAATGGAGTGCTCTTTGTAAGGTCTCATAAATTGGTCAAGTAACAAACCCCAAAACTCCATAATAAGCAACCAACACTGGTAGAGGAACAAGTGCCCCAAAAATCACACTACAAAAAAAAAAAAAAAAAAAAAAAAATTAACATAAATTTAACAAATTTATTTTCAAATGAGAGGATATAATATTATTCACCACATTTTGATCATTTTATAAACTGATGAATTTAATATTGAGAGTAAGTAAGGTCAATTGATCATTTTGACATATATTGTAGCTAAAAATATAATATTGATGGAAGTATAGATTGAGTTCACACTTAAGCTTTAATTAGCTCACTAACCATCACATTATCTAGAACATTAGTGAATATAGGTCAATGATCTCTAGAAGATTAGTGAATTGTTCATACACAAATTTAAAAATTAAATAACTCACACCTTATATATATTTAATTAAATAACTCACACCTTATATATATTTAATTTGTTCTCTATCCTTCAAACTCCATTCTCACATACACTATAGTTTGATATTATCCCATAAGAAAGTCATTCTCAATGTACAACTTTTGAAATTTTTTGTAACGGATTAAGAATCCATTTTAAACGACTTAATTTTTGAAATCAAGCTTATGAACACAAATAAGTGAGTAAATTGAAGAAAATATTGAGAATCAAACACGAAAATGAAGAAAATATTGAGAATCAAACACGAAAATAATTAAGTTGAGATATAGAGTATCTCGCTCTCTTTAAGTTGATTCAATCACTCCATGTTGTGTATTTCTTTATATCAATTACTAATGTAACAAATATATCAACAATCCAATAGAAACGTTGTGATAACTCAAACTATATTATGCACCAAATGAGTTGATCTCAAAACTCCACACCATAAAAAAGTACCCATCTTTTAGCCCATTACTTTTAAAAGAAAATATGAGAAAGTAAGGAGAAGAGAGGATTGAATTTTATTTATTTATTTTTATTTTATTTATTATTATTATTGTTATTTTTTTGGTTTAAGAGTGTTTGTGAGGGAGGCATTTTTAAGAAATTTGTATATAGAGCGAATTTATAATACACATTTTAACACCTCCTCAATTAACAATACCATAGGCTTTCACACAATTTGATAGAAAGAAAAAAGGGGAAATTACTATAAATAGAAAAAATATAAAAATATTTATAAATATAGAAAACTTTACTGTCTATCAGTGATAGATCGTGATTGTCTATCAGTGATAGACCGTGATAGAATTCTATCACTCGCGGCCTATCACTGATAAACAGTGGAATTTTTTTATATTTGTAAATAATTTGGCTCATTTTTCTATATTTGAAAAAAAAAAAAAAAAAAAAAAAAAAAAAACATCTCAAATTTACTCTCATTTAAAAGTTAAAAATTTTGTAATTGACGGTAAAGATTAAAATGTAACAAGAAACAATAATTTTGTCATGTAATATCAACTTTTTAAAACACGTTTGTTACTACAGTTATATTGACTATCTTTTTCTTTGCACAAAATGTTTGATAGCATGTTTTCCATCTTATTCTCTTATGTCAAGCATGTTGTCCCAACCTTTTCAGAATCTGTTTAAAAATATTTTTCTTGTTTATCAAAGTCTGTGTTGCTTTATAATCAGAATATTTTCTTTTTTTTATTGTAAAAACGATCTTGATCTATATTTGAAAGCTTTTCAAGACAGCTGCATATATATTTGAGGTGGGCTATCTCTTTTAGGGTTGCCACTTTCAATACAAAAATTATGGTTATTGCATTTAGGCTATGGGGTAAAAGGAAAGATCGATTGATGTATTGCTAGAAGTAGTGTGTGAATCTCACTAAAGGGTGTTACCAATAATCAATTAGATTAGGCGAAAGGGAGCCTAAATAAGCCTACTTGAGGTAGTCATCATACAAGCGATAAGGATAGATTGTTAAGACAACAAAGAGATTCTCACACTAAGGGAGAGCCTAAGTTACTTATCACTAAGAGACAGGTTGTATGTGAGTCACTGTAGGAGTTGTTTAACCAATAAGTACTGTTGTAATTATTTAACTCTATAGTAGGTGAAGTTTATTTTCTTTTGTGCATTCTGTCTCCTAACGTAGGTGATATTGTACTGAATTAGGTCACCAATTTTTTTGCGTCACTCTATCTTTATTATTTAATGCACCACGCTTGCTATTCATCTTGCTACGACATTGTATGTGACTTGTGTCATTATATTATTTCATCTATTTTCAACGTTTTATTACTTAATAAAAAAAAAAAGCAGAATAAACAAAAGGCATAAATGTTACCCCTTTGATCAAGGCAAATTTGGAAAGGTAGTACTCTTACGCTGTGCTAAGAACTTGTGGGTGTAAATTATAATCTTTGGCATACACAAACGATGTGATAGATTGTGGTATGGCTGCCTGCAAATACATATATACACAAAGACTTGTATAAGAGTGAATAATTGACATGAATTTGAAATAATTTAAATAAAAAGTTACTTTTCAATAATTAAAGGCAGTAAAATTTTAAGTTATACGTCTCAAAAAAGAGACTAGAGAACAAAATGATTGAAAGTGACTTAAGAACCAAACATTTGGTTTAGGAGTTGATAGGCGTTAGGTATTAAATGGATTAAGGGTTAAAAGTTGGTCCCACAACTTTAATAAAAGTAATCATTTAATCTCAATTTATTTCTTGTATTTTTAAATATATAACAATTTAGTCGATTGTAATTTATAATTTGTAATGATTTAGTCTTTATTATGAAACATGTTATTAAAATTTAATGAAAGTTCTTACAAATGTAGGTTGATAAGCTGATGGGGAATCAATTTTTCTTTTATAAAATATAAAAATTGAATTGTTATATAATAAAGTTGATAATTAATTTTGAAGATATTTTTCATATATAATAGGGACTAAGTTGTTACAGATTTCAAAGTTTAGAGACTAAATTGTGACTTATTCAAGTATAAGAACTAAATTGTTACAAATTTGAGAGTACATGGATTAAATCGTTACCAATTAAAATTCAAGAATTAAATTGTTGCATCTATGAAAGTTTAAGACCCAAAGTTTTTTTAAACCTGTATTAAATTAGGGCATGCCAAATGGTTCGATTAAACATATCTTTTGGATAATAAAAGTGAAAAACTATGTGTTACATGATATAGTATTAAATTTGTCTTCACTCATCAGCTTAAGCTTTTGAGTCAATCGACGATTTAACATGGTATCAGAGCAGGTGGTCCCTTCATTGCTATTTTCTCTCGAATTAATCTTAACTTTTACTTGTTGTGTCTTCTTTACTCATCAGCCTAAACATTTAGGTCAATCATTTTAACACTATGAAATGAACTACCATTATTTATTAAATTGTTTGCAAAAAGAGAATAACCTTATGAAATTTAATAGGTTCACTAATTTCCAAATAAAGAAAGGGAAAATTTGACCTGAATGATTGCTACACGTAGAACATCACCATGCAAACCCATAACAAGGGAGGCAATAGCCATGGCAGCTGGTCCAGCAATAAACTTCAACACCATTCCTATTATGGCTTCCTTAGCTTCACATGCTATCAATTTCTTTTCCAGGGCCATGAATATTCCTGTACTTACAACAAATTAAACACAACAAGATCATATTAAAGGACAAGAAAGTTTTGCTTGAAATGGTGTGAGAAAATTAGGGCTAATTTGATTGGTAATCTTAATTATTGTTTTATGTTTTCATATTATTTACTAAATTGAGCGAATTCGTATTTGATAGACCATCTAAATTCTATTTTTATGTTTATAGATTATTACTAATAAGTTCAGCAAGTATATAGGTATGTTTGATAGACAATCTAAATTCTTTAGTATGTTTGCAAATTGACCTAAGTTTAGTGAATATATGACTCATTTGTCTTTTCACATTTCTAAGAAGCTAAAAAGAATAGAGACAAAATTGAAAAAAAAAAAAAAAGAAAAAAAGAAAAAAAAAACTGAAAATTTCCTATACTATGGTATTATGGAAAATCTTCAATAGTTATATTTGCAAATTCGTGAAGGGTCGACTTACTGATAACATTTATATCCATAGACATGGAAATATATTTTTATATGCGTAGAATGTAGTTGTGGGTCTTTAATAGAGTGACCCACAGTTGATGAAGGTTGATTAATTTAATTAAAGAGTTTAATTAATTAACTTATCTCGAATCATTGGAACTTCTAATCTGTAAGTCCATTAAGTCCACATGCTAGCTCACTAAAAGTAAAACAAGAATTATTTTGTTTTGGATAAATTTGAATGGTTCAAATTAAATAAAGGAATGTGCATTAATTGTACAAGATATAATTAATATAATGTATTTAGATACATTATAATATAAAGTTAGTTTTGAATTAGATTCAAAATTAAACTTTATAAAATGAGAGTATTAATATTTGAATAAGATTCAAATATTATATTAATATGAATAAGATTCATATCATAAGGTATTAAATATAAGAGAAATCACTATAAACTGAAAAAAATATTAAACTATTTACAAATATAGAAAAATTTTATTGTCTATCAGCGATAGACAGTAAAATTTTATATATTTGTAAATAATTTAACTTATTTTTCTATATTTGAAAATAACCCAAAAATAAATTCTCTCAATTCTCAATACACACATAAAAGAGAAAAATGTTTTCGTTGTATTTCTCTTCTTCCCTTATTTTTATTTCAAAAGGATGTTCCCACAAACCCAATTCTTGCCCGAGAATAGTGGGGAATAGTGTGTGGTGGTGTCCAAGTTTGTTGAAGAATGAAGGGACTTGCGGAGGTAAGTAATTTGAAGAGGTTATCTTCAAAGGTATTTTCTTTCTTTTCTTAATTTATGTTAAAAGCATGCTATTGTAAAATATATGTTATTTTTCTCTGTTTTTTCTAAATTTTCAAATCAAATTGCAACGGCACTTGCGATCAATCATTTCCGCATTGGGATTCAATCACTTTAGAATAGACTAATATACAAGATTTATAAAAAGAAGGAAAATTAGTATATCAACGATATTGTTGATATACCAAATATAAAGCATATCATTCAACCTGATATACTTAAAGTATAACATTGATATTTCAATTTTATACGAGTACTAATTGAAAATTCATTTCAAGAATAACATTAATGTATTAATTATAATATATCATTCTTCGACCGCAATGCAATAATAAATATTACATTAGTGTATTAGTAGTTTTTTAACACTCATGCAAAATTGATTTAAAATTTAATCATTATATTAATAATCATGAAAAATTCATTTCAAATATATCATTGGTGTATTGGTAATATATAAAAAACTAATTCTAAATCCATTTCAAGTATAACATTGGTGTATCCATTAGTATATCAATTACATTCATTCTAATTTAAATTTCAAGTAAATGTTAGTGTAATAGTGGTAGATCAACGTCAATCTAAAATTCATTTCAAGTTTGACATTGATGTATTATTAATATATTCATATTTCTTAAAAATACATTTGTTTCAGTATATTCGTAGTAGATGACCACCCGTTCAAAATTAAATTTCAAGTGTAACATTGGTGGATCAGTAATTTATCAACATACATTTAGAATGGTTACCAACCAGATGAATTTATCCATTATAATTTGATGATGAATATTTTAGAAAAATAATAATAATAATTAAATTAAGTCCACGAATAATAACAAATGCACGGGCACTTATTGACTAATAAGTTTAGTATAATTAATGGTAAATTTGGTATATAAATTGTATAACTTGTTGATATTAGTTGACTGATATACCAAATATAAAATATATTAGTTTAACTGGCATACTTAACATAAAGTATATTAAATATACTATTGATATACCTATTGATATACTATTGATGTATCTACTGATACACCAAAAGAAGGTAAAATCGGAATAATAAAAGATGAAATATATATATATATATATATATATATATATATATATATATATATATATATATATATTATATATTTATAATAAAATATTGTTAAATTTACAAATTTAGAATGTTTTTTTTTACTATTCTTGCAAGGACCCATAATTGATAATAGTTTATATTTTCAATATATTATTAGTGGGTAATTAATAACTAGTTTTATGATTTATAAATATATTGTCAAATACATTTTGAACAGTTGTTTAAAGAGAAATTTTTACAGATAGAAAAAATGCCAAACTATGTATAGAAAATAACAAAAAAAATACTGATAGACTTCTATCAGCATCTATCAGCGATATACTTCTATTATTTCTATCACTGATAGACCCTGATAGACTTCTATCAACGTCTATCACAACTATCTAAAAATTTTGCTATTTTGTATAAATAATTTCTCTTATTTTTCTATTTTTAAAAATTTCTCTTGTTTAAATAGCAATTCAATTTTTAAATATGCTATCAAACACATATCCATAAACATGAAATGTAACGTTGTATTTATTAATTAATAATTGAAATTAATGTTAAGCATAATTCAAAATTAAATCGATATAAAACTTAAAAGTAGATGGATGGAATATGGAATTTCAGTTAACGTAAAATTTGCTCCCAAATAAGCTTAAACTCAACGATAATTGACACATTCTCTCTTCTTTTTAAAAGTTAAATGTTAAAAGTTAGCTCGTAATTGGATCATCAATTTTGTATTATTGTACTTAAAAAAAACTAATATATATAAATAAATATTAAAAGGGAAAGCTGTTATCTTACCCAGATTAAACAAGGCAGTTCCAATCCCCGCTCTGGACATAATTTCAATAGATTCTCCTACCACGATTGGCATTTGAATATTGTACCTATAATTCCAAAACAAAATTACATTAATAATATCAATAAAGTTATTTTCTAATGTGCTAGTATTAAATTTTCATCGATATATCAACCATTGATATTTCTATATTTACATGAGTTCGATATTGATATGCAGGGTGAATCAATATTTCTATTATATCGTAGAAAAATTCATGAAACATAAACAATAAGCAACAAAATATTACTCGTGTAAACATAATATGAATAATAACATGCTAACTTGTTTAAAATCATAAAATGTTTATTTACTAATTTAAATTTATTTTTTGAATTTTAATCATCATGGGTTGACCTAGTGGTAGTGGGAACAAAAAAAGAGGTCAAAAGGCTAAGGGGTTACGAGTGGTTCAATCCATGTTGGCCACTTATCTAGGATTTAATATCCTATGGGTTTCCTTGACACCTAAATGACCTAGTATATTTAATATACTTTTTTGATATCCGTGAGTATTTGGGTCAGTTTATGCACCTTGACTAATGTCACGGGACAACCCACCCGACTCTACAACAGGCGGGGTGTCAACTTATCCATAAGATATTAAATCCTAGGTAGATGGTCACCACGAATTGAACCCACAACCCCTTAGTCCTTTGGCTTTTTGTGGATGTTCCCACCAAGTAACCATTTGGCTTTTGATTTTTTGTTTATGAAAATTAAACTTATTTCATCTCAATTTATTAAAATGATTTTCACCTTTTGTAAGTAAAAGTGTTGAGTTTTTAGCCAAATTTCAAAAATCAAAAACAAATTTTTAGAAACTTTTTTTTTAATTTTCAAAACTTGACTTAATTTTTTAAATATTGATAAAATGTCGATAAAAAAAAAAAAAGAAATTTAAAAGTAGAATTGATGTTTATATGCTAAATTTTCGAAAAATTAAAATTTGAAAACCAAATAATTATTAAATAGGAATTTCATAAACCATTTAAGATAAGCAAATGAGTTTATACATGCATGTTAGTATATCGACATTTTAATGGGCCAATTATTTATATTAATGAGTAATTACAAGTCAGTAAATTATTACATACTTTAAGTCATATATATCAATGATGCAAATAGTTAAAATTTAAGGCAAGCATATACTATGTATATTTCAATCACTTAAAACACATAGATTACATTTTAAACTCTCACATAAGACGTGTTCTGAATTATACATCATTTATTTGCAAGTCAATTTTAACATTTACTAAAATCAAAGTCTTAATTAAAAAATATTACGTTACAAGTTTAGTCGTGTAAACTTTTAAATTTATGTTCAATAGATCTTTGAACTTTAAAAAGGTAAATACATATTTGAAATTTCATTTTTTGTGTATAAAGTTTAAAGATCTCTTAGAGACACAAAACTAAAAGCTTAAGAACTTGTTATACATTTCTAAGAGTTTTGAGACTTATTTGACACAAATCTCAAAGTCTAGAGACTAAGTTTGTAATTTGATCTAAAAAATTGATATATTGGAGATGAAATTAAAACTTAAAAATTTGGAACCAAATTGAAAAACTAAGAAACAGAAGTGACATGGCGAAGATAACAAAATTTGGCCAAAAGTAACACCCTAGGACCAAAACAAGCCTAGAAGAAAGGGAGCCCAATCCAATCTACTCAGCCCATGGCTTTGTCGAGGCAAACCCTAATAAAATGCTTAATGGAGCATGTCTGTGCATGCCTCAACCCAAGAATATTGTCCTAGAACCAAAATGGACCTAGTGGGAGGCTCGGCCTTGGCCAGACAAGGCTGAGCCTAACAAAATGGCGAAAGAAACATGCTCTTCGTGTGTCCCAACTCGAGAAGATAAAACTCTATAACATATAACCTAAGTCATCTATTCCTATAAATACATGCATCTAACAAACCTTAAAACTAGTAGTAGTTACCAACTAAATACTAAGTTATGTTAATAGATTTTGTATAATTATTATTTCACAAATATCATATAATTTATAAAATAATAGAATATATACTATACGAAATTAACTGTTTATTATAATTTTATATTTTTAATAATGCATTCTAGAATTATGCATATATATATTATATAATTTTATATTTTCAAATTCAAAAATTAAATACCTAAAAAAAAAAAAAAAAGAAGTTACCTTTTTGCAACAAGTGCCCAAGCTACACCAAGGATACAAGAACAAGAGTTTGGATTTGTGGCAAACTTCATCAACACTTTCCCAATCAAAGGATTGAAAACACTTTGATAAAAGGGTTTATTGTTGCTACTAATTGTTTCCTCAACCTCTGTGGCTGCTGCTGCAGCTGCTTCTAAATCCTTTTTCCCTTCAACTTCCTCCAATTTCTGAGCATTGCCATCCTCGCTGACGTCCAAGCTCGGAGCTTCCGCAGCAGCGACTAATGATTTCGGCTGCCTCGCCTGCCGGAGCTCCAGTGCACACAGCAATGCCATCAACCAAATAAGGGCTTGAAACACCGAACCCTACACTCAAAAGTTTTCAATATATCTGTTAACATGTAAACCATGCATGGACTTATATACCCCTGAATCTATAAAAGTATAATAATTATTAGGTTAAAAATCACTTCTAATACTTAAAACTTTCATAAAAGTAACAGTTTAGTCATTGAACTTTTTAGTTTGTAACAATTTAATCTCTGTATTTTTAATTTTGTAATAATTTAGTCCCTAAATTTTACTATGTAACAATTTAGTCATTGTACTTCAAATTTTGTAACGATTTAGTCCCTAATGTAGAAATTAGTGTTAAAATTTAATAATTTTTATTTTTCATAAATAAACCAATAAAGTAATTAGATGCTCAGTATTTTTATAAAATACAAACTCTACGTCATAAAATAATAAAAATTGACATCTAATTTTATCTTCTTTTTTTTTTAATGTTAGGGACCAAATCGTTACAAATTTGAAAGTACAAGGACTAAACTGTTACATAGTAAAGTTTAGAGACTAAATTGTTACAAAATTGAAAGTACAGTGACTAAATTGTTACAAATCAAAATTCGAGGACTAAATTGTTACTTTCATGAAAGTTTAGGGACCAAAAGTATTTTTTATATAAATGGTTAATGGGTTTTTTTCAAATATAGAAAAATGAGTCAAAATATTTACAAATATAGAAAAATTTTACAGTCTATCAGTGATAGACCGCAATAGAATTTTATCAAGCGATAGAAAGCGATAAAATTCTATTGTAGTCTATCACTGATAGACGGTAAAAATTTTCTATATTTGTAAATAGTTTGATATTTTTTCTGTTTATAGTAATTTCCCATGGTTATTAATTCTATATCTTTAACTTAATTAAGAAAAAAATCTATGAAATTTTTGTAACATGTAGGGTGTAATTTGAACCGATATTAAATATAATAGCAATACTTGGGTGTACGTGTATTATTTTCGTAACTCATCTCAACGACACAGTAAATAAAAAAACTAAAAATTATTTAGAAGTAGAGTTTGCCACATATGTGATAAACGTTATTGGTCAGATAATTAGATGTATTCTAGAGAAAGAAGGAATCAGTAGGTGCACTGAGATATCTCAACTAGGTTGACACATCCTTAGTACTCTTATCATGTCCCAGATCCAGCAACAGATCATAGGTCAGTTATTTTATGCAACAAATATTTTTCCTAGGTCATTAACATTAATTAGTTAGCATTTTTAGGGTTTTCTTCAAACACCAATAAATTCTTTAAGAAACCAACATGGTCTAATTGAACAAAGTGGCATAACAACATTTAATCAAAAGAAGTTTCTCTACACATATTCTAAATCTAGCCTATTTTCTCTCAGTCCCTACAACACCCCCAAAACACATGCCTTGGTTGATAATATAACCTTAACTAGTTGAATTAAGCATCTATCGACATTTCCATCGATACATCAATATTATATCTAAATCCTTGCCTGGACGACGAGATCGACAGCCGTCTGGCCATACAAGACCTTAGCGAGCGGGACACCGATGACGAGGGAATTAGTGAGGGAGGAGAGAGAGAAGGCAGTGATGGACCAATCATAGCTTCCCTTGGGGCAGTATTTAGCCCATAAGGTCAAAGGAATAAGGATTATAAGCTTTGAAATGACATCGGCGGCCAAGAAATGTAAGTTGAAATGAAAAGGGTCGACTTGGGAAATGAATTGAAATGTGAAGAGAGGGAGAGTGAAAAAACAAACAAATTTGTTAATAGCGTCGCGATCTTTATTGCCAAAGATCTTACACTTCCCAGAAACATAGCCAAGAATCAAAGCAAAATACAAAGGAACCATGGCCTCCAGCACCTTATTAAAATTTCCCCAGCTTATCATTCTTGATTTTTTTGGAAAAAACTATGAATAGTAAAGAATAATTTGAGGTGTTTTTTTAATGTTTATGTAGACGACAAGCTAGGTAAAATCCTGTCAGCACTGATAATAAGACACGTAATATCCTGTCAGCACATGATGAATTTAGATAACTTGTTTTAAACAGTGTCGTCATCTATTAGTAAAATGTCAAATAGGATTTCATAATTTAATTAACATGTTGAGTCATTGCCATGTTAATTAAATGTTCCCCTCTTTTCGTATGCATTCACGCTTTAGTTTATGCAGGCGTGGTCTTTTTTTCTTTTCATTATTATTTACTATATATATATATATATAATATTTAAGACATTGCCACGAGTAGAGATGTCCATGGAGTGGGACTTCCCCGCCTCCTATTTGAATCTCCATCCCCGTAAAATTCTCCGCAAGAATGGGGGCGGGAATTCCCCGAGGAAAATCGCGGGAATCGAGTTCTCTATAAGAAAAAATATCCATTAATTTTTTTCTTAATTTATTCTCAGAAGATATAAAATTTTAAAAATTTTCTATATTAAATATGTCATTCCGATACATTTCTATTTAAATAAAACACTATAAAATTTTCTTACAAAAATAACAATATATTATATGCAAATATATAATTAAAATATTTTATCTCCTTATTTCTAAAAGTTAAATAATTAATCGCTAACTTAAACATTACAATATACACGTCTTAAAAGGAAGAAACATTCAACATCTCTATTTTAGAAATGCATTAAAGTATGAAAAAATTAGGATGATAATTAGGAAAAGACTAATTGGTAAAAACTATAATTTTTTAAAAGTGTATATATATATATATATGGGCAGAGTGGGGCGGGGAGTCGGGGCAGGGCCAGGGTTGGGGATGAGTACGAGGAATACATTCTCCGTCCCAGTCCCCGTTTGGCCAACGATGAGAAAATTCTCCCCGCTCCCTTCCTCATTCTCCGTGTAATCGAGAATTCCCCGCCCCGAGCAGGACAGGTCCCCACGGGGTTTGACATCTCTAGCCACGAGGTCTATGTGCTAAAACCAACAAATTCTGTGATTCGAATTAGAATGCCTTAAATTTGTTATCTAATGCTTCAAATGATCGACTACTAGGTCTCACTATTTTTTATGATTTTGCGCTATGTATATAAACTTTCTAACTTTACAGACATCTCTATATCTAAAATTTAAAATTTATTTAAAGTACATGAACTATAATTAGACAATTGAAAGTATAGGAACTAAAATTGAAAAAAAAATATATATATATAAGGAACAAAATAGTATTTTAACTTATTATTATTATGTGTGTAGTTATATATATATCATTTACGTTAAGCATTATATCTTTTGTGTAATTATATATATGAGAGCTCATTTATATGTCAATCGTTGAGCTCATTTATTATGTCGACCGTTTACTTTTTTTTTTTTTTTTTTTTAATTTTATTGATGATGATTATTATTTTGTGGGTGTGATTATATATATGAGTTCATTTATATGTCAATTGTTTAGCTCATTTTTATTATGTCAACCGTTGAGAGTTTGATATTACAATGTGAACTGTTTTTTTTTTTTTTTTTTTAATTTTAATTTTACATATGAGATCATTTATATGTCAATCGTCCAGCTCATGTTACATGTGGATTGTTTATTTTTTAAAAAAATTTATTATTATTATTTTGTGTCTGTAATTATATATATGAGCTCTTTCTTTTGCTAATTGAGTACTTTTTCTGTCTTTTATTGTGTAATCATTCTGCTTATAGCACAAAATCAACTGTTTTTAATGATACAAAATATAGCAGAGGAAAACAATTTTGTAAATATGACAATATAAAAAAAAATTGCGTCTATATTAAGGATAAATATCTATCATTAACCATAGTATTAAATTTCCATCGATATATTGATATTTCTATAGATATTTCCACATTTCCGTTGGGTTCCATATCGAAATGAGGGATGAATCAATATTTCCATTATATAGTAGAAAAATCCACGAAACACAAAAAACAAGCATAAAAATGCCACTAATATAAATAATAAACATGTTTTCTTATTTAAAAATAATAAAATGTTTATTTACTAATTTAAATTTATTTTTAAATTTTTTTGTTTTTATAATTTTTTAAAAAATATCCGTTGAAATCGATATTTCTATAAAATTAAGACCTCGATATTTCCATCGATATCGATATTTTAAACCTTGTCATTAAGGTACCATTTATACTTATACCAATGGTAAAACATCTTCACTTTAAATGTCTAATGAAAAATCATTTTAGGTATATAAATGATAGATGTCTCTTCATATATGTAAAATTAGGGGATATAGATGCCCTTAAATATGTAAAACAAGGTTGAGCTTTTTTTATCAAATTTAATTTTCAAACTATTATTTAAATTTGCCCTTAAATATGTGTCATAATTATTCGTCAATTTTTTTATTTCGCACTAAATTATCTTTAATTTTGGGCCACAAAACGCTATAGATGCAATTTTGCCCTTTAAATTTAGTGCATTTAATTTCTTTTTTAATGTAAACTTTTGTGTACCATTATTCTTTAATTATCAATTGTATATACAATCAACCAAAAGTTTGAATGTATATATCTATCTCTTGTTCTTTTGGCAAGTTGTAAGATCCATATAAACTATAACTCATCCAATGAATAAATCATTAAAAAAGGGAAAAAAAAAAATAATGCTTAAATCTTGATATAAAAAATAAAAAGGATTTAGAGCAATGTTTAGGAATAATTTTGAAATTGTTCAAACCAATTCAAAACTTGATTTAATCATGCAAAATCAATTTATTGTTCGAGTTTACACTTTTGAATGCAAGTTTTATATCTTCAAAATTGATTTTGAATGATTAAAAATATGTTTTGGAGTTATTTTGAAAATAAAAGAAGCGATTTTGACTATTTTAAAATAACTCCCAAATATGTGCTTTTAAGCATCGAAATAAACTAAAATCTAAAAAGGAATTAAAAAAATACCTGGGACTAGCTATTTTGAGCCGAGGAAGAAAATGATGTTTATGTGTTTTCTGGTCTTTTAAGGGGTGGCCTTCCTGGTAAAAATTTGAGGCTTTCTTTGCCAAATGCTTAGAGGTCTCAAATTCGAGTCCCAAAGAGGTGGGTGCTGGTGCCCAAGTATAGGGGAGCTGTTGCTGTAGAGAGCATAAAGAAAAGGACTCCTATTTCCTGGGTTCAAAAGAAAAAGGGATGAAACCTCGTATTTCTCTAATATGATATCAGAGCATTGCATGTAAGAGAATATGTTTGATCCCATTTATAAATAGATTTTTTTTTTGCTTATCAAGCCACACCCATTTATATGTAAGATATTGGGGCCTATATATATATATATATATATAACATATAATTTCAACTATTATTTTCTTTAATTTGTTACCATCTAATTTTAACTATTAAATTAATTGAAAAATTTACCCTAGTATAATCAGATATTTGTAATAGGTAGCAAAAATAAAAATAAGCAAAATCTTTTTGATGTTGCAAATAGTATATTAAAAATTTTCAAATCAGATTTTTTTTTAAAGACACATTTTGAATAAGATTTTAGTGATGTAAGTAATATGAAGTATATATGAGTGACATTAATTATTTACTTCATCTCAAGTATATTACTGATAAATAAAATTGATATATCTAATAAGTAGAAGAAAAAAAAATACCTCTCTCTTTTACAATATTGGAATGAAGAGCTTTTGCAAAATATTTTCTTTCTTCCTCTGTCATCTCCTTTTCTTTGTTTAAGTCATGTCTTCTCCTTCCTTCCTTGATTTTCAATAAAAATTGGTATGAAACTTTGTAGAAAGATCATGACGGTAGCACAAGAACAAGAAGAACCATTTAAAAACTACAAAAATAAAAAATAAAAAATGTTGATTTAGTATATTATCATCAGCTATCTAATTACAGTAAATCAATGATTTTATACGAAGTATTTATATTAGCTGATATAGTGGTTATGACATCAAATAATGAAGTAGTGTAAATGATATAATTTATATGTCTAATACGAAGTATGTTTATACAAATATATTTCTTCAGGTTAAAATTCTTATATATCATATGAGTTGTACTAACAAAACTTGGATGGTAACATATTAGATCAAAAAAAAAAAAAATCCATATACTCAAGCAACTTTTAGTATAAATTTCACTCCATGAGGAAAAAAAATACAATACTTGAGTGCATCTCGAAGCTGCATTGATATGAAGTAGATGAAGGAGAGCAATGGAGATGGAAAAGAGATGGAAGGTAAAGGGAAGAGAGGGGAAGAAAAAAAAAAGTTTATAATTTTTTTTTTCTCTTTTTGTTAATTTAAAAACTAAGAAAAGTACTTTTTTTTTTTAATAAAAACTAAGAAAAGTGCTTTTCGTTAGGAATTAATAAAAAACTTGATGGAGAAAACATGGATGTTAACAAATGCAAATCCACCATATAAAAATCTTAGTAACTAAAAGTGTGTATTTAATTTCCTTATAACCCGAAAACTTTGGTAGCATTTTGAAAGCCCAAAAAAGAGGTAACAAAAAAAAATCATAGGTGAAAGTATTGTTTATAAAATTAAATTTTCAAAAACCAAAAAGTTATTAAACGAGAATACTTAACTGCTTGTCTGTTTTATTGAAATAGGAATCATGTTGCAATAGAAAATTTTGGAGTAGATTAGCTTTTTTGTGCTTGAGGTTTGGAGTTGTGCAATTTTAGTTTCTAGATTTCAAAACTGCTCAATTTTGGATATCCTATAAACGACGAGATATATATATATAAATGAGCATAACTCAACTAACATGAAATTTTACTATCAATCTCGAGGTTCTATCTCCCACTTCTAACTATTAGTGATAGAAGTCTATCACGGTCTATTGCTGATAGAAAGTGAAATTTTTCTATATTTGAAAACAACTCACTAAAAAATATATTTATATTTAATAATTAATTAATAATGATTAATTGATATTAATACGTTGACACATCCTTAACACTCTCATCATACCCTCAAGAAACAAAAGCATGTTTGAAATTGATTTTGAAGCAATTAAAATTACTTTTATTATTCTCAAAATTATTTTGAAATATGCTTTTGGTGATTTCAAAATCCATTTTAATGGTATGAATATCACATTTAAACATGAAAACCATCTATTTAAAATGTTTTATTTAATGATTAACACGTGTTCATTCTGATTTTGAAAGTTAAGACAAGTGATTTGAAAATCACTTTCAAACATGCTCACACGAGTCATACCTTGGAAGTATTTTGAGTGTGATCAGTAGCGCTTTAGATTTAAAATATGGAAACCTCAATTTTATGAAGATATCAATAAAATGTAAATACCAATGAAAAAAGGTTATATATATATATATATATATAATATATATATATATATTAAAATAACAAACATTATACACCTTTTAAATGACTACTTTAACTTAATACTTATATTATAGTCACATTAATTACGTTGATACTCTACTAAAAAAAAATTAGATTAGTACGTTTTTTTATTAATGTTTTTACGATATAGTGGTGATGTGTCTATTCATCTCTTATGTCCATGTGGGTTGTCCATGTCAAACTCATCTTTTTTAATGAACTAATCACATTAAACCTAAGAAGAAGCGTTGGAATCGATTTTGATTTCACTTAGAATTAAACACAATTAAAAGTTAAGCAGAAACTTTTGTCGAATATTATGGAGATAGGTCTTTAATATTCTTTCTCCAACTTCAATGAGATCGAATTTTCCAAGAATTTAAAAAAATATTCCTTGTTATGACTCAAATATAAGATTAGCTTCAGCATTGAAGCCTCTTGAAAAAAAAATTATAAGAATGGGAGAGGAAATTCTCCAATTCTCTAGGACGAGGTATAAAAAAACTTAGATATCTTTGTGTAGCCCAGACATTTATCAAATAAAAATTTGTCATGTGACAAATATATATTCTTTTTTAAAAGATTATATTATTTTTAATTTTTTAAAAGTGAAGGAGGCATGGAATTAGGTATAATCCTAATTATTGCAGGATGAGATTGTGAGATATGTTTCATGTCTCAACTCAATGTCCTATTCACACAGTTAGACAACTTTTCACCTATTTGAATATCATCCAAATTTTAGATATGTATTTTTCTTTAATATATCTAATATATATTAATATTTAATGTATCAAATATAATAAAAACATTTTCTTCTCATATATTTAATAAATATAATATATTTAATTTAATTTAATTTAATTTACACTTCAAATTAAATATATTTTTTCATTTTTATTTATTAAAAAAATGTTAAATATTAATTTGAACATTTTAAATCTTTCTTTCAACTAAATTGATCCTTTATTATTATGAGCTAGCAAGAGGACTTTATGAATCTATTGATTATAAACTCAAATGGTAAAAATTTAATTAAATTAGACTTTTAACCAATTAATTTTCATTCATTAGCTTTAGATCATTCTACCATAGACCCAAAGTTGAACTCTTATGCATGGAGGACAAGTTGTATATATAGATAATAACCATTTCATGCAAGTCAATTCTTCCCGATCGAGATATTTATACTTACAGCGGACTGAAATTCTGTTTTACCCTTCTAATTGCATCTACTATCTTAAATACCAATAATCCTTTAATGAACAATTTATTTATGACCTAATCATAAATCAAGTCCTTCTTGGGCTAGTTAGATGGTGGGATCCATTTCAAGCTTTGAAATCAGCACTTAATAGATATACTCGTCTACTTTTCGTATATGGAAATGAGTGAATTCCATCTTCCCACATCTCCCTATTTGTTCAAGTCCCAAAAATGGTAAGTTTATTGAATCAGTTACATAGACCATTCTCAACCATGCAAATTAGAGGACTAACCTTTATAGGTAGGACTTCATAATTCACTCTCATCATATATTGAGTCGCACATGATCATCATGTGAAATATTAATTTTCTCAATTAACATATTTATAAAAAGGGATTAAATGTTTCGTGATCCAGTCTTATACAAATTCATTGTATAGGATACCTCCACTCACATGTCTCCACGTGAACGATTTGGATCAAATCTTTTGTAATAATTACATAAAATAGGTCATATCAATAGCATTATAGATAAGACACCCAATCTTATCCATATCGACAAACCAAGAGTCATAAAGGATAAACCTTTTAGTTCTGCAAACCTTGCTTTCATTTGATATCCATTCTTGCTTGGAGCTTTTCTCAAGTTTCATTCAGATAGTTTTCTTTCTCGATCTTGTGTTCTAAATTATAGGTCTGCTAATTTTCTGCCAACTTGAAAATAGTGAGAGCAATATTATGACAAAGTTTTAGGCAAGTTTGTTAAAAAAAGCCAAATATATAGCTGAAAAGAACTCAAAAGGCACATGATAGAGATCAAAAACTTGTGTATATACCTAAAACATTATACCCAAAAAAAGGAGCTGCATTATTCTTTCTCTTATTTGATGCATAGAGAGAGCTGAACATGAAAACACAAAACAAAAAAGAAGAATGAAATTGAATGAAGAAAGTAATTGCCAATGATCCAAATAATGAAAGAAAAAAAATGAAAAATACAGACATAATCAAAAGGATATGGATTCTTTCTTGACAGGGTCGCCTCCAATGAATTGAAACAGAAGAACGTCACAGATGTTTGTAATTATAGGGCTTTGTGATATCTTCCACGTTTGACTTCTCAAACAAAATTATATATGTATTTTTGTTGGTCTCTCCTTTTTTAATAAGGATGGTCAACCAAAAACAAGTGGCAATAGACAATTTGCATAAAATAAAAAACTAATATAGGAAAAGGGTATATGGGGGATGTTTTGGAAGTGATTTTAGAAATAGTATTTTAACAAAATTGATTTATTAACCGATAGATAAAAAAATCAAACATAAAAACATGTAACAAAAGAGAAATAAATTTAATAAAGATTGAGAAAATAAGAAAATAGAGAAATAAAGTTACAAATATATTATAAAAATTTTAGGGAGAATGACAAAAATTTATGGAAAATAACTTTAAAGAAAGAGGGAAAAAAACTTAAGAGGAGAGAAAATAAAATTTCAAGAGCAAAAAGTTTTGTTTTGTTTTTTAAAATGTTGCAGCCTAGAATTGAACTGAGGACCTTTAGTGTGTAAGACTAACATGATAACCACTAAACCACAGCAACATAGTTGAGAAAAATGAAAGAGAGTTAAAAACTATTGGAGAGAAAAAAAAAAGTAAAATAAAATTAGAGATAAACATAATTATATGACTTTTAGAGAGAAAATTAGATAAGGGTAAAAATTCGAGAGAGATAAAGTTTAAAATGGTACTCACAAATTCACAATCACTTAAATTTTTTTACCATTTTCATCATCATAGTTAATATATCCTTCTCAGCCTTTTGGCTGAGATCAAGTGTATCGACATCATAATTCATGTTTGAAAGTAATTTTGAAATTGTTAAAATTACTTGTCATATGGTCAAAATCACTCTAAAACGCACATTTGTGACCTCTCAAAATCAATTTAATGTTTAATTTTACATTTTTAAATGCAATTTTCATATTATTAAAATTGATTTTGAATTATTAAAAGTATTTTTCGAGTGATTTTTAAAAATGACAAAAGTGATTTTTTAATGATTTCAAAATTACTCTCATACTTAACCATCATGAGTTGGCCTAATAGTAGTGAAAACATAAAAAAATCCTCGAAGGGCTAAAGGATCATGGGTTCAAACTATGGTGGACACCTACCTATGATTTAAAATCCTACAGCCAAAATGTTAAGATATATTTCATAATAATTGACCAAAATGTTAAAAATTCTAATGGTAAAAATGTAACATGTGGAAAAACAAACTTTTTTAATGAATTGTATTTTGCGCTTAAATTGACATTTAGGGTGTGTGTTAAAATAATCGAGATTATCGGTTATATTAACCTTGTTTTGTTATAGTAAAAATATTTTACAATTAAGTGATTAAAATAAAGCCAACACTTCCTCTCTAATATTTTTAATGAGTCCGTCCATCTATGACCACCTCCCGCGATAATAAAAGGTTGGATTCTTTCTTGACAGGGTCGCCTGAAATTAATGGAAACAGAAGAACGTCACAAATGTTTGTAATTGTAGGCTTTGTGATCTTCCACGTTTGACTTCGCAAACAATTTTTTTTTTTCCCTCCTTTTTTAATAAGGGAAGGACAACCCAAAAAAAAAAGTGAGAAGAGACCATTGGCAAATAAAAACTAATATTGAAGGGTATATAAGACAAGTTTAGAAAGAGTAATAATTAAGTGCAACTTAGGCTGTATCTAATTTCATGCTCTTTTTTTATACACAAAAAAAATTTAATTATTTTTAAAAATCTATACATATAATTTTTATATGACAATTTTTTATCGGGAACTGTCTAGATTGCACAAAGATAGGTGCAACTTAGATAACACCGTAGTTTTTCTCTAGAAATAGTGATTTTAAGAAAGTTGATTTATTAACAAGTAGAGAAAAACTTCAAAATAAAAAAAAAAAATGTAATAAAAGAGAAATTTGGTCAAACACTAACGGTAACGATAATGATAACAGTAAATGTGACAAACTCATAATTCTCAAGTTGTAGTAGTAACAATAATGATAACCATAACGATATCGGCGTAATTTCTAAATGTAATTGGATTGAGCACCCTATTGGATTTTTGGCAAAATATTAGAAGTGCAGTTGTCCCACATCGGTTAAGTTGAAGAATGGGGATGAACTCCAACCATATAAAAGGAGGCTATGCCTCTAGTTTCAATTCGTCCCAGTTAGAAACACTTTAAGCTTAGTGTGCTAACTCTAGTTAAATTCCTTTTGTATTAGTGGGAAAAAGGTGTCAGTAGTATAAAAGTTTTGAGAGAGTGCTCTTGTAAATGAGATTGGTAGTATAAAAGTTTTGAGAGAGTGCTCTTGTAATCGTACGTGAAGTCTCTCATCTATTATTTAATGATTGATGATTGTGAGATCTCTTCTTTCTAATATAAGATTCTAAAAAAAAATGTTCAGTATGGATATTTTATTATCAAATTCATTTTTCCTTCTGTGTTAGAAAATTTGTCGATTGGTTTTGTTAATATTAACTTATTTCCATCCTTCTTAAAATGTGATAGGCTCGATTTACTTATTAGAAATTAAAACGAAGTAGAATTGGAATCAAAATGTTATTTATTATTATTATTATTATTATTATTATTATTATTATTATTTGGTAGAAATTATCTGGAATTGGAAATCAGTATTTACTTCAAATTGTCAAAAATAGAGTAAAATGGAACATAATATAGTTACTAGATATCCCTATCATATTTTTAACTTATTAAAATGCATTGCAAACTATGATGTCAATATAATGTTTAATTTATATATTTTAAATTGTTTTATTACTATTTTTTACAGTGATATCTTAATCCTAATGATTTAGTTGATATTAACAAATAATAATTGATTAAAACAAAATTACATCAACTAAGATATATTTATATTATGTTATTTAATAATAAAGAATTCTATTTAAATAATAATTTTGATAACAACAGATAATACTAACTAAAAGATAACTAAATTAACTAAAAAAATATATTTTAGAAGAAAAAAAAAACTTTACATGTTTTTTTTTATCCAATTTCATCTCTATAGGTTTATGAATTTTTAACATTGTAGCTATATTTAATCATTCAACTTTGAAAATTTTCTAATAATTTCTTAAACTTTTTATTATATGTGTGTTAAATAGATTCGTTAAGTTTCAATTCTGTATCTAATAGGTTTTGTTCTATTTGACGTATTTTAAAATTCATGAACATACTCGACAACAAATAAAAGTTTATAATCTTATTGGACATCAAATTCATCTAATATATATCAAATAATTTAATATTTTTAGCATGTCAAGAACCTATTAATATCCATGGTGGCCACCTGCCAACAATTTAAAATTATACTGGTTTCCTTAACACCTAAATGTTGTAGAGTCGGAAATGTTGTCCTGTGAGATTAGTTTAGGTGCAAGTAAGATGGACTGGACACTTACATATATATAAAAAAAAGAAATGTCAATAACCTATTAAATATAAAATTGTTTGAAGACGTGTTAAATATTTTTAAATTTAGAAACATTTTAAACATGAAAATGAAAGTTTTTAAATTTAAATGTTCAAATACTAAACTTGTAATTCAATATAATTCCGATGCTCGGTCCAATACGTGTCTAAAATTGAAAATGGAAGTCTATTGGAATTTAAACTATTAATAATAGTGTCTAACTTTATTTAAAAACCAATTTTGTAAATAATAAATTAAATTCAAGTAATCAAATTGGGAAAGTCAAATAATACATTAAATTATCAACTGGACGGAATCATTTTTGCAGGTAATTAATTAATCAAGTCAAAGATGGAAGGAATGCTTCTAAATTTTAGAAATTAGGTAACAATTTAAAATGTTTTTCAAGGTGTAGTATATGCATAAACAAATAAAAATATTGGTCATCTCTAGCTAAATATTTTGTTAAATAACAACTATTATTATTATTATTATTATGATGATGAACATGACCTAGTTCAACTTGGAATAAGATATTAATTTATATTTATTTTAAGTGATTAATAATTAAATAATGTAACAATATATTGACAATGCCAAATTTAATTCATAACAACACTAATTGTGCTCTTATATTTAATTAAATAATTATTTGATTCTGATTTTTATATATAAATTTGGTAAAACAAACATAGATATTTAGCTTCCAAGCATAAATTATCTTGCATTTCCAAACACATATATTAAATGGTTGTTTTCAAATTTAGAAAAAATGAGCCAAACTATTTACAAATATAGATAGACTGCGATAGAATTTTATCGTTTGAGCGATAAACAGCGATAGAAGTCTATCGCTCAATCGCTGTCTATCACTCAAGCGATAGAATTCTATCGTGCTCTATCGCTGATAGACAGTGAGATTTTTCTGTAAATAGTTAGATATTTTTTCTATTCATAGTAATTTTCCTATATTAAAACTTATACAATTAAGTGCCAGATATTTGTATCATTTGTGTATCAACAATTATATCATTATTCGTTCAAAATGCAGTATTGAGTATTACACTAGTGTATTAATATTTTATCAAAACTCATTTAAAATTCATTTAAAATATAATATTGGAATATCAATACTATATTAGTAGTCAATAAATGGTATTTCAAGTATATCGTCATTTGTGTATTAGTAGTATATAAGCATTCATTATATCAATATTATTTCGAAATTCATTTCGATTATAACAATGGTATATCATTAGTGTATTAGTATTTCGTAAAACTTCATTTGTTCATAGTATATCAACACTAGTTCAAAATTCAATTTCAAGAGTAACATTCGTGTATATCAGGAGAGTTTATTGAAATCTATTCAAAATGGTCATGACCAGCATGACAAATTGAATTATTATAAATTGATGATAATGTAATAAAACAAACAATATCCTGAAACAAATGAATAAGGATTCAAATTAAGTCCACAAATAATAACAAAGACTCGAGCACTTGTTGACTAATAAATTTGATATATGAATGACAAACTTGATATATCAATTATAAGTATATCAGTTGGCTGATATACCAAACATAAAGTATATCAAATATATTACTAATATACATGTTGATAAACCAATGATGACACTCTAATGAGAGTAAACTGGGAATAAAAAAACGAAATTAGATTTAATATTTTTGCTATATTTACACATTTTAAAAATTATAATAAAAGAAAGGAATACATATAAAAAAAAAAAAAAACATAACTTTCAATATATACACTAGTTATAACAAATTAATATATTAAAGAAAGGATGACGATATAAAAAAAATATAAACAGAACTTTCAAACTCGTTAAATTAAGGAAAATTAACACTCAATCTATAAAACTCAACGGTTACGTCAAATCTTTGGACAAAATAAAAAAAATAAGAAAAGTAAAAAGTAAAAAGTAAAAAGTAAAAGAAGAAGAATAAATATATGAAAATATAATTTTTTAAAAAATAATAATAATAAACAGAAGAAAAGAAATGGAGAGCCTCGAAAGTAACTCTCTCCTTATTTTTTAGGTACAACTTATGCTCCACCTATTTTTATAGTTTTTTTATTTTATTCAAATTTTTTTAAAAAAATATTTTTCTAAAGAAATTGTACCTCGTGGTACAGTTTCATTGGGTGCTAGTCGAGTTGCAAAACTGCATCTAAATATGGTATTTGATAAATTTCAATTTTAAATCTAAAAAACATAGGGCGGTGTTTGGTAAATTAATACTAATTTTTTGTGATTTAGCTATAATGATCCAAATAGACATATTATTTTGATTATTTTTATATTGATATTTAATATCATTATATTTTTAATTTTAATAGATATTTAATATCAAATTTATTATTCAGCCATTGTTTTAAAATTTTAAATGCTTTTAAATGAAAATAATATTGTGTGAACTAAAGTATTTGATGAAAGTTTAATAAAAAAAAATTGTTAAAAAATTGAACAATCCAAATTTTATGGATATTAGAGAAAACATGTGAAAAGGAAAATACATGGCAGGGCACATTTAGAATTTTCTAAATTTAATTAGAAAAGATGGCGGATATTAGGTTAGTTGAATCCTATTAGTAGGAATGAGATTTTACCTCACTTTTAAAATGTAGATATTATTGGAAATATCGAGGTCTTCGTTTTACAAAAATGTCGATAGAAATATTAATAAAATGTTGATATCAATAACTATTTCTGAAAAAATTATAAAAATAAAATAAATAAAAATTAATTAGTAAATAAACATTTTATAGAAACAAATTAACAAATCTATTATTTATATTATATTTACATTAGTGATATTTTGTTGTTTATTTTTTTAATGTTTCGTGGATATTTCTACAATATAATAAAAATATATTAACCTCCCATGTGGTTGTCCAACCCATAGAAACGTGGAAATATTGACCTATCGAAGAATATCTAGTAAATTGAAAAGTAATTTTACTTAAATTAACAAATAATTAGATTTATCAAATAACTTTAAGTTATTAAGATTCTCCAAACTAATCCAAATAAGCTTAGTTGAACTATTATAAAGATTATATTATCAATTTGGAGATAGCTTCCATCTCCATCTCCATATAAAAAAGAAAAGCTTAATGTATATTTTATTATTATTGTTATGCTTAAATTACAAGGTTGGACTTTATAATTTAAAGAAAGTTAAAATTTAGTTTTTATAATTTATAAATAGAATTTATTAATTCATGTCCTAAGAATTATTTATAAGAGTTTTTATCAAATTATAAAGAATTTATGCTAAGTTTTAACCGATTAAATTCTAATTTTTTTCGAATTACAACCAAAATTGTAATATAATCCATTATTATTATTTGATGATTGTTCTGAATTCAAACAAGTTTCTTGACACACGAGCCCCGTGCATCACGGCGTTGGCTGTTGACTTTGTCAACCCTCAGCATTTTCTCTAGTCTTCTCCAATTTATTTTTTTTCAATCTCTCAATATTCAACAACACGTCATAATCCAATCGAAATATAGTCTATAAATATACCAACAAATATTTAAGATATAATCATGAAATTAACTGGCACAAAAAGCATTTCAATAAACGGCAAGGAATCATCCCGGGTTGGTCCTATCTTACTTTAATGTTTGAAAATTAAAATTAATATACAAAGTACGAAAAGTTGTCAAATACCTCTGTCAAAATAAATATAACTCAACTAGATAAATGTGTTAACGATTAAGAGTGTTAGGAAAAACCTCTCATTAAACCAATTATTCGTTATTGTAACAGATAGCAACAACCATTTCATCCAGCATGCATGTTTTTTATTTTCCAATGGATTTACATCTTTCATTAATGGAAATTTTTTGATGTAGTGAGTAATAACTATGGTTGTTCGCTATTCAAGAATTCTTGCTTAGGTAGTTCATACCATCCATACATAATGTTTTGATCTAAGATTTCAATTCTTCCATGTTTCAGCAGTAGTATATTGTTCTGGGAGAAAAACCACGGACTAAGAAAAATCTACTATGTGAAAAATTGTTACAATCACACAGAAATATTTCTCTCTCCCGATTCCAATTACAAGAGCACTCTCTCAAAGCTTTTATACTACTCACACCTTTTTTCCACTCTCAAATTAGAGAGTACAAAAGGAATTTAACTAGAGTTAGCACACTAAGCTTAAAGTGTTTTTAACTGAGACAAATTGAAACTAGAGACATAGGCTCCTTTTATAGGCTTGGAGTCCACCCTCATTCTTCAATTTAACTGATGCGGGACAACTGCACTTCTAATATTTTGCCAAAAACCCAACAAATTCCACCTTGGCAAGATATTTGAAGAATCCACAGCTTCTGCAACATCCATTGTCTTCACCGACAATCATAATTCTTAACTTAGAGAACTATAACCTACTCCACCATAAAGATTAGACCACTTGGAATATCACCTTCCAAGATTTACCTTTTTCGTCACATGTCGATAAACCTTGCTGATATTTATGATGCAACTTCCACTTACTTGACTCACTTGGAAGTCCTTCAGCCATCGACACAACTTCCACCACACACCTTGCATAACCGCCAAGTCAATGCTTGTATGCCAACTTGTAGAACCGCTAACATCACATCCTCTATCATGGTAAAGCGGACATACCATGGGGATGATTATTGTCTTGCTTCAATGGAAGTCATCTTCCGTGACGACGAACCTGCTCTGTTAGGACAATCCTTTTTCATGTGTCCAATCTGTTCACATTCCCAGTAAACTTTTCTCTGCACGAACTCTTTCTTCTTCTGCCAGTTGCTAGCTACCAGTATTGAATCATCTTGTGAAGTACGCCCTTCACTATTCAATCTTCTTTCCTCAGATAAAAGTTTACTGGTAATCTCAGCAAAATCTAAAGTTTCCTTCCCGTACATCAAGATTGGCTTCATGTGTTCATAAGAAGAAGGAAGTGACCAGATGAGTTGGAGTGCCTTATCTTTATCTTCTATCTTCACTCCTATCACCTATAGCTCAGAAACAATGCCATTGAGAATACTCAGATGATCTGAGATTTTTGTACCTTCCACCATTCGCAAAGTGTGAAACTGCTCCTTCAGGTACAACCCGTTTGAGATGCTCTTTGCCTGATACATTGCTTCAAGCTTCTCCCAAAACTCTTTGGCTGTTGAAATTCCATGTACATTTGCAAGAACATTTTTAGCCAGATTTAGCCTGATTGTACTTGCAGCTATCAAATCCATTTCCTCCCAATCTTCATCACTCATGCTGGACTTCTTAGAACCTTTACTGGAACCACCGCTGGACTTTCTTGGACTACCATAACCGCTTAACTCTTTAGAAGCACCACTGTCTGGTCTTCCCTTCAAGGCCTTGTGTAACCCAGCTTGTATCAGCACATCCTTGACTTGCACTTGCCACAAGCCAAAGTTGATCCTTCCATCAAATTTCTCCACATCAAACTTTACTGAACTCATAAAGCTTGACAATAGTGAACAACTCACACTATTCACAAACACCGTAGCCTGTTTCAAGAATTCTTTTCTGATGTAGAAGGTCCTTTCTATGACTAACATCGAACCTAGATAAAAAATTCAAAGTGTTGATGCAAAATTTGGAACAGGAGAAACATATATCTTGCCTAAGTCAGTAAGAGAATTATAGAATATGGAAGAAGCTAGAAGTTTTAACTTACCTTTGATAAAACCATTATGGTCTATTTATAGGGGATTTGATCTACGGTTTTATAGCCCTAATAGGATTAGGATATGAGTTTCCTAATCCCTAGCAAACTAGGATCAAATCTTATATTATTTTATATTAACTTTTATTATATCTCGAGATCTTCTCATTGGGCTTGGCTCACCCAGACCACGCTCGCCCCGTGGTCGACCTGACTAGACATTTTTCCCGGTTGGCTTGAGTCTCTTCCTATGGTTCCTGTGTGTTAGGGTTATAGCCCATGGACTGTTTACCCTCCTTGACCTCGAGCCTGACCAACCGGGCTCGCCTGGGTTCTTCTCAATCTTCTCTTTCTCTATGATTGATGCTTTTGCCCTTGGTCTCAGAATCCACCCATAACACAAAGTAATATTTGTTCATACATCGAATTCTCTAATATGATATATGAACTACTTTAAATAGGTCGTTCATGGATCCGGTGGCCATTATATGATAATCAATGGTAGATCAACCTACATGAATTCGGAAAAATATAATTTTTAGTATTGCAGCAATGCATACTATTTCCATTCATTATTTTATACGTTATTAAAATGATTTATTCATTTATTTCGTGGACTACACTATAATTCTTAGATGCTAATTTTGTGGCAAGTAATGAATGAAAGTAGTATGAAAATATTTTCATACAATTGTAGTACTAGAAATTTTCTCAACTTAACTCTTGGTAGTTCAGGAGAAAATTTCTAGTATTATGGTAGTACTAGATTTTCAAGCATTTAGCATGTTAATCTAAATAGAACTTTTAAGTTTGAACTAAAGAAGTCTGACTTACAAATCAAATGGGAAACAACATATTTTTTTTAAAAGAAAAATATGACATTTGTGAGTCTGTTGAATGTACCAGAGAATCCCAAATAAGTTGGCATCCTCTTAGCACGCCCTCATTATATCCTAGCTCCATTTCATTCATATATAAAAAAATTACAGAGGAGTCTGTCGAATAGTATAAAAGATAGATATTAAAGAAAGGGGTAGCTAGAGGATAGTTGTTACAATCCCAAGAAGTTGGATTATACCCCGAGTATGTCATCGAGGACGATGACAGTTTAAATGGGGGAGAATATCATGGTGTCGCACGGTTGGAGAAGCTTGACTGTGACAGTTGGTATCAGGACCACTCTTTTTTATCGCAGTCGGACAAGACAGAAAGAAAGGTCCCAGGATCGAATCGAAGACCTCACAGACGCGTCAAGAGTGCCAATTTGGCAGGACAGATGTAAGTCGTTATTAGAACCACTCTTTTCGAGTGGAGTCGATAGGAAAGGAGGGAACCCCAGGATCGAATTGAAGACTTCACAGATGCATCAAGAGTGCCAGTTTGGCAGGCGGATGTGAGTCATCATCAGAGACAGCGAGTGGGTTGAAGCCAAACTTCTTTGTACTCAAGACCATTGTCTGTTGACACGTCGTTGGGGGAAGTTTGTCCCGTCAGAGAGAAAGAACCAAACTCCTTTGCCAAGAGTTTGGATGTTCCGTTGGCAAGAAGTTATACCGAAGGTGTACCAGGTTGGTGCCTTCGAAAGAACCATTACCACCACGAGGGATAGTGCTGATGGTTGCAAGCAAGAGAACCGGGGGTCAGGGAGACATGCATCGGTCAAGTGCAAAGTTATTCATTCAAGTCTGTATGGGCAAACGTCATCGCTAGTAAGAGCCAAGTTGATTGGGAAGTAATTCGCAAGAATGGGTTACTGTCCCGTGAGAATGCTCCTTTATTTGGAGCACGTGTGTCCCTTAAGTCGTTCCACATGCCAAAGTGGATGACTTCCCAGTCGTTGGGGCCAGTTCACGTTGGGGAGGACCAACAGCCTGGCAGTTCAGATCCGAGAAGCTGCATCAAAGAGCGAGAGAAGAATCTTAGTAGCATCGCCACTGCATGTGGCTTGGGGAGTTGGCTGGAGTGTAGTGCCAACAAATAGAAAGCTATGTTTTGTTTTCCGACTTCACATGGTGTCGGTGGTGCCACAAGTGTTACGTGGTTGGCTTGCGAGCCTCACCCCGAGGGGTGCACCCGTTGTGTTGCTCAGAAAGTATGTGGTGGCCCTAAAGTTGGTCACGTGTTCCGAGGGATTGTAAGTGACCCTCGTGTTTGCTGAGGCGAGAGTATGCCGAAGCGTTGTTTCTGAGGGATCGTAAGTGACCCTCGTGTTTGTTGAGGCGAGAGAATGCCGAAGCGTTGTTTCTGAGGGATCGAAAGTGACCCTCGTGTTTGCTGAGGCGAGAGAATGCCGAAGCGTTGTTACCATGGTTTGTCTGATGGACCCAGGACGAGAGAGTCCCTGAAGGGGTAAGCCCACAACCACTTAGTTTCGTTTTTCGTGCTTATGTTGCGAGTCTCCGGCCAAGTCCTAGAATGGGGCGCAAGGAGGTCCAAAGATGGGATAGCCCATAAGTAGTGTGCATTTTTATACTTGGTCTGACGCACAACTATTTTTCAGCGAGTCTGTTAACAGCCAGCCTAGTCGGGTCGTCATCGGGACGATGCTAAGTTCAAGTGGGGGAGAGTGTTGCAATCTCACGTGACAAAGTGGATTGCGCCCCCCAAGTGTGTCATCGAGGACGATGACCGTTCAAGTGGGGGAGAGTGTTACAATCCCAAGAAGTTAGATTGTACCCCGAGTATGTCATCGAGGACGATGACAGTTTAAGTGGGGGAGAATGTCACAATTGTACTTGAAGTAGATTGTGACCCCGCTAGCAAGTGGGGCGGACAGTGCAAGTGGCGGCACGGGAGTGTCGACACATCTGGCAACGATAGAGGGCCAAGAGAAGTGCCATGATGCGATCGAGGAGGACGGTGCATCATCCAACACACCAAGATAAGTGGACAACCATGTCAAATTGAGCATTAAGCAAGAAGACAAGCATCAGTGCCATTGGCAGTGTCAGTGACAAGCTCAGTGGGGGCCAGATGGGGCCCCAGGCCGTTTCCTCAAAAGAAGGAGTTTCGTCGCGAGTTTGGATGAGCGACTTTAGAGTTAGACCCATATTGATGGAATATGGAAGCACGTCGAATTTCATGTCAATCGGAGTTCAGACGGGCGCTCTACAAAACTTGTGACGAGGTAGCACTATCAACGTTCAAGGGTACCAAGGTGAAAAATGCTCAGAATGTACTACAAGGGGAGCATGTTGTTAACTCTCCACCACCCCTGGGCCTGATGGCTTAAGCGAGCTACCCTATGGCACATACATGTGTCATGGCGTAGGGGAGCATTGCGAGACAAAAGTCTTGGGCGTCTTTCATTGAGAATGGGATCTCGTGGACAGTGTCGGACGGCACGGGTGTGCCGACATTGCGCCTTCTCCCATGGGCCGGAGGTTCGATATAGCACTCGCTATGCCGTTTTATCTCGGCAAACGATTTAGCATGGACACAGGAGGGTTCATGCCTCGATATGTCCGGATGGATGGATGTCCGGGTGGTCCCGATGTTGGAAAAATGCTCATGGGTTTGTTGTGACGATTCTCGACAAGTAGACCCGAGTAAGAGAAAGGAAGCTAACAACCTTAGCCTCATGTAGAGGCAAGGTCGAGCTACAAGACTTTGCCTAGATTAAAGGCAAGTCAGATGGAGTCGCTTGATGAAGGAAAATACACGTACAGACGATGTGTATGACCGAATGAAGTTCAGTTCTGCATGAGTTGAATTCGATTGAGGACGAGAGAACCTCGCCTAAGGTCCGATGAAGCTTCAAAAAGAATGGGAAAAAGAATATTGGGGCTTGAGTTCCCTTTAAGGCTGACCATGTACGAGTGAATGTCATGGTGCCCCACGGTTGGAGAAGCCCGACCGTGACAATAGTCATGGGAGGGGGTTCAAATAATTACATGAAAGCACTTAAGTTCAAAGAAATCATAGTCGAGCTGTAGCTAGAGAAAAGTTTTGGTGACACCTAGTTGCTCTGCCAAAGACTGAACATTCTCCCATAGATTATTGTTGTTCTCTTTTTTGTCATTGAAAATGCGATCAAACAACGTATTTGTTTAAGACAAATATTTAGATGCATCCTGAGTAACACCTATTTTTATGCATTCCACTAAATTATCCCATCATAAATTGACACATGGCAAATTTTTTTTGTTTCTTTTTTTAATATTTTAATACTTTTTTTAAATGAGTAATGAGAGTGAGATGCATCAAGATGAGTGCTACTCGGATGCACTAAAGTATTACTTTTTATTTAAAATGCTAAAATCAAACTAAATCTTAAATCATTACTTTACCTATAATTTCTTTTTCATCTACTCTTTACAAATGTTTCAAAATCCAAACTAATTTTTGGAATATTAAAAATTAGCTTTTGTTTTTAGAAATTGTTCGCAATTCAAATGTTTTATCAAGATACATGTCGTAAGAAAATAATGGTAAGAAATTATGACTAAACAAAGATAATTATTCAAAAACAAAAAAGTTAAAAACCAATTTGAAAATCATTTTGTTTTTGTTTATAGAAATTATGCACATAAACATTTCTATCTATAGTTTTTTTCTACCTATAGTTTTCTTGCTTTATATTATATAAAAATAAAATAGTTTTCTTGCTTTATTACCATATTTTTAAAATATGTTTTAAGAATTCAAAGAAAACTTTGAAAACTAAACAACATATACAACCCTGTTACATAAACATCTTCTTTTTTGTTGTTTGTTTTAATTTTGAACGTTAAGTTGATGAATAACACTACTTACCCCTTGTGTAGTTTAAAAATTAAAAATTAAAAATTAAATTTTTTTTTTAGAATTTGACAAAAAATTTAAATATTTAATTATGAAAGATAAAATCATTGTTGTAAGAAATTAAAAACAAGCATAATAAAAAAAAATTAGAAATCAAATTATTACTGAATAGAGATAGTTTTTTTAAAAAGCTTATTTCATTTCTAAAATTTGACTTAGAATTCAAATGTGCTTCTTGAAGGTGAAAAACTTACCAAAAATTGGTGAGAAAACGAGCAATTTTTTTTTTAATTTTTAAAAACAAAATCAAAACAGTTTGAAACGATTCTCTAACATACCTTTCCAAATTGAATCTACATACTATTATTTAAATATAAAATTTGAAAAATCAAAACAGCCTTCAAAAGTAAAAAAAAAAAAAAAAAAAAAAAAAAAAAGTAAAAAGTTAAGACCAATTCAGCTTTCATCAAAATTGACAACTTTAATTTCGCTTTCTGACTTTATCATCTGGTTACGTGGTTTATAGTTTAATTCATATTACATTATATGAAGTTTATTCAGCTCTCCATCTGGTGAAATGTTATCCAAATCTTCAATCCTTTATTTAAAAATTATTTAATAAAATATATTTGGTTCGCTAATACATTTTTAGTCCATCAAATTTGAAGTTGGTGTTCAAATAATAAATTATTGATATAAATTAAATTTACCACAACCCATTAGCATAAACTTTTGTGTCAATCGGTGATTTAAACTTGGTTGAAGTATTGATAATTAAATTTATCACAATTCATTAACTTAATTTATTGGGTCAATTATTGATTTAACAATTTGATTTCAAAAGTGTCAGAAAAGATACTTTTTCAATCTCTAAAGTTTGAAGAAAATGCTCTATACAATCCTTGAAGTTATTTGACTGTTAAAAATGATGATGAAAAAGTAACTAAACAACTATAACTCAGTTAATGAGGCAAATTTTAATATTTATTCATATTAGATAACATGAGATTTTATCTCAAAACCAATTAACAATGAGATAAGTAATTCATCTACCTTATTAAAAGTGTGAGGTCTCTTGATTTTTTATGTGAGATCTTCAACAATTTATTTATTTTTATTGAAGTTGTTTTCTCCTTTTGTTAGACGATATGATATTAAATTTGTCTTCACCCATCAGCTTAAATTTTTTAGTCAATGGATGATTTAAGTCCTTTCCCTTTTTCTCATCCCTTCTTTTTCTTATTTCTTTATATTTCTTTATTTATTTTGCACTGTAGTTTACACCATCACCAATCATCCTCCTCAATCAGATTTATAAGGAGCCTCTTTGAACGAAGACGTATTGGGCAACAATTTTGGATTGAATCAAATCGTATTGGGTCCATAGTTTCATGCTTAAATTGAATAATGGAGTGTTAGAGTCTGCCTCGATTGTTTCTCTAGGTGATTAAGACATGCGAATAAAGATATCCTATATAATGAGTTTGTATAAGAATGGACCGTGAAATTATTAATCTCTCTTTGTAACTCTATTGACCGAAGAAATTAATATTTCACAGGATAATCATATGTAATTCGATCTTAATCCTGAGTGAGTTATGAACTCCTGTCTGTGAGGGCTCGTCCTTTGATTTTCATGGTGAGAGTGACCCAAATTGTCAAGTCAATAAGTCTACCATTTTGGAGACTTGACCGAGTGAGGAGTTGGAAACATAACTTCACAAAATAGTAGTCACTCTTTCTTGTATAGGGTAAGTAAATTAGTAGTTCTCTTAAGTACTGACTCTGGGACTTGAACAATGGGGTTCTATTCTCTCATTGGCCTGAGAGGGACTTGGTTTATGGTTGGACCATAAATAAATTGTTCATTAGAGAATCAGTAGTACTTAAGGATACAAAGGTAATTATCGGGGTAAAATGGACATTTGACCCAACTGTAACTACGAACAACTCGTGAAAGATCGATTTACATGTAATGATTATATCCATGAACACAACATGTTCTATAGTGCATACGAGTGCAACTATGGGTCTACAGTGATTTGCCCCATACTTAATTAATTAAAGAGTTCAGTTAATTAATCTTGGATCATTAGAGCTTATAATTTGTAGGTCCATTAGATCCCGTTGCTAGCTCACAATGGATTAACAAAGACTAAAAGTTTTGAAAGAATAATTTGAAATGTTGAAATTAATTTAAAGAAACATTTATGTTAATTGTATATGGTATAATTAATTTAATGTATATAGTTACATTATATTATAGAATTAGTTTTGAATAGAGTTCAAAATTAAACTATATAACAGGAGAGATTTGATGTGTATTTGAATATGATTCAAATAATAAATTAATATGAATGAGATTCATATTAAAACTTTAGGTTATGAGAGAATTATATGTTAGACGTATTTTAAATAATAATATGTATAATTAAAGTATGAGCTATGTATGTGGATTAATATTTTATTGCATTGGGTTATTAATTTGTTAGATTGAGCCCTATTATGTGATCTAATTAATTAAGGCTCTAGATTTCTAATTAAGTATGGACTAAATGGGCATTCCTAGATTGATTAAGGTTTAATGGGAACCCTAATTGAAATAGTATATAAACAGACCTTAAAGTTATGATCTGCGACATACCAAAACAATACGCCCTCAGTCTTTCTTGAACCCCATCTAGAGAGAGACTGTGTCACAGGGCATTCAGAGTTTTGGTTGAGGAAGATAATAGTCATCTTGTAGCTATCATCAATCTTTGTAGCTATCATCAATCTTTCAATGAAATGCAGTGTGTTATTTATTCCTGAAAATTTAACATGAATAATCGTAGGGTAATCTTTTCAATATAGATTTAAGTATTTTGCTAACAAGTGGTATCAGAGTATGAATTTTATATTGAATTGTTGGTTTATATTTGTTTTCTATTGGTATTATGATTTAATTTTAGTTTCGGAAAAGATGGTTAAAGAATTAAAAAAAAATCAGTGGGTTTCAAACTCTCTTTGCACACGCCGATAATACGCACGATTAGATGGTGGCTGCAGATCTTGCCAGCAGTGGCGTGCGATCGGGGTGAAACTTGTTTCGCTCGAGGGTTTCACTGGCTCAATTGAAGGTGCACCAGTGTGGGTATATTGGTGGGATTTTTCTGGCGTTTATTAATTGATAACTTTGTTAATTTAAAATCTAAATTTTTAATTGATAATTTTGTGCATCTAACTTCTAATTTGATTGATCATTATTATGGATTTAAATTTAAATTTCATCAATCACATTGTAGTTTTAAGTTTAATGGATCAGTATGTGGATTTAAGTTAGAATTAGTTTGATCATGTTGTGAATTAATTCAATTTTAATTGATCATGTCCTGAATTCAAGTTTAATTGATCATTAGTTAAATTTGATTGATTATTTGGTGGATTTTAAATTTAAATTTTATCGATAATTTGGTGTTCTTCTTCCATTATGTACAACAATATATTTAAGATTATTATATTATTGTGTCTTATATTTTGGATTGAAATGGTCTAAATAATATGTTATCAAATAGCTTTTGTTATTTCGATTATTTTAATTCTAAAAAATATAAGAAGTGCATATTCATTAATTTATGCGGATGATTATCGGCCAAAAGAAAGATAATTATTTGGTCAAATTATGGGTATGTAGGTGGTAATTTGTATGTGACAATTAGAAGGATTGCTCATATGAAAAAAAAAATAGACGGTCCAAAGAAATACTATTTTTGGACAGAGTTTATTGTTAGTACTTTGATTATTACGTTGATAGTACCATTTACAGTTGGTGTTTTTGCCCAAAGGCAAGCATCAATGTTGTGCTAGATATCTTATTAAAGGGCACTACAACAAAATTGGCTATAATGTCATCAAAACTGAAATTATAGGGGTACAATGTCGGTCAGGCAGCCGACATTGAAGAAGGTGTTATTAAAGGTGTTCAATATTGGTCTCCTTTAATGTAGTTTTCGCCCGACATTATAGATGACTGACATTGAACACTTTTAATAATATCTCCTTTGATGTCGGTCGCCTGCTCGACATTAAATATCAATTACCGTCATTTATGTGACAAGCAATGACTGTCATTATTGCTTTATTAAAAAAAAATAAAAAATTTGTTGCACATGTGGCTGACTAACAAAATTTAATAATACCTCCTTTGATGTCGGTTGCCTGCCCGACATTAAATATCAATGACCGTCATTTTTGTGACAAGCAATACCGTCATTATTGTTTTATTAAAAAATTAAAAAAAAAATATTTGTTGCACATGTGGCTGACTGACAAAATTAATATTTCTATGCATATGATAAAAACAATATTGTATTTGTATACACAACAACTCAACTCTTAAGAAATATAACAATTAACTAATTCACTTAAACAAAAGTAATGAGCATATGACTATCCATCTCACCACAAACTACATTCAATTTACACAGATAAACAAAAACTTTTACTACAATAAATACAAGACTCTAAAACCTTAAATAACATGCTGGCTGTCTGTAGACACCGCATTTGGTCTAGTTTCTTTTTAATTTATTTAATTTTATTCTTTTTTGATATTATTAATTATTAATAGAATTTTGAAATTAATGCAATTGAGATTTTAATTGAGTTTTTAACAAAAGTATAAAAGGGAATAAAAACAAATATTTTTTAAAAAAGATTTTGTTAATAAATTTAATTATTTTTTTAAAAAAGGAGTATAAAAAAATAATAACAAATACTTTTCAACAAAATGTTTTATTAATTTAATTGTTTTTTTAAAATGATTTGAAAAAAAGATTTGTTTTTAATTAATTTAAATTTCTTCAAAATTTAGTAAAGAAAAATCTTCTCTCTCCTTATTCAACGGTCTTCTTCCTCCCATCTTTCAACAAAATTTCTTTTAACGTTATTATATTTTAACTCTTTAGTCTCCTATAAATGCACAGTCAAGAATGGACAAAAGATAGAGTGGAGGGAAAGGAGACAAAAAAAGAAAGGGAATTGGAAGGATGAAAAAAATTTGAGGGAGTAAAAGGCGAAAATGGTGAGAATAGAGGAATCTAGAGAAGGTGGAAGAAGAAAAAAAGAAAAGAGTGAAAATGGTGAGAAGGGAAGCATGAAAATGGTGAAAAGAGAAGAATGAGAAAAGATGGGGGAGGAGATTAAAAAAATGGTGAGAAATCAATAAAGAGATTGAAAAAGAAGAAATATTAAGGAAATTGAAGAGGGAGAGTGTGTAAGATCCCACGACTGCTGACGTTCAAATCCTCCAATAAACAAAGACCCAACCCATGAGTTTCTAATGAATCCAGAGTTAGTCATCTACTTGAAATAAAATAAAAGAAGGAAAGAAAAATAGTAGAAGAGGTTGAAGAAGAAGGAGAAAGGAGGAAAAACGTGAAGAAAGAAAGGAAAGTGAAAAGAGAAAACGTAAAATTAGTGGACCCACTTTATTTCTTTATTTGTGTATATATTTTTTTAGGCATTTATTTATTTATTCTCCCAAAACTCTTTTTCCATCCTTTTAAAATTCAATTTGATATTATTTTGAAATTCTTATTTATTAATTAGCTTAAATGAGTTTTTTCCAAATGAATTTTCAAATTAATTTTAATTTTCTTTTAAAAAAATCTCATTTGGTTTTAACTACAATTTTTAAGTAAATGTTCAATTTAGTTTTAATTTAGTTTTGCAAATAAATTATTTTCTAATTTAAAACTCCTAAATAAAATTGAATTTAGTTTAACTTTAATACATGTTTTTAGATTTGATTTTGATCTCAATTTGGAGTTCTAAAAAAGAATCTCAATATCAATTTGGTGTCAATCCCTTCAATTTGATTAAAAAAAATTTCAAATCATTTCAATTATGAATTTCTTAAATAACATCTCAATTTCAACTTTAATTTAAATTTTTTATGAGTGGATTTTAACTTGGTTTTAATTCAAAGTTTTCAATTGAATTTCCATTTCTTTCAAATTTGAATGTTCTAAATAAAATTTTAATTTGGCTTTCACTCATTTTGATTTAAATGAATTTTCAATCATTTCAATTTGGAATTTCTAAAAATCATATCAATTTCAACTTTAATTTAATATTGTCATAAATCGATTTTAACTTGATTCTAATTCCCATTTGTCAATTGAATTTTAATTTCATTCAAGTTTAATTTTCAAAATATTTCAAATTTGTTTTAATTTGAATTCTCTTAATCAAATTCAATCTGATTACGAATTTTTAAATTATTAGTTTGGAGTTTCTAAAAACACTTCAATATCAACTTTAATTTGATTTTTAATAAATAATTTATAACTTGATTTTAATTTAAATCTTCAAATGAATTTCAATTTCATTCATATTTGAATGCTTTAAATAAAATGCCAATTTGGTTTTCACTTTGATTTATAAAATGAACTTTAATCCTTCTTTGAAGGGCTTACTTACACTCCTCATAAGGATTGATTCATATTTTAAGTAAAATATGAGTTGATCCACATGAGACATTACTTTAATTATAGTTTTAATCCTATGACAAAGTTGATGTTATCAACTGTTTCAAATTCTTAAGGTTAATATTTTTTCTAATTAGAAATTTCAAATATTAACATGATAATAAATTGATGGATGTCGGTCCACTCACAAAATGCGACTCTACTTTAATTTTAATGTTATAGTGTAATTTAGTGAGACGTTGTCTAAATTAAATTTTGATATTTAAGTATTATTTAATTGTTATTTTTATTGGATTTTTCAAATAGAATAAAGTTTGATAATGAATTTTAAATAAGTTGACTATAACAATAGTTCTGTCTAGGCTGAGGTACTTAAATTGACCGTAAGAGACCACCTCTACCTAGTAACTATTCAATTAATTATATTTATTTAATTCATTAACATTTTGTTAACAAATGTTTTGTAATAAAATATTTTTTTTCTCAAATAAATTTCATCCTTAATAAAATAATTTGGATAACAAAAATAAGACGTTTTCAAACAGATGTTGTAGGGTGCTAATATCTTCCCTACACTCAACGACCCCCGAACCTATCTTTGAGAAAGTAGACCATTTTTATTTTTATTCATTTTAAAATAGGTGACCAATCACACCCCAAAATGGTTGTTGGTGACTCCAAATCTTTCACCTCGAAAGAGACCCTTAGGGAAGGACGTTGACCGCTCCGCGTCGCGATGACGTTGCGATACCGTCATCAATAATTTTGTCTTTTCGGGCATTAAATACTTCGTGAAGCCTCATCGTCAATTTCACCATATAATTTTTTAAGCAAAAATCTACAACAAGATTTCTCAAGTTTTTAGGAAAAATAAAAAATCAAAAGCTCAAATTAAAATATCCTTAGCTCATAAATTACCAATTAACTATAACATATGTTTACTAAGATATTTACAAAATTCAAATTTTCTCTTCAACATAAACCCTAGGCACTTTTCCTCTTCCTCCCCCCCCCCCCAAATATATATATATATATATAATAATAATAATAATAATAATAATAATAATAACCACTATAACTTATATCATATATATCCTACAATTGATACATCAAATACAAGTGACTACCATAACTGCAGGATAGCCATATATATAAATAATAACATATATAGATGGGTGGTAGCATGATTCAGTGCTTGAAGAAATAGAGCCAAGTAGCCAAGTGTTACTTGAAGTCCCCTAGCTTCAAAGTACGACATCCAGTTGATGACATTACCCAATCAGCCCCAGGTACTCCAATCTTGCTCAATGCACTCTACACCTGTTCTTTTGAGGGAGCATACATTCTTATGAAATTCTCTTCCTCATGATGATCAAGGACTCAATATACAACATTGATGGCACTGGCAAAGTTTTTGAACATTTTTCTGATCTATTGGAACTCATCTGTTGTTATGTTTTGGCCAGTTTCGAAGTGTTCGACTAAGCTTCGTTCAGTATTAGCGCACTTCATCAAACTATTTAGAACTGTCTTTTCTTATATGCAGTGTCTCACACGCACTAGGTGTTTGTTGCTATGCTTGAGAGTCTGATGGAGGCATAGTAACATGTCATTATCACTTGGTTATTTCATTCAAATTTATTTGTGATACTCTTATATGAAACATATAAACGCTTTTGGAATAAGCTCTAATTAGGAGTATGCTTCTGGAGTGCTTCTAGCATAAGTACTTTGGCTCAAATGCTTCCTTGAAAAACATTTTTGACAGTATGAATATCAAATTAATTTTTCTATTGAGGTGCTTGGTACTTTGAGAAAAAATAGTTTTTCCAAAAACACACTCTTAAGTCCTTATTTTCATTACCATTTTTTACTACTTTACTAAACAACATTAAAAAAGTTAAATGATTTTTTTGCATATTGTTCTAGATTTGATAGTGTGTTCTTACTCTTCAAATATGCTGGTGCAAGATTCAAATAAAAATGCCTTAATCTGTGGAAAAGGAGTTTTAAAAGCCCAGTTGGTGACCAAAGCTCAAGTTCCTAATTACCAAGTGGTAAAAGGTATTTGAATTTCAAGCCATTTTTTCCTCTTTGAACTATCTATTATTTTGATTCACTTTTAAGGTGTAAGAGTATCACTTTTGAGTATTATCTTAGATTCATTACAATTTTTCAACCGACTTTAGGCTTTTGATGTTAGACTAACTTGATTAGGTTGCCAAGTATAAGACTCAAAAGCATCTTTGTACTACTTATTGATTTCCACTTTTTTGTTTGCTAAATTTTGTTTAGCTTATTTGTAGGACTTTTTGTTCATTCAATGCAATTCTAGAGGTTCAACCCTTGGTTTTAATATTCTTCTCTCTTCGTTTGTAGAATTCAAGGAGTTGAAGATAATATTTGAAAAGGCTTTGATCAGTTTGGAGGTACCTAAGAGGATTGTGCTTGGAGGAGGGGGCGATATCTCTTTCTTAATAGTATATTTTAAAACAATGTGTCTGGTTGGGGATAGATTTATAGTTTTGTGACTTTGAAATAACACATGTGGAATTGGTAATTTATTATTCTTGTAATTTTAGAATTATCATATATTGGGTTAAGGTTGATACAGGCGTGTTATGTAAATTTTGGAATTGTTCATAATATATGAAAATTTTGTCTTATTTGAAACAAGTGTACATAATTGTTTTATAATTTAGGAAAAAAGAAATTATGAAAAATTGGCAAATTGGTAAATTGGTAAATTAGCCATTAAAAAAAACATACACTATAACACATGATACGTAATCAGTGTCAAGAATAAATAAACTTGTTAATTATTTCCTGTCAAGATAATAGTATATATTTGATAATTAAAAACGTAAAGAGTAACGACACATGATACGTAATATGTGTCAAAAATAAATACATTTGACAATTCTCTTGTGTCAAGTACATTAGTTTTCTTGACACGGAAAAAACAAGAACAATCACTTGACGTTTTCTTGGTATCAAGTAATAGGACTTTACTTGATAGTCGAGCACTTGACGTGTCAAGTGTACTGTTACTTGATATTGCAGCCACGTCAAGTAACTCACTTGAAACGTTGAGAAGAAACTCAAGGGGTTGGAAAAATGACAGAGAATGGCGATGAAAAATGATGATTTAGGTCGTGGGGAGTCATTGTCCAAAATGGAGAGCTTCTTCTCCTTTTAAAGGCCCCAAATTCGTTAAGGAGGACCGAGATTCATATTCTGAGAGTTTACTAGGAAAAATCGGGGGTGCCCAACTGATAAAATCATGAAAATCGCAACTGCTCTTGACTAGATCGAAATCTAGAATTTTAGGGCTCGCCAGTGCTGGTACATCACTCACTGCTATGGGCACGTGAGTTGGAAAATTTACAAAAACAACCAGAAACCTGTCAGAAATACACCAAATCAGCACCAAATCCACAAATAGCATCTTCTAAACATAATTAACCCTTAGTAAGCTTACTTAAATAGATTAAGGCAAAGTAGATAAAATTCATGCAAGAACTCATTTTCCACATTAAAATGCACAAATAAAAGCTTAATTTCATGCATTTCATGACATGAAAAATATTATTTAATGATATACTTAAGTCTAGAAACTAAATTTCAGATTATTATATTCCAATAACAATCTTTTCTCATGCAACCCTAATTGATTACTAATCACTTGAAACCAAATTAAGAAGCATGACATTAAGTTTAGTCATAATCAACTTTCACGAACAACCTAACTATTCGCATGATAGGCTAGATAATGGTACAATATTATAGATCCAGTTAAAGATGCAATCTTTCTAGTTCAACATTCAACCTAATATTCATCTATGATCAATTGATGAGACAAAATAAAATAATATTGACAAGCAATCAAGAACACAACATCCATAGAAAATACTAATACATTAACTTAAATTCATAAATAAGTTCATCATCACCCTAGAACAAATCATTTAGTCACACATTGATGCTACAACTATATTTTCATACATTGCAATAACCATAAATGATAAAGAAAAGTAAAGGAAACGAAAACAAACTACTTTCGAAGCAAAAACAAACTACTTTTGAAGCAATCTCCACCATTGAAATTCGTCAATCTCGCCTTGATTCGCACCTCGAAATCTTGAACAACCTCCAAATGAACCTCTAACTTTTCCCCTTTAAAATTAGGCTAAAACACTCTCTAGAGCTCTGGAATTTCGTGGTGTAGATGGTGTAATTCGGCAGCCAAAACCCTAGGGAATTATATAGGACAAGATTTTAAAAATTATCAAATTCTTTCTAAAAATAACCCGACGATGCTGTGCTGACCAACATAAAAGTCTTCCAATAGTGCCGCCACACTCCTCGATCTTTCGAATTTCCCTTGCTCTCGGGAAAAGCGCTGAGGCAGCGCTGCCCTGTTTTCAGCACTTCATCTTTTTCTCCTATATTTTTCGTATCTTTTGATCCTTTGCTCAGTTTTGACCTCTTTGGCCATATTTGGGTCATTTTTCAGCTTATTTTAACATTTAATCTCTATCTCAAACATAACTTTAAAGTCACTAGCAGACACCATCAAATCTTATAAAATCACCTTATAAACTATACTAAATTAAGAGCAAATAACATACATTTTAAGTATATTTCAACATTCAAATAAATTTATAACTCCAATATATGCTACCTACACTACAACGTAGTATAAGTGGCAAGACTGGGTCATCTCCACAAGGAACCTTGAGGCGTTTAAGCTAATAATGAATTCGAGTGGTAATAGGAGAGATTGTTGGTATTTTGTTGTAATTGAATGTAAAAGCATGAATATAAAAGCATAATTGAAATGGAAATTAATTCAATTCAAAAGCGTAGCCTAGGGATTCAGAATTCATCCATTCACTTGGTTGATCATAAAACTTCTAATTTATGCAAAGCTTACTTGTTTTAATTTTAGCTCATGCACCCTAGAAGACTAAAGTTACATGTCCTAATGTGATGATTAATATCTTAATCAACCTAGATGCCTAACTAATTGGGTTCATTAGTGTCCATATTAATTAAGACCTGCATTAAGAAAGGTAATCAAACTAAGTCGATTTAATAACCTAAATAGCCTTAAGTTATTAATCGATATATTCTTGAAATTAGTTAATCATGCTTGTGTTGTGAAAAGATCATTCTAAACCACCTAAATTCACACCAAAGCATGCTTTAACCTTTGCTCCTTGAGACTAAAAATACATAAGATGCATTCTCATTATCTAGCAATTAGAGAATAAATGAGATGGCAAAAAACCCATAAATTCAATGCATAGAAATTATAAAATCATTCAAGAATAGAGATTTAACAGCAAGCGTACATCATAGGAATTAAAATACAAGTCTTTCAACCAAGATTAAATGAGTTTCAATCCTACCCTAAGCTAGAAATACTTACCTAGCTACTCATAATGTGTCAAGATGAGTCTTGAAGTTGAAATAAATGAAAATATAAAGAAGATAGGTGTTTGGAGGAAGAAAATATAAAGGGCATAATATGACCTAAAACGACTAAAAACAAATTTATATTGAGAAGAGAGCATAGTTGCGCTCTGCCGAGAAGTTGCAGCGCAAGTCTCAAGCGTCGTTGCGCTCGCACCCCTTTGTTTCAGTCACAATCCAGAGGGTAGTTGAGCTCTTGCCAATGCACGCCTCTGCCTTCAAGCGTGAAGCACAACGTAGTTGTGGTAGCTCTAGGGGCATTTTCGTAATTTTCTCTCTTTCTTCACGATTGATGCTACAGAGTCCCGTTTTGGTTCGTTTTCTCCCCGTTTCGACTCCGAAGGTCTGTTATACTCTTAGGTGCTCAAAACCTACAAAATAGCATAATAAACATGTAAAATCCATGAACGAGGCAGAATTAAGCTAGGAAAAATTACACTTTCACAGTGCTATTAGGCAGCGCCGCAACATTGCCTTGTTTTAGGGTTTTTCATTTTTTTCCTTCCTTTTTCCATCAGGTTTTGACTCAGTTTGATTCTTTGAGCTTTCAAAACTTATTTTCTTCATTTTTACCTGAAAACCACTAGCAAACACATCAAATCTAATAAAAGCACCCCTAAAATAAGAGCAAATATAGCACTTTTCAGGTACTTTTCAATGCACTGTGGGCTTACCATACAACTTTCAAGACTTCAATTGGTACTTTATCGTACAAGTTGGTGTTTGGTAAGACCTATCACTTAGTAGTAGAGCTTGAGTATAGAGTCTATTGTGTTGGAATAAATGGTATGTAACTCTTCATGTAGGGTTGCATATGTTAAGACTTCAATTGGTACTTTATCGTACAAGTTGGTGTTTGTATACCTATCACTTAGTAGTAGAGCTTGAGTATAGAGTCTATTGTGTTGGAATAAATGGTATGTAACTCTTCATGTAGGGTTGCATATGTTAAGTTCCATACGTTGTGTTCCTTCATAAATGATTGCTTCATTTCATAATTAACCCAATTGAAGAAAGGACATGACTATTCGAATAACCACGAATTAGTCTATAAATATGGCATTTCTTCAATTTGTTTTAGGAGGTTTTTCAATGAACAATTTTCTTCATTAAAATTCTCTCCATTTCAAAAAAAAATTTCAAGTTAAAGTTTCAGTTTATCCAAAAAGTACAATTTGCTGATCTTGTGGACGGGGTCCTACCTCCAAAAGAAAGGTAATCTGTTCTATCTTGGGAGACAACTACTCTCAAAACTAAGGCACTAGAGTGAGTAAATTTGTCTTAAGGAGTTGAATTCATTTTGATAAATTTCCTTTTGATTGTCTATGTTGCAGTATGTTGCCCCTCACGCCAAGTTATAATGATATTTTTTTTAGTGTTGTAGTGTGATTCCTTTTGATTCTTTTTAGAATTGATTTCGTTACATATTCATTTTCTTTTATTCTGTCTACATATATATCATAACTCAATATTTATATATAGTTTGTTATATTTTATTTATTTAACAAATTTGTATCCATAATCTGTTGTATAGATAAAATTCTTTTAGAATGTGTATATATTGTTTTTCTCTGGTTTAATCATTCCATGTTCATGTAGATTGATGTTCACATAGAAATTTTGAAAAGGTCAAAGTACATTTGTTTCCATCTCCTTTTATTTTCTATAGATGATATTTTGTGAATATAGAATTCATTATAATGATTCTATTTTAGAATTTTATTTATTTTTTATTTAATCTTTTTTATACTTTTTTTCACATTTTTTGGCACTTTCTGGCACCGTTGTTAAATTTTATTTAGATAAATATATATATGTGTGTGTTCTCTACTTTTGATATATTTAATAAATATATTGTGATTTTAGCAAATTAACATCAATCCAGTTTTCCTCACCATTAGCGTAGACAAAGCAATATTCTATTGATTCTATTTTATTTCCAATTGTATTATTTTGTACCGTGAGTTTTAGTTGGTATATTTTATGTAAGTTTATTTAATAATTTACTTGGTTTGGTTTAATTTTGTTTAGAAGAAAGATAAGACTTCAACCAATTTTAATTATGTTCATGTTAATGGTGTTGCCCATGGGGAGAATCCTGAAAATCTTGGTGGGTGTGATTTCAAACATTGGCAACAAAAAATGTTGTTCTATCTCACCACTTTGAATTTGGCAAAATTTCTTAAAGAGGATGCTCCCGTTTTATCTGAGGTAGAAACTGACAAAGAAAAGCAACTTGCCATTGATGCATGGAAGCATGTAGAATACGTGTGCAAGAACTACATTTTGAATGATTTGGACAATACACTGTACAATGTTGTTGATTCAGCAAAAAAATCTTTAGAATTCATTGGAGAAGAAGTATAAAACTAAAGTTGCTGGTTCAAAGAAATTTATTGTCGGCAAATTTTTGGATTACAAAATTGTGGATTCCAAAACAGTAATCATTCAGGTTAAAAAAGTCTAAGTAATTCTACATGATATACATGCTGAGAATATGACTTTGAAAAATTGTCACCTTCATGCAGGGATTTAAAAAATTATCTCAAACACAAATGCAAGGAGATAAAACTTGAGGAATTTGTGGTCCGCCTTGGAATTGAAGAGAACTTCAAAAAAGCAGAAAATTGTTCTATGGATTGTGCTATATGTTACAATCGCAACTTTTCAAATACGAGACGAGCGATTGTGCTGCACTTACTCTAACCCGGCGAGCAAGTCAGCCGTACAATTTCGGAAATCGCGGAAAATCTCGCTATAAGGTCTAGCCTCCCCGCCCGTTTCGAGAGAAAATGGTTTTATAAAATGGGAGAGAGAAATAACATTGAAAACATCTTTAAAGAAAGCATTGAAGATTGACAATAGCAAGGAAAAACTTTGATTGCAAAGAGTACAACAATACTTGGTCGGGGGATTGACAGGTGTGTTTCCCCTATAGTATATTCTAAGCAAAAACTGAACTGGCAGGCTTGCACGCTGAAAGTGCTACCTCGTCGCAAGAAAATGAAACACAACATACAACAAAACAACATGATAAACTAATAGTAAGACATACATATGACGTGGTTGAGGATGGTTTGGGCATGCGGCCGTAGGCAAATACGCCCTGGACAAGCAGGCTCAAGACATTCTCCCCCACTTAAACAGTTGACGTCCCTGTCGACTAGCGGAGGTTGAACTCTTCGATCTTCTGCTTCCAGGAATTCAAGTCGTCGGCAAGTTCCCAACTTGTTTCTTCCACATGGAGGTTCTTCCATTTGACAAGGAATTCGAGAACTCTTCATGTGGGTCTTCCAACTTTTCTGATCCTATTAGCAAGGATCTCTCAACTCTGTTGTCTTCCTTCAACTTCAGGTCTATCCCCGGTCGGATTGTGGTTTTGCGGCAGTCGTCATCCAGATCGGGATGATAAGGTTTTAGGTTACGTACATGAATTACTGGGTGGATTTTCATCCATGTAGGTACCTCTACCTTATACGAAACATTCCCGATCTTCTTTAGAATCTCCACGGGACCCTCATATTTCCTGACAAGCCGTTGATCTTTGCGGCTTCAAAATCTGATCTTTTCCGGTCTTAGCTTTACCAAGACTCGATCTCCGGCTCGAAACTCGAGTGGCCGACGCTTCTTGTCTGCCCACTTCTTCATATGCTTGGAGGCTTTCTCCAAGTAAGCACGTGCGATGTCGGTGGTCTGCTTCCACTCTTTTGTGAAGTTGTGGGCTTGGGGTTTTTTTCCTGCGTAAGGATGATCGAGAATATGAGGTAACATGGGTTGCCTTCCACTTACGATTTCAAAGGTCTCTTCCCTGTTGACGAACTTGTTTGGCAGTTGACACAACCTGAGCAACATCTAACAGTTGGACCCAATTTTTTCTGTCGCGCGTCAACGAAGTGGCGTAGATATTCTTCAGCAGACAATTAAATCTTCTGTTTGCCTCAGTCGGGGTGATAACTCGAAGATATGTTCAGGCTTGTCCCTAGGAAGGAGAACAATTCGGTCCAGAACGTACCAATAAACCTATCATCCCTGTCGCTAACAATGCTCGTTGGGACGCCCCACAATTTCACTAGGTCTTGAAATAAGTGGGCTGTCAATTCAGCTGACATTGTTTGGTATTGGAATGAAGGTGGCATATTTTGAGAACCGATCGATGATGACCAAAATGGCTTCATGATTGCCGACCTTTGGGAGATGAGTAATGAAATCCATGGATACACTTTCCCATGGTCTGGCAGGGACTCGTAGTGGTTCGAGGAGCCCAGAAATTTTCGCTCTCTCAACCTTGTCTTTCTGGCAGATGAGGCAAGTCTTGGTGTATTGCATGACGTCGTCTCGCATCTTCGGATAGAAGTAGCCCTTTTTCAACAATTCTTGCCACCGTGCCTGATTGGAAGTTAACTTTTGCTGGCTAAAAAAATGGCATATTGCACTATTGTCGGTCTTCACGACAAAACATGACCCCAGTAGATATTGCCTCCATGTCCTCAAACAATGGACTACGGCAAGCATCTCTTTCTCGGAGACGGTATATCTCCTTTCTGCATTATTGAACTTTCGACTTTTGTAGGCCACGGGGTGACCTTCTTGAAGGAGGACGCCCCCGAGAGCATAGTCTGAAGCATCTGTCTCAACTTCAAATGACTTTGTCCCATCAATTAATCCGAGGACAGGACCCCTCGTCATGGTTGTCTTTAACTCGTCGAAGGCAGACTGACATTATTCTGACCATTGCCAAGTCGTTCCCTTCTTCAATAACTCGGTCAATGGAGCAGCCTCCTTTAGAATCCTTCGACAAAACGGCAATAATAATTTGTCAATCCTAAGAAGGATCGCAATTCTGTCACAAAAGTGGGGACTTTCCACTCCTGGATACTCGTAATTTCTCATCATCCATCCTATCTTTCCGTATTCGATTACATGTCAAGGAAGTTGATCCTTTCCTTAGCAAAGGCACACTTTTCCTTCTTCACATATAACTGATTCTGCCGCAATTTTTCAAAGACTAATCGAAGATGAACCTGGTGTTCCTCTAAGGTGGGGCTATAAACGACAATGTCATCGATGTACACCACCACGAACTGATCTGGTATTCATGGAATACTTGGTTCATCAAAGTACGAATGTAGCGGGGGTTGGTAAGGCCGAACGGATTACAAGAATCAAAGGCCCGTATCTAGTCACGCAAGTACTCTTTGGCTCATCCCCTTGTGCTATACACTTGATAGTATCCTGATCGAAGGTCGAGCTTTGTGAAGTATCGAGCTCCATTCACTGGTCAACAAATCAGATATGATCAGGGGGTACTTGTTGCGAACTGTAACTTTGTTTAGAGCCCTATAATCGATGCACATCGTAACGTCCCTCTTTCTTCTTCTGAAATAAGACAGGGGCTCCATAGGCGCCTTCGCAGGGCGGATAAACCCAACATTCAACAGTTCATCTATTGTTTCCTGAGTTCAGCCAGCTCAGGTGAGCCATTTGATAGCGTTCTTCGCAGGAGGTTGGCTCCGGGGATCAGTTCAATTTCGTGTCAATCCCTCGTCGAGGGGTAGAGCTTTTGGAAGATTTTGCAGCATTATATCATATATTCACTCAAAACTTCTTGGATTTCCAGCTGACAGCTTCTTTTCCATGGGCTCCTCCACGACCGAATAGCCATGAAGGTGGGCTCTTCTCGGCTAAGTCCTTTCTTCAGTTGTAGGCAGATATCATCCTCACCCCACTAGTTGTTTTATGTAGCCGTGACTACGGTGGGAGTGCTGCTCGTAACAATCAGGCACTTGGCCAAGGGCATCAGAATGACCTTATTTCCAAGAGGAACTCCATTCCGAGTACGACATCGAAGTCATCCATGCATACAATAACAAAATCACGTTCTCAGACCATCAGCCAACTTTAGAGGTACTCTTTTGGCTACCCGACGATTGGTAAAGCTTCTGACTTGACTGCTTTCATCTTGTCCGTGTCTTTTTCCACTCTCAACTCTAGACGACGTGTTTCTTGTTCAGAGATGAAGTTGTTGGTCGCACCTGAGTCTACCATGGTGCCTTTAGCTGGTCTAGAGTTGATGACTGCATCGACAAACATAAGTCCCCTTTCCGTGGCATCCTTTTGACTTGATGTTTTCTTCTAGATAACTGACAAGAATTTTAATGCCCCCGTTTGGGTAGTTTCTGTTGGGTTTTATGCCCTAAAACTCGTAGAGAGTAAATGTTGTATTTTGACCGCCATTAATAAATGGTTATTCATTATTATTCAATAAATGTTATTGATTATTTTATCTTGTTTTAATAACCCTAAAATTCAATAAACTAACATCCCAGGCTCTTTTATGAGTCTTGAACAATATGTAGAGACATATAGAGATCAATGTTCCAGTTATAGCTAAAGGGTCTATAGTATAAGGATAGGGCTGGGTACCTTATCCTGGTACACTATGGATACGGCCCACTTTGTATTTATCAAACAAAATGATGCAACGCGTTCGTGTAGGAGACATGCGAGTGGGGGTATCCTATGCAATGAGTTTGCATAAGACTGGACCACAAATTAGTAACAACTAGATATAACTCCGTTGATTGGTTAGGTTTCTATTTCAATAGTTTGACCTAGGCAACTTAGTCTTATCTTGAGTATATTATGAACTCCTGTTCACGAGGGATGTCCTTTTGATTGTATGGGTGAGAGTGGCCCGTTTGCCGACTCGATATGCCTACCATTTGGGACAAGACTGAGTGGGGAGCTGGGAACATAATTATACAAGATGGATTTCACTCCTTCCCCACTTTAGGGTAAGTAGATAAGTGTTCCCTTAGTGGTGTCTCCGGGACTGAACAAAGGACCCTACCCTGTCACTGGGCCCGAGAGGGATTCTGTTTGATGGTTGGACCATAAACAGGTTGTTCATAGAGGAGCACTAGTACTTAAGGATTTAGAAGTAACCCAGGGGTAAACGGTAATTTGACCCAGCTGGTGTTACGAACACTTGTGAAGGACTAACTTGCTGTTATTGGTCTATATCCGTGGACACAGAATATTCTACAGTGAGAAGAGTTCAGTTGTGGGTCTTTAGTGGAGTGCACCCACAGTTAACGAATATTGATTATGTGGTTAATGAGTTTAGCCCGGTAATCTCATATCGTTGGAGCTTCTAATCTGTAGGTCCATTAGGTCCCCTTCCTAGCTTGTAAAGAATATTGAGGAAATTATTCTTGGATGAAATTTGAAAGTTCAAATTTACTAAGGGAAAAGTAATGTATAATAATACATTATAATATAAATTTATTTTACAAATAAACTTTATAATATAAATATAATTTTGGATATGATTCAAAGTTAATTTGTAAGATAATTAAATATTGAAATTGTTCAAATATTATTTTAATATGAATTAGATTTATATTAAAACTATAGGTAAAAATAATGCGCATTAGATGTACATTAAAACTATAGGTATGAGAGAAATGTATTGAATTTGATTCAATGCAAGTTAAAATTAATATTTGATATTTAATTTGTAATTAATTAATTGGAGAATATTAGTTATTTATTTAATTCTAATTAATTAAATTTTGATTTATTAAATTAATTGAATTAAACTATAGGTTATGTGAGAGATGTTCATTTAAATATGATTTAAATGAATTGATTAATTAAATTAGATTTATTAATTAATTAATTATTAATTAATTATTAATTTTAATTAATTATTAATTTAATATTAATTAAATTAGTTGTACTCCCACGTAGGGGAGTTACTTAATACGTGGGATAACACCCACGTTTCCCATTTTTCTCTCGCTTCCTTATATAGTGCTTAAACAGAAAAAAAATTTTCGTTGCGTTCTCTCCACAGTCTCAGAAGAGTTCTGTATTTTTTCCGTTTGCCAAAAGGTTCCCACAAACCTTTCCTCAAGATTCAGAGAAAATGAAGGTCTCCAAGTGGTGGTGACACGTAAGTTTTTCTTCTCTAATTTTGTTTTGCTTAACCTAGATTTTTTTAAGTTTTTTTGCCAATGTAAAAGTATTTCAAAATTATTAAAATTAATTTTGAGATATGGTTCTGATACGTTTCCGCTGCGTTTTGGGTTTTAATCCCAGCAGTTTCCCCATCTTCCTCTTTCTCCATCTCAATTTCTGCCTCTGATTCATTACCGTATTGTACTGAGGCTTGTAGAGTTGTCAAGGCCCCTCGATGTGGGTATTTGGCTACTCGATGAGGACCCTTACACAAAAAGCAAGAGATAGGTCTTGACTGGTTTGGGTTCGATTGGTAAGGACCTCGAGCAGGACCTGTGCTTGTGGTTTGACACTTCTTGTCAAAGCTGAAGCTCTTTGGAGGGTTTGGCTTGGGGGCCTTACTCCCAGAGTTCGGTGAGGGAACAGGCTTTCTTTGGGGGGTATGTTCGCCGCTGTAGTCTAGTAGTCTTTCGGCAGCAGACAAGGCAAAAGCGAGGTCTTGGACCTTCTGTTCATATAGTTTAGTTCTAGCCCATGGCTTTAGCCCTTCGACAAAGCAAAACACTTTATCCTTCTCGGACATGTCTCTAATGTCCAACATAACAACTGAAAACTGTTTCACATAGTCCCGAATGGTTCCTGTGTGTCTGAGTTCTCTCAACTTCCTTCTTGCAATGAACTCCACATTCTCGGGAAGAATTGAGCCCTCAATTCTTTCTTGAAATCTCCCCAAGTGTCGATGGTGCACCGACCATCATGAATATCATTAACCTTGGACCTCCACCATAATTTTGCATCGTCTGAAAGGTGCATAGAGGCCAGAGTAACCTTAGTCTCCTCCGAGACGGTCCCACTTGCCTTGAAATATTGTTCCATGTCAAAGATGAAGTTTTCAAGTTCCTTGGCATCGCGGTTCCGATTAAAAGCCTTGGGTTCCGGGATCTTGAACTTGTTAGGTTGGACACATGCCTGATTAGGGAGTTGGTTTCCTACGACACGCATTGTCAAATTAACCTGAGCCTTCATTTCTGCCATCTCAGTTTTAATAACTTCTATCGTTGCCCTAAAGTCATCAGTTAGGTCGTTGAATAGCTTCAACATGATCTTTTGAGAACTATCTAGCTCTTCAACACTTTCTTCCATGTGTGCGACAGAGCTAGTGGAGCTATCCCCACGTTCAAAACTGTTGGGACGAGTAGCTCTGTGTTCTAGAGAATCGACCTTCTGCGTCAGGTCATTTATCGGTAGCCCATCGATGCGAGCATTCAGTGCATCAATTTCCGTCACCTTTTCATCCAACCCATCTAGTCGGGCTTGAATAAATCTCACCTCATCGGGCACTTCCCTCAAATACAGCCACTGTTCTTCTATCTCAATAAGTCGTTCAGACTGCGACTTACTTAGTTGTTTCGTTGCCGACATGATTGCGGTATTTTCCAGTCGAGGAGCTAACAAAGCTCTTATACCACTTGTCACAATCGCAACTTTTCAAATACGAGACAAGCGATTGTGCGACACTTACTCTAACCCGGCGAGCAAGTCAGCCGTACAATTTCGGAAATCGCGGACAATCTCACTATAAGGTCTAGCCTCCCCGCCCGTTTCGAGAGAAAATGGTTTTATAAAACGGGAGAGAGAAATAACATTGAAACATCTTTAAGAAAGCATTGAAGACTGACAATTGCAAGGAAAAGCTTTGATTGCAAAGAGTACAACAATACTTGGTCGGGGGATTGACAGGTGTGTTCCCCCTATAGTACATTCTAAGCAAAAACTGAACTGGCAGGCTTGCACGCTGAAAGTGCTACCTCGTCGCAAGAAAATGAAAACACAACATACAACAAAACAACATGATAAACTAATAGTAAGACATTCATATGACGTGGTTGAGGATGGTTTGGGCATGCGGCCATAGGCAAATACGCCCTGGACAAGCATGCCCAAGCCACTATAGACCCCAAGACCAATATTGCAGAAAATAGACCACGAAGTAACAAGTAAAGGAAGTTTTCTGGTGATGGTTCAAGTCAAAGACAATGATCCACAAGAAAGTTCAATGGCAAATGCTGTAATTACAACAAAATGGGACATCAATCTAAGGATTGTTGTAGGCCAAAGAATTTTCACCGCAAAAATACCCAAGTGCATATTGCAGAAATTGATGCAGTATCAGATGGTGTTGCAAATATTGACCTTTGTGTAGTCATTTTCGAATGCAACATGGTGGGTAGACACTGACACTACTTGTCATATTTGTGCCAACAAGAGTACGCTCACATCTTATGTGCTAGTTTTCTGTGGAGAACAGGCAAAGTGGTCCTTACAATGACTTATGGCAAACTCGCTCCAACAATGTGCTTCATGTTCCTGATATTCGCAAGAATTTAGTTTCTGGTTCATTGCTTAGTAAGAATGACTTCAAGTTGGTATTTGTATCTGATAAGTTTGTGCTTTCAAGAATAATATGTATGTTGGAAAGAGTTATTTGAGTGATGGTTTGTTTAAGTTAAATGTACTTACAATTGTACCCAAAAGTATGAATAATAATAAAGTATCTACCTCATATTGTTGAGACATTTGTTTGGCATGATAGACTAAGACATGTCAATTTCAATTCTTTGCGTAGGCTAGTTAATATGAATTTGATTCCAAAATTCAATTTTGATGTAAATCATAAATGTGAGGTGTGTGGAATTAAAAAATGACTAAAGCACCTTTCCATTCAACTGATAGAATTACTAAACCTTTAGAGTTAATTCACAGTGATGTTTGTGACTTGAAACTTGTGCAAACTAGACGTGGTAAAAAGTATTTTATTATTTTTATAGATGATTGCATAAGATATTGTTATGTTTATCTGCTGAAAAGCAAAAAATGAGACAATTAAAATGTTTAAACTTTATAACAATGAGGTTGAGAATCAATTGAGCACAAAAATTAAGGTAATAAGAAGCGATAGAGGTGGCGAATATGGTTCTCCTTTCGAACAATTTTGTTTACAACATGGTATTATTCACCAAACTACTGCTTCTTACTCACCTCAATCAAATGGAGTTGTTGAACGTCAAAACCAGACACTTAAGGAAATAATGAATGCAATGCTTATAAGTTCAAGTTTACCCTAAAACTTGTGGGGATAAACTTTATTAATGGCAAACTATTTATTAAATAGAATGCCTCATAAAAAGTCACAAGACATTCTATATGAAGAATGGAAGGAAGAAAACATGCATACAAATACTTAAAAGTGTGGGGGTGCCTAGCAAAGTGTGCATTACCTAAACCAAAACTGGTTAAAATAGGACCAAAAATTATTGATTTCATTTTCATTTGTTACGCTTTCAATAGTTGTGCATAATCGATTTCTAGTCCATAAATCAAATATTTTAGATATATATGTTAACAAAATCATTGAATCGAGGAATGCAACATTTTTTGAAAATGTCTTTCCACATAACATGTCATGTGAAGCAAGTTTACAAAAACGTTCTCAGGATACTATAACGAGTGGAACTCAAAATGGATCAAATGTTGAGTTACATAAAGAAGAGGAACTCGGGCGAAGTAAAAGGATGAGGATCTCAAAATCATTTGGGCTTGAATTTTTAACATATTTGTTAGAAAATGAACCTCAAACATTTAAAGAGGCTATGTCCTCTCTGGAAGCTCCATATTGAAAAGAAGTTGCGAATAGTGAAATTGAGTCCATTATGCATAATTTGTAGGGATGAAGGCCTTAATGCAGCAGAAGAATAATAAGACCATACTCAAAATCAATTTGAAATTTTGAAAGGCCAGTACACTGGCCAAAAAAAGAAAATCAAAATTAACCTACTGTATAAAAATTAGGTTAAACATGCTTTTCTAAAAACATTCTATAGAGAAGGAGAAGTCATCCACTTACTTTTGTTGATAACTTAAAAGGAAAATCTAATTATCCTTTGGGATTGAAAACTCAAACACCACCAACAGGAAATCTCAATTTTCTCTGAGTGATTGAAGTTTTGGTTTGTGGGAATCAATCTTGAAGAAGGAAAAACAATAACAAGAATATTGTGATATTGCAGAGAGAATTAAAGAGAAAAACCTTATTTCACAAAACTCTCTATTTTTTATTTCTTTTGCAGGTTTTATTGACCAATAGAGAGAGAAGAAAACGTGCGAACAATCCCACGTCTCAGATAACTCTCCTACGTGGGAGTTATTTATTTGATTTTTACAAAATCAAATAAGTAATTTAATTAATTAATTAATTAATAATCAATTAAATTAATAATTAATCATATTTAAATGAACATCTCTCACATAACCTATAGTTTTAATTCAATAAATTTAATTAAATCAAATTTAATTAAATTGAATTAAATTAAATAATCAATTAATTATTACTAATTAATATCTATTATTTAATTTGACCTACATTTGAATCAAATTTAATTGTATTTCTCTCATAACATATAGTTTTAATGTGCATCTAATACGCATTAATTTTAACCTATAGTTTTAATATGGATCTAATTCATATTAAATTAATATTTTAACTACTTCAAATATTTAATTTTCTCCTAAATTAATTTTGAATCATATCCAAAATTAAAATTATACTATAGAGTTTGATTAAAAAAATAAACTTTATATTATAATGTATCATTATACATTATAATATTTCCCTAAGTGAATTTGAACATTTCAAATTCCATTCAAGACATAATTACTTCAATACCCTTTATGAACTAGGAAAGGGACCAAATGGACCTACAGATCAGAAGCTCCGACGATATGAGATTAATTGGCTAAACTCATTAATCACATTAATCAATATTCGTTAACTGTGGGTACACTCCACTAGAGACCCACAACTCTACTCTTCTCATTGTAGATATATTTTTGTGTCCACGGATATAAACCAATAACAACAAATTAGTCATTCACAAGTGTTTGTAATACCAACTGGGTCAAATTACTGTTTTACCCCTAGGTTACCTCTAAATCCTTAAGTACTAGTGCTCATCTAATGAACAACTTGTTTATGGTCCAACCATTAAACAAAAACTATTATTGGGCTAGTGAGAGGGCAGGACCCTTTATTCAAGTCCGAGAGACACCACTTAAGGGAACACTCATCTATTTACTCTAAGGTTGGGAATGAGTGAAATCCATCTTAGATAATTATGTTTCCAGCTCCCTACTCGGTCCTTTCCCCAAAATGGTGGGCATATTGAGTTGGCAAACTAGTCATCTCACCTATAAAAATCAAAGGACAATCCCTCGTGAACAAGAGTTCATAATATACTCAAGATTAAAACTAAGTTGCCTAGGTTATCCTATTAAAATAGAAACTTAACTCGTCAATGGAGTTACATCTAATGGTTACTATTTCGTGGCCCGGCCTTATGCATACTCATTGCACAAGTGATCGACCGTATGTTCTACGAATTATGAAAATATCGCCATCATGCATCTGTGAAATGTAGCAGGAGCATTGCATAATCCAAATGGCATTCTTCTGAAAGCGAAAGTACCATAGGGACATGTGAACGTAGTTTTACTCTGGTCCTCATGAACAATTGTAATCTAGTTGTACTCTGAATAACTATCAAGGAAGCAATAATATTCCTTCCCTGCTAACCCGTCTAACATCTGGTCAATGAAAGGTAACGGGAAATGATCCTTCTTGGTGGCTTTGTTCAACTTCCTATAGTCCATGCATACTCGCCACCCTGTCACTGTTCGCGTTGAGATTAATTCATTCTTCTCATTGGCAACTGCCATCATGTCTCCTTTCTTCGACACACATTGAACTGGACTCCCCCATGAGCTGTCTGAAATTTGGTATATTACACTAGTGTCCAGCCATTTGATGATCTCCTTCCGAACAACTTCTTTCATATTTGGGTTTAATCGCCTCTAGGTTTCCACATAATTCTTTGATCCTTCTTCTAGGTTTATTGAATGCATGCAAAACGCGAGGTTGATTCCTCTAATGTCTGCGATCGTCCATCCCATTGTCTGCTTATGCTTTCCTAGGATCTGCAATAGTGATTGCTCGTTCTGCTCTGTCAGCTTGGCAACAATAATGACTGGCAACGTATTGTGCGGGCCTAGGTATGCATACTTCAAATGTGGAGGTAATGACTTTAACTCAAACTCGAGAGGCTCTAAGATAGATGGTTGTAATGGCTTTGACACCTTGCGTTCCTCCTCGATGCTGACCATAACTTCTATTGCGGCCACATATTCTATTTTTTCTTTGACTTCGTCAGGTCCTTCTTCTTCCTTATCTTCAAACACTATATCCTGCGCATTAGAAACTAAAACATCAATGTCTTCCATGAACGAACATTCGTCCATGTCTCCAGGAAATTTTAAAGTATTTAAAATATTAAACGTGATCTTCTGGCCGTTGACTCTCATTGTCAATTCTCCTTTCTGCACATCAATTAAGGTTCTTCCACCTTCTGCACATCAATTAAGGTTCTTCCAGTTGCTAAAAACGGTCTTCCCAAAATTATGGACACTTCTCTGTCAGCTTCACAATCTAGGATGATAAAGTCTACAGGAAATACAAACTTTTCCACTTTGACTAGTACATCTTCAATCTTTCCCATTGGTTTTATTGTCGACCTGTCAGCCAACTGTAGCGTCACAGTGGTTGGTTTTACTTTCCCAATTCCAAGTTGAGTGAATATTGAATATGGAATCAAATGGATGCTACCCTAGATCAGATAATGCTCTGCCCACGCTTTGTCCTCTAATGGAACACTGGATGGTGAAACTTCCCGGGTCTTTTAGCTTTGGCGGGATTTTGCTACTAACAAAAGCACTGCAACATTCGGTTAGTGCAACTGTTTTGTACTCTGGCAGCTTCCTCTTCTTGGACAGGATGTCTTTTAAGAACTTCACATAGTTGGGCATCTCTTTTAGTGCTTCCACTGAAGGAATGTTTATGTGTAGCTGCTTCAAGATATCGAGGAAATTCTTGAATTGTGTATCCTGATTCACTTTCTTGAGTCTTTGGGGGAAAGGTATCGGTGGTCGATATACTGAGACTGCATTTTTTTTCTTTTTCCTTTATTAATGGTTCAGCATCGTCCTTCTTCTTGTTTTCTTCAACAACCTTTTTCTTCTCCTCAACAGTTGATGTGGTGCTCTTTGCATTGTTGCTGCTCGTTGACCTCTTCTCTGGACATTGATCTTGAATATCGGGCATTCTTGGTACATCGTACTCTAATCCACTCCTCAATGTGACTGCCTTGCATTGCTCCTTCCCATTTTGTTTGGGCCTCTGGTTGCTAGGCAAGGCTCCTGGAGGTCTGCTCTGAATTTCCTTTACCAATTGTCCAACCTGCATCTACAAGTTGCGTAGAGCTGCATCATTCCTGGCCATGTATCTTTCAACAGATCAACCATTGTAGGGTTCTTCTCAGGGGCAGGTACTGGTGGTTGTGCTCACGGCAACTGACGTGGTGCTGTTGAAAATCCTGGTGGTGCTGTCCTTGTGTCCTGATGTGTTGTGTTGGTACTGCTACCTGGTTTTGCCCAAGCAAAGTTTGGATGTGATCTCCATCCCGGATTGTATGTATTAGAATAGGGGTCCCAATGATCTTGCACCTTTTGGTAACCTACATAACACACCGACTGGGGGTTATATAAACATTCACTAGCTAAATGATTAGCATTACAAAATTCACAAGTTTGAGGATGAAGATCTGTTTGAACAGCTGCCACTTTTTGTGGTCCTCTAACCAAGTTATGTAACATATTTCCTATGGTCGTCAGTTGTTGATTCATAGGTACGAGTGTATCAACTTCTTGTATCTCCGCCAACGTCTTTGTGTTGGGAGTGTACTCCGTATCTCCCCAATTCTGATTGTTGTTGGCAATGGTATCCATGATCTCTTGTGCTTCATTTGCGGATTTCTTAAGCCATGATCCTCTTGCGAACGCATTCACCATTGTTTTCGAGGCTTGATTTAATCCATTATAGAACTGTTCCATCACAATGCAAGCTGGGAGTCTGTGATGTGGGCATTTCCGTACCAATCTAAGCCAAGCTCCATCCACCGATTCTGATGGTGCTTGCCTGAAAGTGATGATATCACCTCTGTATTTGGCATTCTTGTCTGGTGGGAAGTATTTTCCTAAAAATTTGTCTACGAGGTTATCCCATGTGGTTATAGAATTAGGCTGCAATGAGTCAAGCCATGCTTCTGTATCTCCCTGCAAATAGTAAGGAAACTACTTAAGTCTTAATGCCTCTTCAGAAACACCATTAACTTTAAAAGAGCAACAAATTCTCATAAAAAGTTTGAGATGTTTGTGGGGATCTTCATTGGGTAGTTCGGCAAATTGACCAAATGAGTTCAACATCTGAAATATCAATGGTTTCATTTCAAACATGGGCGCATCAATTGGTGGGTCGAGGATGCCAGTGTCCAAAGTTTGGAATGTGGGCGCAGCATAGTCTCTGATTGCTCTATCTCTATCGTCTGCTATGAAGATGAGGTTTCGTGGGTCTACAGCAGGTTGTTGATATGGTTGCTGATTTCCATTTTGCTAAATATTATTCCGAGAAAGTACTGGAGGATCGTCTCCAAGCGAATCTATTGGAACTGGCTGCACGAATGCGGCTTCCTTAAGATTTACTTGTGCGCTCAACTCTTTCTCCTTTTGACGCTTTCGCCTTTGTTCGTTCCTTCTTCTGTGAAAGACCCTTTCTATTTTAGGATCTGACTCAAAAAGGCAAGACCTTCTTCTCATGCACTACTCATTCAACGTAATCAACACAAAAATTTGATCGATCGGGCGTATATGAATGATAAAAATGATAAGAATTATAGAATGGGCAAGGTGTACGTGCAAGCATACACGATCGATGAAGTAATAACTTGGAGTATTCCAAGTGTCGAATCCCACAAGACTAGATTGAGTTTAAATTGATTATGACTATGGACCAATGTAACCAAGGTAACCAAAGAAAAAGTTTAGATTTTTTGGTGAAAGAAAATTTAAAAACAAATAACAATGGGAATCAAACAAGGGGTAAACAATGCTACAGCCATTCGGGTGTTATGCCTTAGGTGATGTGATCGCATCACACCGAATAATGAATTACACATGGACAGGAAACTACACCTATTCGGTCTTGTGTCAAGTTCCTTTAGGAGTTCTAAGCAGTTAATGCCTAATGTTTCCATGGTTAGCTGGATCTTAGATTAAATCAAGTTTAATTCCTTTATCCTATAGTGTCTCTTATTTCTAAGGTAACATGACCATTCTATGTCTAGGATCTTAATCCCATATCCCTTTGTGAAATTCGCTTATGCCCTAACCTTCTCAGCATTAAAGCTCCGCTAGATCGTTAAATCAAATGGCCAGTTTAACTTACCAATTTTATCTTTTAAAATCAACAAAGAGAATGTGATTACACAAAACCTAAGCCATAACAACGCTAAGGTTTTCACATTGTCTAACCCCTAAAAATATTTAGCTCATGACTTTTGATAAAATAATCACTTTTTTTTAAAATCATAAACCATAGCTACAATATAACGTTTGATTGATAGAAATTAAAATGAAAAATAATAAGAAAATAATAACGCTAGAAAATAAATACAACTCAAGAAAACTTGAAAAAATCCTCAAGTAACAAGTCTTTCCCTAGGTCGAATCTCCTCTCTCAAGGAAGAATCTTGCCTCAACACATACCTTTGTGGAAGAGAAATCCTAGAGCCGCTACGCCTTAGAGGAACTTTCGTTCTTAAGGCTACTGACTTGAACTTAGAAAAGAATCCCAATGTGCTGAAAAATGGAGAAGAAAGTGGTGTTTGCGGCAGTGGTGAGTTATTGTTTTGAATACGTAGGGTTTTCTTGCCTTTTATAGGCCGCAAATCTGTTAAGGAGGGCCAAAATTTGCATTTTGAAGATTCACCAAGCAGAATTAAGGATTTATAGCCAAGAAAATCGCAACTGATCTAGGCAGAATCGAATATGGAAAATTAAGGCTTGATAGTGTTGGTACATCACTTGCTGCTGTGGACGCATCACATGAGAAATCGCCAGAAACCTGTCAAGAACGTACTAGATTTGCCCTAAATCCGCAAAAATAATCTTTTACACATAATTAGTCCTCATTAAAATTATTTAAACATATCAATACTAAATTTGGGATAAAAGTTATGCAATAAGTCATTTTTCACATTAAAACTGCTAAACATATTAAGACTAAATTTAGGATAAAAGTTAGCATTCAAGTTTAGGGTGCATATTACTATTTTGGGGCTTTGAGCATGATTCTTTGAATGATTTGGTTGCAAACTTACCGATTATGACAGTTTATAATATGACTTCTTTGTCACGTTTGATGCCTTTGTTGAAGTTGAGCATTCTATCATTATATTAACCTATTTAATCTTTTTCTTGATCTCCTTGTAATATGATATTAAAAAAAAAACAAAACAAAATATTTTTTGAGTATGAATCCCTGCAGCAAGTGTGTTAAAGTTAGCGCCTTTAAAAAAATAAAATAAAAATTAATTGCAAGTTTCAGGTACCTAGATTCAATTTAGGTATATACGTCCTAATAGTAATATTACTTTATTGATTGTTTTAATACTTAAAAATTTATTTCTCTTCGATAATGTAGAGGGAGGATAGTTAGAGGACATCATAAAGCTAACTCGAGTTTCTATGAATTTTTTAAGGGAAAGCTTAAACAAACAAACTGTTGAAATAAATTGTGAGTAGTGACTTTGTTCTAGAGAATTAAAGAAAACAAAGAGCACGTCTATCAACTCAAACAACTAAAGAAATCTATCTTTTGTTCTTGCTATAACATTCAAGAATCAAATGGAAAAACAGAGAGCAATTTATGAAGGAGAAAATCTGTGAAGGAGATGATCAACACGGTGTAGAAGAAGTATAAATAGAGACACAGGATTTAAAGTGGTTCGGTCAATAAGACCTACATCCACTATGAAGGCACCAACTAATTCTTATTAGAATGAATATTGAAGGTAAGTACAACTCTCACTTACTTCTCTCAAATACTATATAAAATACAGAAGAAGGCTTCAGTATTTATAGAAGAATTTGTAAAGAGGAAGTGAAAAAACTGATAACAGTTACTGATGTAATTTACTTATTACCCTTTCAAATCTCCACCTTAAATGAATCAGTAAAGATGTTGACCTTCTTACATATACAACTTCATCATTTTTCTAGAAGATCGAAGTTTATCTAATTGAGGCAGTATTCAAACTTTTGTCTTCCAACCGGTTTTGTTAGGATGTCTGCAAGGTTCTCAGAGGTATGAACCTTTAAAACTTCAACTAATCCTTTGTTTATTTGATCCCGTATAAAATGAAACTTAATGTCTATATGCTTTGACCTGCTGTTGAATTGTTGATTTTTCGCTAAATATATAGCACTTTGGTTATCACAATATATCTTTACTGTAGGTTGAGTTATCCCTAAATCACTAAGGAGACCTTTCAACCATAATCCCTCTTTGATTGCTTCAGATAGAGCTATGAATTCAACTTCTGTTGAAGATAGAGCTACCACAGATTGTAATGAAGCTTTCCAGCGTAGAACATTTCCTCCTAAGAGAAAAATAAAACCAATTAAAGATCTTCTTCTGTCTAGATCTCCAACATAGTCTGAATCAACGAACCCATATAGTTCTACTTGATCACTAGGAACATGTATGTAGGTAAGTTTTGCATCTATAGATCCTTTAAGATAGCTAATAACCCACTTTGTTGCCTCCCAATGCCTTTTGCCTGGTTTAGACATATATCTGCTGACAAGACTGGCTGAATAAGACAGATCTTGTCTAGTTGAAATCATGAGGTACATTAGACTACCCACTGCTTGGGCATAGGGAACATGTGTCATGAACTTGATGTGATCAATCACTTATGGTTTAGGAGAGTTCTGAGCTGATAGCTTGAAGTGTGGGGCAAGAGGAACTGACTGGTTTTGCCTCATTCATTTTGAATTTTTGAAGAGCTTTACTGTAGTAAGAACTTTGGCTAATGCTTAAAAGTTTTTTCCTTCTTTGTCTTTGTACTTCAATGCCTAATATCTTTTGTGATTCACCTAGATCTTTCATATCAAACTCTCTTTTAAGAAAAGTTTTAACTATAGTGAGAACATCTTTGGATTTGCTTGATATCAACATGTCATCTACATGAAGTAACAGATAAATAGGGCACTCATAGGAGTCTTTATGTAAACACAACTATCATAGGAATTCCTTTTGAAATTAATCTTTGACATAAATGAGTCAAATCTTTGGTACCAGCACCTTGGAGATTGCTTCAAGCCATAGATAGATCTATTTAATAGGCATACTAGATCTTCATTCCCTTTTTCTTCATAGCCTTTGGGTTGCCTCATGTATATCGTTTATGTTAATCTCCCATTTAGAAAGGTTGTTTTCACATCTAGTTGATCAAATTCAAAGTCTAGTTGAACCACTAGAGATAGAAGTACTCTTATTGATGTGTGTTTAACAACTGGAGAAAAAACTTCTATGTAGTCGATCCCTTCTCTTTGTGAAAAACCTTTAGCAACCAATCTTGCCTTATACCTGGGTTTCTGAACTCCTGACACTCCTTCTTTGATTTTATAGATCCACTTACAAGCAATTGGTCTACAATTTTCAAGTGCTAGAACTAGAGACGACCAAGTGTTGTTAATTTTGAGTGAATACATTTCTTCATTCATAGCCTCAATCCATTTAGGTGCATCAAAACCATTTACTGCCTCATCAAAGGAAATTGGTTCTAAATCTGTGAGATTACCTTCTGTATTCAGTGCAACACTGATGTAATAAGCTTTTGCATATCTTAATGGTGGATTAATAGCTCTTCTTGGTTTGTCCCTAGTTAGCTGATAGTTGCTTAGATCCTCTGCTTCATGGGACGTTTCAGCTTGTTGTTCCTCCATTTGTGTTGAAATATTACCATCTTCACTTAATTCCTCTTCAACAGTAGGAGTGATTGATTGAGGCTCAATTGGATACTCCACCTCAATTATTAGTACTGGAGGTTTTAGTTGTTGAAGGTAGAATTTCTTTCAACATGAACATCTCGTCTTCTTTGAACACCACATCTCTACTTGTAACACATTTCCTTTTTGTGGAATGCCAAAGTCTGAACCCTTTAACACCCTCAATGAAGCTTAGGAACATGCACTTCACTACACGAGGTTTCAACTTGCCTTGATTTTGATGAACATAAGTTGTGCATCCAAATGCTCTTAGATTTTCCATGTTTGGTGGATGTTTTGTCCATTTTTGTTCAGGAGTTTCATAGCTAATTGAAGTATGAGGGCATCTATTGAGTGTAAACACTGTATAAGAGGCAGCCTCAGCCCATATTCTTTCTGGAACTAATGAGTCTGATAGAATGCATCTAAGTTTGTCCATGATTGTTCTGTTGTGCCTCTCAGCTACTATATTCTGTTGTGGGGTATGCCTTACTGTCTTGTGCCTTGTAATGCCATGTTTCCTGCAACAAAGGTTAAGCTCCTCCCCACAAAACTGAAGCCCATTGTCAGTCCTTAGATATTTAATATGTTTGTTTGACTGTTTTTCAACTAGTATTTCGAGTTTTTAAAGTTTTCTAGAGCTTGATCTTTAGTTTTTAGAAAGTATATCCAACTTTTTCTAGAATAATCATCTATGAAAGTTAGAAAGTATCTTGCACCACTGAGTGAGGAAGTCGAGTTGGGCCCCATAAATCTAAATGAATATATTCAAGAACTTCTCCTGTAGTGTGTTGTGCTTTTTTAAACCTGTGTCTAGTGGACTTGCCAACTACACAGTGCTCACAAAAAGTTAGACTTTCACTCAAACCTTTTGGTAATGTACCTTGTTTTGACAAGATTTCAAGGCGTTTGCCACTTATATGAGTCAATATTTTGTGCCAAAGATCCCCATTAAAGAGATCTTTTGTGAAAACAATAAGGGCATTTGGAATCATTTCAACATCTTTAACAACATATAAGCCATTTATTTTAGTTCCTATTAACATAGGCTTTGAATCTTTCTAAACTTCAAAGGTACCACTAGAACCTTTATAATCACACCCAATTGAATCTAACATCCCTAATGAGATGAGATTCCTTTTTAGACTTGGCACATGTCTAACATTTCTAAGAAATTTGATAGAGCCATCTTTCATTTTAAGAGAAACAGATCCTATACCAACCACTTTACAAGTGTTGTTGTTCCCCAAATAGACCAAACCTTCAGTCCATTCTCTATAGGTGTTGAACCATTCTTTATGGGGTGTCATGTGAAAGGAGCACCCCAAATCAAGGACACAATCTTGTTTATCTAAGATTGTTCCTTGTGTTGAGTGCTCATCAGAGGTTGCAAGCGCATCAGAAAAAATCATTGAGTTTGAATCTCCATTGGAAGATTCAGTTCCCTTATTTTTCTTATTTTTCTTATTTTGTTTCCTCTTCCAAGTGTAACATTTTTTTTAGGTGGCCTTCTTTATGATAGAATGCACACTTTTTCACTTTGAGTTTGTCTTCATTTTGACTCTTTAAGTCTTTTCCATTTACCTTGCTCTTTCCCTTTGCAAAGAGACCTTCAGAATTGATTGATTCTTTCTTTTGCGTTAGCAGCTCTAATTCTTTAGATCTTATGGCAAAAATGATACTATCAGTAGTCAATGACTCTCTACCATACTTGAAAGCTACTTTCACTTCTCTGTAAGATTCAGGTAGAGAATTTAAGAGAATGAATGCTTCATTCTCATCTCCTATTTTATCTCCCTGGTTCTTAAAATCTGTAGATAATTTTTTTAAATCATCAAGATTGTTAGTAAGAGACTTGCTGGAATCCATTTTATATGTAAAAAATCGTTCCCTCAAATATGTTTTATTTGGCAGATCTTTTGTTACATATAAAGATTCTAACTTGACCCATACATTATATGTTGAATCTTGGTCAATGATCTGTCTCAAAACATTATTACTTAGATTTAGAATGATAGTATCGTATGCAGCTTCTTCCATGTTCTACATTTCTTCTATTGTTGGTGCAGGTGCTAGCTTCATGGGATCTCAAATTGTTTTTAAAGCCTTATGTTGTCCCAAGACAACTCTAGTCTTTGCTTTCCATAGATCAAAGTCGTTTTTACCATCAAATTTCTCGATGTCAAATCTACCAACTACCATTCTATCTTCTTGATGCTCCAAGAATCAGAATCTTGTTATTTCTTGAATAAAATGTTAGTTCTGATACCAATTTGTGGAAATAAATTGTGAGTAGTGACTTTGTTCCAGAGAATTAAAGAAAATAAAGAGCATGTCTGTCAACTCAAACAACCAAAGAAATCTACCTTTTGTTCTTGCGATAACATTCAAGAATTAAATGGAAAAACAAAGAGCCATTTATGAAGGAGAAAGTCTGTGAAGGAGAGGATCAACACAATGTAGAAGAAGAAGTATAAGTAGAGACACAGGATAGTGGTTCGGTCAATAAGACCTACATCCACTATGAAGGCAACAACTAATTATTATTAGAATGAATATTGAGGGTAAGTACAACTCTCACTTACTTCTCTCAAATACTGTAGAAAATACAGAAGAAGGCTTCAGTATTTATAGAAGAATTTGTAAAGAGGAAGAGAAAAACTGATAACAGTTACTGATGTAATTTACGTATTACCCCTTTCACAAACATTGGGAATGATGGAAAAATTTTTATATAGCTTATTCATTGATTCCATACACTTCTCATTTGCAAACTCTTGTGATATTTTAAACATGAAGACAAATGTCATAAGTTTTTAACCGATAAAATTCTTTTCGATAATCGATTAATTCCTTGCTCGAGGATTAGCAAGATTTAGGTTGGAGGTGTTCCACAACACACAAAATGTGCTATCCCTAAACCTAAATTATAGCTAGTTTAGTACTTGTATTTGTACTTTCACGTGTTTATCATGTTATTTTATAGGATTCGGGCAATTTAAAGCCTATACGTCAACCCAGTCAAAGATTAAAAAGAAATTAAAGCCAAAAAAGGAAAAGTTGAGATCTTGAAGAAGACTCCAAGCTTGCAGACCCGAGGGGGTAGCATCGAGATACTGTTCACAACATATTGACACTGCAAACTTTGACGAAAATTTGACACGAGCGTGCATATGACCTAACTTTTAGAAATTTTGGATAACGTCTTCAATGTTGGATTCTATATTAGCTCCTTTTTCTCTATGATTTTAGGGCATCCAATTTTAGTCCTCTCTACGATTTGGAAGCTTAATTTTAGACTTATTGTTTTAATACTTTTTTCTCATTCTATTGTAATCAATCAAACTCATGTCCATCTTTGGTGATATTGTCCCAAGTGTTAGCATAATTACTTTCAATCTATATTATATAGATTAACCCTAGGATCATTCATGCCAAATTGTCAAGAATAAATAACATACCGAATTCCATTGAAAGATTGAAGATAACTTTATGATGATAATAGACTATTGTCTTCCTCAACCAAAACTCTGAATGCCTTAGTGGGATCTCTCTCTAGATGGGATTCAAGAAAGACTGAGTGCTTGTTGTTTTGGTGTGTTGGGGACCATAGCCCTAAGGTCTCTTTATATACTAGTTCAATTAGGGTTCCCATTAAACCCTAATCAATCTAGGAATAGGCAAACCCATTAATTCCATACTCAATTAGGATTCCTAGGGCCTTAATTAATTAGATCACATAATAGGGCCCAATCTAATAAAATAACCCAATGTGATAAAATAATAATCCACATACATAGCCCACATATTAATTATACATATTTTATTTAAAATATGTCTAACAATCTCCCACTTGGGCTATGTTTGTGTACTTGATGTAATTAAATCACATAAACCTTAAGCGCGCATAAACAGGTTATTTTAATAATAGAATTTCCCTTTAGTTCAATCTGGTCCATCTCCTGTATTAACACGGAATCAAGGCGGCTTTTGTTACTACCATCGTAACTAAACCTTCCTTGATCACCAATTTCAATAAATTCAATGACATAGATCAAGTATGGATGGATAGCATGGAAACTACATGTAAAGTGGTCTAGATCACATCTGTTTCCAACTGGTCCAAATTCCTTAGTGAGATCAATCTAAAAAAAAAACTTTATGCTAAACCGCATGCATGATAAACAAGTTCAGATAATAAACACAAACCATCAACTTTATTCTATATAGAAAATAAACAAATAAGGTCAAAGAACATCGTTAATAACAAACTCCCACTAAACCATGGAATTAGAAAAGTGACTAACACCCATGTGAGCAACATGCTCATGAAAAACTTTAGGTGGTAATCCTTTAATGGATTTGCCACCATAGAGTTCGTTCCTATATGTTCTATCGAAATTTGACCATTCTGAACTCTTTCTTTCATAACCAAAAACTTCACGTCTACATGCTTTGACTTCGTATTGCTTCTGTTGTTGTTGGAATACATAACTACTGACTTATTGTCACAATATAATTTTAGTGGTCTTTCTATGCCAACCACTATCCGGAGCCCAGTGACAAAATTCCGCAACCATATTCCATGATTGGATGCCTCATAACATGCTATAAACTCCGCAGCCATGGTAGAAGAAGTCATAAGTGTTTGTTTAACACTTTTCCAGGATACAGCTCTTCCAGCCACCATGAAGATATAGCTTGAAGTGGATCGCAAAGTGTCTTGGCATCCAGCATAATCGGAATCAGAATACCCAATGATCTCTAAAACTTCTGATCTTCGATAAGTGAGCATATAATCTTTTGTTCTCTGTAAATACCTCATAACCCGTTTGGCTGCTTTCCAATGATCCATCCCCGGGTTGCTCAAATATCTGCCTAATACTCCAACTATGAACGCAGTATCTGGATGCGTACATACTTGAGCATACATTAGACTCCCAATAGCCGGTGCATAAGGAATCTTTTGCATCTCTTTAGTCTCGAGTATGGTCTTGGGGCATTGACCTAAATGAAATTTATCACCTTTAGCGATAGGGGTATCTCCTGGTGCACAATCTTTCATGCCAAATCTACTCAAAATCTTTTCATTGTAGTTCCTTTGTGACAATCTCAAAATACCTTGAGAACGATCTCGCAGTATTTAAATTTCAAATACAAAAGATGCATCACCAAGATCCTTCATCTCAAAATTCTTTTTGAGAAACTTCTTAGTGTCATGCAATAAACCTACATCATTACTTGCTATGAGTATGTCATCGACATATAACACCAGAAAAATAGATTTACTCCCACTGAACTTGTGATATACACAATCTTCCACTATATTCTCCTCAAAACCAAAGGAGGTTATTACTTCATGGAATTTGTGATACCATTGACGAGAGGCTTGCTTGAGACCATAGATGGATTTCTTCAATTTGCACACCATAGACTTTTAATTACCTGACATAAAGTTTTCTGGTTGCACCATATAAATCGTCTCGTCGATGTTTCCATTGAGAAACGCAGTTTTTACATCCATCTGATGTAGCTCTAAATCAAAGTGAGCTACAAGTGCCATGATTACCCTGAAAGAGTCTTTCGAAGAAACTGGAGAGAAAGTCTCTTTCTAATCAATGTCTTCCTTTTGAGTAAAACCCTTTGCAACAAGACGAGCCTTATACCTTTCAGTTTTACCTTGTGAATCCCTCTTGGTTTTAAATATCCATTTACAACCAATGGGTTTCACTCCTGATGGCAATTCAACAAGCTCCCAAACGTCATTGTCTTTCATGGATTTTATTTCCTCTTCCATAGCATTTATCCACTTATCAGAGTTAGAACTTTGTAGAGCTTGTTGGAAGTTGATTGGATCATCTTCCATTACACCCATATCATCCTGATGTTCTTGAAGAAACACAATATAATCATCTGGAATTGCACTTCTTCTCTCTCTAGTAGATCTCCTTAGTGGCACTTCTTGAGGTTGTTGAGTTTGAACTTCAGGTTCAACAATGGGGACTACAATGTTGTCTTGTTCTATAATTGGTTTAATAGTGACGTTAAGAATTGGAGCCTGAACATCATCTATAACCACATTAGGAAAATAAACTAATTCCTCTTTAAAGACAATTTTCCTTATATTATCTTCTCCCCCAAACTCAACATCCTCTAGAAATCTGACATTTCCCGTCTCAAACAGTGATCTAGAAGTGGGATCATAAAACTTAAAACTCCGAGAGCGCTCGGAATACCCAACAAAATAGCAGTTAATAGTTCTTGAGTCCAATTTTCTTTCGTTAGGCCTGTAAGGCCTAGCCTCAGATGTGAAGATGCCTAATACTAAGCTTCTTTCCTGTCCACAACTCATAAGGGGTTTTAGCTACCGCTTTACTAGGTACCCTATTAAGGATATATGCTGCAGTCTTTAGTGCCTCACCCCAAAGAGATTCTGGTAAAGAAGAATGACTAATCATGCTTCTCACCATGTCCTTAAGTGTTCTATTTCGCCTTTCCGCCACACCATTCATGCTGGGTTTGCCCGACATAGTGTATTGCGGGACGATTCCACATTCCTCTAGGTATTTGGCAAAGGGCCCTGGACGTTGTTCTCCTGATCCATCATATATGCTGTAATATTCACCACCATGATCAGACTTGACAGCCTTAATTTTCTTTCCAAGTTGAAGTTCAACTTCAGCTTTGAAAGACTTGAAAACATCCAAAGATTGAGACTTCTCATGAATTTAATATAGGTACCCATATCTTGAATAGTCGTCTATGAACGTAATAAAATATTGTTGTCCATTCCAAGAAGTTGTAGGGAATGGACCACAAATGTCTGTATGTATTAGTTCTAAGACATTTGAGCATCTGTTGGCATCTAATTTTCTTATGTTTGTCTGTTTTCCCTTAATACATTCCACACAAACTTCAAAGTTATTTAAATCAAGGGAGTCAAGAATTCCATCTGACACAAGTCTCTGAATTCTCTGTTTAGAGATGTGACCTAAACGCTTGTGCCATAACCCGACAGAATTTTCATTTAATTTACGCTTTGTACCACATGAATTAGATAACAGGATCTTATTAAATGAAGCAAGAGAATCAAGCATATATAGATTATCAATTAAAGAACCAGTACCAACAAGCTTGGAATTTTGAAAAAGACTAACGTTATTATTTCCAAAGGAACAAGAAAAACCAAACTTGTCCAAACTAGAAATAGAAACTAAATTCCGTCTAAATGATGGTACAACAAAAGTCTCATTCAAATCCAAATAGCATCCAATTTTTAAAAGTAATCTAAAATTCCCAATAGCTTCAACTTGAACTACTTTGCCATTGCCCACATAAATGAATCTTTCAGCATCACTTGGTGGCCAGCTCCACAGGCAACTCTGCATAGATATACTTATGTGAGTAGTAGCACCAGAATCTACCCACCAAGTATCTGTAGGTACAGAAGCTAAATTAACTTCAGAACAAACTAGAGTAAGAAGTTTACCCTTCTTTACACGCCACTTGGCATATTTAGGTCAATCTTTTTTGAAGTGACCTTCCTTTTTGCAGAAAAAACAAGGATGTTCAGTAGCCTGTTTCTTACTTTTATTCTGCTGAGATGTCCCTTCTGCAGCACCCATAGATTTCCTTTTCTTCTTATCACGAGAGTCAGTTGCCAAATGAGCACTTTTTGTCCTTTCTCTCTTAATCCTATCTTCTTCTTGCACACATTGTGAGATAAGCTCATTAATACTCCACTTATCCTTCTGAGTATTATAACTTATCTTGAGTGAATTGTGCAGGAAGAGAGATAAGTACCAGATGTACGAGTAAATTTTCATTTATCTCGATATCTAGTGCCTTTAATTTACCTGCGAGATTGGACATTTACATAATGTACTCTCTTATGTTCCCATTGCCCTTATACCTCATGGAAGTTAAAGAAGTCAAAAGACTACTTGCTTCCCCTTTTTTCATTCTTAGCAAAGTATTTCTCAATTTGGGCAAGAAACTTATTTACATTTTCACTTTCCGTGATAGAACCCCGAAAAGACTCCGGAATGGAGTGCCTAATGATCATCAAACACATGCGATTTGACTGTTCCCACTTCTCAATATTAGTCGTATTCTACTATTCCTCAGTAGAAGTAGGTTTATCGATCCTTAATGCAAGGTCCAGATCCATACACCCGAGAAGTATCTCTAGGCTTTCCTTCCAAATCTTGAAGTTCGATCCATTCAACTTAGGGATTGAACTAAGATTTCCAGATATTTACGAAAGACCAACTGTGACAAGGAACAAGTAAATAAAGCATATACTCACAATTAATACGATATATCATAAAATAAAATATGACAAAATAAATTAACATATATGGTGGGCCCTTTAACGAGATACCTAGCACAACATTGATGTCTAGCCTTTGGGCAAAAACACCAACTGTAAATGGTACTCTCAACGTAGTAATCAAAGAATTGACAATAAACTCGGTCAAAAAATAGCCTTTCTTTGGACTGACTACTTTTCACATGAGCAATTCTTATAATTGTCACATACTCATTACCACATGCATACCCATAATTTGGCCAAATAATTATCTTCCTTTGGGCCGATAATCATCCGCATAAATTAATGAATATGCACATCTTATATTTTAGAATTAAATTAATCTAGATAACAGAGGATACTTTGGTAACATATTATTTTGACCAATTCAATCCAAAATATAAGACACAATAATATAATATTCTTAAATATATTATTATACATAATGAAAGAAAGATCACCAAAATTTATCAATTAATTTTAAATTCAAATCTCCAAATTATCGATAAAATTTAATTTAAATACCAAATTATCGATAAGATTTAAATTTAAATCACCAAATTATCAATTTAAAATATCAATCGAATTTATATCTAAATCCACAACAAGATCAATTAAACTTGAAACCACAATATGATCAATCAATTTAGACTTAAATCAGATTCATAGTATAATCAATCAAAATATTTAGATTCGAATTCACATACTTATCAACCAATTCCAAATTAAATCTGTTTAATTAAGCTATTTCACAAATATCACCGCCAATTACCGGAGTTCGTACTTGGCCAACTTGTGAATAGAACTTCGGGTTTGTGTTCCAGTAAAAAAAAAAAAACTAGTGCACCACTACTTATTGTTTCTTCTTAAAAAAAAACTTAAATTATTTAACTAACTTGAAACAAATTGATTTTGCCGCACTATGCTTTAATCAAATTGGCTTTGTTGCACAAATTAAATTTCATGCTTTGATGAAATTGAACCATAGTATCAATGGATAAACGAATGTAAACCAACAATTCAACATGAAATTAAGGCTCTAATACCACTTGTTAGCATAATTACTTTCAATCTATATTATATAGATTAACCCTAGGATCATTCATGCCAAATTGTCAAGAATAAATAACATACTAGATTCCATTGAAAGATTGAAGATAACTTTATGATGATAATAGACTATTGTCTTCCTCAACCAAAACTCTGAATGCCTTAGTGGGATCTCTATCTAGATGGGATTCAAGAAAGACCGAGTGCTTGTTGTTTTGGTGTGTTGGGGACCATAGCCCTAAAGTCTCTTTATATACTAGTTCAATTAGGGTTCCCATTAAACCCTAATCAATCTAGGAATAGGCTTCTACCCATTAAGTCCATACTCAATTAGGATTCCTATGGCCTTAATTAATTAGATTACATAATAGGGCTCAATCTAATAAAATAACCCAATGGGATAAAATAATAATCCACATACATAGCCCACATATTAATTATACATATTTTATTTAAAATATGTCTAACACCAAAGTGTGGCTAAACTTCACGTTTCTATTTAGTGTTGGTTGCATTCCAATTGTAATGTTGCGAAGATTGTTAATTTAATTTGTAATCTTTCTTTTGAATGAATAAGTGTTCTTTTGATTCTTGATTCTTATTTATAGGCATGCAATTTTCAATTGAATTAACGCCTCAATCGACCTTGTATGTTTGACGACTATCTTGATTTCATGATCTGTAATTTTCGTGATGGATTGATTTTAGTAGCACAAGAATTGACTTTTATGTGTATGTTTTTGTGACTTTTGATTAATTTGTTTTGGTGATCCCAATTTGCTTAATTATTTTCTCTAATTAATATGAAATGCTATTGTTACCCACTTGATTAGGCATCAAGTTTGACTTTAATGTTTGGGAGTCCATAAATTAGGAGATTAATACGTGTGACCACTTTTTCAAGTAAGTTGACCAAGTTCTTTAATCTAATTGTTTGGTATTCATACGATCAATTTTACAATTGAATTAACCTTTACCTTTGGATGGGAAGTTTTGTAAGACTTGATTTCTCCCTTGTGCTATTTATTCTTTGTTTACTTTCCTTTTAAATTTACTAAATTAAACAAACCCTCCTTAGTTTTTTTTTTTTTTTTTTTTTTTTTGAAAATTATATTGCGAGAAATTGATTGTGTTGGTTCCCTTAGGATCTGACCTAGTCTACTATTGCTATAAATTAGAGGAGGAAACCAATTTTATTTTGGTGAATTTCGACCACTCAACTAATTACAAAACAACCCCTAAAATAGTTATCAAACGAAACTTCAACGAGCTACCAAATAAAGATTGGCTAGCTTTGAGTTCAATCATAACCTTTTTGTTTAATGGTAAATCAATACTATTAATTATTACACAAAAAGATAAGATAAGTAGACTAATTATATGGAGTAATAATCCAAGGTGTTGTTCTAACTCTCCCTTTTCTCATTCTTAAAAAATGTAGCCAAGAGGTCTCATGAAAGGGTCAATGTACAATAAACTCCAAAGCTGCATAATAAGCAACCAACACAGGAAGAGAAACTATTGCCCCAAAAATCACCCTGCATTCCAAACAAATGGCCACAATTTAACATATTTATTATGTCATTAACAAATATTGATAGAACTACCAAAAAAATTGTCACAAAAATCACATCAATTTGAATATATGAATATTAATAATAAGACATTTTAATTCTTTGAGAAGAGAAGTTTTTTTTTTTTTTTTTTCTCAATAATTTGTGAGAGTAGGGATTGATGTTAATTAGTTGAATTAATTCAACTAAACATTCACGTTGGGAATTCATTTTAAGAACTGTTGGTTAAATAATTCATATATATGTGCTTATTAATTTTTGTAAGGTGAATTATCAATATATTCTTTTAAACATTATATATTACCTTCTTTCTAATAATTACTTAAGTCTCATTTGGTAACTATTTGATTATTTGTTTTGAATTTTTTTACAATTAAGGCTATAAACACTTGTTTCACCTCTAAGGTTCAATTTGGTAACTATTTAGTTTTTGATTTTCTGTTTTTAAAATTTAAGCCTATAAACACTTCTACGATATCCTTCCTTTGTTGTCTACTTTTTATTCATGTTTTAAAAAACCAAGCTAAAATTTGAAAACTAAAAAAAGTAGTTTTTGTTTTTGAATTTGGCTAAGAATATATTCAACTCTTAAAGATGTAAACCATTGTAAGCAAGTGTGAGATAATAGACTTAATTTCAAAAACTATAAACCAAAAAATGAAATAGTTATCAAACGTGGCATAAATTTCTTATTTTTTATCTACTTTTTACCTTTTACCATTGTTTTAAATAACAATCATCATGAGTTGGTTTTGTGGTAGTGGGAACATCCAAAAAAAGCCAAAGGGCTAAAGGTTGAGCGTTGTATATAATATCCTACGAGTAAGTTGAAATATTTTCATATTTCTTAAGTAGAATGGTTGAATTTTTAGCCAAATTCTAAAAACAAAAACAAGCTTTTAAAATTTGACTTGATTTTTAAAAACGACATTGATAAAAAGTAAAAATTAAAAAAATGGAAATAATATTTATATACTTAATTTTAAAAAATGAAAACAAAAAAAATCAAATGGTTCCAAAACATACCTAAAATTTTCCTCCCTTAAAAATATTTTAGCACATTATCACTTCAAACATAATTTAATAAGTAAATAATAAATTATCATGTCAAAAGTTGATAATTCACCTTTCACCTCATAAAAGTTAAATTTGCCATTAACTAATAAATTAAGCTTTTGGTGATCAAATTCAATAATTAAATCTTCAGGTAATTTTTTCTCCAACTTTGAACCCATCCCTGATAAATTATGTTTTTTTTTTCCTTTTTAACCCTGATGTGAGTTATATTCTTCAGAGAAAAAAAAAATTAAAGAACTTTCTTTGAAAAAGATTAAAATTCCATTTCCAATAACTTTATTTCGAGAAATTAATTAATTTTATTTATTTCATTATCTACTTTTAACGATGACTACCCTAAAAAAAAAACATAATTTTGTGAAAAAAAAATTAAAAGAAAAATCGTTACCATTAAATAATAGTAATGAAAATTAAAAACAGGTACTTACGCTGTGCTAAGAACATCTGCATGTAACCCATATTCTTTTGCATAAATAAATGATGTAATGGATTGTGGTACTGCTGCCTGCGAATAGATTTAAAATTTGCATTAAAATGAGTTTCATAAGAATTTTAAAAAAATGAAAAATAGTTTTACTTAATTAAAACTTTTATTAAATTCTTCCATTTAGTCCCTAACTGAATGTTAACACAACATGCTTATAATTATTTTAAATTTTTAGCTTCAGCTTAATTTCTATATTTTAGACATTATTATACTGATTATTTTCTATAAATTGAAACATCAATTCCCATGCAAATATTTTAAAATTAAAATTACTTAAAGTATATTTTGGTTCTTTAAGTTTACTTTTATATTTATCTTAATTTTACTCTTTTAAACATTTTGTTTTAGTCCTTCAATTTTAGTTAATTAGAAAAGTACTATAAAAAAATCACTTCAGAAAAGTACTTAAGAAAACACCTTAGTTAGAAAAGTACTGAAAAAAACAAACTTTGGTTAGAAAAGAAGTAAAGAAGTTATTCTTGTCATTAATTGTTGTATTAATAAATTATTTAATGGAAACATGGTCTCTCAACACGTTAGATATCTTTTTATTATTTACTTTACCAATAAATGTCTATATCAACAAATGCTTAGTTACATGCGTGGTAGATTTGTGCTAGGTGATATTAATTAAAAAAAATTATGATGATAATTAGGAAAAATTTTAATAATAGAAAAATAAGGAAAATTATTTACACAAAATAACAATATTTTTAATAGTTGTGATAGACGCTGATAGAAGTCTATCAGGGTCTATCGGTGATAGAAATGATAGAAGTCTATCACTGATAGAGGCTGATAGAAATCTATCAATGTCTATCATTGTCTGTTTTACTCTTTTTCGTAAATAGTTTGACATTTTTTTTATTTGAGAAAATTTTCCTGATAATTAGTAGGAAATAAAATCCAATATCTTATAAAAAATTTAGAGAATAAAATAGGACAGTAGAAAATTGAAAAGTTGTGAATTACGCTAAAACAACCTGTTTAAAATTTTAAGAAAATATCAAATTGGAATAAATATGAAACTCATGTAAATTTTTAATTGACTTAAGGTGGGTTTGGAATACATTTTTAAGTGTTTAATTTAAAAAAAAATAAGTCATTTTCAAAAAAATAAATGGAGTATTTGGCATAACCACTCCAAATAACTTTTAAAATGTATTTTAAATCATTTTTATTGGAAGAGTTTAAATAAAAATTAGTTTTTTGAAAAACAAATTTTTTTTCAAGTCAATCTAAATGTCCTCTTAAAGTGATCCACAATATTTGGGTCAACCAAAAAATTGTATTAAATTCAACGTAAGAAAAGTAACCTTAAGGCATATTTGTTTTTTCCGTCAAATTTAAATTTTCTTTTTAACTCTTGAGAAGTAGGTAAATATCAATTTATATCTCTAAATTTTGGAGGTTGTATCAATTAAAATTTTTGTAAGTGTATTAATTTACACATTCCTCTACATTTCGTTCCACCAAAATTGTGTTAAACATAAAATTTGAGTCAATTCAACTCTTAAATTTTCAAAAGCCAATCAATTTATACCCTTCATTATAATTACCTTGGAAAATCACTCATGCATTAATTCTCAAGTGTATGGGTAGACTTCTTCAAATGTCAATTTTACAAAATGGACAATTAGAGTAAATGCATAGAGGATTCTAAAAAAAAATTCTGACTAAGAGTCTAAATTAAATCAAATTAATTAACCATCATGGTTGGCCTAGTGGTAGTGAGAACATATAAAAAAAAAAAAAAAAAACTATGTGGGTTCAATCCATGGTGGTCACCTATCTAAGATTTAAAATCTTGCGCGTAAGCTGGTCCGAACACTCATGAAGATATAAAAAAAAGTCTAAATTAATTAATTTATAAAAATTTAGGAGTTTAATTGATACAATTATTAATTTTATATGAGATTTCTCATACACTAACATACAAGATTTAAACTAATACAATTATTAATTTTGAATTTAAATTGATACAAACTCCAGTGATATTCCTCTCAAATTTATAGACCAGTTTTATTAGATACCATGCTAAAATTTCAGAAACTAAATTTATAAGGTACATTATCACAATTTTAAAAGTCAACTGATTTCCATATTAAAAAAAGAAAAAAAAAAGAAGGAAGTTGTTAGGAAATTAGACCTGGATTATAGCTACACGTAGAACATCACCATGCAAACCCATGGCAATGGAGCCAATGGCCATGGCAGCTGGTCCAGCAATAAACTTCAACACCATTCCTATTATGGTAAGTGTTGGTCCACATGCTATCAATTTCTCTTGCAATGCCATGAAAATTCCTGCACTTAATCAAACCCACAACCTAAATACAAACATACTATTTAAAGTATATGTCTTTGAATTATTGGTGAAAAAATTATTCCCTTCATCATGACTTATTACACCGAACTACAACGATACTTTTGAATACTATGATCTCAACTTAGTTCTTAAACTATTCAAAAAAAAAATTTATTCATGTTTTTCGACAAACTTTGAATTGTATTTATTTTTTATCTCTATTTTTTTAGTACACCAAGTTGGGGTTATAATAACTTGAATCTCCAACTTATCGTTGAACTATACTCACGTTGATTTGTTTTTTTATATTTGTTGTTAAAAAAGGATGGGATATATACTTTTATAAAAGGAGGATGTAATATGGAAGTTAATTAATCTAAAGTTAATTACAATATCATATCTTTTAATGTATTATGTTTTAATTTGAACTTTTATTAATTGTAAATAAATATACTGACAAAAGATCCCATTTATATTATCTTTACATTATTTTTTTAGCTTATGTCATATATCTTTTCTGAATAGATTCCCACTCAAATCTTCAACTCAAGCCACTAATCTTTCTTTAAAAAAGAATGAGTGTAAAAAAAATTCTTTTGGGATTGCTGGTACTATTGGAATTTTAAATGATACTATAATCTAAAAACTTTAAGAATTAACTATAACAAGTCAAATCATCTTTAAATGACTTGATTACTTAAAAATTACAACCATTAATTTATATGCATAATCAATATGACTCTTCAAACCATAATTGCATTAAATATTATAAATTGATAAAACTAATTTTTATAATATAATTAGTTTTCTCACATATTTTGAAGAAATTTTTACGAATATAAAAAAATATTAATAGACATTGATAGACTTCTATCAGCATCTATCACTACTAGACTTCTATTATCATTTTTATCACTGATAGACTCTAATAGACTTCTATTAGCGTCTATTATAATTATCTAAAAATTTTGTTATTTTGTGTAAATAGTTTTTTTTTATTCTTAAAAATTTTTCATTTGTAGGAGAAAAAATAAAAAAAAAATAAAAATGAAAGAAGTAAGTTTGTAAATTTACCCATATTAAACATGGCAGTGCCAGTCCCAGCTTTTGACATGATTAGAATAGATCCTTCCATAATGCTTTGCATTTCAACATGCCACCTGCATAAAATTTTCAAAATGCTTACATAGTAATACACAATATACTAAATTTAAAATATTACTATTTTATTTGGTAACAATTAATTAACTTTTAAAATTTTGTTGGAGCATATAATTCTATGTTTTGTTTTTTTGGTTCTGAATTTTTATGTCAGCTTTATTTTAGCCAATAATCTTTCATATATTCTATACAATTTAATTTCTAAATTTTCTTAAATTATTATTTAATATCTGGCATTAATTTAATAAATTATTTAACATAAACTTCATAGAATGTGTTTTTTTTTTCATTTACTTTTTAAATTTGCCTAATATGCATTTGTATAGAATATATGAAAGATTATTGGCTAAAATAAAACTGACATAAAAATCCAGAACCAAACTAAAAGTAGTAGCATGAGTTGGAATAGTGGTGGTGGGAAAATCCAAAAAGAACCAAATGGCTAAAGGGTTGTGGGTTCAATAAAACCCTGTTGTACGGTCCCCACCTGACGCGCCCAGACACTCACGGATATTAAAAAAAAAAAAAATCATACCTAAGTGTGACATTAAAAAAAAAATTACATTCTATGAGGAATAATTAAGGGAAGTTTAACCACCCGAAAACAAAAACAACAACAATGAAATCCATATAATTTAAACTTGTGAGTATAAGATAACATTTAAAAAATAAAATACTTAAAATTGTTTAAAATACTACTATTTTGGCATGTTTGTTATTTTAGGAACATACTTGTATGGTATGGTGTTTTTTCTGATTAATAAAATACATTTTTGTTAAAACTTGTGAGTATAAGATAACATTTAAAAAGTAAAATACTTAAAATTGTTTAAAATACTACTATTTTGGCATGTTTGTTATTTTAGGAACATACTTTTATGGTATGGTGTTTTTTCTGATTAATAAAATACATTTTTGTTATTTTATACTTTTAATCTTTGAATTTTACATAAAAATTGCACTCTAAAATACACTTTTAGTCTCTAAACTTTCATGGAAGTAACAATTTAATACGTAAATTTTAGTTGGTAATGATTTAGTCTCTTTACTTTCAAATTTGTAATAATTTAATCCTTGGTCATTAATAAATAACGATTTAGTCTCTATAATTTACCATAACTTTTAACGAATCAGAGTTTAAAAGCGTTTTTAAACCTAAAAGTTAACTTCAAATTAAGGAAGAGTTAACTTCAAATTAAGGAAGATGAAGATTGATTTTAAGATTAATTGAAAGTATAAAGATGAAATTTATTTATTTAAAAGTATAAAAACTAAAATGAAATAAACTTCAAAATTTTAAAGATCAAAAAGAAAATAATTGAATTTTTTTTTTTTAAGTTCAAAAGGATAAAAAAGGAACTAGACTATAAAATGTAACTTTTTTTTTTTTTAGTTCAAAGACTAAAATACTTACTTTTTTCTTTTTCTTTTTTAATAAGTTTTTAATGACATAGGATTACCTTTTCGCAACAAATGCCCAAGCAAAACCAATGGTACAAGCATATGAGTTGGGATTCCCAGCCAACTTCAGCCAAACTTTCTTCATCAAAGGCTTCAAAGAAGGCCTATGGCTGTTGCTTGATCTTCTTTCCTCAACCTCCATGCCCTCTCCCTCTAAATCCTTTCCTCCCTCCAATTGCACAGCTTTTTCGTCACCAACGAACCCCGAAGAAGCCTCGGCAGCAACCAAATCCAACCCCGTTCGTCGAAGTTCCAACACAAACAATAGTATCGTCAGCCAAACAATCGCCTGAATTACCGAACCCTACGCACTCAAAATTTAAAATTTTCATCAACATGTCAACATTATCACCGGTGAATGTAACTCTAAAAAAAATTTCAACATTAATATTTAAAACCTTACCTGCACGACAAGATCAACGGCCATTTGACCATACATGACCTTAGCGAGAGGTACACCAATGACGAGGGCGTTCGTGAGAGTGGAGAGCGAGAAGCTAGTGATGGACCAACAATAACTCCCTTTACTAGTACACTTGGCCCAAAAGGCCAAGACGAGAACGATAACGAGTTTTCCGATAGCATCGGCGGCGATGAAAGGAAAGTTGAGATGAAAAGGGTCGATGTGAGAAGTGAAGTCGAAGGTGAAGAGAGGGAGAGTGAAATAACAAACCAATTTGTTAATGGCATCACACTGTTGAGTGCTGAAGATTTTCCACCATTTCACAGAGCCATAGCCTAAGATCAAAGCAAAATACAATGGGGCCATGGCGGCAACCACCTTGTAAACATCTTCCCAACCGATCATGGCCACAAATTCCCCAACACTTCTTATGATTGGATTTTAGAGCACTATTAAAAACTAGGGGAATGGCCTATTTATAACTACATGTGTACATGCATGAAGGTGACAAAATAATTATTTTTAGTCGAAATTTTTTCAATTTTAGTTTTTGTACTTTCAATAAATCTTAAATGAAGAATAATATTTTATGCACCTATTTTTACGCATCCCACTCTCAGCACACACGTAAAAAAATGTTATTTTCAAATATACGAAAATGAATCAAAATATTTACAAATATAACAAAATTCTACTGTCTATTTGCAATAGACTGTGATAAATCGCAATAGACTATTATCTGTGTCAATCTGTAGTCTATCACGACACAGATAGTAGTCTATTGTAGTCTTTCGCAGTTTATCGTAGATAGACGGTGAAATTTTGCTATATTTGTAAATACTTTCAGGTAGTTTTGTTATTTAAAATAATTTTCCTAAAAAAGAATTAATATTTCAAAAAGAAAGAATAATGACAAATTATGATTGGATAATTTGGTGGGATGAACCAAGATTAGTATTGCCCTGGATGCACTAAAGTATTTTTTGCCTTAAAAGTTAATCTTTACCAAAATTGATTAAATAATTTGAATAATTTTTATGCAGAGAAATACAATATGTAAATATGATTTCAAAATTTATAATAACAATCCTAATGGATGACAAAAAAAAAAAAAAAAATCTAAAGAAAATCAACAATAAACGAATCTTTGAGATTAAATTTAAGATTTATCAAAATACAACAAAAATCCAAAAAAATACTAGCAAGAAAATGTATTTCAGCTTTTTATTATTATTTTTTGTTTAGATTCTTGAAGCTTGAAAGGTTATGGTTATTAGACCTTCTCATGTCATTTACACATCATGTTTTGATTTTATTCCCTTATTCTTTCTTGTGTTTTAAAGATTTTAGTTTTAGTTTTATGCTGTTTTGTAGAATTTTCATTTAATGATAATATTTTTTTTAAAAAAAAAAACTATTATTGTTCTATTTGTTTTACATTTTTTTTTCTTTTTTGTTATTACAGTTTCATTGTGATGTTTTTGTTTGATGATTAGTCTTGAAAAAGTCACTTTGAGCTTCTGTTGTTGGAATGCATCCAAAGTATTGTTCAATGTGAAAAACCGAAATATATCACAAAACTAGATCAAACTAAAGCGTATGATAGCTCACTATATATGTATATTAAATACTCCCAAAGGTAAGTTTTTGCTAGTGTTCGAATAAAACAAATCAAACCATAGAAAGAGTCAATAATGCATGTCAATTACTATACACTCAATAATTCAAAATGAGCATAATTCACAACTCACAATAAGATATAATAATTATTATTTATTTATTTTTTTAGTTTTTAAAATTTGACTTAGTTTTTGAAAATATGAGTAAAAATTAAATAACAAAACAAAAAATTTAGAGGTGAAAGAAGATGCTATAGAATTAATTTTGAAAAACCAAAAATCAAAAACTACAAACTAAATATTCCCAGACCTAAATTATTTGAGGCTTGTACAAGGAAACGAAATCAACAGCTCTCAAAACAACCTAAACTAAAATAAAATAAAAATAAAAGAGGAAAAAGATAGAAAAGTTGAGTGGCCTCTAAAAGGCGTTTACATCTTAAGAAAAAAAAAACAACAAATAGAGACAAAAGTTAATAACACGTAAAAATAAATTAAACACACAAATAAATAAAGAAATAATAAATTAAAGAACAAAAAGAATAAAGAATATATAAAATAAAAGAATAAAAGCATAGAAGAATAGAAGGACGCAGAAGAAGGAAGAAGAAGGAGAAGGAATAAAAGAAATTACGAGGGAAAACAAAAAAATACGAAAAAAATACCAAGAATGCATAGTGTTTTATATATATATATATATATATATATATACACACACACACACCAGACTAAAATTCAGTATTTTTATCCCCATATCAATCAAACTAAATAATCATTAATCTCCGATGACGACCCAAAAACTTGTTGCATAATTTTTACGCAATGAAAAATTACAAGTGAGAGTATTTAGATTTAAAGATGAAAAAATTCAAACTCAATTTTTTTTTTTTTTATCGATAAAGATATTGAGATTTGAATTTTCAAGCTCTAAAGAAGAAATACATACCAATTATGGCTGAGATATGCTTACTTTGGTAGTTAAAATTGATATAATTAAGTTTACAATAATCTTAAAAATAAATTTTTATGAGATTCATTAAGAAAAATTTTCACATATAATAAAATGTCAAACTATTTATAGAAAATAGTAAAAAAAAAAAAAATACTGATTGACATTAATAGACTTCTATCAGCATCTATCAGTGATAGATTTTTATCATTTTTATCATTGATAGATCTTTGATAGACTTCTATCCGCGTCTATCACAATTATTTAAGAAATTTATTATTTTGTTTAAATAATTTTTTTATTTTTCTATTTTTAAAAAAATCCTATTAATTAGTAATTTAAATGATCAAATGAATTCTAAATCAATTTTGATTTGGTGCTATGCTTAATTATAAGTTTTGTTGGAACTTGGTGTTTATCGATTTGCTTAGAATTGATTATAGTATAAATTTATAACCTAATTAGTTTTTACTTTATACTTATAAGTTACCATACTTGTGTTTATGTTATTGAATATTTTAACAAAAATTACTAATGGGTATTTTTAAAAAATGAAATATATAATTGAAACTTTGAAAAAGGAGCACAAAATTGGAATCAAGCACATAAATTAAAATATAATTTTGTTCTAGTTTAAGATTTGATTTTATTATTATTTAATAGACATGAATTTGGTGGGTTCATGTAGGGGGCAATTGAGAAGTGGTGGAATCCATGAGATCAAAATTTATTTGGTTTGTGGTGTGTGAGAGTGAGAGAGTGAGAGTGAGTGAGTGGGGTGTATGGAAGTGATTTGTGGCAATCACCAATATGAATTGTGCCTTAATTATATGGATGGTCAAAAGCCTCTTGGGAATAAAGAATAATCAAGTGTAGCATCTCCCTTTGCAAATTGGATTATTTCTTATTTTTATATAAAATATTTTCTTTTTAAATATATTCTTCAACAATAGTGATATGTCATCTATTTTCTTTAGGCAACATTAATGGTTAAGAAACTTCAGGAGGGAAAGGTTGAAGTGGATGAAGTGCTAAGATTGATGTGGATCACCTTTGTCTAAGTCTGAGTGGGTTCGTCATCCAAGAGGAATGCTTAATATTTTTCCAGCCAGAAAGGGGGAGTGGTTTGTGGTGTTGCTGATGAAGTTGTTCTTGAAGGTTGCAGGTAGTGTTGGTTGCTAATGGTGGTTGCTTGAAGTTTAGCTTGTTTTGAATTGAAGTTTGGTCGGTTTTGATTTGACGAAATATGTTATTTTGTGTTGGACTTATCATTTCTTTTCTGTGTAAAGACTTCTGCTACATGTTGTTCTTATAGATGTTCTGACCTTTATTCTAACATCTCTCTTTTTGCTCATGGTTGATTGGTTGCTATTTCTGTCTATAAAAATATCAGCCAAAGGAGGAATTTGTTGGAGATTCGGTGGTTGGCTTTATATTTTTATAAGGTTGTGTTTCTGTAGTTTCCTCGAATGTCTCAAATAATGTCTTAACATATATTTTTGACATGTCATATTACCGGAAGAATATTCATCTTTCCTAATATGGATTGTTAAAGAAGATTATTTGTATTTCCTAATATAGAAAATTTCGGCAGAAGTTGATTGATAGATATTTTTCTTTTATGGTAAAGCGTATTTTGTAGTAATGGAAAATATTTTGTATGTGAACTCTTTCTTAATTGAAATCATTGTGTTAAAAGGAGAAGTCATGTCATCTGCTAGAATTGTTGCATCTGTTTATTTTCTTAGAGAGAGTTTTGTTGTTGGTGGCCAAAGTTGTGATTTATTGTATTTCGAGATTTGTCCATTGTAATTCGTTGTGCAAGTTCTTCCGTTGAAGTTCTCGAAACTCTGAAAATATTCACTGTCTTAGGGAGAGCCTACGACATCACTCATTGAGAAGAGATTTTTCTAGCCTTAGGGGGAGCCTAAGGCGTTGCAAATTGAGAAGGAGTTCTCAAGACTTAGGGGGACCTAAGTTCTCACGTGAAGGGAGTTCACTGAGTCACGAGGAAGATAATCAAGTTGAGAGGGAGTCTCACACGCTATGGAAAGCCGAAGTGTTCATCACTAATATTGCGACACTTAGGGGGAGCCTAAGTACTATTGAGAGGGAGTCTCACATCTAAGGGGAGCCTAGGTGCATTACAAGTTAAGCTGTGCAAGAGTCACTGTAGAAATGGTTACTCTACAGATAAGTACTTTGTTGGAAACACTTAACTCATTCAATATTAGTGGACTATCTTTCTGGGCACACTTCTCCCTAGACATAGGTGGTTTATTGTCAAACTGGGTTACCAACTTCTGTGTGCAATTACTCTTTTACTTGCTGTTGTTTTTTCAATTGTTAAAGTGTATGTTAATGCTTTTCGTTTAACATTCATGGTTTGAGTGGTTCGGTAGCTTATCACTTTTTCAATTAGTATCAAAGCGCCACACCTTTACCTCAGTTGTATCGATCATTAATGGGATCAAAGAAGCAGGCTTTACCACTCGACCCCCAGTTTTTTATGGAACCAATTTTGCCTAATGGAAAGCCAGAATGACCGCATTCTTGAAGTCCATTGATAAAAAAACATGGAAGGCTGTTATAATAGGATGGTCTCATCCCACTATGAAAGGTGCTGATGAAAAGGAGATTTTAAAACTTGAAGCTTAGTGGACAGAGGCTGAAGATGAAGCAGCTCTGGGCCCTTCGCTTTCTAGCTTCTCTCCTATGTAGCCTTTCCTCCCGTCCTAATTCTGCAAAATACAACAAGCTTCAATCCTAGGAGGATCGGGTCATACACAGAAAGAAAAATTAAAGAACAAATAAAGAACTAAAAATCCTTCAAAAGAGAAATTGCTTCGCACCCCGACAACGATGCCAATTTGGTCGAACGAAATTCATCGCCTAATTCTGGACCAAATAATTTGCATTACTTACTAAAAACGTAGTAGTGGAAGCACGGGTTGAACATAGGGAACCGTAAAATCTCTTAGTTAAATAGTAAACAGTTCGAGTAATCAAAAGGGGGGGTTCGAGATTAATTGTTTGATTGCTGAAAAATAAATTGCATAAAATAAACGCAACAAGTAAACGTTGAATAAATATATGAAGAAAGTCTAGCTTGAGTTATCGCAGAATTCTCTTATTCAAGTTCTCGATCATCGAATTCTTATCACTTTAATTGAATATTTATTTACACTTGACCGAATTAATTAGAAATGGTAATTAATCGTCTTAATCATCTAATTAGTTCAAATTGAATTGATGATAAAGCATATGTATTCAAGATTGTCCTAATTGCATTAAGATCTAGGGCATGTCAAGTTAAATATCTAATTTTTAAGTGCCTAATTAAATATTCCCTCAATTCAATCCTAAGTTGGTTAGAACATTACTCTTCGTTATAGATTGGCAAGTTAATCTAACCTATCGCTTTCTAGAGATCAACGCAAGATTAAATGTCATGAATCAAGCATTAATCTAAAGCAATAATCGTATAATTCACAAGCGTTCGATAATACGATCACAATCCAATATATATCAAAATTGAATCTAACAAATACAAGCAAATTGGAGTTCAAATTGTCACAAAGTATATGAAAAAGGTGGAAATCCTAAGAACCCAACCTAGAGAATTTTAACTTTAGTCCATAATCGGCATTCTGATCAATGGGGTATTGTTGGGATACTTCAAGAACTGAAAAGGCAGAAGAGAATATAGAGAAATAGTGTAGAAATCAGCTAGAACGGCAGATCAAATGACCTAGTGGCTGAACTTTATTTTTATAATATCACGATGGCGTCGCGGCGCTGACGGGCTTTTGCGCGAATTCACGTTTGGAGCATCGTGGCACTCTTGGGCAGCGCCACAGCACTAACTGCATTTGAGAAAAATTTCTCTCTCGAGAAAAAACCCCGAGCTAGGTGCCTTGCTACAGGGGTATTTTCGCCATTTTGTCTCTCTCTCTTTCCTAGTTGATGCAATTAAGCTCCGTTTTGACTCATTTTAGCTCCATTTAGACTCTAATGCCCGACTGTACCTCTTAGATACTCGCACCTATAAAATCGCTAAATAAACATATAAAACCTAAAAAAAAATCTCAAATTAAGCAGAATTAGATAACACATTTTTTGTGCTATCAAATGGGGACCGCAGTGCTGCACGGGCACCCCAACCCGAGAGCATCAATTGGAAGAGCACTGCAACGCTATGGAGAGCACTGCAACACTAGGCAAGAGTGTCGCGATATGAGAGCAAGCGTACGCGTCAAATTATAATATAGTAAAACGGTCAAGAGACCGAGTATCGTCCTCCTGGAATTAGATATTTGATTCTTCTAACTATCAGGAAATCGTTTTAACTTTATATAGGGATTCGAAAAGTGATGTTGACTTTGTAAACATGAACTAAAGAAAGCAATAAATAGTTGATTTAAGAAATTTACTTAGTAGAAACATTCTAGGGTAATGATTCCATTAAACAAAGTTGTAGATTCAAAAGATTTTCATTTAATTAATTCAATTATTTCCTTAGGCCTAAAGTCTATTATCCAAGTTTTCTCTTTCGAGCTCAACCCTTTCTAATGTCTAGAAGTCAACCCTATTTTCATGAAATTGAAATAAAAGACACCACATTAAGTCTCTCATTATTAGCCTCCAATATTATCCCTATCATTCTCATGTGATTTCTAATACCGGTTTAACATGCTAGTTCTAGTCCAAAATTTTCTCTTTCAAGTAGAATTGAAAACTTAAAATTCAATTAAATGGTGATCAAGTATTCAATTGGTAAAACATAAGCATGATAAAAAGTAATAAAATTTAATAAATTAAGTTAGGAAGTAAAAATCTCAAACAATGTTTAAATCAATCAAACTCTAGCACTAAGAACAACTTAGCCACTCATGATGTCCAAGATATAAATTCTAAACATGTTGTATAGAGACATAGCAGAAAAGAATAAAAAGAAGAAATAATTATCCATCGAGCTTGATCTATCATCGACACGTATCAACGTTTTCTTCACGATCCAGTCCAATCAATCTTGCTTCTTGAACTCTGTGAAAAATCTCTAAACGATCTCCCAAAATTTGATGATAGAACTGATGCTAAGCCTCTTATTCATAAGTAAATGTTTTCTCAAATTATGTAGAAAGTGGATAAATAAAAGATAAAAGGATAAAACTTGTCAGTATTTGACTTGATTACAGAAAGAAGTGAAAGAAACTCTAAAATCTAATGTTGTAGATGGATAGAGGACGAAGAAACAAAAAAAACGAGTGGTCATTCGCCTAAAATGGTCGCACAGATAAAAATTATGACCTAAATACGAATTACTGGTTTTAAAGTAGCAGTACAGCGTCGCGGCACTACAAGGCGCCGCATTGCTAAAATAGTGTTATCCACATTGTTTTCACCCCATTTTTACCCTTTTTCTTGAGGTCAAACTTTGACCTTCCTAAGAGGTATTTTCATCATTTTGCTCTCAAATTAGCCCGTTACGGTCCAAATGTTCGATTTTCTACAATTGAACATAATAAAACATAAAAGATGACAAACTATCAACAAAACTAACGAAATTCTAAGCCTAAAAATGCACTTTTTGGGTGCGTTTCAGCGATGCTAGGGAAGGCGTTGTGGCGTCGCGATGGATGAAGGCCTGATGAGGAGAGAAAACACCACGATGCAAACTTTCTTTTTTTTTTTGTAAAATTTGTATTTTTCGAAACGTTTTGTCCGGTAATTTCTAGGGTTTTGGGCAACCAGATTCATTCATTCACACACGGAATTAGAGAGCCTTAGAGAGTGTTTTAGCTGTCGAATACCATCAATGGGATTCACCACGATAATAGTGTTTCCTCTCCTCTTTATTTTCTTTACTTTTGCATGGTTGTTCCAATGTATGAAAGTATGTTTGTAACAACGATGAGTGGCTAAAAACACTTTAGTTTTAGGGTGTTGAGGAACTTCTTTATGAATTTAAGTTAATGTTTAGTATTTTCTATGGATGGTGTGGAATTGATTGAAACGAGAAAATATGTGCATTTTAAAGAAGTTTGGCCCATAGCTTGAGGTTAAAAGAAATAAGGAGAAATAGGTGTGAAAAAATATTTTGGGACGTTCGCTGATGGCTAACGGTCGGATGCTCGAGTGCGTGTAGCATCAATATGTCATTGCTTGACACTATGGAGACTGGCATGAAAGAAGAGCATTGGGTCCTTTAATAATTCTAATACCTTAATAAATATTAGGTTAAAACCTCAACTATCGTTAATTAATTTATGGAAGTGTTTTAATATTATTAATTGTGTATAATTATTATTTGGAGAATTGCATTGGGTATCAAATTTTGATTATATATTAGCATCTATGTTATCAACTTTTAAAATATTACAAATATGACAAAATATATTGAAAATAATATAGATGGTTAAAAAATCACATTATTTGATTTTTTTTATGTGAAAATAATATTCCAAAACTACCCCAATCTCTTAAAAAATAGAAAATTAGTAAATCTGATATTCTCCTTCCTTTACACACGTTTTCGTCCTCAATATTCTCCACGTTTCTGCAACAACCTAAGATTCTTCGATCTTCTCCAATATTCATGATTTCTCCAAGATTTGAAATACAAAATTTCTTTTGGATGCACACGATTGTGCATATTTTTTTTTTTTTCAAAATTTTGTTTTGATTTCATTAGTTGAATACACGGTTTCAAAATCCCCTTCCTTGAGGATTTCTCTTCTTGAAGCCACGGTTTGTATTCGATTTTTTTGCTTGAATTTCGTCCTCACCTTCTCTCATTCACGATTGCACTCACAATTTAATTGGTTTTGATTTCGTTAAGATCTTCTCTGATTCTTCCATTACTAGAGTTTTTTTAGGAATGAATGTTAGGTTTTCGGAATGGGAATGTTAATTATTTGTGTATAATCATGGGTGTAGATTGTTGGTTTGTATTCGAAATAATTTGTGTTATTTGGTTATTATGTTTATTGTAGTTTGATTTTACGGACTTTTTATTTGAGGCTATGTGTATTGAGGAATTGAAAGGAAGGGAGTTGCAATGTGGGTAAGAGGGAAATTCATGTATTATTGTTAGTACTTTGGAGAGTTAGAAATATTGTTAGGCATGAAGTGAAAATGACTCCTTTGGACTCCCATAGGAATATTTGGCTTGCTGTATGAATGTATTTCTTTCCATTTACATTTTTTCTTGTATTTTTCTTCTCCCAATATTTTACTTGAACATTCTTTAGAGGGGATGGTTAGCAATTAATTTCATTCACTATGGTATCAAGCTTAAGACCATTAATCATTAAGGATAATCTACAAAAATTTGTTGTAGCTTGCAAAATGCTAGTTAGATATGTTATACAAGATGTGGAAATTAAATTGAAAATTAGAATTGTGGGTGAATTGTTTAAGCATAGAGAATCAAATATGGCTATATAATTAATATATGATGTATGTCTGATATCTATTTGATTGTCATGTGATTGTCATATCATTGGTATCTGATTGTCATGTGATCTTCATTAGATATTAACTACTTTGTGATTTCTATTTGATTAACATGTGATTGTCATCTAATTGATATCTAATAGTTATTGATTACCATGTGATTTTCATAGTTATCAAGTACTTTGTGATTTCTATTTGATTGCCAAGTGATTAATATCTCACTACTATTTGATTCCCATATGATTTTTATTAGATATTAAGTACTTTGTTATTTATATTTAATTGTCATGTGATTGATGTTTGATTTTTTACTACTTGTATTTTAGAGTTGAGCAACCCTCGTCAAGCAAGAAGACCAAAACAAAGGATTCCTTCAATTGGTGAATTGGCAAAGCATGCAAACGTAGCCATTGTAAGCGTGTTGGTCATAATAGAAAAACATGTAAATAATTTGTATCTATTTGAATAATCATATTGTGGATATCAAAGATATATTTGTTAATCATTTGTTTTTATGTAAGCATAATATATAGTGCCTTATTTTAGCCGTTTATTGTTGACAACAATCAAGAAATTATTGACAATTAGTATATCAATAATCAGACAACAATCAATATCAAATGAAAATCAGATAGCAATCATTTATCATTAACAATCATAATTAGATAGTATTCAGATAAAAATCAGTATCATTGACAACCCATTTTAGATATTAATCAAACAACAATCAGACAACCGTCGGTATCATTGGCAATTAGTATCATATAATAATCAGACAACAATCAGATAACAATCGATATCGTTGACAATCAATATCATATAGTAATTAGAGAACAATCAGATAAAAATGGTATCATTGACAATCATATTACAATCAATATCAAATAACAATCAAACAACAATAAGTATCATTAACAATTAATAACAATCAAACAATAATAAGACAACAATCATATAGAAATTGGTATCATTGGCAACTATATGGTAATCAGATAGCAATTAGATGGTAATTAGTGGGTAATCAGATACAGTCACACATTTTTAATTGTGAGGGGCATTTTGGTCATCCGGGCATTTCAATTGGGCTGGGCTTAAAGATTTTGCCTTTTTGCAAAATCATAAAACCTTGTATATGGATCTAATTTTAACAAATCAATTTAACATTTTTGTAATTGTCCCTTTTTTTAACATAAAATCATGTTTATAAATAAATTAATAATAGTTTATTATCAATTGATATTTAGTGGATAACTACGATTAGTTTGTAATTGTTTAAATTAGAATATAATTTCTGAATTTTACTATCAAACACATATATGAAAACATAAAATGTCACAAACCTCATGATTACTAGTACTGCCAGCTGAACTATACTTGCTTTGACGAGTCAACTTGTTTCCCTTTCAAATGAGATTCGGAGAAGTTGAACCAGGGCTAACCAAGGGGCTCATGTCAAAGCACACGCAATTCAATGAGCTTAAGTTTTAAGTTTTAAGATTTTTTTTTTCTTTACCCATAATAATAATAAGTGCCTCAAGATTTACGTTGACTTTTGTTAAAAGAAAACACAAATAAGAATATTCAACCCAACAAAGATTCGTAGAAACAAGAGTTTAAGAAAGTTGAAAGAAATAGAAAATTTAATATTCAAATAATCAAAATATAATATTACAAGTCAAGAAGCATATTTATGTTTTTAAACTTGAGGATTATGAAAATAGAAGATTGAGACATACATCTTAAGATTATAGAGTAACTTATGTCTTATCTATTAAACTATGTTCAGAATAGCTATAATTTAATTATTTAATTAATGTAATTTTTTCTAAGGGAGTATTTGGCCTCCAAGTTGAGTTGGGTTGGGTGGGTAAAAGAAACTCACCCACCGTTTGGTTCACCAATAATTAAAGAGGTTTATTATTCCGTTATTTCTATTAACTTACATTTTTCATCTCGTTATTCGTGTCAATTCCTTCAATTATTCTCCACCTATAATAATTATCAACTCAACTCTGCGCTCCAAACGCCTCTTAAGAGATCTTACATTTGAATTTCTCACTTTATATTATTTGTGATGTGATATATTTTTGGAAAAAAAAAATACATTTATACTATTAAACTTTGGAAGTTGTATCATTTAAAATTCCAAACTAATTATTATTATATCCATTAAAATCTTAAAATAAGTAAATCAATTTAGACTTTCAATAAAAGTTTCATTTAAAAAATGACAACGCCTAATTCTCATATATACTTTCTTTGAAAAAAAAACTTCTTTAAAGGTAAAGATTAACGAAATATTAAAGAAAAATGTTGAAATATCAAATCGATATAGTAGTAGCTTTCATTAATACGAGCGATATTTCATCTTTTCTTCACTTGCCTCGATCTACTTGAGAAGAATTACGTGGTTTTTTTTTCAACTTTGGTAGAAACTGTGGAAGAAATTTAATTTTATTTAGATTATTTTAAGTTGATTTTAAGCATAATATGTAAAAATAGTTATAAAAACTAACAAAAGGTCTAAAACAGATTTTTTTTTTTCAAATAAAAGGTTAGGATTTAAATATTGATATCACATTATTAGTTTGAAGTTTTAATTAATTTTATGCCATACCAAAATTAAAGGTATAATTTATTATGAGTAATTTTATGCAAATGGGTAGCCCTTTTAACACTAATAATTAAATGTCTAGCAACATTTTAAAAAATATGCAAATAAAATAGTTTCTAACAAAAGGTCTAAAACAGATTTTTTTTTTTCAAATAAAAGGTTAGGATTTAAATATTGATATCACATTATTGAGTTGAAGTTTTAATTAATTTTATGCCATACCAAAATTAAAGGTATAATTTATTATGAGTAATTTTATGCAAATGGGTAGCCCTTTTAACACTAATAATTAAATGTCTAGCAACATTTTTAAAAAATTGCAAATATGAAAATTTCTTCAAATTTTCTTATTTGTTTTATTTTTATTCCTATTATACCATTTTTTTCTTTCTGAGTTCAACAATATGTGATGTTGAAAAATTTAATTTTCATTCTTTTTTGTTCGAATTTTTTTTTCAAATGATATCTTATGTTGTTTTTGTTCATATTGTTTCTCAATCTTGATTAACATTAGAATTTTTCTTCTCAAATTTGTCATTTTTTTCTTTCATTTTCATTATATACCCAATTTTGTACAATATTCTCCCTCTTTAGTTATATATGGTTTCATTGACTTTTCTTTTCTTATACAAGTTCCTTTTCCCTCTCTTTATTCTGTTATTTTGTTAGATATTTGTCATTATGTTTCTTTAGCACAATAATTGTGGGATTTAAGCTTTTAAATTTTTTTAATCAAAAGTCTCTATCTTATATCAGTTGAACTATACTCATGTTGCTTCTATCACTGTAGATTTTTCATAGTTAGAAGTCAATCAGTAACATACTTTTAATTCACAACCTAAATTTATCAACGATAAACTATTATGATAGATATATATTTCAATCACAATGCACAACTAACATATATTCTATCTCTTCTATCACTAATAGATTTCAAACAAGTATTTTTTTTCTTTCTCCATTTTCTCATTTTCTACCTCCAATTTTCTTTTTTCCATCTCTTTCATATTGATAAATCAACAAAATATTCAAAGTAATTTGATGCAATCTCTTTTTCATAGCAACCATAAGAATTAGAAATAACTAAAATGTGTAGCTAAACTATCTATGATTGAAGGTTACAACTAAGTAATAAAAGTCTATAAGTAGCCTTCTATTATAAGTGATAGATTTCTATTATGCTATGTAAAATCTATCACTGACTATCGTTTATAGATTTCAAATAATTTAAGCCTATAAGTCATAGACACTAAGTACTGATATAGCCTATCATTTATAGAGTCTATCACTGATACTCTAGACTCTATCATTGATATTAGTCTATTAATGATATACTTCTATCAGTGATAGATTTTGCTATCCGTGATGGAAGTCTATCATTGATATATGAATCTATCATTGATAAAAGTCTATTACTATCAATAAAAAAATCTATTAGTGATAGACTCTATCGTTCATAGATTGGTATCATTGATATACTCTCTATCACTCTGAGAATTAGATCTAAATTCTGTTATAACTCTAAATTCTTCTGCATTGTATTAATACTTTGGCAATAATTGATATTTTGCAACAACCCATTTAAATTTACAAAACAAACATTTAGAATGTAGAAAACAAATTTTTTAAGAGAGAATGACAAAAACAAATTAAGCGGTCAAAAGGTTGGTGAAATAGGTTATTTAAAAAAAAAAAAGTTGCCTATCTGTTTGACAGTTATACTATTGATTTTTTTTCAAAAAAAAGAAGAAAAAACCATTGGTCCAAATAATGAAAATTTTGAAAACAATATTTCAAAGTTTTGAATGAATCCAAGTTTTATATTTGAAATTTTAAAGTGAAAAATTAAATTAAAAATGGAAAATTACTATAAATAGAAAAAAAAAATCAAACTATTTATAAATATAGAAAATTACTATAAATAGACCGTGATAGGCAATAAAATTTTGAGAAATTTTTACATATAGAAAAAATATCAAACTATTTACATAAAATAGCAAAAAAGACACTCATAGACATTGATAGACTTCTATCAGTATCTATGAGTGATAGAATTCTATCATTTCTATTACTGATAGGCCATGATATACTTCTATTAGCGTCTATTACAATTATCTAAAAATTTTGCTATTTTGTGTAAATAGTTTCCCTTATTTTTCTATTTTTAAAAACTCCCTTAAAATTTTTCTATATTTATAAATAGTTTGGCTCATTTTTCTATATTTGAAAACCGTACTAACAAAATTTATAAAAATAACTATAATTCTTTTGGCTAAAATTATTTACTCTAAAATCACTCCCAAAATACTCTCGAAAAGATGGGTGATGTTAGCAATAAGCTACACTATTGAAAAAAATATATAATATTAATTGATTTAGAAATATTCTAACATCTATTATTCTTTTAACATTCTGTGAGCATGTATAAGAATTGGGTAAATTTTTGTGGCTGAAACTTTTCCAACAAGGAGAGGAAGAAGATATATATTAAACTGAGGAACAATCTTGTGGAGCAAGAGATAACAAAAAAATTGTATGATGAGAGAGTTTATTAAAGAGAATAAATTCTTATCAACAGCTGCAGATGGGTTTAAATCTCTCTTTTTTTTCATTTTGTTTGGTTATGTTGATTTCCAATATCAATATGCCACATATCTTTCTTAAATTGTATTCATCAATGTGCTTGAATATCACATCATATTCCTTTCTCAATGATTTGTGATGGGATTTTGAAATATATGCTGTCTATAATTCAAGTGGAAACTTCTTATTATTTTCATGGTGGAGCTAGTGGTTTAGGTTCTTGGCATTTTATTATTCTTCCATATCAATTCTAATAGTCTATCAATTATTGATAATAGTCCACAAGTGTGTCTAAAGGCAAATTTTCATGACTTTAAATATGTGTCTTTTTTTTTTTTTTTTTTTTTTTTGCAAATGTGATATAATATATTGCAAAAGGAAAGCTCTTAGCTTGAGGTCAAGACACAAAGAAAAATAAAACCAAAGTACAGTTAAAGCTCACAACCAAAACAAAGAAGTAAAAATTAAAGACAAGCTCACATCCTTAGCCAAAAAAAACTATCAAAATGAGGACAAAAGAAACTATCTAACTCCTTCGACAAGTCAAAGGGGTCTTGGAGGTTCACCAAGAATTTAGACTCATTAGCCACAAAGCGACAATTGACCACCATAGGGGAGACATCATCTTGAGAGAACAACACCAAAGGAAGAGAAGAATCTGGAGTACCTTTTCTCAACTCGGACAATGGTAACAATAATTACCCTCTCAGATAGAGGAGCAATAATAGCAAGGAGCTCATTTTCGATAGTCGTGTAGTTGCACTGGGCGTGGTACATAGTCCATGAGGCGTAGTAGATCACATGGTGCTTCTTCTCCACTTTCTAACCTAAAACTGCTCCCACTGTGTAATCACTTGCATCGCACGTACATGATCTCGAAAGGTATATCCCACTTTGGAGCTTGGATAATAGGGGTGCAAGACAGGACACCCTTCACAACGTCAAAGCTTTTCCTTGCACTTGTCACTGAAAACAAACTCCACGTCCTTCTAGAGCAAAAATGTCACGGGCTGAGTTATATTGCTGAAATCCTTGATGAACCACGATAAAACCCTGCATGGCCAAGAAAAGACCTCACCTCCCTCACATTTGGGGGGTAAGGGAACTTAGTAATAACCTCAATTTTTGTAGTGTCAACTTCTATGCCATTTGCAAAAATCACATGCCCTAGAACTATACCACTAGATGTCATGAAGTGACATTTCTCAAAATTCAAAACCAAATCGAATTTAATGCACCGTTCTAGGACTTTATCTAAATTGCTCAAACAATCACTAAATGACTCGCCATAGACAATGAAGTCATCCATAAATACCTCTATACAATGCTCGATGAACTTAGAAAAGATGCTCATCATGCATCGTTGAAAGGTGTTAGATGCATTGCAAAGACCGAAGAGCATCCGCTCGAAACCATAAGTCCCCAAGGGGCAAGTAAATTTAGTCTTCTCATAGTCTTCTTGACGGATGGAAATTTTGTAGAAACTGAAAAACCATTAAAAAAAAAAAAAAAAAAAAAAAAGCTTTCCAGCTAATCTCTTAAGCATTTGGTTAATAACCGGGATAGGAAAATGGTCATTTTTAGTTCACATTCAATTTCTAAAATCTACACATCCTCTATCCATTTTGTACCCTAAAAGGAATTAACACCCCATTTTTATTTTTTACCACAACAAGGCTGTTTTCTTAGGCACCACATGAGTGGGACTAACCCACTCACTTTCAGCAATATGGTAAATAATGCATGCTTCTAGGGAGCTTTAAGGCCTCTTTCATTACCCTCTACCAGAAAAAAGGCCTACTATAGCTTCGAAAATAGGTCTTTTATAGCATTTTTTGTAAAGTCGTGACAACCCACGCTATTAAAAGTATGAGGCTTTTATAGCATTTGAAAAACGCTATAAAATGTCCAACCTTTTTATAGCATTTAGTAACATGCTATGAAATGCTTGACTTTTTATAGCATTTTGCAAACTATAAATAACACATTTAATCTTTGTAAAATATAAGATAGCATTTTGAAAAAGCTATAAAAATATTTTTATAACCAAAATATGAGGTTATTATTTGTCTATTATAACATTTATTTGTAGATATAATTATTTATTTAATGAAAGCTATAATAAGCCTTCAAATGTTCAAAACATTTATTATCATAGCTTTTATAAACTTTTTATAGCTTTTTTTTTAAGGATGAACTTTTTATAGCTTTATTAAATGCTATTATTGCATCTTTTAAAGCTTCTCAATTATGTTCATGTTACTATTATTGTGTTTTATACCCACATTAAAAGTGAAATAAAAAAAAATATTTATAATCCACATAATCAAAATGTGTATATCTAAATAAACATTCATACAAGATTGATCATATTGTAATAAAAGGAGATATATTGATGAGTATCAGGAGATAAACAAAATGTAAACCTTATAAATTACAACATGTTATTGGGGCTACTAAGTTCACGCATTGTTGGGGCTGCCAACATGGCTTTGAATTATCTTCTAGGGAAATTTTGTGCATACAAACAGCAGGACTGATTCCTTTGACGTCTGCAAGTGTCCAGCCAATAGCAAGCTTGTGCTTTCAAAGCACATCCACTAATTGGTCTTTTTTATCTCTTGTCAGGTGAAATGCACTTTAATGGTGTGTTAAGTACTCTTTATTTAGAAGTGTTTTTAGTAGATTTAATATGTTTGCTAGTCGTTTTCAGGTAAATAATGAAGAAATTGAGTTTCAGGAACCAACGGAACCAAACCTAGTCAAAATCGGAAGAAAATAAGTTCAAAACTCTAAATATTGAGGGGTGTTTAGTAACCCTAAGACACGAAATATTAGAGCCTCAAAATGAGAGATCGACATCAAAAGAGAGAAAAGTGATTAGAGAAGAGTTGGAGGTCGTTTGAGATCCCGAGGTACTGGCCGAGTGGAGATCGAAGGAATTCAACAACGGAAAGCGATTTGAAAGTTTTACTTCCTGAGTTTTCTATTCCTTTTTACTCTTATGCTTGAGAACTCATATGATAATATGCATTTGATGGCTATGTGTGGCTAAACTCTTAGTTTTAGGGTGTTAGATGATTTAATTATGAATTTAAGCTAATGTTTTAGCTTTTTTCATGGATGTTGTTGAATGATATGTTTTTCAATATCACTGTGCTTTATTCTCTCTTGATTGATCATCAATGATTGTTAGGTTAGATTTTTGATTGAGTGATTATATATCTAATTGGATCTATGGTATTGAACTTTTATCAATCTTTCATGAAAATAGCTAGATTGGTAAAGGAAGTCGTTAAGGACTATGCTTAATGCTATACTTCTTAATTTGGTTTCAAGAAATTAGTAATCACTTAAGTTGCATGAGAAATTGTTGTTTTTAGAGAAAATAATTCGGATAATAGTTTCCCGACTTAAATATATTGTTTGCACATGATTCCATGAAAACCTAAAGCTTGACTTAATGAATTAATTAATGATATCAACACCCTAGAACATTTTGATCTCTTGATTTTCACTTGATTTTATTTTCTTTATTTGCTTTTCCAAGCGAAAACAAAACTTTAATTTGATTCCTTAAATAGACTCAATTCTTGAATAGCTTAGTACTTGAACCGTACCATAGTCCTCAGTTGAACGATACTCGATCTTAACCATTTTATATTATAACTTGACCCGTGCAGTTGCGAAGATTGCGCATCATCAAGTCCTTTGATATGATTAGGATTTCTCTTATGATGGTTTTAATGATTCTCAGGAAAATTTTTCTTGCCCAAGTACATTCAAGTACGAGTTTGCTAGCTAGATTTTTTGGACTCCCGCTTATGACCAAACTTGTATCACTCTTTGTTGTGTGATCTGGTTTTTTTTCATGCATCGAAGACAATGCATAGTTTTAAGTTTGGGGTTGGGGATACTGCATACTTTGGTGCTTGTGTTTTTCTGATTTGTGTGATTTCCATGTTAATTTGGTTTTAATGATTTATTCATGTTAATATGTTGGATGGTCTGAAATGTGAAGACAATTTTTTTTCGAAATATGTGTGAATTTGGCTGGAATGTTTTCTTGAGATTGAATAGATGAGAATTTTAAGTTGTATGCTCTGATTTGGATCATTGATGATTTACTCTTGAATGCATGTTTTGTTTTGAAATTGAAATAGGACAATATATTCTTGATTTGGGTTTTTCTAAATCCCTCTTTGGATCCCTTGTTACTTTGAGAGCAATGACACTTTAATTTAGAACCGTTAACTGAAAGTTGAAACTAAAGTGAGTTTATTTGGTTGTCACCTCGAAAAGTCCTGATGTTTACTATTAAATGCTCTTGTTGATTTGTGCTTAAAATTTATGAGTTATGAAAAAAAAATGTGAAATGTTGGGATTTATGTCCTAAATTTCGTAGTTTGTAATGTATCAATAATATTCATTTATTTAATAAAATAAAAACTTATTTTATTCAATTTTAGTCTTATGTAACTCAATCCAATAAATTAAAATCCAAAGTTATTTAATATAGCTTAAACAGTATGTGGTAGACATACAAGTAAATCGTGTTTAAGTAATAACCTAAAAGGTCTGCAGTGTATGGATTAGGTTGGGTGCCTTATCCTTGTGACATTGTGGATACAACCCACTTTGTAATTGCTACAAGAGTTGTAAGTGTTATAAACTATTTGATCCAAATCGTTCATGTGGAGATATGTGAGTGGCTACAAGAGTTGTAAGTGTTATAAACTATTTGATCCAAATCGTTCATGTGGAGATATGTGAGTGGGGATATCATATGCAAAGAGTTTGTATAAGACCAACCGCAAAATGATTAATCTCTCCTTATAAAACTGTTGATTGAAGAAATTAATATTTCATAAGATAACTGTATGTAACTCGATCTCAATCTTTAGTGAGTTATGGACTCCTGTCTTTAAGGGCAGCCCTTTGATTTATATGGGTGATAGTGACTCGTGTCGTCTGAAGGGATTGAATCCCAATTGCGGAAGTGATTGATTGAAAAATTAAAAAAAATAAAATTACAGAGAACAATTAGGTTAAGCATACAGTAAGGGTATCAAGAAAAAATACCTTTGAAAAAGAACACCACTAAAAAGGGTTTTCTTGCTATATCTCAAGGGTAGGTTTAGAATTGTGGGATTTTGTAACTTTTGGCATGGAGTTTTCATGGAGAGAGTAAATGGAAAGAATGATCCTTCAACCCAAATCTTTGAAAAAAATTCAAAAACCCTTTTTTAAGGAAAAAAAAAACGTGAGGGGAATACTCCACTATCTCCACTCCCCTTCAATTATATTTTAATAATAATAATAATAATAATAATAATAATATTAATATTATTATTATTATTATTATTATTATATATTAAAGGGCTCTTTTCAATTATAGAAAAATGAATCAAACTATTTACAAATATAGAAAAATTTTACAGTCTATCACTGATAGACCGCGATAGAAAATTTTACAGTCTATCACTGATAGACCGCGATAAAATTCTATCACTTTCTATCGCTCAGGCGATAGAATTTATTTGCTTAAGTGATAGAAAGCGATAGAATTCTATCGCGGTCTATCACTGATAGAGAATGAAATTTTTCTATATTTGTAAATAGTTTGTTATTTTTTTCTGTTTATAGTAATTTTCTTATATTAAATTATATTTAATATATATAATATAATTAAATATTATATATTGTAAACCAGAATTGTCGGCGATAACTTCTACAGAGTGGATTCTATTGGGGTCGACGACATCTGAGTAGGTTGTCGGGGGCGAGGCTCTGACGTAGATTCTCATTGCTGGAGAGGATGACCTGAAATCATCATTGGTGATCGCTTAGAGGCACCCCCTGAAGAAATGGTAACTAGTGGAGAAGGAGACATGGTCTTATCTTTCCCTTCAGGTGTCCATTTAGGTGAGGAAGATTTTATTTTATAGCATACCGAGGACCCTTACTAATTTAACTATCCTTTATTATGATTTGTTTTTTAGAAAATGTCATAATTCCGATAGTGCCACGAAATTAGGAACATAAATTAGGAACCATTAGTCCTTTATCTAAAAACCATGGCATTTGTTTCAAAATTTGAACTCTGCCCTCCTCCCTGTCAAAAGAGAATATATAAGAGATTTTTGGCAAAGTTCTAGACTTTCAAGCTTCGTTCTATTTTCCACACCACTCGAAAGGTGTTATGAAGGACCTCCCTACTTGTAAACCTCCCAGATAACAACTTTCCCACTAAGCAACGGCCAATAATTTTTTCTGTGTTATGGACTAGGCCTCTATTTAGATCCACAATAGATTCATCCTCCATATTTGTTAAGCTTAAATAGTCAAATTCTTCCAATCTTCCTGAAGTTTCTCATGATCAAAGATCACTGCCATAGTAAAATAAAATACAAGGTAAGAGATTCAAACTTCTAACCTCTTGATTGAAGGTATATGTCTTAACCAATTGAACTACACCCATATTAGTTTAATACTTATAATTTGGTAATTTCAATGTAACATGTATATATTTCTATTTGGCTCTCCTTCAATTACAACCATTGAAATCTTTAACCCAATAAATAACATACAAATATACAATTTATTGTTAACCTTTTTTGAATTTAGTGATATATAGGAGACAAGATTTGAACTTTTAACTATTAGATAATTAGGGGTATATATGTCCTAACTAGTTTATAAGATATATTTAGGTTGATCATTATCTTATCACCTACCATCAAGAATATTGAATGCTCAAATTTTTCTAATATTTCTTTTAATTTTTTCTTCTTTCTTTGACTATTAACCTACTTTTACCTTATCACTTGGTTAATTAATTGTACAAACAATAATATATGTATTTTATATGATATCATCTCTATGTCATTGTCATTAACTATCTAAAAAAGTCAAAAGACTAAGGAATTGTGGGTTCAATCTATGGTGGCCACCTACCTAGGATTTAATATCCTACGGGTAAGTTGGCAGCCTGCCTGTTGTAGGGTCGGGTGGGTTGTCCCGTGAGATTAGTCGAGGTGCGCGTAAGCGGGCCCGAACACTCACGGATATAAAAAAAATGTCATTGTCATTAACTTTTTTCCGATTGGAATATTATGTCATTTTTTCCGATTAATTCCTAAAGTAGATTTTAACGGTAGTGGACTGAATTTATAATTTTTTTTTCAAAGTTCACGAATTGCTAAAGCTGTTTTTTAAACACTATAAGCTGAATTAAAAAAGATATATAATTTAAGGGGCATTTGTTTAAGTAGAATGTCAAAATCTTTCTATGTCTAGAATTATAGGCATCTAACATTCTTAGATGACTATACTTGTTTTTCTCACGAAAATTTGTAAGAATGTTGAAGAATATTTAGATAATCATGTTTATTTGGCAAAATTTCTAAATATAAATGTCTTGAAATGATGTATTATTCCAAAAATGTCTTTCTATTTTCAAATATATTATAACATTTTACTTTCTTTTATAATTTAAAATTAAATTTATATATTAGTTTAATATAATTAAATTTATATAACAATTTACTTTCTTTTATAATTTAAAAGTTTATTGTTATGAATTCCATTATTATTAATTATACATTTTTTAAAAAACAAGTCAATTGAAAAGAAATAAAGTTAAATATTATTTTCGATTTAGATTGAAATATTTGAACTTATTTTTTTATATAAAAAATAAAAGACAATTATATGGTAGATGGTATTTGTTTTAATAGATTATACTTATATGTTATCAAAATAAAGAAAATTTAAGAGAAATTATCAATTATTTGTGATTTTAAAAAAAAAAAAAAACATATAGTATGTTCCTATTAAAAAAGTAAAATAAAAAAAAATTTCACTGTAAAAATTTCAATGGAAAAATAGATTAAGTTTATAGTATACGATTTAAAAGAGTTTTCTTTATAGTATCATTTATTCCATAGAAATTTAAGATTTTCATGGAAGGGACATGTGAATTACCTCATTTAATTTTGTAATAATGTGAGATGCCTAAACATCAAAGAGATGCCTTTACAAGGGACATCTCAAGAGTTTTTTTATTCTCTTTTGAAATATGGTTCGAGATTCCAAGGTTGAGAGCATCTTCTTTTTATTTTTTATTCTCTCATTTTCTTATTTGCAATTTATTATATTTATGTTTTCTATTTACCTATATAAAGTAAATTCAATTTAGATTGTCAATTTATTTTCAACTAAAATCTAAAGAGAATTTTTCGTTTTACTTTACCTTTTCACTAGTGATATGTAACGACGCCCATGTTAAAAATTGGATCGATTTTTTAATTTTTTTAATTTAATTAGAATATAGATTCATAAATTAATTAAATTATGAGCATCCAATATTTTAACCCAAAAAAAAAATCATAAATTGATATCGTTTCTCTCAATTTTTTTCTATTTTGATAATGTACTATAATCTACTAAAACAAATACTATCAACCATATAAGTCTTCTTTTAAAATAAGTTCAAGTATTTCAAATCTAAATTGAAATTAATGTTTAATGTTGTTGGCGCTCGGATCTTGTTTGTATTGGGTGACGTTGCAGGCCTCTCGTGGGCTTGTTGACCTCCAACCTGCTTCTCCTTGATCTGGTCATAAGTTGAGTTGAGCTGACCTGTGTAAGAGTCGGAGATCCTCACTAATGTGGTATTAAGCCTAACACACTCCAGTGTCTAAGTTAATACAGGGAGTATATAGTTCAGCTAAGCACACAAAAAGTAAGGCCAGAGCTCTTCTTTGGAGATTAATTACTCTCCCCAAGGCCATCGAATGGAGCTATTTATAGGTCCTTTGACAGAGATCCTCTAGGGCCTCGTTTAATTCCCCAAAGGACCACAATCAAAAGAAAATTTATAATACAGAACTACAACCTATACTACGATGGCATAATACAAGTGGCAAGTTTGGGTCGATCCGCAGGAAAGTGCACAAATAATTTTTCGTTGAGCTAATTATCCAATTAGAGCATAAAATAGGGGGGGGGGGGGGGGAGGGAGGGGGTTGATGTGGATAGTGGGATAAGTGTACAAGAAAAGTAAAAGCAACAGGTAAATGTAACCTAAGATTGGAGTTATCTAGTTTCGAGAGAAAGAGGGGTCCTATGCAGTTTCAATCATCGATTTCTGCTAATTAAACATGCATTCGGTTTATGCGTGCACAACAACCTACTTAGCCTAACCTTAACTCAACGACGCTACAGGCAGTTGAAAAGCTTAATTAAATTAAGCAAGCATCCTAAATATTAATTAAAGTCAGAAAGTCAAGCCCAGTTAACCTACATGCCCCTAAGTCTATTGTGTTGATTAATTAATGATAGCCTAATCAATTAATCAATTTTATCTTTGAACCTAGCTAATACATGCATTCTAGGATAGTCATTAAACACATGATTAACTAATTGCTACTTAGGTGATTGAGCTAGATATTCAAGTGTGAACGTGACAAAGCTACGAATCGATTAGCAACGGCAACACATGCTTATGAGGGATAGCCAACACACAAACATGCATCTAGAAATTGAAATGGATTCAAAAAGAGCATAAAAGGATATATATTCAGCCTAATCCACAAAAATCTCAAGAAAAATACATAAGTCTTGCTCCCAAAACTAAATAAAAAGTTACCTCATTGATTCATAGAAAAAGCAAAGAGGAGAGGTCCAATCCATTGTTTACAACCCAAAAGAAATGTGAAATCTAACCTGAAGATAGAAGAAAAGACGAAGAAGAAGAAGAAGAAATTTCAATCTAACTTCAACCTGCATGAGTTCCTCCCATCCTAAAACCCTAAAAGAGAAGAAGATTATATATAGAAACAGGCGAGAGCGTAGTGATGCTAGCTTTTTCAATCGCAGCGTAGCTACGCTGCTTACCTATTCCATCTGAAGGAATTGAATTCCCAACATAAGCGATTTATCGCGTTGTGATTTCAATTACTCAATTATGAATTTTTTTAAAAAAAAAAACAAAGAAAATAGAAAAGAACATGATAAACAACATGCTTTTTGAGAAGAAAAAGAAAAAGGAAGAAGAAGTTGCTTACCCTTGATGAATTTTCTTCACAAAATTTTTTTATAAAAAGATAAGGACACTACCACCAAAGAGCACTCACTATTCTCAAGGTTATCAAATCCATGGAGAGTGGTCTCCATTTGTTTATTTAAAGGGAGGAAGAAGAAGAAGTTATCTTTTCATTTAGAGAGAAATTATGGAGAGAGTTAGGGGGAGGATTTATGGAAAAAAAAAAACTCTACACCATATTCATAATAACTCCAAAATGGGAGTTAATATTTTCTTTAATTTAATTTAAATAAATTAATAAATTAAATTATGGAGGATTTTTAAAAATAAAAAAATAAGGGAAACTATTTACACAAAATAGCAAATTTTTAGATAGGTGTGATAGACGCTGATAGAAGTCTATCAGGGTCTATCAGTGATAAAAATGATAAAAGTCTATCACTGATAGATGCTGATAGAAGTTTATCAATGTCTATCAGTATTTTTTTTGCTATTTTCTGTAAATAGTTTGACATTTTTTTCTATTTGTGAAAACTTCCCTTAAATTATATATATATATTATATATATATATTAAATCTCATTTAATATATAATAATAATTAGTTACTAATTAACCAATTTCTCTCACATAACCTATAGTTTAATATGAATCATATTCACATTATTTTTAACCTATAGTTTTATATGAATCTCATTCATATAATATTTAATATTTGAATCTTATTCAAATATTTCTCTCATGGATATTATAAAGTTTAACTTTTACATTTCATATAAAAATCTACTTTATATTATAATGTATCAATATACATTATTTAATTGTATCTCATACAATTAATTCCCTTAACTTAATTTGAACAATTCAAATTAAACCAAGACAACTGACTGTCATCTTAACCTATATGAGCTAGCAAGTGGACCTAATGGACCTATTAGTTTGAAGCTCCAATGCTACTAGATTAATTAATTAAACTCTTTAATTAAATTAATCAACATTCATTAACTGCTAGTCATTCCACTAAAGATCGATAGCTGCACTCTTCTTACTGTAGATATATTTCTATGTCCACGGATATAATCAATCAACAGCGAGTTGACCCTTCACAAATTGCTCATAACAACACCTGGGTCAAATTACCGTTTTACCCCTATGTTACCTCTAACTCCTTAAATACCACTGATCTCTCTAATGAACAATTTAGTCATAGTCCGACTATGAGCTAGACCCCTCTCTGGCCAGTGAGAGGGTGAGGTGCCTCATTGTTCAAGACTCGACATCAGCTCAAGGGAGCAATTCATAAGACATGAATTCTTTCTTGTATAGTTGAGTTCCCAGCTACCTGCTCGGACAAATCTTCAAAGTGGTAGGCTTATTGAGTCGGCAAACCTGGCCACTCTCACCCATACAAATGAAATGATTGCCCTCACAAGCAGGAGTTCACAACTGACTCAGGATTAAGGTCAAGTCACCTATGATCATCCTAGTGAAATGTAAGTCTCATTAAGTAACAGTGTTAATACGGGAGACTAATCATTTCGCGGTCCGGTCTTATATATGTCTCACATATATATAGGATACCCCCACTCACATGTCTCTACATGAACATTTAGGATCTAAACGTTTGTGACACTTTACAACACTTGTAACAATCACAAAGTGGGTCGTATCCGTAGTATTACCAGGATAAGGTACCCAACCTTATCCATCTACTACAGACCGTTTAGGTTATCACTTAAACACGATCCACTTGTATGTCTCTACATACGTGTTTAAGTTACTACTAATAATCTAGGATCTTAGCTTATTGGTTTTTTGGGTTAGTGCAACTAAATGTCAAATAAAATAACAATTATTTTATTAAATAAATATTTTGATTTATACAATACAAGTTTACAAAATACAAGATCACGAGATTTAGGGCATCAACCCCAACACCATCAGCATGTGCTTCTGCCTTGGATGGTAACGATGCGCCCCATAAAGCGGAGGAAGACTAGAATGGTTGAGTTTGTCTTTACCAATTATTTTTTTGTAGCTCCATTCCTAACTGTGACTTTTCCTGAGCTAATAGATTTTAATTCCTACAAGTAATTCTTTTCACTAGTCATATGTCTTGAACTTCTACTGTCAAAATACAAATATCCTTTGGCAGAAGACCTGAAGGATGTCAAGACAACATTACACAAGGTATTCACATTCTTTACTCTCCATACTTGCTTTATCCCCGACTACCTTTGATGCGGAGTTCCAAAAAAATGAGGAGTCCAAATTAAGTTTGTAGATATGTGGAACAACCCATGTAACTGAAATAAAAAAGGTCGTTTGTAACCCCATTTACTACAATGATGACATACTCATCTTGGCTTGAAGAGTCTGTTGGCTTTCTAGTAAGGATGACAAGAGGAAGCTTTTGGCATAACATATGAATTTGGATTTTGTGCTTTGACAAATTCTAACTTTTGCTTCCCTTTATGTTAGGACCATAATGAAAAATTTCCATCGAAATCTCGAGGGTCTCGAAAGCTTGATTGGGGAAAATTTTGTTTTTCTCCCAATTTCGAGAAAATTTTGAGAAAATTTCCAGATTTCGAGAATATTTCGATTCCCCCCTTTCGACGAAATTTCGAGATTTCAAGAAAATTTTGATTTTTTTTTTCTAATTAACTATGTTAGCTCAGTTCAAAATTTTTAAATTTATGGTCCTAATTACATACAATTCTATAGTTTCACACGCTAATGCCATTTTCGACAAAGGATTGAGCATTTTTTATGTGCTACTTTTTTTAATTTCCAACTTTTCTCAATTTTTAACTTTATTTTCGACCCAATACTTTCATTTATAAAAGAATTGAATTTGAAAAAACCATAAAAAATAATCTATACTTATTTTTGAGCTCAAACTTTTTCATTAAATTTTTACATCATTTCACCTTAATATTGAATTGATGTGAGTTTTTCATTTACCATCCAAAACTTTCATAATATTTACATCTTTTACCTCAAAATATTCATCAATTTTTTATTATTTTAATTATTTTTTCATTTCTTTTTTAAATTTATGCTCTCGTATCAACAGTTACTCAAACATTTACAATAGGCATCTAAATATTGTCTTACTTTATAAAAATTGTGATTAAAAATGGTCAGTTATAGTCTAATTAAGCCACAATCAAAGTTTTCTTAATTAATTATAACAATTTCTATAAATTTCCATCAATTTCCATAATGTTTCCCAAAATTTCCATGGATATTGATATTTTCATCGATATTTCCATAAAATCGGGACCTCAATATTTCTATCGACATCGATATTTCGAACCTTGGTTGAGACTGAATTTCATCCATGTCTCATTCTTGGAAAACCCAAGATCATAGTTGCCTCCAACCGTCTTTCCTTTCATCAAAATTTTCTCCAGAGTCTCAGTGCCAGAGTTCAACATTTTCACCGACTTACACACTAATTCTTTCTCCGCTCTTGCTTGATTTAGTTCTCATTTTAAATCAGCTATAGTGCACATGAGTCTATGGTTGTCTGCCATAAGAGACTCAATTCTTTCTTTTTGAACATTAAAGCACCTTTAAATCATCATGCCATTTGTTGAAGAGGGTCTGATAAGACATATCATATGACATAGGATGAACATCACCAATATCATTCCCCAAGTAGATATCAAAATCAAGGTTCTCATATGAAGAAGTGTCAGAAGAGATGTTACTAACAAGAGCCTTGACATCTTCCTCTGAGTCACTGTTTTCTTCAGAATCATCATAAAAAATGTAGTACATAGCTTTTATTCTGCTTTTTGAAGAAATTTGGACACTCAGCTTGAAAATGTCCATAGCCATCGCATTCCCTGCATTTAAAAGATTTTCTTTTTGCATCCCGACAGATCCAGACTTGTCAGCTTCCTTCTTTACATTCTGAATTTTCAGCTGTTTATAGGAAGAAGACCCACCAGACTTATTGTTTTTAGTGCTGAAGTTACCTGATCTATTCTCAAATCGTTTGAGAACACGATTGAATTATTTAGAAAGTAAAGAGATTGAGTCAGTAAGGGATTCCTCAGACTCTCTATCAAAATCATCATGTTCTTCTTCAAAAGAGGATTGCAAGGCAATTCCCTTGTTCTTCTTCTCATTTTGTCATCTAAAGATATCTCAAATGTGAATAAATAATCAAATAATTCATCAACTTTCATGGATATGATGTCTTGTGCTTCCTTGATGGTTGTAACTTTTATATCAAATCATACATTGAAATCAACAATTGATTCATAATCATGCATTTTAAGATTCTTAAACTTTGAAGTCAGTAATTACAGTCTTGACATTTTAACTTTTGAGGTTCCCTTATGGGCATCGGATAAGATATCCCAAGCTTCCTTAGCTGAAACACAGGTATTAATTAAACGGAATATATTTCGATTGACACCATTAAATATAGCATTCAACGCCCGTGAGTTCTCCAAAGATGTTTCATCTTCGACTTCAAACCACTGTATTTCAGGTTTCAGAATCTCCCTGCCATCCGCTCCTTTAGTGGTTGGATGAGTCCATCCCGTTACAACTGTTTTCTAAGTTTTGTTGTCTATTAACTTCAAGAAAGCAGTCATTCTAGCTTTTCAGTAGGAGTAATTTATTTCATCAAGAACTGGGGGACCTGTGGTTGAACCACCTTCCTTAATTCCATTCATGATCGAAGCACCTGAGAGAAAGGTGACCCGCTCTAATACCAAGTGCACTTTTGGAAGCGATACAACGAACTAAATGCAGATGTCACACAACACGTTCTAGCACAGTTAAAGATAATAGCAACAGTAAAAGAGAATTGGTAACCCAGTTTGGTGAATACACCTAATGTCTGGGGGGCAGTGTGCCTAGTAAAGATAATCTACTAATATGTAAAAGTTAAATAATTACAACGTTGTACTTATCTGAGATAACAACAATCATAGTGACACACGTAGAGCCCAACTTAGCCAATCAACTAGGCTCCTCCTAGATGTGAGACTCCCTCCCACTCGGACTTAGGCTCCCTCTAAGTACATGTCTATTAGTGGTGCAGGCTCCCCCTAAGTGTGTGAGACTCCCTCTCACTTGAAATTATTTTTCTGTCACATTGTGAACTCCCTTCACAATGATACTTACGCTCTCCCTAAGTCTTGAGAAATCTTTCTCAAAATAAATAGTCTTAGGCTCCCCCAAAGACTAAATAACTTTGCAATGCAGACACGTTCTCGAAAGAACACCTTGAAGAACAAATCCGCTACGAACAAAAACTCAATTGATCATCTTCAGCAAATACAGTGAATACAACCTCTAATAAACTCAATTCACAAATACACAATATGAATAAGGCGGCCACCCTAGCAAACCAACTTCTTAGGCTTATAAAGCACAACGGAAAGATGAAAAATATCCCCAAATATAATCGGCAAGGCACCAAAAAGGAAAGCATCCCAAAAAGAATAATTTGCGGAATAATTTAAATAAAGAAAGAAATATTCTATAGAATTAGCAACTGGAATAACAATCTCTAAGACAAGATCCCTTGAAGACATATTCTGAGACAATCACAATACTGCCCAAGAAACAAGAGCCAAAAATCTTAAATAAATATATATCGCCAGCACCAAAGCTTTAATAAATTTTATTAAACTTAATTTTTGGAAAAATTACTTTTCAAAGTTTTTGAATTAAAGACAAAAGAAAAAAAGGGAAAAAAAAACCCATATTATCAATTGTCATAATATGGAGAAAATATTTAAATATTCCATTATAAGATATTTATTCTTAGAAATCCAATAATAATAATATGAAAATGAAAATGAAATAAAAATAAAATTGATTAAAAACAAAGATAGAACAACAAAACGTGTGCCAAATATTTGCAAGACTTGACAAGACTTAATGCATAAATGCAATCAAAAGCATGAAATGTGTTTCAAGACCAATATTCAAACAATTCCCATGTTACTCAAAGAAATGGAACTAATTTCACAAATAATATAGGTTTTTTTTTAAAAATGACAAAAACATAATACTGTGAAAACTTTTTCTATAAATAATATAGTAATAGAAAAATATATCTCATATAGGATCAAATAGAAAGTATTGACAAAAATAGGTGAAAAAATCGTGTACGGGTACACGAGTTTCTTAAAGAAATCATAGACCCGGTCCACAATTTCCTTCAATTTAAATTTGGTCAAATATCATCCAAAGTGCCACATAGAACTTGTGGACGCGGTCCACGAGTTAGCCTCTCTTTTTTTTCTCCAATTTATTCTTCTTTGTTTTATTTTGTGTTTCACTTAAAAAAATTATAAAGTTATATGTAAAATGAGGGTTTTTGGTAAAGAAAGAAGTCGCACTCGCACTCGCACTGAGAAGAAAGGAGAAAAATGCATTTACCACAACCTTCAATCTGTCACTTGCCTACCTGCATAATTGACACCAATAAAGGAAAGAATCAATTAATGGGCAAAAGTCTAATAAGGAGAAATTACTCCAGATTGAAGCAAAGTAAATTTGGAGAACCCCATTCGTAGACCAAATCTTCATAACGGCACTTTCCTTGTCTTCCTGTCTTTGTCTTTGTCTTTGTAAATTGAATTTTAATTACAATTCCTTTATTTGTTTCCCTTACCATAGATGTTATTCTTTAAGATCGGCAAGATTGGTTGAATTATTATTTTCCTTTTTTCAATATATATACCACAGGGGAATTTTTAAAAATAGAAAAAATAAGGAAAACTATTTACACAAAATAGCAAAATTTTTAGATATTTGTGATAAATGTTGATAGAAGTCTATCAGGGTCTATCAGTGATAGGAATTATAGAAGTCTATCATTGATAAATACTGATAGAAGTCTATCAATGTCTACCAGTGTTTTTTTACTATTTTCTGTAAATAGTTTGACATTTTTTCTATCTCTCAAAATTTTCCTTATATATATTAAGGATGAATCACTATATTTGGTAATTTACTCGGATAAGAAAACAAAAAAAAAACTTTCCTCCACGATTTCCATCCACGTCATGGTAGAGGACTGTTGACTGCCCAACGTGGCAGCCATGTCGGGAAAAATCGTGGACCCCATCCACAATTATCCTAAATCGTGGACTAAGTCCACGATTTTCGTCCACGTCATGGCATGGACCGTTGACTGCCACAACGTGGCAGCCATGTCGGGAGAAATCGTGGACCATCCACAATAATTAATTATCCTAAATCGTGGACCGAGAGTCCACGATTTCATTTAAATAGTTGTGGACTTTGTAACGTTTTTAGAAATTGTGTACTCAGTCCACAATTTTGTAACCTGTTTTTGTCAATTCTTTTCTTTCCACCCTATTTTTGTCATTATTTATTAAAATAATATTATTTTTTAAAAAAAATCAAAGAACTGAGATGGTGTTTTGGAGAAAGAGTGAGAATAAATGGTGTGAAGAAGAAATTTTTGGGAGAGAAAGGGGGAAGGCGTACGTTATAATAAAGAAATAGAAAAATACAATTTTAGTCTCTAAGTTTTGGGTCTAGTTTCTATTTAGTCTCTAAGTTTTAAAATGTTACACATTTAGGCCACGTTTATCAATCCATAATGAAAATTGATGTAATTGTAAAGGGCCAGAATCATAAATGTAATTGGATTATTTTTTATTGCGTCTACTTATGATTATGAATATATCACATTTACTGTTATCGTTACCATTAACTTTTAGGGTCCAATAGTAATGATAACGGTAATAGTAATAGTAAATAAGGTAGATTCATACTTCTCATACTGTAACAATACATTAACGATAACGTAATTTCGAAACGCAAACGGATTGATCATCAATCAATTTGTATATTTTTATTACAAATTGGGTAGTCGGCCCCACGTATCAATACAAGTACGGAACACAGGGTAAATAACAACAAACTTAATTTATTGGAACTCACTCTTCATATTACTATTCCTTTTTTACTTGTCCCCTCGCGTAAAGACCTTAGTTCTTAAGTTTTGAGGTTTTGTTTTAATTTAGTCTTTTAAGTTTCAAAATGTTACAATTTTATCTTTGATATTTTAGTTTTATTTCAATTTAGTCTCTAAATTTCAAAATGTTACAACTTTATCTTTGATATTTGAGTTTTATTTCAATTTAGTCTCTAGATTTCAAAATTTACACTTTTAACCTCCCATTTTCACTAAATACTCATCTCCTGTCTTTAATGTTAATGTCTATTAATTAAGTAACAAAAATTATAATTAATTAAATTTCACCATTTTTCATCATTATTAAAATTAAATTTAAAATTTCACTTCATAATTATTTTAAATTAAATAATGAACATTAACAATAATGACTAAATTGAGCATTTAATGAAAAACTGAAATTGAAAATGAACATCTTGAAACCTAATAACCAAATCGAAATAAAATTCAAATCCGAAGATAAAATCATAACATTTTGAGGGACTAAAATGATACCAAACTCAAAACAGTGTAACATTTTAAAATCTGTGCACAAAGTATTGTTCCAAGAGAAAAAAAACGTGATTTTGTGGGAGAGAAAAGAGGAATTCCATTAACAACGATCATTGTCAAAAATTTAAGAGCGATCAAAAGTAACAAGTTTACAAGAAGCTCAAATCTCTCTCATATACACATCTATATATATGTATATTAAGTACAAAGAGCAGTAGAATTCATGAGGGAAAAAAAATATTAACTTTGAATAGAATTTCCGAGCGCCTCGAAGGATCGATTAGCCGGTATAAATGACGTAGGCTGCTTAGTAACAGCAGATAAAATATCAGCATAACCCACAACTCCAACCAAAACATCATCACTTTCATCCTCAGTAACCCAGACATGGCTTGCCCGGTGAGAGAGCATCTGAGCCATAACAGCAGCCAATGAACTAGTCACTTTACATGTCAATGGAGCACTTCTTCCACGGTACATGCTCCGACTGATCCTGAATGCTGGGCTCGATGGGTTGAATCCAATACTTCTACTGCTGAATTTCCTTGCTCGTGTTGCTCCACCACCATTGGCAGAGTCGTTCTCGCCAACATTACCGTTAGCGGATAGATCAGGGACCATTCGTGAGGTCATGTTGTCTTCTACCCCCATCACAAACTGCCCAGCAGAAAGATTGGCTAAAGCCCAAGCAGCAGCCAAGTAATTGCATTTCCAGAGTTTGGAGGCTGAAATCTCTCCAATTATCCTGTATTGATTATCGTGCATGTTTTCTACAACAGCAACTGCAATAGGATCATCAGGAAGCTTATGAGTAATATCAATTGCAGGAGTCGAGGCATCAATCGAGCAGTAGTTTGGGTTGATGACCCCTAGAGTAGAGATGGAGGATAGAGGGAGGGGTGCAAGCGCACCGAGGCAACCGATAAGGAAACGGATGACATCTTCTCTTGAGAGACAACAAAACTTATCGTGACCAGAGGATGTGGAAGACGATGATGGGCGGTTAGCATTTATATTGAGGTTATTGCTGCTACTGCCAGGGGTATCAATGTTCTTCAACCACTTACCATTATAGAGAATGGAAAACCGTTTGCTCATTCCTTTCCACATGACACTTTTTCGGATTAGAAGACGCCTCACACCTTGCTTCATCATTTCCAATGCGTCAATCAATCTTTCACAAGGACAGAACAAGAGGTTAAATCAATTGAATGCGAAGCTCACGCAGGAAATAAAGACAATAACAAATTTCTTTCAAATAATTTTCTTTCACGTAGTATCTAGGGTCTCTTAATCTATCTCATTCATCAACAAATGAATTGCTAACTGATGATGGCCCTCACAAGTCATAACTACCACCTTCATATGCAACAAAAGTGAAACAAGAAAAATGCATAGTAGTCAATGGATAACTCTTCTAATAAGAATTGATGCAAAAAAGAGGACAGATAGATTAAGAACCTATAATCGATATCCAATTACATCTGGTAGCAGGACCAAGAACCGAACAAGAAAACAAAGCCCTCTGGATCAATGGGCTGATATCTAACATTTTTGAGCTATGAATAGAGAGAAACAAGAAGATTATTTTCTTTATCGTGGATTTTTAAACAGATATATGTGCATCACAACTTATCTCATTGGACTTGGACAGGCGCTCCGACAATATTTGACATCAAAAAATCCATATATACCTATGCCCACTATGAACTTCCTCCAGTTATTCAAAGGGCTGTGGATGATTCTTGAATTTGGCCTTGGATGGTCAAATCTCTCATGAATGACTTAGTTCATGCCATTGATTCTAATTCAAACAACTTGTATCTTAGTCGTGGTGGTATTAATACAGTTGATTGATTGCTTACAGAGGAGAATACCTCGTCTCTGTGCTTATTGTACCTTTGCTTCTCAATATTGGGAAACAATGCTCAAGCTTTGAGTTGGTCTATGGTTTTTCCAAATGACATATCTGGTATTCTAGCTTTTATTTTGTGGGTTATCCTTTCCATGGTACGAAAAAGACTTTCCAGTTGGCTAAACCAATTATTCTTCTGGTATCTACAGAGTGAAAGGAATGCAATGATTTTCAAGGATGTTTTCTCTACTCTCGATAACTTTCTAGATTTGATTTCATTTCAAGCTTTGTATAGTGTAAACATTTATATCCGTTTAGAGATTATAGTGTTTCTTATTTAATTTTCAATGGGAAATCTTTTATGTAAAACCATAAATAAAAACCTTCTAATTGACAACCTAGGAGAAACCATATACCTTGCACTCAAAGAAACGTGATGAGCAGTCATAAATATTATTATTCTGGGCACCAAAATGCTTGATTTGTTAATTTCTTGATTTCATTTCAAGATTTGTTAATTTTGTTATACTTAGCAATTCGTGAACTTAGAGCTCTTAAGTTTTGGTCACCGTTAGACTTAAGAGAATCCACCACTTACTTTTTTTCTTTTTCTTTTTTTTTTTTTCTTTTGGTAAAAGGTCAAGTATTCCTTGAGAAAAAGTAAAAGAATAAGGAATATAAAAAAAAAAAAAAAAAGACCACCCCAAGGAGAGCTCAATGAACGTAAGAAAGGGTTCAGTAAAGCAAAATAAAGTCTAAAAGAAAATTTTAAAAAATTTTCCACACGCTCAAAGAGAAACATGAAATCTAATAAGGGACGAGAACATTCCAACATGTCTTTCAACTCCTCTATTAAAATAGCACAAAGACAAGCAAACCAAAGCCTGCTACCCTTATCCCAAGAAGGTATATCACTTTTTCCTTCATGACTCTAAAGTACCACTAATAGAATACAAGCTAGAAAACTTTTTTTTTTAATAAGAAACAGAGACGTATATTCATCAAAAGAACCACAATAGAGTCCAAACTGGAAAATCCTAACCAAATGATTGCTGTCATTGATTCAGACAAAAGCTAATTTGCAAAACTGTGAAGATAAAAAGAACCATTCAAAAGGTAAATCATGCTAGTGAAAACCCTATAAAATGTGGAGCAACAACTTTTTAGTTTTTGACCATTTCCCAACTGTCTGAACTGCTGATCTCAAAATATTTACTAGTTGAGCAGGAATTAAGGGGGAAGTACATTCGTCTGGAATTAGAACCCTTTAAATAAGATTTGTACTTTTCGGGGTTTCTGTGTTAATATTTTATTTAGTCAATCTTATTTCACATTATAAAATATAAGTGAAATTTTGAAAAGTAAATAAAAGTAGTTTTCAAAACCCTGTTTTGACTTGTTATGTGTTTCTACAATATGACTATAATTTTAAAAATATTTTAAGAAGTGAAGACCTAAAAGGGAAGGTATAAAGCTAAATTTTCAAAAACTAAAAACTAAAAATAAAAATGTTATCAAATAAAGTCTTACTTATCAGGCAACTAGTCTAGGTTTTTTGAGTCAAAAGCATCTGAAACGAGCTAAACCACAGTGACTTAAGAAGCATGACAATATTTCTCACTACATCAGTAGAAACTACAAAATTTGACTACTTACTTTTGAGTCTACAGTTTGTTCTTCGTTAATTGGGTTGCACCTGTTTTAGTCTCTCTATTGCCACTTTTGTTCAATTTCCAGACATGTTACACGCTACTGGCCGGGTAGTTTTCTTTATTGTTCTTAGATTTATCTTGCACCCTTCTTCTTAATCTTTTCATACATCAATGTAAAGTGTTTATGTTTCTAAATAAATCAATCTCCTATATACATGTTTTCATCTTCGCTAATACAGTATTCTATTTGCTGGTGGGAAAACAGAACAAGAACTAACAGCTCAAAACTACCAAATTGTGCTAATTGGTCGTTTCTAACAATAAGTTCAAAATACAGGAGAAGTAACATGAATTGCAATATAAATAATACATTTAGAACTACCCAGAGACACTCCATACTTGATCAAATCCAAAAAGAAAAAGTCAAAACATGATAAATCATTTCTTGGCTAAAATCAGTATGTTTAGTAAACGATTTATACAAAATCAATTGGAAATTTAACATTCTAGATTATATCTCATTAACTATAATCTCAAACCTAATTGCTAGATAAGAAGGGAGGGGGAGGGGAGAAGATAGCCATGAATAATAACAATAGAAAAAAATTAGAAAAAAAAAATACTCCTAGACCAGTTAATCATAATATTTAAGAAATATAAGACAAAGAAGAAGAAAAAGAACATGAATCTTCAATGCACTTTGCAAACAGAAATTTTTGTTAAACAAACATAACGTATAAGGCCCATAACACTTAAAAAAAGTCAAAAGTTAACAGGCATATTGATTGTAATAGGATCAAAATTCCGAAAAAGAAAAAAGAAAAAAGAAACAGTAATAGACTACTTTTGGGAGCATCCAATAGAAACACTTAAAAATGCTTCCAGATGGGAACAAATAACAAAATTCCATCAATAAAACATTGAACCAACCTCTTAATTTCAATCAGATGATCGATTATTAGAATTAGAACAAAACAAAACACCAAAAACGTTAATATACAGAACTAGGAACGAGTAAAGCCAAATCTGAAGCAAAGAGGCTAACCTTGTTGCAGGATCGACCTGCCTCAACAATGAATAGTTGGGAACAACTGCCTCCGAAACTGGGGCCTTCATTGCCCTTTCTTGATCCTCTAGATTCTCGGTTCGAGCCAAAAATGCAACAATATCCAAAGAAGAGAGAATTCCCACAAATCTCTGCTGTTTCATTTCAGCATTCTCAATAATTCCCACAAGAGTTTTCCTCTTCCAAATTGGTATCCCACACTCCATCGACTCTCCGATCACCCTAATCGCCGTTTCAATCGTCTCCGTCTCATAAAACTCCGCCATCTCCGGCTTTCCTACTGTCAGATCCCCAACCACATGATACAGAAACACCGATGCCATGATAACTCTTCACCTCTCTGCAATAAACCCAACCAAAATCAAAAGAAACCAATCTTATGATATCAATATTGAACACATGTCTCCTTAAAAAATCCAAGATCACTATCAGCAGCACATGCAGAATACTATCTTCTAGGGAATCCAAGATTCAAAAAAAAAAAAAAAAACTACACTATTAGCTTCCTAGCGATTTCAGAACCACAAAACGAAAAGAAATGCAAAGATTCTTTACTTCTACGATTTGAGATCCAACAGAACAATTATTGAATTTAAAAAAATAAATTTAAAAACCCAAGTACAATAATCAAGATTACGACAATATTAAATTAAATTCCGATATAGCAACAAAAAAAAAAAGATGAGTTTAAAGGAAAGTACCGAGGTTCGCTTGATTAGCTCTCAAAAATCTCGGGAACTGAACGACAGACAGAGGGAGACAGAGAGAAACCGGAAAACCCGGTGAAAGGGGCAAAAACTATAAAAGGGAATGAAGGAAGATAAGCAAGAGATCGAATCGAGTAATAGGCAATCTATGGAGGCTCAAAAACGAGGAGCAAAGAGAATCCGCCATTGATGATGAAGAAGCAGCAACGAAGGAAGACAGGAAGAAGGTACAGAGTTAATGCCCATGAAAAATCGGTCAATCAGCTCAAACCCACCACCCAACAACACAACAACAAGAGCAAGAAACAGTAACTGGATAGGTCTGTCAATCAACGCAGAAGAATTCAGAGAAGAATCCGATCATTTTCCTCATTATAAAGAGGACAAAGAGGAGGAAGAGAAGAGAAGAAAAATGGCTATTATTGAATTATTGGGCAGAATCAGAGGAGGCAAAAACAGAGTTGGCAATCAATGAGTGATGTGGAAACTTGAACATACGCATCTTTTCGTGTTTTTTGCCATTATTTAATGCCAAATCGGCTTCGGTTTAAGCCACAATGTCACATGAGAGTAAAATCATGAATGATAATGTTCATGTGGAAAGAAATGGCAATTAGGATGGATCCAAAAAAAGAATGATTGTTTTATGAGAAATATATTTTTAGTCCCTTTCAGTTCACACATGGTTCTTTCTTTCTTTCTTTTATTCTGAATGACAAGTAAACCACTTTTTTACCTTATATTTCACAAGTTGTATCAATTATTACCTTCCAAATCTATTACAAGTACACTCTCACTTAGAGCCTGGGGAGGTCCCAAAAGAGGCGAAAAATCGAGTACAATGTAAGATTTATAAAGTTGCTTGGTGTGCTATTAGTTATCACATTTGGAGAGAATGTAATCTTTATGTCCATGGAGGTACCTTGCCTTCCTCCCAAAGTGGTTGGTCAAGTTGTGTGGTCTGAGATATTTCTCTATTATTTTAAGTGACTTGGGGCTTTTATGGAGAGGATTCGAGTAGGTCTTTTCCTTGGGATATTTTTGTTGAGTTGTTTGAGTTTTTTTTTTTACTTTTGTGTGGTTCATAACGTCTTTGTTCTTATGTTATCTCAATAATTCTTTTGGTTGTGTTTTGTTTGTGCCTTGCCCTTATGTTATGAGGTCCCATTCTTTTTATTACAATTCAATACCGTTGCAAAAAGAATTAAAAAAAATGAAAGCAAGTCGTGCTATGGAAATGAGCAAAGTTGCTTTATTTCACATGATAGGTTTTGTCTCTTCTTTTTGGGCATTCATATATTTGAATCCCAAAGAAAAACTTAGCTCATGATGAAAGAAAATTAAAGCAAAACAGTAGATGAAGCAAAAACTATATTAAAAATAAAGATAGATAAAATGAAATACAAACGGAAAGCACTACAACAATTTTGGTGTTACATGTCAGTTTTGCATTGCCATCATATACATATGATGGCGGATTACGAGCCGCCCTTGTATCCAGTGTCATCTTAGGATATGATGACGGTTTACCTTTGATGGCGGTTGTGAATTGCCATCAATTATTCTGCTATCGTATATATTCGATGGCGGTTGTTTAGGATGGCAGTTGTGAACTGTCATCGATCATGAACATTTGATGGCAGTTTGTGTAAGATGGCAGTTAGGAACTGACATTGTACCCATGCTATCATACATAATACGATGACAGTTAGGTACGTTGTCAGTTGCGCACTGCCATAATATGAGTCATGGATGACAATTGAAAACTGACATGGATGCTATGAAAGTTGTTTACTTTAGATGATGTTTAATAGCTGTGATTGTTGTATACTACGATGGCAGGTTAACACTGACATCATATCTGATATATCCTGCAACAAATTATTAGCAAAATGTGGAACCGAAATCCTACATAAACGATTTTTATAATACTAATAATTCTCATCCTCACAAATATTCAACAAAACAAAGACGAATTTCCCAAGAACACAATCTGCCATATCATTTCAATATTGATAATGAATTCGTAATTGAATTTCAATATATGGCTACATAACAAGTTTCAAGCCTACAAAAAATTCATAAGATCTACCAAAATTTCAAAAAAACATCTCCAACAAAGCAAACAGTGCTACACAATATGTTTCAATGGTGGTTCACAACTGCCTTCTTAAGATAGTTTACAATGGCGATTTTTTCTCGGTTTAGAAAACTGCCATCTTAATCCCTGTTTTTTCTCCATTTAGATGGCAGTTGCGAACAGCCATTGTAATCGCTTTTTTAAGAGAGCGTACAATGGCAGTTTTTTCTCGGTTTAGATGGCGGTTTTGGAACCGCCATCTTAACCCCTATTTTTTCTCCATTTAGATGGTGGTTGCGAACCGCCATTGTAATTGTACTTACGAGGACGGTTTTGGCCCGTCATATGTAATAAAAAAATTCGTTTATGCCCAAAAAATTTCGTGAAAATAGGCGCCTTTTTTATAAACTGACATCGTAGAGTCGATCCGTCATCGTTTATAAAATGTCAACTGACATCTAAAGCCAAATTTGTTGTATTGAAGAAATCATAAAAGTCGAGAATAAAAGTCCACAATACTTCTTTATCAATCTACCAAACTCAACTTTTGCCAAGGGGAATTTGATTTTAACACCATAAATTTGTCGATATATCAAGAACCTTTTAGCCAAAATACAGGAAAAAAATAAAAGAAGAAGTAGAAAATAGAAGCTTGAGCATGAGTGTTGAATCCTTGTGTTTGCTAAACTTCTTATAGCCTCCAAAGGCTAGGGTTGTTTTTAGACTTAATGGTAAGGCAAATCATCAAGTATTGAGGCTGAAGTCGCTAGAAAAATCTTTCCATAAATGAAGAAATCCAAGATCCTCATGAATTTACCAAAATCTATACATCTAGACAAAATTGTAATTGCAATTCAATTGCATTTATGCAATTGTCTGTCTCCTTCTACATAAAAACGAGAAAAACACAAGGATAAGTTCCTAATTATTAAAGCCAAACATGAGTGAAACCAATCAATAACTTAGGTTTATGAGCCAAATAAAGTTTAAAAAATGAGACGTATTAGATGCCTTACACAAAATTTAACTTGATTAGTATATAAGATCATAGTATTAAATTTTCATCGATATATCGATATTTCTATTTTTTTATGGGTTTGATATCGATATAAGAGGTGAATTGATATTTTCATTATATCGTAGAAAAAATCTACGTAACACAAAAAATAAGCATCAAAATACCAGTAATATAAATATAATATAAATAATAGACATGTTTACTTATTTAAAAATAATAAAATGTTTATTTACTAATTTAAATTTATTTTTTAAATTTTTTGTTTTTATAATTTTTCTAGAAATATCCATCAAGAGGGTTAAGCATAACTCTATTTGGACTCCTATTCTTGCAACTTTTTTAATTCAAGAAAAATATTACATAAGATAGATGATAAAATGAATCTTCCGTAATAACTCACACAATTTCAACAAAAGTTATGCTTTAATATTGTTATTATTTAAAATGGATAAATTTTATTCTATATATATGTTTTATATTCATAGAAGATTTTTCAAGTCTATCTTGATGATCAAAACTGTTACATTTATTTGCGTTAAAGATAAATAATTACAACAATTATCAAAGATTTAAGTGCAATTGACGAAATTGATAGTTGAAGGTAAAAATTAAACTTATAATGGCAGGTAACTCTTTGATATTTCTGTAAGAATAACCAACGGAAAACTAATAGTTGAACTATGGGGACCAAAAGAGATTATATTGAAAGCAAGGTTGAAAATATTCGTCGATATATTCGTAAATCAAAGTATTTGATATCAATATTAAATATCTATGGATATTTCTAACAATATTTTTTATTAATGCTTGAAAAAAATATAAAAAAATCATCTATTTAGTCCAATATGAACATGAATACTAATAACAATATCTATAATTTAGTTTGGGAGTAAAAACAACTGAATTATTAATATAAATAAATTTTATAAAATTCGTGACTTACATAAATATCCGTCGATATATCAGTAAAAAATGAAATGTCGATATCGATATCGATATTTTAATCCTAGATTGAAAGTAAGTAATTGAAAACTAATGGTGTGGACTTTGAACTAAGGAGTTACTTGTTGGGACCAAAACTACTTGTGAGACTTGGGACAAAAAAGGGATATTTATGAAACTTTAGTCAAGCAAGTAATGGATATTTAATATTTGAACCTAACATCAAAGTATTTCACTTTTCTCACTAGGACCAAATTATTGAAGTGGTCTCTCTCTCTTTTTTCTGAAGCCTATTTTGCATAATTATGGATCAACTTTTCAACAAACTTGTGGACAATAAATTAAACCTCAAGCAAAGATGGAGTAGTCAAGATATTGATCAAGTTCAAATTTATGTTGGATATTTGCTCTAAATTAATGTAGGATTACGTTTGAAACTATTCGTGATCTCTTCTTAGGCATTTAGTTTGATTACTTGACCATTTGATCAATTTAGACTCAAGTTGAAGAATGCATTTAAATGATTTTTCAAGTGCTTAAAAAGTTAAAAAAAAAAAAAAAAAAAAAAAAAACGGTTATTTGAAAGACCACAAACATGTTCAAAGTTTTAATGGCTAGTTGTTATATAACAAGTAGCGCTCTTTGATTTTGGTATAATGATTTGAATTGTAAATCTTAAGGCTCCGTTTGGTAATCATTTGATTTTTTGTTTTTAGTTTTTAAAAATTAAACATATTTCTTCTTAAATTTTTACCATGGTTATCATTTTTCTTTAGTAAAAGAGTTTAATTCTTAGCTAAATTTCAAAAACAAAAATAAATTTTTAAATATTATTTTTTTTAGTTTTTAAAACTTGGTTTGGTTTTTTAAAACATTTGTAAAAAGTAGACAATAAAGCAAGAAAATTAGAGGTAGAATAGATGTTTATAAGTTTAATTTTAAAAATCAAATAGTTATGAAACAAGAACTAAATCATTTCAAATATGTTCAAAGACTTAATAACTAGTTGTTGTGTAACGAGTTACACTCTTTGCCTATGATATAACGATTTGAGTTGTAGATTTCTTGCTTGGTCCTCATGCTAGAGAAAGATGAGTTTAATGGTTGAAGAACCGTACATGACAAGGAACAGTGGGTATTTGCTCAATGATTTGGGGAATTTATGGTAAATGGATGTGTTTACTCTTAGAGAACTAAGGTCATGTTTACTTTTCTGTAAACGTAATCCATCAATGTGATTATGTTTATTGTTGTTTATCTTAGTACTATATCATAATGAAATATAGGACCCACTACTAAATTTGTAATCAACAAACGTAATCGGATTGCGAAGCTAAGAGTGATCGATCCAATAACATTTAAAAATTACGTGGGACCCACTAACTTTTTCCAGATACTTTTGAACGATTTTCCACCTCAAATATCGTTACCATTAGCATCACAGTAGAAGAATTATGAATATGTTATAGTTATCATTACCATTACAGATACTGTTATCAATTGACCCTAAACGATAATGGCAATGATAAGAAGATAATGTGATGTTTGCGAATATAGGGTTCCATCGTTGTTGGGTGTACATTTGTTTAAATTTGAGGATATTTTAGTATATTGCGTTATTCATTTCCATTGCAAGGGTAAAGTAAACAATCTCAATCGTAATCAAATTACATTTGTACAATGCCTAAGTAAATATGATCAAAAGCAATCCAATTACTTTCGTAATTGAAGTCTATTATGATTGACACACCAATAGATTTGTAACTTTGGTGATGCCAAAGAGAGAGTTTGAGAAAGTTGGCCATTAGGCATAGTTCATTGTTTTGTCTCTTTTCTTTTTTTTTTTTCTTCTTCTTCTTCCTGACTTTGTTTTATTTTGAACTTATGGAAATGAATTGTGTTGATACTACTTAGGAGTTTGTAATAGGCTTAAGTGGTTTATTTTATTTGAGATCGACTTTAGTGTAAGTTAGTTTATCTTGAAAAAGTTTTGTTGAATTTGATTAGGTAGTGTTTTAAATATTAAAATTTGCCTAAATAGTATTGAAGTTAAATTGTAAGTGTTTGTTTAAAAATTTAGGGTTCTTTTCAAATATAGAAAAATAAGTCAAACTATTTACAAATATATAAATTTTTTACAGTCTACCAGTGATAGACTGCGATAGAATTCTATCGCTTTCTATCGCTCCAGCGATAGAATTATTTGCTTGAGCGATAGAAAGCGATAGAATTCTATCGCGGTCTTTCACTGATAGACAGTGAAATTTTTCTATATTTATAAATAGTTTGATATCTTTTCTGTTTATAATAATTTTCCAAAAATTTATAGCATTTATGGTTATATCGTTATGCTGCAAATTTTTTCTAAAATATCATATTTTTTAGAATTAGTTGAAAGATAATTTTAGTAATATTTCTTAGTTTAGAACTGAAATATGGAATCGTTACATTGTATAAATATAATATAAACCTATTATTAAAATGTCAATGAGCTTAGGTTAAAGATTGGATTTTCTATCCAAAGTTTAAAATATCAATGTCGATGAAAAATATCAAAGTCTTAATTTTACGAAAATTTCGATGGAAATATCGATTTCGATAGATATTTATAAAAAAGTATAACAACAAAAAAATTAAAAAATAAATTTAAATTAGTAAATAAACATTTATTATTTTCAAATAACTAAACATGTCTATTATATATATTATATTTATATTAGTGACATTTTGGTGCCTATTTTTTGTGTTTTGTAAATTTTTCTATGATATAATGGAAATATCGATTCAACCCTTGTATCGATATCAAACCTATGAAAACATGGAAATAACAATGAAAATATACACATATAAATAGAACTTTAATACAATTCTCTTATCTCTAGAAAAATATTTTGTTTTAGGAAATTTTCATAGATAGAAAACATGTCAAACATTTATAGAAATAAAAAAAACAGTTACAGACATTGATAAACTTCTATCCGCATCTATCCGTGATAGACTTCTATCATTTCTATCACTGATAGATCCTGATAGACTTCTATCCACGTCTATCATAACTATCTAAAAGTTTTACTATTTTGTGTAAATAGTTTTCGTTATATTTTTTATTTTTAAAGATTCTCCAATTATTTTTAAATAATACAAATTAGAAAAGTCAGCCCATTTTATGTAAAAAAAAGAAAAAGGAAAACTCAGCCCATTTCATCAAATTAAAAAATGAAAAAAACAAAAGAAAAAACCCTACAACCCTTTGATCTTCCTTTCACTCTCGCTCTCACGTGCTCCATCTCCTTCTTCTTCACGCCGGCTCCTCCTCCCTTTCAGCAGTATAGTGTCGCCGCCGCCGTCTTCTTCCGCTGCGTCCCTCCGCCTTCCGCCGCTTCTTACGTAATTTTTGCTTTTATCTGTTATCATTCTCAAAGAAGTAGAAAACACATGCAAATGTGCAAAAACCCTAAAAAATTCATGTTCTTTGTCGAATAGCATTGCTCTGAATACTACCTGTGAAAGCAGAAATTCAATCCCGCTTTCGTCTTCCCTTAAACATATCCAACTGTAAAATTTGTTAGTCTTCATTCTCATCTGTTAGAATTTCAACTTTTTTTTTTTCTTCTTTTTCTAAACCTATCGATAGATGCGGATTTCTCTGGTTTAGGGATTGGGTATTTTAGTTGCTATTTAAAAGGGTGTTCTCTTAATGGAAACTTTGAATTTCATCTATGATTTCTGGAATTTGGGTTGACTGGCTTCTTAATACTGACTTATGCCATTGTTTATGTTTTGGGTGTAGGGAAACTAAGACTTAGAGGTCATTATTTGGTTGTACTTGCACATCGGTTTTTTGCTTTCTTATTGATTGCAATGTCGTCCCTAAAGAATGCGGTTCCTAGACGGCCTTACAAGGAGCGAGCTCAGCCGTAAGTGATTAGGCTTTTTCATGTTTTTTTTTTTTTTTTAAAAAAAGAAATTCCAATGTCTGACCTTTTATTGGCGATTCATTAGGCATTCTCGGAAAAAATTTGGGCTTCTTGAGAAGCACAAAGATTATATCGAGCGTGCTAAGGCTTTTCATAAGAAGGAAGATACTTTACGGGTACAGTTTGAAATGCACATACTTCTTCTGTTTTTTAATGCAAAGTGAAGGCAATTTTCTGTTGTTTATTGCATTCTATCGACATTTCCTTGATTTGGTTGTTCTGTATTTTTTGTTGTTTGATTTTCAGAAACTTAAAGAGAAAGCAGCCTTCAAGAATCCAGATGAATTTTACTTTAAGATGATTAGGACGAGAACAGTTGATGGAGTTCATAAACCAGAGTAATCATCTTAGATGATTTCTAGCATCAGATGAATTTCAGCTCTTCTTTTTGTTTCCTTATGTCTCTTAATCTTTATATGTTGTGTAGGAGTCATGTAAATAAGTATACTGCAGAGCAACTCATGCTGATGAAGACCCAAGATGCAGGGTATATACTTCAGAAAATGCAGAGTGAGAAAAGGGTGGGTTCTTTCACTCCTTTATTGACAAGGATTCCTTTGAAGAACTCGTTGATTTATTACTTTAACTAATATATCAAACTTGCACTCTTCTGTACAGAAAATTGAAAAACTGACGGCAACGTTGCATTCACTTGATAATCAACCATCAAATAAGCATCTTTACTATGTCGAAGACAGGTTTGAGCACAATTTGAAACTTTTTCCACTTTTCTAGATGAAGATGCATCAAATAATTCTTGGTCTGTTAACAAATGGGTGGAATCATATAATGACCACCTGTAGTTCCTATTCTTTTGGTTTTAAACAAGAGCATCAGAAATGCAGTAACATCCATAAGATAAACATATACTAAGGCTTTTTTTGCACTAAAGATAAATATATACCAAAGAACATTTGATACTGTTGCCTTATGTCATCTTACAAAAACACATTCAACCTTTTTATTTTCCTTAAATTTTTGGTGAACCTGACTCATTTTCTCCCTGCACATTCTAATGCAGTGAAGTTATTTATGTTAATAAATCATTGTCGATTACGTGCAGGGAGGAAGCCAATGAAATTCTATCTTGTTCTTCTAAAGGATTGGTGGCATCTTCTGAGACAGTTCCTGATAGTATTAAAAGGTAACATTATTACTCGGGATACATGTGAATCTTTTTATTTAGAAGCAGGGCACTTCTACTTGATGCTTAGGAGTTCACATAAATCCTCTTTGATTATAGTTTATTACTTGGGTCAAATGAATTTCAGGGGAAAGCCCCAACTGGAACAAAATGATTTAGCAAACAAATAAACTTTTTCTCACTCCTTCACCTCCATTGAATATTTCCCACTCTTTAATGACATCCCCTGTAGATTGTAAGTAAAAAAATTGAGTTCATTTGTGGAATATCGACAATTGTGTTCCATCCAATGCAGTTATGCTGAATTTACATACGTATAATGAAAAAAGAAAGGTGTGGCTTTTAATAATATGTGAGGTAGTTGCGTTTACATTTGATTTTTTTTAGTAATTGGACATTTGGGATAGATTCATCTGCAATATCATGTGGATACTTTCAAATTGAAATAGTGTGTCTCTGTAGTTTTTACCTTGCATGATGTTGGTGTAGGCCAAAATTCTTGACATTGGGTTTTTACAATGATTGTCAGAGAATATTTACTTGAAACTTCATTTTGGATGCTCGTGTTTATAAGCTTGAGAATATTACCTAGAACTGGAGTGATGAATCGTCAGTAGAAAGAAAAATGTTTTCTCACTTCCAGAGTATCCCATTATGAGTGCTTTACAAATTTACAGGAATATATTTAGTAATGGAGTTTGAACACATGCTTTATTCTTCATTGAAGGTAACGGTTCTGCATGTTGAAGCATAGGTTCCTTATCTGATTATTACCCGATGATTATGATTAAGAGGTTCAATTTCTCACTTAGCAAGTGATGTATATTTTACTTAGCAGAGAGACTTTCATTTGCAATGCTCGAGAGTGTTGCCTGATTTGTGTGGTTTCCTTCTTTTGGTTAGTGATGCTCTTTTTCTGCACACAGGAAAACCATTGCTTCTTACAAAGAATTGGAGGCAAGGAGGAGTAGAGTCAGTGAATTAGAGAAACTTTATATGGATATGACACTGCAACAAGAATTAAGGGTACTTTCTAATGTGTGCTTTTAGCTGTTCAAGTTTGGTGGACGGATAGATTGTGTGTTAAAATGATTATTGAATGTGATATGTGATACATGCTTATAACAGAAAAAGGGTCGCAAACGTAAACTCCGGGAAGATGAACTTGCCAATCCGACTTCAAAACCTGTATATAGATGGCGGGCAGAACGGAAGCGCTAAAAGGTTTAATAATTTTGCTTTCTCTATATAAAGTTTGTTTTTTCTTAAAAAAGAATTGCTATGTTTAGGCAATATCAGATTGCCCAAGTTAGAAGTTTTGTTATTTGATGTTGCTTTGCGATGGTGCATTGCTAGGGAAAGAGATTAAGTAGTGTGTTTGTAATAACTTTTGGAAAAATGTTTTTTAAACTATGTCATTTTTCCTATAAGAGTACCTTTGAAAAATTAATACTTTAAAATGTGTTTAAGAGAGGATTTTAAGAGGTTGATTGACCCTCGGGTGAGGTGCAGTCCCTTGTTAGATAGCATGCTTCTTTGTAGGACCCCGAGGGTAAAATTTTTTGTAATTGCCTGTTATGCCTTATTTTGCTTGGGTTTAGTCCTTTCTTCAAATTATGTATTAAAAGAAAACATACTTGTAACTAATAGATCCAATTGAAAAATTGGTTTGAACATTTTTTTTTGGGAAAAAAAAGTGGTAGATGGTATTCCAAATGGACCTAGGTTGCCATACCATAATTTCTAGTTAGTGGTGTGCTATTATTGCAATTTCTTTTGCTCTGTTAGATTGTCTTCATCATTTGAACATTGTGCACCAGTCTAGTGATTTTTTTTCCTATTTGGGTTCTGTACTTTGATTACAACTCTCAAGAATTGAAAAACCTGAAAAACTATTTTTAATTTCATATTACAGAATGACCACTTCAAATTTCCCAAATTGCTCTTGTATTCTTATTGTGGTTGATTATAGAATTTGCCTCTTTGTTTTCAGTCCCTTGCCCAAGCATATTTTGCAAGATGTAGTTGCAACTTCCAAGGAAACTGGATGAAGCATTGTTTACCATGCAAATCCTTCGAAAAGTTGGCTGAAATCACACAGGGACCTCATTCTGGTTCGTTGTTTCGGTTTGCAAATTTTGTTTTCACAGCTAATTAGTTAAATCATGCTGTGTTTCTTCTGGGATGAAGAATGTCATCAGTTTGTTGTTACTGTTATTTACTGAGGACTATAGCTTTTTTTTTGTTTTGTTTTTTTTTTTTTCCCTTAACAATGTGTGGGATGGAGAAATGGAACTTCTAATTTCGAGATTGATAGTACGATATGTTAGTAGAATTGTGCTCATGTTGTCTATTGAGAAATATAGTGTGATTCAAGTTAAAAGATCTGTCAAGTACTTTGAATAGAGAACGAAAAGAGGCATTAAGGGTGATGAAAAATGCATCGCTATCTCTTTCTTTTACCATACATTTTTTTTAAACGTTCTTTTATCATACATAAATGAAAAAACAATTGACCAAAATTTTTACTCTCAATACTTGTTCAGTTGTGGTCGTCATCCTAGCTGAGATTTCATTGAAGAAACTCTCTTAAAAAACTGGTGATTCAGATGTGCTATTAAAAAAGTTAATGTTTTTGTTTGTGTTTCGATATTGATTTGGTCGAAATGTATGAGATACGTCATTAAGCGTGGGATTCTTTCCACACTACTCTGCCAAACACCAAATTTTACATAAAGTATGGAAGCGCCCCCTCCCCCCCTCCAAAAAAAAAAAAAAAAAACTTAAACTTTTGCTAGTCCTTTATTTCTTTGCTATTTTATTTTCCTTTTTCTTGTCTAGGACAAACCCATAATGTCTTCCTCACCTTTGTTCTAGTTTGCCCCCACAGCTGTCATCTGACTACGGCAAGGTTCACACACTAGGTACCACTCACTTCCCTCACTAATTGTTCTGCAACAAAAAAAAAAAAAAAACACGGGTGTCATGCTCGCTTTTGGTTACTTTGGTCAATTTAGAAAGGTGGGGTGTCATCTTAGTTTTTTTTAGTCTAGCAAGTATGCATATACATATTCCTGCATCGATTTATATAATGGAACTTTCTTTCTAAAGTGTTAAAAAACTATTTTTAGGAGCTCTTGCAGAATTAATTATCCAAAAAAAATAATAAAATTAAATAAAACTAAAATAAATATATGTATGTATAAATAAAAATAATGAAATTAATTATCGTCGAACTTAGTATATCAATGCAGGAATATGTATATGCATGCTTGCTAGGCCTAATAAAAGGCTAGGATGATACTTCACCTTCCAAATTGGCCAAAGTAGCCAAAAGTGAGCATGACACTCGTGCTTTCTTTTATAGCAATATGGTTAATGAGGGAAGTGAGTGGCACCTAATGTGTGAGCCTTGCCCGTAGTCAAATGACCCACATGACACCCGTGGTGGCAAGTTGGAACAAGGGTGAGGATGACACTATGAGTTTGTCCTAGGCAAGAAAAATGAGAATAAAATAGCAAAGGAATAAAGGCCTAGCACAATTTAAGTTTCGGGAGGAAGAGACTTCTATAAAATTTTATTTAATTTTATAAACAAACTTAGTCGCATGAGTTCTGCGTCCCTCTCCTTCCTGGGCGCATGTACAGTCAGTGAACCGCAAGCTGAGCCGACCAAATTGTTGGTCTAAGCGGTTTGGTCGGTTCAAGTTTCCTAAAACACCAGTTCGGTCTTGGTTTGCATATTTCCTTCACAAATTTATCGGTTCGGTTCCCGTTCTACAAAATTGAGTCGAACCGAATCGTTTACACCCCTATAGAATGGGCTGAAGAAGCTGTTTTTAGAAAAAATACTTTCCTTCTTCAAGGGCTAACAACATTAGAAAAGAGATTTATGGCATAACCCAGGGCATCGGGGAGACACTATTTGAGTACTTGGAGAGATACAAGCAGCTCTGTGCACGCTTCCCACACCATTAGATATCGGATCAGCTCTTGATCCAATACTTTTACTCAAGGCTACTCTCTTGTGACTGGAGCACGTTAAGATCATGGTCGTCCCCAACTTAATTCTTGGTTGTCTTGAGTAAGGAAAAAACACACAATCATGCACAAAATATGATTGCTTAATTGCGAGGCTCGTTACTCTCGTTTTAATTGTCTAATAAGATCATGCATGCAATCAACAATATCATCCAAAAACATACAATCAAATGAGGCAATTTAAGAAAGCTTCTTCAAATCTATTTATGCAAAAGTGAGTTCAAAACCCTCCTACCTAAACTTAAGGCCTTCAATTTGTTTTCTCCTGCTTTGGCTCGAAAGATAAGAATTAAACTTTCTAGACTCAAAGTGACAATAACATGCAAAAAGGAAAAACCAACCTCACTTTTTGTTATCATTTTTATTTTTTTAAATTTTTTTTCAAAGCAAATGGAGAGGAAACCTTATCCAGAAAACTGCTTTTGTTTTGGCTTGCCCACACGGGTTATGTGAAAGACATCCAACTATGGGCCAAGTTTCTTTAAAGGTGCATAAGCTACTCATTTCTCGGGAACACTTTTGGCCCAAAATAAATCACTAGTTGCCTGACTGCCTCAGGCTACTCGCATTTCTATGAAAGCGGAGCAAATCTCTCCTTATTCTATCTCTTTTTTTCTCTCTTTTTTTATATCACTTTTTTTCTTGCTTTTGCTTTTTTTTTTTTTCGATAAGTGGGAAAATTAGTTGGTTTATTCCTTGTGCATGCATTACTAGGTTGAAGCTTTGGAGAGTCTAATCCTATCACTATGGTCTTTCGGGGTGACAACAAAAATTATGCTCAATAAAGCATTCTAAGCATGCAAGACCTAGGATAGGTAGACAAAGAACTCCAATTTGCATGAAAAATAGGAAGATTTTTTTAAAAAAGACTAAAAAATCATTCTTATTTTCTTTCTACATTATCTCAAACATGAAAGATCCTAAATGAGTGTATCATCAACGGTCATAATAACGGGTGTAAGCAACAAAGCAAACAAGCAATCAAATCACATAAATCCGAGCTCAGATGCTCAAGGACTGCCAGATATGCATCAACCAACAACAGGCGAAATCCAAACCACCCCCAACTTTCAAAGATACATTGTCCCTAATGTATCAAGATAAAAAGCAATAAGTAGGAGACAAATTAAAGGGGAACAACGAAACTCCCCTGAATTTGGAGAACATTGAAAGAAGGGTTGCTTGCATCAAAAGTCAGCCTAAAAAAGGATGCTATGCAAACAAAATTTTCCCAGTCAAGCTAAAAAGAGAAAAATAAAGAAGCTACACTAAAAACAAAAAATAAAGGAAAGTAATAAATGATTAAACGCCTGGCTACCTCCAAGAAACGCAAATTTTTAAGGTCGGTTGCTCGACCATATTCTGCCTGATCATCCTAGCTCGGAGTTGATCGACTCCTCCTTTCCATCCATCTCTAAAATATTTGTGTCACTATTATCCAGAGGCAAAAGCAATTCACTAGAAGCAAACGGATTAATGGAAGCATTTTCATCCAAAACAAAGAATTTTTTAACAACCCCGTTAAATTCCATAGATAGGGACCTTTTTCCTATATCAATCTTAGCTAAAGCAATTTTCAAGAAAGGTCTACCAATATGATAGAATTTCAGGGGGGTGAGCATGATGATCAAAATTCAGGACATAGAAGTCAGTGGGGAAGACTAAGCCATCTACATTCATAGACACATATTTGACAACTCCTAATGGATTAGTTAAGCTACAGTCTGCCAGTTGAACCACCACAGTAGTACTACACAGATCTAGCAGTCTAAGCTCATAAAATAGAAACGCAGGCATGATATTCACTGAAGCACTTAAGTCAATCAAAGCAACTAACAACTTCTTCTTACCTATTTTGCAAAGAAGCAAAATATACCTAGATCGTCGTGTTTAACTGCGAGGTTACCTGGAATGACCGTGGTTGCTTGTGCAACATGCATTTCTTCCTCCTTCTTAACCCACTACATCGAGCTCTTTTTAGGGGAGCTAGCAGTCACCATTCCAAGGGTTTCAGTTGGTTTTTCTTTTTCTTCATTCCTCTCAAGACTAAGGAATCTTCCAGGAAAAGGAGCAACATGAATGTAAGTATTCAAATCTGACTGATTTAAAGGATCAGTACTAACCTGTTCAAGGCTCCTTGGTGCTTGGGGTTTATGCCCTTTCTCATTAAAACCAAACAATTCATTGAATTCTTTTTTAGTCATAAAATTCACAGATTCAGAGGGGTTAGGGAGATTAGATGGACTTACAGTCGTTACAACACTTACATTCCTCACATGGGACACATGTTGAGTTGGAAGCATACCACTTTGAGTGTCTAGTTTGTTTATTGTGGTAGCCAACTGAGTGATCTGGTTGGCTAAGTGCTGCATACCAGTCCTTGTCTCTTTCTGGAACAAGGCATTCTCCTGCTGGATCTTTTTCGTTTCTTGTTGAAAAGTCCCCACATCTTGCTGGAACTTTAGCATAGATTCAACCATAGACTTCACCACATCCTCCAATGGTGAACTAGGGTTGTTGGATGTACTCGCCTAGTGGTCTCCTGATCTCCCCACGAAAGTTGGGATGGTCTCACCATCCGGAGTTGTAGGTACTACTATATGGATCATGCCTTTCCCCTCCTTGATTTTCAGCTAGTGGACTTCTTCCATAGAAGTCTGAACTTTGTTAAGGAGCATCCGTTTCACCAAATTATTTAAATCAGACATTTGGGAACGTAACTCTGTTACCTCATTTGAGTCGAATGGGATGATTCCATTTGCACGCGTCCCAAAATGTTGTGAATTCTTTGCCATTCTAGAGATCAATTCCCTAGCTTTATAAGGGGTCTTATCAGCAAGGGCACTACTAGCTGCTGCATCTATCGTGCTCCGGTCACGAGAGAGGAGCCCTGAGTAGAAGTATTGGATCAGAAGCTAATTCGATATTTGATGGTGTGGGAAGCGTGCACAGAGTTTCCTGTATCTCTCCCAATACTCAAACAATGTCTCCCCGACGCCCTGGGTTATGGCATAAATCTCTTTTCTGATGCTGTTAGCCCTTGAAGTAAGAAAGTATTTCTCTAGAAACAACTTCTTCAGCCCTTGAAGTAAGAAAGTATTTTTCTAGAAACAGCTTCTTCAGCCCTTGAAGTAAGAAAGTATTTTTTCTAGAATCTCTTTTCTGGGAAGCTTTGTGCCAGAGTTGGGATTGAAGTGGATGCTGCTGAGGAGCGTTGTAAGCTCAAACCTACAATGGAGATGGGCCTAGTTAGAAGACTACAGGGCAATATAGTGGCTCGCAAAGGCAAGTTCACTAAGTCTTCTCCTGCAACTTCACCTTCAGTTGAAACGGTAACTCCATCTGCGAGCTCAGCAAAAGAACTGATTGACATCCCTCCACATTCACCATCAGACTCACATCTCCAAACTTCTCATCCTCCTGATCAGCCTTCTACCAGCACAACACCCCTCCTGTAGCGCCTTCAACCTCTGTTCCTGACCCTCCTACAATAGATGATGTACTCTCTGGCCCTTCACGGCAGCCATCAAATGCTAGCTTGCCTTCAATTCATGCCACAGCTGTTGTTGGCTATATGACAGAACAGCTGGAGCAGTTTATGCAATAGTCCCGAGGTTACTGGAAGTATATTAAAGAAAGGGACTTGGCATTAGGGCAATTTTTCAATGCTGAAGGGCCTGGCCGTTATCTTAACCTCCCTAACTTCCCAAATCATATTCTTCACGATCCGATGGACAAAAAACAGGACCCAGAAGTTGATAATGATACTTCTTCTCAGTAGGGGAGTATCATGTTCCTTCTCCTGTTTCTTTACTTTGAAAAAAATCTTTTAACTCAGACTTTGTTTTCTTTCTTTTTACTGCTCTAGTTTGTTTGTTTTATTTTCAGCACATTTTAGTTTGATTTTTTTGTTGTTTTTGAACTGCTGGATTATAAATTCTTGTGATAAGTGGATATTTAATATGGTTGTTGTACTTGATGTTTGGTTTGTGGGGCAACGTAACTCTTGATGATGATAATTAGGGAATGTTTCTTTTTAGAATATCTTGCCGTCAACTCCACAGGAATACAAAACCAAGAGTTTTATTTTTGTCTAGCTGTGCAAAACCTCTGTAGACTAGTCTCCTGCATGACCTCTCGTATAGCACACTAGGAGAGCTTAACCTTACGTGTCACATCCAAGCCAAAAACTCACCATCTTGTTTTGTCCCTTATTGTAGTTTCCCTCTTTTAAGCAATGAGGACATTGCGTATTCTAAGTTTGGGGGGAGGGGGAGGGGGAGGGGGAGGGGGAAGGGGTGGAAAGTATATGTTGATACAGTGTGAGTAGTACTTATGTGATGTATAAACATTGTATGTATGTGATGTGTTAGGCTAGAAAAAAAAGTTTGCAAATCAGAAAAACAGAAAGAAGAAAATATATAGCCAGGATCACACTCCTCCTTCCTAAATTAGCCAAAGTAGCCAGGAGCGAGCATGACACCCCTGTTTTCTTTTGTAGCAAAACGGTTGGTAAGGGAAGTGAGTGAAGCCTAGAGTGTGAGCTTTGCTCGTAGTTAGATGACTCGCATGACACCCGTGTGGGCAAGCTGGAATGAAGGTAAGGATGACATGATGGGTTTATCCTAGGCTAGAAAAAGAATAGCATGAGAAAAGGCCTAGCAAAGCTATAAGTTTGGGGGTGTAGAAATTTTGTACTCTATAAAGAAACTAGTGATTGGCAAGGTTGTGACATGTTTTGGGTTTTACTAGGCTCGATGACTAGAACTAGATTAGTTGGGCATTTTGGGTAGATGGTTAAAAGAAGTTGAGCCTTCAGCAATATGAAACTCTTGTGCAGATCCTAGAAAAGTTTGTAGCTATGCAAGGTATTTTTATTAGGAAAGCCTTTCTGAAAGTTGTATTCCCTGCATTCATCAATCTGAATATGCATGTTTTGAATTGTGGTGAACTGATTTATGATTGTTTTCTTGCGGACAAGAAAAGATTCAAGTTTGGGGGTGTGATTCATGCTACGAAATGTATGAAATTAGGCATTTATTTTAGTATTTTTAATGTGAAAAATGAACTCTTACATGACTTTTATCCCAAATTTGGTCTTAATATGTTTAAATGAGCTTAATGAGGACTAATTATGTGTAAAAGATGATTTTTGCGGATTTAGTGTAGGTCTGGTACGTTTTTTACAGGTTTCTAGCTAATTCTCATATGATGCGCTCACAGCAGCAAGTGATGTACCAGCACTGTTGAGCCCTAATTTTCCAGATTAGATTCTGCCTAGATCAGTTGCGATTTTCTTGGCTAAAAATCCTTGATTTTGTTTGATGAATCTTCAGAACGCAAATCTTGGCCCTCCTTAACAGATTTGGGGCCTATAAAAGGCGAGGAAGCCCTACGTCTTAAAGGACGAACTCACCACCACCGCAATCACCACTTCTTCTCTATTTTACTGTCAAATTTTCAGCACCTTGGGTTTCTTCTCTAAGTTCAAGTCAGTAGTCTTAAGAATGAAAGTTCCTCTAAGGCATAGCGGCTCTAGGATTTCTCTTCCACAGAAGTGTGTGTTGAGGCAAGATTCTTCCTTGAGAGAGGGGAATCGTCGTAGGGAAAGACTTGTTACTTGAGGGTTTTACCAAGTTTTCCTGAGTTGTATTTATTTTCTAGCATCATTATTTTCTTTTTATTTTTCATTTTAATTTCTACCAATCAAACGTTATATTGTAGCTATGGTTTATGATTTAATAAAAATGATTATTTTATCAAATGTCATGAGCTAAGTATTTTTAGGGGCTTGACAATGTGAAAGTCTTAGGGTTGTTATGGCTTAGGTTATGTAATGCTCACACCACTTTGTGTAATCACATTCTCTTTGTTGATTAAAAACATAAAATCGGTAAGTTAAACTGGCCATTTGATTTAACAATCTAGCGGAACTCTAATGCTGAGAAGGTTAGGGTGTAAGCGGATATCACAAAGGGATATGAGACTAAGATCCTAGACATAGGATGGTCATGTTACCTTAGAAATAAGGGACACCATAAGATAAAGAAATTGAATTTGATTTAATCTAAGATCCAGCTGACCATGGAAACATTAGACATTAGCTGCTTAGAACTCCTAAAGGAACTTGACACAAGATCGAATAGGTGTAGTTTCATGTCCATGTGTAAAACATTGTTTGGTGTGATGCGGTCAGATCACTTAAGGCATAACACCCTAATGGTCGTAGCATCGTTGCCCCTGTTTGATTCTCATTGTTAATTGTTTTTAAGTTTTTTTTTCACCAAAAATTCTAAATTTTTTCTTTGGTTATCCTGGTTACATTGGTCCATAGTCATAATAAACTTAAACTCAATCTAGTCCTGTGGGATTCGACACTTGGAATACTCCAAGTTATTACTTCATCGATCGTGTATGCTTGCACGCAGACCTTGCCCACTATATTTCCTATTATTTTTATCATTCATATACGCCCAGTCGATCACTGTGTCATGTCAGGCTCAAATAACTGCCTCAACGTGCGCTCAAGGCCCTTCCATATCTACCTCTGGATGTAAGTCCTCTAACTCTTTCTCTCTTTTTGACTGATTGCGCTGATGAATTTGATCGGTTTCTTGCTCATTTGTTCTTTATCTCCTCCTTTCTTGTCGAAGTTGTCACTCTTCCCGGTCTGTATCTACAAAAATTTGAAGTCTAGGACTTCCAGAAGAACAAGTCATACACGTCAAGGAATGCACACACACTAAATCGAATTCAAGAATTGGCTAAAATAGTTGCTAAGATTTTTCACCGACAACGTTAAATTGTTAGGAGGCTGCAAGACCCCAAACAAATGAATTGTGTAAATCGCTCTCAAGAGCTTGCAGGCTAGTGAGAACAGGTCGTCTCCACAGGGAATTTTGAGATGTTAAAGTTTATTGATGAATTTGAATGGTCACACGAGAGTGTTAATTTGTTTGCAATTGAATTTAAATAGCATGAATGTAACAATGTAATTAAAAGAGCTGTTTCGATTTGATTAAAAGCCTAGCTTAGGGATTTCAGAATTCATTCATTTGCTTGGTTGCTCATCAAACTCAAAAGATTGTTTGCATGCTCAATTCTACTCTTGGCTCATTTGCTTGACTTAAGATCAAAACTTTGCCTATGGATGCCCTAATCAATTTCTTAATTAGTCTAGATGTTTAATAAACCGGTTCCAAAAGAGCCCTAATCAATTAAAACACTGCATTAAGCCTAGCTGATCTAGCCAAATTCATTAGCAATCGGAAAAAGTCCTAAATACTACAATTGATTCTTGAACAATTAGTCATGCAATGTAGCAAAAATGATTGTCTTAAACATCCTATAATTTACATACAAGTTTGCCCTAATTTATGTCCTATTGAGATTTACACACAAAGACACGTTCCTCTCTAGCAAAGCAAAGAGAAGACAATGGGTGATCAAGCCATAATAATTTCCAAGCATAGAAATCGAAATATATAAAAATTCTATAGAAAAACAGTAGCAAACCATGAGTTACAAGTTCCCACAACCAAGTCAAACGAATTTCATCCTAACCCTAAGCTAGAAAAACTTACTTTAGCCACACATATCGTGCCAAGATGAAGTCCAAATCGAGTATGGAATGACCTAAACTGGAGAATTTATATATAAAGATTGTCGGCGCGATAAGGCGCTTGCTCGCGTGCGCACAGTGAGTCGTCCGTCAAAGTTCGAAGCGCCTAGGCACTTCACAGATAGCAGATCTCGGGTGTTAGCACCTAGGCGCTAGGCTGAGGGCCTTTTTGGTCCTTTTTGTCCTATTTCTTCATAGTTGATGCTCTAGAGCTTTGTTTTGGTCCGTTTTTGTTCCGTTTAAGCTCCAATTGATAATTCTACCCCTTAGTTGCTCAAAACCTATAAAATTAAGAAACAAACGTATAAAATCTAGGAACACGCGAGAGTTAAGCTAGGGAAAATAGCACTTTTATGGCCCTATCATTGCACTTTATATCACCTTGTTTTATGCATTCTCTTTGTTGATTTTAAAGATAAAATTAATAAGTTAAACTGGTCATTTAATTTAACAACCTAGTGGAGCTCTAATGCTAAGAAGGTTAGGGTATAAACATATGTCACAAAGGGATATGAGACTACAAGCCTAGAAATATAACTGTCACGTCAGCTTAGAAATAAAGGGCACCATAGGATAAAGAAACTGAACTTGAATTAATCTAACATCCAGCTAACCATGAAAACATTAGGCATTAGCTGCTTATACCTCCTAAAGGAACTTGACACAAGACCAAATAGGAGTCGTTATCTGTTCATGCCTAACTCACTGCTCTGGTATGATGTAGCTGCATCACTTAAGGCATAGCACCTGAAGGTTGAATCATTGTTTGCCTCTGTTTATTCATCATTTCTTATTGTTTTCAATTTACGCTCTTACCTACCTCACCATAAACATTTTGGTTACTTCGGTTTCATTGAGCTATAGTCATAATCAATTTAAAAGTCAACTTAGTCTTGTAGGATTTGATACTTGGAATACTCCAAGATTATTACTTTATTGATAGTGTGCTTGCACTTAGACCTCATCTACCTATAGTTATTTTACCACACGTACATTTGGTCGATCATTAGCTTCTTACTTTATTACTTTGCTAATTTACAATATAATATTTATATATGGTAACACTCTCTTTCAAACTCAAGATGGTAGAGTAGAGACCAACTTGAGTTTGTAAATCAATCGAATAAAACTTTTGGGTGACAACATTTTGGTGAAGATATTAGTGGGTTGCTCTGTAGTGGAGATAAATTGTAAGAAGACGGTGTTGCTCAGAAGATGATGACAGGCAAAGTAGCAATCATTTTCAATGTGTTTAACAATGTTCATGGAAGACATCGTTATGAGCAATCTAGATAGCATTAGGATTGTCACAGTGAAGTTGAGTAGCAAACTGTTGAGGAGCACCTATATCAGCAAGAAGCTAATAAAGCCATAGTAACTCAGAAGTAGCATCAACAAGTTCACAATATTCAGATTCTGTGTTGGAATGAGAAACAGCAGTTTGTTTCTTGCTTCTTTAAGAATGAGGGAATTACTTAAGTAAAAGCACTAACTGTGGTAGAACACTGATCGGTGGGATCACTAGCCTAATCAACATAAAAATGATCGAATAACACTAAGGACGACTGAGAAGAAAACTGAAGACCATGACTAAAAGTGCACTTAACATAGCGTAGAAAGCGGAGAACAGTTGTAAAATATATAGACCAAGGAGCAGCCATAAACTAGGGGTCAAGGATTAAAATATCAACATTTCAATTTTATGGATATATCGACAAAATATCAATATCGATAGATATTTCTGTAAATTATGAATTTTATCAAATATATTTAGATTAATAATAATTAAATTGTTTTTATTCCCAAACTAAGTTATGGATATTGTTATTAGTATTTTTGTTCATATTGGACTAAATACATGACATTTTGATAAATAATCGAGAATAATAAATACTCCGTATTTGTGAAAATAGAGTGTTAGATGAGATATTAACAATATTTTGCCTATGCAGACACTATATTTAGGAGAATCGATTAAGTCACAAACTTTATAAATGAAAGTATGATATATGAAAACATAGGTCACTACCCTGTGTTACTATATGCAAACTAAATCTTCATAACTCCTTAAATATGAATTATACTTGTAGCAAAAATACAAATACTTAGTCATTAACCGTTGAAAACATTATCATCCTAAACCTAAATGGTTTACTACTTTAGTATCGTTAAATACACTTATTAGAAGAACTAGAGCCACCAATTTCAGCACGATCAACCTCAACACACATAATATTGTATAGGTAATATAATGTGTTAAAAAACATGAAAACATTAAGCAGTGACTTATATGGATTTTAAAAAAATGTTTCAATTTAGTGAATGAAAATACCTTGTATTTGCAACCAATGGTCATGACATTGACTGGGTGGCACTAGAGTCGGCAGAAGCAGAGAGACACAACTAAATTCACTAGCATGTCACGTTTATTCTTGAAGAAATTTACTTGGATAAGAGAACCACCAGAGAATGAAAAAGGACTAGGAGCAGAATCAAAGGAATGAAATGAATCCACCTCTCGGCGAATCTATAGCGCATATTGTGATATGACATCCTTGTGCTGAAACGAAGATCGCAATTTGGAAGAAGACTAGAGTTGGAATTGTCCATTGATGATCTTCTTGATGGAAAGTATCTTCCTTAAAGATTCAAAACAATTACTTTAATCCATTAGAAGGATAAAATATAGGAACTCGCATAATGTTTCTGGCAAAACTCGACATCGGCAGACTAATAAGCTAAGAAATTAGATTTTTTTCCAACTAATTAAAGATGAGGACAAGTCGAAGTAATAATGTTAAGATAATAGATTCAAAAGTAGATTTGAAAAAGAGAAAGATATGATATTCTTAAAAAGTAAATCTAAATGAAACATATGAAATTTTAAAACAATTAGATAATAAAAATTTAAATATATAAATATTTAAAATTGTCTTAACCCTTAAAATTTAGGGAAATTTTCACATATAGAAAAAATGGCAAACTATTTATAGAAAATTGTAAAAAAAATACTGGTAGACATTGATAAACTTCTATCAGCATCTATCAGTGATAGACTTTTATCATTTCTATCGCTGATAGACCCTGGTAGAATTCTATCAGTCTCTATCACAACTATCTAAAAAAATTTCTATTTTGTGTAAATAGTTTTCCTTATTTTTCTATTTTTTAAAAATTCCCTAAAATCTACATTAGGGCATTTTTGAAATACCAAAAACTTCATCACGTGAGGAATGAGAAGTTTGCCATAATTCTTATTTTTTTCACTTTTTGCTATTCTTCAATTTCAAACCCCAAATTTTGTTACTCCTCAAATTTTTCAATATTTTATCTTCTCTATGTACATTTAGGTAATGAGGAGCATACTTAATTTTATTACTATTTTTTGGAACAGTTGCAAATATAGCAGTCAGGCCCAAATTATTAGCAAATATAGCACAATGCAAAAGAATTTGTAAGTATAGAAAAATTTAGATCCAACTCTCAGAATCTATCAGTGATGGATCATATCGCTAAGAGGAGTCTATTAGTAATAGACATAAGAGTTTATCAATGATAGAGTCTATCACTGATAGATTTTGCTATATTTGCAATTCTTTAAAATATTGTTATACACTTAATTATTAACCTTAAAAGTGCTACTTAGTGCAATTACCCTATTTTTTTTATTAAAAAAAAACAAGTGCATTTCTATCACTTCAGTCGGTTTGAGCCTCTTTGGGCTCACCGGCCGCCCGACTGGTTGGTTTGGTGATTGACCAAACCGATCACCAACTGCTAATATGAATAAACTGGTCTCTCGCCGTTGGTTCGATCGATTTCAGTCATTCCCTACCATAAACTAACTAACAATATGAATTGCGTATGCAGTGTTTGGGCAAGTTACATTGAGGTAAATAAGGTTGCCAACTAGTTGTCGATACAACGTAGCATCTTTGAGAGGAACACCATCGAAAGGAGTCAAGCGAACATTCAGATCTAGTGATGTCAATGATGTGGGAGATTCAGTAATACCAGATCGAGTCAGAAAATCATAAGCATATTTTGCTTGAGATAAATAATACCCATCAAAGTAGGATGGGACCTCAAGGGCAAGGTAGTAACTGAGTGCTCCTAAATCTTTTCATCTCAAAGTGTTTTCTCAAGTAGCTTTGCAAGTCGGATATAACATGAGGATCATCACTTGTAATTATCATATCATTAACATAAAAGAGTAGAATAATACCTTGAGAAGTCTGACAAGTGAAAAGAGTTATATCGTGGGGACTAGAAGTAAACCCAAGCTGGGCGATGGTCGAACTAAATGTGGCAAACAAGGCTCGAAGAGCTTGTTTTAGATTGTATAATGCTCGACAACATACTTTCTGAGGTAGAGAAGAGGTATCAGGTGGTGGTTTCATATACATCTCTTTAGATAAAATGTCACTAAGAAATGCATTTTTAACGTCCATCTGAAGAAGTGGTCATTGTTTTGTAGCTGCAACAGCCAAAAGACTACAAATAGATGTCATTCGAGTGACTGGAGAAAATGTCTCCTCATAATCAATGTCATGTTTTTTAGAATATCCTTTTGCAATAAGACAAGTCTTATATCGTTCAATAGATTCATCATAATAAGTTTTGATCTTATAAATCCAATTACTGCTGGGTAGTTTGCTAGAAGGTAGATCAACGTAGTCCTAGGTATAAGTCTTTTTTAAAGCCTATAGTTTCTCATTCATTGTTTGCTGCCAAAGAGGGTTAATACTAACTTCATGATAAAATGAGTCAAACTATTTACAAATATAGAAAAATTTTACTGTCTTGACTTCTATCACTCAAGTGATAGAATTCTATCGCAGCCTATCGCTGATAGACAGTGAAATTTTTCTATATTTGTAATAGTTTGATATTTTTTTTGTTTATAATAATTTCCCTAAAATTTTATTATTAACTATTAATATTCTAATTAATTTATACTTATTTAATTAAATTCAAAATAAGTGTTTAATTAATGTTAATGTAAAAAAAAATTGATTTTTTATTTTTTATTTTTAAGTGACTAAAAGATTAATTAGTATAATAATATATTAAAGGGTAATTGTAATGAGTAGCAATTTTAGGGATAATAACCAAGTGTATAGCAACATTTTTAAAAATAATTGCAAATATAATAAAGTCTATCAATGATAGACCACCTAGACCATAAAAGTTTATCAGCGATAGAAGTCTATCATTGATATACTTTGGTATATTTGCAATTTTTTAAAAATGTTGCTATATATGCTAATACTTTGAATCTGATTGCTATATTTGCAACTGTCTCTAAATTCAATAATGCTAAATTTAATTTGTGACTAAAATACTTGTTCTTTTATATATAATTAAGTAATTATTTAATTTTGTTTTCCATATACCAAATTTGTAAATTAAACATATGTATTTAACTTCCAGACATTAATTATCCTGTCTATCCAAACACAAACTTTAATTATCTTAGACATTTGAAACCTAGACATTTAAATCTGAGATATTTAATATTCATACTCATGAAAACAATATCTGCCATCTAAATGGGCTATAAGTGTATGGGCTCTGATACCAAAATTTTCAGTATATTATTCAATATTCAATTTGTATCACATAGTATGAAAGGAGTAAATTAGCCTAAATTAGGGAGTACAATATGCTAATTTACAAAGTAATATTTAGGGCAAATTGCAAAATCAAGTATGTTGGTAGTTGCAAATACAACTCAAACTTTCAATTGTAAAAATTGGGCATGTGTTAAAATTGGACTCTCAAGCTAATAATAATTATAGAAATTGGACTTGTAAATGATAAAAATTGAACCATCAAACTTATACAATTATTACAATTTATACAATTACATAAGTTTAAGAGTCTATTATAAATTTGAGGGCTCAAATTTCGAAATTGAAAGTTTAAGAATATAACTGTAACCACCAACATACTTTAGAGCATGTTTGGAAGTGATTTTAAAATGACTAAAATAATTTTTGTCATTTTCAAAATCATCGTGAAATATATTTTTAATCCTTTAAAACTAATTTTGATGATTGAAAATTACATTTAAAAGTGTAAAATTGAAAATTAAATTGATTTTGAATGATTAGAGTGTGTTTTTAAGTGATTTTATAAATGACAAAAGTGATTCTAATGATTTTAAAATCATTCACAAACATGCCCTTACTTGGACGGTAAAAATGTCAATTACATATAAGTTTTTAGAAAATAAGTAATTCGTAGAAAAGTTTTTGGTATTTGGGTCATTTTGGACAATTTTACACAATTATCCCCACCTCCATTTCAAATTCTCTCAAAAGCTGATTTTTGAATTCATCAAATTGTTGGCTCGAATCAACGGTATCATGACAAAGAAACTTTGGGAATGTCGAAGGAAAAAGCCATTATCACTCTCTTGCAAGGCTGCAACAACCTCAACAGGCTTCGGAAAATCCACGCACATGTTATTGTAAGCGGCCTCCGCCATCATGTCGCCATTGGCAACAAGCTTTTGAACTTCTGTGCCATCTCTGTTTCAGGTTCCCTTGCTTATGCCCAGCTTCTCTTCCATCAAATAGAGTGCCCACAAACTGAAGCCTGGAACTCCATCATCAGAGGCTTTGCCCAGAGCTCAACTCCCATTGACGCCATTGTTTTCTACAATCGAATGGTTTGGGCCTCTTTCTCTTCCCCTGACACTTTCACTTTCTCATTTGTGCTCAAAGCCTGTGAAAGAATCAAGGCTGAGCGTAAGTGTAAAGAAGTTCATGGCTCTGTAATCCGTTGCGGTTATGATGGGGATGTGATTGTCTGCACCAATCTTGTCAAATGCTATTCGGTGATGGGGTCCGTTTGTCTTGCCCAACAGGTGTTTGACGAAATGCCTGCAAGAGACTTGGTGGCTTGGAATGCTATGATTTCCTGCTTTTCTCAACAGGGTTTGCACCTGGAGGCACTGGAGACATACAATCAGATGAGAAGTGAAAATGTGGATGTAGATGGTTTTACACTTGTTGGGTTGATTTCGTCTTGTGCCCATCTTGGAGCTTTGAATATTGGGGTTCAGATGCATAGATTTGCTCGTGAAAAGGGTCTTGTTCAGAGTCTTTATGTTGGAAATGCGTTGATAGATATGTATGCTAAATGTGGTAGTTTAGATCAAGCCATTCTTATCTTTGATAGAATGCAGAGGAAGGACATTTTCACTTGGAACTCCATGATTGTTGGATATGGAGTGCATGGTCGAGGTAGTGAAGCTATATATTGCTTTCAACGGATGTTAGAAGCAAGAATGCAACCAAACTCTATCACATTTTTGGGTTTACTTTGTGGATGTAGTCATCAAGGCTTGGTTCAAGAAGGTGTTAAATACTTCGATTTGATGAGCTCCAAGTTTAGGCTAAGCCCTGAGGTTAAACACTATGGATGCCTTGTGGATCTGTATGGTCGAGCTGGGAAGCTTGAGAAGGCACTTGAAATTGTATCAAATTCATCACAGAATGATCCAGTTTTGTGGCGAATCTTACTCGGCTCTTGCAAGATTCACAAAAATGTGACAATAGGAGAAATTGCCATGAACAGTCTGTGTGAGCTTGGAGCTACAAATGCAGGGGATTGTATATTACTGGCTACAATCTATGCGGGAGAAAAAGATACAGCTGGTGTTTCAAGAATGAGAAAAATGATCAAGAGCCAAGGAATAAAAACTACCCCAGGTTGGAGTTGGATTGAAATTGAGGAACAAGTTCATAAATTTGTGGTTGATGATAAGTCCCATCGTTATTCCATTGAAGTTTATGAGAAGTTGAGGGAAGTTATTCATCAAGCTTCCTTGTTTGGATATGTAGGAGATGAATCTGTTTCTTCACTGGATGTGCTTTCCACCACAGAGACTTTAAAGACTTCCTGTACGTATCATAGTGAGAAACTTGCAATTGCATTTGGATTGGCAAGAACTGCAGATGGGACTCAGATACGCATTGTTAAAAACCTTAGAGTTTGTAGAGATTGTCATTCATTCATAAAAGCTGTTTCTGTGGCATTCAACCGAGAAATAATTGTTAGAGATCGGGTTCGATTCCACCATTTCAAGGGTGGTCAATGTTCCTGCAATGACTACTGGTGAAAAGTGAAAAATGTACTTTCAATTTTGCCTGTTTCAAGTCTACAGAGCCTCCTCAAGTTGTAACGGAGTTTTGGCTCTTTCCATACCTCTTTGATTAGCATAGTAGAGTTGTTCCTTACAGTCATGCAAGGAGAAAAAAAGCTGAGTTTCAAGTTATTATGCTTTGTTTTGATGTAACTTCTAACCTACTCCGCACGACAAATTTATGTAATTAGTTAGACATTCTTTGAAAAGTATACAGGCTTCGGAATAACCATGCAGGCCGTTGCAAACACAAACTAAGCTTAAGAAGGATAGTTTACTGCTTGAAGTAAAACTTCTGAGCTTCCACGGTATGTTAGGAAATTGAGTTTCCCTATATTTTAAATAGTATGATACTGTACCCTCTTGGTATTGTTTGCTCACCACGGATCATATTGTTCCCTTTTGGTATTGTTAAAGGCTTTTGAACATAGCCTTTCCTAACCTGAGTAAAAGATCGAGATAAATTATTATAAACATTATGTCTTTTTTATTACAGTGATGATAAATTCACACCCTTTTTTTGCATGTTTTACAAACTTATGAGAGGATGCCTATGCAGACGTTGAGGACACATGTGCTAACATCTGCTTCTGACTAAAGAGGGTTTAGATGATTCTGGCACGTTTTTTGACATGGGTTTTTGTTCCCTAACAAACTCAACCATTATTTATTGTTAGACAATATATTTTTGATTCCTCAAATTAAGAGGAACTTGTTTCAGTTTCCTGCTTAATAGAACAATTTCATTCCATTAGTTTCATTCATAATAAATGTGTTATTTCAAAGAATGAATGTTAAGGCAAGAGGAAGGTATGAATATTAACGCAAGAGGAGTGCATGAATATTTTATCTCTTTCATAGATGATCATTCTAGATATGAGTGTCTTTACTTAATGCACCATAAGTCTAAAGCTCTTTGAAAGTTTAAAGAGTAAAAAGACTGAAGTTGAGAACTTATTAGTTAAAACTATTAAAACACTATGAGCAGATCGTGGTGGAGGGTATACGGATTTGAGATTCCATGATAGAAAATGGAATCACATCACAACTCTCAGCACCTGAGACACCTCAACGATATATCAATGTTATATTTTAAATATTTTGAATGAGTGTTGACATATACTATTGATATAGTAATGAAATACCTCAAATGCAATTTAAATGAGTGATAGCATCTACAAAAAGTTATCTTGCTTAGCTTAAATCGGGCTCGATCTAATGTCCAACGCTTTTATTTAAGGGGTCTTTTCACAAATAGAAAAAAAAACAAAAGTAATTACACATATAGAAAAAAAAAAAAAAAAAAAAAGTGGAAAATACAAAAGCATGGGGTGCACTTTTTTCTATATGTGTAATTACTTTTGTTTTTTTTTCTATACACAACAATTTTCCTTTATTTAATGATTTTGTAGGTTTCGAGCGTTTAGAAGGTAGATCAAACGTTTGTGCAAAAATCAAGCTAAAATCGAGCATTTGAAGCCCTGACAGAGAAACCAAAATCAAATTGAAGGAGAAATTACCAAAATACCCTTAGGACTAGTGTTACAACTCTAGAGATCGACACTACACAATGCTATTAGACAAAAGCATAACATTGCAATGCTCTCGAGTATAGAGTATAGGGTAATGTCATTCAACGCTGCAGAGCACTGGGACTTTTTGGCATAGTGTTGCAACGCTACTTTAGCATCGTGTTATCTCCCAGATAGTGCTCAAAGAAATATGGATTAATTTGATTAAAAATACAAGTTTTCTCCCTAAAAACCCAAGTGCAAACTTTCGAAGAGTATTTTTTGGTAAGGGCCAAGGTTGAACACAAGAATTTTTATATTTCACTCGGTTTCAGTAGATTTGAAAACAACAATATTCACATATGGTTTGAAGGAATTGAATCATCAACGGAAGCGATTGATCGCTTTATGCCAATGAATTTCATTTTGGAAAAACTCAAAAACAGAGAAATAGAACAGAGAACTAGGATAAACATTAATTATATACAACATGCTTTTTAGAGAAGAAATCAACAAACCTTTCGAAGACTGTCTCCTACAGAATCACAAACACTTCATTCCACGAACTTTGCCTTAAAACTTATATGCCCTTCCAAGATCACGAACAAAACAACAAGACACCACACAGAGACTTCCTTGTTATTCTCAGGATAAAAATCAAAGAGATGTGGACTCTTTAATTTGGTAGGGAAAGTAATTGAGAGACCGCTTTTTAGGAGGAAGATAAGGAATGCAGAGAGCTTTCTTTCCTTTTGTTCGGTGTATTGTGATCAGTTTCCAAAACTCAACTTCCCCTTCCTTATGTCGTGAGTGAGAGAGGAGAAATTATTTTCTATAACTCCCCATTATCGCATTGAATAACTCCCAAATATTATTAATTCAATTTTGTTAAATCTAATTTAACATAATTAAATTAATAATATTAATTTAATTAACATATATATTAAATCATATTTAATATATAATTAAATATAATTAATTAATTAATTAATTAAATATCACATATTTAATTTAATTTGAATCATATTCAAAAAATATTCTCTCACATAACTTATAGTTTTAATATGAATCTTATTCATGTTAATCTTAACTTATAGTCTTATATAAAACTCATTCATATAATTAATATTTGAACCTTATTCAAATATTTATCTCTCTTATAAAGTATAATTTTGAATCTTATTCAAAATAAAGTTTAACTTTATATTATAGGGGAATTTTTAAAAATAGAAAAATAAGGAAATTTACACAAAATAGCAAATTTTTTAAATAGTTATGATAGATGCTGATAAAAGTCTATCAGGGTCTATCAGTGATAAAAATGATAGAAGTCTATCACCTATTTATTAGTATTTTTTTGTTATTTTCTGTAAATATTTTGACATTTTTTCTATCTATGAAAATTTTCCTATATTATAATATCTATATACAGTATATTAATTGTATCTTATACGATTAATTCCCTTATTTAATTTCAAAAATTCAAATTAATTAAAAAATTAATTGATTCTTATTTAACATTTAATGAGCTAGCTAGGGGATCTTATAGACCTACAAATTAGAAACTCCAATGATATGAGATTAATTAATTAAACTCTTCAATTAATTTAAGGGAAATTTTCACAAATGGAAAAAATGTCAAACTATTTACAGAAAATAACAAAGAAAACACTATAGACATTGATAGACTTTTATCAGCATCTAGCAGTGATACGCTCCTATCATTTCTATCACTAATAGACCCTGATAGACTTCTATCAGCGTCTATCACAACTATCTAAAAATTTTGTTATTTTGTGTAAATAGTTTCCCTTATTTTTCTATTTTAAAAATTCTCCTTAATTTAATCAATATTCATTAACTGTCGGTCACTTCACTAAAGACCCACAGTTGCACTTTTCGCACTATAGATATATTTTCATGTCCATGGATATAACCAATCAATAGTAAGTCGACCCTTCACAATTGCCCATAACTACAACTGGGTCAAATTATCGTTTTACTCTTGTAGTTACTTCTAACTTCTTAAGTACCACTGATCTCTCTAATGAACAAACAGTTCATAGTCTAATTATAAACTAACCCTTCTTAGGCCAGTGAGAGGGTGATACCTCATTGTTCAAGACCCGAAATCAGCCCTTAAGAGAGCAATTTATCTACTTACTCTAAAGACGGGAATGAGTGAATTTCATCTTATGAAGATATGTTTCCAGCTCCCTACTCAGACAAATCCCCAAAATGGTAGGCTTATTGAGTCAGCAAGTTGGCCACTTTCACCCATACAGATCAAAGGATTGCCCTCGTAGACAGGAGTTCATAACTCACTGAGGATTAAGATCTAGTTACCTATGGTCATCCTATGAAATGTTAATTTCTTCGATTAACGGTGTTATAAAGAGAAATTAAACATTTCGTGATCCAGTCTTATACGAACTCTTTGCATAGGATACCCATACTCACATGTCTCCACATGACCGATTAGAATCACATCATTTGTAACAATTACAAAGTGAGTCGTATCCATAGTATCACTAGGATAAGGCACCCGACTTTATCCCTATATTACAGACCTTTTTGGTTATTACTTAAACATGATCCACTTGTATGTCGACCACATCCATGTTTAAGTTTACATAAAATAACCACAGATCTTAGTTTATTGGATTAGGCTAATGTAATTTAAAAAGATGAATAAAATAACTCATTATTTTATTAAATAAATAATTTGTATTTACAACTTTACAAACTATGAGATAGAAAATGTAAAATTTAATGGATGAATGTAGTTAGATCAAATTGCACGGTAAAAGAAGCAAAATGCAGATGTAACAAAGATGTTCGAATGAGAGAAATGGGGTTGAGATGAATAATATCAATCCTTTGAACATTCACAAGGGTTTCAGTTTATGTTCCTAACTGCACATATAAACTCAACCTCTCGATGAATAACCACAATAGTCATATTTCTATGATGCATGCTTAGATTTTTTAACGTACGGTTGTCTTTATCTCTAAAGATACTTTCTACTTTGCTTATGAATTCCACAACCACTTACTGTCTCTAGCAGATAACTATAACTACTTGATCCGATTAGCTAGATGGAACCAAGATTAAGAATGCATACGCATTAAGTAAAATGAACCTCTACCTAAGTTATGTTTGCTAGAATGATGAGAGATTCACCCCAACTTGATGAAATTATAGCTACTCATGATTAAAGAAAAGACAAAGTGGAAAAGATGAAGTTCATGATGTTATTTATGTCAGATCGGGAACCTATTTGTTGTGTCGTGAAACCACTGTCTTGAAAGCAAATTCGGCACGACCATGGTGCGAATCGTTCTTGCCTGTTGCTTCCCAAGGTTAACACAACACCCATCTTCAAACGTGCACTCATCGAATGAGGGGTTTGAATCAAGGCGAGAGAAAATTGTTTGCTCAAAATCAAGAGGAAGAAGAAAAACTGAGGTTCAAAAGTCTGTAATTTTTCAGATCTGAAGCCTTTGGTTTTGTAAAGCAATGAAGGAGAAGAAGACCATCGGACAAAAAATATTTGTTGAAATTAGTACGAACATTAAGGGCCAAAATTAATCCTTAATTAAAGCTTCAACGGTTAAAAAAATAATTAAACAAAAATAAATAAAATTATTTCTTTTTTTAGCCCAAGCCCACTCATCCACAATGCACGTGTGAGAGAAAGGCCCTTTACTCCCATTATTTCTACTTTTGCATGTCCCTAAAAGTGGTCTCATATATATACTCCCTAACCACTCCTTAATTCTCCAATGTGGGACAAGTGAAAAGTGCAACTTCCATGTGCTTTTGTGGGCCTTGGGCCTAAGGTATATGTGGGTCATTTCCAACAATCCCCCACGAATGACCTATAGGTATTGAAAAATGATAGAAAGATGGAAGTGATTCTGATCAATGGGATGATGGTAACCTTAAGCATCAATATCTTGTGATTCGAATTGATGCATAGTGAAGTAGGAAAACAATTGAATTCACCAAAGTGAGTTACCTCTTGAATTTTTATAAATTCTAGTTAAAACCCCCACAACACATTCAGTCCTTTTGATTTCTCTCTTGATTACGCGATAAAATCATGCATCATATGCTATTTAAGCCATTCATATAAAACCTTAGGTCGTCGTGGAAGTTTTAGAAAAAGACCCTCAAACTCTTTCATAGAAGGCAACCTACACCTTCATTTTCACGTTAGATGCTTCATCATGTCTATCACAATAGACCCTCAAAACTGAACTATGAAGATTTTAAAGATTATCCATCAAGTCTATCGCAATAGACCACCCAACATAAAGAGCTATAGATCACTCACAATTTATCCATAAAGTCTATTGCAATAGACCACCCAAAATAGAGGGTTGTGGATCACACTAAGGGCTTGAGTCTCATACTAGTTGAAGATTCTAAGATTACTCTCCTTGTTAGGCCTTTGGTGAGAGGATTACATACTCCAAGGAGATAATTCATTCCTTCAACAACTGTTTCACAGCTCCATGTCTTAAGCAAATATGCCTTCTTTTTCCATTATACACCTTGTTCTTGGCAAAACCTATGGCAGATTGTAAATCACAAAGCAGAGATACTGGTATAGAAGCTCCCCTTCCCTCCCCCCACCCCACCCCCACAGTGGCATGTCTCTTAGTAGACTTCTTAGCCACTCTGCTTCTTGTCCAGTTAGCTCAAGTGCTATAAACTCTGACTCCATGGTGGATCGTGCTAGACAGGTTTGTTTATCCGATTTCTATGAAATAGCTCCTCCACCTAGTATAAATACATATCCACTAGTGGAACTTACTTCGTCATTATCTATCACCCAGTTTGCATCACAATATCCTCCTAACACTGCAGGAAAATTGTTGAAATGTAGACAAAAATCCATTGTACCTCTAAGGTACCTTAGCAAACGACAATGAGTTATCCAATGATCTTTATCAGGATTACGTGTATATCTACTCGGTCTACTTACGACATATGCAATATCCAGTCGAGTATAGTTCATCAAAAACATAACACTGCCAATAATTTTTGCATATTCAAGCTGAGAGACACTTTCACCACTATTTTTCTTAAGACTAATACTAGGATCATAAGGTGTTCTTACAGTGTAACATCAAAACTGTCAAATCTCTATAGCAATTTTTCGATATAGTGTGATTGTCATAAAGATAAATCATTTTCATTTTTCTTGTCTCAACACCAAGTATCACATCAGCCTCATCTAAATCTTGTTGGGTTTTATGCCCTAAAACTCGTAGATAGTAAATGTTGTATTTTGACTGTCATTAATAAATGGTTATTCATTATTATTCAATAAATGTTATTGATTATTTTATCTTGTTTTAATAACCCTAAAATCCAATAAAATAACATCATAGGTTGTTTTATGAGTCTTGAACAATATGTACAGACATATAGAGATCAATGTTCAAGTTACAGCCTAAAGGGTCTATAGTATAAGGATAGGGCTGGGTACCTTATCCTGGTAATACTATGGATACGACCCACTTTGTATTTGATATAAAAGAAGATCCAACGCGTTCGTGTAGGAGACATGCGAGTGGGGGTATCCTATGCAATGAGTTTTCATAAGACTGGACCACGAAATAGTAACCACTAGATGTAACTCCGTTGACTGGTTAGGTTTCTATTTCAATAGGTTGACCTAGGCAACTTAGTTTTAATCTTGAGTATATTATGAACTCCTGTTCACGAGGGATTGTCCTTTGATTTGTATGGGTGAGAGTGGCCCGTTTGTCGACTCGATATGCCTACCATTTTGGGGACAAGACTGAGTGGGGAGCTGGGAACATAATTATACAAGATGGATTTCACTCCTTCCCGACTTTAGGGTAAGTAGATAAGTGGTCCCTTAAGTGGTGTCTCCGGGACTTGAACAAAGGGCTCTACCCTCTCACTGGCCCGAGAGGGGTTTCTGTTTGATGGTTGGACCATAAACAGGTTGTTCATTAGAGGAGCACTAGTACTTAAGGATTTAGAAGTAACCTAGGGGTATAACGGTAATTTGACCCAGTTGGTGTTACGAACACTTGTGAAGGACTAACTTGTTGTTATTGGTCTATATTCGTGGACACAGAAATATATCTACAGTGAGAAGAGTGCAGCTGTGGGTCTTTAGTGGACTGTACCAACAGTTAACGAATATTGATTAATGTGGTTAATGAGTTTAGTCCATTAATCTCATATCGTTGGAGCTTCTGATATGTAGGTCCATTAGGTCCCCTTCCTAGCTCGTAAAGAATATTGAGGAAATTTATTCTTGGATGAAATTTGAAAAGTTCAAATTTACTAAGGGAAAAGTATAATGTATAATGATACATTATAATATAAAGTTTATTTTACAAATTAAACTTTATAGTATAAACATAATTTTGGATATGATTCAAAGTTAATTTGTAAGAGAATTAAATATTTGAAATTGTTCAAATATTATTTTAATATGAATTAGATTTATATTAAAACTATAGGTTAAATTAGTGCACATTAGATGTACATTAAAACTATAGGTTATGAGAGAAATGTATTTGAATTTGATTCAAATGCAAGTTAAAATTAAATATTTGATATTTAATTTGGTAACTAATTAATTGGAGAATTAATTAGTTATTTAATTTAATCTAATTTAATTAAATTTGATTTAATTAAATTAATTGAATTAAAACTATAGGTTATGTGAGAGATTTTCATTTAAATATATTTAAATGAATTGGTTAATTAAATTAGATTTAATTAATTATTAATTATTAATTAATTATTAATTAATTATTAATTATTAATTTAATTTAATTAATTAATTAATTAATTAATTAATTAATATTAAATAAGATTTAATATTGTTGTAACTCCCACGTAGGAGAGTTACTTAATACGTGGGATAATACCCACGTTTTCCATTTTCTCTCGCTTCCTTATATAGCGTCTAACGGAAAAAAAAATTGACTCGTTCGTTCTCTCTAAAAAATCCTCTCAGAAAAGTTCTGTGCAATTTTTCCTTGCCAAAAAGGTTCCCACAAACCTTTCCTCAACGTTCAGAGAAAAGGAAGGGCTCCAAGTGGTGGTGATCCAACGTAAGTTTTTTTTTCTCTGTATTTTTGTTTTCAATATGCTTAACCTATTTTTTTTAGATTTATTTTACCAATGTAGAAGTATTTCAAAATTTTAAAATTAATTTTGAGTTAGGGTTCTGATATGTTTCCGCTGCGCTAGGGTTTTAATCCAAGCAAATCTTTCATTTCAAATTGTGAGGATAGAAATAACTTGGTGTCATTAATTATATCTATGTTTGTACCAAATATCAACATACAAACAAATAATCATATAGTCAACTCCAGACGACTTTGAGTAAACACAAGTGTCAAAACAGTTTACCTTAAAACTATTGTTTACTAAAATCTTGTTAAATTTTTCATACTATTGTTTAGGAGCTTCTTTTAGACCTGCATGAAGAGATTTTGTAAGTTTACAGACCTTATTTGTTTTACCAGCAACAATAAACCTCTTCAGGTTATATTATATATATTTCCTCTTCCAAGTCCCCATTGAGGAATGTTGTATTTACATCTATCTGATGTATTAGAAGTCCACGTATCACAACATAGGCTATCAATGCTCTAATAGTGGCTATCTTAGTCACAGTTGAGTAAGTATCAAAATAGTCTATGCTTGCTTTTGCATGTATCCCACAACCACTAGTCTAGCCTTAAACTTGTTTATTGTACCATACAGTCTCATTTTCTTCTTAAACATGCATTTACCCCTAATGAGTTTATTTCCTTTAAGTAGTTCTACTAACTCCCATGTTTGATTCATAACTAAGGAATCTAATTCACTCTTGATTGCCTCTTTCCAAAAACTAGAATATATAAAGCTTAAAGCTTCTTGATAGGTTTTTGGATCCTCATCTATTAAGTACATGCAAGCAAATTGATTGTCCATTTTATCTGAATTTTCAACTAGAAAGGTAGTTAGAAAACCAAGTCCAAAATCCTTACTAACCCTTTGTCTTTTACTTCTTCTAGGCTCTAACTCAAGTATGTTATTAGGGTTAGAAAGAGGGAGTTCATACATTTGATCGATGCTTGAAATACTAGCAGATTGATTATTGAGTGAATTATCTACTGATTTATCAATAGTTTTAATCATGGGAAAAACATGCTAAAATCTCTATATTCACACAATGTTCAAATTATCACTTAAACACATAAACCTATATGCAGCACTATTATTAGCATGACCGATAAAAACACAGTCAAGAGTTTTGAATCCTACCATAGGTTTCTTAAATTCTACATATGCTACATTAGCTAAGCACCCCCACACTCTTAAGTAATCCAAATTAGGTGGGTAACGCTTCCACAACTTGTAGGGAGTCTTATCCAGCTCTTTGTGAGGAACCCCGTTAAGTACAAAACAAGTAGAAAGCACAGCTTCCCTCAAATGTTATCGGATAATCAAAAACTTAATAACATAGCATTCATCATTTCTTTTAAGGTTCTATTCTTATGTTTTGCTATGTCATTTTGTTGAGGTGAATACAAAGCATTTACTTTATGAATTATACCGTTTAATTCACAGAACACCTTAAGAAAAGTGTCACTATATTCACCTCCTCTATCAGATTTAATTCTTTTTTATTCTTCTATAATTGATTTTCTACTTCAGCTTTGAATTTCACAAACATGCTACTAGCTTCATCCTTTGATTTTAGAAGATAAATTTTTGTATATCTAGAGTAATCATCAACAAAAGATATATAATATTTTTTACCACGTCTACTCACAGTGTTTCTAAAATCAGCTAAATCTATGTGAATTAGCTCAAGTAATTCTGTGCTATGTGTTATTATTGATTTAAAAGTCTTATTCACAAATTTTGCTTCTACACATATTGGGCATCAATTATTTTCATGTGAATTAGATATATTAATAAGATACAAATTTTTAAGCCTTTTAATTGATGCAACATTAACATTTCCTATTCTACCATGCCACACATCAAATGATTAAACCATATAAGCAAAACGAGAGACATTTTCATTCATTGAAATAGGAGCAGAAACAACATTCAAAACAAAAAGACCATTAGACAGATATTCCTTATCAACAAAGTCACCGTTTTTAGTAATGATAACCTTGTCAACTTCAAACACAATCCTAAGTCTCGCTTTGTTCAAAAGACTCCCCGACACCAAATTACTATGCAAAGAAGGAACATCAATACATCACTAAGGGATAGAGTTTTTCCAGAAGTAAGTGTTGTTTGCTAAGTGGATGCTCAATGATATCGTGTTTATCATACGCTAATGGGTCAAGTTTTTCCTAATATTGGTCCAAGTATAAACTAATAGTAAGATGTCTCGGTGAGGACCGAGGTCGAACACAAGGATTTTGTATCTACAATGATGTATGAAATATTTTAACTTGCGATATTGTAACAAATAAATTGAAGTGTTGGTGTAAGTAAGAAATACGAAATAAAGCAATAAAATAGGTAAAATATGAGTTGGGAATCAGTGAGTTATACAAGCTGGAGAAGTATTAGTTTTTCAAGTGGAGAAAAGAGAGTTGGAGAAAACCTTTCATCAATTGGTCGAGTTCTTGCTTAGTTTTGTGATTCATGCCCCTAATCTCAATAGGTTCTTACCTTTTGGCAAATGAGTCACATAAATCATATGTCTATGATGCATGCTAGATTAGTTGAGCCTAAGAACTCTCCTATGTCTAGAAATATTTCTTAGTTATATTGATGAGTTCCATAGTTACTTGCTCTCTCAAGTAATTAACTATTTCTACTTAAATCGATTTGTCAAGTGGATTTAAGCAATGAAATAAAAATACATCAATGTAAATGAACCAGAAACTAAGCTTGAACTCTTAAGATGGATGATTATTTTTCTCCAACCCTTCAAGTGATTTAGCTACTCATGCTTAATGGTGAAAATAAAATAAGGATGGGAGACAAGGAATGAGAAATGATGTAAGATATATTAATAATGATAACGGTTGAGTTCATACAAAGTATTCAAATACACTTGAAAGAGGAAAATAAAAGAACGAAAAGAGGAAAAGCAAAAAAGATGAAACTATCGGCAACATTGTCCTGCTCGCCGTCAGAGATGGTGACTTTTACTGCTAACTTGTGTTGGTGAAGGAACTGCTCTCTCGAGGTTGAAGCTCACCAGCTCTCCAAGGGTGATGGAAGGGGTACACTCAGCTGTCGCTGAGAGGGAAGAAATGGAGGGTGACTGACTGATTCCCCAACTTTTTCTAGCCGAGATATGTCTAACTTTCTAACTCTTTTTTCTAACCTTTCTCTTTGTGGCTTCAACTGGTTTTTATAGCCTCAAAGATGTACTTTCATGATGTCACAAAGTCGGACTCTAACACAGAAGATAAGGTTGTGTGTTTGTCAATTGTCATCTCTGACCGGTAGTTGGTTGATAGCATCACTGTTATGCTGATCAGAAGGCAGAAAATCCTCTTTTGTCTCCAACTATCAATTTTAGGTTTTTCAAGGTTCACGATTTTGTCTTTTAGCACCATGCATCCGAGGTATGCGTTTCTGATGAAATTCAACGTGTGCGTTGAACCTTGCATTTTCTTGCAAAATTGGGCGTCCAAACATATTAATTCTCAAATTATTCTTTCCTGAGTCTATATTCATGCTTGCACACATATAAAGTATTTATTATAAAATTCAGCAAAAGATGATGCATCTTTCATTGATCTTTCTCAATTATTCTAAGAAAAGAGAAGCAATAACTTGTATTTCTACAAGTTATCAGTAAGTTTCAATAAAATCTTCCCTTTTCCAAGAGCACCAACAGTTGCTAAATTTTTCCTGAAATGGGAGGCTTATTGAGTCGGCATACTCGGACCATTCTTACCTATGCAGATCTAAGGATAATCCCAAATAAACAAGAGCTCATAGTTAACTCAGGATTAAGATCGAGTTACTTAGCTCGTCTAGTTGAAATAGTTACTATTTAACAGTAAGCGACATAATAGTAACTATTTTGTGGTCCGATCTTATGCAAACTCATTGCATAGAATGTCCCCACTCACATGTCTCCACATGAATGACTCAGGATCACATCGTTTGTATCAAATATAAAGTGAGCCGCATTTAATAGAATCCCCAAGATAAGGTATCCAACGTAACCTTATCCTTATACTATAGACTGTTTTGGCTATTTACTTGAACTTGATCCACTTTTATGTCACTACATATAGTTCAAGTATTCATACTATAGCCATGGGTTCTTAGTTTATTGGATTTAGAGTTATATTAACAACAATTCACTTATTCAATAACAAATTTACTAAATAACCTCGATAACAACTTTATTGATAAATAGAATGCACATTAATGTTTACAAACTACGAGTTTTAGGACGTAATATCCAACACCCGTGCCAGGTGTTATCAGTGTGTGTTTGCATGTTTTCATGTTGTGTCCTCTCTAACTACATCATGTGCACCTATGGATTTGTCGTGGTTCCTCGGCAGTTAAAGGGATTCTAACGGTTTGACGTCGACCGACGTTTGGTACCGTTCGTGGTGGCAAAATTTCTAAGTCCTCAAACTCTGGTCTTCGTCCCCATTCTTGTCTATGTCCAACTAGCATGATCGGTTCGACATACCTAGCAAGGACACACTCAACAAAAAGTCATTTCGCACATAATGTTTGAGCATTTATGTTTCGAAGGGCTGTCGCAGTAAAAACCATCACAAAAAATAAAAAATCAAAAATCAAAAGAGAAAAGAAAAGAGTCAGGGAAAAGAAGAGATATTGTAAGAGAAATCCTTGGTTTCTATATATTATGTGAAAAATCACCGACCATATATATAGATGACCTGGGAAGAAAACTCTCGCAAAAAAGAATTTACACGCCCACACTGGATTGATCTCTTTGCATAACAAAAAAGAAGATCTTCTGAAACCATATTTCAAACCCTAAAACTAAGAAAGGGAGTAACAGAAGGAGAGAAAATCGGGAAAGCCAACTCATTTAGAGAGCATGGGCTTTGTACACTCACATGGGCCTAGACACAACTTTTAGGTTTAAAAATAAATAAATAAATAATTTAGTGGGCTGCCTTAACACCCCCTACAAGCCTATGGTTGTGGCATCACAAACATTGAGCTTGTGCTTCAATTTGTTGAATCCAATGGCTGATAATGGTTTGGTAAGAATGTCGGCAATCTGTTCAGTGGCAGGAAAATGTTGAACCATTAGCTTTTTGTTAAGAACAAGATTTCTCACAAAGTATATATCAAGCTCCACATGTTTGGTTTTGGAGTGTAAAATGGGATTAGCACTGATGTGAACTGCACTTAAATTGTCACACCACAAAATAGGAGGTGTGGGTATATTAATATGTAAATTATCAGTAAATAGAGAATGAAGCCATACCAACTCAGTACCAACCAAGGCAATGCAACGATATTCAGCTTCTATATTTGATCGAGAAATAATGGATTGCTTTTTAGATCCCTAATACACAATATTGCCTCCAAAGTAAACACAATAACCAGATGTAGATTTATGATCATCAGGATCCGAAGCCCAATTCGCGTCAGCAAACCCACAAATAGTGAGTTCTTTTGGGCATTGAAAGAATAAGCAATGATTGACTGCCCCTTTTAAGTACCTAAATATTCTTTTAACCAGTTGCCAATGAACAACAGATGGTCGATGCATAAACTGACATGCTTTATTAACACTATATGAGATTTTAGGATGAGTTAACGTAGCATACTGAAGTGCTCCAGCAACACTTCTATAAAGATAGGTGTCAGAAAAAGGTTCTCCTTGCGTAGCAGAAACTATAGGACCAGTAACCATAAGCGTAGCAATGTGTTTTGCCTCAGACATTTTGACTCTATGCAATAGATCATTGATGTATTTAGATTGAGATAGAAACAACCCCCCATTTGCTGGATAGGAGATTTCAATACCCAAAAAATAGCTAAGTATACTTAAATCCTTAAGAGAGAACTTAGCATTTAAATCAAAAATTAACTTGGCGGCGCCTGCTTGAAACCATGTAGAGCTTTGTGTAGTGAAACACACCTAAATTGTGCGTTTATTCCTCTTTATTTAGAAGTATTTTTGGTAGATTTAATATGTTTGCTAGTGGATTTTAGGTGATAACAAAGAAAATTGAGTTTCATAAGCAATGGAATCAAACTGAGTCAAAATCGATCAAAGATAGCTCAAAAACCCTAGAAAGCCAGGGCAGCGTAGAGCAAGAGCATTGCTACGCTGCCCCTTTACGCTCAAGACTCCAGAGCACCTATTTTTGACACACTCGAGAGCGTAGCTACGCTCCTCAAGAGCACAGCGACGTTGGGGCAGCATAGCTACACTACTATGCAGCGCAACGCTACGCTAGGCTGAAATTAGACCAGCGTCGCGACGCTCTTCCGCAACGTAGTGACGTTGGCTTTCCTTTTCCATTTAGGAGAATATTTTTGGAAATATTTTTCTATAAATAGAGAGATTTTCAGCAGCCCTAATTATCATATTTTGGAGTATTGAAGACCTAGAGAGAGTTTAGAGCAAAGTATGAAGAATCCATGATGTCGAAAGGTTCGAGGATCGTTGGAAAGCCAAATCCATCCCAGAGACGAGCTTGGAGATCGGATAACTTCTCTCCCCTTTCTCTATTCTTGGTTTATTTGATGTATTTTGTTATTCTAATGTGGATTTTATCTATGGAAGCCATGTTAGGCTAAATTTCTCATAATTTTAGGGTTAGATGAATTCTTAGGTTTAAATTGTTGAACACTTGCTTCTTGAATGCTAATTTACATATACACTTTCTAGCATGACCTTTCTTAATGCTTTTGAATGTTTGATCAATGTTTGAATGATTTCATGATTTAGAATCTTGCTTGAAGAAGTGAGTTTTAGATTAGATCATGCATGTTAGACTATCGTTTGAAAACACAGAAAGTAGTTGGATAACGATAGAGATTGTTAACGAAGGGCCTTAATGTTTTGTTTAATCAGCTAATTACAAGCGATTAGTAATTAGGGTTTAAGCAAAAGAAAAGGTTGTCTTCGAAAGATTCAATCTGGATAAAAGACTTATAGATCTAGGTTTTGTGTTAATTACTTCAAGAGTCAAGCAATTGTGTTCAATAATACCTTTAATGAAATCTATTCCGTAAAACGTCTCTTAGTTGATAATTTTCATATCTCGATCATTTTTATTTGCTTTCTTAGATTAGTTTATTCTAAGTGTCATTACGAGTCAGTTCCCTAAATAAAATTGGAACGATCTCTAAATAGCTAAAAGATTAATCAATCCGATTCTCTGAGGACGATACTCGATCAAGGTCATTTTAACTATATTATTATTCAACGCGTGCACTTGCGACGTATCATGTAGTTTACACACTAAATGTGTGTTACCGGGAATAGTAAAGTCAGCTGGTTGTTCCATAAACACATAGTCAGTTAGAAGACCATGCAAAAAGGCATTGTTAACATCAATTTGTCGAACGGTCCATCCATAGGTAATGGCTAAGGTTAATAAAACACGAATAGTAACAGGTTTAACCATAGGACTAAAAGTCTCTGAGTAATCAAGATCAGGGCTTTGATGAAATCCCTTCGCAACCAACCGAGCTTTGTATCGAGATACAATACCATCAAAGTTTCTCTTAATCTTAAACACCCATCTGCAACCAACTATTTTCTTATTTGTAGGTTTGGGACAAGTTTTATTGTGAAGTAAAGCATTATACTCATCCTGCATAGCCATTCTCCAATGGTCGTGGCCTCTTTAACATCAAGTGGCTCAGTCTCAAGATAGTCTTTACTTTTAGAGTTAGGTCTAACGCAACCCAACGAGTTCTTTCAATAGTAGTCCCTTACCCAGTTGATTGAGGTACCATGCCTTCTCCTTGACAGATGGACTTTACTTCTAGTGACCATGGGATGAGAGTTCACAGGTACCATAGAAGTTTCTGCATTAGTAGGAACAAAACTAGAACTTGGATTCGAAATAACGTCTAAATCAGTATGTTCAGAATTGTCTGGAGGATGCACAATAGTAGGCATCGGATGATCAAGATTATTGAAAACTGAAGCAGCGATCTGACAATCTTCATTATGGTTGACGGTAAAAGAAGGGAGAATTGAAGATATGAGGGGAAGGAGAGTAGTACCTGAAGTGGATTGTGAAGAAGGTGAAAAAAGAGAGGCATAAGGAAAAGAGCTTTCATAAAAAAGGACATGCTTGGATATAAACATACGACCATCAGTAGCTAAGCATTTGTAACCCTTATGGGAATTACTATATCCCAAAAAGAGATAAGGTTTAGATCGAAAAGATAACTTATGTGTGTTGTAAGGACGCAAATAAGGGAAACATTTACAACCAAAGATTTTTAAGGATGAGTAATAGGCTGAAGATTAAAAAGTTTCTCTAAGGGACTTATGTTGTTCAAAGTGGGAGTTGGTAACCGATTTATCAAATACACAGAAGTGGCAAATGCATTATCCCAAAATTCCAAAGGTAGATTAGACTGAGAAAGAAGAGTTAACCGTGTATCCACTATATGTCTTTGTTTTCACTCTACTAGACCATTTTGCTGGAAAGTGGAGGACAAGTAATGCGATGTTTAATACCATTAGCTTTAAGAAAATGAATAAAAGATTGAAACTCTCCTCCCCCATCAGTTTGTAATCGAAGAATGGATGTTCCCACAAGTTTTTCAACAAGAATTTTAAACTTAAGAAATGTTCCCATAAGCGCCAGACTTTGAATTTAAGAAGTAAATCCATGTATATCGACTATAAGCATCCATAAAGCTAATATAATATCGAAAACCAGAACAAGACAATTTATAGGAAGGTCCCCACAAATCGCATACAACAAGTTGTAAGGGAGCAGTATAAATAGTAGAAGAAGTAGAAAAAGGAAGAGTATGATGTTTTCCCAACGCACAAGCATCACAAAAGTTGATTTTATTTACTATAGACAATGGAGGTTTAAATGACTGAATAATATTCTGAACAACAGATAAAGCAGGATGGCCTAATCACCTATGCCAGAGATCAACAGAATTTAAAACAGCAAAACTAGATTTAGTCAAAGAGGAATTAAAGGCTGATGCATTTGTGCGACATTGTGTATTAGATTTATCTTTCTTAACAAGAGAAAGATTAAATCTATACAATCCTTCATGGAGCGTCCCTTGAAGCATAATTTAGCCAGAAATTTGGTCCTTCACATAATAAAGAGACGGGTGAAATTCAAAGAAAACCCTATTATCACGAGCAAATTGAGAAACACTTATGAGATTTTTCATTATTGAAGGAACATGAAGAAGATTATTCAAGTAGAAAATACGATTTGAATTTAAAGGAGAAGTAAAAGAAGAAAAACCATAATGTAAAATTACCAAACCTGCTCCATTTCCTACATGGACTTGATTTCCTCCACCATACTCCAATCCAACCAAGAGATTATTAAAGTTGTGAGTAAGATGATTTGTTGCGCCAGAATTCGAGTACCAATTATTATCCATATTCAGATCAGGTGCAGCTATCATAGCATTCATTTACTGAAAAGGAGATCCATTAGCAGTAGAATTAAGGGTGTTTGCGAAAGAACCTTGGCCCGGAGGTTGATTCCGTGGAACATAACGGAAGAAGCACTTTGATGTGGTATGCCTAAATTTGGTACATATTTGACATTGAGGTTTATTACGGTTATTCCAGGAACCACCATTGAATCCTCCTCGTCCTCCACGGTTTGATCGTCCCCTATTACCACAACCTCTCTGATTTTGGTTTGATTGAAATTGATTGGTCACTTTTTTAGCTTCATTCTCTTTTTCAGGGACATTAATTGTAAGATTTGTTGATGGAAGAGACCCATCAGTAGTAACTGGCCGATTTTCAGTACGGTTTTCTTGAGTAAGAAGAAGAGAAGTAACATCTTGAAGACTTGGAGTCTCAATTCTAGCCGTGATAACCGAAACCAGGATTCATATTTGATCCCTAGACCTGCAAGAATATACTAATGTGATCATCAACAGGAACAAGCTTACCTACAAAGGCAAGTGCATCAACACATTGTTGAATCTTCATGAAGTACTCTTTCAAGGGCATTCCGCCTTTCTTCATTGATTGAAGTTTTGTTTTAATTTTCATTGATTGGGCTAAACCACAAGAAGAAAATAATTGTTGAAGAGTACTCCATATCTCTTTTGCTGATTCACAGTGCAACATTTGATTAAGAAATTCTTCAGACATCGACCCCAGTAACCAAGAGGAGATTAGTCGATCTTGACGTTTCCATTTTTTGTATTATGTATTAGGAGTCCTTGTAGAAACATCAGTTGCAACGTCCGTACTTGACGAAGATCCATTTGAACTTTGTAAGAATTTTAGAGGAGGATCATCATCACTGTTGAGATATTCCTCCAAATCATAACCTTCTAGGCAGTAAGAACTTTAAATTTCCATAAAAGATAATTATCATCACTGAGCTTTACAATAGAGATCTTATTTCCAGAATCGAAACAAAAAGACGAGAGACTATTTATCTCCTCCATGGTTGCTCTAATGTACTTGAAAAAAAAATTAATAAAACCTTATATGCCGCTTGACAATGGCTCTGATACCATAAAAACCATCACAAAATGAAAAAATAGAAAAGAAAAAGAGAAAAGAAAAGAGTCAGGGAGAAGAAGAGATATTGTAAGAGAAACCCTTGGTTTCTATATATTATGTGAAAAATCACTTACCATATATATAGATGACCTGGGAAGAAAACTCTCGCATAAAAGAATCTACACCCACACTGGATTGATCTATTTGCATAACAGAAAAGAAGATCCTCTGAAACTATATTTCAAACCCTAAAACTACGAAAAGGAGTAACAAAAGAAGGAAAAATCGGGAAAGCCAACTTATATAGAGAGCATGGGCTTTGTACACTCATATAGTGGGTTGCCTTAACACACATCAATTGCATGGGAGCATAGGATCTTTATGCAATTGAACTCCATACAGGTGCATGTCCTTGAACGAAGATCAACCAACCCCCTAAATGTCCATCATCGACATTAATTATATGTATATCCACTGGGGAAACACGATATGTTCTAGACATCAATTCTGCTTCCTTGAGAATGGACATTGCATAATCAGATACAATGGTTATGCATGTAATTGTATGTGTGCGTCGGACGTAGAACCAACCCTGCAACCACTCACGGATGTGCTCCAATAGCTTCGTGATCCCTCTCGTGCATTTTTTAACACTCCATTGAGGCACTCTACTATATTTGTTTTCATCTTGTCATACCTACAATGGACTTGATACACTCTTACCCACCGTTGTAGTATAATTTCCTCAAGATATGTCGTCACCTCGATATATATTGATGGAGCTTGGCCCAGTATATCTGAAACTCAGACATCCTATAAGCTTTGGCAGCAAGATAAAAGTATGAGAGTATGTCTTTATTCTTGAATTTGCCCGCCAAATTATTCTGGATATGGTATATACACAATGCATGAAATGCTTCGGAAAATAATGTTGAAATAGCTTTTTCAATGGCGATGTGACGATCTAATATAATCACTAAATTTAGAATGTCTCCAATTGAAGCCTTCACGTGAGTCATGAACCAAGTTCATAATGCATCATTCTCAATATCTACAATATCGAATGCAATATGATATATGTTGTTATTGCTATCAATCCACATTATTATTAATAACATACCTTTGTATTTCTCGTGCAAATGGGTCCCATCGACAATGATTGCTGGGCGAATGCAATTCAAGAATCCCCTACTACATGGACCAAATGTCATGAAGACGTATTTAAAGTATTGTTCATCTTCTACTTTAACCTTAAAGACTGTGCCTAGATTTGCAAGTTTCAATGCCTCCCCATATGCGTTAACAAGAGCATATGATCCCTCTGACAACCTTCGTGCAAACACCAATGCATTCTTTCTTGCGTGATAAGCCCGCTCGTAACTTATATTCACCCCATAATCTCAATGTACATCTTCAATTATATCCCTTAGGCAGTATTTTCGACCAACTTGATCATATTTGGACTTGATTTAAGTGCCCAATGACCCAACATTTTGCTTATCAATGGTTACCCATTCTGATTTCAAAAGTGAATGTGTGGACGCTCGGATACTTCATCACTTTGAAGGAATCACTTCCTTCCAATTTTTTTGAATGAACTCTCCACTTGCATCCCTTCACCAAACACCATACAGTTAGCAGACTCTTCGTCGACTTCTTTACACGAAAGTCAAAGTTCTTTCTCATTACAAGTATTGACAATTTAATTTATAAGTCATGTTTCGAAAAGAAAATCTGACCAATCTTTAGATCATTATCATTCAGGCATTGATGTGGTATTGTGATGAGGTCGTCATACGATGAACCCTCTGATGGTCTTGGTATGTCTACAAAAGGTTGGGTTGGTATGGTGGAATGCATTTGAACTGAAGGCATCGCCAAAGGTGAGATGTGAGCAGATGGGGTTGGAACGTGAATGGAAGGTGTTGGAATCATTTGTGGTCTCAAATTTTGTTCGTATATATGGTCGTATCAAAGTGCGAACTACATGTAGACTAGATATTTTGACCAATCCACTCCTGTCCCCCAAATTGCATGACTCGATATTCTCATCTAGGGAAGACATGATGGGAATATTATATATTGGAATGTGTGAAAACCCAACATTTTGATTGGAGGGAATGGTTTAAGCCACTGGATTACACTGCTGGTACATTTCGTCTGTGTCTAATTCATGCCTTTCGTGAAGTGTAACTGATACAAACATGTGCATCTAGGATGCATTACTATCTTCTAGAAAAAAGCTAAGGTCTTCATCATCAACTATGTCCATTGAAGGAGCTTGCATCGATAGATTGTAACAACATTTGATATGTATATCTAACATATATGGATCAATATTCAGTCGTTGGTGCATAATACTCACTAATTTACTATACGTTATATCATTTTTAACCTTTAGACCTTTGAATTGACCCCCAACATAATTTCTCCTCGACCGATCCCATTCCCCACCAAATCTTACAAAGATGCGAAGTAGCTCATTGGTCTGCAATCAGAAAACTCACAAAATTGGATTCGAGTTGTAGTTAAACTAGGCGATCAGACATAAATAAAAGTAAGCGATCACTCATTAAATTCATATACGATCGCCAAGTAAGTAATAAGAGATCCCCCATAAAGTCCTATGCGATCACCCACCAGTTATAAGTGATTGCTCACCCAGTTATAAGCGATTGCCCAGGTTATAAGCTATCGCCCATGTTTATTAAAACAATCGTGTAGTTATTTATACGCGATCGTTTATGTAATACAAAGAGATCACTTACATTGTCCTGAACGATCTGAGAAGAAGTATCTTCGTAAACACTTACATTCTTTATGTTTTTGGTTCAAATGAAGATTGTTGATCTGTACCCAATGACAAAATGGACTGAATGAAGATGAAAGCGACGAACAATGAGAATGTTGAACTGAAACTCTAAGAGAACAGTGGGAGAAGAAGCCCGAGGAGTTCGACTGAAAGTGAATAACTGATAGTGATATTCTATTCTTGATATCAATAACATTCAATACTGTTGGTAGAATATTAGTTCAGAATAAATGATTTGGTACAATGTTGGTGTTGCATTTAATAGCTGAAAAAAGAGTTGAAGGAAAAGGAACTCAGTGGATTGAGAAGAGAAGAAAGAGTTTTAAAAAGTTTGGGGTAAAAATGGTATTTTACTTGAAAAAAAGTTCAATCATATTTTTTTTTTAAAATGACATCATTGGTAGAGAAGATCTTGGCAAGTGAGTCATTTTATAAAATTTTCCGTGAAATTATGGTGGTCGATTATGTTGCAGGGGCGTAGGAGGAGAAAGGGAATTCGATATTTCAACCAGGGTTTAATGAAATTCGTGTTTGGTTTGGTGCTGTTGGACCAGTGAATGCATTTCGACCCATAACAACTATTGAAATTTACCCACATAGCGGACTGCATCATCCCAATCAGGCAGGGCTCCCTCTTCTTTCCATTTGTTGAAGGAGGAGGAGGAGGAGGAGGAAGAAGAAGAAAGAATCGAAGATGTTTAAGTTCTTAAAGGGAGTGGTGGGTGGATCTGGGACTGGGCTCAAAGATCTGCCCTACAACATCGGCGATCCATACCCATCTGCCTGGGGCTCATGGACTCACTTTCGGGGTACATCCAAGGTATGTTGTAACACGATAAGTAGTCGCTTGGGCATGAACATGATCTAGATTTGGCATTGCGGATTGCTGAATTGTTGTTTGTTCAACTCGAAGTGATTTGTACGGGATTTTTTTAATTGAATTGACGAGGCTTGATCCTGTAGTTGGGAAATTTTTCATCATTTTCCTAGTTGGCTTCTTACTGTTTGGGTCGGTGGTGTGCGGCAGCCTATTTATGGGGATGAATTGAATTGCTTTACATCTGACAACTTTGAGTTTGTTGTGTTTTGGCTTTCATTGCTCAACTTTTCCCAGCTTTGTTCTTTACAAACTTTTTGTACGTTGAGATGAAACCATGCCAGCATGAGGTTCATACGCGTAAAAGTAAATGAAATGTACATCCAAATGTTGAACACTCTTTTTCTAAATCTGGCTGTACGTGAGCTTGCATTATCTGATGTAGCAAAACTTTTCTTCTTCTTCCCTTTTTTCTTCCTGTTTGGGATCTGAAGCACGTTAGTTAATTATAACGTGTTCTATATGTATTTCCTATATAAGAACATTTTCTAGAAGACGATCTTTGTAAAAAAGTGACCTACTGTGGTGGTGGTAAATGGCTCCTAACAGATTTGAACATTAAAGCCTTTCTGAGTAGGAAGTGGGTAACGAGTATGACCTTGCTTGAATATGATTTGTTCTTTAGGTAATGAGTTCATATGGAGGTTCTCATATTTTTGTGACAACACGGAGGTTCCCAAACTGCCAAGCAGTAGCTTTAGGATTAAAATGTTGTATTTTATCTGGCCGTATGCTATCTTTTTTCTTGATAGAGCAACACATTTTTTTTAGAGTCGTGAAATTATAAAGGAGATGCTACTGACTAGCACCACCCAAAGAGGGGGGAAAATGTCCAAAAAAAAAAAAAAAGGAAGAAGAAGAAGGTTAAATTATATATATAAAATAAATATCCTTCAACTTTGCACTCTAGTTAAAAACCACCCTTATCCTCTTGAAACTTGCAATATTACTCTTGACCTTTTATAAATATTTCAAAACTATCCTTAGTGTAGAAATCTTTTAGGATTTTGGATAGAAATTGTGACACGAAATTGTGCGGCGGTGACCTATAACAAAAGTTTTGACTCACACATCATTTTAGGTCGTCACCATCCTAAGTCCCAATTTTCGTCTGAATTCCTGAAAGATTTCTACTCCAAGTCTGGTTTTGAAATGTTTATGAAAGCTCAAGAGTAATCCAGATTGTAGAGATGGTATTTGTATCTATGTTTGACTTTTTTCTTTCTTTTGTTCAATTGAAAACTCCTGTTTGTGTTGTAGTTTTGATGTTTTCTTTGTTGAGCATTTTGCTGCTAAATATGATTCTTGCACGTAGGATTTCTGTCACTAAGTGTAGATTTCAGAAAATTTTGGGCTTCTATGTTCACCTTTTCTGTTTTATGTATATTTTATGCCTCTCTATAATCTTCTGAAATTGCCAGCCTGAATTATGCTCAGGTTAAGGCCTACCCTCTTCTTCTGAAATTTTAGTTTTAGGTGAAGTTGATGTAAGAATGGTTTCATTTTCAGGATGATGGGTCTCCAGTCTCTATATTTTCTCTTTCAGGAAGTAATGCACAGGATGGACATTTGGCTGCAGGTCGCAATGGTGTGAAACGGCTGCGAACTGTAAGCTGCCAAGGCCTACTGTTATGGATCAAATGCATTCATTTTTTTGTTTTTTGTTTTTTTGCTTTTTTGCTTTTTTAAATTTATGAAAAGCCAGACTTTCATTGAAATCAAATGAATGAATACAAAGGAAATTGAAAAAAAAAACACCCATTCCCAAGAGGAGCCCAATCAACACAAATGAGATTATTTGTGTGTTTTCATAATTTTAATTGCTGTTGTCCCATTTCAACTCTAGTTTTGAGGATTTCGATGCATTTTTGTAACTAATAATGTATTGTATACCAAAAATGGCTTGCTATTTTAGTCTTTTGGGCTAAAAGTATTTTTTTTCTTTTAAAACCAGTAATCTACTCCCCTTTGTCTGCTCATTGACCTTATTATGCCCCAAATTTGACTTCATTTTCCTTCATTTAAACCGAGAATTGATAATTTCTCTTGGTTCTTCCATAAAATCCACTGTGCGATTTTTCTAGAATATCTGTCTGATATATTGATATTTCATTGACATTAATAATCTATATCTGCAATTTTATTCAGGTTAGGCATCCAAATATTTTATCCTTTCTTCACAGTACTGAGGCCGAAACTATTGATGGTTCTGCTTCCAAGGTTACGATTTATATTGTTACAGAGCCTGTTATGCCATTGTCTGAAAAGATCAAGGAATTGGGTCTAGAAGGTACCCAAAGGTATAAGCAAAATCCAACCAGAAGCTTTTCTCCAATTTTGGTTTTTGCATTTTTCTTGCTGCTGGTTAACTTCTTTTTTTTTTCGGGGTGCTGTTTTGTCATTCATTTTTCAGAAGTATATTGTTATATGTAACATGATAATGTAAGAGGCAATGAATTGTTTTGAGCTTCTAAAGTGGTCTGCCATTAATTTTATGCCCTGGTAATTGATGCATTATTTAGTTATAGACCTATAAGAAGTTCAAAATGTGAAGAAGATAAGGCATTTTTCATGTCATGAAATGCTTCATGGGTGGAACAGTTTTGTCTATTTGTCATCATCAAAACGAGATTTCCTAACTCTTGCTCAAGGAGCTCTTAGAAGATTTCTATTGGAGGATTGAAAGTCTTTGGGCATGTGGGAGTGATTTTAGGAATATTGATTTTAGTGAATTAAACCCAACTCCCCATAATCCGGTAATGAACACCTTCGTTCTCTCTCACCCTCAACCCCCGCCTCCTACCCATCAACGTTGGCCATGGTTCTTCTACTGCCAGTGATCTTTTTGTTCCTGCTGTCTTCCACCATGTCGACCTACCCACCCACCCACCCATGTCCATTACCATCGACCGTAATGTTCATTACCATCGGCCGTAAGATTTTCACCATTTAACCAGATGTCTGATACAGACCCTTATGAATCTAACTAATAGAAACAACAAAAGATCGTGCTTTCTTCATCTCTATACACTGGTCTACACTTGTTTGGATCATCAAAACCTTCTAGTCTTTCCTAACGGCCCCTTTGAACCAGAAAATTTTTAAGAGAGTTCTGTATTGATGAACATACCATGTGGGTAGAAAAATCCTTCAATTATCGTTGAACTTTGGTGGTTATGAATAATAATGGAGGGCTCAACAAAATCCTTGTTCCCATCCATGAAGAGAGAAGGGCTTGGAAAGGTTTTATACCTTACTACAATATTTCTCCAACAAACTACAATCTTTCTCCAACAAACAAAAAAGGTGTTGCCACAACGATGCCCCAGCCATTAATGCAGCCTCTTCCAACCCCATAAATGTGACCCCAACTACCTACAAAGAAGCTCTTAAGGCTAAAGTCCCCATCCCATACTCATCCCATGAACCTCTTTCTTTTTTTTTTTGAAACGGAAACAAGACTATTCATTAATAAAATGAAAGAGTCTAATGCTCAAAGTACATGAGAGGAAACAAAATAAAACTACAAACTTGCCAATACTGGAATCAAATTCTATCATAGAGACTAAAACTTTGAAGAAAAAGTAAAAACATTCCAATTGAACACATATCTCAAGATGAACGCCTATTTCAGATGACTTTAACTCGAACAAGCCCAAAATAAAAGAAGAAAAGTTTCCACGCAACCTCTTGCAAAGATTGAACATGAATTTATGAAGGATCAACTAAAAATGATTGACAAACTTCCAAGACCAAAGGAGAAATCATCTGCTTCCAACAAACCGGCCAATAACACCAAATCCATTTGTGGCCGCTAGCCAGGATCTCTCAGAACAACAAATACTAACACCATTGATACGCACATACGGATACTCTCTAAGGAATCGACGAATTCTGCTTGCTTTTTTTTGTTGCTTCAGACTCCCAAGCCCCTCGATACATCCAACCCAGAACAAAGGCATCAACAACAATGTAACTCAAATCCAATACCTCCATGCTGAAGAAAAACGAGGCTAAGAAGGCTTCCTTACTCAACCGAACCAATAGTATCCATAATCAGCTCCTCGCAGAAAAACTTATCAATGATTTACGGCCTATTGAGCATAACAATTCCTCTAATGATGTTAAATATCATGTGAAGACCATCGATATTTTCCAAATCTTCGTATATTCAGAAAAGGTTCATTAGCATTTTGAAAAGTTCTTGATCATTCAATAAGAGTTCGGTCAACCTCAATTGATCTGCAAATCCATTCTCAATCAGAGTCTCCTGGTTTACCAAAAGCTTCCAAAGAGATGTAACAAAATCTATTTAAAATGAATTAATGAAATGTCAAACAATACTAATTCTGGAAGTTGGTTTTGTAATAGATGTCTCTAATCTATTTTTTGGATATTTCAATGAGGCTCTTAGCATTCCAGGAGCCGGTCTTCATTTACAATACGCCTCACGAGGAGATGCTATTTCCTGTAGTTGAAAATCACACGCTGCCACTAAAGATGAAAAATGAGAGGGTATTTTGGTGGGAGATAGTTGTAAAGCACTTACAAGAGGTTGTTGATTATGTAAGAAAAGTGTATTGTAGGCTTCCCCCAATTGACCAAGTGTGAATTCCTCTTCAGCTAATGCTTCTTCTTGGTTAGAGTCTTCGCTACTCAGATTGACATTTGATTCATCATCTGATTCCTGAGTGAGATGCTTCTTATAACCCTGAGTGAAGGTTCGCCTTTCGGTGTCCACCCTTCAGCATGCCTCTCATTTAAGCAATAGTAGGCAATCTTAGAAATCAAAACTTATCAGCCAACCAGTTCTTACATGGTTCAAACATGTAGTATATCAAAAGCAATTTCAGTCTCACTTCTCCATTGCACCAACATTTAGGTATTGCTTTAGATTCAGATGAGGAATCGGTTGTCAGCATTAGTAACTTAGTAGTGAAGAATCTGAGTGGGTTCCTCCAGAAATAGAAGCTCCTGAGCTTTCGTCAGAGGATTTATTTGGGGAGGCTTGTGAAAATTTATTTTGGTTTGAAAGGCCTTGATCTTGATATTTTGGAAGTCTTCTCATGATTTTATGTGTTTTGCTCGTCAGAATTCATCTCGTCTGATATTCTGGAAAGCCTTTTTCCATCTTTTTGCTGGGTACTTTTTTCACTTCTTTGTATTTTTGGGTTGCTTAATTTCCTCTATAAATATTCTATTTGTGTTCTTTTTCTTATCCCCTTCGGAGGTTATGTAGTTTGAGCATTAGACTATTTTCATTTCATCAATGAAAAGTTTTGTTTCCTTTCCAAAAAAAAAAGTTGGAACATGGCCGAACTCATACCTAGGCCTCCTATTAAATGACAAGCTTAGGACTCTCTTTCGTTTTGGGCTCCTATCGTTGAGAAAATTGAGAGAATACTCAAGCTTTGGTCCAACTCTTACATCTTGAAAATGGGCTAGATAACACTTATGCAGCTACATTGAGCAATCTCCCTGCATACTACCTCTCCTTTTTTATGTTGCCTAGCAAAAGGGCTCTCATTATTGAGAAACTCTATAGAGATATCCTTTGAAAAGGGAAGTATGATGGGTATGGCATAAACCTTGTTGGCCGGGGTAAATTTACTTCATTTATGCATGGTGGTATGCGGAGTACTAAACTAAACTGGAGGAATGAAACCCTCCTTGCTAAATGGACTTGAAGGTTTAGAGTAAAAAAAGACATGCATTGTGGAGAAGACTGACGGTTGCCAAATATGGATCTTTCTCTTATAACACCAAAGCTGGAATGGGAAATCTGTTGCCTTTTGCCACCACTCTTGGTTGCATTTGTCGTCCTAGCACCTTTTTCCCAAATTTATTTGCTTTCTCCCTGTCCAAGAAGGCACAGTCTCTGATTTATGGAAGGAGGATGAGGGGTATTGGGATCTTAATCTCCATAGGAATTTCATTGAGGTGGAGATCTATGAATGGGCTGCTCTATCACTTGTTATCTAACCATTAACCACAACAATCAGATGATAAATGGATTTGGAAGCTTGAACCATCCAGCATTTTCTCCACCAAATCTTTGAGTGAAAGCAGGAACAAAATCTACTCCCAATCAAATATGGGCCCTTTCATAACCATATCGTCTGACCATCTCTCTAAAAAGATTAAGTTCTTTACGTGGGAGCTTATTCACAAGGTTGTTCTTACACACAAAAAGCCATGAAAAACTCCAATGTCATCTACCTACTATGGTCTTGTCCCTGGGATGGTGCAACCTTTGCAAGATGGACAATGAGACTCAAAGTTACCTTTTCATCCTTTGCCCTTTTTCAGATAGAATTTGGAGCCGCATCATCTCTGCTTCCATGTGGTTGGACACCTTTTCAAAGGGAGGAAGAGCCTCTTATGGTTGCATCGCGTCAGAACTTTCTTGTGGTTTGTGTGGATCGAGCAAAAGGGATGTGTCTTCAATGACAAAGCTCAACATTTTGACATTTTCTTAGAGAACGTTATTTTCATTGCTATCTCTTGGTATAAATTATCTAAGTTCTTCTCATCATATAGTTTTGATTTTCTTTTTCCCAATGGGAGATGTCTTTTGTAACTCCTAGATTGCGGCATCTGTCCCCCGTTTGTAATTTCATATATCAATGAAACTGTTCCGTATATACAGAAATAATGATTTTAGTAAAAATGATTTGTTTATAAGTAATTTATTAAAAGTGATTTTTATATGATCATTTTAATATTTGGTTTTACAATTTTAAACATGATTTTCATTCAATCAAAATTGATTTTTTAATGATTAAATGAATGATTAAAGATATGTTTGGGAGTGATTTTAAACATGACAAAAGTGATTTTGACCATTTCAAAATCACTCCCAAACGTGCCCATAATATATTTGTTTGAAATCACTTTATGCCACAAGCTGTCTTCCTTCATGCTCTATTTGGATGCTCATGGTTTGTAAGGATTTCAAATGAATTCTATTGTTTGTTATCACAAGAAAGAGAATGGTTTGAATCTTAAGTGATCACAAATTGTGTGTTCATATAAAAAAATTTCTGAACTAAAATGGTTGGATTTTGCCAGATTTCATAGGATTTAGAGGTAGATTACTTATTTAGCTTGTCCTATTATTTTATTATTAATAAATCATAATAAAAAACCTATATTAGTAAACTTTGTACTTTCTTTTCTTGTTCGGTTACCATCCAAACATATAATTTTAATACATTCATTTCAAATCTTTTTCATTTCAAACGAGATAAAATTTTTTAAATGATTTATCGAATTTTAAATCACAGGATCTATAATCATTTTTTGAACTTTCTTGGTTCCAAATAGAGAGTTAGGGTCCACTACCATTTTGATAAGATAATTCTTCATCTTCGTGTATATTTTTCACCAGAAAAATTGGTAAACCACTTGGGAGGGTTTGTGCCAGGGAACCTAAGGGCTGCAATAGAGTGTTATTGGCAAAATGGTTATGGCTTTTTTCTCTTGAACCCTCTTCCCAACGAAATTGTTTCTAACAAAAAAGAAAACATCGAGTTTGAAACCTTAGGAACTCAAATGCAACATAATTCAGGCATTAGGAATCAAAATTGTATTTTTTTTTCTTTAATTAATGTGTGCTCAAAGTCTGTTTGAGTGGTTTTAGAAAGACAAACAACATGTCATCATGTTTGTTCTATGTGCATGTCCATGCTTCTTATGAGATGAGCAATCTTTTCAGCTTTTGTGATGGTTGATGCAACATAATTTAAATATATTTATGATGGGTTTGAGCTGTACGTTAGTTTTGTTCTTTCATGGGCTCTCATCACAGCAGTTTTATGTTATCACTTCGAGAAAAGGTTTGATTACTACTTTGATTGGTCATTGGTATTTATGAAGTTCCATGTTGAAGATTATCCACATGTTGGCTTTGTTTTGTATTGTTTTCTTATAGTCTTCAGTTGGGTTTTCTGGTTATCTTGTATTTTTCAGATTCTGGATTGAGTTTTTTCTGGTCTCTCTCATTGTAATTTTTTATTCAATCAACGAAAATTTGTTTCTTCTAAAGAAAATGAAATAAAAACATTCATCACAAATCCATTCTTCATTCGGAGCCCTTCCATTACTGGCAGGGATGAATATTATGCTTGGGGTCTGCACCAGGTAGCCAAAGCTGTGAGCTTCTTAAACAATGACTGTAAACTCGTAAGTATTTTCTATTTTGATATTTTGCACCGGGATCCTAGTTATGTTAGTACTCTAATTATGTGGTCAGACCATCTCTTCCTCTTTACGTTCGAATTGGCTCTGCCCCAGCCAGCCTCCCCTGTTCCCTCTCAAGTTTCAGCTGTTTAACTAGCTATATCTCCAACAGGTTCATGGTAATGTTTGCTTGGCCAGTGTTGTTGTCACTCCAACCTTGGATTGGAAGCTCCATGCTTTTGACGTGCTATCTGAGTTTGATGGAAGCAATGAAGCTTCAAGTGGGCAAATGCTGGTAAATAATAATATCTCTTGAAGTCTTGAGTTTTGTGCGTGGAATTTTCCGTATCTTCTCTATTATGTTCTTGATGTTATGTTTATGAGCTGGATTTAAGAAGCAAATGTTGAAATTTAATTGTGGGATGTCAAGGGCTGGACATTGACTTATAGTAGATGATATTTTATATGGTCTCGTTCTCAAAATGGTGTAGTCTGTTTAATTGACTCTATCCTAGTCAATCTGTAACTGGATGCTTTCTCCATCGAAGTAGACGTGGCATGAATATTTCAAGCAAGGTGTGTTGCATTACACTGCTGATCTCTGGTCGCGGGACCTTTGCTCTATTTTTGGTTTTTAGTTACTTAGATTGCATAAGTGGTTTATGTTAGATTTTCTTTTTAATTGGTAACCAAAAACGATTATTTGTACAGAAGATACAACAATTACAATGATAAGTTAAGAGGGATATTCCCTGTACTGGGGATGTAAAAACAGATTACAAAAAATTCAACCTAGAATACATAGAAGCAAAACAAAGACCAAATATCAAAAGGGGCTCTTTCTAGACCAACTAGAGTGGATTTAACTCTAGGGCTTACCAGTCAACAATTTTAACCTAGTAAATCTCTCATTCTGGCACCTGCAGCAGATAGATAGTCTTTTTTTGAAACGGAAACAAGACTTTTCATTGATGAAATGAAAAGAGAATAATGCACGAATTACAATGAGTCATCCTTTCCTTTCTTTTGGGTGCTCTTCTTGCATTGCAATTTTGGATTTCTGTGTTGGTAACTTGAGTATTTTCTTCAGCAATATGCCTGGCTCATTGGATCACAATATAAACCGATGGAATTGGTGAAGTCTGACTGGGCTGCTATTAGAAAGTCTCCCGCATGGGCCATTGATTCTTGGGGGTTGGGTAAGTATGAATTACTCCTACTGGTTGGGTTGCTAATTTTTATTGGTTTTATTCATTGAAGGAATTATATTATCCTGTTGATCAGTAACCTAGTAGGAATTCTTACTTGCTCTGTATGGTATCTCCTTTTGCTAAAGGTATTAACAAGATATATACATTTTTAAGGGAACAGTCGTTGATGATTGTAAATTTACCACTTATGAACAAATTAGCAAACTTTGATTAGGAGTATGAACAAAATCCCCAGCGCTCACCCCACCCTCAACCCAAGGGCCCATGGGTTCAATTCTCATTGTTGACATCTTGAGTATGAACAAAATCTCCGGAAGTGCATCAGAAGGTCAACAAATAAAATGTGTGAATATGTTTTTTTTTTCTTCCTGAAAATACTGAAATTTTGTACTGGCATTATATCTACAAGACTGGTTGCTAAGCTAGTCACGTTGTTGTTTCAATATTTTGCAATCTGAAGGTTTCCAAGGATACCTATTCTGGCATACTTGTGCCACAAAGCACTTGCTTCTTAATCAGTTGGCATACTCCTTGTGACAAATAGCAGTTTTAAACTTCAATCCTTTGGCATCAGGAAAAATCTTTTTGAACTACTGCAAAGGGGAACTGGAACAATATGGCTAAATAGGGGTAATATTCTATAAAGTAGTTCTGACAAATGTAGAAAATGTTTCAACATTATTATCATACATACATATCTTCTGACTTTATTATCTATTAGGTATCTTCTTTCTCCTGCAAAAAAAAAAAAAAAAAAAAAAAAGGAGAAAAAAGAAAAAAACCCAACAAGTGCTAGAAAACAGGGGAACAACTTCCCTGTTGATGTTTCTATTCAAAGATAACGAAAATACTTCCATTTCAGGATAACAACCAAATCACAAGAATAATATAATAAAGAAAGGAAATAAGAAAATGCAAGAACATCTATGCATTCGAGGGAGCAGAAAATCCTCTCCAAAGCCTCAACTTTCTCCAAAATATCCTCGCCTCCAACAATGCGTCAAAATCCTTCTGCTGGTCCCCACTCAAATGCATAACAACATTTGTCGTCCCATTGACTGTCTGTCTTGTGCAATTTCCCTCTTTTGCCCTTCTCCCATATGTGTGTATAATTAGAGGTCTCACAATACCCTTGGTTTCAGAAAGCTCTTTGTCCTCAAGATGGAAAGTAAGGAACTGTTGCTTCATGATGTCAATGGACTCCCAGGTGGCCTCACTCTCAGGTTGTTTGGCCCATTGAACTAGCCGTTCTTCCTTGACCAAATTGGCAATCCAACGACAGCCAACATTGATTCAGGAGTGACCCTCAGCTCAAAGTCTTAATAGAGATCAGGTGGGTGAGTCTGCACTACAGTTGTGACCCAATTATCTTCTTTAACTGTGAGACATGAAAGACATTGTGAATCGAGGCCTTATGAGGTGATTCCAACTTATATACCACTGCCCTAATCCTCTTTATCACCCTTTTTTTCCTTAAAAGCCCATAATACTCTGGAGACAGATTTGTGCACCTCCTTTTGGCCAACGAACGTTGTCTAAGGCCTCAGCTTTAGAAAGACTTCATCCCCCACTGCATAAGGCCACCTCTCTTCTATTTTGATCAGCAAATTTTTTCATTCTACCTTGAGCCATTCCCGGATGCTCCTTCAGTGCTACTAAGGCCTTGTCTCTATTCATCAATTGCTATTCCAAGGTGTTGTTTGTGGTATTTTTCTCTCCCTACGAGAATTAGGGGAGGTGGATGTTGGCCATAGACCTCATTAAACGGGGTGGTGTTTATTGAAATATGAAACATGGTTTTACATGTATACCAGTATTTAGCCCAGAGTACCTTCCTCATCCCTCTGTTTGCCCATCCTTTTGTGAGTGAAAGTTGTGTTGTGTTTAAGTGTCGTACCTTGGAGAGTGAATAACTCTATCCAAAAATTACACAAAAATATTTTATCTCAGTCTGGAACAATGGATTTTGGGAACCCATGAAGTTGTACCACCTCCTTGATAAATATCTCGACAATTTGTTTAGTAGAATAGGGCTATGAAATGTCCATACTTACTCAATCGATCAACTACCACCATTATCGAATCACGCCTCAACGGTTTAGGTAGGCCCTATACAAAATCCTTTGTGATTTCTTCCCAAATACTTTCAGGGATGGGAAGTGAAGGTGGCTGTAGTAACCCAGCTAAGGATAAGGACTCTGTCTTGTTCCGTTGACAAGTCCTGACATCAGGATTCATCCCTTTTGGTATAATTCACCAGTAAGTCGCTTGTATGTCCTAAGGAATTATGAATGCTTTCCAGAAACAAAATCGTGGAAGGTGTGAGAGATGGTATTAAATAAGAAGTTTTTGACAATACTAACTATCCCTTGTAAAGCAACTTCCCCTCTTGTAGCCTAAATTTTTGGATCCCAGATTGATCGTGTTGCAGGGTGGTGATTATCTTTTGCATCTCTTCATCTTTCTGAACTTCCTGCTGAACTACGGATACATGAAGGAGCAAGGGAGCTGATAGAGAGAGCAATTCGACGCATATTTCTTTTGTTTTTTTTTGTTTCTTTCCTTTGTGGAGTTTTGTTTCTATTGAGCATTAGTTTCTTTTCATGGATGAAAAGTTGTCTCTTGTTAAAGGGAAAAAAAACTTACAATAATATTTCTTATTGTGGTTGATAGGTTGTCTCATCTATGAACTATTTTCTGGTTTGAAGTTGAGCAAAACAGAGGAGCTGCGAAATACTGCTTCCATCCCCAAGGTTTCTGTTCTTATTTAAAAAATTCTCATGGGATGTTGATTTCTCTCCTATTCTTTTCTCAATGACTTTTACTTCCTTCCCACAATCAACTGGATGGTATACTTTAGCTTTAAACATTTTTTTTCTTATGTTTTCTCTTCTTCCATTCTATGTCTGTGCTCTGCGATTGTTTGGCTATTAATTTGGAAAAAATGTAGATGAGGAAACATTAAGGAAGAAGTCTCTTATTTTAATGAAAATCAAGTTGTGATGAATGATCTGGGAAGTTTAGAGGTTGCTTCTTATTTCTGATATATATATATATATAACAAAGAGAGACTGAATTTCATTGATGAATGAAATGGAAGAGGGAGTTTATAGACTCTCAACACCAAAAGGTGCATTACGAGAAAATCTCCAATTTAAAAGAGGAGAGGAAATATGGTAATTGGTAAAAGGGTGTTTACATTTACACCCATACAAAGCATAAAAAAAAAATAAAAAAAAACTAATCCATAAAATTATCAAAATGTGAGTGCTTGTCATTGAAGTTTGCACATTTCCTTTAAGGTTTTACCCATTTAAAGTTTCAAAACTCCACTAAATCACTGAATTTTTGGCAAACACAAACTCAAATGAAAAGTCTTTGAAAGAAGATTTCAACCACTTGAAGGGAAAGAGCACTGGATAAATAAATTATCAATGTTTTCTTCTTCCTGCAAGTACAAGCTACATGCCGAAGCGGAAGGCCTTGGTTCTTCATTTTTTTTGATAAGAAACATTTCATTGGTGAATGAAATAGGGGAAACCCTTGCACCTAAAGGTGATTACAACATAATCTTCCAATTGGAAGCCTTGGTTCTTCATAGGATAGGAAAACGTTTATGAATTTCATTAGATATCATGGAAGCTGGTGCTCCCTTCCAAATATCAGGCTTCAATTTGTAAATTTGTCATAAACTTCTCCCCTGTTTTTCATAGTGCTACCGAATGAGTTTTCTCAATCTAATGGTAATATATGTGTGGCTTTATTTATTAAAGCGGAAAATAGCAAGGTAAAGGTCAAGTCTACAATGTAGAGTTGCAATGTGCATTGACTAACTGGGCCAAAACATCATGACGATTTCCAAGTTCAGTTAAAGTCCCTTAATTTATCGTATCACAATCCCAATTAGCCACTACTGTTCTAGAATGATTTCTATTTTTTCTAAAACTTACATCTCATTCAATTGCTTTTGAATCTTGAGGGATTTGTGGTATAAATTCATGTTCTTCTTAACTTACATCTCACTTGCTTGCTTTTGAATCTTGAGTGATTTGTTTTCATTCGTGGATGTGTTTTCTGCCAGTCTTTACTTCCAGATTATCAACGGCTATTGAGCTCTATGCCTTCTCGCAGGTTGAATACATCCAAGCTTATAGAAAATAGTGGTGAGCTTCCTTATTACCATGAAATTATATATTTGGATTATCATAATGCACCATGCATTGTTATGGTCTAGTTAAAATCGCTTTGGAAATAGCTACTTGAGATATTAAAGGCCTATGAGAAAATGCTCTAAATTATTCAATAATTTTCTTTAGGGAGCTTTTAATATGCATCAGTGAAAGGAGGGATGAGAAAATCCATGTTAGCATTGGACATTGGCATCCTAAATCCATCATAATTACTACTAGAAAAGATCAATTACTTAATATAGTTATTGCTTTTTAATTAGAAAAAAATAATTTAGATTTAGGATGAAGCAATTTATTAAACAGAATTATTGAATTTAATTTAGTTTTATACAACTAATTAATTTGTTTAAAATATAATTAAATAAATAAAAATCTGAATTTCATATTATATTTCTCATTTCAACAGCTAATACAATTCTTATCTTCTTCCTAAACATCTCATTCTCAAACTTCATATTTTCACCTTTTTTTTTATATTTTTTTAAAGGAAACGATAAGCACTTTTCATTGGTAAAATGAAAAGAGACTAATGCTCAAAAGTACAAGAAATTGAAAAGGAAAACGAGAATTAAAAGTAAAAACAGAAAATGAAAACAGAACATCAAGACATAATTGAATTATAAGGAAAACATAAAAGCATTCTAATTAAGACAAAGATTCATGCAGATTCTTCCCCCAACTAAAGATATCTTGAATAGAATATCCCACGAAGTTTTTAGAAAGAGAACACCACAAGCCTTAAGACAAGATGAACCAAACTGATCAACCTAAGGAAGAGTCTTGTTAGAAAAACCCTCAGATTGCACTCAAACCATAGTTCGAATAATAAGGCCTTCACCACATTAGACCATAAAACTTTGGACTTTTATGCAACAGCTGGACCAATCAATAAATATAAGATATTTTTCTTAAAAGAATTAAAGAGAATCCATTGAATGTTGAAGATTGAGAAGAGTTTCCACTAACATTGCCTTGAATACGTACAGTCAAAAAACAAAAGTTGCAAAGAATCACAATCCCTCATGCAATGAAGGTGATAAATGGTGCGAAGGGAGCTTTCTTTGAAGAACCTATGTACAATTCAGCCAACCATTGCACATTACCCAAAAAAGAATGTTGACTCTTTTGGTTGGACTGCCATAAAGCTGAGTGTACCTCTTTACACCCAGATTTATCCAGCTTCCACACTAAAGGTTAGAGCAGGATTTCCTCTCAAAGTTTTGCCAAGGGCTGTATAGAGTATAGACCTTTCCAATTTCCACTAAAAGGGAGTTTGTTTTGCGCATCCAAACTATATTTACTTTTGATAATCAACCTCCATTATGCATTTTTTTTTTTTTGTGAAATCTCTAGAGCCATTTTATACCCAAAAGTTCAGATTTGTGGAGGCTAATGTTAAAGCCTAAAGTTACTTCAAACAGCAGTCTGATGGTATTGAAGAGATCAGAAATACCTCCTTTCTCATGGGAGGAAAAAAAAGATGATGTCATTGACAAATTGCAAGTGGTGAACGTGCGAAGGATACATTGCTGACTCTAAAGCTATTGATAGGAAGCCCCTAAACAATGCATGAGACAGTAGCATTCCCGAACACTCAACCACTAATACATGTAATGATTTTTTTTTTCAGTAGGAAATGAAATGATATTATAAAAACCAATTAAAATCAAGCCCTTTAAAAGTCCTCTTTCCTTGTCCTAGTTCTCCTTCTAGTGATTGGAACCTAATGCTGAGAAGAGTTGAAAAGAATCTTTATTTCCCTCTAAGAAGGGGGGGGGGGGGGTGCTAATTCCGTCTTCTTTTTGTTAAAGATAGACAAGAACTTCTTGTTGATGATTAGAAAGTTATGAGAAGAACATAGTAGTAACACCCTTAAACCCTGCGAAAGTAAATAAGAAAAAGATCTTCCATCTACTATCTGTTCAAGTAATTAAAATAACAAAAGGATTAATCAAGATCAACATGCATGCCTCCCACACTTTCCCTTGTACTTTTCTGTTTCATTTTTGTATTAAGACTTTTTATTATATATCATGTGTGTTTTGTTGCACTCTTGTCTCATCATTTAGAAGTTATTTGTTTTTCAGTTTCATTTTTGTATTTGCATTTCTTATTATTCCATCTTCAACTTTTTGTTTGTTTTAATTTCGGCTTTCGCATTTGTTGATTAATTTTGCTATCTATGGATGATAGAGTATTTTCAAAATAAGTTGGTCGACACTATACACTTCATGGAAATTCTTAGTCTAAAGGATAGTGTTGAGAAGGATACCTTTTTCCGGAAGCTCCCAATTCTAGCTGAACAGCTTCCTCGTCAAATAGTATTGAAAAAGGTGACTTCCAAATTACAGCATTTGTTTTCTTGTTGTGCATGGTAAATGTCTCATTCTTTTGTCATTCTACAGTTGCTTCCTTTATTAGCTTCCTCCCTTGAATTTGGTTCAGCTGCTGCCCCTGCCTTGACCGCATTGTTAAAAATGGGTTCTTGGCTTTCAACTGAAGAATTCAGTGCAAAGGTTATATCTTTATCTTGATGTCTTAGTTGATATTATTCTGTTTGAACAATGTTAAGATTTTTTTTTTTCATCAAGTTTTTGTTTGCTTGATCTTTTACTTTCATCTGGCATGGATTTGGTCCCGGTCTATTACTTTTTGTTCACATGGGTTTGGCCACTATGATGTTTAGGTTCTACCTACGATTGTGAAACTATTTGCCTCCAATGATCGAGCTATCCGAACTGGACTCCTGCAACATATTGATCAATTTGGTGAATCATTGTCATCCCAAATGGTTGATGAACAGGTATGAAGTCAGTGATAATTATTGCATGTTGCATCTATATATAATGAAACTTGAGAATGTTCATCTTTCACTGAAAAGCTTGTTTCTGGTTAAAAAAAAGAGGGAAAAAGAACAACGAAACTAGTTTATGTTGGTGAGAAAATGATTTGGATGGGTATCAGATGATTTTTCCACTACCAATAGAAAACATATTAACTTACACTTGGGTGGATTTCAAGAACAAAACTAAGATTCTGTATAGGGATGCAATCCTCTCTCTCTTTATCTTTTTCTGGAAATTTATTAGGCATGAGCAGTAGAGTTTTTCACACGTTACTTTTTATCTGTATGCATACATGTATAGAGTAGCGCACGATTATGTGACCTACTCTCACGCAATGAATGCTTCAGCGTGGTTGATTGGATGCTTATATGATGTGGGGTGGGGTTAGATATTGTAGCTTTTATTTGTGAATTTGATTGGTTGTGTAAAAGAATGACGTGGTATCTGTCATCTACAAATTTTATAATCTCACCTTGTTTTACCTAGGTCTACCCCCATATTGCCACTGGGTTCTCTGACATGTCTGCTTTTCTTCGTGAATTAACTCTAAAATCCATGCTTGTTCTAGCTCCCAAGGTACGCATATATCATTTATTATTATTCTTAATGCTTTCTGATGATATTTTGAGATGATCATAATATCCTTTTTCTTTTCGGTTAGTAACTCGATACTTCAGAAATAAGCAATCAAACAAAAGAAACAACCTAATGGCCACAAGCACTTTACTGATTACTTTATCCAAGATTTTTATCTTAATTGGAATGCTCTAATCTTTTCATTGTAATTTAGTATCGTTTGTCTTCATTTTCCTTTTCTTTTTTTTCTTTCTTTCTTATTTTGCGATTTTTCCTTCCAAGGGTTATTGTAACTTTAAGCATTAATCTCTTTTCATTATATCAACAAAAAGTTTCGTTTAGTTTTCAAAAAAATTTATGTTATTCACGATCGAGTTTTGAGATGATCTGAATTGGTATGGCAGCTTTCTCAACGCACTATTTCTGGGTCATTATTGAAGCATCTTTCAAAGTTACAGGTACTGCTTTAGCCATTTGTTGCTACGATTGTGTTTTTCTTCTTCTGCTTCCATTCTTTTCTTCTCTTTATGCACATGCATCTATTTTGCTTGATGATAGGTCCCAAAGAACCCTTTACATCAAAATGGAAAATATAGATAAATCTCTTGGCCAAAACACCACCAACTAACCGAATATCCTATACAACTTCCCTACCCTTATCCTTTTCCCTCCCTGTGACAGAATCCTATCTGTTTGTTACTTACAAAATGGGTCTTACCTTTACAAGCTTGGACACACATGACATGTTTCTTATATTTCCTGTATAACTAAATCTACTAAATAAAGCTTGGCTTCCTCCCAGCATAGAATTGAATTGGAGATTTCACTTTCCTACCGCTCAAGTATTGTTATTCCCTTGTTTTTTGTTTGATTATTTACTGAGAACATTTCTGAGTCCTACAGGTTGACGAAGAACCAGCAATCCGAACAAATACAACCATATTACTTGGGAACATTGCAAGTTACTTAAATGAAGGGGTGAGTATCTCTGTAAAGTTACCTGCTGGTTCACTTACTTATCAGTCAATAATCTTGTTGAAGTGCTTAGTTTTTAGTTATATTTTTCTTTCTTACGATGATGTTTGGTAATGTACTAGTGTTTCTTGGTATTCAAAATGTATGCTTTCTTGTCGTTTATGTCGGATCCCTTATCCTCATGTTTTTTCTTATCCTTATATGATATTTCTTATAATTTCAACAATCTCTTACTGTATTTTTTTTAATTTACATTTAAAGATATATTAGTCTTTCATTCGAATGACATCTTTGCTTGTTTTAATCATCAGAAATGGAGGTCTAATCCAGTGGTGGACGAAATTGCTTTTTTGTATTGAAATAAAATCTAATTGAGTTCAAATCTAAATGCAGACAAGGAAGAGAGTTTTAATTAATGCTTTCACTGTCCGTGCACTGCGTGATACATTTTCCCCAGCCCGTGGTGCAGGTATAAGAGCTATAGTCTTTTTTTCTTCTCATTTTAGGTCCATCCTAGTTTCTCAGTTGAAGGACCGATGCCATTGCCCATTTTATTTTAATTTCTCAGAGATTTGTCATTAACTGCTCAATAAATGATGTTATATATTTGTTATTTTAACTATCAACGTTATCATGACAGGCATAATGGCATTATGTGCTACAAGTGGATATTATGACAGTACAGAAATTGCAACTAGGATTCTTCCTAATGTTGTTGTGCTGACCATAGATGCTGACAGGTTTGTTATGATGTTCAATATTTTCAAACTCTGCATTATGTCAACCATCAGCATTGTGATATTTACTGACAAGTATCAATGATCTTATGTAGCATATATTATTGTTTTCCTTTCATTAGAATATAACAAGGACTACAAAAAAAATAGCCCATCCTGCCACAGAAAAGAACTCCAATTCAAAAGAAAAAACCCTAGTTGTTAATAACAAAATATCCAGAGATTTACACCCAAAAATGGTATTAAATCTAACGATATTCCAAACTTCTCAGGACCTTTCAACCCTTCTAAAAATTTTGCTACTCCTCTCAAGGGATATACCCCACAAAAAGGCTTGCAAAAGAGGGAGTTCAATCATTACTCTCTTTTGCAGCTGACCGATTGGCATTGGCAAACCAATTTCCTAGGCCAACTATTGCAGAAACTAAATCTCCAGTAAACATTTTGCTACTCCTCTCAAGGGATGCAACAAAACCTCCTCCATTGTGATGAGAATTTGTTTCTTAAGTGAACCTCCGAAACATTTGGTTAATGTGGAGTCATTTTTATTCAAAATGTTTGTCATGAATCAGCTCAAACTTCTAAGAAGAGAGGATGTTTGTTCAAAATGATTGGGTTGATGGTGGGATCAAAGGCACCTCGAGAAACCCTTGGAAAGGCATTTTGTCTAAGCAGTGATGAAGAAATCCTTGGAAAGACGCATCTTTGGCACGCATCAGGTAAGCTTGGTTTAAGTTTGAGAAGTCCATGGATCAGCATCTCAAGGACTTGGAGTCAATTTGGTCCCATTGCAAAGTTTAAGCTTGGTAATGGGAGGAATATCTTTATCTGGACCGATTCATAGTGTACTCATATTCCTTTCAAGGTTTGCTTTCCTAAGCTTTTTTGTATTGCTTCTTCTCCAAAAGGCAGTATCAATGATCATTGGGACTCGGTTATCAGTTCTTCGAACCTTTTATTCTGGAGACGGCTAAAAGAAGAGGAGATTGTTGAATTTCAGCAGCTGCTGTGCAATATTGAGGTCATCAGAATTTCTTCTCTACCAGATTCGAGATTATGGTCTTTGGATGCTTCAGGAAGGTACTCGGTGAAATCTTTGTCAAGATATTTGATTGCTTCTACTCCTCTTGATAAGGTGATCTACAAAGCCCTTTGGAAATCAAGAAGTCCCAAAAGAATCAATATTTTTACTTGGATTCTGTTTTATGGTTCCCTCAATTGCTCATTTACTTTGCAACATAGGTTGCGGAGTAAACATCTTTCACCCTCAATTTGTCCACTGTGTTTAGCCAATGGAGTAGATTTGCAGCATTTGTTATTTGATTGTTCTTTCTCAAGAAATTTCTGGTGGAACTTATTTTCTAGCTTCGGTTTGCTATGGGTTTTTGGGAACAATGTTAGAGATAATATTTCTCATCTTTTGGTTGGTCCTTCTCTATCTTCTAGAGCTCATATTTTATGGTCAAATGCAGTTAAAGCTCTGGTTTTTTAGATTTGGTTTGAACGTAATCAGAGAGTTTTCTATGATAATTCCAAGGATTGGTCAGACAGATGGGATTTAGTTCGTCTTCTAGCTTCTTCCTGGAGTTTGTAGTCCAAGCTCTTTGAAGATTACTCTATTCAGGATATTTGCCTTAATTGGAATGTTTTTATTTCTTCTATGCAATCAAGTAGTTTAGATCTATTGTAATCTCTAAAATTTTTGTATGGGATATAATGAGGGTGCTAAGGATGTGTCAACCTAGTTGAGATATCCGGGTGCATCTCTTGATCTTAGTAGTCTATTTGGTTCACGTCTCTTTGTAATTTGAGATTTGCTCTTTTCATTATATCAATGAAAAATTATGTTTCTGTTTCAAAACAAGATTATGAGTCAGATCTCACAATAAAAGAAGAAGCATCAGATGCTGATATTGAAGGGGACAAGAAGGAAACAGAAATGGAGAAGGTTTCAATTCAAGCTAAAAAAGATGATACAACAATCAACAAATCCATGGAGGAGTTCCCTGAGAATGTTTCTGAAGATTTCGTTGATGTCAAGATCCAATGGAAAATTGAAGAAGCTCCTCCTAAAGACATAAATGTCAACACCATTGATTCACCACTCGAAATCCCAAATGACATTGTTCGATGTGACGAAGCTTTGGTAGAAATCATTCCCACTTCCTTGAACAACAACAATGGAGTTCAATCATTACCCTCTTTTGCAGCTGACCAATTGGCATTGGCAAACCAATTCCCTAGGCCAATTATTGCAGAAACTAAATCTCCAGTAAAAGAACAAACCATTAGTCTGCTAATGGACAACTCAGATGCATTAGTTTCCTTTGTTTTTTCAGTTTGTTCACAACGTGGTGGGGGATAGGAGGATACTTTTTTTTCGGTGGATAAGTGGTTGGGAGATAGACCCTTCTGCTCATTGTTTTCCTGCTTATTTCAGTTGTCTTCTTCTAGGAACCTTTCGATTGAATTGATCCTTGCTCTATTGGAGTCGCAACCTTCTCCTTCTTTGGGTTTTTGTCATTTGTTGACCAATAGGGAAACGACTTATGTCTTGGCTCTTTTATCCTTGATTGGTGACTTTCAGTTTAGACCCAATAGGGAGATGTCCCTTAAAAGGCTTTTCTTGCAGCTCTTTCCTCTGTTGCTAGTCCTATCCTTCCTCGGCCAACAATTGTGTTTTTTACTCGGTGTGGAAGAGGAAAATTTCCAAGAAGTTTAAGTTCTTTGTGTGGCAGGTTTTGCATGAAAGAGTTAACACCTTAGATAAGCTCTCGAGCAAAGGATCCTTGTTGGTCGGGCCACATTGTTGTATTCTTTGTAGGGGAGCATCCGCGGACCTGGACCATCTTCTTTGGACTTGTGACTTTTCCCTAGTTGTTTGGTGTGGTTTCTTCGAGGCCTTTGGTTCAGTTTTGCAAATTTGTAGTGTTGCCAGGAGTCGATTGAGGAGTTCCTCCATCCTTCTTGTTGAGAGGTGGTTTATGTGGCAGGTGGGAGAATGTGTTATTCTGTGGAATCTTCAGGAGGGGGAGAGACTCCTTGTAAGGATCTGGCGAGAGAAATAATAGAATCTTTAGGAGGGAGAGACTCCTTGTAAGGATGTCTGGGACCTTTTAATATTCTCTATTTTTCTTTTGGGTCTTGGTTTGTAGATCTGTATTTTTCTTGACCGGAACCTCTTTTTATAGTTGTCTCTCCTTTTTGTGGGCTTCGTCTTTTTGTATACTCTTCTTATCTTCCATTTTTTTCAATGAAACTTTAGTATTTTCATTTTTTTTTATGTTGAACTTGATTGCAGTCACATTTTCAACATCTTGAATTGCACAGTGAATGCCTGAAACTGTGGATTTAGAGATATTCACATTTAATGTTAAATTGATTGCTATAACTTAATTAACCACTTCCTTCCTAATCAGCTATAGGGAATAGGATAGTGTCATCATTGTTTCTTGTTTGTAGTTTAAGGGGGGTCTTGTCTTTACCGATTGTAAAGCCTGAACTTAGACCTCTAGACAAGCTGAGCAGTCTGTCACGATGATGAAAAAGGGATGCTGCCGGAGACCGCTTGATGGAAAGATCCTTACCTCTAGACTTCTCATGAATGATAATTCAAGAGTTTTGATCCTAGTTTTGATGTTGCTCTTAGTTTTGATCATTAGTTGTTCGGTGTACTTGTGTAGCTTTTTGGGCTTAGTTTTTTGGGTTTTGGTCCATTGTATTTGGGTCCCCTCTTTTTCTTTGTACCTTGGAGTACTTATTGGTTATTTTATTTTTGCTCTTAGAGTTGAGATGATGAGAGTGCTAAGGAGGTGTCAACCTAGTTGAGATGTCCGGGTGCACTCCCTATCCGTAGGTTATATTGATCTTGTTTCCATATTTGTATATTGAGATTTTGTCTCAATTCATTATATCAATGAAATAGATTGTTTCCTTTTTAGAAAAACGATAATCGAAGAGTTGGAACTTGGGATTCTTGTAATGAAGGCCTGCTTTCTCTTAGCTTGAACCAAAGCCTTTTCTCTACAAAATAGCGCTAGTACCTCTCCCTAAACATTAACTTCAACTTTAAGTCTTGCTGGAAATAGCATTTCAATACATATGTAACTCTTAGCATCCAATTAGGACACGGCTGTAAACCGTCGAGATAAAAATCATAACTGAACTAGGAATATAAGCAATTATTTGAACTATGATTAGGCTTTATACTTCTTTGGAACTCCCACTGGCCGTGGACATATTTTTCCCCTTCAGACTTATTTTACATTATATAGAATGGCGTGGTAGATAGCTAATGTATTGGAGAAAGATGAGATGATTTTCCTTTTTTGGAAGGAAACAAAACTTTTCATTGATATAATGAGAGAAAGATGAGATGATGAAACATTTTTACCTGTTCCACAAAGTTGGGGTTTTTAGTTAATTTTTCTCACTTTCTTGAATTCGTATATAGAATAAATATTCTCATTTGGTTATCAATTTATAATTATTCAATCTAATAGTTATTTGGATGTTTTAAAATATTATCATTTTATGTCAGTTATCTCATTTCTGTATGTATTGAGTAATGCCTTTTGTTCCGCCACTTTTCTTGTTGATAGTGATGTTCGATCAAAGTCCTTTCAAGCAGTCGATCAGTTCTTACAGATACTAAAGCAAAACAATGAGAAGGTGCGTTGAATTCACATTTAGTTCAAGGTTGCAAATGCTTTGTTAATCTTGTTACTCAAGGTTTTAAATTCCTGGGAATAGATAGTCCATACCAATAGCTTCCATATATTTGCTCAATCATGTTTGGAGAACTAGTTGAGCTGCTTCTTGTGAGAGACAGCTGATGTTTTTTGTTTTGTTAACCCAAAATACTCTCTCACACGTGCACACACACAAATTTCTGTACATTTGCTATCTTGGTACTAGATGCAAGAAAAATAGTTTTCTATTGAAGAAGAATACAATGGCACATAGCTTGCCTAATCCTGGAAAAGGAAAAAATAGGGGAGTACACAGTAATCAAAAGCTGGTCAGCCTTCTAATCAGGAAATGTGCTATGTTGACATGTCTCCTATGGTTTACTATAGGAAATTTCAGGAGATACAGCTGCTGGAGTTCTGAATATCCCGTCTCTGCCAGGAAATGCTAGTTTGCTTGGGTGAGTTGGTAAAAATATCCTGTCCTCACGTTCTCAACGCCCCCCCCCCCCCCCCCCCCCCCCCCCCACACACACACACACACAGTTTACATGTGGTTCCCCTAGAATAGTTCATTGGATTTCTGATGTGGTGGGTGGAGCATAAGGAAAAGTCTTTGGTATGGTTATTTTTGGATTTCCTGTCCGAAGTTTCTTGTATCTATATATCACTCAATGAGAACCTTTGGTTCTAGATAGAAGAACATTTTTTTACTACTAGTGTCTATCCTATTGTGATTAATACGCTAATGAAGTGAGTCAAGTGACCATTAACATTAATAACATGATGGACGTAGGATGATGATGATGTTCAGGGTTCTGATCGATAAACAAAATTTGAAATAGTGGTCATACATATACTCTTAAATGTATCATCTCTGCATGAAATACCAATCTATTATCCACCCTGATCTCATATTTATATGCAGATGGGCAATGAGCTCCTTAACTCTAAAAGGAAAACCCTCTGAACATGCTTCTAGCGCTTCTGTAAGCTCTAATGCACCTTTAGCTGCTACAAGTTCTGATTCCATCTCAGGTACTTCATACATTTGGAGAATTAGTTTTTTTATTTTTTTATGCAGACGTCTTCAATATTCCTCTGCCATGCTAATATCTTTTCATGGTGATTGGTGATGGATATTCGATAGATTGGTGGTTTTTTCGTTTTTTCTTTTTTGATAATATAGAATGGGGGCTTGCACTCTGTCATAAAATAGACAAGATTTTGGTGTATTCTATTAAATTTTTTTTTGATTTTATTTGAACCTCAGTCAGCCTGTCAAAATGTGCTTGACAAACTTTCTACTGTTCATTGTAGCACTAGGGAAAGAAAATTACCTACATTTTTTTTTAGTACAAAATTACCTACTTTTGAGGATATGGAAATATGATTTTGTTATGGGTTGCTTTTTGAAGCTAGTGGGATTCAAGTTATTTCATGACCCTTGAAGCACCAAACTCTAATTATTTAATGTGTTCCTAACATCACTTTTAGGACAATGAATCAATTATTTCCAATTAGTTTTAGATTTGCCTTGTACATCTTTGTTATAAGATATTTCATCATTTTCTATTTATTCTTATGTAACTGACATCATAGATTTCTTGTCTACATATTGTTTGTTACTAAGTATAAATATTATAATAAAAAATTCACAATGTTCTTGAATTTGGATATAGTGGAAATGTGTTAGAAGTAAAATTTATAGGCATAGCTCCATTGGTTTAGACATATACCATCGATCAAGAGGTCTAAAGTTCGGATGTCCACCTCCACGTATGTTGAACTAAAATATATATATAATTTCTTTCTTTCTTTGTTGATGCCCTTTTTTTTCCTTAAAAAAATAATGACAAAATGTAATGTGTGTATATACTGTGATCACTGATCATCTTATAACTTGGGAAGTGATAAAAAATACAGTTTAGTAATGAATGTGTTAGGTATCCAAAGTTTCCTGCACTCAGAAAATACCCAAACAAGTACAAAAACAGGGGAAATATACTCCTTGGTTGATATGTTGCAAAGATAACGCTTAACAAAGAGTCTTAGAGCCACAAGAACAAGAAAGCAAAGATGAAATAAGAACAAGGAAGCAAAAAAGATAATCTCCAGCAAATTCTGGAGTGCCGGATCTCTCCCTCCTCAGGCTTCGGCCAAAAATATCCACACCTTTCACTGATGCAACAAACCCCTACAAAAACCCTTCAGCCTTGGTCCCCACATCCCAACATAACAGATTCCACGTTTCACTGGCACCTTTACCCGTGGGAATTACCTTTCTTGCCCCTTCTCACATTAGTGTGATAAATAGGAGGCCTTACAGAATGTATATGCTAATAGTAGGATATGTATTTCATAGTGTATTTATGAAAGCCAATCAATGGTTTAGGTATCTACTTGTTCTTTTGAGGTCAGATGTTCAAATATCCAATCTTACATTTGTACTTCATTGAGATCAAATGTTAAATCACTTAGAGCTAACTTAAAAAAGTGGACTCCATTGAGATCAAATAGTTAAATTACTTAGAGCCTAGTAAGTTACAATATCAGGTTTTTCCCCTTTTTATGCTTGCATTATCTTTTGGATGTATCAATGGTCTTATTACCATGTCACAATTTAGCATATTGATTCGACCATCAACTTTATTATTTCCATATTGCTTTCAGTTGAAAATGCTCCAACTACGGCACCTGTAAGGGTTAGCTCGAGTTTTGATTTAACTGAACAACATGCAACTGAATCGCCAACATCTACTGATGGCTGGGGAGAAGTTGAAAATGGAATTAATGATGAAGATGAAACTGAAAAGGATGGGTGGGATGAGTTGGAACCTCTGGATGAGCCAAAGCCGTCTCCAGCTCTTGCAAACATTCAGGCTGCTCAAAAACGACCTGTATCTCAACCTGTCTCACAAACAAAACCACCAAGTAATGCCATTTCATTTAGCTTTCTAGATTGTGGCTCGATGACGTATAATAACTCATTTCAGCTCTTTCAGGTTCAAGAAGTACAGCCCGGCCAGCTAAAGAGGACGACGATCTTTGGGGTTCCATAGCTGCCCCTGCTCCAAGAACTGTCTCAAAACCATTGAATGTAAAAGCAAGTGGAACTGTTGATGATGATGATCCTTGGGCTTCCATTGCTGCTCCTGCACCTACGACTCGAGCCAAGCCGTTGTCAGCTGGTAGGGGGAGAGGAAGCAAACCAGCTGCTCCAAAATTAGGGGCTCAGAGGATAAATCGGACATCATCAACTGGTATGTGATTGCATATAAGTATAAAACAAAAGAATGATTCCAAGATTCAAGTTGCCTGCAATTTTTACTTTCCATTGTTTATTAGAGTAAAATTGGTCATTCCCTCCCTGAGCTGTATCTTAACCTTGATTTCATACATAGTTTGATCTATAATAGCATTCTTTATAGTGCAGCTTTCTTTTTTTCTTTCTTTCTTTCTTTTTTTTTTTTTTTTTTTCCTTTTTTACTTGTGCGAGGAATATGATGTTGACTATGGTCCGATTCCATGGGGGGAGACATTTTCAAGCTGTAATAAACTTTATTCTTTTTTTGTAGATTGTCAGAAACATTTTATTTGATATGTATTTCTCTCTATTTTAAATTCAAATTAATGTACTCAAAATAGATCAAATAAACGTTGAAAATTATTTTTTTTCATCTAAAAGACAGCAAATTCCATTCAATTCCGTCAGAATTGACTGAAGTTTCTACCTTTTGTTTGGATTTGTGTGTAGATTCAACCTTTTACATAGTATATTATTGAGAAAATTCACCTTTAATTCTACATTGACAATAAAATTTTGGACAAGCTTCTCAACACTTATACATGTTTAGGAGTGATTTTGAGATGGTTAAATTCACGTTTATCATTTTTAAAATTACTTTGAAACATATCTTTAATAATTTAAAATCAATTGTGTTTAATTTGTACTTTTAAATGTGATTTTCATGCCATCAAATTTGATTTAGAATTATTAAAAGCATTTTTGCGTAATTTTGTTAATGATAAAACAATTTTAACCATTTTAAAACTATTTTCAAACATGCTTATAGTTTCCGGTACTTTGGCTGTTGTAATGTTTTGTTCTTTTTACATATTTATATTTGTATTGGCTTATGTCTAATTGAGTTTTTGTTATTTGAAATTTGTGTTTGTATGAATAGAATAATAATTGAACTATTTTGATTTTAGATTAAGCGAATGGTTGTTTTCAAATATAGCAAAATGAGTCAAATTAATTACAAATATAAAAAAAAAAAAAATTATTGTCTATTAGTGATAAATTGCGATAGACTTGTGTCACTTGTCTATCGTTTAGACAATAAACTTTTTTATATTTATATATAGTTTGATATTTTTTTCATTTATTATAATTTCCCTTAAATGAAATATGTCTATTTAATATTATTCACTTGCCATACTTCATGCATGAAAATTTAACTGAAGGACCTAACTATACATTTTCAAAAGTAAACTAAAATAAGATAGTATTTATCTTTGAATAATTTTTGTCTATACCAATGATGAACTTGATTTTCATATGGTCAAATGGAAATTTCTTAAAGTCATCTTTTATTTTAAAGATAAAAGATGAAACATTATCTAAATTATTTGTAGTATGCATAACACCATTAGCACCCAAAATTAAACCTTGGATTTTTATTTCTTTTTCTTCATTATTATTATTATTATTATCGGTGAAAAGAAAAGATGAATCTCAGAGTTTTGGATGGGTTTATACATATTTTTAGAAAATGTCATTTCAATTTAGAAGGTCTTTTTTTAGTTTAATCACATGTGGAAGCAAGGATTAGAAGCTCTAATTTTCTGGTCGATGATACATTTTATTTAAATTGTCAATTCCAATATTTGATACCTATTATTATCGAATCAAAACTCTTACTATAAGTAACACAGTGCAAATTTGACTTATGGTAACTATTTTTGTTTTTTGTGTCTTAAAAAAAGAAAGTAGAAACAAAAATTTGTTTGATAATTGTTTCTTGTTTCTCGTATTTTTTTTTTTCTTGTTTTTCTCATTTTTAAGGTTTGAAAACAATTAGTTAGATAATATGGAAAATATATAACATGCATTAAAATATATACAAAAGCAAGATTAAATAAAAGTTTGCATTATTTAATACAAATAAGTTTCAATGCTACTTCAAAAAGAAAAATTTCAATGTAAAATTAGCAACAATAATAAAATTATTTATACTCTTCAAATGTTGTCCAAATTTTATCTGTAATGTTATTTCTCACTCGAATCATTCATCTTAAATGATGTTAGCTTTGATGAAACTCAATTATATTGCTCTATAAATATTATAGTTGTAAAATGTTAAATTGAAGCTAGATATTTGCAAAATTTATATGCTGCAAACTTCTTTATTTCAAAATTCTAATGAGTTCTAAGTGTACTCAAAGTCAAAATGTTAAAATTTTAAAATTAAAATAATATATAAATGAATATAATGCAAAACTTAAATTTTAAAATTAAAATAATATATGAATATACCTATTGCAAAACTAAAATTCAAAATTAAAATAATATGTATATATAATTTTGCTCTTGAACTCACAAAGACAGTCTTTAAAAACCAAATCTTATGACTTAAATGGAAAGATCTCCAAACATATTATAAAATCAATTTTCCCATCTTGGAACCATCCAAATGGAAAAGAAAAAGAATATTTTATTGTATGATCTAATAGACCAATGAAGATAATAATATTTTGCTGATCATTAAACCCCCTATTTTTTCTATTAATAAACTAAGAATGAGTTTGGTGTGGCAATGTATTTAATCATCATAATTGGGATTGCCAAAATTGTTGATGTAAATATAACTTCTTTTTCTTTGTGTTTATATCTATCTATGGACCTACTAATTACTCATAATGACAGTACAATAAGCTAATTTAAAATTTTATTATCATTGACTTAGTTAGGACAAAATGTGCATTCCTAATGAAGTTGGAAGAAGCCAAACTCATTCCCAAATTCCATTTTTAAATTTTAAATTTCGTGTTTAATAAATTATTAAATTTTTAATTTTGTCAATCAAATAGTTATTTAACTTAGATATCCGACGTTTTTTAGAGTCCACAACTCTGTCAACATAAAATTAAAAGTTTATGACTTTATACACAACATGCAATTTTATATATATCTAGATCATTTAATTTTTTTTTAAAAAAATGTTAAATATGTCGATGTTTTTTTTTTTCAAATGTATTGGATTGCTAAAAAAGAAAGAAGGACCTCATAGCCCAAAGTCAAGACACAAACAAAATACCACGAAGACAACCAAACAAGAGAACAAATAATGACAAAAACCAAGATATAAAGCACACGCGACTCAAGGAAAAAGGTTCTAAAGAGAAGAGGATGCTTGGGTCTCCACAAGAGAAGCCTCAAGCCGTTTAGAACAACAAATAAGAATCTAAGACTGAACAACTAGATTGAACAACTAGGGAGGAGACAATGTAGCACTATGGATACATATATTATGCTCGCGCTAAACATGATTTATACAAGGACACCATACAACTATCCAGACCGTACGTCTTAGCCGATTAACTACACTAAAGTGACCACTCCAATTGAGTTTTGTATCCTAATGTTAGATGTTATGAGAACAACTTTCTCACAAAAACACGTCCCTTAAACATCCTTACTAAAAGGGCATTAAAATAATAAACGATTCTTAGACTCAACTCCACTTGTATACTGTTGGGGTTGGTGCCCTAAATCTCAGGGGGTCTTGTAATTTGTAATTTGTACATGACAATTCATTTATTTAATAAATAAGATGTATTTTATTTGACAATTAGATCAATTTAACTCAATCCAATAAACTAAGATCTTAGGTTATAAAATATAACTTAAACAGTAGTAGGACATACAAATGAATCTTGTTCAAGTAATAATCTAAAAGGTCTACAATATATAGATAAAGTTGGGTGCCTTATCCTGGTAACACTACGGATACGACATATTCTGTAATTGTTATATGAGTTGTAAATGTTACAAATAATTTGATCCAAATCGTTCATGTGGAGACATGAGAGTGGGAGCATCCTACTATAGACCATTTAGATTATCACTTAAACACGATCCACTTGTATGTCTCCACATACGTGTTTAAGTTACAGCTAATAACTTAGAAACTTAGTTTATTGGTTTTGAGTTAATGCAACTAAATGTCAAATAAAATAATTATTATTTTATTAAATAAATAATTCGTTTGTACAATACAAGTTCACAAACTATAAGACCACGAGATTTAAGACATCAACCCCAACACCTTCGCCACCTTATCTAAACACACATACCTACCCACAACACTAGCATTAGAAGTCCCTGTGGAGTCCACAACTCAAGAGAAACATTAAGTAATTTTATCCATGTCGGAACTTTATCAAGTACAAAGGTTTGAGGAACCATACCTAGAATCTATTGTCAAATTAATAAGGATTCTTTTACTAGATGCCACTGACCATTGGTCAGAATCCAATCTCGAGCCTCAACACAATGAAACTAAAAAAGAATCAGACTATTATCAATAATTGTACATTTTTTTATGAAGTCCAAAGATCTATTAAATACCAACATGATACTTCGTGGTACTACATGTTTTAAAAAACTTAGAGAAAACGAAAACCAACCTAATTTAAAATTTTATAGAGAGGGACTCTCATTTAACCCACAAAAATAATAATAACAATCATCACAAACTTAATATTTTTGCCACATCAGCATAATTTTCTCACTATTTTAAATTTGTTTATCTATTATTTTTGTCATTCTGTCGTGCTTCACGACTCTCCATCCTTTCGTGTAGATATATAGTTTAATATATATTATAATGCACCTAAGTTTATTAAATGAAATTTTAGTACAATAACGAACAACGTGCATTGCATACGCATCATATAAATTCTTTTAATGATTTCACATGTTTGGTATGTAATAATATAAATTTAATATTTTTTTATGATATATTTGTTTTAAGTTTATTCTTACAAAAAAAAAAAATGAAAAGTTTATCCCCTTACACAACTCTTATATATAGTAAGATATAATAGATGTAGATGTATGTAGAGGTAGGCATTTATATATTTTAATAATAGTAAATAAAATAAAGGGTTGTTTTCAAATATAGAAAAATGAATCAAATTATTTATAAATATAGAAAAATTTTATTGTCTATCAGCGATATACTGAGATAGGATTTTATTGCTTGAGCAATAAACAACGATAAAAGTCTATTGCTCAAGTGATCGAATTCTATCGCAGTTTTATCGCTGATAGACAGTGAAATTTTTCTATATTTCGTAAATAGTTTGATATTTTTTATGTTTATAGTTATTTTCCTAAAATTAAAGGTATTATTGATTATTTGGTCATCCAATATCTATCGTAGTCTTTTTTCCTTCCCCTCTTAGTTCAACAATTGCGAAGTGGAGATCAGTCATCAAACCATCAACTTTTAAAATAGTAATTGGTGTCATTATCCACTAAAATAATGCTTGAATTGAGTTTAGGATTTATTTTATAGGATCACTTTAATGAGCTTAATATAGCTTTAATACACACTTAAATCAATAGGATAAACTAAAATGTTTATTTTAAAATTGAAAAAAAAAACAAGGACTAACATAGATATAGATAGGACAACACTAGAGAATAAGTGAATAACAACTTAAAACTTTATAAAAGGTTCTCTCATTGTAAAACCAATTAATTAAATAACACACTTTTGTAAGCAAATATTGTAAACTAGAATTTCATGCAAATAACTTCACTCCAATTTAATAAATCAAGAACAGTAATTTAAGTACCTTATTCAATTCTATAGACAATGATGAATTAGATTCTACCAACCAAAATAAATATCAAAGTAATTTTTAAGGGAGTGTTTTGAGGTTGTAATGAGGTTTTTTTAAAAAAACAATTAGTTAAGGCTCAAATCATATAATATGAAATGCAATTTTTGTGTTTGCAAAATAATAATGAAAAATTAATTAGAAGTTATCATAATATAACAAATTTAGATAATGTGGAGTAGAAAAAAAAATACAAAAACACTCTAAACTACTACTACTAATAATAATAATAGACAAATTCAAATCAATCCAATCCTCCACTTCAAATATAGGTTTCGACATTCCTGGTAATCCTGATTCTAGACAACGAATCTCATCGTAATTAGATTCTCAATAATCTTGATTATATTCTAGCGATCCAAACGCTCCTTAAATGTAGAAATAACTAAAGTACGTAACACAACTTTTACAACCAATTAATTTAAACTACAAATCTCTGTTATATTCAATATTTTAAAAAATGTATATATCTATTAAATTAAATTACATTTTGTATCTTACAAGACCATGATGATGAAGTTTAAGAACTTGTTAAATATCTTCTAAAATTTAAGAATCTATGCACATAAAATTTATATGTTATGTTTAGGTAAACTTAGGAGTGATAAGGATTCGAACACTAATTTTTTTATATATATTTATCTTCAAGCATAGCTTAAATTAGTGAAAATTTTATAATATTGACCGAATAAAGTAAGTTTTCAGATTCCATTTTACATAACATTGGAAAGTTTAAATATTATTTTAGTTACTTATATTCTTTAACTTTTGTTTTATTTGGAACCTCGAACTTCTACGTTTTCTATATTTTAATTCTAATAAGCACTTTCAAATTGACCATTTACTACTAAAAACTAACCATTTTTGTCACTACATTCTCTTTTATTTCACTTTTTTTTTTTTAAATCACAATTTTAGCCCGACACACAACATCTAATACGTTTATTGAAATGTTTATATATTTTTTTTAATTCAATAACATATAAATTTAGAGATTCAAACATGATTTGACATTATAGTCAATAGTATATATCTAAAATAATTGAAGTACTTAAGTTAACAACCATAACTTTAAATATAGAAAGTTTAAATTGTGTAATGCCCCATTTAGTCTTATGCATGCGACCCGTTATAAGGAAAAGAATTGCAATAGCTAAATGATGTGTGCAATATCAGTTAACCATAGACCTCTGGTTACTGGATCTAATCCTCTGAGAAAAGTAAGAAATTCTGCATATTTTGACCAATTCAAAGTGAAAAATGGGGTTGCTCCCTCACCAAAACTAGGATAAAGTTGCCCCAAAAGATCTCAATTCAAGAAAAATTCATGAGGAAGTGGAATTCTTTAGGATCTACTCCAACATTTAGAAATTGGTTAATCGGTAAAGATACGTGTACTTGATGTCCCGCCCAAGAAAGAGACCCAAGTCCTAGCAAACACGCTAAATGGTGATTCAACATAGATTCTACATCTTGGAACCAAGCCAATTTTGGAGCAGCCTTGTGATAATAAAACCAACCGACAAAAAACATTAAGACTGCAAAGACTAATGCACCAATTGCGGTACAATAGAGTTGTAATTCACTAGTTATTCCAGATGCTCGCCACAGCTGAAAAAACCTAGAGGTTATTTGTATTCCTCGAAAACCCCCCACTTACATCACCATTCAATATTTCTTGGCCTATATTCTAACTTTTATCTGGAGAATATCCACCAACGGATTCTATTGAGTGAAAATAATGGACCCAGTTCCTAAAAACAACAACACTTTTAAATAAGCATGAGTAATCAAATAAAATAAAGCAACCAGATAAGACCCCATACCCAAAGCTAACATCATATAACACAATTGAGACATTGTAGAATAGGCTAAACCTCTCTTAATATCATTTTGAGCGAGCTAAAGTAGCTCCAAATAGTACTGTTATTGTACTTATCAAAGCTATTAGATTCATGATATAAAGTATTACTATAAAAAGTAGAATAAGCCAAGCGACAAGAAAAATTTCTGCTGCTACGAACTTTTCCTTTTTTTTTATCAATCGTCCATTCTAGAATCTCTAGTGGGGACGCGTCCCTATAACAACAACATTCTTTAATTTCTAAGTCGACCGATTCCTCTATTCCGACAGACTAAACCGAAGCAACAAATTCACTACTTATCAATGTAGAGACAGAGGTAGCTTGGTTCATAACAGAAGTTTGAAGCTTTTATACTAGAATTGAATTGGTAGTTAAGTATACAGTCACTAAAAGAATAAGAGGTTCGAACTCAACTTGATAGTGAAACTTCATTCTATTTTATGACGGTAGAATGAAAGAAAAAGTTGATTCACTTGGTTCTAACATTGTAGGACCGAATCGAAGCATTTCGAGTCCAATAGCCAATTCTTAGATGACGAACCAGTGAAAAAGTATGCGAGTTTAGATCCGCAGACACGCTCCTTTCCTCACTCCATCAAGGACTGCCTTTGTTTAGCTCAAGCTATCAATAGCAATAGTGAAACTCGTTCTTCATTAGCTTACATGGGAATGGAAGAACTTCCCCACCTCACTACTAAACCATAGCTTTCTACCTTTTGAGAAAACATATCTTGGTGATGCCCTAAAGCACTCATGGTATCATTATGAATATACAAACCAAAACTGTGAAAGCCTAAAAATATATACACCCAGTTCATATGTGATATGATTGCATCACGATGCCTAAGTACACGATCTAATAGATCGTTGTAACGAGTAGTTGGATCATAGTCTCTTACCATAAAAATGGTTGCATGCACAACAACACCAACTATGAGAAATTCACCAATCCACATGTGATGTGTGAACAATGAAAGTTGTGTACCATAGTCAGTAGCTAGATATGGATAAGGGGGCATCACATACATATGGTGAGCTACAATAATGATTAAAGAGCCTAATATAGCTAGATTAATTAAAAAATTGAGCATGTCATGACGTTGTTAGGATCTCATATAGTCCTTTATGGCAAGTATTTTACGATTAAGAAGCAACTGCCTCTTGTACAGATTGTGTATGAATCTATTATAATTGTAGTCTACCTTATTAGATCAAATTACTTCATTTATTCGAGCGGTCCACAACTGTCAGAAATTTCTTTTTTGCCTACCTCTATCCCGACAAGCTGAAGTCAAAACTCTTATTTTCTGTTGAGTAATAGTTCAGTAAGTCTTGAATGAGCCCCTCGAAAGCTTGATGCAAATAAACAAATTTTTGTTCTACGTCTCTGAGATATATATCCTCATTTAATTCTATTCCTTGAATTATTGAAACTTTGATGAATAACTAACTGATTTCCTTTCTTTCGATTATTCTTTTCTCCTTGCCTAGTTTATTAATACAAAACATATTTTTTGAATGTATAAAATAAAAATTCCAATGGTTTTTGCTACTATAACCTTCCTAACCATGATTTCTTTTTTGTTCTAGTCACCCCAAAATACGAAATTGTATTCATACTAGGTATAAAAAAACAAACATAGGGTAAATAAATCAAAATAGAAATGGATAAAGAAATAGTGGGTTCCTTCATTTCTATGGTTACTTCTTAAACTGTGAGGTCCTCTCTATACACCGGAGCTCCTTCTTTTATTTCATCAATGTTATTGTTAACTTGTACAGTTCACCCTCTTTGGCTCTATCCATGAATTAGCTAGTGATCGATCTTTCACAACAAGATCTACCAATACAGTAACAATATTTAATTATGAAGATTAGTTGGGCAGCTAACCCTCTCAGTCTAACTTGGACTAATTTTTTTTAACTAAGAATTAAAATTGGCATTTTTTAAAAGTACAAAAATTAAAATAAATGTTTTGAAAGTATAAAGACCGTGTAAAATTTGAAAGTATAGAATTTAGAATGAACAATTTAAAAGTACAATAACCTAAATGAACTCGCAAGGTAGAAAAATGAAAAATAATAGTATTAAAAAAAGAGAATAGAATCATGGTATTAACTTTCGATCAACATGTTGATATTTCCATCAATATTGCCACATTTTCATGAATTCGACATCGACATGAGAGGTGAATCAACATTTTTCGTTATGTCTTAAAAAATTTATAAAATGGAAAAAAAGAAACAATAGAATATTACTGATGTGAATATAATATCAATAATCAACATTTTAACTTCTTTAAAAAAGCATACAATATTTATTTAGTAATTTAAATATCTTTTGAATTTTTATTTTTATAATTTTTTTTACAAATATCCATTAACATTGACATATTATCGTTATTTCCATAAACATTTCTATAAGATTGAAACCTAGACATTTTCATTGACGATGACATTTGAAACGTAGGAACATAATTTTGTAAGAGGAATAAATGATAATTAGTGCAAATATCAATTTATACCCCTAAACTTTGGAGATGTATTAATTAAAACTCTAAACTAACAATTGTATCCATTTAGACCCTCAACTTTCATAATGGTATCAATTTACACTATTCTCTCAATTTGATTCGACCAATATTGTGTGAAACTTAATTTAAGTCAATTAAACTACTAAATTTTCATAAGCAAATTTATTTAGATACTTCATTATAATTATTTTTGAAAACCATCCGTACGTTAATTCTCAAACGTGTGTAGACTTCTTCAAATATTGATTTTACAAAATAGACGATTAGAATAAGTAAATGTATGAACAGTTTTCAAAAGAAATTTTATTTTAGAGTTTAAATTAATTCATTTATGATAATTTAGGAGTTTAATGGATATAATTATAAACTTCACATCATTTTTTTTTGTCAAACGAAAGGTAATGGAGAATATAAATTGCTACAGTCACAAAACTTCAAGGTTTAAATTTAGATGGTATAAACTACTGTTTTCAAATATAGGAAAATGAACCAAAATATTTATAAATATAGCAAAATTTCATTGTCTACCTGTGATAGACTATTATATGTGTCTATCTGTGATAGACTATTATATGTGTCTATATGTAGCCTATCGCGATATAGATGGTAGTCTATTACAATTTATCACATATAGACAATAAAATTTTAAATATTTTTTAGCAATTTTTTTATTTAAAATAATTTATATAAACTAAAGGAAATTACTGTAAACATAAAAAATATCAAACTATTTACAACTATAGAAAAATTTCATTGTCTATCAGTGATAGGCCGCGATAGAATTCTATCGCTTTCTATCGCTCCAGCAAATGAATTCTATCGCTTGAGCGATAGAAAACGATAGAATTCTATAGTGGTCTATCCATAGACGGTAAAATTTATCTATATTTATAAATAATTTAGCTCATTTTTCTATATTTGAAAAGAGCCGTGAACTAAAGTAATAGGGCAAAATACATTTTTAGTCCCTGAGGTTTGGTGTTAATGTCTATTTGGTCCCTGAGGTTTTAAAAGTGATAGTTTAGTCCCTGTGGTTTGGTAAATAGTTCTAAATGGTCCCTATGTTAAATTTGACCGTTAGTTGACTAACGAAAAAATGACATGGCAAATTGAGTGGAATTTTTTTTTTATTAAATGAAACTTTGGCTTGATTTATTTATTAATAATTTGATATTTTTGCGTTTTCTCCTCCAACCTTCCCATGGGTCTTCTCCTAAAAAAGAAAAAGAAAAAAAAACACAGTCTTGTTACCATTGTTCGCAGCTCATCGCCTTCTTACAGTTGCCCCACCAACTGCTTATGTACGAAAATAAATGATTGAAAGAACAATACAGAGACTACCGACTGACCGTTGGAAACTAATGTTACCACCATAGATGGAAGGTTTCATATATCTTAGGGAATGACTCTCAAATATGTTCCTTCTCACAAATGATTATCAAATGTGAATCGCTCTCTTGCTTCTTCAATTTTGAGTTGTTCATAAAAAGATTTCCAGTAAACTTAAACCAACACAAAAGTATGTAACTGCAACAATAAAATCTCATAGAAAATTTTAGCAAACTTTATTATCTTCCAACACACATATCTACACACTGTATCAATACATAACAGATACTAAAAATAGGGAACATGTGGCGTAGGTGGATTCCAAATTTTAGGGGAATAAAAAACTAAACACAAAGACAAAATAGGCACTAGTTGTGGGCAAGGAGAAACTTTGGGAGGAGGAGATGGAGAAGAAAGGGACAAAAATAAAAAATAAAGCCACATAAACTTAAATTAATATAAAATTATTAGAAATAATTATCACGTCATTTTTCCGTTATTCAACTAACGGTCAAATTTAACATAGGGATCCTTTAGAACTATTTATCAAACTTTAGGGACTAAAGCGTTACTTTTGAAACTTTAGAGACAATATAGATATCAACTCCAAACCTTGTGGACCAAAAGTGTATTTTCCCAAAATAATATTTTCCCTAGTAATTAAAGTCATGTGAGATTATCGAGAATAAAATAAGAGAGATTCTCTTTCTTCAACTTCAACGAATACAAAATTAAATTGAAGGATAAGAATTGGTGAAAACGACGCGCCAAAGCATAATCTGATTTCCATCAGAATTGACTAGGAGCGAGGGCCATGGTTTCGGGTCTGCTGCCCATTCAACCAATTTTAATGGCTTCTCTCTTTAACCCACCTGTTGCTTCGTTCTCCCCTATCAGACCATCTTTAAATCCATCAAAAGTGGCATCCAATTTCAACCATACCCTTCTCCCCAGAAGCATTAGCAGCAACGATAACACTGACATTATTGGCGACACCAAACTGTTCTGCTCTTCTCTTTCAATGGCTACTGGTTGCAGCTCTGATGGTGGTGATAGCACCTCTAGGAAGCTTCCTGTTCTGCTCTTTGACATCATGGATACCCTCGTTCGTGATCCCTTCTATGATGACGTTCCCGCCTTTTTCAGGTGCTTTGTTTTTACCTTTTTTAGTTTAATTTGTTGGAAAATCTGGTATCAGGATGAATAGCAAGTAATGATAACTGAGTTGGAAGGTATATGGATGTCATGGTTAGGCTTGTGTAACTCTGCCCACACTGCATAAAACATGTTACCTATTAGTCTCAGTTAACATATCGAAATAATTTTTACAAGCCATGAATTTGAGATCCATGTATAGGATGCTCAACCAAATTTAATTCCTTTAATCTGAGTATAACACCTACTTAGAGGTCACGTGTTTGAATCTTCAGGTGAGCTTAATAAGAAACGCCATTGATGTCTGTCTGTGGAGTCAAATAGATAATATAGGGTTGCATCTCAAAACTAGTTGGCAATCAGAGGAGTAACCTATCTACCTTATAAAGATTGTGAGGTCCTTTGATTTTTCCTATGCGGGATCCTTGACATGCTCTCTTGAGATGGTGCCTCTTTGGTTCACCATTCTTGGATCAGATCCCAATTTTATTTTTGGATCGAAATGCCTATTTGAGTTTTATAGGCTCTCATATCATATTAGATAACACGAGATTCTATCTCAAAATCTAGTAATGAGAGGAGTAGTCCATTTATCTTATAAAGATTATGATGTCCCTTGATTTTTCCAATGTGGGATCCTCAATAGAGTTTAGGCCTTGGAGTGGGTGCATTTAAAATATTTTATATAGACATTCGAACTTCCCAATCCGACTTCATTTGTCCTTTGTCCACTTGTTAAAATTGTGAGTCAAACATCCTCCTATAGTATTCTCGTCTTGTCTTATAAGGTGGCATGACCGGAATAGCTTCGTTGTCTTTTTCTGAAGTGTATATTCTCTTCTCCTTTGTGACTCTCAGGGTTACAATCCGTTTCTCTAGTTTATCTTTAGCTTTCAGAAGAGAAGAAAACTTGACCACACTATGATCTCCTACTTGCTTTCTGCAAAGGGGGATTGCTTGTTTCCTTTTAACTTGTCTTTTATGTTTCATTTGTTTGAATTTTAGCATCTATGTCTTTGTTGGCCTTATGTGGAAGTGTACTTTTTCTCAACTTCAAGTAGATGGAAAGATGAAGAGGCAGCTGGATACCCTGTCTAACTGCTTGCACAAAGGTCTCCCTGCCATGTTTCAATGTAGGCCAAAATCCTACCTCAAAGCATAAAGTTCTTGGTTGCTTCATGAGATGAGATGTCAATTCAATTCCAATAAATATAAGATTTCATTTTTATATCTTTAAGAAAAGATGAAAACCTGCCAGCAGATATATCAATCAGTCGGGGCTCCTACTTATTTTCTGAGTAAACTAATCTTTATTGTATTATATGATTAAATAAAATAATAATAATAATAAATAAATCATGAACCGAGTTGTAGTTTGTACTAGTATCCAACCTCTTTCTTTTTTCAGAAAATTAGTGTTTAGTATTGATGCTTTAAGTTAATCGCATCGGTTCACTGCTCAGAATGCCCATGGAGGAACTACTTGAACTCAAACATCCAACTGTATGGATAGAATTTGAGAAGGGGTTGATTGATGAGGTATGTCTATCTTCTTATCAGCCTATGTTCCTAAGGTTTGGCTAAGTTACCAGTTTAGGGTGATATAAGAACCTTTAAGTTATACATATAGCAGATAATGTGAATAGAAAGAGAAGTTGGAAAGAGAAAACATAAATTTGTAGGAAAGGTATATATGGAAAGTATACCATAACACCTTGCATTCTTACTTTTGTTGTTCTAACTATAAAACCTTGGTTACAATTTACTGTTCAACTTTATTTATTTATTTTAAGGTTTAGAAGAGAGAACTTTTATGAGCCTATTTTACATATTCGAGACTCTATTTATTAAAGTGATAAGTTTATTAATTCAATGGAGCTTTATTGTTTGATCTAGTAATTATTCAAAAAAAAAAAAAAAAAAATTGTTTGATCTAGTAAGGGGACTTGGAGTTGGGTATGTAAATTGAACAAACTCTAAAGGCCTGAAGACTCGATCGAAAACTTTTTTTAGAATGCTTTGAATCTCAATTGATTTGCTTGATACTAAGCTAGTCCACTAGATTCTGATGGATGTGTTAACTTTTTGTGAGTGAGAGAGCCTGATTTCTTGTTGTAAAAGGAACAAGAAAACTTCTAAAAATACTAATCACTCTAGCCCAAAGTGACTAATGATAGGGACTCTTTTCATCTGGGTTCCAAAGACCTGCATCGTGGGGGGACTGCCATTGTTAATTTTTCATGTTTTCATAAGCGCTCACCTTCTGAGGAGTGACATTCCACATTTCCATTTCACTATGGTTACAATATTTGAGATTCCTTGCATGTTTCTTCGTTTCTTATCAAAACAATTATCTAGATTCCTGATGGGCTTAAATGCCAGCATTGTTCTCTTCCCTTTCTTTCTTCCTCAATTTTTTTTCTTTATATTTTTATGTCCCTTCTACTGCTATAGCATCTCAAAGAAAAACTTAACCTCTAGTAACCTGTTAGCCGATAGGAATCGTTAGGATACCACCTAACAAGAAAACTCAAAGATAGTAATAATATATTGCAATAACAAGACAAGTTACGATATACCGTAGCCATTTGAGAAGGCTACTCTCTCCCAAAGTTCCATCGTGGAAACTCCTAAACTCATTCCTACCTTGCTCCCAACCCACCCCCTCTATTTATAACCGAAAATTATAACAAACTCCCTAGCTACTTACTAATAATGCATCACTAACAAACATACCAATAACCTTAATATATCAATAACTAGGGTTCTCACATAATCATTGATGTTATTTGCCATTGCTTGTCTTTTCAACATGAAATAACGTTAGTGCTCTTTAGTTTACTCAACTGATTGGTTGAGAAAATGAAGGGGGCATATTTTATAAGAAATAGAGTGCAAAACTTGTTTTTCTTAAAAAAATTATATATTTTTGGAACATTTAATTTGATAGTCCATAATGTCTGACTTCTATTTCTAAAAATTGTTGTTTTCTTCAAGGCAGAACTGGAAAAGAGATTCTTTAAAGATGAGCGAGCAATAGATTTCGAAGGTTTGCCAGAATCTCTCCCTATTTTTTAATTTTTGTTTCCAATTTTTGTCATTCTTTTAGCATTTTTTTGAAAGAATGGTAGTCTATCTAAGATTTAATGCCCTACGAGTTACTCTGATAACAAAATGTAATAGGGTCAAACGATTGTCCCGTGGGAATAATCAACAAACACACAAGTTGGATCAGACACCTATGGATATAGGATAGAGACAGATTTTTTAATGCAAACAAAAAATACCTTAAGAAATTTAGTAGTGTTTTTATTTTGAATTTTGTTAGTTATCATCTTTACTTTGTGTATTAGTAAACCCATGCAAGATGCTCTATACTCTTGCACAAAAGTTCTAATGTCGACCAATATGATTTACCACAACTTTCAAAATGTTTAAACATAAGATCATCCAATTAAATACTCTGTTTCTTAGGCTTTATCAAATCTTTTTGAAGGTCGAACTCTGAAATTTTTTTTCATTTCATAGTGTAACATAGTGAAAAATTTTGCACTATCTTTCACTCTTATTATTATTTTTTTAAAACAAGAGACAACTTTTTATTGATGTAATGAAAATGAATAAAAAACTAAAAGCTACATACTCCCAAAAGGAGAGAGAAAGAAAAGGTACGAATAACAAGTACAACTATATAGAGATAAGCTTTACAAACAACTAAGACTGACAATCCCTCCTTCAAATACTTAAAAACAGATCAATTGCTTAAGTCATTTACTTGGGTTTTATACGTCTGTTCTGGTACTATATGTGCTTTTAAAACGCATTGGCTGACCAATGCTACTTGATAATAAATTTACATTTAGCAGTATTACTTTTCTCCATATGCTTTTGAGTTTTGACCTAGGAAGATTACCAGTTCAGTAATTCCAAATATTCAATTAGTGTTTTTCTCTGCTTCCCCCCCCCCCCCCCCCCCCCTTATTATTTTTAATTTATTATTATTATTTTTTTAAATTTTGGCCAATGGAACTATGTGCTCTTCCCTTTAGCTTCATAACTTTGTTTTATCTATCTTTCCAGGCCTCAAAAACTGTATGATAAGCGGTTACTCTTACCTAGAAGGCATTGAAGAATTGCTAATTGCACTTAAAGAGAGAAACTATGAAATGCATGCCTTCACAAACTACCCTATTTGGTTCGTGGGAAAAGAATTATAGCATGTCATTTCTTGCGATTAAATGTCTCATCAATTTTTGTTATTTGATTTCGCAGGTACGAAATGATTGAGGAGAAGTTGAAAATCTCGAATTATCTATCATGGACATTCTGCTCTTGTAAAAACGGTAGTGCTCAAGTGCTGAAAGGCTTTCCTCTTCTTTAAGTTCTACTCCCCTGCCTCCCATTCTCTCTATCAGGAGCAAAATTTATTTGCATCTCCTTCACTTATTGAACTTTAATTAACATGAAATTGTCAATTTTATATATTTTGCGTTTCTCATAAAAAAAAAACATATATATATATTCACACACGCGCACACACATATCACCTTCTACATTCTTTCCAACCAAAATAATCTATAGAGAAGATTGCAATATCTCCGATTCAGTTGTGGAACTTGTGATATTTTCCTTATTGTTCATTATTTTCCCAGTCTAATTTGATTGTAGCATAATGTCACTTAACGAAGTTCCGATTGTTCTCACTGTTTGGTTCAGTCAACTAATATATCATTTGTACTGTTTGTATTACAGGCATTCAGGCATTCATTGTCTAACAACCATGATATAACCTGAGTTTTCTTCATTACGCTTCTGCTATAATTCATATCATCATTATTGTCTCTATTTTGATTGTCCATATGATGAGTGTATGGGTGTTTTATCTGGTGAGATGAGAAGGTTGATACTTTAAAATCTGTGGTTCATATCATTTCAGGTTAAACCAGTTGGTTTACGCATGTGGATTTCCTATATACAGTCTAATTTTCAAAGTTTTCTCTTGTCAAATTTCTAGTTGATAGGAACAACAACAATGTTTTCTTTTTAAATAATAAAGACACGCAACCTCTCAAATTTAAAAAGTACCCATGGTAAAACTCAACTTTAGGTGTAAAACTAACTCCCAAACCAACAAATTTAAATGCAACTCATGAACATATGAACAAAACTGTAGAGAAAGCTTCCTAACAAGAATTAATATTAAATGATGAGTAATTGCAAAAGTTTTCAGATGTAGTTTACAAAGAAGCCACAGTTAGCTAATAGATCAAAATATTTCTTCCAAAAGAGCCTGTCTGCCTTCAAATAAGCAGTAAACCTTTTCTGTCCATATGCCCCACACAAGTGATTTCACAATGTTGATCCATAATAGTTTTGCTTTCCTCTACAAGCTGTGACAACAAAGCAGATGGAAAATTTTCTTTTCATACTTCCAATCAAGAACCTAAGAACTACCTAAACCTTGAAACAGAGCGTCTCACAGATTTCTGTTAAAGGAACAATGAAAGAACAAGCAAGGAAGTTAAAGTTTTGTTTAGATCTAGAATGACTAACTGTCTCCACGTACAAGTAGTTGTACTTTGTTAGTTTCAATAAATGCAACAATTTGACGTTGTGGACTTTTGGAGGTACAATGAATTAGTCAAGGTCTTCCTTTTCTCTTTTCTTTTTTTCTTTTTTCCCATTATATGAAACTGAGAATTATATATTCATATCGGAAAAAAGGGAAGACAATTTAAGGTCAAGAGATAGAGAGAACTCGTCGCCAAAAGAAAGAACTAACACAAAACGCCTTCCAATTTCTAGTACTCAAAGCAAGGCTATAAGTAGGCCAAAGATCTTATTGACTTGAACTCCACCAAGAAGCCAGGTCTTGTATACTATAGACCAAAGAATCTTCCAAACTCCTATCTTCAAAGATTCTAAGATTTTGTTCCTTCCATGTCGTTCATAAATGATAAAGCAGCTATAACAGCATACCCCAAAGGATCTTTGATTTTTTCCCGAAACAAGTTCCCAACAAGACCTCAAGCAACCATTCTTCAACTTTTTGGGGAAAGCAGTTCAGTTTAATTTGCCCTTTGGTGATAATTGTTTAGAAACAGACAATTTAATTATGACTTTGAATTAGTCAAGGTCATCTTGAAATTGATTGTTTCTTAACAATTATCACGAAAGGCCAAATTAAACTAAAAAATATATTACTGTGTTTTTCTTCTGTGTTTTTTTTTTTTTTTTTTTTTTTTGTGTTCCATCATGTCAATATTCAGAGATGTCAAAAAAGTAGCCAAGTTGGATATGTGTTGCCTTTTTCATTGTGTTGAATCCTGTTTGCCATATGTTTCAGGAAAGAGGAAGCCAGATCCGGAGTTCTACTTAGAAGCCTTGAGACATCTCAAAGTTGAACCAGCTAGCTGTATTTTCATTGATGACAGGTTCGATTGAAATGGAATTATGATTGGAAGCCTTTATACATTTTACCCATTTTTTCTTATTATATTGATAGCAAGTAATATATCAGAAATTTGTCCTATATACATGTGGTTCCTGTTCTGTTGTTGAATGTTGACAAAGTAGGGTAGGTCTTCTCCATGAGAGAACTGAAAAACAAAGGCTGTGCAAGTTTGTTGTTTTGGCATCAGAAGATAAGAGAATTTGATTGAATGGAGTTACCAAGATGAATGTTATATGTATTAGTCAACTAAATGGACAAAAAAGCCTAGGTTTTGAACCGTTGATGGTTGAAATTTGGAGATAGGCATATGTAGACTTCTTGTTCAAGTAGGAAGATTTCATTTGATTCATCCAATTCGATAAGATGTTAAGATTAGAGATTTAGTATGATACAAACTACTGTTTATTCTATTGCACATAGCAAGGGAACTGCCTAAGCATTCTCTTTCTAATCTAAATTTCTTTGTTGCCTCTAAGTTTCCTTCTTGCATAGAAGAATGCAACTGTTGCCAGGATTATAGTAGTAGGCTGCATCTCCTCTAAGTTTGGAGCAGGTGGAACCATACCTTTTTTTTTAAAAAAAAAAAAAAATAATAAATAAATTAAAAGAAAGACTTCAAATTCTTATTGGGCGATCAACGAATTTGCATATAATGTTTTCAACTGATATTAAAATTCTATATTTCTTTGTTTCTTCATTACAGTCACTTGCATCATTTTCTTTAGAAGATCTAGAACATAAAGAACACTCTAATATAAAAGTAATAGCCCTTTTTGTTTTTTACGCAAACACTTCTATGACCTATTAACTGCCTTGCTGGAGGAATATTTTCATGAAAATTGAATAACATCCCATCTAGTTGTTTGATCGAGTCAAAAAGGGATTTAAGAAGACATATTTCTGCAGGGAAAAAAACCGAGAAAAAAGTTATAAAATTACCTATACTTATACTATATTTCCTTAGTTTCTTAAAAGTATACAAAAACGATTTGAAATCTTACTCCAATTTTAGAAGCAAAAGCAAAAACAAAAATTTCAAAGTTTGGTGGATTTCAAAACCTTTTTTTGAAATTATATTAGCAACAAAGAAAACGATTAGTAAATAAGCATGAATATTAACCTTTATGAAATGGTCACCGACTCTTTCCAATTACAAGTTCACTTGCAGAAAGAAGAATGTAGAGGCTGCAAAAGAAGTTGGCATCATTGGCCTACATTTCAGAAGTGCAGATTTACTATTGCAGGATCTCTGTCTTCTAGGACTTGATATTTCACCTGATAAACCTCGCCCAAAATCGCCATCAACATAAATCTGCAGAACATGCTTGGCGAGGTTCATTTTCTTTTTCCATTTTCAAAATGAAAAATAAACTCATCTTTCTTTTGATTCAATTGATTTTCATGTTGGAATGCTGTTCTTGATATTGTTCCAGCTGAGGATTCTTTTGTGGGATTCTTTTTAATGTTCATGAAGGAAAAAAAAAAAAAATACATTATCTGTAATCTATACAAATTATGAGCAGAATCAGCAGGGATTATATCAATTGGGTATTTCTTCATTGGGATCTGTTTACTGATTGGAAGAAGGGACATGAATGTGGAAGCAACATGAACAGTTTCTTTTCAGAATATTACTATGCTTTTTTTTAGTTACACTTGCTGAAAACATTGCTATGCTTGGTGTTTTATTTGGAAAGGACTTTGCAAAGGAAATTGACAACTTGGCCAGACCATTAGATGAAGGTTGGATGGGAAATTGTCAAAAATAGCACGTTGAAGTTTTTCATCTTACAAGACTAGCACTATTTTTTAAAACTCGTTCAAATGGTTTTTCACGGTACATCTTGGACGAGATCGACCACCGAGATTTAGTTAAAAAAATCAATTTTTTCTAACTTATTGAGAAAAATTGATTTTTTAACTAAATCTTGGTAGTTGATCTCACCTGAGATGGACCGAGAAAAACTATTCTAACAAGTTTTAAAAAACTATTCTAAACCGAGAAAAACTATTCAATGAGTTTTAAAAGAGAATCCCAGTTTTGAAAAGTAAAAATTTGAGGAAGTTATTTCTGACAATTTTTGATATCTGTTTTAGTATCTATGAATTAAAAGAAATCTTGGCTAACAACATGCATTTAAATATAGGTGTCAACCTAGCAATGAATACAAATTGGATAAAACTCAAGAACTTAAAAAGATTGCAACAAGATTGACTCAAAATATAAATTAAATCCTCACAAAATTAGCAAACGAACCTCCTACCTCCAAATCGAGAGAGCTATCGAAATGGAATTAATCCATCCCAAATAAAAAAAGAAAAATTAGTTGAAAGTGGATGATTATAGGGGAAAATGACGAAAGGATCAAGGAAAGTTGGATGATGGGACTTTACATTTAACCTAAAATGGAAGAAAACTCATTTATACAAGGTTGATAGTGTTGTGATGCTACTAATAACATTACGACGCTATCCAAAAAAGCCCAGCGTCTCACAGCATCGAGCTATGCTGCTTGTTCTAGCATCATGGAATGTGAGGCGTGTTGCAACACTACTTCTAGGGGCAATTAGGTAATTTTGCATCCTCTTCGATCTGGTTAATGGATTAGGGCTTTAAATGCTCCGGTCTAATTTGTTTTTTTTTTTTTGCATAAATGCCCAAGCTACGTCCACATTGCTCAATACCTACACATCAAATAAGCATATAAAACTCCGAAACGAGCACGATTTAAGTCAAGCGAGATAACATTTTTCTGATGCTATTAGGTTCCATCTCTAAACCTCTCGTGGGTTTACTCATAGCTCTCCTTCTCCGATCAGTTCTTCTCCCTTAGTGCCTCGTCGCTGTCTGTCGTCAATCACAAACGTCACCAGAAAATGCTGTAGGATTGGTATGACAATCCTAGTAAAACTTTTTACTAATGTGGGCTCAATTGAGCAAATCAATAAACTTTTTGCTAATAAATAATTTAAACAAGAATTTTATGCAAATATATTCAATCCAAAATAACCAATAATTAAAACTAATACTTTTAAGCACTCTATTTAATTCTAATAATAAAGTTGGTAAATAATATGCAAATTTAAGAATTACCCATCAAAGTAAACAAATATGACCAATTAATTTCAAGGAATACATTTTGCAATTAATTTCATGCAATAAAACATAATAACAAATTAATTGCAAAAATAAATAGGAGAGGGATAGAGAGATTGACACCGGAAATTTTATAGTGGTTCGACACAACCGGCCTACATCCACTTTCCAAGCTCCCTTGGGTACTTCACTAGAAACCTTGACTCTTTCCACGGCTTAGAGTCGAACCTCTACAACGTTCCTTTTCCGGGCGCAAGAACAAACCCGATCCTTTCCACGGTTAAGTATCAAACCGTTACAATGACTTTTTTTTATGGGATCAAGAGCAACCCTTACAAAAATTTGAAAATGAAAAACAAGATGAGGGAAACTCTCTTAAATAGTAGATTTACAAATTTGTAGCACTTAACAAATCAATCCTCACAATAACAATATGTCTCTCTCAAGAATTAGATGAAAAAAAATAAAATTGAAGCTTGGAGAGAACAATAATGAAAGCTTAATGAATTATGGAGGATTGTAAAAAGATGTGAAATTGTTTGTTATAGAAATTTGGAGAAAATGAAGTGTTTAAAAAGAGATAAGGTAGGTAAAAACTAAATTCATTTTGAGCCATTAGATGTTGGTAAAAGAAAATTGAATGGTGGAGATTTAAATTCAACTAGCGTTAGACACAAACATAAAATAATATTAAATTTATTTTCTTTTAAAAGCAACTAGCCAATAGACACAAACATATATAATAATATTAAATTCATTTTCTTTTAAAAGCAACTAACCGTTAGACACAAACATATATAATAATATTAAATTCATTTTCTTTTTAAAAGAAACTAGCCAATAAACACAAACATATATAATACTATTAAATTCATTTTCTTTTAAAAGCAACTAACCGTTAGACACAAACATATATAATAATATTAAATTCATTTTCTTTTTAAAACCAACAAAAATCAAACCCACCATGTGTCATTTATCTATTGCTCCACTTGTCATCCTTTAATAGGTCCACTATGATGATTTGGCCGCCACGTCATCGACATGTATTTCTTCGTTAAGCTTGTTTTGGTGATATCTTTTTCGTTTGAACTCCGATTTAAGTGATTCAAATTGTGTTGGAATCGTTATTTCGAGCCCTACATAATGGACGCTTCAAAACACTAAAATTATTAATGAATAAAAGCAGGTTTGTTATCATCAAAACATTAATTAATTATTTAATTAAAATTAACTAATTTGAGATTAAAGGCCAAAAAGCCAACAAATGTTGCCAGCAATAGCACCATTGTGGGTAAGGGGTTTTTGTTGTGTTTGTTTCTATTAATCACATATCCATAATTTATTTGGTTTTATTTTGTATTACCCATACACACCCCTTTGCTCATCTCTTTCTAAAGTTTTTTTTTTTTCTCTTGAGTGGCCACCATACATACTACCGGTGTGTCCCTCTCCCACATAGTAACTTTAGTACTCTCCATCTAATGCCCAACCGCTGCATGCAATGGCCCTTTCATTTGCTGATCATCTGTCGCTCCACCTAGTCATTGTTGATTTTCTTTTGTCCATTATTGTTGGTAGTGAAAAAATGGTTGCTTCAATTGATGAAAAACAAGAATTGAAATTCTTGATGATTTACACCGTTTGCAACCTACTAAATAGGAAGCTACACAAAGAGAGATGAAATACAAATAAGGAAATAATAAAATAATGGAAATTGTGTAATGGTCATACACAATTGACCAATTATTTACATCTTTCCTTATGAGTAAAATGGTAAAAGAAAAGTTGTATTGATTGCAATGTTTTTGGAAGGAATCTGAGATTAATCCTGCACAATAGGTGGACTTGAGGAATTGTATTTTTCTTCACAGATTGTCTTAATCAATGGCATTTCACCAATTGAGATTTCAACATTCTTCCTCAAGCTGAAGGGAGTTTCATGGACGCTCAACTTGCATCTTAAGTCTTTGAACGTAGATTTTTGTAGAGGTTTGGTGAAAATGTCAGCGAATTAATCTTTAAAGGGAGCATAACTTGTTGTTAGCAATTCAAGGCATACTTTTTCATGAACAAAGTGATAATTCATCTCTATATGCTTTGTTCTAGCATGAAAAACTAGATTTTTCGCCATGTACAAAGCACTCATGTTGTCTCAAATGAGTTGAGGTGACTTGAAAAGTTTAACTCCAATATCCTTTAGCATGAACGTAATCCATGTTAAATCAGCAATTGTGTTTACAATGGCACGATATTCAGCTTCAGAACTTAATCTAGCTACTATAGTTTTTTTTTTTTCTTTTGAGCTCCAATAGATGCAATTTGATCCTAAGAAGATGCGACATCCTGAAGTGCTTCTCCTAGCGTCACGGCAACTTCCCCAATCTACATGTATATTAGAGAGCTATTTTTGTAAAAAGATATGGAATACCTTAGTGTATCCTTAAGGTATCTTAGGAAATATTTGACCATCTTTAGGTCCTTAACTTTTGGCTCTTGTAGGTGTTGACAAGCCTTTTTATAGCAAATGATATGTTCGGCCTAGTGAGAGTTAGATACTATAAAGATCCAACTATACTTCTGTATTTGATTACATCGATGCTATCATTATCATTAGTAGCGCTACTGTTTGATGTTGACATTGGTGTACTAAACTGAGAGGCTTCCAACATTCCTAACTTGTTTAGTATTTCTTTAGCATATTTCTCTTGTGATAGCATGATTCTAATGGAAATTTGGTGTACTTCAACACCAAGAAAGTAGTGCAAGGGACCATGGTCCTTTCATGCAAATTCTAATTTGAGTTGTTTGATGAGTTCTTCAATATGTTTGGAGCTGGAACCTGTCATGATTATGTCATCTACATACACAAGCATAAGAGTGAACACATTTTTATTTTTATATATAAAGAGTGAGATAGCCTCTCAAACCAAGTTATAGGTGCTAGGGTTGGCAACGTGACCAGGGTGGGATTAGGGGGGATTCTCCATCCCTATCCTCGCAAGGGTATTTCCCCCCATCCCCATCCCTACAGGGAGTATTTCCCCCATCTCCGCCAATTGAAGGCAACGACGGGGACTCTCCGTCGGGAGAAACGGTTCCCCACAGAGACCCATCCCCGATGGTCAATTTTTTTTCCTTTTTTCCTCAATAATATGAAATTTAATGGTTGAGTTGGGCCAAAACTGGATGGTTTAGGGTTTCAACTCAAGACATATTGGCTTAGTTGGGAAATTGGGCTACAATTGTTTGATAAATTAATTACATATTTCCGTTACATATTAAATAAAAATAAATATTTATTGGTAAAATTAATATATATATATATATATATAGAAAGAGAGTGTGTAGATTTATAGGGTACATATATAATTATATAATATTTATTTATTTATTTGTATTCCTGCCTCATCCCCAATCGGGGACCCGGTTGTAATTCCCAGCTTGACCCCCATTCCCCATCAAACTGGGGGTTCAATGCGAGGACTCGACCCCGTAGGAATTTTTGCCAGCCCTACTAGGTGCTTGTTTCAACCTATATAGAGATCGATTAAACATGCATATGAAGTGTGGTCTTCTTTGATCTTAGAATCCAGGTGGTTGGCACATGTAGACTTCTTCCTTGAGGAAACCATGGAGGAAAGCATTTTTAACATCTAGTTGCCTCAATGGCCAATTGTAAGTCACTGCTAATGCAAGAATAAGTCGAATTGTTGTTGGTTTGATCACAAGGCTGAATGTCTCCTCGAAATCAATTCCTTCTACTTGGGAGTATCCTTGAGTCACTAGTCTTTCCTTGTAACATTCAATTGTTCCATCCTCCTTCAATTTAGTTTTGAATATCCACTTTGATTCGACTATATGAACGTGTGGTGGTGGAGCTACAAGGTTCCAAGTGTTGTTTTCCTTTAAGGCTTGCATTTCTTCCTCCATAGTAGCTTTCCAGTGGGGAATCTTTAGAGCAATTTTGTAGTGTTTTGGCTTGGTCTCTTGTACTGTTATGAGAGCATGATGTTGATTATTGTTGTTTCTTGTCCTATGTAATTCTTAATGCAGATTTGAGTTTAGAAGTGGATTGTCCTTGAGTTTCCTTCTTGTGATCATGGAATGAGTGTTTATGTTCTCCAGTGTTTCCCCTTTGGTTGTTTCAACTTCTTGATTGTGAATCGATATTCCTATAGGAGGAAATAATAGATCAACAATTAGGTTGTTGCTTATATCAAGAAGCATAGATATCTAATGTGTGTCAAGTGGTTGTGGCATATGGTCAACTTTAGTATTTGTAGTCGTTTGTAAGTCACTTTCTTTAGCTGGCAGAGTGAATATTTCTTTTGTCTAATATGAGTGTCTTTACTCTTCAGGTTTGCCTTCAACTTCATGATTTGGTTTATTTACTTGTGTGCTATCTTGTGGAGATGTTAAGATGTCTTTTTCTTCCTGTTTGGTTTGAATCTCAACATCATCGTCTAGGATGACTTTTCTTCTCCAAGTTTCTTCCTTGATATCACAATCTTGGATGTTATTTGTGATAAATAGTTCCTTTGTAGGATTTCTCCAGTCCTCCAATACTGAAAATTCTATAACAACAAAAGGTTTTTCTATGTTTTCGAAGTTAGTAGCATTTTCTTCGTCAAAGGGAAAGATATTTTCATAAAAAACTACATGTCTCGATATATATACCTTATTGGATATAGGAGCTAGGCATCGATATCCTTTATGCATAGGGCTATATAAAAATAAAAAAAACACACAAGGATACGTCTTCTTTTTAGAGTTTATTCTGTTGGACCGGTATGACAACCTTAGAGGGGGAGAATATGGTTTAATTAATTTTTTTGAAAAATATGATCAATTTAAATTAATTAAACTTTTTAAAATAAATTAATAAAAACACTAATTGATGCCAAATAACAAGATCGATAAAAAGCATGTAATAATAAATTCAATCAATCTCAACCAACAAAAGCATGCAATTAAAATTAAATAAAAAATAATTAGAAAAGAGTTAGAGAAGAAGACACCGTAATTTTTATAGTGATTCGGTCCAACTCGACCTACATCCACTTTTCCAAGCGCCTCTTGGGATTTTGATTAAAAATTTTCTTTGACTCTTTCCCGAGCCGAACCGCTACCTTGCTCCTTTTTCGAATTCAAGAGCAAATCCAATCCCTTCCACGGGTTAGGATCCAACTGTTACAATATTCTTGAAGCTTTAAATCACACAACAAAATTCTCTAAAAAGAGTGGGTATACAAGTTTGAGCTCACACACTTTAATCCTCACATTACAATAGAAATTTCTCTCAAGAATAAGATGAAAAGAATAAAAAATTGGAAGCTGAGAGAGAGAGCAATATTGAGGCCTTTTCGCTAATTTTGAGAATTGAAAAATGTGAAAAAGTTTAAACAAATTTAGAGAAGATAAAGTTTAAAAAGAGAGGGAAGTTGGCTAAAAAATTGGATTTGAATTTGGGTCATTGAATTGTGTAAAAAGGAAATTGAGTGGTTGAGATTAAAAGTAAAAATGTAATTTAAAAAAAAAAAATTAAGTCAACTAGCCATTAGACACAAACATATATAATATTAAATTCATTTGTTTTTAAAAATAACTAGTCGTTAGACACAAACATATATAATACTAAACTCGTTTTCTTTTTAAAATCATTTTTTTTTTAGTTTTCAAAATCAATATCTTTTTAGTTTTCTTTTGTTTTAAATAAAACTAAAATCCACCAATTGCAAATTTAAGCCTCATGCTTCATTCACTCTGTAGCTCCAAGTGGCTCTCTTAAATTGGTCCAATTTGATGATTAATTTGGCTATGTCACCACCTCGGGTATTTTTTCTGTTAAACTTGTATCGATAAAAACTTTTTCATCTGAACTTTGATTTTGGTGATTTAAGAGGCATCAGAATTGTTGTTCTGAGCTCTATGTTATGGGCTATTCAAAATAGTGAAATTGTTAGTAAACAAAATCAGGCTTGTTACAATCGAAATATTAATTAATTAATTAAAATTAATTAATTTGAGATTAAGGGCCAAAAAGCCAACAATCTCCCTCTTTTTATGATGAGAAACTATTGAAGAAAAATAATATGAAATGCACATAATCATAGCAACACATGATGATTAATAAATAATTCCAATATCAAGAACATAAATCACCACAAAGTTCATGCTTGAAATTCATTCAGAATAATTAATTTCTCCCCCTTAATTAATTCTCCCTCTAAAATTAATTCAAAAGACACAATCATAATACATATTTTTCTAATATTTCTTCCCCTTTGGAATCATCAAAAAGAGCAATTAAAAATAAAATAAAATAAAGGTGCTCTCCCTGAAAACATGAACACATACAAATATTCCAAATTCTCCCTCTATCAATATGCATTCTCTAACAATATCAAGTAAGATAGAGAATCAAAATGCATCACAACGAATAATACCAAGCTCAAGTCTATTTTTACAAAAACTTTCTTCACCAAAGGCTTGATAAAAATATCCGCTAATTGATTATTAGAGCTCACAAATTCAAGAGTAATATGACCATTTGCACATGCTCTTTAATAAAATGATGTCTAATATCAATATGCTTAGTCCTAGAATGATGTATAGGATTTTTAATCAAATTAATAGCACTAGTATTATCACAAAATATGGGCACATTATCAAACTTTAATCCAAAATCACAAAGAGTTTGTTTCATCTAAAGAATTTGTGCACAACAACTAGCAACCGCAATATATTCCGCTTCGGTAGTGGATAAAACAACCAAATTTTATTTTTTTACTAAACCAAGATAGTAAGGCACTACCAAGAAATTGGCAAGTCCCACTTGTACTCTTACGGTCAAGTAAACTACCAGAAAAATTCGCATCAAAATATCCTACCAAATTAAATTCAACATTTCTAGGATACCACAAACCTACGTCAATAGTTCCAAAAAAATATTTAAATATTATTTTAACGGCATGCAAATGTGATTCCTTAGAACAAGATTGAAATCTAGCACAAAGACAAACATTAAACATGATATCGGGTCTACTAGTGGTCAAATAAAGTAGAGATCTAATCATACCTCGATAAGTCTTTATGTCCACACATTTACCTTTTTCATTTTTGTCAAGCTTAGTGGTAGTACTCATAGGAGTTTTTTGCAATTTTACCTTCATTGAATTTGAACCTTTTGAGTAAATTCCTTGTGTATTTTTCTTGACTTATGAAGATGTCATCCTTCAGTTATTTGATTTGGAGTCCAAGGAAGAAACTAAGTTCTCCCATCATACTCATCTCAAATTCAATATGCATACACTTAGAAATTCTTCACACAAAGATGAATTAGTAGAACAAAAAATAATATCATCCACATATATTTGCACTATAAGCATATCATTTTCTTTCACCTTAATAAAGAGAATAGTATCAATTTTTCCATTTTAAAGTCATTCTCAAATAGAAAATTATTAAGCCTATCATACCAAGCTCTTGAAACTTGTTTTAAGCCGTAAAGAGTCTTTTTCAACTTATAGACATGATTAGGCAAATCAAAATTTTCAAAGCCCAGAGGTTGTTCTACATAAATTTCTTCCACAATATAACCATTCAAAAATGCACTTTTCACATCCATTTGATACAAAATGAAATTCTTATAAGAGGCAAAAGCAAGCCACATTCTAATAGCTTCTAATCTAGCAACCGATGCAAAAGTTTCTTCATAATCTATACCTTCCTCTTGACAATAACATTGAGTTACAAGTCTAGCTTTATTTCTAATGATATTTCCATGTTCATCCATCTTATTTCTAAAGACTCATTTAGTTCCAATTATAGAAGCATTAGAAGGCCTAGGGACTAATTCCCAAACTTTCTTCCTTTCAAATTGATTTAATTATTCTTGCATAGCTAAAATCCAAAACTCATCACATTTAGCATCTTTAAAACTTTTAGGTTCAATATGAGAAACAAAAGAAGAACGAGTTTTCACACCTTGTTCGGGATCACCAAGAATCAAATCCTTGGGATGGGATGGAACATATCTCCACTCTTTAGGCATGGATGAAGAATCATCTTCTTTCTTTTCATTGATGCTCACTTCTTGCATACTTGAGACAATTTCTTTACCTTTGTCACTAAGAAGTAAATCTCCAAAATCTTTTTCTAAATCATCACTACAAATAGACTCATTAGAAACAATATTACAAGATTCATTAAACACAACATGCATAGATTCCTCAATAACTAAAGTTCTCTTATTGAAAACTCTATAAGCTTTACTAGTAGAGGAATATCCAAGGAAAATACCAACATCCGTCTTAGAATCAAATTTTCCATGTTTTTCTTTGCTACTCAAAATAAAACATTTGCAACAAAAAATTTTGAACTACCCAATATTTGAAATTTTTCCATGCCAAAGCTCATAAGGAGTTTTATCTAAAGATGGTCTAATTGAAACTCGATTTAAAACATAGCAGGCGGTGTTAACGGCTTTCACCCAAAAATATTTAGGTAAACCATACTCATGTAACATTGACCTAGCAAATTCTTGCAAAGTACGATTTTTCCTTTCAGCTACACCATTTTGTTGAGGAGTTCTTGGAGAGGAAAATTTATGAGAAAAACCATTTTCTTCACAAAAATCTTTAAAAGCATCATTATCAAATTCTCTTCCATGATCACTCCTAATTTTAGAAATAAAAAATCCTTTTTCATTTTGAACTCTTTTTGCAAAACTAATAAAACTTTTGAAAGCTTCATCCTTATGTTTTATCATTAGGACCCAAGTAAATCTTGAAAAATCATCAACTATCACAAATGCATAATAGTTCCCTCCAAAGCTAACAATTCTATAATGGCCAAATAAGTCCATGTGTAATAGTTGTAGGGGTATAATAGTAGAGATCACATTTTTAGATTTGAAAGAGAACTTAGTTTGTTTACCCATTTGACAAGCATCACAAACTTTATCCTTTTCAAATTTAAATTTGGGAAGACCTCTAACCAAAGAGTTTTTAGAAATATTTGAAATTAAGTGCATGCTAGCATGTTCTAGTCTTCTATGCCACAACCAAGAATCATCATGCAAAGCCAAAAGACAGTTATCACTAATAGGGCAATCATTCAAATCAATACAAACATTTTCATCTCTATTTCCAACAAACAAGACTTTTCTTTCACTAGCATTTTCAATGATGCAATTCTTTTTATCAAAAACAATTCTAAATCTTTTATCACACAATTAACTAATACTAAGTAAATCGTGCTTTAAACCATCAACTAAAAGCACATTTTCAATCAAAATAGAAGACTTATTACCTATATTACCCTTACCAATTATTTTACCTTTCTTGTTGTCACCAAAGATTACCATGTCTTCATCCTTTTTAGAGAAAGAAATTAACTTTGATCGGTCTCCGGTCATATGCCTTGAGCAACCACTATCCAAATACCATCTATTTTTCTTGGAAGCTTTCAAACAAGTCTACAAACAAGAATTTCAAGTTTGATTCTTTGGTACCCATACTTGTTTGGGTCCAACGGTGTTAGCATTTATGAACTTAGGAATCCATTTCATTTTTGCATTGGCATTAAAAGTATTGGATCTAGACAAACAACAAGAGTAAGCTTTATGTCCATACTTGCCACAAGAAAAACAAACAATATCATTCAATGATCTATCATTCACAACAAATTTATGCCCTTTACTTTTTTTGGAGAAATTATTTCTTGGAGCATTGTAAAACTTTGCTCCTTGAGAAAAATTTCTTCTTGAAGAACTAGTGCGAGCATACTTCAAGTTAAAGCACTTAGGTCTAATATGACCTTCAACACCACAATTATGACATATAGACACAAAACTAGATTTAGCATTATTAGATATAACATTAGGCATATTAGGCACACAATAGAAGATGCTTTAACAAATATAGTTCTAGAACTTGGAGTAGAGCATTCATCAATATAGCTTAAACCCCTCTTATCACCATAAGGCTGCCTACTTCAATTATTTTGTCCAACCATTGAGCACCTATTGTTAACTTTTTAATGGACTCTTTAGCTTTATCAAGTTCTTTTAAAGCATTTAATTCTTTTTTCCAATTTAATCAAATTATCCTTTTCACAACTATCATATTCAAGAAATCTAATTTTATCAAGTAAAACATTTTTCTCATCACAATCACAAACATGCTTATTACAAGAGATATTTATTCCATCAATTTGCACAATATGCTAGCAAGCAATTTCATGAAGTAAAGACTTATTTTCACTATTCAAGACATTGTATTTGTTCTTAAGCACAATATATTTTGAACTAAGTTTTTCTAAGTCATTTTGCATACTGTCAAAAACTTCAAACAATTCATCATAAGAAGGGGGTTCTAGAGTTACCTCATCATCAAGTTCATCATCTTTGTCACTATAAGCCATGAGACAAATGTGTACTACTTCTTCAACATCGCTTCCACTTTCACTTTCACTACTATCATCCCAAGTAGCCTTCATTGCTCTTCTTCTTGGATTTCTTAGATGATTTGAAGAGAGGACAATTTGTTCTTATATGACCCGACTTTTTGCATTCATAACAATTCACCTCATTCTTTTTACTCATCTCACCTTTTGTCTCTCTTTGGGTTGATAGGTTGAATTATTTCTTCCTCTTAATGAAATTTGTATACTTACGTGAAAAATATGCAATGTCATCTTCATCAAGGGCATCCTCATCTTCGGAGTCAACTTCCAAGGAGATGGTTTTTAATGTAATACTCTTATTCTTTTTGGACTCATCCTCCAAGTACTCCTTCATAGTGATCTCATGGGTCATGAGTGAACCAATGAGTTCCTCCAATGGAAGTTTAGTGAGATCCTTTGCTTCTTGGATCGTCGTCACCTTTGCTTCCCAAGTCTTAAGTAGAGACCTAAGAATTTTTCTAACATTTTTGGATGTTGTATGGATTTTACCAAGTCCCTTCAAAGCATTGGTAATATTAGTAAATCTAGTAAACATATAAGTTATAGCCTCATTAGCATCCATCTTAAATAATTTATAAATAGGAACAAACATGCTGATTTTGGACTCTTTAACTTGATTTGTTCCTTCATGAGTAATTTCAAGAGTAGTATAAATTTATTGAGCGGAATAACACATAGATATCCTATTAAATTTATTTTGCTCAAAGCACAATACAAACAATTTATAGCCTTAGCATTAAAAGAACACTTCTTCATTTCATTTTCATCATACTCTTCTTCTAATTTAAGCTTATCAACATTATCAACCTTTTTCATGGGAACATTTAGACCTTTAGCAATAATTAAGCACAAATTATAGTCAATAGATTGCAAATAAATTTTCATTCTAGCTTTCCAATATGCATAATTTGAACCATCAAAGTAAGGAGGTCTAGAAGTAGATTGGCCTTCAACAATTCCATTTGCAACTAGGTTTGCCACAATGCTCTAACAATAAAGTTTATCAAGAAAATTAAATTTCAAGATGAGCAACCTGACTCTAATATCATTTGTTGGACCGGTATGGCAACCCTAAAGGGGGTGAATAGGGTTTAATTAAACTTTTTGAAAAATATATTCAATTTAAATTAATTAAATACTTTTTAAACTAAATTAATAAAAATCCTAATTGATGCCAAATAACAAGATTGATAAAAAGTAGGTAATAATAAATTCAATCAATCTCAACCAACAATAGCATGCAGTTAAAATTAAATGCAAAAATAATTAGGAAAGAGTTAGAGAAGAAGACACCGTAATTTTTATAGTGGTTCGGTCAAACTCGACTTACATCCACTTTGAAAGTCGAACCGCTACCTTGCTCTTTTTTCGGAATCATTTTCTTTTTAAAATCATTTTTTTAGTTTTCAAAATCAATATCTTTTTAGTTTTCTTTTCTTTTAAATAAAACTAAAATCCACCAATTGCAAATTAACGCCCCATGTGTCACTCACTCTATAGCTCCAAGTGGCTCTCTTAAATTGGTCCAATTTGATGATTAATTTAGCCACGTCACCACTTTGGGTATTTTTCCGTTAAGTTTGTATTGACTATAACTTTTTCATATGAACTCTGATTTGGGTAATTCAAGAGGCGTTCGAATCGTTGTTTCGAGCTCTATGTTATGGACTATTCAAAATAATGAAATTTTTAGTAAATAAATTAGATTTGTTATCATTAAAATATTAATTAATTAATTAATTAAAATGACTTAATTTGAGATTAATGGCCAAAACTTCATGTAATTTCTAAGATATGGAAAAAACTTGCAACCAAAGACTCTAATGTCATTATAGTTAGGTTCTCTATTAAAGAGTTTGAAAAAGGGAGATGGCATATCAAGAGACTTAGATGACATACGGTTTATTAAGAAAACAGTAGTGCATCTACCCAATATTTTGAAGGTACTTTAGGTTGAAATAAGAGAGATAGACCAGTTTCTACTATATGTCTATATTTTCTCTCAATCACTCCATTTTGTTGTAGAGTGTGAGGGCAAGAGAGTTGATGAGAGATACCTTTTTGCTCAAACCAATTTTTGAGAGCCAAGGATGTGAACTCACCTCTTCCATCACTTTGAAAAACCTTTATCTTTCATTCAAACTGATTTTCCACTAGTTGTTGGAATTTGAGGAAACATGAAAAGAAGTCAGACTTCTTCCTTAATGGATAGATCCAAAAAAAACCTAGAGAAATCATCAATGAAGCTAACATAATATTTAAAATTTTGACAAGAAACTATTGAGGAAGGACCCCAAAAATCACGATGAACTTTATAAAGAGGAAAACTACTAATATAATTATTTTGCTTAAAAGAAAATCGACAACTTTTACTCATTTGACAAAAATCACAAATAGTTTTCATCTTATTCCAACTTATAACATTTAAAAGTTGAGAGTCACAAAGATGCTTCAAAACTTGATCGTTGAGATGTCCCATGCGTTGGTGCCATATGGAGTAGTTTGCTTTATTTAAATTAGTTGCTGCAAGAAAGACTTGATGAGCTTGATAATTTTGCTCATTCAAGGCATACAATCCTTCTTGTTTGTGGCCTTTACCCAAGATTTTCCCCTGTCTGTCTTTAATAACAAAAGCAGTAACATCAAAGGTAATTAGACAATCATTATCTAAGGCAAGTTTGCTAATAGACATTAGGTTCCTTTTTATTTCAAGCACCACAAGAACATCTTTAAGATTAATTTTTGAGTAATCAGTATTAATAAGGCATGTAGCAGTACGTGAGATATTTAATCCTTTTTCATCACCCCACATATAAATCCATACCTTTGTAAGGTTTAATATGAGTTACAGTACCTGAGTCATTTACTATGTGAAAAGAAGCTCCTAAATCCGCAAAGATAGTTTGGTCATTTTCAACACTGAGACGTGGATGGCCCCGCCTCCTTAGAGGCTTTCTTCCTCCCAAAATTGACCGAGCTATCTAACTTTTGAGTTCCCTAGCAAGTTTGTTACTACCATCCCTCCTTTCCTCTTATTCACAATCGCCTTCTCCATGACTTCCAAATCTCTCTCTCTTCCCTTAACCTCCACCGGGTGCATTCCCACCACGGCAAGAGCATCCCAACCCTTACTCTCCAACTCCCAAATAGCTATAACAGTCTGAAAACCAAGAGGATTAGGATTAGAGTAACATCACCCATAACTACCCCATTGGGTAAGAGCAAGGTTCCTCCCCCTGTCCCATCACTCGTGGCCTGAATTAAAGGGTTAAGCATAGGCCACCTTTCTCCCATTGAATACACTGACGAAAAGGGTAAGGCACACCTCGGGTATGAAAGGGAAGTAGAAACCCTAACCCCATTCTCAATTAACCTCAACCCCGAAGGAGGATAAGATACCAAGGGAAAAAAGACTTACCTGGCTAGAAGTGTCAGCCGCGCTTACCAAAGGATGAGAGAGAGGAGATGTATTAATGTTGGGTGATAAAGGAGTACCCCTTTCGAAAGTCGAAGTCATCCTTTCCTCAACCTCAGGCTTGTTCAATAAAACAAGATCCGCAGTTGCTTCAACAAACGTAGGTACTTTCTTTTTCAACTCTTCACTTGGCTTCTTAGAATCAATCTGACAAATAGAGACTAACACAATTGATTGTTCAGCTTCCGACAATTGACTGTCTTGACCTTACTCCTCTCCTAAAAAAAACCCATCTAAAATCGTCTTAGAGGCTTTGTTGACTATCAGCGTAGACAGAAAGGACTCATCATCTGAGTAACTAACAAGGTCGAATCCGTAATCCTCATCTTCAGCAATAGGAACTGACGGTCCAACCCCAACAGCCGTCTCCCAACCCATCCATGGGTAATCCTCATTCTACCTTGGGCCTTTAAAGAGCATTGTCCACCTAGCCCATAGTCTGAAGGAGAAAACGACTCATGGGCCTAGAAGCAGTCCTTTTCACCTTCAACAACGAAAACCCTTTCACTCATAGTCAAATGCCCACTCTTTAAATGTCCTTTTTAAAAAATGCTCATTTTTAATTAAGTCATTTTCATTAGAATTACTTCCCAGAATGGGCTCTTTCTACCTTTTAAGAATTGGCCTATCATAACTCTAAGCCCACCCTAACTTAACCTTCGTCGTCCCTATCACGTGACACCCTTTCCTCTTGACCGTCTGATTTTTTTACAGGCTCAAGGATACTGCACAAACTTTAAATGAAGAAGCCTCTAACCGTCTCTAATCATCCTCACCCCAATTCGGCCTGACGCAAAAATCTCATCGGCAAAGCAAAGTCCAGGTGGTTTATAAAGCAACTGGTCGAAATGAACCCATCCTCATTACCCTTTGCCTTGAATCGAACATCTGACGACCATTGATAATCCTCCGTAAGAATATCTTCCTCTAATAAATTGTCACACCACTCAACCATCGACACACTAAAATGCTTTGTTCTGAGAAAGGGAGGGACGTCAAGAGTCGTCACCCATCCTCATCTGAAAATCTGCCTCTGCTCCTCTTCCACGGTTTGAAAAGTCCCAACTTTGAATTTTGAAAGCTTCAAGGCATAAGAACAAACTCGATCTAACAAGATCTTCTACTTCTGTTTTTGAAGCACAAACCCCTACTACTAAATTCGCATAGAAAATCCTAAGGCCACAACTAGAAAAGGGAGATTTCTCAAAACATTGTTAAGAACTTCCCAATTCGCAAAAGCATTTTTTTTTTCTTTATGATCATTGTAGTTTCACCGTTGAAAGCAAAGTCACACTCCCATGATAAATCTTCTATCACCTCTATTCCAGCATCCTAAACCGGATTAACCTTAACCTTCTCAAAGGACACCTCTCTCCCCAGACCTTCTCGAGGCCCCAGAGCAATCCTTTTATTGTGTCCTACTTCTGACCCTTTTTGCTTTTGAAGGTTTGCTAGAAGAGGACGAGGGAAGAAGCTCATAAATTTCTCCCACAATCGCTTTCCATCCACCTCCTTTTTTGCCTTCTGAGGTGAAAATCCTCATCTTCCTCCCCTTAAAAGATTCGAGCGAAAGAAGAGCAAACCTTCCTTTGAAGTTTTCCAACACTTAAAAAAAGATAATCGCTAACTCTAATCATATTCTTCGCCAAAAACCTAGACAGTTACTTAAATCAACAACAGCCGCCAAATAATCTCTCACCCAGGCTGAAGTCCCCAACTCCAAATCTAACTTACCGAACTTAACATTGTGTCTTTCTTCAATCAAAATTATTCTCCCATTCCCAGCCTTGCCAATTAGAAACAGTTTCCTATTTATTGCTACTTTCCCCATCCCTTTGTCTTCTCACATTTTGAGAGAAAAGCTAGAGAGAAGAATTCCTTTGAGAAAGGGAGTGTGGTTTCTTTTAGTTTCAGTCAGTTGATATTGGTGAAGGGATCGAATTCCCAACGGATGCGCTTTATCGCTTTTGTTTTGATTTTGGGAAGATGAAAATTATAGAAAATAAGGAAAAAAAACATAAACATCACATGCTATAATTTTTATAAGGAATATGATTAAATGAAAAGATAAGAGAAAGAACCTTTGAAGAACTCTTCTTCCACAACAGCTTTTCCTTTCTTTCCAACAACTCGATCTCCTCTTCTCTGCAATGAGACGCCTCCAAAAAGTCTTCCCAGCTATTCTCTAGCAAGGAACTGGCTTGTGGGATCCTCCTTCTGAAAGAAAAAGGGGAGTTTTGCATAGAACTATTTCTGCATGAAAAAAAATTGAGGGAGGAAGATTTTGAGAGAGATAGGGAGTATTCTTGCTGAGAATCAATCAACCTCTTGCAAAATGTAGGAGGGGTGCATTTAAAGAGAGAGTGAAGTTGTAACTCCCTCTCCTCCACAGGGAGTAGTTTTATTTAATTAAATTAAATAATAATTAATTTAATTAATTAACTATCTAATATTTAATTAAATATTTGAATCATATTCAAATTTATATTTCTCTCATAACCTATAGTTTTGATATAAATCTCAATCATATTAGCTTTTAACCTACAGTTTTGATATGAATCTCATTCATATCAATTTAATATTTGAATCATATTCAAATACATTAAATCTCTCATATTATATAGTTTAATTCAAAATGAACTATATATTATAATGTATTTATATACATTATATTAATTGTATCATATACAATTAATATATATTCCCTAAATTAATTTGAACATTGATCCTTGTTAATCCGTTGTGAGCTAGCAGAGGACCTAATGGACCTACATATTATAAGTTTCACTAATCCGAGATTAGTTTAATTAAACAACATTCATTAACTACGGGACAAACCACTATAGACCCATAGTTGCATTCTTATGCATTGTAGAACATGTTGTGTCTATGGACATAACCATTATACGTAAATTGATCATTCACTAGTTATTCGTAATTACAACTGGATCAAATGTTCATTTTGCCCCTATAATTACCTCTTTTAAGTACCACTGATCCTCTAATTAATAAATTTATTTATGGTCCAACCATAAATCAAGTCCCTCTTAGGTCAGTGAGAGGGTAGGGGGCATAGGAAAGAATTTTTACCTTCCCATATTGCCCTTTAATTTTAAGCAAAATCCCATTATACCCCACATCTCTTAGGTTAGTTACCACTCATCAACGATTCCATTTACTCACACCCTTTCATGTGATTGTGTTGTTACGTTTGTGTTTTATCAACATCTCCTCATCTTTCTATGTTGTCATTTTATACTATATAAAAGGGGCTATGGGAAGAAATATTTGATTTTCCCTTTTGCCCCTTTAATGGATGATTATAGGGATATATTAGATAATTTCACGTTTAAAATCATCAAATAAATTATTTTGCCCTTATTTTTAACATAAACTTTCTCTATAAATTCAATCCTTATCCTCCAAATTTTTATCGATTATCTCTTTCTCTTTTTTTTTTCTTATGATTTTTTTCTTTTTCTTTTTCTATTTCATTAATCTATTTCTTTTTATATGGTTAAAAAATTGAGTATTAAATATTTATGAGCTTGAACCTCAATCCAAATAAAGATTTTTGTGGCTGAAAAAGGTGTGTGTTTTTTTTAATTCACAGAGGATTATCATGAAATTAAAAAAAAAAAAGTAAACAATAATCTTTCCCTCCATTTGGTTTGGTGGAATGGGATGAGTTTGGATTAGAATGTAATAAAAAATTCATATTTGAATTGAGCATGTTGGGTCCGATTTTTAATATCAAATTCATTATGTTCATACAGTTTTCAACGCAATCCTCTTTCTTACCGTTTTCACACTTCACGGTCCTATTTCTGTTCTGCGCATTCCAACACTCCTCCAATTTCCAATAATACTGATTATATTTCAGTCTCTCAAACAATTCAAATGTTGCACGGAAACTCTTGTGGTAGTTGATAACTTGGAATTAAATTAAGGACAAACTTGTTAATTCATATATCTATAAAAGAGAATAAAAGTAAAATTATTGTGAAAACCAACACCAAAAGGCAGACCACGCCACAGCTAGCATCCTCGCCAACTTCCGTCAATCTGCAGTGCCACCTGGCCGCCTTCCATCCAGTCGTCGTTCGCCGCCGTAAACTCCTCCTCTTAGATCTCTCTTCTCTCTTCTTTCTGATAACCAACAGCCGCAACAACTCAGCGGCGAATGCCACCTTCCAGTGTTCACTCCCGCCGCTCTGCTGACCGTCGTCCCGTGACCCTTTCCATCTTTCAATTTTTTCTACCAATCTACCCTCTCGAAAAATTGTCAAAAATAGCACGTTGAAGTTTTCATCTTACAATACTAGCACCATTTTTTAAAACTAGTTCAAATGGTTTTTCTTGGCACATCTTTGGAGAGATCGACCATCGATTTAGTTTAAAAATCAATTTTTTCTAATTTATCGATCGATTTAGGCCTATACATCTCGATCATTACCATTGAGATTCTGTTAATTTTTTCAAATATTATGAAATCTTCCCAAATCTTTTATATTTTCAAATTTTCTCCAAATTAGGTTATCTTTACCAAATATCATATCAAAATCCAACATTCTATATATTTGAGTTTTCTTGGTGATTTCTCGGGCATATTAACATTTGGATAATTTGGAAATTCAATATAATTGTGGAAATAAAAATTGGGCTAAAGATTTGAAACGTTACATAAATATTTGATATAATATTTGGTAAAGATAACTGAATTTTTAGAAAATTTGAAAATATATAAGATTTGGTATAAGTTGGAAAAAGTTATCTTTTTTAGGAAAATTTGTACGAATAACCCAAAAATTAGGAGAAAAATGTCAAATGACTGGAATCTTTGAAAAAAAATGTCAAATGAACCTTTTGTTGACGTCAAGATTCGATGAAATTACCAAAATGAACTCGCGCACGCAGAAAAATCCATCTGGCTCTCACTCTCTCGCTCTAACTCTCTTTTCTCACTCACAATCACTCTCATCTCTTGAAGCCCATCTCCTTCTTTCCTTCCTCTCCTCCTCTTCTCTTGAAGCCCATCTCCTTCTTTCCTCTCTTGAAGCCCAACGCAAAACTGCCTTTCCCACGTGTTTCAGTTCGGCCAGCACACCCTAAAACGGCGACGGTTGGCAGCGGCTTCTGGCGATTGAGCGATCCGAGACCCACGACCCGCGCCCGACGACCCCTTCGCACGGTGAACCACGGCAGAAAAGACAACCTACACAGCCCCTCCTCCGACGCGATCTTGCAGCGATAACCCGGTCTGCAGCGTTGTACGACGTCTCTTCCGGTGAAAAACAGTAAGCAGTGTGCTTCTCCCTTTTCGGCGAGGTTCGATAAAGACCCACTCTCGTTCGACCTCAGATTTGAGTTACCCACTTCTTGATGACTTCAAATATGCAGGATTAAGCTATTCGAGCACGTTCCAGCAAGAATTCGAGTTCCTTTAGGTAAGTTTCAGTGGGTAAAAGTGCTATAAACTCCTTTCGGACACATTTAAGTGTTGTAGCTTAACCTCTAACCTTTAGAACATCTGTCATTGTAGCTTCGGACTGATAGCGGACCTATTCCTATTCGGATACTTTTCTAGCAATGCTTTCCCCTTTCGACAGTTTTCAGTAAGGACCCAATTCCTTTCAACTTTAGTTTTGCATTGCCTATTACCTGACCACTTCTAATAATTAGGATTTGGGCGTTTTGGGCACAAACTAGCAAGTGTTGAGGCTGTTCGGCGGTGTTCAGTTGGTAATTAAGCGTTTTAAGCTTTTTAAAGCTCTTTTATGCTGTTTTAGATCCGTTCCTAACCCTTGGAATCTTCTGTTCAGTTGATTTAAACTAGTTCGAACCCATTTGGAAGCGCTTCGGACTCATTTGAACACTTTCCAGCAAAGTTCTAAGCCTGTTTGGTGTTTCTCAATAGGTAACACCTCACTTCCACCTTTTCGAATTCGTTTAAAGTACTGTAAACTAGTTTATAACTTTGGGGACTCTCTATTGTAATTTGAAACTAGGTTGGAGTGTTTGAATTAAGGCTTAAGATTATTTTTGGTTGGTTTATTCATTTTGGACACTCTTTGGACTCCGATTAAGGTTTTGAAATGAGATCCAAGATTGGAGTCTTGTTTTAATATTTCAAGAGTCTTTTGAATAATAGAACTTCATATAATAATTTTGATTGATAATCTTTTCCGACTTTTCTGTTTACATTTTACCTTCAAGATCTCGAATGGCAGACCCCTGCAACTTGTCTTGCTACAACTGTGGCAGCATTGGGCTTACAGACGGTTTTGATGGCTTCTTCTACTGCCTTCAGTGTGGTTCCCAGGCTGATGACATCATCGACACTGGTGTTGCCGATGAGGATTTGGCTGTAAGAGATGCTGGTAAATCCGGTGGCCCAATCTACTCACAATCTCACACGCGCCGCCGTATTCCAGCCGTGTTGAAGGTGGAAACCCTATCTCAGTCTCAACCACTTTTTGGTCCAAGTCAGTCTGAGTTCTGGGATAGCCTTAATTTAAAGGAAGACCCATATGGCAATGAAGCTCGAAAGGATGACGACGTTTTGATGTTAAATGATGGTGTCGGGCCTACTGGTCCAGAGGATTTCGGGTCTGGTGGTGTGCCATCTGTAAAACCAAGTTTTGAGGAGTATGCTGATGAAGTGAGGATGAGGTATGTAATGGGGTTGCAGCTGATTATGGAGCTTCAATGTGAAGCTCTGGTGAAGGAATTCAAGGTGACCCCTGTAATTTGTGGGTTGGCAGCAAGCATTTGGTTGAGGTTTGTGACTGCTACACGGGTTTTTGATGAGGATTGGGCCTTTGAGACTGTCCAGGATTCTGAGAGCCAATGCCAAGGTTTGATAACTCGTTACTTCCACTAGAAGTTCTTGTTTATATTTGATTGCCCGTTAATCATTTTGATACTTGAAATTGAAATCTTTAGCTTTACATTTTCGAGTGGTACTTGTGGATGGGAGACTTTTAATGTATAGCTTTTTGTTTGATTATTTTAAACAGGGTGGATTCTAATGGTTGTCTTGAAAACTGAACTCATTCTTATTATTGCATTGTTCTTTTTAGCCTATAAAAATAAAATCGTTTGCATATTCAAATATCACAGTTTTTAGTCCGTATGGCCATACGTGATGCCTTTCTCCCAAGTTTTTTTTGTAACAGTACATCATTTTGTCTGACATCTTACAGTTTTGCAAGTACAATAAGATAACTCATTTATTCCTTTATGTAGTGTTGGTTGAGTTTTCTTAATTTGTTTTAAATATGTTTAACTGTTTTCACTATCTTAGTATTTTGAGTTTTTGTCGTATTTCTTGTTCATTTTAGTTGCAAACTGAATGTTCCTTCATTCAACAGATCCTGAACGCATTAGACGTGTTCGCTTTAGCGATAAAGACGAACCCCACAATTTGTATGGTCAACGGGTAGTAGTTGTATGGGTTAAATCTTTAAGAAAGAAGATACCATTATTTTGTACATTAGCTGTTTCATTTTTGGCTTGCCATGTTGCTCGGGAAGCAATTTTGCCAACAGACATAATAAAGTGGTCACTGGAGGGGAAACTTCCATATTATGCTGCTTTTATCGACATTGAAAATCGCATTGGGAAAACGTCAAACGCTTGTCCTATAAGTCCAAGGCATATGCATAGGCCCTCTCGAATTTCCTCGCAGCAGAAGTTAGAATCGTTGGCAGCATCAATAGCTCATACCATAGGGCTAAATCTTCCTCCAGTTAATTTTCATTCAATAGCATGTCGTTATCTCAACAAGCTAGCCCTTCCTGTTGATAAGATTTTGCCTCATGCTTGCCGCATTTATGAGTGGTCAATGCCTCCTGATTTATGGTTATCAACCAATGAATTGAGACTTCCCTCTCGTGTTTGTGTAATGTCAATTCTAATTATAGCAATGAGAATTCTGTATAATCTCCATGGTTTTGGAGAATGGGAAAAGAGTTTGTCTGTTAATTGTGCTTCATCTTTCCCACCAAACCAGAAGACGCATTCAAGTCCTGCTAATAATTTCAGTAACATGCAGGCTGATAGTGAAAACAGATCCGGATTCACTTCACATAATGTGGATAATCCATCTGTTTCCCCGAAGAACTCGCATCTGACTGTTACAGAGTTTCTTCACAAGATTGAAGCACGGTATCATGAGATTGCTGAAACTTACGGTATGATTATGATTTCAGTATTATTGTATTTTTGAAGTTAGACCAACCTTAGTTATACATTTGCTTTACTAGATAAGAGTACTCTTCCTATTCCTGCTCACTTTTATTTCTTACTAACAGAATACTCTAAAGACTTGCCAACCTATCTTCAGTACTGTAAGGATGTCGTATTTGCTGGTTCAGAGTTGTTGTTTGTCGATGATCACGAGGAACAAAAGATGATCGAACAATTATGGAATTATTACCAGAATGAAACGGTAATGACCATCCTATCAAAAGCTAAAGTCATGTGCATAGATATTATGAAAAAAATTATATGATGAAGTTAGTCTATGTTGTGTGCGTAGATATCGAAAATAAAAATTGACTGGGAAATAATAGTTCTACTTTACAATATTACTTGCTTTTGTTGCTATGCAATGGGGATTTCATAACATTGCTATAATTGTTACCATATCAATGTTTAGTTGGAAAGCAACAATCATAATGCAAGCATAATTCCTAACTTGAAAAGAGAAAATTGTTACAGTATCCAGAACAAACAGAAGATGTGAATCAAAATGCTGCTTCCAATCAAAAGAGATTGAGGGAAGGTTCTAATGATCGATTATCCAACGATAGCAAGAAAGTTAGAGGCAAAGAAGAACGTATTAATGGCGAATCATCGAATAACAGAACTGGGTCAATTAATTCTCAGCAAAGTCATTCATCAAAAAGTTTGGAAAATAGTGACGATGATGAACTAGCCTCTGAAGACAAAGCAGCTTCCATAGATGGAGCAATCAGACGACTGAAACTTGACATGGAGGAGAAAAGGTTCTGCTACATTCCTCCAAGGGTTAAATCGACGAGATTCGATTACCTTCATTACTCGAGGAAGCTAGATGAGGGTGTGCTGACTTATGCTGCTCATGCCGATTACTACATATTGCTTCGTGCTTGTGCTAGAGCCGCAGAAGTTGATATTAGGATTATGCACATTGGAGTGTTGAGTCTTGAGAAAAGATTGTCTTGGTTAGAAGACAGAATCCATAAGTCCCTCCATCTAACACCCTCTAGTGTTTCTTGTGAGTTTTGCAGTGATCATGTTGACTCCACTGGACTGTCATATTTGGATATTTAAGTGATTTATATAACTACTACTTCCTATTTTGTTCTCGATTTTATGATATTAATCTCTTTTTTTGTTTTAATGAAAATTGATATAACATTTAGAAGTAGAAATTCTTAGATTTTAAACTTATTTTGCTTTTAGAAAAAGAGTGAAATGATTATTTATTACTTTAAATATTTTGTGCAATTCTCGATGTTTATTGCATTAGTCATATGTTTTCAATAAGTTAGTTTCTAAGGTTGGCATTTATTAATGTTGACATGTAATTTTCTTATCTGATACATTTTATTTAAAATGGTGGTTTATAATTTTCCTTCTACATTGTAGAAAACAAACTAATCTAAAAAAGAAAAATTATTACAAAAGTGTAAATTAGATGTCCATGCTTAGTGTCCATTGCCATGTGTTATTCTTATATTTATCCATGTATTATTCATATATCTCAAGATAACACACTATTAGTGTCTATGTAATTCACCTCCTACTTGACAAATTGTCTATAAATAGTGGCATTTTGTGGATTTTATAGACACACATCGGTGAGAAATCCAAAAAGTTTTAGAGATAATAGAGAAATTTGGGGTTATTTTATTTTAAGTTATTTAAATTATTTTTATTATTATATATATATATTATATTTCTCCAATATTTGTATTGTTGTGGTGCCCGTTTTTCTCCTCGTTTTTACAATACGTTATCAGTACGAGCTCTTGTCGTTTTCTCCGCTGAAGTGTTACCATGACAAATCTTACAAAATTAGAATTCGCAGCCGTTGACATTAATGACAATAATTATTTGTCATGGGTGCTCGATGCTGAAATTCACCTGGATGCTATGAACCTGGGAGAAACAATTAAAGAAGGAAATACGACATCCAGTCAGGAGAAGACAAAAGCCATGATTTTTCTTCGTCATCATCTCTAGGAGGGATTAAAAATGGAATATTTAACAGTAAAAGATCCTTGTATCTTGTGGAAGAATTTGAAAGAGAGATATGATCCCCAGAAAATAGTTATTCTGCCTAAGACTCGTTATGAATGGATGCATTTGAGGCTCCAAGATTTCAAATCAGTAAGTGATTACAACTCCGCATTATTTAAGATCAGTTCAAAATTGTTGTTATGCGGAAAGAAAATTACTGATGCAGATATGTTAGAGAAGACATTTTCTATTTTTCATGTCTTGAATATGCTCTTGCAGCAGCAATATCGAGAGAGAGGTTTAAAAAAATATTCTATTAATTTCATGTCTTCTCGTGGCGGAACAAAATAACGAGTTATTAATGAAAAACCATGAATCTCGACCAACTGGAACAACTTGTGAATTTTAATCGTGGTCGAGGTCGAGGTCGTGACCGTGGTAGAGGAAGAAACAATTATTACTTTCGTGGTGGTCGTTCTAATCATCCAAGTTTCAAGAGAACCACACGAAATGATGATCATAAAGGAAAAGCTCCACAAGATAAGAATTCAAGAGGTGATGAACATAAATGCTTCCGATGCGGAATGACTGGGCATTGGTCACGTGTTTGTTGTACATTAAAACACCTAGTTGATCTTTATCAAGCATCCTTGAAGGAAAAAGGGAAGAATGTGGAAGCAAATTTTGCATACTAGGATAATGATATATTTGATTCGTCCCATATGACAAATTTGGATGTGGCAGACTTCTTTGAATCTCCTGAAGAGAAGATTGACACAGTCGATGGAACGTCAAGTATTTCTTTTGATTTTGAAAATATTTAGAATTAATGTTGTTTGTTTTTCTATCTTTATGTTTCCTTTAGCTAAGGTTAAATTTCATATTTCAAGCTTTCCCTCTTATTGTAATTATTTTTGTTTAAATGAAGAATCATGGACAGTTTTTATATGTTGAGTGACTCAAAAATGAAGAATGAAGATATATGTCTGACAGACTGTGCAACTACACATACAATACTTACAAGTAGAAAATATTTTTCCAAACTAACAATGCTGGAAGCAAAAGTCAATACAATATTAGGTTTTGCAAACCTAATTGAAGGATTTGGAAAATCAAATATTATTTTACCTAGAGGAACAAAATTTACAATTGACAATGCATTGTTCTCTAGTCAAACAAAAAGAAATCTACTAAGCTTTAAAGATATACATTGCAATAGTTATCATATTGAGACTGATAGAAAGAATGAGATAGAATATCTTTATATCATATCTACTATCTCATATGAAAAATGTATACTGGAAAAGTTGCCTGCTTTATCTTCTGGATTATATTATACTCATATACGAGTAATCAAAACATATGCAATAATGAACCTGAAGTTCATGAATCCAGATATATTTGCTATTTGGCATGACAGATTAGGTCATCTAGGATCTATAATGATGAGAATAATAATTGAGAATTCACATGGACATCCATTGAAGAGCCAGAAGATTCTTCAATCTAATTAATTGTCTTGTGATGCTTGCTCTCAAGGCAAATTAATAATTAGACCATCACCAGCTAAAGTGGGGACTGAATCACCTACATTTTTAGAATGAATTCATGGTGATATATGTGGACCTATGTGGACCTAGTAACCCACCTAGTGGACCATTGAAATATTTTATGGTATTAATAGACGCATCCAGTAGATGGTCACACGTATGCTTATTATCAAGTCGAAACCTTGCATTTGCAAGATTACTTGCTCAGATAATTAAGTTAAGAGCACAATTTCTTGATTATTCAATTAAGATCATTTGTCTTGATAATGCTAGTGAATTTACCTCCCAAGCTTTTGATAATTATTATATGTCAATTGGGATAAATGTTGAACATCCTGTAGCCCATGTTCATACACAAAATGGTTTAGCAGAATCATTTATAAAACGTTTGCAATTAATTGCTAGACCATTACTTATGAGAGCTAGACTACCTACATCTATATGGGATCATGCTATTTTGCATGCAGCGTCACTTGTACGCATTAGGCCAGTAGCTTATCATAAGTACTCGCCATTACAATTAACTTATGGTCAGGAGCCAAATATTTTCCATCTAAGAATTTTTGGATGTGCAGTATATGTTCCAATTGCTCCACCACAACGTACTAAGATGGGTCCTCAAAGGAGGTTAGGGATATATGTTGGATATGATTCCCCATTAATTATTAAATATCTTAAACCCCTGACGGGTGATGTATTTACTGCACGATTTGCTGATTGTCATTTTAATGAGACAAATTTTCCAACATTAGGGGGAGAAATTAAGAAGTTGGGAAAAGAAATTACATGTAGTGCATCTTTATTGTCTCATTTAGATCCCCGTACAGATCTATGTAAACTTGAAGTTCAGAAATAATCATTGCAAAATATAGCAAATCAGTTACTAGATGCATTTATAGATGCAAAGAAAGTAACTAAATAACATATACCAGCTGTAAATGTCCTATAAAAAATTGATATCCCAACGCAGCAAGTTGTGACTAATGAGTCTGGAACACGCCAGAAGCGTGGTAGACCAGCGGGTTCTAAAGATAAAAATTCTCGAAAAAGAAAAATAGTCAATAGCCAAAAAGACTTGGTTAAGAATGTAAATACTCATGAAGAAATCATTGACATGACTAGTGAAGAAGGTGAAATACCTAAAGATAATAATGAGATTTCAATAAATTATGTCATGACAGGAAAAAGATGGAATCGAACTAATGTAGTTATTGACAACATTTTTGCATATAATGTTGTTCTTGATATTATATCTGAAAATGAAGATTCTGAACCAAAATCTATTGAAGAATGTAGACATAGAAAAGATTGGCTTAAGTGGAAAGAAGCAATTGAAGCAGAATTAAATTCACTTTCAAAACGTCAGGTTTTTGGACTAGTAGTCCAATCATCAGAAGATGTCAAACCTGTGGGATACAAATGGGTATTTGTGAGAAAAAGAAATGAAAAACATGAGGTCATAAGATAAGCAAGACTAGTTGCACAAGAGTTTTCACAAAGACCTGGTATTGATTATGAGGAGACATATTCTTCAGTGGTGGATGCAATTACACTAAGATTTTTAATTGGTCTAACTGTGTATGAAAATCTGGATATGCATCTTATGGATGTAGTCACGACATACTTATATGGATCTCTTGATAATGATATTTATATGAAAATCCCAGAATGATTTAAGGTACCTGAATCATATAAATCAAATTCTCGAGAATTATATTCAATAAAGTTACAGAGATCACTATATGGATTAAAACAATCAGAACGAATGTAGTATAAGTTGAGTGGTATATTTGTTGAAATAAGGATATCAAAATAATCCAATATGTCTGTGTGTTTTTATAAAAAATCACAGTCAGGGTTTGTCATTATAACGGTATATGTTGATGACTTAAATATAATTGGAACTCCTGAAGAGCTTTCAAAGGCAATAGAATATCTTAAGAAAGATTTGGATGAAAGATGAAAAACAAAATTTTGCCTTGGCTTGCAAATTGAGCATTTAGCAAATGAGATATTTGTTCATCAGTCAACTTATACAGGGAAAATTTTGAAAAGATTCTATATGGATAAAGCACATCCATTAAACATTCCAATGGAAGTTCGTTCACTGGATGTAAAGAAAGATATATTTCGGCCTCGAGATGATAATGAAGAACTTCTTGGTCCTGAAGTACCATATCTTAGTGCAATTGGTGCACTTATGTATCTTGCTAATAATACAAGACCAGATATTGCATTTTCGGTAAATTATTAGCTAGATATAGTCTTCTCCAACAAAAAGACATTGGAAAGGAATTAAACATATACTCCGTTATCTCCTAGGAACGATCGATATGGGTTTGTTTTATTCAAATAAATCGAATTTTGATTTAGTTGGTTATGCAGATTCTGGATATTTATCTGATCCACACAAAGCGAGATCTCAAACAGGTTATCTATTCAAACGTAGAGGAACTGCTATATCATGGCGATAGGTGAAACAAACTATAACGGCTACTTCCTCAAATCATGCCGAAATTCTTACAAGTCATGAGGCTAGCAGAGAATGTGTATGGCTAAGATCAATGTCTTAACTTATTTGTGAAACATGTGGCTTGTCTTCTAGTAAAAGTCTTCCGACAATATTATACGAAGACAACACATCATGTATTGCCCAAATCAAAGGTGGATATATTAAAGGAGATAGAACAAAGTATATTTCACCCAAGCTTTTCTATACTCATGATCTTGAAGAAAATGACAACATCAATGTACAACAAATTTGTTTGAAGGATAACTTGGTGGACTTATTTACAAAATCATTACCAACCACATTTTTTGAAAAATTGGTACACGACATTGGAATGCGGCGACTCAAAGATCTTAAGTGATGTTTCCATGGGGAGCAAAATGTTGTATTCTTTTAGATGTATTAACATATATTAAATATGTATTCTTTTCCCTTCACTAGGATTTTTTTTCCCATTGGGTTTTTTTCTAATAAGGTTTTAACGAGGCATATTTCATATATAATGGGCATCTAAGGGGGAGTATTACAAATATCATAAATAAATAAGTGTAAGTTAGATGTCCATACTTAGTGTCCATTGTCATGTGTCATTCCTATATTTACCCATGTATTATGCATATGTGTCAAGATAATACACTATTAGTGTCCATGTAATCTACCTCCTACTTGACAAATTGTCTATAAATAGTGGCATTTTGTGGATTTTATGCACACATTGGTGACAAATCCAAAAGGTTTGGAGATAGTGGAGAAATTTGGAGTTATTTTATTTTAAGTTATTTAAGTTATTTTTATTATTATATATATATTTTTTATTATTATATTATATTTCTCCAATATTTGTATTGTTGTGGTGCCCGTTTTTCTCTTCGTTTTTACAACAAAAATAAATTATTTAAGAAAGTTGTCATATTACATATTAGTTCGACGAAATAAGTTAAAAAAATTAGCTAAACCAAATAGAACTTTAAGTTGTTAAAAAAACAAAAAACAAAAAATCAACTAACAAAAACAAGGAGAAACAAAAATTAAAGAATCTATAGGATTTTAAAAACAACGTTAATAGAGATTAAAGAAACTATACGATTAGAAAAAAAAATGGTGAGTGCGTCTCTGCTAGAGACGGATCCCGAAAACAAAAAAAAAACATATTTATCTAATCATATATATACATAAAAAGGAATTTGTAGCTTCAACAGACGTACCTTAATAAAAACAAAAATAGTACATCAATTTTCTAATTAGTTTCAAATCAACCTGTTTTTACAAATTTATTTTTACAACACTGATACTCATCTAAAGAAATTATACAATTAAAAAAAAAAAGTGGAGTGTGTAAGTTGCAAATGTCAATTGTTGGTGTGTCGTAGAAAAGCCACTGCCTTGAAAGCAAAATTCGGCGCGACCTCGGTGCTAAGTCGACTATGCCAATTGCTCCCCAATGTTAACACAACCTCCCAACTCAAGCGTGCACTCACTGGAGAAATGAATGGAATCGATGAAAAAATGCTCAGAAAATAATGATCTAGAGAGAAAAAACAGTGTCTCTTTTTCCAATAACTAATAACCATTTTAAAGGAAAAAATAAATTTAAGAATAAAACTGTTTTTAGAATTATTTGAAGAATTAAATAAAAAACCGTTTTTAGAATTAATTTTTGGAATTAATTTGAATAAACGGTTACAAAACTACTAAAAACTCCTTTTTTTTTTCTTTTGCTATGGGTCAAAAGCCTAAAGTCATTCCCAACAATCCGCCACGAATGACTGATATAGCAAATAAAACAAAACGACATTTTATAAAACCCATTTTCTGAGCAAAGATAGGAGAACAAACTTAAACATCAATATCTTAACGATTTGAATTGATGCATAGTGAAATGGGGCAACAACTTTGTTAGAGAGAGTGAGTTACCTCTTGAACTTTCAATAACTATGGTTGAGACCCCCACAACACATTCTACTCCTTAAATTTTCATTGATTCTGCGATAAAAATCGTGCTATTTAAGGTCATGCACATAGAACCTCAGGTCAACGTGAAAGCTCTAGAAAAAGACCCTTAAACTTTTTCATAGAAGGCGGTCACACCTTCACAATCAAGTTAATTGCTTCATCAAGTCTATCGCAATAGACCACTAAAAAAACTGAGTTATGAAGACTTCACATCTAATCCATATCAAGACCGACTTCATCAAGTCTGTCAAAGACAAACCACTCAATAACTGAGCTATGAAGATTTTACAAGTATCTATCAAGTCCATACCAGGACCACCCAAAAGAAGGGTTATGGAACTTTTAAAGGTTTTAGTTCTGTCCATCAAGTTCGTACTAGGACCACCCAAATCAAAGACTATGGACCATCATGTCTATTGTAATAGACTACCCAGATAAAGGACTATGGACCATCAAGTCTATCGCAATAGACCACCCAAATAAAGGACTATGGACCATCAAGTCTATCGCAATAGACCACCCAAATAAAGGGCTATGGACCACATAATGGTTTAGTGAGAGAATCTGCTAAATTCCTCTCAAATCTTACAATGAGGCATATATGTCTCTTCTTACCATCATACACACTATTCTTGGCAATTCCTATGGTAGCCTGTGAATCACAGTGTAAAGAGACTGGTACTAATGCCCCCATAATAGTACATCTCCTAATATTCTTTTAAGTCACTCAGCCTCTTGTCCTTCTAATTCTATAACAATAAATCTATACTCCATAGTGAACTTTTCTATATAAGTTTGCTTTGCTAGTTTCCATGAAATAGCTCCTCTACCCAATAAGAACACATATCTACTAGTAAAGCTTACTTCGTCATTTAATGTTACCCAGTTTGCATACACTACCCTTCTAATATGGTAGAAAAATATTAAAATGCAAACAATAAACTATTATACCCTTAAGATACCTTAATAAATGACGAAGGACAATCAAATGATCTTTATTAGGATTATGTGTATATCTACTCAATCTTCTCATATCATATGCAATAACAGGTCTATATTAAAAAAAACACACAACACTTACTATAATCTTTGCATATTCAAATCGAGAAACACTATTTTCCTTATTTTTCTCAAGACTCATACTAACATCAAGACTCATACTAGCATCATAAGGTGTTCTTACAGGAGCATCATCAAAGCAATCAAATCTCTTTAGCAATTTTCAATGTGTGATTGATTTCCATTTTCAGTTTTCCTTATCTTAACATCAAGTATCACATTATCCTCACCTAAATCTTTCATTTCAAAATGTAAGGACATAAATTACTTAGTATTGTTATTTACATTTTTGTTTGTATCAAAAATCAGTATATCGTCAACATACAAACATATAATCACACAATCAACTCCAAACAACTTTGAATAAACATATGTATCACAACATTTTACTTTAAAATCGTATAGAGATTGTGCAAATTTACATACCTTCAGGTAGTGTCACATATATATTTCCTCTTCCAAGTCACCATAGAGGAATGTTATCTTTACATTCATCTGATGTACTAGATGACCACATATTGCTGCAAATGCTATCAAGAATCTATAGTAGCTATTTTAGTCCTACGAGAGTATGCATCAAAATATTCGATGTCTTATTTACATACACCTAGTTGATTTATTTCAATATGTCTCTTCATAAGCTACTAAATAGTTAGTCACATTTTCTCTTATCAAGATCCTAGACATGCAATGACTTTATACTTTCAATCAATTGAAATATATATGTAATCTATGTACCATGATCATCTCCTTATCTAACTAATGTAGGACTTTGGTCGTATTCCAACAATCCTCCCCTCGAACAAAGGAGCAACTGAGCCTCCCCTGAAGTAGTCATTCATCCATCTAACTCTTATCTAGGTTAACTTTTTTTTACCATAGCATACTGCCTATTCGATAGAGTTCAAACATGGATCACACCGTGACTACTTTTGAGGTTCTGCTTCATCATTGTTTGACACCTAAGGATTATATCAACATGACTAAACTAGGAACACGACTTTGATACCACTTTACAAAATAAGTTAGAAAATGTCTCATACCAATTTTCAAAATCAATACATGTAATGGGCAGGGCATAAATCAAACTTACATCAGACATTCTAAATACATCAACAATGTGCATCACATAATCATGCAAATTTCAAACAGTAAACATACACATCCAACAACCCATAAGGCCGTCAGCAGAACACCACTTACTAGGAATAACAACTCTCCAAATATCTTAACAATTGGTATTGTATCTACTTTAGGCATAAACCCTCATGGCCTTACTTTTGGGTTTGACTCTAAAAAACCTAATTGAATTGAGATAGTTGTTCTAATTTATATACCCATGAAAAGTCCTTATAAAATATCCACATATTTTATAGCTTAGACAATATCTAAATTACCATCAATTCTACAAAGCTTCCATATAGAAAATATGAAATTTACATATTTTCATACTACAAACAAGATAGGTGATAGTAAAAAAAAATGTTATAGGGCCAAACTCAATTTAAAAGTAATAATAATACTTTTCAACTTTATGAAAGTTAATAGTCAAACATAAAAATTTAATCATGCATAAACTTTGTCAAATATAGCACACATGAAATATTGTTTCCATTCATGATAATTAGTTTTGCTCAAAATTGATCACAATAACATTTCATTTGATGTATGGAAAACACTTCAATAACAGTAATATTATTGTTTTCCTATTACACATGTCATTTGCTACTCATGAAATATTATAAAATACTTATAAAATATATATATTTAATATCATGCTCCAATATAGCAATAAAACAAAATTGTTAAATCCTCGGATCCATATATATATAAAATTGAAATATCATTGAGCTTAAAAGTATAGGACAGGCAACCTATGTAAAGTTCATTCAAACTCCGCCCAAGAAAGCTCAATCGTTTTAAATTATATTCATTGAATAAATTACAAACCAAAATATTTTCAAAAGAAAATTTTAGGGCTCTTTTCAAATATAGAAAAATGAGTCAAACTATTTACAAATATAAAAAATTTTACCGCCTATCACTGATAGATCGCGATAGAATTCTATCGCTTTCTATCGCTCAGACGATAGAAATTATTTGCTTGAGCGATAGAAAACGATAGAATTCTATCGCGGTCTATCAAGGATAGACAGTAAAATTTTTCTATATTTGTAAATAGTTTGATATTTTTTTTTGTTTATAGTAATTTCCCAAAATTTTACTATCACAAGGATATATGACAATCAGCATAAATCAATCGACCAATCAAAAAGTTCTAACTCAATATGTTAAGTTGTCTCTCATTAAAAATTTTCAAATCATGCCAATATATAATTAAAAAAATAAGTGCATATAATTATTTGGGTTATTATTTTCTTAATTTATTTTACCCCATATCTTACTTTCCTTATTTTCTTAATTTTCTTTCCCAATTGGCCATGAGATTTTTTTTTTTAATTTCATATAATCCTTTAGCAATATAAAAAATAGAGATTCAAAAGCTAATCTCTCTCAAAATTTCATCCCAGCAAATAACTCAAACTTAAGTCAACCATAATTTACAAACCTATATAATAATTTGTGCATAATTTTCACAAATAGAGAGATGTAAGAGATTTTGGTAATTTACCTATTTAATCACATTGAATGCAGGTCATCCCACAAATCCTAGCATCAACACACCACCAAGCGGAAGCCACTACGTAGATGGCGAGAGGGCACTCATCACGGCTGGGACAGAGCGCCGCCATGGTTACGTTGGTTATCGCCGGTGACACCATTACCGCGACCATCGTTGATAAAAATACCGTCACAAACAGATGCCTTACCCCATTACTCAACAACTTCTCCATAATTTTTCTCTCACAAGCTTCTATTTTTCCATTCTCACTTAACGCTTTCAGATCTTGAAGCCCTCCCATTTATATCCTCTTTCAATTTCTCAACAAATGTAGAGATTTAAACATGGGAATTTCATTGCCAAATTTTCAAACAAAGGAAATTTTGAATACCAAATAAAAATTATGTCATTCTATTACGAAAAGATAGAGAGGATTTTGGATCTCATTGAGAAGGCAGCACTTCCGGCACTTGATCCACATCAAATGGCAAGCATTGATGAAGGCGATTGGCTTACAACCTTGAGATCTAGCACTTCTACAAGATGAAGCCGCCATAACATGTTGCTTTCTCTAAATTTGAGAGGAGTATTATTTTATGCAACATTCAACAAAGGAGTACAAAGTTCTCAAGAAAACAAATCTTCATTGGAGAAATTTGAAATCAGGTTAATCAAGAGCAGATCCTACTAAAAACCAGGGGCAACAATTCAGAAAATCTTCAACCAATCATCCAATAACGACAATTCCAACAATCAACATTTGACAAGGAACATAAAAAATAAAATTTTGCTTTCAAATTGTAAGCTGCAAATGTCAATTGTTGTTGTGCCGTGGAAAAACCACTGCCTTAAAAGCAAAATTCGCGCGACCTTGGTGCTAAATCGACTATGCCGGTTGCTCCCCAAGGTTACCACAACCTCCCAACTCAGGCATGCATTCGCCGGAAAAATGAATGGAATCGATGAAAAATGCTCAGAAAATAGTGATCTAAAGAGAAAAAACAGTGTCTCTTTTTCCAATAACTAATAACCATTTTAAAGAAAAAATAATTTTAAGAATAAAAACCGTTTTTAGAATTAATTGAAGAATTAAATAAAAAATCATTTTTAGAATTAATTTGAATAAACGGTTACAAAACTATTAAAAAATCCTTTTTTTTTTCTTTTGCTATGGGCCAAAAGCCTAAAGTCATTCCCAACAGAGTGAAGCAGAGACAGATCCTAAAAATAAAAAAAAAATATTTTTCTAATCATATATATACATAAAAAGGAATTCGTAACTTCAATAGACGCACCCCTCAATTTTCTAATTAGTTTCAAATCAACCTATTTTTACAAGACTGATACTCATCTAATTAATCCGGGCATGACTTTAATAAAGTGCTAAGATCATAAGTTCAATCCATAATAGCCACATACCTAAGATTTAATATTCTACGAATTTTCTTAATACCCAAATGTTGTGGGATCAAGCTTTGTCCCATGAGATTCATCAAGGTGCAACTGAGGGCAAACTGTTTCACGTCTCAAAAGGGTAAAATAAACATATTTTAAAAAAAGAGGTCAGTCTCATAGAAGTTCTTGGATCTTTTGTTATTTTGGGCAATTTTTGGAAAGTTAAAAGAAGAAAAAACAAAAAAAATAGAAATAAAATGTTATATGTTTGTTTAAATTTAAAATATACAGAGCGAGAATCAAGAATGAGTAACGAGAGTAAGAACGAAACAAGTGCAAGTGTCAAGTCAACGAGAGCGTGAGCGAGAGTGAGTATCGAGATTAACGAGAGTTAATAACGAACCAGCATTGAGGACCACAACACATGCTTCACATGATTGTCATGATAATTTCCCTACGTGATGACGCAAATCGGAGATTAAAAAAAAAACCTAATTTTATTAAAAAAAAAAAAAAAAAAAAAAAAAAAAAAAAAAACAAATGAGCCTTTTTTTTATCTAGGCTCTTGAAAGTTGGTCATTTGTACAAAAATCCAAAAGGAGGGAGTGAATGATGAGAGAGAAAAGTAAAAAAGAAAGTCATCAACCTAAAATCAATAAAGCCAAAGTGAGTTTAGTTTAGTGGTACTCGGCACGACCTTCCTTTTTAGAAGTTAGAAGTTCGATCTCCTCATCCCGTAATTGTGGTACTAAAAAACTAAAATCAATAAAGAAAATTAATAAAATGTCACTTCATTTATAAATGGTCACTCTTGAGTCAGGTAACAGTCAACTTCATTGAGGGGCCTTTTTGTCGCGAGTTAAGTAACAGTCAATATTTAGGGATCATTTAAACTATTTTCTAAACCTTAGGACAAGCTAGCAAACTCCTTAAATTGTTTTAGCAGTGTTTCTATTTCTCCTTTTCCCCTTCATTGTTTTACTATGTTAATATTCGTATGCCAAAATGAGAAAAAAAGAGTTGCATAAATTCGATACTCACAGTCAATCATTCTGTCTGCATTGAGAACTTGTTCTGGAAGCCATTAACGAACTCCTCCATGCATGAGCTGTAAGTCTCCATTCCTCCAACATGTCTGGCTATTTCCAGCCCCATATCCATCCATTTCTTTGCCATATCGCTCTGTCCCATCCTCACAGGCACAGATGCCCGGTTCCATGCTGTCATCGCAAGCCATTTCCCTTCTTCCAATGGATACTCACCTTCCTTTAACCCCACCATTATCCTATAAGCTTGCTGGTATATTTCATACACAGCCTCATCATCTGCCTCTCCTTTTTTAATGCTTGTTATGGCGATAAGCTTCCGAAAAACAAGAGCAACGTTTTGATAGTCCGGCGATGGGGAAGAGAGTAGCACTGACAGACACTCATTGAGTGCGAAGTTGGCTACTTCTTGATTGAATCGAGGGCCCTGCAAAGCGTTTAGGCCAATCTGAAGCAGATGTTTAGAATTGCAAACCTTTGAGCTTGCAAAATTTTTCACCACTGATTGTTGTGACCCTGAATCGTTTAGCCTTCCATGTATATCATAGGCACTAATTGTGTAGATGAAGAAGTTTTCTGCCTCTAGACGATGAATCTCTTCGTTGTTGACTTGCTTCTCTGTGGAAATCAACTTCATAATCTGCATAAATAGAACTTTTTCAATCACAATAGATAGAAAGCAAATCATAATGCAGCATAAAAGAAAAAAGAGCTTGAAAATCTCACTCAAACTAAGTGTAGTTGGGTTGAAGTTTTAGTATAAGGCCGGTTGGCAGATTTAGTTTTCACATGTATAAAACTAGAAAATAGTCATCAAATAAATCAGTTTAGACAAATTTTACGGATTTTGACTGGTTTAATTTAAATTGATCGGCGAATTTGCGTCCGTTAGGTTTCAAATTTTAGTTTCAGCATTGAATCTAGCTACAAAGAAAACAAACTGACCTACTTACATCCTAGATGATATCAACTCAAAAAGAAAAAAGAAAGTCCTTACCTTACCAGCTTGATCTAACAATTCTTTCGCTTGTTTGATTTTGGCGTTTGTCAGTGTGGTCTTTGTCTGTTCTTCAGAAGCTATCATAGCAGTTACAGTCAGAGATAGTGATCTGAAAACTAAGACAGTGTGTTCTTCGACTTGCTTTTCATCAGCCAAAGCAGTGTAGAATTTCGAAGCCAACTGCATAAATTCTGCGCATAATTCAAACTTCCTCTCCCTCCCCATTCTTGTCCCAAAGTTCCAACAAGCAACAGCAAACCACTTTTGTTCGCGCTTCCCTACTTCTGCTTCTCCAAAGAAGCAACCAGCCCCAATTTCAATTGCCCTGTCACAAGCGCGTTTCAGAACTCTTAGGATTTCTGAGTCATCGCTGGATTCTTGAGTCAGGATGGTAACTAAGGTGCGTAGTACAACTACTTCTCTTGCTGGCATAGATTTTCCTGTGGAATAAAAATCTAATAAGCTCGAAAGAGAGGCAACTGCAACAGGAAAAGCACGGCAAGCAACAGCTTCATGAGCAGAGAGTGAGAGAAAGTCTGGCGTAAAATCAAGGCAGGACAACATGGATTGGATCTGATTGATGGCTGTTGTATTGTCATTCTTTAGAAGAGAGATTTTGAACTGCACAAGCAGAGATAAACAGCAAGTTCAATCAATCATTTAGCAAGGTAAATCAGAAAATTATCACAGAAGATAGATCTAATAATCCTGCATTATATTTATAACATGTGTAATAGGGAAGGATAGCGAGTACCTTCAGGGAAGCACAAGCTATGCTGGGTTCTAGCTGCAGAAAAGAGGAAGAATAGCACTATAAATATCACTCAAGGTCTTGAAATGTTCTAAGACCCAGATTCTTAGAAATTGATTTACTTCGGCTTCCTTTAATGTTTATCATACCTTTTCAGCCTCATTGACATATTCCTGAGCTCGATCAAGTTGAGAGAGACCAAGATAACAAAGACATAGAACTCTAAAGCCTTTGGCCCGAAGATTTCTATTTTCAATGTCATATGGAATGTAAAGCATTGATTTTTCAAATATCTCAGCACTGATCTCGTAACCTTTTGACCGAAAATGATCAGCGGCACTGGAAACGAAAAAAAAAGATAGTGAATGATAAAAATAAACAATCGAATAAAGAAATACCAAATATTTATACTAATATCCTGTTTTGTTCATGTTTATATCATTTCATTCTCTAAACTTCATGTTTACGTTGTTTTAATCTATCATATTTTCAAACATTCCATTTTAGTCTTCCAATTTCAGTCCCTATAGGCAATTCATCATTCAACGAAAAATTCGATTCTACTTCAAACTATAACACCTAACCTAGTAAATAAATGGACAAAGACGGTTTTACTAAATACTTCATTGAAAAAATGGTAGCATCCAGCGCAAAAAATTACTTTCATGCAATGGTTAAATATTAAAACAGAAGGTTTGAAATTTCAAATACTAAAAGGTGAACTTTTATTACATAATAACTTAAATTTATAATTTATAATCAAATTTGTATTTATCAATGTACATAGGTAAGAAACTATATTAAATATTAACAATATTTTTCATGATAGAGAATAATTCTGGTAGATATTATATTAAATGTGCCTTGAGCTTAAGTTTTTAGGTCGATCGGTGATTTTAGATGGTATCAGAATATCAGTCAATCGGTGATTTTAGACATCACAATTTGTAAAGTAAATTTACATTTTTCAGACTAAAGTTTAAGAACTACGTTATTACTTTTATCAAAGTTTTTCAACCTTAAATTACCCCCCATCATATAATAAAGAAGAGCCACTAACTAAGCACAACTAACGGTAAATGAACTCGTATTCGTTTATCACAAATTAAATAGAACTAGAAGCAAGAGTGTCAATGTACGTACCAATTCCAAAGCAGGGTGTACATGGTTTTTCTATGCTTTGCAGCAGCCTCCCCACGAAAAAGTGTCAGCACCCTCTCATCTGAGACCAGCTTCGCCGCAACTCTGGCTCTCACTTCCGAAACCTCGACCCCATGACCGACTACCTTGTGAGCCACTCGCACCGCCGCCCCTGCACTGACATGGCAACGGCCCAACAGCCCCATGAACACTCCCATGACGGTCTCTGCTCCAGCTCCTCCCACCGCCTCGAAGTAAGTCTCTACAGCCGAAACCCAAGCGCTCTCCGGTATTCCCTTGTTCTCAATCATCCCTCGCAGCTCCTTCTCGGCCTCCCCATGCCTTCCTAGCCCCAACCAAGCCTTCAGAGCCAAAACCGGCAGGCTTGGATGATTATCCCCACAATCTCCATCTCTCAAAAGCCTCACACACTTAATTACACTCTCGAACTCTTCAACCTGCAAATGAACAGCTGAAATGAACCTCAATGTCTTGGATCTTAGGGCTTTAAACTCAACCATATCCTCTCTAGCTCTTGCCACACGCAGACCTTTCTCGAACAGATCCAAAGCTTCGTTCATCAGCTTCAAAGCCTCACGGAACGCATGAGTTTCCCCCTTCGATAACTCGATCTTCCCAAACGCCAAGTACTCGTCTCCCAACGCTTTATAGTGATCCGGCGAATCGAACACCAAACCTTTCGCTCGACTAAGAAGCACCATTGCGAGATTCCTGTCAGAGCCCTGCCAGGCCGTTCGAGACCTAGCGATGTTCAGATCCAATAGAAGCTTCTTGGCGCCGGGATCGACGACCGTAGTGAGATCCATCTTCGAGACGATATCTGAAGCCCTCTCGAAGCAACTAGAGGCGAGTTCGAAATTCTTCAAACCGTGCCATATCAATCCGGTCTTGTAGTAGAACGAAGCAGACTTGACAGCAGGGGAGGGGACTCCAACGACATCGCCGGCAAGATAGAGTAGGTCCGATGCGACATAGCGGAGATTGGCATGCTCAGTAGAGGATCGGCGGACGGCGGAGGTGTTAGAGAGGTCGACGCAAGCGTTCCAGAGGCGGTAACTGAGCTTCCAGATATGGAGTTTGGTGGAATTAGGGAAGGGAGTGAATTGAGCAAGATGAGTGAGGGAATAACGGAGGTCGTCGGGAATGGCCGGAGAGAGAGGGTGGTCGGCGGCGGAGACGGAGGAGAAGAGCTCCGCCTTCTTGATTAAGGATTCGATTTGGAAAAGGATGGGATTGAAGAGGTCGAATCGAAATTGTGAATTTGATTGTTGTTGGGATTCAGATTGAGATTGAGAAGGGGAAGGGATTTCTGCAATCCTCATCTGGGGGTTTTGGCGGGAGATTGTGAAATGAAAGGGATTTTTTAACAAACCAAAATGAACTGCCGTAGTGTATAGCCGTATAGTTGGATGTTTGTTTTTTTATTACGTTTTTATTTAAACATTTTCCTAAAATTCCAATTTTATCCCACAATTTCTAAATAAATGTTGTAATTTTTACCTTTGATTTTATTTTTCACTAGTTAGCTATTTTCAAAAATCTTCAAAGACACGTTAATTTTAGTAGAATAAAATTTTGCATAGCTCAAGCATAATTCATAAATTTGAACCAAAAAAAAATAGTTTTAATGTCGTCGTCGTCATCATTATTATATCGAATTTGATAAAAAAAATTAACTTCAAATTAACAACAATGATTAATTTTAAAATTTATTGAAACTACGTAATAATTTGAAAGTATGAAAACCAAAGTGAAATGAATCAAATTACATACAACAAAACATTATTTTAACCTAAAAAAATAATAATGGCAACTCCTATACAGCCATACCTTACCATGATATTTTCGAAACTACGTGTTTGATTTGTTTGAGTAAATACTTTCAACTAAGAGGATACAGGTTGAAGTTCTTCAAGAAAAAGAAGAAGAAAAAAAAAAAAAAAGTAGTGACTTATCGTGTATTATTAATTTATGACATTATTAAACTGAAGTTCCATGAATTCTTCAACCTTTTACATTTTTTACGACAATAAAAAGGGAATAACATTTCATTACTTACCGCCTTTTCGGATTGATTTTTTAAATGTGTTTTAAAACATATTTTTTTTGCACTTGATTGCCTTTTTTTCAAGCACTTAAAAAAATAAATCCAAACAATCCCTTGTTTGACTTGAGACCAATATTTTTGTTAAAAAAAATTCAAAAAAGAAAAGAAAAGAAAAGAAAAGAAAAACTAAGTTTGATCCCAGTTGTAAACTAGTTATCAAAATCAATTACAGCAAATTAACTTGATCGTATCGAGTTACGCTTAAGTACACATCCATTTAAATATTGTTCAACTAGTTAAGACACATATTTTTTATAAAGTTAAATGTTCAAATCTCATTTGATTTGTGATTACTAAGTGTATTTAAAATATGGGGTAGTTGCAAATATAGCAATCAAACCCAACGTATTAAAAGATATAGCTCAATGTAGAAGAATTTGAATATAGTAAAATTTAGATCCAACTCTCATAATCTATCAATGATAGACTATATCGACAATGGGAGTCTATTAGTGATAGAGTCTATCGTTGATAGGAGTCTATCATTGATAGGTTTTGCTATACTTGCAATTCTTAAAAAATGTTGTTATTGATCGACCAATTGTGTATGAATAATAAGAATGTGAATAAGAGTGGTCTAAGTGCAAGCATACACTGTCAATAAGTAATAAATCTTAAGAGTATTCCAAGAGTCGTATCCCACGAGACTAGATATGTTTAGTGTGTTGTTAAATAATGCAATCGATGAAACTGAAAATAACCAAGCAAATAAGTGATGGTTGGTGTGAATGCTTATTAGAAATAGTAAACAATTATTGATAAACAGGGATTACAGTCTAGTTTCAACCAAAAGGGTATTATATCTTGGACTATGCGCTTGCATCAGGTCGACAATGACTTAACATAGACAAAAAAAATGTCTCTTATTCGATCTTGTATCAAGTTCCTTTAAAAGTCTAAGTAGCTATACCTATATCTCAATGGTTAACTGAATCTTATATCATTTTCCATGCAATTTCTTTATCCTATGGTGTACCTTATCTTTAAGCGTACGTGACTGTCCTATCTCTAGGCTCTTAGTCTCGTATTCTTTTGTGGAATTAGTTTATATCCTAACTTTCTCAGCATTAAGACTCCACTAGTATGTTAAATTGAGTGGTCAATTCAACTTAACGCATTGTCATTAAAATCCACAAAATAAATGTAAAAATCAAAGTAGGAAAAGATGCATTAGCATTTGCTCAAGTCATAATATCTTAGGGTATCCATATGATTGAATCCTTTAGAAGTTTAGCTCATAATTAAGAACGAATGAATGGATTTCATTGATTCAAAAGTCATGGTTACAAAATCAACGTTTCAAAGGAAAAACAAGGAAAATGAAAAGAAGTGCGAAAATAGAACTATAGCATTCCCTAGGTTAGATTCATCTTTTTCAAGGTCGAATCCGCTCTCTACACTCGTTTTCACAGGGTAGGGATGACCTAAATCTAGGATTCTTAAGCAGAACTCTCGTTCTTGAAGAATTTCTTTATGGAGTATTGAGATCTCTCCTTTGGACCAAAATTTTTTTTGATATCCTTGAAAGATGAAGCTTTCTATCCTTTTATAGGCCTAAATCGGTTGAGGAAAGGCCGAAAATGATGCTTTCAGGGATTACTAGGCAATTTCAACGCTAAAGACCGACTCTGAACTGAGAAAATAGCAACTGTAGAAGAATGGGCACGATTCTGGAATTTAGGATTTTGATGTGGGCGCATCACTTTTGGACAATGCAGGCGCATCGACAACAAAATCTGCAAAATAGTCAAAACTCTTTGTAAAAGCTCATAAAATCAGTCAATATAATTAAATGACTTTTACTTGACCAATTTATGTATTTAAGACCAAATTGTGGAGAAAATAACATGCAAATGACAATTTTCACTAAGGAAATGTATCAAAATATAAACCAAATACATGCATTTCATGACATGTATCAGCTATACACTTAATTATTAGCCTTAAAAGTGCTACCCATTGCAATTATCCTTCAAAATGTTGATATTGTTTTATCTTTATGGATTTTTTTAAAAAATAAAAGTTAAAAATAGAGATATAATTATGATCACAAACAATTTAAGCCCTTCAGGATCAACCTTTACTAATATTCTTGCAGCTCCAACATAAAAGGCAAATACTATTTAGGAAAAATCATAAACCATAATTTTCTTTAATACCCTCCCTCAAACTCAAGGTGGTAGGATGGCAACAAACTTGAGTTTGTGAGGGTGAAGCTCGAGATGGCAAATTACAGGAACTGAAGAAAACTTCTAAATCAAATCGACAGATATGGGCTGGAAACAGAGACCCATGAAGAACTTTTAAGTTGGAAACAAAGATCTACGTAGAGATCTGAAAGTGAGACCCACAAACGACTGATTTGAAAACGGAATAAAGTCCCACAAAGGACAAAAATAGAGGCTCCACGAGTTTTAAAAAAAAAACACTATGGTTTATTTTTATTCCAATTTGACCTGAGGAGAGAAGTGACGAGTTAAACAAATGAAACCAAACAAACCAGCTGAACTGGACTGATTGAACTGGACCAAACAAATGGACCAAACTGAACTGAACTAAAGAAGATTTTGAACCTCAAATGTTGAATTTGAAACCCACAAATGGAGATGAGGAAGAACAGAGAGGGATTGGGCTAGAGGAGCGTCGTAGTCAGAATGGGGACGCGACTCGATTTAACTAACTCGCACAAAGTGGAGAGACGCTAGACGACGACTAGCTGGGCACTTCACGGTTGGGCGGTCTCTGAATAGACCTAGACGATAGTGGGTTAATTCGAGTAGATGGATCTGAATTAGATTTGATTTATACGAATTTTAGCAGATATGCATTGTCTGGTCGCGCGCTATCGATGATGACAGGGTGGATTGAGGGAGGCAACGACTGGATCTTGGCAACGCGTGCAAAAATATAAATCCTAGTTGGATCTGGGTGAGTTTTGTGGATCTGGGCTGGGAGGCGACATGTCGAGAATAGAGCAACATGAGATGGATTTTCAATGGACGAAAGAAGATAGAAGCAGATCTGAACTTAAATGCAGATCTGAGTATTGACAGTGTGAAACTGAGTAGGAGCGGTGTGACGTGGATCACGAATGGTCATCGACACAAATTGAGGCCTACACGAAGTTGGATCTGAATGGCGCACATGAAAAAAACAAAGATCCGAGATGGATTTGGGTAGGCTTCTTGGGTCTGGAGGATATGAGCACACAGACAGGTAGGGCGGAGACGACTGGTCAACGACAGAGGTGAACGGTCGTCAACAGTGGCTAATTAACGGGATAGTGGTAGACGATCTGAATGACCTGGACAATGGTGATGTCATCTGGGCATGGCAGCAACAGGGTCTGGGCAGCGGTGGTAGGTTCTAAGCAGGTTGGCGGCACAAATATGAGGTGGGCAATGACAGACCATGGCAGCGGCAATGACGACGAATCTGGATTTAACGGTGGGTGCAGATCTATGCGTGGACCTGCCTCCGTCAATGGTAGATTGGCGGAGGCAGAGATTAGACGGAAGCAGTGATTGAAAAGTACAAAACCCTAGATTTAAGGCTATGATACCATGTGAATTTTGTATATATTATTGAATAAACAACTTATAATCGATGTATCTTTACAAAGGTTGAATGGAAAATTTAAATAAACACTGACAGAACCAACAAAGAAAACTACATGAAAGGAAAATAATATAAAAGGCAAATACTAATTAGGAAAAATCATAAACCATAATTTTCTTTAATATCCATCAATATAATATTCGTTCTTCAACGTTCTTTCTTTCGTTGAATGGTCATGGTTTTTTGCCATACCTCTCCCTGGTGTCTCTTTATCAAAGCTTTTCCTCCCCAAAATCCACTTTCTCAAACAACACCCACCAAATTTCCTAATATCCTAGACATTTTTCTAAAAAACCAAACTTAAGGAAGATTATTAAAATGAACCCAAAAAGAGGCGTACTTAAGATCCTCAAAAAGCAGCAGCAAAGCTTTCGCAAAAAGCCAAGGGCCATTTTCCAGAATACGTCTCTTGTTCCTCTCTAAGTCGAAATAGCACAGAAATAGGTTTCGACCAACTATTTAGGGCCCGTTTGATAACGTTCATGTTTTTCATTTCCTGTTTATATTTATCATTTTTCTAGAAACGGACTTGTTTGATAACTATTCCCGTTTCTCGTTTCTCAATTTTAAAGAACGTTCCTGAAAATTGAAGAAATTTTTGGAAACCACAAAAAGTAGTTAGTTCCCGTTTCTCGCTTGTTCTATTTCTCCCTTCATGTTTTAGGGCTGCCATCATCTCTTTCTTCTCACCAACAAGCAACGACTCTCTGCTCTCAAGCTAACTAGGGCTTCCATTGTCTCCTTCTTCTCAACAATAACATCAGCAATGACTCTTCTGACCTTTTTACAAATTTGATAAATGTTGGTTGATCGTATATTTCATTATAGTTCTATGATTCAAAGTATCATTTCCTATTTGATCCCTTTGAATTCCATATTCCAAGTTACGATCGGATCTATTCATTAAAAAAAATCGATTCAATATATTTCTTATGTACCCATAGGTATTATATTGGATTTGAATCAGATTTCGGATCAATCTATATTGATTCTCCTCTCAAGCTATTACGCGCGCATAGAGGTATCCATCTTTGAGATTTCTTCCTTTGACTATATTATGCATCGACTTCATCTTTAATTTTTTTCTAGGTTTTCGAATTTCAGATTCATATCCTTTCACACACGAACACAAATAGTTTCCATTTAGAAGCAACAATGTCCCTTTTTAGCCCATATCTCAATCTCCTTTACAATCTTCTTCATAAAGAGTTGTTTGTGCTCTCAATCTCGTAGTCTAGATTGCTTCTGTAGTTGAACTTTTAATATGGTGTGGTGAGGAAATAGGAAAAGGGTTGAGAAGATGATAGAAATTTTGATTTTGGTCTCCTTGAAGTTGTATAACCTGAATGAAATTTTGATTAATGTTACTGCATATGAGAGTATTGCTAATATGAGAATGTTCTCTTTTCCTCGTTTTGTTTTATTAGGATGATGTGCATATTTTACCTTGAAGTAGATAATGCTATTGCCAAAAATTAATAATGTCAAACTTAGACTTAGAGGATTATCCAATGTATTTCAGACTGGTTGTTTTCTATTTAATAGTTTGTTCATTAGTTAGCCTTCTGTCTACAAGTTGAGTTGTTCTATTATTTGAGAGTTCAACAGTGCTTTCTTTTGGAGGGGTGGTGCTTATCAGTAAGTAAAAATCATGCTTTCTTTCTTAATTTTATAACGTAAATGCTTTTGTTTTGCATTTGATTGAGTTTTCATCTTAGGTTTGAGAAATTTTGTGAAGAAACTTCTCATTTTTAATCTTGTTGTCTTACTAAATAGTGTTGGCTTTTTTGCCCTTAATCTCAAATTAATTAATTATTAATTAATTAATATTTTGATGATAACAAAACTAATTTTGTTTACTAAAAATTTCATTATTTTGAATAGCTCATAGCGTAGAGCTCGAAACAACGATTCTGATGCTTCTTGAATCACCCAAATTGGAGTTCCAGGAAAGAAGTTATATCACCGAAATAAAGTTAACAGAAAAATACTTGAGGTGGTGACATGGACAATTTAATCATCAAATTGGACTAATTAGAGAGTGCCAGTTGGAGGCATAGAGGGAGTGACACATGAGGCTTAATTTTATAATTGGTGAATTTTAATTTTATTTAAAACAAAAGAAAACTAAAAGATATTAATTTTGAAAACAAAAAAATGATTTTAAAAAGAAAATAAATTTAATATTATATATATGTTTGTGTCTAACGGCGAGTTGTTTTTAAAAGCAAATGAATTTAATATTATATATGTTTGTGTCTAACGACTAGTTGACTTTAAAATTAAAAAGAAAATTATTTTTTTACTTTTAATCTCAACGACTCAATTTGCTTTTTACACAATTCAATGACTCAAATTCAAATTAAATTTTTTAGCCCACTTCCCTCTCCTTTTTTAACATTTTTCCTAAAATTGTTTTAACTTTTTCATACTTTTCAATTCTCAGAATTAGAAAAAGGCTACCATTGTTGCTCTCTCTCCGAGCTTCCAATTTTTATTCTTTTCATCTTATTCTATTGTGAGAATTAAAGTGTGTAAGCTTAAAATTTGTATACCCGCTCTTTTTAGAGAGTTTTATTGTGTGATTTAAAGTTTTCAACAACATTGTAACGGTTTGATCTTAACCCGTGGAAAGGATTGGGTTTGCTATTGAACCCGAAAAAGGAGCAAGGTAGCGATTCGGCTCTTATTCGTGGAAAGAGTCAAAGGAGATTTTTAATTGAAATCCCAAGAGGCGCTTGGAAAAGTGGATGTAGGTCGAGTTTGACCAAACCACTATAAAAATTATGGTGTCTTCTTCTCTACCTCTTTCCTAATTATTTTTGCATTTAATTTTAATTGCATGCTTTTGTTGGTTGAGATTGATTGAGTTTATTATTACATACTTTTTATCAATCTTGTTATTTGACATCAATTAGGGTTTTTATTAATTTATTTTAAAAAGTATTTAATTAGTTTAAATTGAGCATATTTTTCAAAAAATTCAATTAAACCCTATTCACCCCTCTAGGGTTGCCATACCGGTCCAACAAATAATGTCACAAAAATCATCTGAAAAGTATTGTGTTGATAAGATTGTTGATATTGATGGATTGAAAAGTGAGGGACCATGATCCGACAAGAATGAGGCTTTATTTGTTGACTTAATGGATGAAGAGGTTACAAAGGGCAATCGACCAATCACAACATTTACAAGGACTAGTTGGAATTATATGAGAAACCAACTAAATGCGAGTACTGGATATGCTTATACTCATGTTCAACTGAAAAATAAGTTTAACAAATTAAGACAAATTTACAAAGACTTCAAAAAGATATCGAGTGATATGCCAAGAAATGGTTGGGATCCATTATTGGGCACCATCACTCTAGAAGATGAGCAATGGAATGATCTTTTTAAGGTATAATTAATTGCAAGTGCTTTTCTTTTCCATTTCTAATCATCTATCAAGTTATGGTTGATGTTATATATTGTTGTGCTATTTCTTATAGGTGAATAAGAGAGCTAAAAAGTTTTTAAAAAATGGTTGCCCACATTATGCAAAGCTTATGAGGATTTTTGGAGATACTACTGCTACAGGGGTAAATGCTTGCCCATCAACAAAACTTCCTTCAGATTCTGAAGATGAAAATGATGTTGGAAGCAATACTAACTTTGTTGGTGAAGAAAATGATAATGAAAAAAGTAGAAAACGAGTTCGAAGGAAGAGGGACGAATTTTGTAGTTTCCTTTCTTCATTTATACATGTGTATGCTGAGAACGCAAAGAGAAAAAATGACATCCTTGAGAAAAGATCTTTTAGTTCTATCGTTAGTCAAGTTGATGAGGGTCAATTATCAAGAAAAAAAGATGAAGTTGATGAAGAGCTGATGAAATGTTTCAAATTTTTAAATACAATGGAGGATATTGATGGAGAGGCTTATACTAAAGTATTGAAACTTTTGCACGGAGATCTTGCTTGGAGAAAATTATTTTTGCTCATGCCTGATTCAAGGAAGAAAGATTTCATAAACAGTATCTAGATGTTACTTAGGGGTGTTTTAGTTTTATGTCATTTTGTTGTTTGGTTTTGTGGTTTTATGTTATTTGAACATGGATATTATGATTGTGATTCCTTTTGGAGTTTATGTTTGAATATGGATATTTTATACTATTGTAGAGATGGATTTGATTTATGTTTCAAATTTCTTTTCTTATGTTTGATTTAGGGATATACTATTGAAGTGAGATGGATTTGATTCAAGACAATGACTTTGAGAATTTTGATTTTGACGACAAAGATGATGTCATGTACATCTTTTTCAATTTATTGTACATTGGCTTTCACAAGATACAATCTTCTGGACAACCATGTAGAACCTCTACACTAAAAGATCATGACTGTGTGATTGAGTTGTTAAATAGAAATGATAGAAGATGTTTTGATTGTTTTAGGATGAAAAGAGCAACATTCATAAGATTTTGTGAAGATTTAAAATCTAAGACAGATTTGAAAGCATCTAAGTATCTCACTGTTCAAGAAAAAGTTGCTATATTTTTAATAATCATATCACATAATGAAAGCAATCGTATAGCAGCAAAAAGGTTTCAACATTCAGGCCAAACCATTTCTCAAGCTTTTAACCTTGTTTTGAGGAAGGTTTGTAAGCTTGGAGTAGAAATTATTTGCCCACCCAACATGGACACTGTACCAATAAAGATCATATCAAAATCGAAATATTACCCTTTCTTTAAGGTAATACTTTTGAGTTAATGTTTTGATTTTTTTTTTAGAAATATAATATTTTGAGAATTTATTTATGTTTATGCTTATTATTCGGGATTGTATTGGTATTATTGATAGTACTCATATTGCTGCATGTATTCTCCAAAACGAACAAATATCGTTTCATGGAAGAAAAACTAACACAACGTGGAATATAATGTGTGTTTGTTCATTTGATATGTTGTTCACGTATGTCAAATCTGGTTAGGAAAGATTAGCCAATGATTCTGGCATACTCCTTCAATGTATCAAGTATCCTGAGAATAAATTTCCTATGCCTAAGAGAGGTATATAATTATGTGCTTTTAGTATTTTAGTTCAACATTTGACTTCATGATAAGTTTTTATTTGTTTTATTTTATGCAGACCGGTACTATCTTGTTGATTCAAGATATTCAAATATGCTTGGACTTTTGGCACCATTTCGCGGTCAAAGATATCATTTACGAGATTTTAGAGAAAGGAGACATCGCCCTCGAGGTAGAGAAAGAAGTGTTTAACTATCGACATTCTTCACTGTGAAATGTCATTGAACGTTGTTTTGGTGTGTTGAAGGCTCGATTCCCTATTCTTAAACAAATGCCTCCTTACCCAGTCAACACACAAAAATATATACCAACAGCATGTTGCACAATTCACAATTATATTTGATTGAATCATCGTCAAGATGATCTATGTAACGACTTTAGCAATGAATCAATGATCGTTGAAGATACAACGAGTTTGCCAAACAATTTGCAGAATAGTGTAGTTGAGTTAGATGTGAGTCGAAATCATTTAAGATAAATGGCTCGAGTGAGAGATGACATTGTCGGTCAAATTTGGGCAACATATGAAGGATAGATGCAACTGTGTTATTGTATTTAGTTATCATCAGGACCTTACTTCTATTAGACGATACAAACTTTTGACAATATCTTTTTTTATGTTTAATCTATGGCATATCTTCTTTTTTATATTATATTATTACAAAAAAAAAAAGAGAAACGAGAAACAGAAAATAGTTATCAAACAAGTTTTTGTTTCTGTTCTTTTTTTTTTCAAGAAACAGGAAACATGAATAGTTATCAAACATATTCTTGTTTCTTGTTCTTAAAAAAGAAGAAACAGGAAACAAAAAACAGAGAACGAGAAACAGAAAACAGGAAACGAGAACGTTATCAAACGGACCTTTAATTTTCAAGCTTCACTTGATCCTCCAAGCTCCAAATCTTTGAGAAGGTTTCAACACGAATTACCTTGTGAATTTGGATTTTGCAAGGCAAAGTTGTCTTCAGTTTCTTGTTAACGTACCACATCAATGTCATCATCTTCTATATATCTGCCACTAAATTTGAAAAATTAAAAATAGATTTTTAGAAATCACTTTTATTTTGAAAATATTATTATAAAGTAGATAACAAAATAAAGAAAGTCATGAATGAAAGTAGCGTCATAAAATTAATTTTCAAGAACTAACTGGTTATCTAACAAATCTATAATTTTGTAATTAAAAATAAGATGATATATAAATATTAAACATAGGTCAAATTATATTTTAAATTGTCTTCAATGTCATTTTTTCTTTTTGTTATACCATTCACAATTCTTTTTTTTTTTAGAATACCATTCATAATTCTTTTATGTTCATGACTCCATCTCGTAGAGATATATTAGCATCTATTTGACAGTGAATATTAAAACTGTTGGGTTTTATGCCCTAAAACTCGTAGATAGTAATGTTTGTATTTGACCGTCATTAATAAATGGTTATTCATTATTATTCAATAAATGTTATTGATTATTTTATCTTATTTTAATAACCCTAAAATCCAATAAACTAAAATCCTAGGCTGTTTTATGAGTCTTGAACAATATGTAAAGACATATAGAGATCAATGTTCAAGTTACGACCTAAAGGGTCTATAGTATAAGGATAGGGGTGGGTACCTTATCCTGGTAACACTATGGATACGGCCCACTTTGTATTTGATACAAACGCAATGATCCAACGCGTTCGTGTAGGAGACATACGAGTGGGGGTATCCTATGCAATGAGTTTGCATAAGACTGGACCACGAAATAGTAACTACTAGATGTAACTTCGTTGACTGGTTAAGTTCCTATTTCAATAGGTTGACCTAGGCAACTTAGTCTTAATCTTGAGTATATTATGAACTCCTGTTCACGAGGGATTGTCCTTTGATTTGTATGGGTGAGAGTGACCTGTTTTCGACTCGATATGTCTACCATTTTGGGGACAAGACTGAGTGGGGAGCTGGAAACATAATTATACAAGATGAATTTCACTCATTCCCGACTTTAGGGTAAGTAGATAAGTGTTCCCTTAAGTGGTGTCTCTAGGACTTGAACAAAGGGCCCTACCCTCTCACTGGCCCGAGAGGGGTTTCTGTTTGATGGTTGGACCATAAACAGGTTGTTCATTAGAGGAGCACTGGTACTTAAGGATTTAGAAGTAACACAGGGGTATAACGGTAATTTGACCCAGCTGGTGTTACGAACACTTGTGAAGGACTAACTTGCTGTTATTGGTTTATATCCGTGGACACAGAAATATATCTACAGTGAGAAAAGTGCAACTGTGGGTCTTTAGTGGAGTGTACCCACAGTTAACGAATATTGATTAATGTGGTTAATGAGTTTAGCCCGTTAATCTCATATCGTTGGAGCTTCTGATCTATAGGTCCATTAGGTCCCCTTCCTAGCTCATAAAGAATTTTGAGGTAACTTATTCTTGGTTGAAATTTGAAAAGTTCAAATTTACTAAGGGAAAAATATAATGTATAATGATACATTATAATATAAAGTTTATTTTACAAATTAAACTTTATAGTATAAATATAATTTTGGATATAATTCAAAGTTAATTTGTAAGAGAATTAAATATTTGAAATTGTTAGAATATTATTTTAATATGAATTAGATTTTTATTAAAACTATAGGTTAAAATTAATGCGCATTAGATGTACATTAAAACTATAGATTATGAGAGAAATGTATTTGAATTTGATTCAAATGCAGGTTAAAATTAAATATTTGATATTTAATTTGGTAATTAATTAATTGGAGAATTAATTAGTTATTTAATTTAATCTAATTTAATTAAATTTGATTTAATTAAATTAATTGAATTAAAACTATAGGTTATGTGAGAGATGTTCATTTAAATATGATTTAATTTAATTAATATTAAATTAGTTGTAACTCCCACGTACGGGAGTTACTTAATACGTGGGATAAAACCCACGTTTCCCATTTTCTCTCGCTTCCTTATATAGCATCTAACAGAAAAAAAATTGAATCGCTCAGAACTTCTCTGCATTTTTTGTCGTTTGCCAAAAAGGTTCCCACAAACCTTTCCTCAAGATTCAGAGAAAAGGAAGGTCTCCAAGTGGTGGTGACACAACACGTAAGTTTTTTTTCTTCTCTGATAATTTGTTTTTTTATTCAATATGCTTAACCTAGATTATTTTAGATTTATTTTACCAATGTAGAAGTATTTCAAAATTTTAAAATTAATTTTGAGATAGGGTTCTGGTATGTTTCCGCTGCGCTTGGGTTTTAATCTCAGCAAAAACGACCTTGTAATTCCATATTTTCTTAATTCAAAATATGGAGGTGAAAAATTTAAACATATGATCTGGGTCGATGGCAGGGTTGGCAAAAATTCCTGTGGGTCTCCGTAGCTACTCGCCGATGATATTTCTTATTTTTTATTTTAAATATTTTTAAATCTTTTTAAATATATAAATTTTTATTATTCTTTAATATTATTGATTTATATGTACATATATATACAATAGTTTAAGCTACTGTTTTTTTAATTTTTTTTTAATTTTATTTCATAATATAATTAATTTTAACTTTTTCTTAATTTTACAATAAAAAATCTTTAATACTTTTTAATTATTAATTTAAATAAATAAATAATAATTAAAAATACAAATATAAACGATGAATTTTTCTCATAGGGACTCAATTCCTGAGTGGAGATTCTCCAACCTCGACCCCGACTCCAAAAAACGGAGAATGGGGCAGGGATGGAGATTACAAATCCCTACAGGGACTGGGATGAAGAGTGAATCCCCGACCCCCACCCCGCCTAGTGTACAACCAAAAGAATTTGAGAAGTTTCGAATTCTTATTGTATTTCAAAGAAGAAATCCAACCTCTATTTATAAGCAAGGAATACACTAAAGCTAACTAACCAACTAACTAACTTAGTTATTAAAGATAACCAACAAGTCAAAAGAAAATAAAAGGACTAACAACAAATAAAGGTATGGAAGATACATCATAATCCACCCCTGTAAAAAGAATTTTGTCCCCAAAAATTTATGGCATGAGCTGAAAAGTATCCGGAGCATTGTACGGATGAAGATCTGCTAAATTGAAAATAGGATTGATGTGAAGATCGGAAGGTAATTCCAAATGATAAGCGTTGGCTCCATAGGAATGAAGAATCCGGAATGGACCCAACTTTCTGTTCTTCAACTTATTGTAAGTTCCAGCTGGAAATCTACTCTTCCGAAGGTGTATCATGACTAAGTCACCATCATGAAACTGCTGTAATTGTCTGTGTTGATCAGCAACCTTTTTGTAAGAAGAATTGGCACGTTCAATGTTGGCTTGGACATCTTGATGAAGGCGAACAATCCGCTCTGCCATTTCCTCAGCATCACTATGAGCATCAAAAGAAGAAGGAAGTTGGGCAAGGTCTATAGTTAAAGAAGGATGTTTAGTATAGACAACTTCAAAGGGGCACTTCCGTGTAGATCTGTTCTTCATGAAGTTAAAGGCAAACTTGGCCTAAGCAAGAACTAAGTCCCATTGTTTTGGATGTTCTTCGCTCAAACACCGCAGTAAATTACCCAAAGATCGATTTGTAACCTCCGTTTCGCCATCTGTTTGAGGATGACTTGTTGTGCTATACTTGAGAGATGTGTGGAACTTTCACCATAATGTCTTCCAAAAATGACTGAGAAATTTAACGTCCCGATCAGAAACGATTGTCTTTGGGACTCCATGGAAACGGACCACTTCCCTGAAAAAAAAGATTAGCAATAGAAATAGCATCATGGGATGTCTTACAAGCAATGAAGTGCACCATTTTACTAAAACGATCAACAACAACCATCACATAGTCGTGTCCACGTTGGGTTTTTGGAAGACCAAGGACGAAATCCATGGATAGGTCCTCCCCAATAGAAGTGGGAGTAGGAAGAGGAGTATATAAGCCAACATTGGTTGCGGTGCCTTTGGCGGTTTGACAAATAAAACAGTGTTTGACGAAATTATGAGTGTCTTTCCCTAGCTGAGGCCAGTAGAACCGAGAAGAGAGTAGTTCAAAAGTTTTTGTGATGCCAAAGTGGCCTGCTAGGCCCCCTGAGTGTAAATCTTTAATGAGAGCCTCTCGAAGTGATGTATGAGGAATGCATAAACAATCGCCCTTAAATAGAAAGGTGTCGAAGATATGAAAATCACTGCAACTAATATTGTTGGAAACAATATACCAGATAGAGCCGAAATCACTGTCAGAAGGATAAAGCTCTGGAATATGGTGAAAGGCAGTGATCTCTCCAGCCAACACTGTCAACAATTCTCCTTTGCGGCTGAGGGCATCAGCAACTTTGGTGTCTTTGCCCTATTGATGTCTAATGACAAAATCAAACCGTTGGAGAAAGGATAACCATCGAGCGTGCATCCTGTTGACTTGCTTTTGAGATTGTAAATACTTCAAAGAAAAGTGGTCAGTAAGTAGTATAAATTCTTTGAAAAGAAGGTAGTGTTCCCATTGTTTTAGGGCCCTCACTAGAGCATAAAACTCTTGTTCATAAGTGCTCCAAATTTGTTTGGCTGGGGTAAGTTTTTCACTAAGGAATTCGATTGGGTGATTGTTTTGGGATAGAACTGCCCCAATTCCCACCCCCGAAGCATCGACTGCCACTTGAAAAGGAAAATTGAAATCAGGTAATGTCAAAACAGGACTATTGCACAATTTTTTCTTAATGGTATGAAAGCTAGTGTCCTATTCTTGAGTCCATTTGAAGTTGTTTTTTCGAAGGCAATCTGTGAGAGGGGATGTGATGATACTAAAATTGCGGATAAATTTTCTGTAAAAAGAGGCTAGGCCTAAAAAAGATTGGATTTGTTTGATGTTAATGGGAGTTGACCAATTGGATATTGCCTCTATTTTTCGAGGATCAACTTTGATCTCATTATGGCCAATTATGAACCCAAGAAAAGATATTTTCGTAGTTAGGAAGACACATTTTTTTGTATTTAGGTGGAGTTGGTTCTTGGAGAGGATAGTCATAACAGTGTGCAAGTGTTTAATGTGCTCCTCCTTGTTAGTACTAAAAACTAGAATATCATCAAAATAAATGACTACAAATTTATTAAGAAGGGGTAGAAAGACCTTATTCATAAGCCGCATTAATGTGCTAGGAGCATTTGAGAGGCCAAAGGGCATGACAAGCCATTCGAATAGTCCTTCATTTGTTTTGAATGCAGTCTTTCATTCGTCTCCTGGCTTGATCCGTATTTGATGATATCCACTATGAAGATCAAGTTTGGAGAAAAAATGTGCACCTCCAAGTTGGTCCAAAAGGTCACTAATCCGAGGAATAGGAAATCTGTATTTTATTGTGATGCGGTTGATAGCTCGACTATCTACACACATACGCCAACTACCATCCTTTTTTGGTGTTAAGAGTGCTAGAACAGCACATGGACTGATGCTTGGCTAGATGCAACCTTTTGCTAAGAGATCTTGAACATGGTTATGTAGAATTTTGTACTCGTGGGGGCTCATTTTGTAGTGTGGGAGGTGTGGAAGTTGAGCCCCTGGAACAAAGTCGATTTGATGTTGAATGTCTCGAAGTGGTGGAATGCCTATTGGTGCTTGTATGATATTGGGGAACTGCTTGAATAGCTCTTGGATGGATTCTGGCAGTTGGGTGTTTGTCTCTAACTGAGTACTTCCTTTCACAATTAATCCCCACATCACATCTTCACGTTGTCGAAGAAACTGTTTGCCATTAAGTATGCTAAAAAGTTGTCCCTTTGTATCTCTTGGAGGGTCTTGACTATTTGGCTTGGATATAGGTAGGAAAACTATTTTTCTCCCATGCCAAGAAAACTTACATGTGTTGTCGCGACCTTTGTGAGTGGCTTGGATATCATATTGCCAAGGGCGTCCTAGAAGAATGTGGCATGCGTCCATATCAAGTACATCACATATTATTTGGTCCTTGTAATTGTTGCCAATGGAGAAGTGAACTGTACAAGTTTCGGCCACTTGAGCTTCTCCTCCTTTTTTGATCCAGCTGACCTTATAAGGGGTAGGATGGAGTTCCACCTTGAGGTTGAAAGCGTGAACAAGCTTCTTTGAAACTATGTTTTCGGAGCTGCCACTATCAATAATCATGTTGAATATTTTCCCCTTGATCGTGTACCTTGTTTTAAACAATGAATGTCTTTGAGTGTTTTGATCCGTCTTTGGGGTGAGCAGAATTCTTTGAACCACACAGTTTAGAGGATCTCCATTATCCGGTTCCAAGAAATCAATGCTTTCTTCTGTTTCTTCTTCCAAGTCTTGATCTTGATCGTCTTCTTAATCTACTATTGCTACTGTCCTTCTTTCTGGGCAATTGTTTGATAGATGCCCTAGCTTCCCACAACGAAAGCACTTCCCAAGGGATGGTCTGTTGTAAGGGTTGGGAGGTTTTTTCGTTGTACTTGCAGCAGCTGGTTCTTTGTTCTTCTCAAGTGTTGTTTCTTGATTCTTGGGTGTGTCTTCTTGATTATAAGTAAGTTGGTTCTTTGGAGTACTTGAGGCTCCTCTCTTAGAAGTGTTTTGTGAAGTTTCCCATTGGTTTCTTCTATTGAATCTTTTTGATTGAGTTCACTCATTTCTTCAATTGTTTCTGCTAAAGAAATCACATCAGTAAGAAATCCCAATGGTTGAAGTTTTACCTTATCTCGAATTTCCATACGAAGGTCGCCTATAAATCTTACTATCAGGTGGTGTTCACTTTCGTTTAGATTGGTCCGTGCTCCCAAGCAATGGAAATCTTCTGTGTATTCAGCTACTGTCTTTGCCCCTTGTCGAATGTTTTGGTATTGGTTATAGAGAATTTGTTCGTAGTTGTTTGGCAAGAATCTTTCTTTCATCAAGCGTTTCAATCTTTCCCAACTATTGATGGGGTTTTTGCCACTTCTGAATCGATTTACTTCCACTTGTTCCCACCAGGCCGAAGCTCCCCCTCGAAATTTGAGAGCTACAAGTTGCACCTTCTTGTGATTAGGAGTGTTGGCATACTTAAAGAATCCTTCAACATTCTTTAACCATTCCAAGAAAATTTCTATATCTCTCTTCCCATTAAAGGTTGGGACGTCTAATTTGACTCTATATTCATTCATTTCTCCAGCTGGTTGATAGTAACGCTGCTGTTGATTTCCATTTCTCCATCGTTCTAACTGGATTTCACTTCTACTTCTTCACTCGATGAATCACTGTTTTGGTGTTGACTTCGTTGATAAGCTTGCATTCTTGGTCTTTATTGAATAACTATGGGTGGATCTTGAATGTTTCTTGGTTGAATTTGTTGTTGAAAATTCATATTATGTCGGTCTTGGGGCTGCTCATTGTTTCTTGGTTGATTTTCTTGCCCTCTTGGTTGATTTTCTTGCCTTCTTGGTTGATATCCCGATGTCACATTATTAGCTATCTTTTCCATTCGAATTGACATCTTTTCCAAGAGCCTATGAATACCATCAAGAGATGCTTCAACGGACTGCACGCGTCTCGTCAAAGTCCTTGGTGATAGGGCAGCAGGTGAAGCTGCTTCTTTTTCTGAAGCCTCGGGGTTATTGCCGTTAGTAGGCTTTTTTCCCGCCATCAGATTCAGATCTTTCTGGCTCTGATACCAATTTGGTGTACAACCAAAGGAATTTGAGAAGTTTCAAATTCTTATTGTATTTCAAAGAGGAAATCCAACCTCTATTTATAAGCAAGGAATACACTAAAGCTAACTAACCAACTAACTAACTTAGTTATTAAAGATAACCAACAAGTCAAAAGAAATTAAAAGAACTAACAACAAATAAAGGTATAAAAGATACATCACCGCCCTGTTGTCACCCCTAGTCGATGGTATATACTTTATGTCAGTTAAGTTATGCTCATGTTGGTTGTAAAACCATGTTTACTCATTAGATAACAATCAAAATATTATCTCTCAACTATAACAACAAAAGGTACTTAAACTAAATGTATCTCTTAAGATTGTGTCTATTTCATTTAGTCCATGCACTTACAAAGTCTAATAAATTCTTCAACTTTTAAATTTATATTTATCCTGAAGTTTCTAGTGATATCCTTTTTAGTTTAATGCTTAGGCATATTGATGCAGAATCGTGCGGTGGATTAATTTTGAGTTGATTTATTCATTTACCTTAATAGTTAAGAATACATCATTGAAATTTTAAAGGATTATTATTAAAAACTTTTTTAAAATATAAAAACTAAAAAAATATAGATATAGATATAGAAGTTTTTTGAAAACTTACTTATAACTAATCATAATCATCATTATTGTTATTGGCCCAATAAAGACATTGGTTTTGGTTTAACTTTTAACTACAATCAAAAGAATCAAATCTATGTTCATTTCTAGTATATATTAAGTTCTCTGAATTTTAAAGGGTCTAATATTATGCCTATACACTTTTGTTTTAGGTCTACTAGACCTTAAATTTAAAAAAATATCTAAAAAATTATTTAATTGTTACAAATAAGTATATAAACTAAATTGTATTTATTAAAGTTTAGTTTAGTGACTAAATTCTACCAATTTAAGAGTAAGAAAAGAAAAAGGAAATTATTTTAAATGACAAAACTACTGAAAATATTTACAAAGATAGCAAATTTCACTATCTATCTGCGATAGACCTAATAGACTACTATATGTGTCGCGATAGACTATAGATAGACACAGATAGTAGTCTATCGCAAATAAACAATAAAATTTTGTTATATTTGTAAATATTTTAGTTCATTTTTCTATATTTGAAAACAACTCAGTAAGAAAATAATAGCGTCCCGTTTAGTTTGTGATCTGAAAAATTATTTTTTTAAAAAAAGAAGAATTTAGTAAAAAAATATAAATGAATTTGGTTCTAATTTAAAAACTTGAAATTTGAAATTAATGTTTGGTTGTGAATTTGAAAATGGTGAGAGAAAATTAGTTTAGGTTTGGTAAAATCCATTATTCTAGATAGTTAAAAAGTAATAAAAATTTTAAAGTTTGTGAGAGTTGGGACGGAGCACGCTATTTTGTACAAGACAGCAACCTCTGTGGCTCTCTGTTTGTACTACCAAAATCCTCAGCAGTTCGAAGAAGAAGAAGAAGGAAGAAGGAAGAAGAAGAAGAAGAAGAAGAAGAAGAAGAAGAAGAAGAATCCAAACAAAAATGTCGTCTGTTGGCACATTTCAATTAGTACTACCTCCATTTCCTTCCTCCTCCTCCTCTTCTTTTACCAATACAACCGTTTCTCTTCGTCTTCTCCCCTTCCCCACTTCGCCTCTACAGCGCCACGCCCACCTTAATCGGAATTTGCAACATTTCGATGCAATTTCGCTTCAACACAGATCGAAATCTGGACGGAATTTCGGATCCTTCCGCTGCTTCTCGGGTAATTTCTTCTTTTGCCCTTTTCTTCATTTTGTGCTTTGATTATTTCTCCTCACTAGGTATTGTAGTTTTTGGGGCTTATTTATTTACATTGATTGCTGTTATCTGATGGAGGTTTTGTGACCAAGATGTAGGGTTGACTTTGTGAAATTATGTTTGTTATTCTGAATTGGGTTTGTTTGGAACCGGTTTTTATCGAGAGAGTTTATTTCTGCTTTTTATGGAGAGGAAGTTGCCGGAGACTAAGGGGCAGAGTTCATTTAGTTTACGGTTTGTTTCTCGTACCTTATGGAGGGCCTTTCAATCAAAAGGCTTAGGTTACTGGCATTTGATTGGTGTGTTAGGGATTTCTACTGCCATTGAAGCAGGGAGTGGTTTTCTTTACTAAGAGGTTTGGTGGTATTCAACGCTTGCTCTTTTGTTTCTCTCGGAAGAAAACCTTCTTTTATGAGGGGTATACTTGCCTTTACTTATGTTGTGCTGATTATGGTCAAAGAAGAGTGATTGGAAAGGAAAAGGAAATAGAGTGCACTTGCTTGGCTCAATTTTGCAAAGTATAAAATTGAACAATAGCCATGTGGTTCAGTTTCGATCTGTTTCTTTTTGTGAATGGGTCTGATACTTATTTTTGGGAGGATTGGTGGGTAGGCGAGAAGCCCCTTTATGATATGTTCCCTTAGCTTTATCATTTGTCTGAAATGAGGTTGCATTCGGTGGCCTCTTTTTATCTTCTCAAGATTTGCATCCCTCTCTCTCTCTTTGGGTTTTTGTTGTCCATTGTCCTCTTACCAACCGCGAGACTTTGGAGGTTGTGGGCATTCTCTCCATTCTTTCATAACATAGGTTTTTGGGGAGAAGGGATGTTAGGGTTTGGAACCCTCTTCCTTCGAGGAGTTCTCTTGGCATACATATTTCTATTTGCTTTGTCCCCCTCTGCCATCCAGGGAGCCTCAGTTTTTTCTTCTATTTGGTTGGTTAAATTTCTAAGCAAGTTAAGTTCTTTGCCTGGAAAATCTTGCATGGGAGAGTGAACTCCTAGGATTGTGTCGAATGACATGCTACTTTTGTATTGCAACCGCAATGGTGTGTTCTCTGAAGATGTCATGAAGAGGACCTGGACCATCTCTCTGTTGTTCACTCTCCTTCCCTTTCATGACAAGAGCAGAGTTTTATGGTAGGCATGTTGTTTTGCAATTTTGTTGGGGTTGTGGCGTAAGAGGAATAGTAGGATCTTTATGGGGTTGAGAGATTTTTGCAGGAGGTTTTGGAGGTGGTGAGATTTAATGCCGCTTTCTGAGTTTCCACAAATAAGATTTTTTGTAATTATTGATTAGGTCTTATTCTTTTGGATCGAAATCCTTTCTTGTAAGTAGTGACGGATTCTTTTTTGGCTTTTTTTTTTGTATCCGGATACATTATTTTGTTTTTCTCAATGAAAGCTCGGTTTCTTATAATTTTGTTTTTAATTGTCTTTTAAGACTTCATACTTTTGTTATGCATCAAATGTATACCCCTAACTCTTTAATTTTATTGCTTGATGTATGAATATGGGCTTTGGAAGGGTGTCGAATCCTTTCTCAATTGATCAAATAAAATTTATAAATACCGATCTATAACCTCTACTTCTGAGTAGAGCATTAGTAGCAAGACTGAGTCGATCTGTAGGGAAGTGTAATAGTAGTTTCACAAAGCTAATTTCCTAATTAAAATGAGCAAGGGGAAGTTTTGGTTGCAGAATTGAGATGTGCGAGATAAGGAAATAAAGGTGATTGTATCTTTTAAAGTAACTAAATTAAATGTTTTTAGTTAAGGAAATTGGAATCACCCAAAATGTAATAATGATCCTAGCATATTTCATGCAATCGTCTTGAGCACATAGTCTACTTAACCTGAAAATGTCGAGTTAAACATTCTAAACTATTAATCAAGATTCGCATCCTAATTAAACTAAGTGTTAATTAACTTATGCATCTTGAATCAATTAAACACTTGCATTAAGTTCTAAGGATACACCATGACGATTAATTAATAGACAATACCTAATTAACTAATCGATTTGTTCTTTATCCTTAAATCGCTCAACCCAACTATGTGACCCCGATAATGTCGTGCATGCCACACTCCCATGAAACAATTCTTGCTACTTTATCAACCAACATACAACGATTATGGATCATATGTGGGTTTCTAATGATTAGCATACATAAGTAGTTTGGTTTGTCCGTCTTAACCATTCACACATGTTAAAGACTTAAGGCAAGAGAAAAAGATGCTTGGAAGATAAAAAGATATGCATTAAGCTCAAAATCCTCACAAGATTACATAAGGGTTCCTGACTAACCTTGAATACATAACGAAGGGAAGTAGTCGAGGCTCGTTGTCATCAAGCCAGGTTACAGTCCAAATAGAAGAACCTAAAACTGAGTAAAAACTGAAAGAAAGGAAGAAAAACGGAGAAGAGGCACCTAAACTCGAGGTGGAACCTCTCTCCTCTTACCCTAGAACTAAAATACATATATATAGATCTGGCTGACAGCGTCGTGGTGCTGCGTGAAATAACCCTCGCGCGCCGTAGCTTTGAGTGGTGCTATTATGTGATTCTTTGCGATAGCGTCGCGATGCCACACGGTAGTGCCACAGCGGTATACACTTTGATGTCGTCTGCCTTGCAGCAGCACAACACTAAGCCTCATGGGTGTATCTGTCTTTTTGCAGGTCCTTGAGCTTGATTGCTCCGATTGACCCTTAAGTTCACCGTTTTGGCCTGTTTTGCTCCTAGAATGTCCCAAGAGTTTCCTAAACTCAATATCCTACACAAAAGCACATTAAACATTAAATTCCTAAGAACTAGCGCGATTTAAGCCGGGAAAGATAGCTCATTTTGAGAGTGAAACTTCCATGTTAAAATTCATGACGTTTGTGATTGACATTCACCAATATGAATTGTGCACATGTGGCATATCATAGTTGTTGCTGTAGGATTTGATCCCCAATTGTCCCTTCCGAATCAGATTTCTCACATAAGAATACGCATTGGACTTCTATTATTCTCTTGCAAGAAATTCAGAAATATTCCTCTTCATACACACACACACACACACATACATAGTTGTAGAGTGCTTTCTGATGTAGCCACATTGCATTTTATTTATTTCTTGATTTTGGTATAGACTGTGAAACACTTTCGAAGTAAACTCTTTTTCTTTGGGGTTAATGAATGGCCTACTTTTGCCTGTATTTGTTGTAGCTGCTGGTTTAACTAGTAACAGTTACATTTTTAGCCTAGTACATATAGTTTGGCTTAACAATTTTTTTCTCTAGAATTTAGGAATAACTGACCAATCAATGGACATCTATTCCAAAAGATTTTAAAGATGAACATCAATTTATTATTTACTTATTTGGTTTTCTAATTGAAAATTGGAAACCACTTCTTGCATACACTTGTGGGCCCGTGGCAACTCCCCCCCCCCCCCCCCCCCCCAAAAAAAAAAAAAGAAAAAAAAACATTCCCCAGTAGGTTTCACCTACATCAAGGGCTAGCTCAGGAGACAACATGGAAAATTAATTATTGAGGCTTAGGTGTTTGCATTGACATTAAGATTACTTTAAGTTTCATAAATAGTCTAATCGATTGTTATACACTGTACCCCACTTTTTCTAGCAGTTGAAGCTCTTACTTTTAGTTTTGGTTATTATATTGGCTCCTTCTGATGTTGGATTTTGTTATTACATTTTATTTTGGCCTTTGTATATCCTTTTATTTGCTCTAGTATGGTTTTTCCATCTACAAAAGATCATGCATTGGCATTGTACTACTGAAAAGTTCTGGCCAAGTCTTGGTTCGTAGAAATTTTACGAAGATAACTGAGCTATTTCGTGAATGCTGGAATGCTATTTCATCTTTAAAAACATGAAAAAGCTGAGCTTATGTGGTTTTTATGCTCTTTTTATGGCAGCATTGTCTCCCGAGCTAAAAACAACAATCGACAAAGTCATTACATCGGAGAAAGTAGTTCTGTTTATGAAGGGATCAAAAGACTTCCCACAATGTGGATTCTCCCACACTGTAGTACAAATATTGAAGTCTTTAAATGTGCACTTCGAGTCTATAAACATTCTAGAGAACGAACTATTAAGACAAGGACTGAAGGAGTATTCAAGCTGGCCAACCTTTCCTCAGCTGTATATTGATGGAGAGTTCTTTGGTGGTTGTGACATAACAGTTGGTAAGTTTCTGGAATCTTTTTCTCCTAATTGATGATACCCATGAGGATATCTTCTTTTTAATAGGGAACATAAAAAGGGTAGATATTGGCTGTTAATTTTGAAGTTGTTGAGATCGTACTGGATATCGAATTAGCTTCTGTCTTTCAGGAACTCATTAGACACAAAATTGAAAATTTAAGGACCTATTAGACACTTGAAAGTTTAGTGACCAAATAGACACGAATCTCTAAGTTCTCAAAGTTCAAGGACTAAACTTATAATTTAACATAAATTTTATTTTCATAATAATTCTGTATATCTATTCTATTTTAGTCCTTAAGCTTTTACCATAAAAAATCATTTTAGTCATTGTTTATAACTTTTTAATGAACATTTAACCAAAACGTGTTGTTGAAACATATCTTTTTCTTTTTTTTTTCTTTATTTGTTCAATGAAATTTCTACGTAGGCAGGTTTTTGTAGTCATATGTATAGGTTAAATGCAAGTTTTGTTTGTTCCATCACAGAAATTTAGCTTTACTTAATTTAATGGGTTTGTCATAAAGCTCATTACATATCGAAGGCTTGATAGAACAATGACTAATTGGCAAATCTAAGAATTGAGACTGAATTTATAATAAAACCATAGATTTTTAAGAAAGGATTGAGAACAAGTCCTCTCTGTTTTTTTTTTTTTTTTTTTTAAATGAGAAAATCTCTTTTTAAGTTTATATGTCTTTTTTTGAGTAATGTGATTGCTTAAAGATGTTAGACTTGTAAGTAGTTGATTTAACTCAAGTTTTTTAATTTTTTAAACTAATTACATCCTCCAGATTTTTTTTTTTTAATTAATTATATTAACATCTTAGGAGAGAATACAATATTTAGTTTTTTAGTAAAAGGTTTCCATTTTTTGGTTACAGAAGCATACAAAAGTGGAGAATTGCAAGAAGTGTTGGAGAAGGCCATGTGTTCTTGAAGCCCATTGTGAGTTAAGGTTTGGCAATGCTTCTTCACTTGATTTTTAGTGATGGAAAGTTGTATATCAATATGACATTTATGTTACTCAAGGCTTCATTACAAAGGATAAAAACAATTACTTGTTTGTTTTAATGTTTACTTCTCAAATGGTTAAAGAAAAATAGTCTGATATGATTAGTTGAAATCTGTATAAACTGGTTGGAACAATAAAAAAAAATGAGGGAAAAAGGGAAAAAAAAAAAGAAAAAGAAATTGGTCCTACAATGTTTTTGTCTAATAAGTCCGTGCATTTTGAAAATGTTGAATATGTAAGTGATTTATTTCACAAGAAATTAAAAGTTCAACGAACCTGCCATAAAAAAAAATTTAGGGGAAACAAAATTCGATTTTGGATAGATTTGTGTTTGATAAATATGATTTGTAAAGATGAATTTCTATCCTTATTATTTGCTTTGTTGCTTAAAAAGGATGCCTTCATTGCGAAATTGTGTAATACATACAATCTTTCATAGAAGAGACATGACCTCACCGATTCTGAAATTAAAGAATGGGCTGAGACTTTTTGATAATCTCTCCCTTTGGGTTTTAGTCATAAAGAAGATTCTTGGAATTGGAAGCTGGGAAAAGAAGGTTGTTTCACCACAAAATTACGTAGGGATGTTTGGAGCAAGAAGTAGAGTTGTGAATTCAGTCGGACTCACAATATAAGGAGTTACGGTATAACGAGTTAATAAGACATAAAATTTATATTTTTTAGTCGTGGGGTTTACAAATTTCTTGGGTCAAACAAGGAGTGGAGTTTATAAACTTCACCAAATCCTTGGATCAAACACTCTCTTACAAGATACTTAACATCAACCGTGGTCTTGAATATAGGCTATCTGAAAAGGAAAATATCTTTAAAAACTACAATTTTTTATAGGAAAATTAAGCCACTTTTATCTAGGGCATGTTTGGAATGATTGTGAAAGTTAACCAAATAAATCCTTAAATACACAGCAAGATTATTTTCTATATGGATCTTTTTGTCTCATAGCTGTAATATTTTTGTGCAAGAAAGCCTCAAGTGTAACATATCCATAGTGACATTTGGAGAGGCCTCTATGTTGTTCTCATAAGTTAAATCTCATTTGACCTTTTTCTTTTATCTTTAGAGTACAACAATTACGAGATTGGAGATTGAACATTTGATCTCAAAAAAGAGAGTGCATGTCAGTTAGGGTTGAGCTAAGCTCACTATGGCGACACAAAGGAACTCTTGCATCTTCAACTAAACCTTTTTTTTTTTTTTTGGTTCTTGGTACTAAAATAATACTATAAATTTTATGTGCACCATATGTGTTATGAGCTAGTAGTATTTAATGGTAGTATAATATTACCAACATGACATGGACATATTTATGTGATTTAAATATAGGTTAAAAATTACTTTTAGTCCCTAAACTTTAAAAAAAAGAGTAACAATTTAGTTCATGAACTTTGGTTTGTAACGATTTAGTCCCTATACTTTCAATTTTGTAACAATTTAGTCTTTGAACTTCACTATGCAATAATTTAGTCCTTGTACTTTAAAGTTTGTAACGATTTAGTCCCTATCGTAGAAATTAGTGTTAAGATTTAATGAGATCTTTTGCATATTAAACTGATAAATTAATTAAAGACTTAATATTATTATAAAATACAAAGTCTACATCATGAAATAATAAAAATTGACATCTAATTTTGATGAATTTTTTTTACGTTAGGGACAAAATTGTTACAAATTTTAATAGTAGAAGGACCAAATTTTTACCTACTAAAGTTCAGGGATTAAATTATTACAAAATTGTAAGTATTAGGGATTAAATTGTTACAAGCCAAAGTTCGGGGACTAAATTGTTACTTTCATAAAAATTTAGAGATCAAAATTGTTTTTTAAGCTATTTTTTATTACTCAATTTATTATTTATATTAATAGTGACAAAAATTTTCTTTTTATTAGACTATAATAAACTAGGACTAACTAGGTTTTATTTAATTATATATATATATATAAAAGAAATAATTATATTAGTTTTTAGATTTTATCACACGCTTTTTAATGTCTCATTTTCAAATTTACAACCAAATATGGTTTTCAAAATTGAAACTAAATATATTTTCAAATGTAGTGAAAATAAGAAATTTATTTTTGTTTTCGAGAACAAAATTTTGAATCACATATCAAACATGGTCTTAATTCAACATGGAATTCCTTATTTAAAATTTAAATGGTTAAATTCTCATAGGAAATCTCCATTTAAAGAGGAATATACATATATAACTTGCTACTGGATGCTATGCTAGGCAGTTTTAGATAGGTCACAAAATATATTAATTTATATTTTTTTATTGGACTTTGATGCCACTTTTAGTCTTTGCATCTTCCTCTCCTCTCTTTCCTTCTCTTCTTTCTCTAGTTTACCCAATCATAATGAAAATTGACATAATCCTAATTAATAGGATCAATTGAAATAGGGTAGAATCATAAATATAATTAGATCGGTTCTAATTATGTTTACCTAGAATTATGAATATGTCGCCAAAGTGAGCTTAGCTCCTTCCATCTTAGAAGTGAGAGGTTTGATCCTCAATTTCCATAATTATTATACTCAGAATTATGAATATGTCAAATTTATTGTTATAGTTACTGTTAACGTAATTTCGAAAATAATTTTTTTTATTATTTAACATAATAATATGACATTTTAATTAGAAAATTATTTTCAAATTTAAGATGTCATATCTTTATTTAAAGGGCTCTTTTCAAATATAGAAAAATGAGTCAAATTATTTACAAATATAGAAAAATTTTACAGTCTATCACTGATAGATCGCGATAGAGTACTATCGCTTTCTATCGCTCAGGCAATAGAATTTATTTGCTTGAGTGATAGAATGAGATAGAATTCTATCGCAGTCTATCACTAATAGATGGTGAAATTTTTCTATATTTGTAAATGGTTTGATATTTTTTCTGTTTATAATAATTTTCCTTATTTAAAATAATAAAACGGTTACTTCAAAGACATGTCAAGTGTTTTTTTTTTCTTTTTGAAGATGTTAAATATATTTTTTTTAAAAATTAGAAATTAAAAAAGTACAATTCAAAAAAATTTAGAGAAAGAAGGCACATTGTTTTTTAACTCGAGAATAGAAAGATAATTTTGCAGCTAAAGCGAACATAATTAAGGCCACATGTATTCTAAATTAACGTAATAAATCAATGATAATCTGAAAAGTTTGCCCGCTTTGATTATGTGTGATGTTATTTACTTTTATTCTATACTCGTACTGACATATGAGGCTCACTTCCAAGTCTGTAATTAAAAAGCGCAACTTAATTGAAGAGTAAAAGGTGATCAATCTTATTATTTTTTAAAATTACATTACTGTTACCATTATCATTAGTGTTACTATTACAATATGAGAAGTATAAATCTGTCACATTTACTATTATCATTATTGTTACAATTAGATCCTAAATAGTGATAGTAACAACAAATGGGACATATTTATAATTTTATGTAAACTTCAATTACATTTGTAATTGTTGTCCATTACCATTGATCTATAAAAAAAATTCGATTACACTAATTTTTATTATCAATAAATGCAGCCTAAACTCAATTGCCAGGTTAGAATTCGCCACCAACTCCCAGAAAAACTAATAATAATTTCTTTTTAATGACACATAAATAGAAAGGATAGGACACTTTATCGTTTGTTAGACGCCAGTCTCGTCAAAAACCGTAGTTTTAGGATTCCTTCGAAAATCAAAAGCCCTACTGCAATTCCTTCTAGTCTTCATTCTTCATACTTCACAATGACTGTCACCCAATTCGCCATGGTAACTTCTTTTCCATCTTTTTTCTTCTTAGTCTTATCCCTTTTCAGTTGTATCTTCTGATTTCACAGACTCGCTTAATTTTGCTGTAAATTGTAATGTTCTCATAGTTTAATTTTTCGAATCCTTTGTGGGATCGAGCATATTTTATATTTTGATGAATTGACAGTGATGTACTTGGTAGTTTCTGGACCAGGATATTGGGTAGTGCGGATTTTTAGTTTAATTGATTTTTTTTTTTTTTTTTTTGTGGGCTGTTGGCTGCGTTTTGTATTTGCCCGAATTTGTAATCTGAAGACTCAGTGGTTTGAGATTTTGATCTATTTTTAATTTATTATTCCTACTTGGATTGGAATTTAGTATGAATGACCGAGTGTTATTCCCTAAATGGAAGTAATTCCTAGTGGTAAAAAAGGAGACATAGTCTCAATAAATGGCAAAGAGGTCAGGTTTCAATCCATGGTGGCCACCTACCTAAGAATTAATTTTCTACGAGTTTCCTTGACACCTAAATGTTGTAGGGTCAGAGGGGTTGTCCATGAAATTAGTCGAGGAAAAAGGTAACATACACTGAATTTCAGGAAAATGTGATGCAGTAGTTTTTTCTTATTTCTTGTCATCTCAATTGAAACTCTTTTCTAAAAAATTTGTGTTCTTTGGGTTTTTCCTTTTGTATTGCCCCTGACCCGTACCTTGAAATTTAGGTTTTCATTTATCAAAAGAGAGAGAGAGAGAGAGAGGGAGAGACAGGGGGAGATTTGAAGCATTATGTATTGGAAGTTCTGGGAAAGTTAGTTAACGTCTGAAAGAAGCTGTTATAGAAATGAGGATAGGTTGACATTTTCTGTGACCTTTTATATCTTCAAACTTGCGCTAGTGTACACTCATTCTGATCTTCAAAAGTAGCTTTGTTTTATTCTTTTTGATAGGATAGGTAGATATTTGAGTGTTCGTATGGAGTTGTTTACTGAAGTATAAATATTCTAGAACCCTAGGGTCTTTTTAATATTAAGATGTGTCTAGGTGGATATGTAATTTAGTACTTGCGATTGCATAATCCTACATTGTACTCTTTTCATTTACATTTTCGATTTTTTCTCTTCTCCTTATGGATGATTATCTGACTCCCCAGGTGGAGGAGTTGGCCTTTCTTGTTAAGGACAACCTCCCCAGCAAGCATCTTATTCTATCCATGGAAGAAACCTTCATAAACTTTCTTCATGATGAAACCAGGTAATGTGTTGGATGATGGTTAGATGATGTTAGTTATTGAATTGGATAATGTTTTTGTGTTTTATTCCACCCAATGGTGATAGGAACAAGTGGAAGGTAATGAGCTCAAACAACAGTAGCTATTTTTCTAGATTTATTTTTTATTTTTTGGATAAGAAATAATTATATTGTTGGTATCAAATTATTACAAAAGTAATGGGAAGAACCCCGCTCTAAAAGAGTTACAAAAGATCTTCCCAGAACATAAACTATAATCATGAAGGAGAGGAGTGCATTTACACCAAGTATTTGTTTTTTTAAAAAGTAATTGTCAAATAAACAACAGCATTAAAAAACCATGTTAGAATAGCTATCTATTTTAGAATGTTAAAATATCCTAATGTGCTTTCTAAAGTCAAATGGTGTAGGATTAGGTGGTTGTCTAGTGAGATTAGTTGAATGGACATCAATCAAGGCTGAAACCTTATTTAGGAAACATCGAGACAATGCTGATAGTTTTAAAAAAGTTTCAACTTACGTCTAATGAGGAAAATGGGCTGCCCTTGCAATGCATTTTTCTAAGAACATATTGGAGCAGAAAGGTGGTCAATTTTTGTTATCTCCCAATAGGTGTTCAGCTAGCATAATCTTGAGGATAGTAACCACTCTTTATTCCTCTGTTTAGTGCATCAGTTCTTAACTCACGTTATTGTTCTTGCCCATTGGAAAATATCTTTAGATGTACATTGTTCTTTACCCATGGCTTGTATGGTGATCACTAACTTTTAATAATTTATTTGAATAGCAGTTCAGATGGAATCTTGGAGTTGGAACCAATGGATTCATACAACCGTCTTCTTTTGCATCGCCTTGCTGATATTTTTGGGTACTTTTTCCCCCTTCCACGCTTATTATTTGTTCTAGTTCATTGTAAGGTTGAATTTTTTATTTTCTTGTCAAACTTCATGCCAACCTTTCTAACTTCGTACTTCTTCCACTCCTCTGTCAGATTTGCCCACATATCAGTTGGTGAAGGTGCTAATAGACACTTGGTTTTGGAGCGATGCCCAGAGTCATCGATGTATGTGACCAATTCCAGATCTGACTTCCTTTTTGTTTAATATTTTGATAATGTAAATTGTTATCGATAGAACAATTTATATGGTCATCATTTGGTGCTGCAGTTCGCTTCTCCATGTATGCGCACCTGCCAATTTATTATCCATTTTCTTATTATTAAAAAAATTAGTTAATGAATTATTTTTTAGCATTTTATCTGATTTGATAATTTACAGAGAGAATGCATTCTTGGATCTACCATAAGAATTTTAACAATTCCTGGGTTTTTTTGTTGTTTTCTTATCGTTTTAAGGAAAGTATGAAAGGACACGTTGAGAAATTGTATAAAAACAGCACCCTCATTTTTCCTTTCTTATAAATGTCTTCTCGGTAGAAAAAAGTTTTATTTTGGTTCGGAATAAGGCTTTTGCTAAGAAGCACAGACACGGATACAAGACACCGATACGACACGGACACGGCGACACGCCATATTTTAAATATCTAGGACACGACACGGCAAGGACACGTTTATTAAAATATACATTTTTAAAAATATATATCATTTTCATACCAAAATATGATGCATTTATATGCTTAAAAGACTTACCTTGATGTATTTCACACTCAAAAGTTATTATTATTGTCATATATGTGTCTTTTTAGTCTACTCAACAAGTGTTCAATGCATATCTAACACATTTGTTGCGCTAACAAATGTCTGATGCGTGTCCAACAAGTGTCGAAGTGTCGAAGTGTCGGAGTGTCCGACACGTGTCGGACACGGACACGCTAGCCAAACTAAAGTGTCTGTGCTTCTTAGGGCTTTTGAGATGTATTGTTATTTATACATTGAAATAATTGAATAAGCCTCTCCCTCATTCTTTTTTCCTCGAAGTCTTCTCCACAGAAAGAAGTTCTACTTTAGTTTGGAGTTAGGCTTTAGATCTCTGTTGTTATTCACACTTTAAAAATTTTTATTCAATCCAATGAACTCTGTCCTTTACTCCTTTTGATTGGTTCCACTAGAAATCCATCCTTGTTTGAAATTTAGTCTATACAGGCGGAACTGCAATTTGAGCTTTTTCTCTAGCCATCCTTGTATTCAAGTACAGACAGCATACCACCTTCTCTCTCCCTTGCTTTTGTATTCCAAGCTCTCAACTGCTTCCAGCTGCCCTCATTCCAAATTCTTCTTGTTTTCCTTCCATACAAGCTAATTAGAAAAACTTCCACACGTCCACTCAGAGGGCAAAGAGTTGGACTACGTAGATTAGCTATATGAAAAGATGGAATTCTTGTAATTCTTATCAAACAAGTTCTATTTATGACAAAAACCTTGGGGACGTCATTTGTTTCTTCATCATATTTCATGTATTGCTTAGCTATGAATATATTATGTGATCCAATCTTTCTTTCATCTTTTCAAAGAATGGGAAGAAACCAAATCTCATGATGTGGCTAAAAGTGAAACAAGGCCTCTTATATTTACAAACTGTGGAACCATAGGGGCATGGAAGGAAGGGGTGATACTAATAAAGGTCATTTGTTCATTCACTTTTTTGTGTATTGCAGACCGTCCATTCTTGTGAGTGATATTCTGTGGGAGTATGATGAACCTCAAATGTCAACGATACCACACCAACTATTAAGGAGAAAGGAAAATTCTTCTGGTATACTTTCCTTATTATTTCGTTACAGCATAATCAGTGCCTGCACTTTTTTCCAATTCATGCTATTGATTACAATGATCATCAGAAAGTTTACATGTGCACTTATAATGGACTTGAGGCCATTTGAAGATTGTAGAGGAGATACTATGAAGGTGTAATATTAATTTCATAATTTGTGGAAGTGCCCTGGCCCTACTGTGTTCTTTCTCTCTCTTCATTTTTAATGGCATCAGATGGATAAGAGTAGAATAAAAGGTCTTCTGAGTAGGATTTGATAGGGATTCTGGATCTGAAGTTTGAAGTTTAGTGTGAAAAGGACCTCTGGAATAGAATGAGTATGCAATTATCTCTTTTTAGGGGGAAAAAAAGGAAAATGAAAAAATGCTGTTCCAATTTGCATATATTTGAGGAAGTTTGTTTAATGCCAATTCATCATATTGAAAGTTCTCATTTGTTATGTTGAATGCCTATTCATTTTACTTGCAGATTTACTTTCAAAAAATTTATAAGAAACTGAGTTGCCTATACTTGATGTTCTATTTCAGCGAGTTCAACAAAAGCATCTCCTCAACGTTCACTTGAAGAGAGAGAAGCATCTTATCTGGCTGTCCGTGAGCGCATTTTCATGATGCACATGGGAGAAGACAGCGAACCCGTGAAGCCAAAGCCACGCTGTAATCCTGTGGTTGCACGCCGCATGATTGCACATGCACTGGGCCAAAGAATTAATTCATTTCCTGAGGATACTACTTGTCATTTCAAAGAGCAAGGAGGTATAGTGAACAATGCCTACATCCAAGCAAAAGATTCGAAGTTGCCTGATTCTACTGTGGAAGCTGTTAACAAAACCATTTCACGGTCAGATCAATGTGTGAACTCGAAGAATGAAGTGGATAAGAATTGCAATCCAGACGTGTCATTGGCAAAGGGAAGTAATGCTGTCAAAATGAAACCTGACAAGAGTTCTCCGAAGGCAAGTCGTGTCGACAATGAGTACTTGAAGAGAGAACATTTAGGAGCTGCGAAGAGGATGTTTTCACAGGCTTTAGGCAAGCACTGCCGAAAGAATGATTCTCTTCAAACTCGTGGGGAATCAGATTAAAATGGAATCAGGATTCAAAGATATCTGCAGTAGCTCTTGTTCTCTGGCATGATCTTTTGTCCTATTCACAATTTGTTGTGTTAGGATTGCTGATGCCAACTAAAAGATGAATGGGACTGTGTGATGACAAATTTGTCTACGTCGCATTGAACATGGTCGTCATCGGCGACGTGATCTGGGTGGATGAAACACCTATGGCTGCTAGTTTATGTTGGCAATTCAGTTGGCAAATGTGAAATCTAACATTGCATTCTCTAGCTTATATATTTCTTGATGTGCTCAGAATTCGATCTGGTCATTTGAGAAGCGCTGTTGAGGAGATTGATCTACGTGGTTCAAGCAGAGTCTTGAGAAAAAGGTTGTCGAAATGAATTGGGATTGTATCTGCTCACTGATGAGATGCGCATAGCGGTTTGTGTCGGGTTAAAGTAAAGGTTTCTAACTTAAATTCGTGTTAGTACTTGATTGTTATATCCTATCCTCTCTATTTTCTGCTGATGGCAAATAGCATCTCGTGGATCGTAATGAATGATTATTTACTGGACTCGACGATGTCGGGCAATACACTATGTTTTATGTGAAACTGTACTAATTTTAAGCTTTATTGTTCCCTTTGAAATCTTTGAACTATTGGCAAATACTTTCTTTTGAACGAAGGCCAAAGTGTTCGTGGATTTCAAGTATCTTTATTTTCTTATGGGGCTATAGAGCAAGTATAATTTTTATTTATTTATTATTATTATTATTTAAATCTTGAGTTTTAGTTTATTTTAAAATTTGTATTCTTGAAATAGTTGGTTCTTTGGAATTGCCAATATTTGATTTTTTTTAATGAAAAAAATAATAGAAAAAAGAGAGTGCAATTATTGATGAGCTTGATTATAAAAAATTAAAAAAATTAGGCAAAAGAAATGAATGCTTATTCGACTTTGAATTTTTTTTTTTTTAATTGAAGCTAAATTACAAGTTTAATTTTTAAATTTTGAGATTTGTGTCTACGTAGTATTTTAACTTTTAATGGCATTTAATAGGTCACTAAAGTTTTGATTTTATGTCTACTAAGTTTTTAAATTGTAAGAATATTTAATTAACATTTAAACATTTAGGGGGTGTTTGGGCCACCAACTTAAAGTTGGTGGAGTGGGCTATTAGTCTACTTTATGTTTGGGATCCAATTATAATAGTTGGTATTTCTAACTATTATAACCTACAATTAACTATAATATTATTATTTCAAATTCCTTGTGTTTATTATTTGTTACCATGTCTACTATTTTCTACTTATCTTCTTTTTTCCTCTTTGTTATAGGGTTTACTATTTCCTACTCAGACAAAAATAGTCTGCACCCCTTGTTTAAAGTAATTTGCACGCTAAACAAAGATTATTAACCTATAAACTATTAAAACTCACAGACTATAATAACCAACTCAGTGTCTCCTAGGTTGTGTTACAGATTTTTTATATTCAAAATTTTTATAAATTAGTAGTTTAAAAACAATTTTAGTCTTTAAACTTTTATAAAAGTAATAATTTAAAATTTAAAATTTAGTTAGTAACAATTTAGTCCAAGTGCTTTTAGATTTGTAATAATGAACTTCAATGAGTAACAATTTAGTCCTTATAATTTAAAATTTGTAACAATTTAGTCCCTATTGTGGAAATTTCATCAAATTTAAATGTCAATTTTTACTACTTAAGGATTTAGTCTTTATATAGCTTATATAAACAAATTTTATCCCTAATCAATTTCTCAATCTATATGTGTAGTAGAATTTTTCACTAAATCTTAATAACAATTTGGCTAAATTATACAAAATACCCTTAAATTTTGTGCTTTATGTCAAAAATATTCTTGAACTTTTAAAAGTTTTAAAAATACCCTTAAGCTTCCACAAGGAGTTCAAACATACTCTTACCATTAGATTTGGATGAAAACTGTTAGTGTTTTGTGTAAAAAAAAAAACCTTTGGACTTTCAAAAGTTTAGAAAATACTCTTAAACTTACAAAAAAAGTTAAAAATTGTCATTACTGTTAGTATATGAACAGAAACCAATAATACCATCTTACTTACAAAAAGTTCAAATATACCCTTACTATTTTTTGTTTTTTTTTCCTCCCCCCTCCCCATCTTTTTGTTAACTATTTGAGCATCATGGGATTATAGGACTTAAATGCTTTAACAAGGTTGTTTGTTAGATTTATCGTTTTGGTATGTTTTAAGGGAGAATTTTGATTACGGAATTTTGTGAGATTTTATGTTTCAATTTAAAATTTTGGTTGCTAAGAAAATTGGTGTAAGAATTGAAAAAAAAATGATGAGTATCTATATGAAAAACAAAATGAGGACATCTACATAATTTGTTTTAAAATCAGCTCTTTTCGAACTCAAGAAAACTCCAAACAAATTTATCACTGAGGTATTAACGGTTTCTGTTCATATACTAACAGTAAAAGTATTTTTTAACTTTTTTAAAATGCTAATGGTACTTTATACTTTTGAAAGTTCATGAGTATTTTTTAAACAAAATACTAATGATTTCCATCCAAAACTAACGGCAAAGATATTTTTAAACTCTTTTTGAAAATTTAAGGGTATTTTTGAAACTTTTGAAAGTTCAATGGTATTTTTGACACAAAGTACAAAATTCAAGGGCATTTTTTATAATTTAACCTAACAATTTTTACTATATGGATTGTATCGTTACAAATTGTAAAGTATAGAGACTAAATTTTTACTTATTAAACTTCAAAGACTAAATTGTTATTTCATAAAAGTTCAAAGACTCAAAATGTTTTTTTTAACTAAATTAGATATAAATTTGAGTTTTATATCTGATGGAACCCTAAATTTTCAATTTTTTGTAATAGACTATGAATTTTAACAAATATAAATTGCTTAATAACTATTTAGATACGAAATCAAAAATTCAAAGACCTATCAAACATAAAATTTAAAGTTAAAACTTATTAGCCGTTATTTAAAATTCAAGGATCTATTCGAAACACAATTAAAAGTTTAGAGACTACTAAACACTTACAAAATTCAAAGAACAAACATAAATCTCAAATTCTAGGACTAACTAATAATTTAACCTTCCATATACAGCTAGTAGTACTGTTTAAGTATAAATTCAAACATGTAGAAGTTTGAAGTTAATAAAGATAGAATCAAAGGTCAAAGTATAGCTTAATTGACATATAATATGTGTTAACAACCAGAAGATTTGTAGTTTGAATTTCCATCCTAATTGTACTTAAGAAAAGAAAAAGAGATGGACAAACAGAACCAGAGTATGAGCACATGAATTTTTTTTTTCAAATAGATTGGGAGAAATTTTTTTAAAATAGGCAATTTCTTTAATTGATTTTTTAAACTTAGAACAGCAATATATCAAATTAAAATAATTAGAAAGCATGCATAAACAGCCCATTATCTTCTCTTCTACCAATTGATCCAATATTTATTTTTTTCTCCTAATATGTATAAAATAAGACTGTTTTCAACAATTCGCTTAGATGATAGACAACAATAGAAGTCTATTCTATCGAAATTTTTCTATATTTATAAATAGTTTGATATTTTTTATGTTTAAAGTACTTTTTCTATAAAATATACATATTTAGTAGAGCATCCAAAATGTCTAAATCATGTTAACCTTTTTTTTGTGCATTCTCCTTTATGACAGAAGTTCCTAAAATTCAACCAACTAATGTTATTTGTAGTCTAGTAGGTGCAGAACTTAAGTAGGCAGCAATTGAAGTCCTTGAGTTCATACAATAATGCAAGATGTAATATTGAGCAGAATACAGCACCATATACAGAAATACATTTTCCTTCATCAGTACATGTTCTACTCATGGTACAAACCACTGTCAACAATATTACAACAGAGTAAAGTACATTGGCAAGATCTCTCTCGGTTATCCGAGCGCCTGCAAGGAACGAACTACATAAACAAGAATACTATGGCAAAAAGTGGTAGCAGTAAATCCTACATACTAGGAATCATCGACTAGCAAACACTATAAGAAAACAGAATGGATGAAGTGATAACAAATATGGCAACAAAATATGATTCTATTGTTTTGTTTTGGGAGTCAATTATGGCTCTCCCTCAGCACCTATGGACTAACCTCTCAAGACATTGTTTGTGATTCAACCCTGTTAGAATACCACCTTGGTTGCAAATTTCTACAAGGATACGTCGAAAGAAAGAAGCGTCGGCATCATTGGGAGAATCTTGATGGAGATTACTGAAGTACAGTATCAGAAGTAAACTGTTTGCTTACTAGATATACATGTGCTCTACGTTTAGCGCTTTGTTTATGGCGCAGACTTGGTTGCTAAAGCACGAACCTCGGATTGAGTTGACAATAGCTTTTCTCTAAGAAATACATTATACTCGTACAAACTTTTCATATTCTTCATGATATCAGACATGTCAATATCAGAACTATCATTAAAATCTGCATTAGAAAATCCAGAAACAACTCTGAGCATGGTCATTCAAAGCATAAATCATTTACAAATCCAGAGGAAAATAGCACTTTTCATGATTTATGTATTGCAATGGAAGACATGTTCCAAGACTAATCCAACCCATCCTCATTCTTGTCACAATAGTAGCATTATGTTTCTTGACAAAAAAAAAATGGAGGACAATGCAGAGGAAGAGTGGAAATAACAGATATTACGATAGTTACCTATCGAGGGTGGTGGCGGAATAATATCTTCAGGATGAGAAAAATCTACAGGTTGTGAAGAATCTCCCTTGAATGGAACAGTTCGTTGCTTCTCCTCATAGGTAGAACCAAGTACTTGATGGTGCAGAGGCTGGATGGAGAACATGGACACGGGATATGATTAGTGATTCAACATTGAAATTCCAATAAGGCAAGTTGTACATCAGCAAGATGGATTGTGGTCATATTAAGTAGCATGAAGGATAAGTAAATGATGGCGAAACGTTAAAAAATATTCTCACCAATCATGGATTAATGCCTGAACTTAAATATTAGCACTACATATTATTAATCAATTCTTAATACTTAATAATTCTTGGTTTTCTTTTTTTTTTTTTTTTTTGAAGGAAAACATGTTTCTAATTGATGAAATGAAAAGAGAATAATGCTCAAAATACAATGAAACAAAATAAATCAGAAAAAAGAAATTACAGCAAAGTATAACTCATAACAAAACTAATGAAGAAAAATAAAGGAACTACAATCAAATACAACCCATAAGAGAACAAATTGGCTTAGAAGGAATCACCAAACACTCACTAGATCTAAAAATAGGAGAACAAACGACCACATAAGAGGATAAAAGTAAGGATGGAGGGAAACTTCCCCTAAAGGTTGGAGGGCAATTCAGCGACCCATAAACACAAAAACCATATAAGAATACTAACTCGACTAGCTTTGTTTTTCTGATCAATACTTAATGTTTCTTAGTGTCTTTGTTTTTCCCTTTTCCCTACCTGTAGGCTGTAAGGAGTCTTTCCCCAACATAAGAATACCTAATTTCAACATTTGAGAATTAAGTCAAAATATTTAATTCTTGTAATAAAGTAGATTCTGAACCTGGGACTGCAGGTTATAGGAATGATTAGAACAATCGTACTCATTTCAAGCCAAAATGATCCACAAATTAGGAAAGAGAACTTGAGCATCAAAGTGATTTTCTTCGGCCGACATGCTGCCATTCTAAAAACAGGGACAAAGGATTTTATTCCGCCTTACTTAACTGCCATATCCGAGCAATTTCCATGCTTCCATAAAGCTCAGATAGTTGAGTTACTGCAGAATTATTAGCAGTGGCATGTTTATATTACTCAAAAGTTTGTTAGCGTTGAGTGGTTGCCAATAAAGGTAGGTGGGTTTGGTATAAGCATATTTTGGGAATTACTTTTGTGGGAGTGGTACGCACTCGAAAGGCTATCACTCATGTAATTTCTCTTTAATGCAGTAATAAAATTTCAGTCTTATTTTCTTACTTTCCAATCTCAAGATAGGGTTCCCATCAACTTACTACAACCTCCTGATTCCAAAATAATTTCCATTTGTTGGGTCTGTACATCTAATTTCATTCTTGGCAAGGTCTGTCAGTCATATCAGAAGCGTCTGTAGGATCCAATTTCAACCATGTCTTTATCATAAACACACTTAGATATTAAGGGAACATCTTTTCAAGGTGGCAGTCTATCTTTCCTTCTCTCAAAAAATATCACCATTTGCCTTCCCAGCATTTTTGCCATCCACATTAAATGAAACCACTATTATATCTTTTTTAGAAATTGAAACAATTTGATTGATGAATGAAATGAGGAAGGAAAAAGAACTCCTAGAAACACCAAGAGGTGCACTATGGTAAAGCTTTTCAATCGGGAATTGATGTAGTAAGACTAGAGTCATCAGAAAGCCATAAACTTTTGTACCAGTAAAGACCATGCAATAGAATTAAATCCAAAAAATCATTAAAATCTGAGGAAAAGTCCCTGAAAATTCTTCCATTTCATTCACACCAAAGTGTTCAGAGTAAAACTCTGTTGAAAGCCTACATTGGGATTATATGAATCAAAAGCAGCAGCAGCTTCCTAGAAAAATAAGCCTTTATGGCTACCCAGTACCCCACATATCATTAGCCATCTGTCAGCTCAACCAGAACAGCTATTGAAGTCGTCTCACCATAAGATTGGAGACTTTGGGTACCTATGCTCAAGGATATGGATTACCTATTGGTTTTTAACTTTGAAAGCGTGATAGTTGCAAAATGGTTTGGACTTTATTAGCCACTAGTCCCAATGATCATTGCAAAACATTATACACGTTGATAATCTTTTGTAGCTTTGTCCTTATGTCGCTAGGGGGTGGTGTTGTTTGCTAATAACATTTGGCATCTACATGATTCCAAGATCAAGGTGTTAGGCAATATTGCGGGGAGGTTAGCTTGGATCCTCCCTTCCAAGATAAAGACCAGTTATTGTGATAAGCCAGTCTCTCCACTCTTTTGTGGAACATTTTTTCAGAAGAAAAAAAGAAGAATTTATTAAGTGTTGATAGTCCATGGGAGGATGAGATTTAGAGGTAGCTGATTTTTAACCTCCCTAGGAATTTACACTAAGATTTTGCATAGTTATCCATTTTTTACAACCAATTGTAGGAGCTTTTTTTCATAATTTTTATAGTTCTCTTGTTCATTAGGATTTAGGATTTTTCTTTTTCTTTTTCTTTTCCTTTTTTTTTTTTTTGCCCGCTTTTGTACTTTTCTTCTAGAAACTAATAACCAAGCCCACATATGAAAGAGAGTGGAAAGGAGTTGAAGAAACTTAGATTTACTTGACACATAGTAGCTTAAGATTTTCAGATTCAAATGGTAACTTAACATATGAAAAATTAAGGAATTGTAAACATGAAAAAATTTGTGAAGCAGATCGATTAGAATTGCATAGTCAAAATTTTCATGCTAAATGACAGCGAAACTCACTAGCTCTTGTTTGGTTGCTATCATTCTCATTTCCTGGTCAGCAGCTGTTGCCTTCGGAGATTTCTTATCTTGAGTAGCAGTCTGTATATGATAAGTCCAATCAATTTGGAACGGGGAGAGATAGAAACTTGAAGGGACAATTTCAGAAAATAAGTCAGCTCGTGCAGGAATACTACAAGAACATTACCTTCTTGGTAGATCCATTCACATCTATGTCAAAGCTGATAGCAGTACTACTTCCACTCCTTAACCCTCGCTTGCGCGACGATCCATTCTTACGACTTGATTGACCAATGCAGTTGGGGCAACTTGATGTTTTTGACGGATCATTGCAATCATCATCCAGTGCATTGAAGCCCCATGTATACATTACATATTTCCTCAACTAGAAAATAAAATTAGTCAGTGTGGTACCCATCATAGTTCAAGAGCCTTAGTTTCTGAAATCAACAATACCTCTCCTAACCCACCCCAAAATTGCCCTATGCCCACCAATGCCACCTCACATGGAGAGATAGCCTCCCTAGAGAGAGAGGATGAGCAGGACATATAAGTTTTTTTTTTTTTTTTTTTTTGGGGGGGGGAGCTAAAAATCTAGTAGTCAAGCAAGGTGCTCCTTTGGAATAAATAATTTCCCTCATTCCAAGAAAAGGAGAACAGGAAAATAAATAATATCAATTGACTGGTATCTCAAATCACTTGAGAGAAAGAGATGAAGAAACACCTTATTCCAATGTTCTTGTGCTTTTCTACGATTTCTAAATTTACGCATAACACTGTCTTCATTGCGGAGCTTTTTAATTCTGTACTCGAACTACAAAACAACCCAAGTTAGTGAAATGAAACAATTACTCAATCTCGGAAAAAGAAGCAATACTTGGTTTCAGGGTCACAATTTATGCTTAATGAGAGAGAAACTGGAAGGGATCTAACTTTCTGTCTCCCATAACAGTCGGTCATTTTTCATAAGATTTACTTTTCATTTCAAATTAAATCAATATCAAGAACAAGCTCACTTGTGAAATAATGTCTGATGCTATGATGACAACTTAAGACAGATGTTATATTTTTATTAGGTAATATGCACACACATATAGATACATAAACCAGTGCTATGTCACACTAGTTCTTGCAAAATAAGAAACTGGAAGAGGAACATTATGATATCATAAAATGTTTGAGGACACAATGTACTAATTATTATTTACAAGCTTCAGTTTCACCTTTTGAGGAAAAGCCTTACCTGCACCAGAAGGTAGAAGAAAATGCCAACACTAATGCAATAAAGGCCACCAAGATCTGCAAGGAAGCTAACTGCATAACAAAGAAATAGTACGACCAATCACAATGCTAGTCAAATACTATTATAAACATTAGTTACAAGATAAGATCTATTGAATGCTGGTTAATCTTTTACAGAAGCTAACCATTAACATTTAAACAGATTGATAGGACTAGACATATTCATTCATAAAAGAGTCATTTCCAGAGGCAAAGAAGCATGGACACATGTATGACACAAAGATATAATCTAAGAAGCACGGACACTTTAGTTTGGCTAGCGTGTCCGTGTCCGACACGTGTCGGATACTCCGACACTTCGACACTTGTTGGACATGCATCGGACACTTGTTAGTGCAACAAATGTGAGACATGCATTGAACACTTGTTGAGTATACTAAAAAGACACATATATGGCAATAATAATAACTTGTGAGTGTGAAATACATCAAGGTAAGTCTTTTAAGCATATAAATGCATCATATTTTGGTATGAAAATGATATATACTTCTAAAAATGTATGTTTTAATAAACGTGTCCTTGTCGTGTCGTGCCCTAGATATTTAAAATATGGCGTGTCGCCGTGTCCGTGTCGTATCCGTGTCTTGTATTCGTGTCCGTGCTTCTTAGGATATAATAGGATAAAAACACATTGACGCATTATCTTCTGAAAATCTAGGACAACGACCCAAAGAATGACAAATTTACTAGAATGTACCTTTTTCTAATTGTATATAATGTTTATACGAGGACATCTATAGCGATAGTCTATGCCTTTGTATACTTTGGAGTTTGGAAATGAGTTTGATCTATTTCACTCTCAAAATTAATTATTTTGTCCTATATTACAATTTATCTTTATTTGAAGATCTAAAGACTTATGAGCTAAATAAGGAGATCTAAAGACTTATGAGCTAATATACAAGTAAGCAGAACAAGCTTGTTCAAGAGCTCATTGGCAGATCTAAATACCTATGAGCTAATAACAACAATTATAACCTCAAGAAAAATGCTACAATCCAATTTACTTTTCCTATACATCTAGTGCTATCCAGCCTATGAAATGACATTATTTCAGTTATATAATAATGTGTCTAGTGCTATCCAGCCTATGAAATGACATTATTTCAGTGATATAATAATGTGTCTAGTAACACACATAAACAAATATTAGTGGAAAGGAAAATAATTTTGATAATACAGTAAGAGAAAAATGGAAAATTTTAACAAAAGAAGAGGTGACAATCAGGCTGTTCATGTAAAATTTATGGAAGTGTTATTCAAGGATCATATGTTAATCCCTACAAGAATATTAGGTTATATAGCATAATATTTATGTAACTAAAACTAGGGTTGCATCCAATAAAAGGCATATACAAAATCTGAATGAACAACCATCCTTAACTCAAGATCCAAACAATTCAGCTTGTTTGTGCAAATTTACATAAAGAAGGGTTTATACATGTCAATGAAGTAAAACACTTACCAGGGCCCAAAATATTTTGACTCCGTACCTCAACAATGTACGAAGAGAGAAGATTAATGTACAAGGTGATGTTCAGTAGTCCATCATTTGCATTTTCAAGGGATAATTGGAGCTCATTGGTATTTTGAAAGGATGAACCTGAAACAAACTCATGAAATAACGGCTGCATGAGCTTGGAATCCTGTTTATTACTGTATATTCTTGGAAATAGGTTGAACTGCACTATATTTGCACTCTTCCCTCTGAATGTAACTGGTGTATCATCAAAATTGCTTCTATTTTTTAATGTTCCACTAACAAAACTTTCCTGATTCTTTTGAATATGATCCTTAGTAGATATGTTAAACTCAAATCCAACAGCACTTGCAGGATCATTTGGAAGATCAACAAACTGCCATGAGATATAAATATCATCCTGAATGAAACGACATCTTTCACACTTCAAAGTTATAGTTGGCCCTTCACTCCTGTTTTGACAGGAGAAGTTTGCAAAATTTGACAGAGGCATTACTTTCTGTTCCAGAAAACCAGGATTTCCAAACACGATAGTACCAAGACCACGAATATTTGCACAACTCATGGTAGAAACTGTGGTTATATTAAATTCCATGTCGTTCACAAAGGAAACCAAGTCTGGTGCATTTGCTGCTTTCACATTATGCACTTCAATGCTTCTCTTAGATATGATTTGGTAAAGCAACCTGAGAAAGCACTGAAAGCCCAAGTCAATATGAAACCAACACAAGAATTGGTTATGTGACAGTCCAGATGAAAGAATAAATAAAAGTAGTACTTACGCAGCAAACAGGCCAATGAAAAGTATCCAACTTGCTATTGAGAATGTTCCACCAAGTTCGGTTTTACGTTTTGTGACTACCTTTTGGTCATCCTTTCAATGCAGATAAGGTTGCAAGCAAATTAATAGGAAGGAAAAAAGAAAGAACGTTTATGTATTGAACTTTTCTAAGAATCAGAAATGATCATTTCCGTTAACTAGTGGAGCTTTAGAAGCCACCCCAAACAGAAAAAGTATGCATGTCCAAAAACAAAACCTCGGGTAACAGCTGTTAAGATCACAAAGGAAAGGGAAAAGATCACAAATTAAAATTAACTCTAATCTTAGTGGCATGAGCATCTCTAGTTCTGTCCGATAAAATGCATCAATTTCTTTCCAGCTAAGCTCAATAAAATATAATCACAAGCACCACCCCCCACCATTGACTTCCATTTCTCCCACCAGATTGACCTCCCTAAAAATCTCCTTGGGAACAGCTACAACACAAGCAGTTCAAAAGAAAAACTAAAAGCACAATTATTACAGTTAATGTTTGTACGGAGGGGTTTTCTTGGCGTGGTACTGAAAGAACTCTGGTCAATTTTGGATGAGTTGGATTTTTTTTTTTCCCCCTCTTTATAAAAGACAATTTCATTGATAATATGGAGTTACAAATTAAAGAAGGGGAGAAACCAATTCCAAGGGTGTCACAAAAAACCTCTCCAATTGGATAGTAAAGAGGTAACGCTATAATGATGAAGGATGGAAGAACATTCACACCCAGAAGCCATAAATAAAACTATAGGATAAAGAAAAAATGAATGAAAGGAGATTCTTTGTTCTTGAAGATCTGCTGATTTCTTTCCTCCACAGTTTCCTAAAGAAGCCCTTATAAAGGTCAGCCAAAAGATTTTCTTATCTTTTTAAGGATGAGCTGTAAGCACATAAGAGAGAAAACCAAGAGGGTCATTTGGGAGGCCCATGCTTAAAGGAAGAAAGGATAAGGGTCCAAAAATCTGTTGTAAATTCACAGGAGAGAAAGATGAAGCGTTGAAATTCTGTACTGTTTTCACTAAGGGTACACCAATTGGGAGATAGAGTCGTGTCGGACATTCTCCTTTGAAAGCTTATCATGTGTCAGTGACTGAGTTTCCATAGAAAAACCTTTACCTTTTTTGGATAAGAGCCTTTCCAAAAACTTTATCTTATCTTCAATTGCATCAGTACAAAGACTATTTTTCCAAACTGAAGAGGAAGAGCTCAGAAAGAGAAAAGGCTTCAAGAGGATTAAGACAAGTAGAACCTTTGTTTCATTTTATTCTGGTTCCAATTTTGTTTGCAGATTTGAATTCTGAAAACCGTTACAGATACCTGATTATTAAGGCTTTACTATAGGTGATAAAGTCCATGTGAATTACCTCTAATTTTCTAATGGTACTCTCATTTTTAGTGACTTTGAAGGGACAAAAGCTGAAAATAAAGCACTATAAATGAATTATGGTATCAACTCTGATGAGTTTGAGGAAGAAACTGTAGCAATACATCTTAGTTGTACAAGAGGTAGCTAGCTTTTGTCCTATTTTAGTATGCCTTTAGAGGGAAATCCAACCTCTGGTAAGGGGAAGATTATCAGACATTGGAAAACACATGGATCGGAGAGACTTCTAGTTCTATTGGTCTAGATTTTCCCAACTTTATAAAACAATGTCACCCGGCTAAGGAATAACCAATTTGTCAAATGCTAGGATGAAGAGATGAGAAATTGGAATCTTCATCTCATGAGAAATCTAACAAGTGAAGAGATGGTAGAGTTTGCTGGTTGGACCCCTTCCATTTCCCAGTTCAGCAAAATGACACATGGACTTGAAAGCTTGAAAGAAAATGGACGGGAAATAGAGAAGATTTCTGTCAAATCCCTTTTTGAACACCTCCCCATAGAATTTTTCACCCGGCCTACTACTTAGAGTTGAGGCATCGTTTGGAAGAGAAAAATTGATTTAAGAAAATATAACAAAGGTTAAGGTACAGATAAAATTCTTAAGCTCCCTGCTTTCTCCAGATTGGTGCATTTGGTGTAGAAAACATGTGGAAAAGCAGGACCATCTCTTCCTGAATTGTTTGTTATCTACAATGCTGTAAAATAATTTGTTTAACAGATTCAACATTGACGTCCCCCAATCACTTAAACATTTCCTCTAACGAGTCTTTTGTAGTCTTAAATTAAAGAAGAAACCAGAACTTATTGGAAAATGCTAGCATAACCAATTTTGGGAACCTTGAGAAAGTAGAATAAGAGGACTTCCAGACACTTCTCATGATTTTTTGTATCTAACAATTTTTATAGCTTCAAACCTGTATTATCCAAGAGATCCTTTCTTATTATTCTTCCTTTTCTCATCCATACAAATTGGAGTTCTTTTTTGTGAACTCCCAAGGCTCCCTTTTGTGTTTGTAACATCCATAGTGTTTGATTGTCAGGTCTTTTTAGCTCGGATGTTCAGACATAGATTGCTGAAGCTTTATCCAATTACGTTTTGCATTTCTTATCCTGAACACTGCATCTTGAGAAATTTAACGAGTGCATAACTGAATTCATGAAAATCTACGAACTTCATCAAATTTAGTAACGTACATTATTGTCAGTTAACCTAAGAAACTTGCAACTTAAAGTTTGCAAATCAAAAACCATAAATGTATGTGCCAGAATCGTTGTAACTCCAACTTCTATCTCTTATCTAAAAATTGAAACGGTTAATACAGGGGAACATCTCGCATAATGTACAATGGAAAAGATTAAAGTGTAAACCAAATGGCTATAATTAAAGCCATTACGTAACCAAAGCAAAACGAGGATTCCATTCCAATATGAATAGAAGAGTCATTAACCTCCTTAAAAAGTTCAGAAAAAGAATATATATAATATAAATATATCCCATCATTAAGCGTGAAATTCTAAGCTATAGAGCTAAGAGAGCTAACCAGCCAATGTCTTGTAGCAAAGCAAACATCCAATCTGCTAACCCACCATCTCATCCTGAACCAGATATTTCTGCCATCCCCAAGCTTCATAAATCTAAGGAATATGCAGAAGAAGAGCCAAGAAAGCAGCATGACGAGAGTGGCCTCAAGAAACACAGCCTGAGACTGCGTAATCTTCCTGATGGAATCAAAGGAGAATATGGTCTCAGGGAAACTAACAGCATAGGTCTGGAGCCGGCCTGTAGTGATGGCCGAAGTGCGGCTGAAGAGAACACAGCTGTTGTTGCTTCGATCAAGAAGCTGGCCTGGTGGGCATGCACAGAGGCTGCCATTGTAGCGGAAGCTATTGCTTGGACATGACATTCGCAATCCTTTACAAACAACCCAGAAACTGAAACCTCGAGAAGCTGAAATGGGATGTGGGGTTTCCAAGTATCAATGCCAAACACTTCGAAATTTACAAGAAGTTCGATATGTCCTCCTTCTGAATGTTTCACAACTTTACTTCTCCATCTTTGTGCCTAAATTGTCCAATTCTAACTACTGATAACTTCTGAATTGGGTAGTTTCATCATGAACAGTGATACGATACCAATGAAGGAAACAAAAAACCCACCAATCATGCAGGAAGAAAAACTCAAATTCACCAAAGAGTAAACCAGTGAAATGGGTTATTGGGTGAATCGAGAAAAACCTAAAAAAAAAAGTTTGTATGGGGTTTCCAGATTCTTAACGATCCTTTCCTTGTTTTAACCAAACGTGAGCGAGAATCTATGAGCTGTTGGAGGCCAATGAGAGAGAAAAGAAAGAACAAAATGGTGGCCGCCTTGTGGGGATTCTTGAGAAATCGTAATGGAATTGGATTACCTTTTAAACCTCTTTCTACCTTTTTCTCCCATTTGATTCTGAATTCTTTTGGAGTTTGTGGGCCGCAGTTGTTGATGAGCAGGTGAAGGAAAGAATGGGAAAGAGATAGAGAGAAAGAGAAGCTTTCTGAGTTACATTTTTCCCGTTTTCTCTCTGTACAAACAGTCAATTCTTTCTTCAATTCAAAGCCAAAAAACAACAACAACAACAACAACACTGTTAATTGAATTGAAATTGGAAGCTATGCTATGCTCTCTAAAGAAATTTCAATAATGGTCCAAATTGTTGTTCATTTCAACAATGTAAACGTGTGAATAACTCTACAGTTATGGAAACAAAGATTTGTATTTGATTACTTTTCAAGCTCTCTTATTTTGAAACATACCCTGTCTAAGAAGAAAATTTGTGATCAATTCCAATTCATCATGCAATTGAGTTTGGTTGGTGTTCTTTTGAAAGTTGAGAAGGTTTCATCTTTTTAAAATTATAATCGAAATTTTGTGGCTGAGAGGTTATGGGTTCAATCCATGGTGGTCACCTAGCTAGGAATTAATTTTCTTGTGAGATTAGTCGAGGTGTGCATGAGCTGGCCCGAACACTCACGAATATAAAAAAAAAGAAAATTAAAGTTTCATTATTTTAATGAAAAATCTTGTTTCTGTTTCTAAAATAAAAATTTCAATAGTTGGTTTTAAAAGATTAAATAATTTTTTAAAACAATAAAATACCTCTAAACTTTGTCTTTTATTTAAAAAATATCTTTATTTTTTAAAAAAGTTGCAATATTGTTGGACATTTAATAAATGTTTTTGAAATTGTTCTTTGAGTAAATATCTTTTAATCCTTCACAATTCTTAACAAAAGTTTGAACTTAGAACGATAGGACAATGACAAAGAGTAGGTGGTGATCTAAGTTTTCATTCTAGATCACCACCACATAATTCTAGACCTCAATTTCTATTCAAAATTCTAAAGTATTTCCACTTTAAATATAATTTTAAAATGTTTATGAAATGTCAAGGATAACATTGCATCTTTTGAAAGAATAAGACCATTTGTTCTAGGTCACCTCACTGCCACATCGTTCAATGTTCAACCCTTCAATCGAAATTGTAAATGAATTTTAATTCAAAGTCATTTTTAGAGTAATATTACAACTTTTAAAAGAATTGAAGCAATTTTTTTAACGGATGGCAAAATTCAAGGTATTTTTTATAATTTAATCATTAAATTTTTTTTATTCAAATATCATTAATGTTTTAAGTTTTTTATCCACTAAAAAACACATACTTGATGGGATGATAAAAATGTCAAACATCAATGATTTTATCAATATTTATTTTGATATTGATGAATATTAATTGTGGATGTTATAAAAGCGTATATATATATATATATATATATATATATATATATATATATATATATATATATATATATATAACACAATAGAAATAAATTTTTGGTGTCAATTATGTCGTTTCATTAAAACCATTTTTATTATTACTTTGGTAGTAATTTTGTCATTTGAAAGTAGTAATTTTGTCATTCGAATACAAATGTAATGTAATTAATTACTAATTAAACCACTCAAACCCACATGGTTGCCCCTTTTTTAGGTTTTCTTTTTCTTTTCTCATTCACCCTTTATTTGAGTTTTATTATTTATTATTAATTATAATTAAATGTGAACAATGTAGAATATGGAAAGTCTTTGTCCATTCATTTCTTTAAAAAACCACTCTTAAATTTATGACTTTACCTTTAATTACAATTCATTTTAAAATTTCAAAAGTTTTGGAATATAAATAGTTTTTCAATATTACACTATTTAAGGAGTCATCTCCTCCTCTTGCAAACTATATAAGGAGTCATCTTCTCTACTTTTTTTTATAAAAAAAAAAAAAAAAAAAAAAAAAAAAAAAAATTGTCTTCTCTTGGTTTGTTTTTCTTCCTCGCCCAACTCTATTCCTATTTCTTGATTTAGAGAATAATAGATAAACACAATTTGTTTCTACCTCTCTTTTTAACTCTTTCTCCTAACAAGTTATTCTTTTTGTATGGTTGACAGACAAACGCAAGAGATTATTAAGGACTTTTGTCATACCCTAAAAGTCTTTAATAATGTTGTGCACTCTTTCCACTCATGTTCGTAAATGTTCGTAGAATGAAATTTGGCTTGAAGAATATTCTTGGGTCTTCAAGACATCAATATGGTTGTTTCCTTTGTTACAAAATTTTTATTATTGTCTTGGTTTTTTTTTGTACTAAAAAAAATGGATAAGCACATTATGTTATTCGCTTAATTTCTTAATAAATTACAAATAAGTTTTTTTAAAAAGAACAGATTTCAAAGTTAGTTCTTTTGTAATTATACTTATTTCAAGAAATAATCATGAGTTTGCTTTTTAAAACATCAATGAAAGATAAAGAATAATACAATGCATGTACTAATCCCTCCAAAGATGTTTTCAAGTTTTTTTTCTCTCTTTTAATTGACACTCTTTTTTTCTTGCTACAATAATAATAAACAATGTGAATTTCTTTATTTTATGATATATTTTAAAAGGAAAGTAACTTGCTTTTAAAGAAAAACTTCCTTATAATTTAAGAAATTTTGTATTAATTACAAGTTGTCTTCTTTTAGAGTGAAATTACTATAAACAGAAAAAATATCAAACTATTTACAAATATAGAAAAATTTCACTGTTTATCTGCGATAGATCGCGATAGAATTCTATCGCTTGAGAGATAGACTTTTATCGCTAAAATGATAGAATTTTATCGCGGTCTATAGCTGATAGACAGTAAAAATTTTCTGTATTTATAAATAGTTTGACTCATTTTTCTATATTTAAAAAGCAACCCTTTTTTAAAATATATTATGTTTTATTAACACATTAACATTTTAAATATTATCTTTCAAATACATAAATTTTAATATTCTCACATTTTTCATTTTTTTCATTTTAGGTTCGAATATTTTTTTAATCAAACATTTTTCTTTTAATCAACTCATTATTAAATAATTATTATATTAATGTTATTATTTTTATTACAACATTTTTTATTTTTTTTTTCAATTGAAACATTTGTTTTCAAATACATTATTTTTTTAATTTTCTCACATATTTTCTTTAATAAAAACACTATTTAGTGACCCAAATTAGCATAACTTAATAATAATTATCATAATTATATTTCTTGTAGTTGGAGGTTCAAATTTTTATGTCACCATTTATTATGCTAAAAAAACTCACTATTTATATGGATGATGTAAGTTTGAGTTTTATTTCTTTAAAAAAAAATTATTTTAAAAGAAAATTTGTTGAAATAGGTTGTCTTATGAAGTGTTACTTTCATTTACTTTAAGTATGCTATATTCATTTAAAAAATTAAAAATAGGGAGATTTTTAAGAAAAATAAGGGAAATTATTTACACAAAATAGCAAAATTTTTAGACAGTTGTGATAGATGCTGATGAAGTCTATCCGGGTCTATCAGTGATAGAAATGATAAAAATCTATTACTGATAGATACTGATAGAAGTCTATCAATGTCTATCAGTGTTTCTTTTGCTATTTTCTGTAAATAGTTTGACATTTTTTCTATCTGTGAAAATTTTCCTTAAAAATACCACATGCATAGCACGTGTTGAAGGACTAGTATATATATTTGTGCATCAATTTTGGACTTAAATCAATGTCAATGTACCTGCTAATTTTTAGGTGATTGGTTTTGGACTTGGTGAATACGTCGATCGACCTGTCAGTCAGCCCATTTTGATTGGTTTCGTGTAATCGGGAATTAAATAGGAAAAAGAAAAAAGTACTAAAACAAGAAGAAAAATGAAAAAGAAAGGTAGAAGATGAAGAAAGAAAATGAGAGGAGAAAGAAAGATGAAGAAAGAGAAAAATAATAAGGAGAAAAGACTGAAAAAGTGATAAGCTACCTCACCACTCAAAACGAATGTTAAACGAAAAGCACTAATACACACTGTAACAATTGAAAAACCAACAACAAATAAAAGAGTAATTGCATATAGAAGTTGGTAACCCAGTTTGGTGATAAACCACCTACGTCTAGGGGGCAGTGTGCCCAAGAAAGGTAATCCACTAATATTGGATGAGTTAAGCATTTACAACAAAGTACTTATCTGTAAAGTAACCACTTCTACAGTGATTCTTGCAGAGCTTAACTTGTTATGCACCCAGGCTCCCCCTAGATGTGAGACTCCCTCTCAATAGTACTTAAGCTCCCCCTAAGTGTGGCAATATTAGTGACGAACACTTCGGCTTCCGATAGCGTGTGAAACTCCCTCTTAGCTTGATTATCTTCCTCGTGACTTAGTGAACTCCCTTCACGTGAGAACTTTAGGTCTCCCTAAGTCTTGAGAACTTCCTTCTCAATTTGCAACTCCTTAGGCTCCCCATAAGGCTTGAGAAATTTCTTCTCAATGAGTAAAGTCTTAGGCTCTCCCTAAGACAATGAATATCTTCAGAGTTTCAAAATCTTCAACGGATGAACTTGCATAGCAGAAAAATAATGAGTAAAGATCGAAACACAATGAAGCACAACTTTGGCCACCAAGAACAAACCTCTTTTACAAAATAAACAAATGCGGCAACTCTAGCATATGACACGACTTCTCCTTTTAACAATCAATATCAAATAAAGAAAGAGTTTCCATATAAAATATTTTCCTTGGCTACAAAATACGCTTCACCATAAAAGGAAAATATCCATCAATAAGCGTCTGTCGATATTTCACAGTTTAGGAAATATAAATATTTCACCTTAAACTTTCAGATTAGGAAAGTCAAATATCCTTCTGGAATTATGAGATGTCAGAACCAAATGTTAAGACATTATTTTAGACATCAAAGAAAATCGCAAAACCACAGTTTTATGAAAATAGAAGGTCTATCACCAAATCTCCAACAGAGACCATTGGAAATAGTAGGAGGATAATAAAGAAGAATAAAAGATGAAGAATATTGAGACATTGGGAATTTGGAGGGGGGAGAGAGAGTTGGAAAGATGAGAGAATAAAATATATATATATTTTAAATAGTACTATTTTTATAATCATGAAAAGACTAAAGGAGAAAGAAAAAGAAATTTAATTATTTTAAAATAATAATCCTAATTTGAAGGCATTGAGATTGCAATGACATAATGAAATTGAAGCGCCAGATTTGAAATTTAAAAAAAAAAAAAAAGGCAATTCAAGTCTTTATTGGACTCACCAACCAATCGAAGGTTGCAAAACCGACCTTGACTAACATATAGCATTAAACCGACCCATCAAAGTCGCTTTGATAAGTTTTAATCGGACGACTCAGTTTATCAGTTCATATCACTTCCCTCGGCGTAAAAACCCAAGAGCACTTAAAATCAAGTCTGCATAACGCTCAATTGTAGCGTCGTTAACCGGTTGATCAAGACAGCGTCGCGACGCTACCTTAGAGTGTTGCGATGCTAGGCTATTTGTGGAAAGATCTCGTTGCCCTAATCAGACATTTTACTATAAATTCGAGGGCTTTTCAACAATCTAAAACACGAAATTGGAAAGCCCTAAAGTGATTTATTGCTACAAAAAAGAGTAGAAAGTGTGAGAGAATTATTTTGGAGGCCGTTTGAGATCCCAAGGTGCTGACCAAGGCAAGATTGACGGATTCCAACAATGAGGAAACACTTCAATAGTAGAGGTTTCTCATTCTTTTCATTCTCTTTGCTTTGTATGCTTGCAAATTTGTATGAAAATTTGTGTTTCAGAGCTATGAGTGCCTCACTCTTTAGTTTTAGGGTGTTGATAGATTTACTTATGGATTTAAGTTAATATATAGTGTTTTCATGGATATTGTTGAATAGTATGTTTTTCAATGTTATTATGCTTTGATTCTTATTGATTGGTTTTCAATGAATGTTAGGTTGATGTTCAATTTGATGGATTGTATGTTTAACCAGAACTATAACATTAAATTATTATTAATCTTTCATGAAAATAGTTAGGTTAATAGTGAAAGTTGTTAACGATGTTGCATAATACCATGTTTCTTAATTTGGTTTCAAGAAATTAGTAATCATTTAAGTTACATGAGAAAATATTATTTTTTATAGAAAATAATCTGGATTTATGTTTTTAGACTAAGCATATTATTTATACAAAATTCCATGAATCACTAAGTGACTTAATGAAGTATGTAATGAAATGAACACCCTAGAACGTTTTATCTCTTAAATTTTCACATTTGTCTTTAGTTTTAATTATTGTTTTCAAAAATCAAAAGTTAAATTCGGTTTCTAATCCTTAGCTAAAATTGGCACGATTTTAAAATAGCTAAACAATAACATTAACTGTGACATTTGATCCCTAAGGACGATACTCGACCTTTTATGTCGTTTTAATTTACTGATATGAACGGAGGAACCTAAATCATAGCATATGAGCATCAAGAAAGATGCAAGAATGCAAACTATATGCTGTCCAAATTCATAATGAAGAACACTTGTATTTATGTGAAGTCAAGTGGAATTTATGAAGAATCAAGCTTCATTTATGGAACAAAGACTTCAAGTGGGGCTTCACAACTCAAAGATGGTTACAAATTGATGGGTTGTTGATTAAAAATGAATATTTTCGGATTTATTATAATAATTAAATGTAATTTTCAGTTTTAAGTCATTTTAAGTGATTTTATGTTACATTTAGATCATGGGTGATAATGGTCATCAATTGTGAGAGTTACAATTCTTTAAATGCCTCATAGAATGTCTAGGGTTATATTTTGAGGCCTATATAATGTAATGTAATTTGTTAAAAAGGAGGAGACTTGGAAAAGGTAGTAAAAAGAGCCTTTGAGATTTGTTTTAGCATTGAGCTAAGTTTCATTTGCAATTCTATGGCATTTAGATTGCATGTTCAGAATCATTCAAGCTTGACTTGATCGATCTTGCTTGTGAAGTGATTCGAAGATCAAGGGTCGATGGGAGTCGCAAGTTTTGTCCAATCCGTGGTTTTGCGGATCGTTTAAGTAATCCGTCGTCTAGTCATTCTTAGGGGCTGAGATCATCTTGATTTATGGTCTTTTGCGGTTGAGTTCTCAAGGTCTTGTTCGTCAACAAGGTTGTTAGATCCAACAGTTGGAGGGTTACTTATCAATGGATTTGATAACCTTGAGAATAGTGAGTGCTCTTTAGTGTTAGTGTCCTTATCCATTTGTAGAAGGATTTTGTGAAGAAGATTCATCAAGGGTAAGCAACTTCTTCTTCCTTTTAAGTTTTCTTTTCTTTAAATTGCATGCTAGTTTATCCTGTTTTATTTATTTTTTCTCTGTTTCTTTAAGTTTCATAAGTGAGTAATTGAAACCACAACGCGATAAATCGCTTCCGCTGGAAATTTAATTCCTTCATAAGTGGTTTACTACCGACTCGCTTTTCAAGCTGGCACGCTACCCAAGTTATTATTGTTAAGTTGAATGTATTGGAATGATTTGTTATGTTTTGTTTATGAGTGGAATGTTTTGGGTATGCCGGAAGTCTAGAGCTATGATGATATGACCACGGCATGAAACTTTATGATGATAATTTACATGCTTTGATAATTGTGTCTATGTTTAAGATTTAAGGCTTGTTGGTTGATTGATGCATGCCATGTTAAATAGTGACTGTTAGTTATCCTATCGGGTTGTGTACATTTTATGCCATGTTTTGTGTTCCTTTGGGATAACTACGAGTGCTATGATATGTGTTTCTTCGGGATCACTACGACTTCCATGATATGTGTTCTTTCGGGATCACCATGACTGCCATGATATGTGCTTCTTCAGGATCACCACGACTGATAGAGCATGATTTTGTCGTCACTTGCAAATCACTACTTATCAAATAAATTTGTAATTCCAATCTATACTACCTACACTACAACGTAGTATAAGTGGCAAGACCAAATCATCTCCACGGAGAATCTTGAGATGCTAAAGCTAATCGATGAGTTCGAATAGTGACACAAGGGGGGTTGTTATTTGTTTTGTTGCAATTAAATGTAAAGACATGAAAATAAAGGCGTGATTGAAAGAGGTAATAAATTGATTAAAAAGCCTAGCCTAGTGATTTAGAATTCACACATTTACTTGGTTGATCATAGAACTTCTATTATATGCAATGCTTACCAATTTTAACCTTATCCCACGTACCCGAATAGCTCAAAGCAACGTGCCCTAATTTATTGATTAATTACTTAACCAAACTAGATGCTTAACTAATTGGGTTCAAGCGTCCATACCAATTAAGCAATCGCATTAAATAAGGTAATCTAGCTAAGTCAATTTTATAACCCAGAAAGCCCCTTAGTTACAAATTGAATTGTTCTTGAAATTAGTTTATCATGCAATGTTGTGAAAAGATTGTCCCAAACAACCAAATTCACCCACAAGCATGCCTTAACCCTATCCTATTTTGAGATTAAAGACAAAGCACCCCTAATCTCTAGCAATCAAAGAATTAACAAGAGTTGGTCAAAAACCCATAAATTCAATGCATAGAAGTTTAAATATCAATCAAGAACAGAGAGTTCAAGAATCATACATCATAGAATTGAAAAACCAAGTCTCCCAACCAAGATTAATGGGTTTCAATCCTACCCTAAGCTAGAAGTACTTACCTTAGTCACACATTATGTGCCAAGATAAAGTCAAAAATGAAAATAAACAAAGATACAAAGAAGATAGGTGCTCGAAGTAAGAAAATATAGAGAAAACGCAGTTGGAATCACCAAAATTCGCTACCAAATGACTTAAAAATCGAGTCCTTAAATAGCAGATATGCCGAGAGCGTCGTTGCGCTCTCTGTAAATTATCAATACTTCCTTTGAGCATAGAGCACATCGTAGCTACGCTATGCTCTGCCCCGGCCCCAGGGGCATTTTCGTAATTTTGTGCGCCTTTTCTTCCTTTTGATCTGGTTGCTTTGTTAAGGCTCCGATTTGGTCTGTTTTCATCTCGTTAGCTTCCTAACGCTTGGTTCTACCTCTTGGGTACTCAATACCTACAAAATAGTATAATAAACACGTAAAATCCACGAATGAGCCCGGATTAAGCTAGGAAAAATGACACTTTTATGGTGCCATCAACGACTGCAATGATTTGTGTTCCTTCGGGTTCACTACTTATGCCCCATGTTATGACTTGTACACATGTCTCGTGTAGGAAAATTAACAAGTTTACTAAATAAACTCAGTAGTGGATCAATTACTGAGTATGTTTGTACTCACTCTTTCTTATGTTAAATTTTTAGGTAAAGGCAAGGACTGACAAGCGAATGACAAGAAGAATTTGTGATTGCGCCACTGGGACCAATCAATGCTTCCGCTCATGTTTTTATGTCTATATATATATATATATATTTTTTTAAAAAAAAAACTAGTCTTGATGTTTAAATTCAATATTTTAGTTTTGCATCTCTAGACGTTTTATGCAAAGTTTACAGTTTTGGTTTTATCATTTTTAGGGGTACCCTGATCCAAAATTTTTAATTATTTAAAATCTAATGAAGTTGTTTATTTTATAAATTTCTTTTGATATATGAAAAATGTCACTTTGAGATGTATGCATGCCTGAATTAACGACCTAGAACAAGTCCTAGGAAGTCGGGTCGTTACATAGGGTATCAGGGGTCATCCCTAGGATAATCTAGAAACCACCTTGGAACGTTGCCAAGGTAACTCTAGGGCTTAGAGCATCGTCCAAAGAAGTACCCAACATCAACCTTACAGGTTTGATGGGTTAATCTATTGGCACCTCACATGGTCACCGATGAGAAGCTCAGTCTTGCTGAGAGCCAACTGATAAGGTCACTCAAGCAGTGCAAGTTAGAAGAAATTATACTCCCAAGTCGAGCCTAGAATGTTTAGCTCATAACTGAAAGTAGCCAAACCTCAAGATCCAACATGAGAGTGGGGGCTAATGTTATGGGTGATTTGGGACCAAATGGTATAGTTGACATCTAGCGCAAATAGGAATGACAAAATCAAGAAGAGAGCATGGTATGAGGCCGAAAGTGGCAAATTGAGACCAAATGGGCCAAGGATAAAGGGCTAGCTTGAGCCTTGGCCCAAGCCAGAGTGCTTGGCCTCGGGCGAGGTTGAGCCTTGCCAAACGCCTAACGGGGTATGCTTAAAGCATGCCCCGACCCCAAAGATCCTTTTAGGCCCAAAATATGGCCTAAGGGAGATGCTTGGCCTTGACCTGAGTCGAGGTCAACCCTAGCCAAACATGAAACCGGACACGCCCCTCGATCCGATAGGTTATCTTATTATCATGAGGCGACTCCAAAACTCTAGAGGACGACCTAGGTCAACTTTCTCTATAAATACATCATTATAACTCCATATGAGGTAACTTGAGTCCTACTATCATACTCTCTAGCTTCCACACTCTTTCATTCTCTAATTTAAGTATTAAAGTGTGTGTGACAAGCACTGCATCGGTGATTTTCTCTTTTGCAAGCCACATTCTTCTATCCTTCAAACAAATTCACTGTTGGTGTCACGTGGAGGTCAGATGTGTTTCCTTTTCCAAAATTTGACATCAACAAAAAGTAAGGAAATAAGAGGGTATTGAAAAAGAGATAAAAAAAAAAGGAAAATGGAAAAGTATTAGGCCATATAAATTGAAGTAGAGGGGAGAGAAGAAATGAAAGAGGAGGTGATTAGAGTATAGATAAAAAGAGTTTCTATCCAGATACTAATGGTAAGACAATTTAAAATTGTTTTGAAAGCTCAAAATATAAATGCAACTTTTAAAGGTTTAAGGATATTTTTAAAATAAGATATTATTATTTTTCGTCCCTACGATAGGCGCAAAAATATTTTTGAACATTCATTTTTAATAGTTTAAGGGCATTAATGAAATTTTATAAAGATTTCGAGAATATATTTTATAATTTAGAAAAAAAAGAAGAAAAAAAAGGTTACCTAATGAGTCCGACGGCTGATATAGATATGGCGGGGCCCAACTCATAGACGACGGATGTAAATAAAACTTTGCTCTAAAATTCTCAGACACGGACGCTCATACTGAGACCCTCCGCTTCAACATTTCGCCTTCGTTCTACTATTTTCTCGAATTCCATTTCCATCGGGAGCCTCCAAATCTCGCAAAATCCATCCCCATGGAATCATCCCTCACATTTCAGCTCTCCGATCATATTTTTCGGCTCTGAGCTTTGATGGTAGGTCTTCGGGCTTATGCTACTTTTTTCCGCCTGTTGTAATTCTTCCCGTTTTGACCGAATTCTGTTTCTTTAGGTACCCTTTATTGTTTTGTTCGGTATTCAATCACTTGGCGTGTGATTCGTCAGTGGCCCAAATCGAATCGAGTGTGTGTGTCTGTCACATGTAAGGGAGTTCGGACTGTGCTTGTTTTGGTTGATCTTTGATGTTTTTTCCTATCTTAGTAGATGAGTAGATTGTTCATTTTGTTTTTTCGTTTTCCCTTATGTGACTGTTCCGCTTGTTACTGCCTCTGTTGACTGAATTCAGTTTCTTCTAGGTACCCGTTATCTTATTATTTGGTAATCAATCAATTGTTGTGTGATTCGTCAGTGACCCAAATTGAACCGAGTGTGCGTGTGTGGTTCTGTCACATGTATGTTAGTGTGGACTGTGCATATTTTAGTTGATCTTTGATGTTTTTCTATCGTAGTATATGTGTAGATTGTTCGTTTTATTTCCCATTTTCTTTTACTCTTTCAACCGGATTTGGTTTCTTATGTTTTGCATTTGTTGCTTCATATGGTGTCTGTAATGTTTTTTTTTTTTCCCGTTATCAGTCACTTTATGCATCATGTATTTGTCTCTATCACATGTATGGGAGTGTGGACTGTGCATATTTTGGTTGATCTTAGATGTTTGTCCATTGTTGTAGAATAGTCGATTGTTCATTTTTTTTCTATTTCTTTTTACCTTTTAGTTGATGTGTATGTGTATGCATTTCCTTAAAGAGTGGATAAATGGTGTTAGAGGTTGGGGTTCTTATATATATATATATTTTTATCTGTATTGTCCAATATGGGATGGAGCGTGTGGAAGATGATGAATTAAATGAAATGAATGGGGGAAATCTCTTTTGCGGTCTTTTGAAACATTTGGGCTGAGAGAAATAAGAGAGCTTTAGTAGTGTTTTAGAGTTGTGAAGAGTTCTTGGGAAGTTTGAGCCCTGGGTAGGTTCAATGCCTCCTCTTAGTTGGTGTTCATGTAAATCTCTATTTCTTATCAACAGAAGCCTTTTATGCAATGACCCATCTTCTTTAAGTTTGTGGATGAGTCGATGATCATTGGAGCTCTTTTTTATTCATGCAGGCTTAATTTTGTTTCTTTTATTGGGTATTTTGTTGGTGTGTTGGTCTTTTTTTGTGAGTTAGGTAGGGCTAGCGTAACTGTGTAAGTCTGTCCCTCAGTTGTCTTAGGTGGATTAGATTTTACAATTAGCTGGTTTTTTCCTATTTGGGTATGGTTTTGTTATTCTCTTCCTATGAATGGGTGTGAGACTTGTATGTTGGTTTCATTTTTTGTAACAAGAAACAACTTCTCATTGATGTAAAAAGGAATAAAAAGTTTAAACGATACGAATTTCCAAAAGGGGAGAAAAAAGAAGATACGAATAACAAATGCAACCAAATAAAGATAAACTTTCTAAGAACTTCGACAGACATGTTTCCTTCAAATACTGAAAAAACAATGACTACTACACAAACTACCAAGGAAACCCAAAAAACAACCACCAACCAACAAAGCCCGACAACGAGCAAATTGAAGACACTTCAATTTTGCACTCCCTAAAAATCTGATGAAAGAAACTTTTGATGAACCAGCGGCATCAAGTTGCTTAATGGGAAACTTCCTCCTAATGCTCGAAATTCTTCCAACAGGAAAACGAAACAAAGCTCAACAAGTGGTGTTAAACTGCCACCACTAAGATCTTCCAAAAACGGCAAACAAAAATTCAACCACCCAACCCTCTATAAAGCAACCCCTTTGGATTTACTCCCAAAATCTCCAATGTTCGAAGAAAAAATTCCAACTCTGATCGACGTACACATTGCCACGACCCCTTAGATTTTTACTTGAGGGGATAAAGGATGAATTTCCCTCGGTTGTATTTCACAAACCTTAACTAAAGATGAGAACTTTGAAGGAATTGAGGAAGGTATTATAACTGGCGAAAATGGTTGAGAAGCCACAATCAAACTATCTTGGATATTAACCTTAAATAATGCTTCAAAAGCATCAACAAATGAGTCCACGATAAGGATCTTCATGTTAAAATCACTGATTGATCCAAAAGCTTAAGCTAATGGGTGAAAACAAATTTAGTTTTATATCATCTGACACTCCCTCACTTGTGGGCTTGAAATATGAAGAAGACCCAACAAGTGGAAATCAATATTACATGGGGAGGAAACAAAAATGTAGGAGTTTAAACACATGACCTCATGAACTAACTTGCTTTGATACCATGTTGAATCGTTGAATGGCCCAAAAGCTTAAGCTAATGGGTGAAGACGAATTTAATTTTATATCATCTAACACTTTTTTTTTTAATATCTGTGAGTGTCCGGGCCAGCTTACGCACACCTCGACTAATCTCACGGGACAACCCGCCTGACCCTACAACATTTGGGTGTCAAGGAAACTCGTAGGAAATTTATTCCTAGGTAGGTGGCCACCATGAATTGAACCCATGACCTCTTAGCCATATATTGAGACCTTGTCTCCTCTTTTACCACTAGGCCAACCCATGATGGTTTATATCATCTAACACTTCAAACACCCTTTCTTCTGAAAATGCTTTAGGTTCCATACTACTCATCGTAATTTCAGAATCTCCATGGGAATCAAAAGCATGAAGACATGTAGAAGGGACATATTCCATAGGAGGAGAATAGCTAATAGCACCGTTAATCAAGTTAACAATAGATTTCGAAGGAGAATAACTGACTGATTGAAGTACTGAGAGGAATAAAGTGCCTGTTGATTCGACTCATAGTCTCGTGACAATATCTCCTGATTTGAAGATGAAGATGTCGTCAATCTTACACAAGATTCTTTCAAAATATCAGCCTTAAAATATGAGTTTTCCTGAACTAGAGAGAGAATTGTCTTCTGTGAATAAAAAAGAGGATATGGTTCGACCTTGCGATAAACCTTGGGAGCCTGAGGGACATTTGGAATTAAAGGTTTGGATTGCTTGTCTGACAAAGGTTGTTTGGCTGGCAAATTATCAAAAACCTCATTTAGTGCAATAAACTCATTAATAGTAGCATTTGAATCACTTGAATTCAAATTATCAAAAGCTCTAAAATATTCATATCTTCATTTCATTTTGCATTCAGATTAGAGAATTGTGGGTGATGCTTTGTAATCTTTTCAATTTCTTAGCCCTGTTGATAACCATTTGTTTTTTGAAAATTAAGCTTATAAACATTATTTCCACATGTGGATTTCTTTGTTTTGGTATTTTCTTTTTACAAATATTTTTAAAATCCAATCCCAGTTTGGAAAACTAAAAAATTGTAGTTTTTAAAGAAGACAATGAAGAAGAAGAAATGTATTTACTCATGTTAATGACTGTCTGGGGAAGGTGATTCAGTAGTAAAAAGAAAAAGTAACTAGTACTATTGTTTCTGTTAATGAAGAGGTCTTGAGCATGACAAAATATAGGAGAATACTTCATAGTGTTCTATACACGATGGTTACTTATATTTTAATATAAATGAAATCCCCAAACTAATAATAGAAAATTTACAATAAAGGAAGAAATCAAAGTATTTTTTGAGACCTTTTTTTATGAGCTCTTTAGTAAAGGTACACATTTACCGTTCTATATTTTATAAGTTTTCGTTTAATGCTTGGCAGAAAACTCTCTGAGTGCTGCTGTTAACTGTGTATGTACATTGGGGAGTTTTTTCCCGTAGAAATTTTATTGATATATTAGGATTACTTTTTTGGGTTTACTTTGTACATTCTTTCAAGGCATTGTTTATTTTGCTATCTTTGTAAACTTTCAAATTTCAAATGTCAATGAGAAGTTGTCTCTTGCTTGAAAAATTATGCAATATGGGATTATCCTTTATTGTAATTGTGATGTGGTAATGCAATCTTTTTTATTATCTCTTATTTATCTTTTTTTATCTTTCCAGGGGTTAAGTACTTCAATACCATTCCATTTAATTTAGTATATCCAATTAACAATTCAATTTATTATTGATTTGGATTATGTTGTTGAAGTTATAATATAGGTAGAACTAATATATTGTAGAACTGTAAAAGTTGACACCTCAGGTAATTTCCTTTCTGTTTTTGGACAGGTTTATTGGGTTGTTTTTTCATTGATTACAGACTGCACAAATTCTGTGGTTTGGTTGAATGTGTGGGCTCTGATTTCCACATAAGTAATCAAATTTTTAGAATGCAGAAATGGCTTTAAGAGCGATCTTGGTAAAGAAAAGGCACCTTCTCAGTTCTGAGAATCTGTCTACCAGCTTATATCTAAGGCTCTCCAGATTTGAACATGGGCAAGCATCTCAAGCTGATGATTTACAGAGATTGGGCTGTATTTCCGATCCTCCACCTGTAGCTATTGATGGAGGATGTGACGGTGGCCTGTCTTCAGTTAGTCGGAAGGATCTTTTATCCTTTCCAGCTGCAGAAAATTTTCGAAGTAATCTTATAAAACCTCAAATTTTTGGTCATGGAATTGGAAGAGGAACGTCAGCTTCCTGTATGGGTTTTAGACATGTCTTACAACTTTCACATTATTCTACAACGGCCACAGCTGGTCAACCTGAATTTGGTGGTGATAATGATAGGAATGAAAAACAAGCTGCGAATAGGATTAAAGAGCCGTCACCAGAAGATTGTGATCAAGCAGTTGAAGGTTTGAGTACAGTTAAAGCGCAAGCTAAGCAGATGCAAGAATCTCAGAAGAGTGCTGAATCTTTGTTGAAAAGCATATGGGCTAAGCTTCTAGGAATAGGTCCTGCTTTGAGAGTTCTTGCTTCTATGAGCAGGTTTGCAACTTTTATTCTTCTCGCATCATATTTGATTCATAGTTCGATTCCCATAGTGCATTGAACAAATATTATATCATGTAGGGAAGACTGGGCTAAGAAGCTTCACCATTGGAAGGATGAATTTAAATCTACAATGCAGCACTATTGGTTGGGTACAAAACTTCTATGGGCTGATGTTAGGATCAGCTCGAGGTTATTGGTGAAACTTGCAAGTGGGAAGGGTCTTTCTCGAAGGGAGAGGCAACAACTCACACGCACCACAGCTGATATTTTCAGGCTAGTTCCCTTTGCAGTTTTTATTATAGTTCCGTTCATGGAGTTCTTATTGCCAGTCTTCCTGAAATTATTTCCGAACATGTTACCATCAACCTTCCAGGACAAGATGAAGGAACAGGTAAATGTTGCAGAACTGGGTGGAGATTGCTAAACATGTTACTCCATCACACAGTTCATTGGCTGTTTGTTCTCTGGATATTTGATTTTTGGAACTTAATTCTTTAAACTGAACTCTCCTGCTATTTTTTTTTTCCTTGTGGTAGTGCTCTAGTTCATTCATTTCTATTGCTGAAATTGCTGTTTATTTACAAACTATCTTTTCATTAACAAACTATTACAATAAGCATGTAGCTTTTGCATGGAAACATTGTTTGTCCCATCCAATTGGAGATGTTTTTTTATAGTCTCTTTGGATGAATGAAATTGTTACATATCCAAAAAAAAAAAAAAAAAAAAGAAAGAAATGCAATGTTTTGGCTTATGACATTTCAGAGATATGACTCTATGAATTTGTGATAGTAAAAATTTGTATGATCTGTTTAATGAAAAACAAATAAATTTTAATGAGAAAACTTCAGATGTTTCTTTTGGGAAGGGTTCAATTTTTTGGCTTCATTATGGCCTTTAAGTAGCTTTAAAAGTTTCTCTTTTTATCTTTCTTCAATGAATTAGTTGTGCAATATTATTTTTCATTCTGACCTTAATACTTGAGGATCAAGGGAGTTGGAACTTTTTGTAATGAATGTAGCTCTTACATCCGAAGCTCTGCCTTCTATTGGATGATATCGTTCATAGATCTCTCTGTCTCTCTTGACAGAATAGGTCTGATTTTAGTTTCCATCTTTCAGGAGGCATTAAAAAGAAGGCTAAATGCTAGAATAGAGTATGCCAAATTTCTTCAAGATACTGTAAAGGAAATGGCCAAAGAAGTCCAAAACTCCAGAAGTGGAGAAATTAAAAAGACAGCAGAAGACCTTGATGAATTCATGACTAAGGCAAGTAGATTATATCCCCCATTCCTGCAGTGTGTGTGTTAATTTAGTTTTACCAGTTTTGTCTACCACATCTGATACATCTTGCTCAATGGGGGGTGTTATATTATGCTTATATAGGTCAGAAAGGGTGCTCGTGTTAACAATGAGGAAATTTTGGGATTTGCCAAGTTATTCAATGATGAGCTTACATTGGATAACATAAGCAGGTCCAGTTTCTATTTATTAACTAAGTTCTTCTATCTTTTAGCCTGTATTTTTTTCAAATATATCTCCAGTGAACCTCCATTCATTTGACAGGCCTCGTTTGGTGAATATGTGCAAATACATGGGTATCAGTCCATTTGGTACTGATGCATATTTGCGCTTTATGCTAAGGAAAAGACTGCAAGAGTAAGAGTCCCCTATGAACATGACATGCATAATTCCGTTGCTTGTGCATTTTATCAGGATTTGAAGTTTTCAGCTTTGATACATGCGTATGTATATATATTGCAGCTTCTATGTACTTGTTTTTCTTACATCTGGCCACTTAACCAGTTTATGTCATGTTACAATGGTTCTGTAATGTGATGGTCAAGGTCTTTTTCTTTACTGATTATTATGCATTCTATTTGAGATATTTTTGTGAATGTTCACCTAAAAGTTTTTCATTTTCCTCCTTGTTTCAAGTTTAGTTCAACTTTTAATTGAAAAATGAAATATATGGTCTCGTCAACAATGAGGAAATTTCCTTTCAGCCACGTGAGTCGTTTTATGTAATCAATTGTGGTTGTTCAAGTTGTGGCCGTCGATGATATTAAACTTCTTGTTGTAAGAGTTGGAATCTATGGAATATGCCTAGAGGATGTAGAGAAGTTTCATGATTTACCCAGTGGAATATGCCCAGAGGATGCTTAAACATCAGGTACCCAACTCTCAGTTAATTAGGAATTCATAACTGGCAACAGATTATAGATCCTTGCTGGAAGAAGTCGTTTGAGGCCTTAAATTTCGGTGTGGTGTTTCCTTCTAACAGTAAAGATGTTATGCTTCAACCGCTCTATGTCCAAGTTTGTAGGATGAAAGCCCAGATCCTCTGTCCAACCACATTTAGCCAATCCTTTGGGAATTGTTGAATGAAAGACACTATATCTTTGATAACAGTGTCGAGGGTGGGAAGAAGTGTGTGAGGAAGCTAGACGGTTGGCCTTATTCCAGAATTCAGAGTACTTTTACATCCGTTTCTTTATAACTGCTATGTGACTTGTATCTTCGTTAATTGGGTTTCTTTTATGTATTTTTAATAGCTTAGGTGGGTTCCTTTTTTCCCTCTCCTTATGTAAATTATTTCCTTTAACATTATTTTGGTTTCTTAAAAAAGAATCAAGTCCCACATTTGTGCAGTCTTCTTTGATAAGCAAAAAAAAAAAAATTGGCAACAACAAGAACTAGAGATAAGGGTCATCTTGAAGCATTAAATGTTTACTTCCAAGCCAAGTCTCCAAGCTATATTGAAGAGTTGCAACTATTCGAGCTTCAAGACCAACCAAATGACACCATGAATTTGAAAATTCAGATTTATCTACACATTTAATACTAAATGTATCAATTTATTTTAATGTATTTACATTTATGATGGTTCATGCATGGAATTGAAGAGTTTTGTTTAAACCTAGACAAATAGATGAAAGGTTGTGACCTTTCCTAGTGACCTTTCAAATAGTATAAATGTTGATGTAATTTTGTCATTTAAAAAAAGGAAGAGATGGAAATGTAGAATTTGAGTTTTAAACCTTGAAAGCTTTTAAGCTTTGTTTCTTGTGTGTTCTTGAGATAGAATGCATGAATATTTGGAGCATTCAAGTGAGGAGTGATCTATCTTGCTTGTGGAGTGCATTGAAGATCAAGGGTTGATGGGAGTTTTTTAACTTTGTCCGATCCTTGGTTTATTAGATCATCTAAGTAATCTGTTTTCTAGCCTATCTTAGGGTTGAGATCAAAATTGGTTTTGGGGTCTTTTGCGGTTGTGTTCTTTGGGTCATGTTCTTCAACATGGTTCATAGATCCGATTCTCTTAGGGTTTCTTAACATTTGAGAACCCCAATCACGTTTGAGAACCCCCCCTAAAACAAGGTGAACCCCCACAACAGTAATAAGAATAACCCCAATTAACGAATTGATAATAACTCCAAGAAAACTAAACAGACTTGGCTTGGAAGTAAACATTTAATGCTTCAAGATGACCCTTATCTCTTGTTCTTGTTGTTGCCAATTTTTTTTGCTTATCATTCTTAGTATAGTAACTCAAAATTTCAGAACCCAAAAATTGTTTTTAAAAAAGTTCATACTCCATCCTATTTTTCCCATCAAGAAGGATTAAAAAATAGCAACAAAAAAGGTCTATGTAAGACATTTGGATAAGACACACATATAGTTCTTCATTATATGAGTACGGGACATTGTGCCCAAGCCCATCAAAGGAAACATAGTTGACAAGAATTAAGATCGGATTGTAAACAAAATCTGAATGAGATCTTACTATAAACGTAATGATTCTGATCACTATTTCTTTACGCTCTGTGAATTATTCCATTAATTAATCTGTGCTAATTCAATGTTTTCTCTTTTGTCTCTGTGGCCAACCATATTTCTTTACTAGAGAGGTTGCATCTGATGAAATGTGTGGATAAATTAGAAGTCTTTTTTTGTTTACAAAAGGTTGGGTGGGAGATGCCAAAAGTAACAAGAACAAGAAGTCATTTTTTTTTTTTGTAGTTGGAAATTTTTCTCTATAAAGCATGGGTTCTTTTATATTTTCAGGATTAAGAATGATGATAGGATGATTCAGTTAGAGGGGCTGGAATCTCTTTCAGAAGCAGAGCTTCGTCAAGCCTGTAGAGAACGAGGTTTACTTGGATTGCTTTCGGTTGAGGAAATGAGACAACAGGTCCTCTTTTCTTGTTTATATATCATTTCTTGTTTATATATCAATGGTTCTAAATGAATTATCTTTTTTCCTATGATCATTGTTAAATCATTGATTGACCTAAAAACATAAGCTAATAGGTGAAGGTAAATTAATATTATATCAACAATTTAACACTTCTTGATAGTGAACTCGATTCTTGGAGTAATCTTGGAGAAGGAATTTTATTGAAAAAAAGTCAGTGAGAAAATGATGACAAGCTCCCCTTAAATAGACCCAAGGGGAAAGAGTTTGGTCACCCCTAAGCTATCTAATTAACTAATCTAATCCTAAACTTCCCTTAAATAGACCCGAGGGAAAAGGGTTGGTTCACACCTATTCTAAAATTAATAAAATGAAAATAATAAAAATACAATTGACTAAGCCAATGGGAATTTCCCAAAATACTCTACATCACTCTTCCTCCTCCTTCTCCATTAAGCCAAGTAATCGATGTGGCTGCCTCTCCACCTGAACGATCGCTCCCATATCTGGTGAGGTCGTCAACTCCAGCAGCCGACTAACGACATATATGCTTTGTGGGTGAAATTTTTTCTGAAAAGGAAACGAGTCTCTTTCATTGATATAATGAAGTGAGGCAAATGCTCAAAGTACATAGAGGGATACAAGAGCACATAAATAAGAGAGGATCAGTGAGTGCACCCGGACATCTCAACTAGGTTGACACCCCCTTAGCACTCTCATCATATCCAAATGAAACTAAAACAATAATAATGATCAAACACCCAGAATACAATGGGGCCAATAGAACCAACAAAAAACGACAAATCAAACAGGATCAACCAGAATCAAAAAGCCAAAAACGCCGCAGATACAATGGGGCAAAGAAGCAAGGAAGAGCTAAAAACAAAATACATAGAGACATTGAGTTAGAGAGAGTGATGAAATTAGAGAGAAAGTTAGAGAGAGTGATGAAATTTAAATTAAAATACATAGAGACATTGAGTTTCAACATTTTTTCTGCACATTATTTTCAATTTAAAAAATAATTTAGTTAATTCAAAGTTCTGAAGAAGGCTAACGTTAATGCCTATGGGAATGAAGCACCAAACTTGCCACAACTTCAACTCCAAAGGTTCCCACGTTCCTTGTCAAGGATTGAGCAATCTTCTCTTCCACAATATTAGTCCCTCTAAATTGCCTTATAAAATTTCCATGTAAATAAAACCCAATGGTACTGCTTAAGGGAGATGAAAGAGGAGGAGAAAGAAGAGGGTGTCAGTGGAGTGGGGGTTGGGTAAGGGAAACGAGTGAGAAGAACTTTTTTTCTTTCTTTAATTACTATTTTAACTATTGTTTATATTATTTAAAATAATAAAAAATATGTAATTGATGAAAAGATGGACCATTTAGACCTATTATACAAAACTGAGGGAGAGGGACCAAGTGCACCTATTCCTTAGAACTCAGGGACTAAAAAGGTATTTTTTCCAAAATTCAAACTTAAGAAAACCCTGATATCACACAGTCGAACTGAATTAGTAAATATCATTAACTTGTGAAATTCAAACTCAAGAAAATCCTGATATCACATGGTCAAACTGAATAAGTAAATATCAATAACTTACACAAGACCTAGGAACGCTATACCTTCTGTATGGTGCCTGCCTCAGCCTTTACTTTATTAAATTGAACCATAATTTGTGGTGACTCACATGCTTTCCAACCCTGAATTATGTCTGCCATGAATTCCCCTGGTTTTGTGAGGCAACACTGACATTCATGCTTTCTGGTAACCTTTTTTGTCTTTTGGTTGCTCGTATTGTTTGAGGCCTATCTTTTCTGTGGCTTGTTCTATTATACTTTCTTTCTTCTTAACTAAAGATGGTTTGTTGTCCACATGTGCACCTATATAGCTATGTTAACTTTATTTATCCTGCTTGGAGATTTTAACTAGCTTGTTTTGTTTAGATCTACAGTGACCCTCCCGGGCTATATCAGCCTACTGCTTTAATTTGTGTAAAATGATTAGCTTAAAAAGAGAAATATTGAAGGCTTTTTGTACCCCGTCTCCATAACACCTAAATACTGCCGTGAATTGAAAAGCACATGCCTAGTGAACACAACTGAATATATATAGATGTTGAAATGTAAGCTAACTGTCTCATGCTTTTTCTCCCCCATTTCAATGTAATCATTTCCCTTCCTTAAAAAAAAAAGATAATAGTAAATTTAAAAAATAATAATAATAATTGTATTGAGCAAAGGGCTGTCTAGTTAACCTACTATTTTCGCCGTTAAGCTTCATGTTACTTAGATGTTAAGCCTCATGTTCAACATATATATAGACGCTGATCTGAAAGATATCTGTACCAATGCAAAGGACTGTCGAGTTAACCTATTACTTTCATCTAAGTTTGATGTTAAACCTCATGTCTAACATATGCAACTACGTTATTTGGTTGTCAAAGAAGTATCTAAACTTGCGTTTCTTCTGTAATATTATTTTCTTTTGGAGTTGGATATAAAGGGAAAATATCTTTTAGTTCTGACGTAAAATTTTGATTATTTCCTATAGCTGCGTGATTGGCTGGATTTATCGCTCAACTACTCTGTACCATCTTCGCTCTTAATTCTTTCTAGGTAACTAAATACATTCTGCAGCTTCTTTTTCTAATTATAAGACATTGGATTATGTCTTCTGATTGGTAACCAATGCAGAGCCTTCTCTGTGTCTGGAAAGGTGAGACCAGAGGAAGTTGTACAAGCAACTCTTTCCTCCCTGCCAGATGAGGTCGTGGATACCGTAGGGGTGACAGCTTTGCCATCTGAAGATACTGTTTCAGAAAGAAGAAGGAAATTGGATTTCCTAGCAATGCAAGAAGAGATGATAAAGGTTTTCTTTTATTTATTTGTTTGTTTGTTTGTTTATTTATTTATTTATTATTATTATTTTGTTGTGTGTGTGGAGGGGGGTTTGGGGGCTTCCTTATTGTTACAATTAATTATTATTATAAGAAAATTTCTGGGAGAAGGGGAGTTACCGGTTTGGTTTGAGTCAGGTCAATGTTTCCCTTCATCCCTATGTGAGCTTACAGTTAGAATTGTGTGATTTTAAAAATGTAAGCCGATTGCTGATGCTGACATAGTATAAAATCAAGTTGACAAAACTAATTGTCTGAGAAAGACGATTAAAAATTTTTTTTTATGGCAATATGCTCTTTTAAAACCCGAGCTAACAAATTTCTTCTAACAAGACCTCTAACTTATTCAAGAAAATGTTAGCTAATGTAGCTCTTGCAAAATCCTGAAAAGGGGAGTGCTTATTCCTTCTTCCTTCTAACTCTCCTTTCTCTCCTGAAATAGGACTTCCAAAATGCCTTCTTTATGTCCCAAGTATTTTTAATTATCTTCATAATCTAAATTTTTGATGTACTTGAGTCGCTGATTCTGTATGAGTTCCCCTAAAAGAAGGTCAAACTGCGTGTTCTTTTCTCCCAAGATGATCTAGGTTTCTTATTCTTGCTGTATTGAATTAGTTGTTTCAAAAAGGTTCCTGGCACTTAGATGCTCTTTATAATATATATATATATATATATATATATATATAGGAGGAGGAAGAAGAAGAAGAGGAGCTGGCTAAGATGCAAGAAACTGCTGGTAGTCAAAAGGATGTAGCACTAGAAGAGATGACTAGTCCAACTACTGGAGAAGAACCCAAAGAGAAAACAAAAACAATGGAGAAACAAGAGCAGCTATGTGAACTCAGCCGTGCATTGGCAGTTTTAGCATCTGCTTCTGTAAGCATTGACAATAATTTGTGATTTCAAGGACTAGCATTGTCGCTCTCGTCCTTTTTCTTTGCATTTACACATGATGTTTATTTAACTTGCTTTGTTCCACTCTTGTTATTCATTTAGTCGGTCAGCAGGGAACGTGAGGAATTCTTACAACTCGTAAAGAAAGAGGTATAACTTATTCCTTCTCATTGTGTACTGCAAATTAACCTAACAACAAAAATGTCAATAGGTTGGTGATTTTTTTCTCTCTCGAAGACAGCTAAAAAATCTTCTTCTGGACCCAAAGAATGTATTTTGACCTGAAAAAACCAAGTACCTTGCTAATTGGTCGGTGTTTTTTTCTTGCTATTGTCTCCATTTCCAGATAGACCTGTACAACAGCATGGTAAAAAAAGAGGGTAAAGATGGTGAAGAAGAAGCACGAAGGGCTTACAAAGCTGCAAGGGAGGATACTGACCAGGCTGCTGAGTTGACTTTAGGTCGCAAGGTTTCTTCAGCACTTATTAACAGGGTAACATGATTCTTCATCATAATTGTATTTCATGAGTTTATTTTGGTTTCTTGATGCTAACCCGCAATTGATTGTTTAGCATCTATCTCTAATCTGTACCATGTCTTCTCTGCGACTTGGGAAACTTACAATATAGATAATGTCTTCAGATTGATACGATGCTTCATAAGCTTGAAAAGGAAATTGATGATGTTGATGCCAAAATTGGGGACCGTTGGCGATTGCTGGACAGGTTTTATAGTTGTTGCTTTCTAATTTGATGCGAATATAATCCACATCAGGGCAAAGCATGTGTACAACTATCTATATGGTACTTCCTTGCAGGGATTATGATGGCAAAGTGACAGCTGAGGAGGTTGCATCTGCTGCTATGTATCTCAAGGACACCTTGGGCAAGGAGGGAATTCAGGAAATAATCAGCAATCTCTCCAAGGATAGAGGTAAGCAATGTTGTATTGTTTCACTCTTTTACTCTTCTGCCTCTGTTTCTTGTCCTTGATATGTAAAGGTGAGGGCTTGGTAATTGGGTTTTAAACTGGGGGGGTGCTTTGTCGGTTAGAGTTTTGAATGTTTGGAGATGCTTTACGTGGTTTTAGGTTCAAACCCCAATTGAAAACTTGATAACTTAAAATCTTTGTTGGAGTTACCCTTAAGATCACAAAGCCTCACCTGGAATTAGAAAGGTTGGAGCAGCCATGAGGCTAATGTAAGGAGTGGAGGTCCATGATGTACTCGTTACCGTACAAAAGCGAGACATCAAAGATGACATGAATCATGATTGTGAATAACCTTTAAGCTTCACCTAATGAAGGAGAAATAATTGTCTCCTAATGGCTACAATCGACTAAACCCCATCTGTGTTGGCCATCAGATTTTTTATGTCTCAGTATTTTCGTTAATGAATCTCACATGTAGCTACTTTCTCCAATGTTCCTTTTAACAGAAGGAAAGATACTCGTTGAGGACATTGTCAAGTTAGGCAGTGCAACAGAAGATGCGGAAGCATCTGAAGCAGGGAAGTCATAAAGGAAATGCACCATGTTGCCTCAAGGTCCTAGGCATCTTTCTATTTTGATTGGCTGTTGGAAAGCGTATATTGTTTGCTCTTTTCAACTCTTAAAGAATTAGTTTGAATGTCCTTGAGATTGGTTTTTGTTCCATTAGTTCAATGACAATGATACAACTGTAATGATGATCACAATAATTAAGAAATTCTTTTTTAATGCAATAATGAATAGTCACCTTTTCTATGGTGAATTGTTCTTTTGACCCTAGGCTTCGTTTCAAATAGATATAATTGAATCAAAGACCCTTGTCAAAGAACAATTTTAGTAGCACAATTGTCCCATGAAAATCTTCGAGATGCAGGTAAGTTGGCTCAAACCCTCACGAATAATATATAGGTATGTGTGTGGGATCAAAAACTTTAACATTGAAGATATTGTTCTCTTGATTTTTCTTTATTTGGATAGTTAACATTTAAGATATGATCACAACATAGAAAGCTCAATCGAGCATATTTGTCTCTATTTATTTGAGCCAACTTGCATGCACCTCAAATATTATAACATTAAAGATAGTGATCTCTTAATTTCTCTCTATTTGGATAGTTAGACGTTTAAGATATGATCACAATTCATAACATAGAACGCTCAATTGAGCATATTCATTGACGTCAAGTGACCCTTCTTGAAAGAATTTGATGTTTCTATATAATTTTATTCTTTTTAGGACTCAACTATTTTGGACTTGTATTAGAGACTTACCCTATCCACTCCCTTAGCCAGCATAGATGGAATTTAAGCGTAAAATATATGTAATTTGTCTGTCTTGGCTTTAATAATAAGCAGAGTTTTTCCATTTCATTTCCTCTTAGCTTTAAGGTATATGTCTTGTTTTAAAGGTTCGTTTAAATTGACTTTCTAAGTGCTTAAAATAAGTGTTTATAACAGCAAAAGATGTTTATAAACGCTTAGAAAATCAATCCAAACAGATAAATTACTCTTGAATTTGAGAGGTGATGTTAATGATAATACTCACAAGGATGAACTTCATAAGACAAATTCTTTCTCTTTCATATTTGAAAAGCACATGAAGAAAAACAACACCCTACCATCTTGAAAACTTAAAAAGAAATTTATATTTTAATTGAATTAAGGACGATGCTTTTAGAATATTAGTAGAACTTAAGAAAGAAAGAATGGATAACTATACGACTAAAACAATAATATTGGCTATGTGTACCTTAGGATTGGTCATACAACACATGTCATGATTATATCTTCTAACTTTATCTACATTAAATTATAGATTTTGATTTTTGAAAATGTCAAAAGCTTTGGCCTTTCCTATGTAATTCGGAGTTCAAATTACATAAGCCTAGTAAGGGACTTTGGACATGTGGCTTTCTAAAGCTTAGATGAATCAGCCCAATGATAGGCCTTGGATAGCGCAAGACTCACACCTAGTTATTTCCTATGGGCCTTACTTTACTCATGTAGGCCCAACAAACATTAGGGTTGTGGCCCAGATCATGTTCCAGTCGCCCCAATGATATAATAATATAAAACTGACTGATATGAAAAGAGATTTAAAAAATAACAAATACTTAAAACAATGATATAATAATATAATATGGGATAATACATGATAAGCATGTAAACGAAAGAATTGAAAACAAATATTAAAAAGAAGAAGAAGAAGAATATGTATAAAAAATGAAAAGGATTTAGATAAAATTGAATCATGTAACTAATTAATAAAGAAATTGAGTTATTTAAAAACTAATTTGATAAGAAAAGATATATTCGAAGAGAGATTTGAGGATGAAAATTAGGTGGGTTTTTTCGTTTAAATAGAAAAAAATATTTAGAGTATAGAGTTTGGTTTTACTGATTTTTATTGAATCTGTTCGGATAAAAATCTGATAACTCAATCATCAACAATTATATGTATAAATGTCGATAACTTAATCTTCAACAAGTACACTGTATATACTACAAACTCCATTAAGGACAAATTAGGAATATGAAAAAATCAGACCACGTGCATCCCAACCAATTTGCTAAAATTCTTAATAAAATTCAGTTTTGCCAAATATTCAAACAAAACCTAGAAAATTGCTATATACTCTAATTTCTCGACTTTTAATGTTACCAAGGGGATTTGTGAGAAATAACTATATAAAAAGAAAATATCAATTTCATATATAATTTAAATTTACTTGTAATTGCATTGGATGATTTTAAAATTTAAAACTTATTTTCTATAAGATTAGACGATTTTTTTCTAACATTTTCAATTAAAAAATTTCAACTTTCAACAAAATTCCTAAAATATTGGTAAAGAGTCAAAGATTTAAATACAAAACATTTCTTTTTGAAATTGTAGTTAAATGAAAAACAAAACTTTATCTTCACGCCCCAATTTCTAAAATTCAAAATTCATCTAAAAGTTAAGTTGCAATTTTTAAATTAGTTGATAAACTACATACTTCTCAAACGAAATATTACAAATATGCACATACTTTCATTTTATGATTGTAACATATATAGAACAAGAAGGAAATGAAGATCATCGAAGGGTGAAGTTAAAGGAAACATAGAGGTGCACGAAGATGTAGAAGAAGACACCCAGTGTTTTTTCTTAGACGTTGGAAAATTTTCAAAATGTTCATTTAACGGTGACAGATAATCATTTTTATTCATGTGTTATTTTTATATCAATACGCTCAACACTAAATATAGAGTTCTACTTCCATTTTGTCTTTTTTCCTTCTTTTTTTTTTTTTGTTTTCCTTTTGTGCCTTCTTTTCTCATTTTTTTTCTTTTCTTTTCTTTTTTGCTATATGATCTGATTATTTTTTTATTAGTTTGGAGTCATGGGGTCTAATTCGCCTATGTTTTCGTTTGGTTTTGGATCATGGGATCTGATTCAACCATACTTTCTACCATCAATCTACTTCAATGGATTGTGAGAACCATATCATCCTAGCCTTGATTTTTTAAATTTTGCAAAGATCTCAATTTTTCATAGGTAGATCACTCTCGCCCCTACAAACGACGCCAACTGTTGATACTAAATTTTGGACGGAAAAAACTTTTTTGGACACTTTTATCCATTTTCAATTTACTAATTTACAATATATGTCATTAAAGATTATTATAAATAGTAAATAAATAATAAATTATTAGCTATCAATATAATACCTAATGCATAATTAATTATTAATTATCTGTAATAGAAATTCAAAAGATTGGAATATAAAAAGTTTCTCCTCCCTTAAACCTTTATTATAAAAAGTAAATAAATAATAAATTATTAATTATTAATATAATGTATAATTAATTGATTATTAATTATCAATAATAAGTGTAATAAAAATTCAAAGGCGGAGTGTAGAAAGTTTCTCCTATTACAAAAGTTTTCTTCCTTCAATTTAATTCAAAAATAAAATTTTAATACTTTAGAATTCAAAAATTTTGTAACTCTCAACTTCTACTACTATAAAAATGAGTTTTTTTTTTTTTTATCACCAATTTTTACCCACACCTAAATCTTTCTTTTTTTGTTCTCTCCGTGCGTTGTTCTCCAAGTCTGTTCAATCTTCAAAACATCTCAAGATGTTACATTCAAGTAGCAAAGAAGACATGTCTCGCATTTACATCTCGAACACGAAGATTGTGATGTGACACCTCAATTTTGATGAAGTTGAATAAGAATGTTTGTGTACCCATTGTTATGAAGAAATGAGTGTATAAGTAAGTTAACTTTTTTTAGCTACTGTTTATTTTTTTTATGTTTTGTAATTATTGTATTGCTTAAAATATTTGTTGAAAAAAAATTGATGATCTATCTATATTTTGAGGAATGTGTATAGCTAGGGCCTTGAATTTTTTTTTTTGTTACTTCTTTTAGTTATTTTTTTAATAATCGGTATATTATCATTTTATTTATAATGATTATTGAAAAGATTATAAATCAATCTATTACATGTTTATATTCTTTATTTTTTTTAATAAAAAAACATGTAACCTTACGTCTATTTTTTTTAATTAAATTATAAATAGTAAATTAATTATTAATAATATATGAAATTATTTATACAAAATAGCAAATTTTTTAGATAGTTGTGATAGACATTGATAGAAGTCTATCAGGGTCTATCAGTGATAGAAATTATAGAAGTCTATCACTGATAGATGCTGATAGATGTCTATCAATGTCTACCAGTGTTTTTTTTTTTTTTTTTTGCTATATTCAAAAAATAAAAAGATAGGACATAAGAAATTTGGTGTAAATAGTGTGTTATTGTTATTCAGTTATTTAACTCAATTTTCCAATAAAACTAGCTAAATCGATTTCCTATAGTTGAAACAAATATAATTACAATTAGAAGTAGGAGAATTCGAACCACAAACCTCTTGATTACTAACACATTCGAATGTCAGTCGAACTAACCTCTTGTTGGTATTTATAGAAATGCTTTTATAGAAGGATGTAAAATAAAAGTTAAAAAATAAAGAAATAGTCTTAATTTTTATAACGACATAATAACTAAATATAAAATTGGTTTAAATACTACTTTGGTTCCTATATTTTTTGCCTTGGTTCATTTTGGTCTCTGTACATTTGAAATGTTTATTTTGGTTCCTTACTTTCATATTTGGTTCATTTTAGTCATTGAATTTTCAACTTTGGTTAATTATGGTCCTTAAACTTTCAAAAAATGACCATTTCGATACTTTAAAAATGAAGTAAAAATGAAAATAAATGGATCAAAATGGTCATTTTTTGAAAGTACAATGACCAAAATAAGTATTATAAAAATACATGGACCAAAATGAACTAAAGTTGAAAGTATGAGGACCAAAATTATGTGGACTAAAATGAACCAAAACAAAAAACAAAATAGTATTTAAACCAGTAAAATTTCTCATAAAAAAATATAACTAAATATAAAATTAGGTTTCATGGATCTGATACGTGGACTAATGTACTTTAGTTAATGATGAAGATTAGATTCAACTTTTGGTTAGTAGAAAGAGACATCAAACGACTTGCATTGGTTCGGTTCGGTTCAAATAGACTTTCTTTTCTTATTTTTTTTATTTTTTAGTTTAATAGTGGATGAAAATTCCAACCCCTTACATTGATTTATATAGAGGTGAATATTCAAACGAGTAAATGAGAACTAAATTAAAATTTTAATTTTTACTAAAGCGTCGATTTGATTCGATTTAAAATTATATTGAAACCAAATTTTTTTTTGTTTAGTTTATTTTTGGAATTCAAAATCGAACAAAATCAAATCATTTATATTATATATAAAACTAAAAACTGAATCAAACCAAACTATATATATTAAAAAAATATACATTATATACATTTAATTCAACAAAATATTTGTAGTATGGTTTGGTATATATCTAAAACTGAACCGAACTGTGGACACCACTAGACTTATACCTGCTTAATTTGTTAAGTTATACTTAGATTGACCATTTAGGGACCGGTTGGTTTAAGGTTTTATAGATGTCTAGAAATAAAGGATGTTTGAGAATAAGATGTTTGGAAATCAAAGATAACTGTGTTTGGTTGTACATGAAAAATGTTATTAGAATTTTATAAAAAAAAATTATATTTTTATTTAATTTATGAAATTAAACATGACAATCTTGTATAGTTGTAATAGATTAATTAATTAAATAATAAATATCAATCAATATATTGATAAAAAATTAATTAATTAAGAATTAAGTATAAATATTTTAAAATTGAGTAATTTATAATTAAAATTAATCAATTAATATATTTAATGAAGGTCGTTATTATTTGGAGAACTGTTATAAATAGAAAAAATAACAAAAACATATATAGCAAAAAATAAAGTTCACGACAAACATGTTTCCATTTTTTTTTAAATTTCCAAATTACCTATTTTACATTTGAACTTCACGAGCGTTTTGATCGCCGACTTCTTTTTCTTCATCGTTCATCGAGTTTCTTCTTACTCGTCGTTGCGTGTTCATCGTGTTGCTTCATCGAAGTTCTTATCATCACAACCGATCATCTTTTTTCTTCTTCTTCATCGGCAATCAAAGTACGTGTCTTCTTCGGCGTTATTCTTCTTCTTCTTTTTCTTCTTCTTTTTTTTCTTCTTTTTTACAGAATCTTTGGCCACTTCTTCTTCTTCTTCTTCGGCTTACAGAATCTTCGGTGTTCTTTTTCTTCTTCTTCACGTCATCGACCTCCTCCTCCTTCTCCTTTTTCTTCTTCTTCTTTTTTTTTGTTCTTCTTCTACTACTTCTTCTTTATAGAATCTTCACAGCATCTTCGGCCAAAAACACAAATTGAAAAGTATAGGACAGTTTTATCAGTGATAAACAGTGATAGAACTCTATCTCTGTCTATCACTAATAGACAATGATAGAATTGTCCTCTATTTGGTCCTTCTTGTTCTTTCGTTCTTATTCTTATATCACTGATTAGAATTTGGCTTGTGATAGACAATAATATACTTGTCCTCTATTTAGTCCTTTTTTGTCCGCCTGTTATTCTTCTTATCTTAGACTCATTGGAATTTGTTTGATTGGAATTCAAATCGGATAGACTCTTATAAAGTTCTATCACTAATAGATAGTGATCGAAAAACCTCTGTCTATCACTAAGTATTTCATAATCTAGCATACTCTAAAGAAAAGTTGTATTTTCTCTGTTTGTTGATTATAAAAAAGTAAATATAGAAGTTGCATTTTATTTGTTGATTATAAAACAAAATAAATAGGAGTTGTTAATCAAATTGCAAAATGATGGGTAGTGATAGAATTATGGTTTGTCTTTGTGTTTCTATAATGTGCTTGTTCTTCTTCCTATTGATTACACTTGTTTACAATCTTCTTAATAATTTCTCTGTTCATGAGTGATAGATAGAGATAAAGTTCTACCTCTGTCCATGAGTGATAAATAGAGATAGAAGTCTCTTACTGTTTATTAGTGATAGATAGAGATAGACTTCTATCTCTGTCTATCACCGCCTCTATTTCTTTCTATTTGTGATAGATATTTTTACTATTGGTTTCTTATACAATATTTTTTCCTTTTGCAACAATTTGATACTATAGTTAATCTTCCTATAGTTGTTGTTTTTTTTTTTTTTATGGTGGACAGTGAAACCATTACAATTGTTATGAGAATTATAAGGTTGGTGGAGTTTTGGTGATCATAGACTTACTGTTCTTTGGAGGCTTAATGTTAATACTTATTCTAATGTGTTTGTGTATTATTATTCAGCAACATTGTCATTAACCAATAAAGGTTGTGTTCGACTTATTGGAATTTATTCAGATTGGAGAGCTATAGATGACCAGAGCAAAACATTACCTCCTATCGCTAAACATCAAGCCGGACGACCAAGAAAACAAAGGATCCTATCTATATGTGAATCTAAAAGTTCATCAAGATGTAGTCAATGTAATAGGAAATGTCACAATTGTAGGAATTGCAAACTTGAGCCAATTAAACAATGATGTTGTAATCTTGTTTCTTGCTTTTATTTACTTGTAATGTAATCTTGTTTGTTGGTTATCAAAATTATTTTTTGATTTATTATCTTCTTAAATTGTAAACAAATGAAACATTATCTTTAAATCAATAACAAAGTTTATAGACTCCATATGATAGAAATTCTAGTTTGAAGACTGTATATTATTGACTAAGTATCTATAGAATTTTAGTTGTGTCTGTCGCTACAGAGTCTATCCACACCTTCTTTGTTTCTATCACTGATATCAGTGTCTATCACAATATATAAAATACAAATCATACAACTTCTTTAACCAAATATCCTTCAAACAACCTTACAAACTCCCAATTCCATCTTCAGTCTAGAAACAACAATCTAGTTGTGTTATATACTAGTATATTACTGGTTATGTATGAACAACAAAGTTATATATATATATATATATATATATATATTTATTAAAAATGGTTTGGTTCGATTTTAAATTCGGTTTTGCTATTTTTTTTTAAACAAATATGTATATATATATTTGTTTATTTATTCATTCATTTATTTATTAAAAATGGTTCGGTTCAGTTCAGTTCTAAATTCGACTTTGCTCTTTAAATTAAAAATGGTTCGATTTTAAATTCGATTGTGCTCTTTTTTTTAAAATATATAATTTCTCATATATATATATATATATTAAAAATGGTTCGGTTAGGTTTCAAATTCGTTTTTCGAAGTTGAAACGAAACGAAACTGAATAATTCAATTTCAAGATTTCTTCAAACTAAACTGAACCACATTTTTCAGTCTCACTGAGTTTTCGGTTCGATTCGGTTCTATTTTAAAAAACGGTTCAGTTTTTGTGGTTTGAATGACCACTCCTAATTAAGGGACCTAAAGACTTAAATATTTTAACAATGTTGTATGTTAGTAGTTGTGACTTAGTATGCTTGGATTTAATAAACAAGAGAGAGATGTTAAGAATTACCAAATTTTGTAGTATTGATATGGAAAAAAATGATAATATTTATTTAAGTTGTTTTCAAATTGGTTCTTTACTAAATCAAGATAACTTTTTAAATATTGATTGTTTAGTTATCAAAATTTCTTATATTTATGTTTGAGCATGCGAAATGAGAGAGATTTTATCTTGTTTTATTTAAAGTTTTGATATTTAAGAAGAAATGATGAAAGTTCTAGAGATCGAAGGATGAAGAAAGGGGATTAAGAGGAGTATTGGAGAAATAAGAGAAGGAAATGGAAGAAGGAAGTGATGGGGGTATATAGATAAATGGTTTTGTTTCATACACAAACGGAAGAACATTTTTAAACTTTTTTTTTCTTTTTGAAAATTTAATAGTGTTAATGCAATTTTTTAAAGGAAAATTTTCACAAATAGAAAAAATGTCAAACTATTTACAGAAAATAGCAAAAAAATACTGATAGACATTGATAGACTTCTAACAGAATCTATTAGTGATAGACTTCTATCATTTCTATGACTGATAGACCTTGATAGACTTCTATCAGCGTATATCACAACTATATAAATTTTTTGTTATTTTGTGTAAATAGTTTCCCTTATTTTTTTATTTTTAAAAATTTCACTTTTTTAAATTTCAGCAGTATTTCTGAAACGAGTTGCTAATGGTTTTTGTCCGTATATTAACAGTAAGAGTATTTTTAAAAATTTTTAAAAAATAAAAGTTAAGGGTATAAATGAAAGTTTTGAAACTTCGGGGGTATTTTTAAAACAATTTTTAAAACATAAAACTAATGGTTTCCATTAAAACCTAAAGGTAAGAGTATTTTTGAATTATTTTTAAAAGTTTAAGGATACTGATAATGAAATTTATGAAAGTTTAGGGGTATTTTTGAAATAAAGTATAAAGTTTATGAGTATTTTTTTATAATTTAGCCAACAAGTAACTACATTCATTTACAAATATGTTTTTTTTGGAATAATTGTATAGTTGACCTATTTTAGAGACCAAAAATGTAAAATGAACCATATTTTGAAGAAAAAAAATGCCAAATGACCTTTTGCTAATTTCATGATCGAGTGAAGTTACAAATTTGCCCTTGATTTCTTTTTTTCTCATTCCTTCTTCTCCCGTGCGACCAAAACTTCTTTAGTGGACCAACTTTGGTGAAAACTTTTTTTTCCCTATTTCCTACATTTTCTTCTTCTTTTCAACAAGCCAACTTCAGCGAAAACTCTTTTTTTCCTCTTTCCTTCTTCTCCTGCACGTCCAACTTTGGCGAAATTGTTTTTTTTTCTTTTCTTGTTTTCCCTCTTTCCTTATTCTTCTTCTTCTCCTGCGCAACCAACTTCAACGAAAAATCACACACCAACTTTGACTGTGAGAATGGAGAGTGATATGTGAGTGAGGAAAAGAGGGGTGAGCGAGAGAGGAGAGTGATTTGTGAGTGAGGAAAGGAAGAGCAAGAGTGAGATGAGCTCTTTCGCGTGCACGAGTTTATTTTGGTAATCTCACCCAAATGCGACGTCAGCAGAAAATTATTTGACATTTTTTTTTTCAAAAAACGAGTCATTTTCATTGTGGGCCCAAATTTTGTGTCATCCGTACGAATTTCCTTTTTTTTTCCTCTTACCATGTACTTAAAAATTCAATCAATTCCTCTTAGAGTTATTTTTTTGGACAATCCATCTCTCTAAGTCTTTATTCAAACATAAAATTTTAAATTAATCAATGACTTAAAATACACTAATCACTCATTAATATTAATTTTAAATAATACTTTTGTTGTTTAAAGTCACTTTCGTAGTTATAGTAGTTTTTTTAGGGAAATTTTCACACATAGAAAAAATGTCATATATATATATATATATATATTTTGATAGACATTGATAGACTTCTATCCGCGTCTATCACACTATCTAAAAATTTTGCTATTTTTTGTGAATAGTTTCCTTATTTTTCTATTTTATTTTATTTTTCTATTTTTAAATGGCAAAACTCCTAAAAATAGCTTTAAATATAGTAAAATGTCATTGTCTTAGATTGTCGATGATAATAGTATATCAGTGTCTATCACTAATATACGGTGACATTTTGTTACATTTGTAAAATAAGTCGGTTGATTTTATTATTAAGCGATAGAAGTCTATCGTTGGTAGATAGTGAAATTTTTCTATATTTGTAAATAATCTAATATTTTTTCTATTTATAATAATTTTTCTAGTTTTGATCCACTGTGTATTTAAATCACACACAATAATAATTAATAGAGCTCAAGAATGGGAAAAGTAGGATAATTTTTAGGAAAATCCAAGCTTTCCCAAGACGGCTCTTTCCCAAAGCATTCAAATATTTGAAAACTTTTCGCCAAAAACTCAAATCTCATACTCAAAAAACACTCTCCAATTGCTCATTGACGCGTGTGATCAAGACAGCCCCCTTTTGTGTTTATACCAACAGCGTTTATTTTTTTTCCTCTCACTGTTCGAAAATCCTTCAAGTTTCGAGCCAGACCCCGCTTCTTCAACCTCTCTCTCTTTCTCTCTCTCCATTACAGACAGATTCCTTTGCTCTCTCACTTCAAATTGTGGGTCAACTCGGTCTGATCCGGTTCGCTCACTCTTCTGTTCTCAAGATTACTTGTTTGCTCACTTGGGTTCTTCCCCACTTTTTCAACTTTTGCTCCTTTTTCGAATTCCCTCGACGACTTCGCTTGCTGGGATTTCTAGCTGCTTCCTTATCTGGGTTCTCATTCTTTCGGGCGTTTGTTATCGGAGTTGTGGTGTTCGAGCTTTTGTGGCAAGTGTTTCTGGGAGCCCCACTTTGATTTTGGGAATTGGGGTCTCTCTTTTTCGGGTTTGAAGTTCTGGGGTTTTTAGTTAGCTTGGTTTTTTGTGGTTTTTGTTACTGGGGGTTTGTAGTTGTCGGGGTTTATGTCTGGAATTAGGGTGGAATTGCTTAATTTGTGTGTTTAGGGGTGGAAATTGGGATTTTTTTTGGTGGGTTGGAATTAGGGTTTCTGTTGTGAATTATACAAATTTGGTTGGTTTTGATTCGTACTGATTGTTTATGGTGTTTTTGGTGCTGGAGAAGATGGTTTTGGGGTCCAACTGTGTCTGAGACCTCTTGTTGGCTTGGAATTTGGGTTATTCTCTTGGGGTTCTCTGGAGATTTTAATGGGATTTTGCGACTTCAGGAAGGTTTGGGAAACAGTTTCTGTGCTAAAGTTAAGGTTCCATAGGTGAAGTGAAAGATGTTCTATTCTCAATTTATATTGGCCAAGAAAGGGCCGCTTGGGACAATATGGATAGCGGCACATTTGGAGAGGAAGCTGCGGAAAAATCAAGTGGCGGACACTGATATAGGTGTCTCAGTTGGTTAGTTGCTTTTTATCTTTTTTCACTCTATGTTCTTGGTTCTTTCATTTTTCCCTTTCCTTCTTAGAAAAACCAAAGCTAGAACATTTAATGAAGATATGAAAATCTACAAAATCGGCTTACCTTTTTTCCCCCCTTGAAACGAGCCTGGTGTAGTGTAAAACTTGACCAATCCCAAATGGCATAGCTGTTTATTGAAAGTATGATTCGTCGGTCACTCTCCTCCCCCCTTTTAGTAGTATTCAGTGGTGCAATTTCTCACTAGTGAAGCCCAAGAATGCTTTTCTTTTGGGGGATGAATTTATTAGTTTTAGGATGCAATAGTTTCCTGTACGGCTGTACCTCTCTTACAAGTTGAAAGGGTAAATTATTTTCCCATGCATTGGAGATTTTTTTTTTTGACATATTCTTGTTAAGAGCTGATCGAAATTTGTGTTAGAATGTTTTTGGGTACTATACTTTTTCTATCTATATGGACGTCGGTCTTCTTTTAAATAGATGTTGTTGTAACATACAGCAGTTTGCTTTCTGTCTGAATGGAATTATTGTTGGTTATGGAAAAAAATGTCTTACTTGTGCTTGTGCGATACTTCTTTTAACGAGAGATTATAGTGTGGTGGTTTTAATCCGGCCTAAAATGTTTGTCATGGTAATTATTTGCATGTGTCTGTGAACTGGTTATGTTCTGGATCCCACTACTGGTGTAGGATGGTTATTATTATTGTTATTTTGCAAGAAGCAACTTTTCGTTGATAAATAAGAAGTAAGAAAAAAATGTTCAAATATTGGTGTAGGATGATAAGAGTTGAATATTAATAAGAATACACGATTGATCCAGGAAAAGATTCGAGACTCAGCTCTACGGGTTATCTCCCTCTAATTTTTTTAAGCTTTACAGGAGTACTGATAACACTATTTAGTGACAGGTTCTTTCATTTTTCTAATGAAAGCTTAGTTTCCCGACCCCAAACAAATATATATATAGTGGCAGAAACTTATATGTTGTGATATTATGGTTCTGTAGATTACTTGTGCAATATTTTCTCTTTTCCAATTTTTGGGGTATCTTTCTACCATTGGAGATTGGACTAAATTTACCTGTAAATGATAATTTTAAATTCCATATGATACATTTTTTGATTTATTGTTTGTGTTTCCCTGGTAGGAACCTAGGAAGTTACTTATTTATTCAAATTTTTGGAACAGATTCAATTCTTTTCCCTGATGTGCCAATTGCGCTGCGATTGTCCAGCCATCTTCTCCTTGGGGTGGTCAGGATATATTCTAGAAAGGTGAATTACCTATTTGACGATTGTAGTGAAGCTCTGCTTAAAATAAAGCAAGCATTCCGTTCTACTGCTGTTGATTTACCCCCTGAAGAATCTACTGCTCCATATCATTCTATCACTTTGCCTGAGACTTTTGATCTTGATGATTTTGAGCTTCCAGACAATGAAATTTATCAGGGGTTAGTTCAAGGATTTTCAGTTATATTTATAATAAACCAGCAGCAATAGCAATTAAGCCATATTGTAGCATTTTCCCCTCAGTGAATGACCTCTAATTTTACTGCAGTAATTATATTGATCATCACGTTAGTTCTCGAGAGCAAATTACCCTTCAAGATACTATGGAGGGTGTAGTCTACACCACTTCTCAATTTGGCTTGGATGGTTAGTATTCTTTTCTCCATCGTATTTTAGTAAATTACTTAAGCGTTTATTTGACAAATTTTAATCTTCTTGGCTATGCAGAGCGATTTGGCGATGGTGATGCTTCACAAATTGGTTTAGATCTTGATGAGGTAACATAACAATATGGTAAATTATTTGAGGAGGTTGCCACAATATGTTTGCTAGTTTTGCACCGTTGGATGTGTGAGAGAGAAAGTATAAAAGTGCTTTGCTTTTGTATCCAATAGTTCTTCAGGAGAAAATATATTTTTAGATCTAGTCTAACGGTTGTTAGGAGGCAGCCACATTGTGATGACCTCATTGAATAATTTGTCACATGATACAATGCTTTGTTTTGAATACCTTGTTGGATGATGAAGAATGTAGATCTATCAATTTGCTTTTATTAAATGCAGTTTCCTAAAACTTGAGTTTGGAATTTTTTATGATTGAAGTCTTTGGCGTTGAAATAAATTTATTAGATCACAATGGGATTGATTTTAAGAGAAAGAAACACATTTCATTAAATTTAAAAAGGAGAAATATGACAAAAAGGTTGATACATCCTAACAAATGCCTGGGAGCTTACTTAAAAGCACTCCAATTGGTGCCAATATCCAAAATTAAGTAATTACATACTTTTCCTGAAAGAGATGATTATCAACAAAATAGTCTGAAACATATTTGTTTCACAAAGTTTACGTTTTTACTATGCTCATTTAGAGTACTATTCATTATCAAATGTCTAATATTGTTGTGGACATCCAGTACTGACCATTGTATTTTCTCTTTTTGGTCCAGGACTAAAGTATTTTGTGATTATCCTTTAGTTTTGGCTTTTAAATTGGAGCTTCTTTTTGTTGAATTTGTTTTCTGTACTACCCTTGCTTTTGGTCTTCATTTATCGTAATAAAAGTTCATCTGATATTTATAGGAAAAAAGGTAGAGAAAAATGGAACAAATGCCTAGTATAGTGTTTTTGTTGGTTTTTAGTTTTTCTTTCATTTCTTTCTCTTTTTCCTGTGTTTCTTGTTTAATGTATTCCTCCCTCCTGTTTGTAATTTTGTCTTTCCCTTTCCCACCTACTGGGGACAAGCAGGAACTCTTTGTGGAGAAGATCACTGTTAAGGACCATAAAGAGATTTTAGAGTAAGCATTTTTATATCTATATGGTATTTTAAAGCTTGTCTGGTCTATGTAATCTTGGTATTCACAGAAATGGAATTGTGTATCAAATGATAGCCTCCCTCTCCCAGAAAGAATAAGATCCTTAATAGAAGAGCAGAATTTCTCACTGTAAATTTTTTTCTCTCCTCCCATTGTTATCATTATCATTATTATTATTATTACTAATATTATTTATTAGAGTGTTTATTCAATTTAGTTTTTAAGAATGATCAGATTAAATTGCTTATGTGAAGTATGAAGAAATAGGTATTTACCTTGCAACTAATCAAGTATGTAAGTATCTATATGGAACTGGCTGTATGAATTGCTAGGATAATTTCCCCATAGCATCTGCTGGAATTAGTTTTCCTTTAGCACATGCTATAGCTATATATTATTTCTTAAAACTATTTCATCTATAGTTCTCTGATTACTTTTGTTGACTTATGATTGAAGCCTCTATTTATTTTTGAAGGTTATCTACAGTCTACCAGTTGACCGATGAACTCATATGTTTTGTTCTTTGTGTGTGTGTGTGTGGTTGCAGTAATGATCCTCTGACACCTTCTCAACCAACAGTTTTGAAAGACAAGGATGAAAATTTAGAAACCTTTGTAACAGTGCAGGTAAATGTCAATGGGGTTCAGATTAATATAGACTTATTTTGATTTTAGCTTTCTATTTATCCTTTTATATTCTGTGTTAATTGTTTGTTCACTCTAGCTTACGTAAATGATAGAATCTATTTATACATGTTGTCATAAGAGTTGGCCATAAATTGTTAGTTTGTTTTACACAGGATCCATCATCTACTACAAGACAAGTGGATGAATGCAACTTGTCAAGCGTACAGGATTGTGACGTTTATTTGAAAATGGAAGATCATGGTACAGACCTGGAAGCTATGGGAAGTGAAAACAATGAATCCAGAAAATCAGATACTTATGGTGGTACTATGGATGTTTTAGATTCGTCTTCCCATAATGATTTGAATTATGAGACTACAAGAAGCATGCATCCCGAAGAGAATGGCCATCTTTCTATTGACCCAGAAAACAAAGATGGAAAACCTGAACAGTTTTCTTTGCCAAGTGATGAGACAATGGAAAAGATCAAAGGAGGTAATGACTTTTTAATTTTTTCTCACTCGTATTGTTTTCTAGAATCGTGAGAATCATCCTTTATTTTTTCTACCGAAAAGATAAATCCTCTGCTGTAAAATGCTCATATGGATTACAGATGCATTGGGTGGCCCAAGCACAGCAGAAGAAATGAACAATGGAGTTGTAATAAACAATGAGCCTGAAATGACCTTTCTTGATCACGTTGATGCAGAATATGACCGCAGCAGATCTACATTAGATGCAACTGCGATGTCTCCTAGTCGGTCCGGTGTCACACCTGATTTGGAGGATTTGGGCCATAAAGCTCCTTCAGATGGCATGTATGCATTAGCATCAGAAGGTAGTTTGATTGGTGATCAAGTATCCTTAAAACCCATGGACAACTTGGTTGAAGTGCTCTCACCTGGAAAAGTTGCTCCGGATACAACGTACCAAGAGGAATCTCCTGGAAGGCCTGAGGTTATTGATGCTGAATCCAAGGAATTCCAGGTGCCAAAGGACGCTGAGACTCAGAATTCTTTCAATGGTGAGGAAATTACATCCATGGAGAAGTCTGTGCTTCAGCCATGCAATTCCCATGCAATTGAACCTGATAGGTCATCTCTTGAAGGTAATCGATCGGTGGTTTTGGTATACTGTTATGCTTATTCAAAATGCCAAGAATATAGGATGCACCTCATTCTTCTGGAGCTCCCATGATATACATTGTAAATTTGAAAATTAGTTAGTTAATCATTTGTGATTATAGGTGAAAGCTACCAGGGAACTGATGCTGTGATGCAAAATTTGGAAACAAGTGAAAAAGCTGGTACAGAAGTTTCTGAAGACGGACAAGCTGGTTGCAGGGATTCTGACAAACCTTTGGATTGTGCAGTGTCTAATGATATTTGCACAGAAATTTCTAATAGGTCTCCCACCTTGGACTTCCCTGCACCTGAGAAGTTGCTTTCTGTACCAGAGGGCCTTTCTGAAACACATGTTGATGACTTACCATTGGATTCTTCATTGGACAAAGGAAATGTGGTCGAGGATGATGGAGGTGTTTCTGGAACTAATCTTATATCGGGGAAGAAGCGAAGCTTTACTGAAAGTACTTTAACAGCCCAGAGTTTGAACTCAGCTGAGTCAGTTGGGGCGCATCGATCTAAGAGGGTTACAGAATCCGTTCCTGATGATGACGATTTGTTATCATCTATTTTAGGTATTATTACATTCCTGTTGACATCTCTGAGAAAGTGTGCTGATATTTCTGACTTTTTAATTGGTAGACTGGGTGTAACTGAGTAGATTTTTATGTTGATTTAGTTGGAAGAAGATCTTCGGTTTTGAAAATGAAACCGTCACCTCCCGTGCATGAAACAATATCCTTGAAACGCCCACGATCTGCACTCCGAGTTGGCACCTCAAAGAAGAAGGTGCTTATGGATGATGTGATGGTTTTGCATGGAGAGTATGTATCATATGCATCCATTTGTTTATATATACTTGATATGATATTTAAGTTGTACTTTATTTCACAAGTTTTCTCTATAGTTCTTAAATTTCTTATGTCTTAACTTTTCCTTAAAATTTCTGTTAATTTATTATGGATTTGAAGCAATCTCATTAATTTGTAGTTCCTTGTTCGTTAGTTTTATTGACTTTTAATTAATGTTTTTCTTTTAAAAAAAAAAAACCAAAGTTCAAAAGTATTAAGTCACGACGTATGAGATTTTGTTTGTAACATACCATTTTAAGCGCATGTTTGGAGTAATTCTAAAATGGTTAAAATTACTTTTGTTATTTTTAAAATCACTCTGAAACATGTTTTTAATCATTCAACACCAATTTTGATGTTATGAAAATTGCATTTAGTGTAAAATTAAATATTAAACTAATTTTGAGTGATTATAGTTGTGTTTTGGAATTTTTTAAAACATGACAAAAGTGATTTTAGCAATTTCAAATTCACTCCCAAACATGTACTAAATATTTTAATGAAAAGTATGTTTCTTGTACATATTTCACTATTTATTTTAATTGGTAAGTACTCACCTTCACTGTAGTAAATTGATCTTCTTTCCTGTTGAGTGTTGAAACACTAACAGCGTGTGTACTGTTATTGTTCAGCACAATACGTCAACAACTTACAAGCACTGAAGACATACGTCGTGTTCGGAAAAAGGCACCTTGTACTCGTCCTGAAATTTCAATGATTCAGAGACAATTCTTAGAAGATGAAATTTTCAGGGAATCCATATATTCAGGTATTTTGTTGTTATTTTAGAAAATATTAATTTCCATAATTCCATCACCTTTAGCAGTAGTGGAATTTTGTCTAATCAAGATTAAATGTGTTGATAATGTCGCCTGTATTTGTTGTGAATGAATGAAAAAACAATTATGTTTTCTGCACGTTTAAATATCATTTGGCACTAAATATAGACATTCAATGAATGAGTTAATAGTAGAAATCTCTTTTTAAGGATTTGACTGAAGATGACCTGATAGACCTTCTGATTCTTTTGTCATCTGAAGAATCAGGAAATGTACCATCAACCACCTCCATTAAGCCTCTAAATACATCAAGCTTTTCCTCTTTGTAAAATTCTCCCTGCCAAAATTACCTTGCCCTGCTTTTCTAATCTGGTGCATAAAAAGTTTACGTTTTCTTTTCGAAATTGTACTGCTGAAGTTCAATTGACGATTTGAGACTCTGGCTAAATTGAGTTCTTCCAGTTCCTACCTTAATACTGGTCACATATAACCCCAAGGTTTTGCAATGGAGTGCTATACTACAACTTTCCCCCATTTTCTGTTTTGTGAACCACCTGAACTTGCGAACCCCAAAGTTCTTGTTACTACCGTATGCCATCCACTTGATTCATTTGAAAATCTCCAACATCATTCTACTAAAGGAGCTCCAGTTTTTTCCTTCAATTGTGAATGCCAAAACCCCCATATGCTCTGATGGAGGATTGGGAATCAATTTTATACTTCTAGATGTTTCAATTTCCTTCCCTATGCCACTCGCAAAAGAAATCTCTCATTTTTTTTTCTTCAATCAGCTAATTCTTCTTCTTCTCTTAACATCAAAAGTTCAGATTTTTTTAAAAAAATAATTTTTATAATTTTTCATTTAAAATGAAATCAAGCTTTCACTAAGAAGGAAATTATGTTGATGAAACTTTTGTTACAAATGAATGGATTGGTTGTAACTACCTTACATGAACAGGGTTTGTTGTGTAGATTGTATAACTGGGTCCTTAAGTTCTAACAATAATGGATTGGTAGTATAACGATAATGGATTGGTAGTATAATGTTTGGAGCTGCTCCATATGTTATTTCGTGCTTGCATTCTTTAAATAATCTCTCCTTGCTAGCAAGTTAATTGAATAATTTTCTGAAGGCAAGGTCTTTTTGGTATGCTTTAGGTACCTCCAAGGAACTGTCCTCATTGCATGCAGAAGCATTTGACCTTAGTGAAATCAGGGTTTATGAGAAGGGTACAGTCAGTGCTTCTACTGAGGCAGGAAACGATTTTGAGTCTGCTGTTAGGCCAAATACCACTGAAGAAAGTGCTACAGAAACAAACCCTGAAGCAGTGGTTGACAAAAATGATCTCGAATCTCAGCCTGCTCAGGCTGCTACTCAGAATGATACTGAGTTAGCCCAAGAGTTAACATTAGAGTGTTCCGATCTTGATGTTCAAGAGCAGCAGCAAGTGACTTCAACTGAGAATGCTGGACTGGGACCCATTGGAGAGATGGAAAAAATAGATTCTGAAGCTGGAATTGTTGCTGATGCAGTCAATAGCTTTGACATTCCGGAGTTAGAGTTGCCATCGTTAGTTATCGGGGATAAATATGATGATCCAAATGCTTCTTTGCAGATGGATATTTCTTGCTTTTCTCCGGAGAAAATTCTTGAATCGCAGCCTTGTCCTAGTGTTGAAGATACTATTACAGTGGAAACAGGGAATATAGATCTTGACACTGTTAATACTAATGATTGCACTGAGATCAGAGATAATGTTGACGATGAAAAGTCCGATCCCAATATTTCCCTTGTAACCTCACCTCGAGAAAATGGTGAATCCAATTATCTGACACCTGAAAATGGTGACCAACCTGCTGAAAGTATCTTAGATGTTAAGTTGGGGGAAATTGATGTGGATGGAGTGACGGCAGACTTTGTTTGTGATGAAAAGGATGCAGCTTCTCTTTGTTTAATTGATGGATCTCAGATGGATTCTCATTTTTCATCGGGATTTGATATGGATTTTAAAAGTACCTCCTTCAATGAAGTTGTAAATCCAGACTATCCTAAAGAAGCTGATTTGCTCAATATTGTGGACACAGAAATGAATATCCTCGACCATCCTATGACAGAAGACCGTGGTGTATGTTCAACTTTTTCCCTTCCTTTTCTTTCTCGCTTTGTTCTTTTTAAAACATAAAAGGATCATAAGAATTACAAGTTTCTTTGCAAAATAATAATAATAATAATAATAACAATAATAATAATAATAATTCTTTGGGAAAATACCCATTGGTAACGTCCTGTTCAGGAAGGAGAAAGTTGTAAAATAAATTCGTGGGTTCTTAATATTTTACCTTGTTAATTTTTTTAAATATTTTTTTTACATAGTTTCATAAAATTGTACCCTTTTTGTACTACGGTAGTCGATACTTGTTTGCTTCCCTTGTGTCTAAAATTTTCTTTGTTGTGCAGGACTTCGAGGATGCTACAGTGGCTAATGATATAGGTTTGCTTTTCTTTTTGCCTGTTTTTGACATTCGTGATTCTGTACTAGTAGTGTCCTTAGTATCACCGTAATTTCCCAGTCCTAATTATATGGCGTCCTCTGTAACCTTAATTTGGCTAGAAGATATTGTGTTCCATATAGTATTCCTGTATTGATAAAAGAAAAGAATGCAAATTATAGGCAGCAGTTTGCCCTCAACTGTATCCTCATGGAATTTTACCCTCTTCATTTTTCAATTCATTTTTAGAAATCATATGTAGTTTGTTGCTGTTTTTCTTATTGTTATTATTAAATATGTCAATATAAGTAATCTTCATTTCATTACTCAAATTTCTCATGGAAATCAGATTCAGGGTTTCCTTTCTTTCTTTTTTTTTTTTTTTTTTTTTTTTTTCTTTTTTTTTAATAAAAAAAATTAAATAACATCCATATTTGAGGGGCCAAATTATTGTTTTACATAAGAGCAACTCTTCTTGTTATGTTTGCTGATGATATATTATTTTCGTCCAGAATTTTTGAACGTAGACGACGACGATGAAGAAGATGAGGACAACATGCAATTTGCAGCAGATCCTAGCTTTCTTGAAAACAGTGGATGGTCTTCGCGCACCAGGTATGTTTTTTATTGCTTACATATACATATATTGTCTCTTCTGTCATCTCTGATGTTTGGACTCGTGGTTTTGCTCTAAGTTGAAAGCTACTTGAATTATAACTGCACATGTGCATAAAGGATAGTTGCCATTCTCTATTTGGGATTTTAAATTTTGAAGGTTTTTGGCTTTCTTTCTTTCTCTTGTATTTATTCTTTTGTTTTATATTTTGGTTTACAGCGCAAATTGTTTGCACCATTTAGATTCACCAAATTTAAGTTTTTTGGATTGTAGTTAATTGTAATAATTTATTAAACAGGAGACAAAGGTTAAGCTGCTACTTTGGAATGACATTAGAAAGTTCTTGTCTTTTGTTCTTAATGTAGAAAACATGGTTAGGTAGTAAACCTTTTCAACGTATTCAGTTGTGTTATTGTTGGAATGACTCTTTAACTTGAGAAAAACGTTTTAATGATCTTAAAGAAATAAACATAGGCTGGGAATGGATAATTAGTGTACTGTAACTTGTGAGCGTTGTAAAGAGTTCTAAACATCTGTTGCTTAGAAAGCACACTCAAACTGTCTACTTTTTCTATCGGATAAGTTTTACAGTGATATATGGGCTCTAAGGGAATACATTCTGGTGTTCTTCGGATAGTTATCATGTGCAGTTGATGCGTTACTTCTAACCAAAAGGTCCATAACCATTTTCTGAGTTGCATTTTGGTTTCCTTCATAATTTTGTCAAACATGTTTGTATTCCAGATATTTGATTTTTGCGTACCAATTCCCTCTCATATCACAAGTGTCTCTTTATTTCCAATTCATCCGAACTGATAATTGTTCCTTGTTACAGGGCTGTTGCCAGATATCTTCAAAATCTCTTTGATAGGGACTCTGTACATGAGAGAAAGGTCCTTCACATTGATAACTTACTCGTTAACAAAACTCGGAAGGAAGCATCGAGAATGTTTTTCGAGACACTGGTACGTCATTTTGAACCTCATAGATTTATATCTTGTTAGCACCAAGGAATGGTTACAAACTATGGTCTTGGCTTCTATGAGTATGATTGCCTAGTTGTGCATGGCTTTTGAATACCACTGTAGCTAGAAAAGGCTAGAAAAGAAATTAGTGTTCAAACGAATGACATTTGCATCATATGTGTTATTCCCTTGAACATGTAACAAATGTAACCCACCTCTCAGGTTCACATGTAAAATTAAAATGCAGTTAAGCTTTCAGTTTTTTATTCTTAATTAATTACCATTTTAGTTCTGGCTGGTGCTTTGGATTTTAAGAGTTTCCATTTTGTTCGTATGGGTTGGTTAAATCTTCTAAACCATTCATGAAGTTATGGGATGTTGGAATTTTCTTTCGTGACACACATTTTTCATTGGACACTTGAGAGAGGTAGAAACTGGTTTAGAAAATGTACCACCATCTAGTAATAAGCAGGAACATATTTGGAGATTAAACTATAAAGTGAGTGAGATGAAGGAGAGGGGAGTTTTTGTTTTAATTTTTAAACTTTCCACATCAGTATTGAAAATAATTAAGAAATTACGGAATCACTGTAGCAAACTAAAGGTAAAAAGAAAAAACTTCTTTTGAAAACTTGACTAAAAATGTACATTTTTAATTTTAATTTTAATTTTTTTTATTATAAACCGAGCTTTCATTGAGACAAACAAACTTATTTACTTTTTAAATACATGCTATTTACTCTGTTGTGCTAATTGGAACAATTTGTTTTGCTGGTTCATATATGTATAAAATTAAATCTCTTTCTGCAGGTTCTCAAGACGAAGGATTACCTCCATGTAGAACAGGAAAGACCCTTTGACAACATTAGTATAAAGCCAAGAATAAATCTCATGAAATCAAGTTTCTGATTTACTTTAGGAAAAGGCAGAGATACACAGCTGGGGGAAAAACCGAAAAAAAAAAAAAAACCAAAACAAAAAGGCTTCGATAGATGTTAGTTCAGCGATGCTCCGCTCGGGATGTCGATAGTTCTTTTCATCATCAGAAACTCCCCTTCCCAACAAAATAATCTTTTGTATTTCTTTCTTCTTTTTGTTATTATTATTTATATATTGCTTTGCTTAAGCTAGACGTTTATGTAAGTGGTCAGAGAGTCTAACAGTGAGGTCGGGTCCGGTTGAGTCGAGTCAAGTGGGCACATCGTGTATTAATGTGTTTATTGTACCCAACTTTTGTATTATGACAGATACTCTCATGTATATATTATCTGTAAAAATAGTCTCTTGCTATTGAAGATGCTGATTTATTTGTTAGAATCATCTATGGAGTCTGCCCAGTTTTGAAAGCTTTCCTACAAAAGTTTTGGACTGTAAATATCATAAAAATGTATTATGTAGCAGTGACCTTGAGCTTTCTACTTTTTGGAGCTTGTTTTATATTTGGATTAGTTGCAAAGATAATATGGAGTTTATATTGATTAAGTGATCTTGGTTTGGACTTGGGTTTATTTATTATTATTATTATTAATTTATTAATATTATGATTAAGCAGCCTAAATCTAAAAAAGAGAATAAAGATCTCATTGGACCAAGATAATCAGCATCTTTAGAAGAAGATTTGCGAATGCATATTGTTTTGTGAGACAAGTCTACAATTCAAACATCAAATGATCGACACAACTCGAGTCGCATCAAACTAGGAGATAATCTCCTCAGATAAACTAGACAATTGCAAATATCTGTTAGCTGCATTTACTAGATCAACACAATCAGATTTTACAATCAAAGGGAGGGATCACGAGAACTAACCCGAAAAGTGAATTTTTTCTCTCTTTTTACCTTTCAAAAGTGCGAGTTTTCTATTTGTCCCATTCTTTCTTTGCTTTGCTTTTCATTTAACATATGATTTTATTTTGAACTTAGGTCATGTTTAGCTTAGGTAAAACTTGACAAGTGGGTACAAGTGGGTTCCAGTTGATTACGTTTGTTGTTGTTTACCTATGTTCCTTAATCATAATGAACTCCACCTCCAAATCTATAATCAAAACACCTAATCAAATGAGGAACAAATGGTGCTTAATCTAATTGTGGTTGAAAATTATGTGGGACCAATTACCATTATTGTTGCCGTCACATAATTGTTACTGTAGCAGTATAAAAATTATGAATATGTCACATTCTTTGTTACCTTTATTTTTTACCGTTGCCGTTACCATTAGGGTAAACAGTAATGGTAACGGCAACTGTAAAATGTGACAGATTCATAATTCTAAGCAAATGTGATCAAAAGCAATCCAATTACATTTGCGATTCAGGCCTATTACGATTGATCTATCAATGAAAGCTCATTACGATTACACTAATTTTTATTACGGGTTAATAATCGTGGCCTTAATTAATTAATATACTTTTTTGGGAAGGAAATTAACTAATTGATATTAATTTAAGAGTCCATGAACATTCTATTGGGGAAAATGATATATGAAAATTGAATATACTAGCAAATTGATTACACCTTAACTCAAAACAATACTTTCAATGTGTAATATTCAACCAACAATATGGTGTAACAAAGACTTATGAATTGAAATAACTAAAAACCTCAAAGCCTTTGGAGATTCAAAGTATAGTCGAGACACACTTCTGATAAGCGCTGTTCTGAAGACAATTATACGCTCTGCACCGGATGCAAGCAGATTACCGCAATCGTCTTAACGAGATACAACAACTAATTTCAGTAGAACTGTAACCTCGAACTACTCCGATCTAACAGAACTCTTGGATACTTGCTCTCAACTCAACTCAAGACCAAAAGAAAGAAAGAAAAGATAAAATTCTTCAATTTGGAGTGTGAAAAAGCGATAGGAGACTATTCAGTCAATATACGGATGTCCCATAGAAAGCACTAACAACTGTAACAACAAAAATACAAGTGACAAAAGAACAAGTAAAGACACACAAGGGTTGGTAACCCAGGTCTATCACTGATAGACAGTGAAATTTTTTATATTTGTAAAGAGTTTGGTATTTTTTTTTATAATAATTTTTTCAAATTTAAGGGTTAAATTTGATGTTTTTTTTAATATTAATAATTACTTTTTTTTGGAAGATTTACATGGAAAATCCTCTTGACCCATATTTTTCACAAATAGCCTTTCATTTTGAATTATTTCATTGAAGGAATTTAAATAGAAGTTTGGGCTCTTTTTAAATATAGAAAAATGAGCCAAACTATTTACAAATATAGAATTCTATCGCTTTCTATCGCTGGGGTGATAGAATTTATTTGCTTGAGCGATAGGAAGAGATAGAATTCTATCGCGGTCTATCACTGATAGACAGTGAAATTTTTCTATATCTAGTTTGATATTTTTTCTGTTTATAGTAATTTCCCTAGAAGTTTGGATCATTATGACCTTCTATATTATTAATTTAATATTTACGGATTTTTTTAAATTTCCTTAAATAGTATCTAATTGTTGACTTTAAGTTTGGTGATTAATCGTTTTATTTAATGCATTTAATATTGGTTTATGGTTATTCTTTCCTTAATGTAGGGATTCTTTGTCTTCCATTTATAACAAAATTAAAATCTCCTACTTCACACAGTTGACAAAAATAATTGGCCTAAAATATAACCATTTCCAATTGGAGACTACACGGCTAAAATACCATAATTTTTTATTATCCGGCACTCTCACCACAAAAAGTTCAATTCCGACTGGCAGCTAAACTACAATCATTTCCAATTGGAGACTCCATGGCTAAAATACCATCATTTCCGATTTATTCTATATGTTATGTACCTTTTTAGTCACGTTGTTAATAGTTCATCATCTTTGTCTATGCAAGTTTCTAGTTGGTTGTTATTATCTGTGTATAGATATAGGTAAGTGATTAATATACATTGTGTAATCTGTAGTACATTCTCTATATTTAACTGTACATACAAAATATTCCTATGTATATAAACCATATTTGATTTTAAAGCATAATCGTCTGTATATATACTGTGAGCAAAAAAAAAGTATATAGGTTTGTAATATCATCAATATTTTGATTAGTATCATTTATCTGATTACATGTGTTTTGCATTATATAGGAAGTTATATTGTTCCAATCCTCATTGTTGTACTACTCTTAACGGTGTGAATCCAGATGTCAAGTCTCCTAATAAGCGATCATAAAATTTTGATGATGTAGGAATTCCAACATTTCCCTCTACTTTCACTTGTTTAACTCTTGGAGTATGGTCTAAATCCTATAGAATGAAATCAAATTAGTTTATGAAATATTTATATTTTATTTTTGAAATGTACACAAGAATATAACACATATGGTGCTATATTTTTGAAATATTACATCAGATGAAATGTTGATGACAACATTCTTCTCACTTTTTCTTTTCTATCCCACTCTATTGGTAGACCCCAAAAGGCGACTTTCCTCTTGTTTCACCGGTAATTTGACACGTACCATTATTCTACAAAAAAAAAAAAAATGCAAACATGGGGCTTACTGAATAGGACATATAATGCAGTGCTTATTTACATATAAATATAAGTATATATATACTAAACTTTAGAATATTAAACTAGTGCTTAAATAATCACAATAAATAAACCTATTCTTATATACATATAAATGACAATATATTCTTCTCATATTAGTTTATCAAAAAAAAAATTATTCAACTTAGATTCTAAACACAATAGACATGAAACAAGTGCTTATTCGAAAATTTAGTACGCTGTTTATTTTATATCAACTAGTGTTGAATAAACAAAATGCAACCTATGTCGAAAACACCTTTTGTAAATGTCAAACAGGAAGCAAAAAATTTATTCAAACATGCTTCATGAATAGGATGTTGGTGCTTAAATAATCTGAATAATTAAACATGTACTTATCTACATATAAACGATGGTATATACTTCTCATATTACTTTATCATCAACTTAAATTCCATAAAACATGTGTTTATTCGAAAATTCAGTTTGCTATTTATTCTATATCAACCAGTGTTTATTCAGGAAGTATAATATAATAAGGTTAGACTTCAAACTTCAGTTCAATTCAACGTACTAGAAATAGTTCCTTCTGGCTTCTTGCATCGTACTGATATACACTCCATAAGCTTTTTGCAACAAATAGATATACACTCTATAAGCTTTTCCAACAAACAGGGTGCGGTGGGACGAAAAGTTGCAATTTTAGTAATTATGGAACTTTCTTCCTTCTCAATTTGAATATATAAAGTTATAAGTTTTTTGTATTCTCAGTTTTTAGTCATTGAAATTGAAAATTTCCAGTTTATAAACCATTAACCCCATATGCATTTTGACCCAAAAGAAATTTTAGAAGGAATATTGTTTAATATATCAATGTACATATAAACCCTAACCAATATAACTTCAATTTCAACAAGAATTTACCTCTTACAACCCACTGTCCGCCGATTCCAAATACGCGAAAATAAGATGAATGCCCGCTGATTCCTATTTTTCGATGAGGTACGACGACAAGACTGAAACTCTATGTATTCGACGAGACTGTCTGCCTCCAGAAACTTGACGACAAGACTGACCGAAACCCTCTATATTCGACGGCCGCTGCGTGTTGTAGAAGTCTACCAAAACTCTATGTGTTTGACGGTTACGTACATATGAGATTTTGATAGGAAATCGAGATAGATGGATTGTTTATTTCCTTGTTGGTATCGTTTACATTGCATTAAATAGGGACGTGGAAGTTGAAGGGTTCCCTTTATTGATTTCTCTTATTTTATTTTTTTAATTGATATCAGGATTCAATTGTAAAAGACCACCAACGTTTATGAAATTAAAAGACCCAATAAGCTATTTCTGAAAAATATTAAAATAAACTAGATATGATTGTAATATTTGGCTATTATTAAGGCCTTCTATGTAGAAAGTCTTTTTTTTAATTAATAATTGATTTTCTCCCTCATGGTGTTTAATCGCATTGGTAGACCTTCTAAATAATTACTTTTATTATTTTCTTATTATGGTTGAGGTGGATTTCCTATCTCTATTTTATTTTCTAGTATGACTTTTCCATATTTCGTGAATTTATTGAAGTTGAACCCACTAGTATTTATAAAAACAAATCTATAGTACGAACAAATGTAGTATGATACTCTTCTAGTACTGTAATTTTTCTTCTTTTTTCTTTCTCTTCATTTTCATCCTTTAATGTATTTATTACAAAAAAAAAAAGATAATAAATTTTAACTATTTTACTTCGAAAATCTTAAATTCATGCAAATACAATTTTGGGGTCTTTTCACAGATAGAAAAAAAATAAAAGTAATTACACATATAGAAAAAAAAGTGAGAAATACAAAAGCATGTGGTACACTTTTTTCTATATGTGTAATTACTTTTGTTTTTTTTTCTATACACAACAATTTTCCTACAATTTTATTATATTAATTATTACAATTATGAAATATTTGTATCTTTTAAAATTATTGTTGAGATGGTTATATGAGAAGAAAGACATTCTTAAACATAGATCACTCATTATCTGTGGTGAGATAGGGCCTTGCGAGGACCCTACCCTTACAAGAAAGAGATTTTCTATTTAAGCAAGGAGAGAGTGGGAGAAATTTTTTTTAGTAAGCTAAATAAAAAATTTTAATTCTAGATTATATATATGAATAATTTTATAGCTAATTATTTCATTCTGCTAGAAAATTTGAGTAATTTCTTATTAAATTCAAATTCTCCATGTGAAATTAACCATTTAAATGAAATTTTTTATTGTAAATTAACGGTCTAATTAAAAATTTTGTAGTTATTTTAGCTCATGGTTCTTTTAAAGAAAAAACAAAATGAGAGAAAACTTCTGCGGGAAAAACCAAATCCTCACGAATTTTCAAAACGACTCCTTTAATATATTTGACTAAAATAAAAGAGATTTATCAAACAAATAAATTCCATTAAATTTAAATAGCCGAAATTCTTGACTCGGGTACCCCAAAACATAGTTAACGAATAAAAAGAGTAAGAGAAGTAATTCCTCACGAACTAACTGGACAATTTATTTAAATGAAAAAAAATATAATGAATAATGAAATGCTGAAGCTCCCTCGTGTCCCTATTTGGCCCGGTCATGGATTCTGTTTGTTGCCCGCCGGCCCGTTCCTACCTTTACCTGAAACATGAAATTTTAAATTTTAACTCAGTAAGTAATCCCACTGCAGACCAACTGCCCCGTCACCATGAACCCGTCGGTCCACCCCGTCAAAACTGGAGGTGAACCTGATGAGAACCCGTCGATCCACAGGTCTAGTGGCCTGATGGCACACCGTCAAACTAACTTAATAATATAGCTTAATAATATAGCATGGGACTACAGCGTTGGCATCAAACTAAACCATACATAGCATACACAACTGGTAAATTCTCAACAGATGAAAGCCAGATAAATCATACATGCCACCAATAATACGAAATCGGTAGCAACCACGTAGGTGCTTTGCCCAAACTCCAGTCGCCTCAAGCTTCAACCCAAACCAACAACAGTTACCCCTTTTTCAGTCTCTGAACAACATTAGGCTTAAACCAAACTTCACTGGGTACTATATTAGACAATGGTCCAAGCAGAAGAAAACTTACCCTGAACCTACCAACAACTGTTGGACTTCGCAGAACAGAGGCGGCGCAAACTGACAGCGACAGCTCGAAACAGACTGGGCGCGGCCACGGTTCGGCTGGCGGCGGCTACAGACTCGAGCGGACGCGATTTGACGTGCGGCGGCGGCTGGGCGGAGCGTGCGAACGTGAGCGGCGGCAGGTGCGTCGACGGCAGCTGGGCGGAACGCGCGGACGGCAGCTGGGCGGAGCGCGTGGACGGCTCGATGGCGGCTGGGCGAGGCGCGACGCGACGACGGTGGCGCGGCGCGGGCTGGGCGACGGCGAGTGGCGGCTGCTGCGGCGCGGCGTGACTGATCGGCTGGTCGTGAGGTGTGCAGGCGGCGGCAGATCACGCGAAGAAGAAGAGAAAAAGAAAAAAAAGGGTTTTCACGCTTCTCGAGGCCCTTCAATTAAATAAATATATAATTAATTATAATTAATATAAATAATATTTAAATAATAATAATAAATATATATCTTTATAAATTATTAAACTCCTTTTTTCCAAACTACACTATTATTCCTTTTTCTTCTCCATCTCAATATTCATCTATTCTTCCATAATAATAATAATAAAAATATATATATATATATATATATATATATATAGTTTATAATACTTTAATTCAAACCTCACAAAAAAAACTCTAACACTTAATTTAGTAATCATTGCAATTAAATTCTGGAACGTTACAAATCTCTACCCTGATTCTTGCAAAATTACATGAAAAAGTTTGCAGGGATGTGAAATTGGCTTCCCTGACCTCACCCGCCCCATCTCTTTGTAGAATAATTGGAATGGTCTAAATCAAGGTTTGACATTATATGATAGGGCAAAATACACTTTTGGTTTTTGAGATTTGAGTTAGGTGTCTATTTGGTCCTTGAGGTTTTAAAATAGACACTTTTGGTCCTCAAGATTTGAAAATCGTTTTAAATGGTCCTTGAAGTTATTTGACCATTACTTGACTAATGGAAAGATGATGTGACATTTTAAACTTTTTAGTGAATGAATGTGCTAAAATTGAAATTAAAATGAAAATGAAGGAAAATCAATTTTGACCTTAGACTTGTCATGTTGTTTCGACTTGGACCTTAAATAGATTATATTTCATTAGATTAGACCCTAAACTTAAAGAAGTATTGCAATTTCTATCTTCGGTTCAATTTTCACTAATTTTTCCAATAATTTTAACAAAAACTAGTGTAAGATTCTTCATAAACTTATTAATTTCAATAAAATTTATATTTCAATAAAATAAAGTTTTGTAAAAAATTAATTTTGATCAATGTATAAATTAACCACTGAATTATTTTGCCAAAAATTTATACATTTCAATCATAAAAATGGCACTAATGTTGGTTTTCTCTATAATTTTATGAGCTTCATATCATACATTTGCGTTTAAAATTCATTGAATGAATGAGAATTTTTTAAAAAGTACATGAACACAACCTAACAAGTTGTTTCTGACTCGAAATTGATTTTTTTTTTTTTTTTACATGAACTAAAATAAACTTTTTAAAAGTATATCTCTATTATTTTTCCTTTTAAGTTTTACTTAATAGAACCAACCAATTTAACCTTCACACATGCTTTGCACTATAAATAATTTCATCATCTTCTTACAACGTGAAAAAAAAAACCAAAATTAACTTTTGAAAATAGAATGATGAGAATATTTTTCACTTTTCACTTTTTATTTTTTTGAAATTATATGGATAAATTCATCAAAATGAGATTTAAATATATGGTTGAAAACTACTTTTGGTTTCCTAAATTTTCATAGAAATAACAATTTGGTCATTGAACTTTCGTTGGTAACGATTTAGTCTTTATACTCTCAAATTTATAACAATTTAGTCCCTATACTTTGAAATTGGACGTATTCTTTTGGTCTCTCAAATTTGAAGTTGGTGTCTATTTGATCCCTGGGGTTTAAAAATGAGCACTTTTAGTCCATGAGATTTGAGAAATGATTTTAAATAGTCCTTAAATCAAGTTTACTTTTAGTTGAGTAACAGAAAAATGATGTGACAATGTGAGTTGATTTTTTTTTTAATGATGTGGCAATATTTATTAATGTTATATTGGTTTCAAATTTAATTAGGAATTTCTTTTGGTTTTTGCTTTCTTTTTTCTCTTCTCCTTTACTCTCGGGGTTTTTGTACGGATGACCCTTTTTAGGGGCCTAAATAAAATTTAACCCAAGATTCAAATTTGCTCAAAAAATGGTCGTTGCGTGTGAAAGTACCATCTTGTCCACAAACTATGCGCGAGGGCCTAGGGTTCAAAGGAATTCTTGTTCGCTCCTCATTTCTTTTTCTCGCTTTTTCCTCTCGTTCCTTATCAAATGCATTTACAATTTTTTTTTCTTGATTTTTTTCTTTCATTTGAATTCTTCCTCTAGTTTTTTCCTCCCACTTCTTCCTCTAGTTTCTTCCTCTCACTTCTTCCTCATCAATTTTGTAGTTTTTTTCTTCGAGTTTTTTTACTTCATTCAAATTCTCGCTCTTAGGTCTAGCTCTCGCTTCTTCCTCTCGTTTCTTGGTCTCACTTTTGCTTCTTCCACTCGTTCTAGTTCACGCTCCAACTTACATTTTCGATTTCAAAAGAAGAAGGTGGCGACATAAAGAGAAGAAATCGGAAATTTCAATGAAGTGAGTTTGGCGATGGGAGTAAAAACTTGGAAGAATAAACGTAAAAAAAATGCACAAAAAAAACGGAAGGAGATACCAAAAAAAAACGCAAAAAAAAAGAAAAAAGAAAAAAGAAAAAGAAAAAATGAGAAAGCTGCAAAAGGACGAAGAAAGAAAAAAAAAGGTTAAAAGAAAAAAAAAAAAAGAGGTTAAAATGGTAAGTAAGTTCACAGGATGAAGAATACATTAGTTAGAATCTGTAACTAATTAGATTTAATATAAATACTCACTAATTTCCTTTCTTTTGATGATGTATTGATTGCGTTGAAAATCTCTAAATAAAGAAATGTCTCGAAAATTTGCACAATGGATGTAAGCGTAAACCGTGCTTTCTCTTCTTCAAATCTCTTCAAGATAATCCTCTGCATCATTCTGGAATCCAGTCGAATTAGGGCAAGCTTTCTTAATCTCCATTTTTAGTATTTTGCATGCTCGAAGAAAACTAAAACAAAAGAAGAAATAAAACAGTTGAAGAACATCTGTCCTTTAATTGACAGCACATAATAGATAAAAGAGATTTCATGTTTAACAGAATCTACCAAACATTTTGTGGAACATGGACGCAAATTCGATGAGGGCATGCACTTCTTCTCTTTTTCTCGGTGTCGCTGCAAATTTCTTTTCCATATTAGTGGTGTAGTAATCAAATCGTTTTCAAAAGGTTTTCCAAAGAAAGAAGGATGGGATCTTGAAGGAAGAAACAGAAGGGGTGGTGGATTCTGCAAGGTTTGATCCTCTGGTGGTGATTAAAACCATGGATGTATCTTGAGTTTCTTCTTCAAAAAAAAAAAAAAAAACTGGAAAGTTTTATAAAATGACCTAATATTAGAAAACTTTTCCACCCATGACCCATTGATAAAAACATTATTGACATAGACCCTTTTGGCATGTGAATTGCCATTTTTACCCTTAAAATTTAAAAACAGTGCAACTTAGATCACGCCTCTTACTATTCCAAATACTAAGCTTTCTTCGCTCATTTACCATACGCTCAACACTCAGTTCTCTCTCAAGTCATCCCTTCGTATTCGACCTCACCTTCGAACGTTGCTGAGCTGCTCGTCGATCATCTCTTTCATTCACGTTTCTGAGCTGCTCGTCGATCGTCTCTTCCATTCTTCTTCGAGAGGTAGATTCATTCCATGCATGTTCTATTAAACGATCGCTTATTTTGTATAGTTTATCGCACATCGTCCTTTTGATGTTCTTATTGTTCACCTACTGTTGAATGATCGATTGCATAGAGTGTAATGGTTTATCGCATAGTGTTTGATACTCGATCTCTGGGTTTTTAATACTAGATCTCATAGAATGTAATACACGATCGCCTAGGATTTTGATACACGTTCGCATAGTTTTTAATAAACGATTATTTAATAAACGATCGCTTAGCTTTTCATACACGATCGCTTAGTTTATCATACACGATCGCTTAGTTTAGTATACACAATCGCTCAGTTTAGTATGTAATAAGCGATCGCCTACAACTCGCTATGTGATCGCTCACCAATGTCTAAACGATCACCTACCAAGTTATAAGCGATCGCATAGCAAGTTGTAGGCGATCACATATGTTTATTTAAACGATCTTGTATTTATTAATACACGATCGTTTATGTAATACAAAGCGATCACTTACATTGACCTGAGCGATTTGATTACATTTATCTTCGTAACCACTTACATTGACTTGACAAATCTGCGTTTTTGGTTTGGACGAAGATTTTTGATCTGTACCCAAAGACAAAATGGACTGAACGAAGACGAAAGCGACCAACAAGGAGAATGTTGGACTGAGACTCTGAGATAACAGTGGGAGAAGAAGCTTGGAGAGTTCGACTGATAGTGAATAAACCCTGATAGTGATATTTCATTATTGATATCAATAGCATTCAATGTTGTTGGTAGAATATTAGTTCAAAATAAATGTTTTGGTACAATGTTGGTGTTGCATTCAATAGCTGAGAAGTCAAGGAGAAGGAGAGTTGAGCTCAACGGAAGAGAAGAAGAAGAAAAAGTAGTTTTAAAAAGTTAGGGATAAAAATGGTATTTCACATGGGAAAAGGTCAACCATAAAATTTTTTTTAAGATAAGGTCATTGGTGGAGAAGTTTTTGCCAAGTGGGTCATTTTATGAAATTTTCAAAAAAAAAAAAAATGGTCTCTTTTTCTGCAGGGAACCGCTCCATTGCTGGACCAACTATTCGATTAAACTGCAGTACCAATTTTTCCTTCTCCATCTGTCTGTCTTCTCCATAGTCAGTCCACCAATATAAAATTACTCACATTGCCACGTCATTTTGTTGGGAAAAAGTTCTCACTTCTACGCAGGAATAAACAGAAAAATGATAAAAAAATTAAAAGAAAGCAATAAAATTGAAAACGCAAGAATTAACGTGGAGAACTCCCAACTCGAAAAAAAACCACGGACCAGAAAACCCCAACACATTTTTCCATTAGTAATTAACGGTGAACTTAAGTGGGGGATTATTTAGAATTATTTCTCAAACTTCAAGGACTAAAAGTGATCATTTTTAAACTTTGGACCAAATAGACCAACTTCAAACCTCACCAAAAATGTATTTTGCCCTTTGAAATTTGTTACAATTTAATCCATATTATGAAAAATCTCGAAGGGTTAACTTCATTATGTAACAACTTAATCTTTATGCTTTATAAAAAATAATTAATAATAATAAGTATCGATCAATTTATCTATCCACATTGGTAAGAAATTTTATTAAATTTTAATAATATTTTTCATAATAAAGATTGAATTATTATAATGGTAAAATATATGGACTAAATTGTTACTTATTAATATTTAAAAATATGAAAACACAAGTATTAAATCGTTATAAATTAAATTGAGACTAAATTATTATTTTCACACAAGTTCAACCGAATCTTTTATAAAAATATTGTAATTTGAAAAAATATTTAAAGAAATATTGTTGTTTAGAAAATATTTACAAAAATATAGTTATTTAAAAAAAAAAAAAAAAAGCTGTCACTCCCCCTTTTTTGCCTCTCTCTCCCCCTTTTGCCTCTCCCTCTCTCCTTCCCTCTTTCTCTCAATTTTTATATTTATATCAAATAAATATATAAAATAATTAATTTTATATTTAATAAATTTATAAAATATCTAATAAAATTATAAATTTTCACTTTATTTTTATTTTTATTATTTTTTTTGTCTAAAAGAGAATAGTGGATAAGATCTCATTGGTAGTATCTAGATCACAATCAATTTGTGTTGCTGCATTCTCAAGACTGAGTGAATTTTTTTTATAATGGAAATTTTGGGCCGAAAATAAAGCTAAAAATTGAGAAAAGTTAGAAATTAGAAAAAGTAGCACATAAAAAATGCTTAATCCTTTGTCAAAAAGACATTAACGTGTAAAACTATATAATTGTGTGTAATCAGGACCATAAAATTGAAAATTTTAAACTGAGCTAACATAGTTAATTCAGAAAAAAAATCCAAATTTTCTCGAAATGTTGAAATTTCTTGAAATTTTCTCGAAATCTCGAAATTTTGTCGAAAAGGAGGGAATCAGAATATTCTCGAAATCTCGAAATTTTGAGAAAATTTCGAGAAGTCTCTAAATTTCGTAGAAATTGGAGGAAAACCAAAATTTTCTCCCATCAAGATTTCGAGGCCCTCGAAATCTCAAAATTTTGAGATTTGAATGGAAATTTTCCACTATGTTTACCGAATGTAAATTTATATATATATATATATATTTAAATTTGGTTTTATTTTTTTTATAGCAATTCAAGAAATTTAGAGGAAAGGAGTTGAATTCTTAGCCAAATTTAAAAAACAAAAACAATTTTTTTTAAAACTACTCTTTTAAGTTTTCAAATTTTGGTTTAGTTTTGTAAAACAGTTGTAAAAATTATATAACAAATCAAGAAATTTTTTAGTGAAATGGGTGTTTATAAACGTAATTTTCTAAAATAAAAAAAAAACGAAATGGTTATCAAATGAAACTTAAATTTTAAAAAATTAAGTTTTAAATGTTACTGTTAATATATCATACTTATTATTTAAAATTTATATATTAAAGCTTATATCTTGTGTATTGAGCTTAAAATCAAAATACAATTATTATAAATATTTTTAAACCACCATATTTTTCTAATTAGAGGTTTTATTATAATATTATAGTTAGAGAAAATATTTAGATGAATATAGTTGTCAGAAAAATATTTACAAAACTATGGTAATTGTCTAATCAAAATAGGGTAAAAAAAAACCAAATGGTCGAGCATTCAAATTTTAGATGCTTCCCTATACTTTACTAGTTTTATATTATTATTTTAGATAAATATCAACCTACACTATACTCCTAAACTTTAGAATTGTATTGATTAAAACTTCAAACTAATAATTTTATCAATTTAAAACTTAAACTTTTGTAAGTGAATGCGTGACTATCTTAAATTATTTGGGTGTTATTTTGAATTTTTAAGGCTTAATTGAATTGTTTTGAGAAGATAATTCAATTTAAATTAAACGGGATAAAAGACTTGGGTTTAAGTTCAATTGGTGAAAATTGAATTTTAATTTGGGAGATTTAATTTGTTTAGTTAAATTGGTGGAGGAAAAAGAAATTTAAAAAAATATATATGTATACCTAATTTATTAAGGAGGGTTTATGATTATATATATATATATAGGATCTGTAGGTCCATGAGGTCTCATTCTAGCTCGTAAAGAGTATCGAAGTAATTAAGTTTTGAATGAAATCTGAAATGTACAAATTAACTTAAGGAAATAGTATAATCTATAATGATACATTATAATATAAAGTTTACTAAATCAAACTTTATAATATAAATTTAATTTCGGATATGTTTCAAAATTAATTTATGAGAGAATTAAATATTTGAAATAGTTCAAATATTAATTTAATAGCAATTAGATTTATATTAAAACCATAGGTTAAAATTAAGGAAAATTTTCACAGATAGAAAAGATGTCAAACTATTTACATAAAATAGCAAAAAAACACTGATAGACATTGATAGGCTTCTATCAGCATCTATGAGCGATAGACTTCTCTCATTTGTATCACTGATAGACCCTGATAGACTTCTATCAGCGTCTATCACAACTATCTAAAAATTTTGCTATTTTGTATAAATAGTTTCCCTTATTTTTCTATTTTTAAAAATCCCCTAAAATTAATGCGCATTATATTAAAACTATAGATTAAAATAAATGAATGTATTAATTAAATTAGATTTAATTAAATATTATTTTCATTAATTAGTTATTTTTTAATTAATTAATTTAATTAATATATTTATATTTATTATTTTAACCAAATTAGCTGTGGGGAAGGAGGTTAGCTGATACGTGGTGTTGATCCTCGTTTATCTCTCCACAACCTTCTCTAACAACCTATCCAAAGAGAAATCCCAAAATGATTATGGTTTGTATTTTTTATTTTTGTAGAAAACATTTCTACATTTCGTTTCTAAAATTCTCTCACAAAATTTCCTAATCTCATTATTTTTTGTTCCCACCAACTTTCAACCTTTTACTTAGAGATCAGGGAAAAATGTTTTATTTTATTATTTATGTTTAACCTAAATAATACAGTAAGGTTTTTTTTTTTTTTTTTTTTTTTTTTTTTTGTAATTGCAGTATACTAGTTTTTCCAATTTCTAAATTATAAATAAAAAATTGGTCCTCTGTATTTTTAAGCTGTGCTAGGGTTTTTATCCCTGCACAATCAACTTTCTATGATCACCTTACTTCTCCAATGACAACTCCGACAAATAGCGTAGTAAGATCTATATTTAAAATAAAATATAGTTGTCCACTAACTTTTGATATTTTCACATGGGGGTTTTAGAATTTTAAAAAATATTTAGAAAAATTAGGTTATTTGAAAAATATTTATGATATTGTGCTAGTTTTGCCTGAGTTCGCAAGTTGAAGTTGCGAACTCCTTGACTTTATTTTTGAAAAAAAATACATTTTTAGTTACTAAGTTTTGGGTCTAATTTCTATTTGATCTATAAGTTTCAAAATGTTACAATTAAACGAATTATAATTAATTAAGTTTCACTTCAGTTTTAAAATTTCACTTCATAATTATTTGAATTTTCTAAATTGACCTATTGATTTAAGAACATTTAAATTTTGACACTGAATTATTTTTTTTTCTCTACAAAACGAACAATATGTAAAACGGACTATCATTCCCCATCTTTAAATCAAATTGAAATTAGAACTTCCACAAAAAAAGATTGAGTTCAAGTTAAAAAAATAATTCCAAAGTCGATTGGCCCATAATATTTAAGTTTTATAGTTAATAATTAAATTGATTTAATGAATATTTGATGTTCAAACTTTTTATTTGAGGTAATTGTTCAAATTAGTTGAGCTATTCAAGATAATTATTCAAATTGTGAAAAAAAATAGTTAGAGTTTAGTTAAATATTTTAAATAGAGAAAAATGAAGGAGAAATGGGGAAAGAAGAGAAATGGTGGAATGAAGAAAAAGAAATATTGGGAGAGGAAAGAAAGAGAAAATGAAAGAAGAAAGAGAGGAAAAAAAATGAGTAAACGAGGGGAGATTATTGGAAATTGAGAAAGGAGAGAAGAGAGAAAAAGTAATTATTAAAAATCATACTATATTTTTATAAATATTTTCAAAACTAATTTATTTTTATAAATATTTTAAAAAATACGATATAATTTCAATTTTTCCAGTTCAACAACCCATGTGAGTTTTAAGTTTTAACCACATAAATTATTCATTTTAATAAACTAAGACGTTATTAAAAAGTCAACAGCCATTAATTAATCGCTTTGTCAAATTTCTTACTCATCGTTAACAACAACAGTGAGTGTTCGGCAATTTTTGTACAAGAAAGATCAACCACTCCATTGCGAGCCAAATTCCTGAAGATTTACCTCTTTTTCTTCACTTGATCTTCTCAGCAATCAAATTCTTCCTTCGATTTCGCAACAATGGCGGAAGTAGAGAACAAACAAGTGATATTCAAAGGCTACATTGACGGAGCTCCACAACTGGCAGACTTCGAACTCAAAGTTGGGAAGCTTAAGCTTGAAGCTCCCAAAGGTTCTGGAGATTTTCTTGTCAAGAATCTCTTCCTTTCTTGTGATCCTTATATGCGAGGCCGTATGCGCGATTACCACGATTCCTACATTCACCCTTTTGTTCCTGGCCAGGTATTGTTCTTTTCTGTGATTAATTTCCTGTTTTCTTGCATTGGTTTTCTCTGTAAGTAGTCTATTTTTGTTGTATTATTTGATTCTTGTTTCTGGTTTTTACTGGATGACGTGGTTTCATTTCTGGGGTTTTCTTTTTCTTCTCTTTTCCCTGTTGGAGGGCTGTAAGTAATGCATGTTATTTGAGTTGTTTTCTCTAAGAAATATTGATCTAGATTTGGTACTTTAATAGTTAATCATATGCACCATAATTAACTGAATGAATTTCTATGGTTAGTGTTGGTCGAATTGATCTACTTCGAGTATAATTGAGTTTTTTTGGGATGATGAAAAGTAGCATAGATAAACTTCACACCAGGTAGTAATGATTTCATTTAACCATTAGAACGGCTATAATACGGAAGAAACAAAGAAATTCTAGCAAATTTGAGTCCCGTTTTCAATTTTGAGGAGTTCTTTTGTTATTTGTTTCGTTTTCAATTTCGAGGAGTTCTAGGTTTGATTATGACGAACAGCTTTTTAGATTTTCCTTTCTTTTTTGACCAAATTTTGTTGCTAGGAGACAATTTATGTAATGCCCCAGACCCATGATTCAGAATCCGAATTCAACACCAGATGGCCTCGACATTCCCCTGCATCCCCTACTGTCCAACATGGGTCCTTTTAGCATGCTCTGTCTTCACTCACATGCTTCCTAGGAAAATTCCAAGAAGGTTACCCAATATAGGATTGCTCCCAGCTAAGCACACTAACTTTGGAGTTCCTATGATTGAGCCAAAAAAAAGAAAGGTGCACCTTGTTGGTATAGGTAGTAACTTTCAGTTCTTTTAAGTATTTCTTAACCATACTTTCATATCCTTAGGATCCCTCTCATTCAGATGTGATCTCGGTTCATTCATGTCCCCTTCCTAAACTTGGGGCATTACATGTCCAACACAGGTCCTTTCAACATGCTTTGTCCTTACTCACATGCTTCTTACGAAAATTCCCAGAGGTCACCCAACACAAAATTACTCTAAACTAAGCACGCCTGATTTTGGAGTTTCTATGATTGAGCCACCGAAAAGGAAGGTGTACCTTGTAGATATAGATAGTAACTTTCAATTCTTTTAAGTTTTTTTAACCGTACTTTCATATCCTTAGGATTCCTCTCATTCGGATATGATCTCGGTTCATGATGTGATAAGGATTGGGATAACTTGGTATATTCAAATTAATCTTGGCTTAATCCTTGAATAATTCCATTTTAGTTTCCTTTTAGTTATCCTTTTAGGATTCCTTATTGCATTTAATTCTCTATTGATAGAGAATCCCTCTATTATATTCAAGAACTTTCATTCATTAATAAAATTCTCTCTTTGGTATCACCAATTCATGTCCCCTCAGAGCGTTTCAATTTATAGTGTATGTATGACAAGTAATATGAGATTGTGTTTTGGTGAAATGTTCCTCACTTCACGTTATTATATCTTGTGAAGCCAATTGAAGGTTTTGGGGTTGCTGAAGTTGTGGACTCTGGTGACTCCAATTTCAAGCCTGGTGACATCGTTTCAGGCATTACACGTTGGGAGGATTACAGCTTAATTAATAAAGAAAGTATTCAACTGAGAAAAATTCAACCGGACGATCTCCCGCTCTCTTTCCATGTTGGCCTTCTTGGTATGTTCTCTTCCTCAGTTTATAAAGCAGTTCTCCACTCTGGAAATAAATAGCTTTCCTTTTCCTTTGCAATACAAAATTGAAAATAGCAATATAATAACCCCTTTGCCCCCGAGGGTTTAAACTGCATTGGTTATTTCTATTGACATATTGCTAAGAGTGGTTAAATTCTTACTTTACCAAGCTCGTGTAAAAGTTATGGCAATCGTGTTCTCAAATCCTACATGAAAGGGAATCCTTGTGAGATGGATTACCAGGATGAATCTAATAAGTAATTGTTCTGTGCCTTTATTTCTCACCTATAATTTCGTGGACTGACTTTTGCGTACAAAAACTATCATTATGCTCACAATTTAGTCGTTTCTTACTAAGCTTGAGTTCTTAAAGTCAACTATATCAAAATATATGGGTAACAACAACATACTAATTTTGATTAAGCACTTGAAAGGCGTGTCTGCGTGTAGCCATATATAGCTTTGTTGGTCTCAGCAAAAAGCTGGATATTCCAACATGACTCTTTTCATTCTTTCAAAAGTTTTCCTTTGCTTGTTTAAAATGGTCTTGAAACTATTGATATTTGTGCAGGCATGCCTGGACTTACTGCTTATGCAGGATTCTTTGAGGTTTGCTCCCCGAAGAAAGGTGATTATGTATTTGTCTCTGCGGCGTCTGGAGCAGTTGGTCAACTCGTTGGCCAACTCGCTAAATTGCATGGTTGTTATGTTGTAGGAAGTGCTGGAACAAAGCAAAAGGTAATCTTTCTTTGATTCCCCGTGGCCGTGGAGAGCATTTTGAATCGTCATTTTTCATTTTAAGAACTCAAGACAAAATATATTGTCAGAAGATTAGTAGGGAAATATTAGGATATTAGAAGAGCATATCGATCAATAGCTCTAGAGTTTCTTAATAGAATGGCTATTAATAGAGTAGATTGAAGGAATTTTAGTCCTGCAGATTTTGGAGAATGCTTTTGGAAGAGTTTTAAGCATCTTGAATGCTTAGTACCCTTGCAATTTTCTTTGATACTGCGATTAATTTTCGGTCCTGTTTTTCTTGATCTTCAATCCCCAGTTTTTGTCTTGGCTCTTCTTGGTTTGGGCTGATTTTTTTGTGTTGCCCGATCGAATATTCTTTATTTTCTTTATGAAAGTTCGGTTTTCCATATAAGCGCTTTTAATATCATAATCATATAGCTACTATGAATACTCGGAGCTTTAATTTACTTTCTTTTTTTCTTTTTTCTTTTTTAATTTTAAGAAATAAATTTCATTAATGTATTAAATTTTACAAAAGATGGGCAAAAAGCTCAAGCCATTGGAGTTACAAAAAAATTATGAGGGCATTCAATAAGTAAAAAATTATGAGAAGGCTTAGTTCTTCCCAATTTTAAAGTCTACCTTAATAAAACACCTCCAACATACACCTCCAACAAAAATCTTAATAATATTTCTGAGAGGCATTTAGAGGAAGAATTTAAATATGGGATAATCATCACTAATTATTGCACTGATCATCTCAGGTTGATATTCTGAAGAGCAAACTTGGATTTGATGAAGCTTTCAACTATAAAGAAGAATCAGACTTGAATGCAACTTTGAAAAGGTTAGGAATGAGTTTTATGAGGATATAAATTTGATAAATCCTCAGCGGTTTATGCAGAAAACTTTTCCTTTTCAATTTGAAATATATTTGTTAGTTATCTCAGCATTAGATAAAGGCACAAAAAAACTATTGAGCACACTGCACTATGTTTTCCTTTCGTTTTCAGGATAATTCTTGTGAATAACTGGTTAGAAAGGAATAATTGTCTGCTTAATTACAAGGAAAGGGAATGGCGTGAATTATTGAACATATTTAGCCATGTTTGATGACTACTTAATTTTTTATTTTTGGTTATGAAAAAGTTTGCTTGTGTTTTCACAATTTTCTTACCATAGTTTTCATCTTTTCTATGCAAACGTTTTAATTTTTAGCCAAATTTCAATAACACAAATAAGATTTAAAAACTACAGCCCCGTTTGATAACCATTTGATTTTTTAAAATGATGCTTCTTTTTTTGACAACTTCTTTACATGGTTTTTATCTTTCCTAACTAAACACTTGAATTCTTAGACAAACTCCAAAATCAAAAATAAGTTTTTAAATGCTACTTTTTTTAGTTTTCAAAGTTGGCTTGGTTTTTTTAAAACACTCCTAAAAAGTAGATAGATATGAAACATAGAAATCATTAGTTAGTGTTTATTAATCTTAATTTTTAAAGACAAAAAACCAAAAACTAAATGATTATCACACAAGACCTAATTTTTTTAGTTTTAAAAAATTGGCTGACAATGAAATTAAGAAATCAATACGTGGAAGTATTGTTTTAAGCTTAACGTTTCAAAACCAAATGGGTTATGAAACGTGACCTTAATTATTATGGTTGTTTTGTTGCCAATGATCACTTTCAAACTCTTTGTGCACGATTCTTCCTTTGTAATTAGCTCAAAGTTGATCGTCTTTTGTGACTTCTATGAGTAAGATCATTATCTCGTAGACGTAACTTCTTTACTTTCCTAATAATCGGAATATGCAGGACTCCACTCTTTGTATTATGTTATGATCCGCCTCACTAATTCCTAGAAAGTTCAAGCCTTTAGGACTTTACACAAACTCATATATCTCATTTGCAGGTACTTTCCAAAAGGCATAGATATATATTTTGACAATGTTGGTGGGAATATGCTTGATGCTGCACTTTGCAACATGAGGGTTCATGGTAGAATTGCTGTTTGTGGAGTGATATCTCAGAACAACATTTCTTATCCAAAAGGAATCAGCAATCTGTGGAATCTCATACCGAAACGTGTCAACATGAAGGGATTTCTACAAAGCGACTACCTTCACTTGTTTCCACGTTTCTATGAAGAGGTTAGTAACTACTACAAGCAAGGAAAGATTGTTTATATTGAAGATCTAAAAGAAGGGTTGGAAAATGCCCCAGCTGCCTTTGTAGGACTTTTTTCTGGAGATAACTTAGGAAAACAAGTTGTTCGTGTAGCACGTCAATGATTTTCGTAATCGGTCGTTGCATGAACTTGTAATATTTAAGCATAGATTGAATTCTTCTTTTTCATATGGTTTCTGATCAAAATAAGCTGTTCAGTGTTGAAATATTTGTTCTCCAAAAAAAACAAAACTATGGTTCCTTTAGCGAGTCTATGAGAAGGGAAAATGCCTAAGATTTGAAGTTTGCATTAGCAAAAGACCTTCCTGTTTACTAAAATTAATTTTATGCTTGAAAGCTGAAGATGTGTGGTGTGAGCTTTTCCAGATTATCCATTCTATTTTTGTCATGCATATTTTTTAAATATGCTGAGATTTATTTATAGGTTTAAGTCATATATTGGGTCTTGAAATTTTATTACTTATTTTGTTTTGGTTTATCAATTTATATAATATTTGCCCAAATATTGTGTTTTAATTACTAAACTTGGTCTAAGAAACTGTTTTTAGCTTTTGCCATTTTTTTAATTAATCATTTAATAAGAATTCGAATTTATTTGAAATCTCCATATATTAACACTTCTTTTGTATGAGGGTAGAGATTCAAATCGATTCAAATCTACCACTAAGTGAGAATTTGGATCATTTAAGTAGAGTCCAATTCTTTAGAAATCCTTAATTTACTGCATGGGACTTCAATTATTTTTCTTTATAAATATTTATTGGTTTAAATCTCATTTTGGTTCCTCTGAACTTTCAAGTTTATTCTATTTTTGGTCCATGAAATTTCAAAATGTCAATTTTAGTTTCTAACTTTCAAAGTTGTTCCATTTTGATCGTTGAACTTTTACAATGTGTATTTATCTATTCCTTGAAATTAAAAAAAAATAAAAAAAATTAGTAGGTCTTTGAACATTCAATTTTGTGTGTAACATATTCATAAAATACTTTAAAAAGTATCTAATAAGTTCTTAAGTTTTTAATTTTGTATTTAATCAGTCTGTTTCAATTTTGTGCCTAATTGATCATTAACTATTCAACATGATTTGAAATTCACATACTTATTGAACACACAATTGAAAGTATAATAAATATTAGGGAAATTACTATAAATAGAAAAAATATCAAACTATTTACAAATATAGAAAATTTTTACTGTTTATTAGTGATAGACCGCAATAGAATTCTATCGCTTTCTATCACTCAAGTAAATAAATTCTATCGCTTGAGCGATAGAAAGCGATAGAATTCTATCGTTGTCTATCGTTGATGAACTGTAAAATTTTTCTATATTTGTAAATAATTTGGCTCATTTTTCTATATTTGAAAACAATCCTAAATATTATTAGATGCAAATTTTAAGGGTTCTTTTCAAATATAGAAAATTAAGTCAAACTATTTACAAATATAGAAAAATTTTACAGCCTATCAGTGATAGACCGCGATAGAATTATTTGTTTGAGCGATAAAAAGTGATAAAATTCTATGGCAGTCTATCACTAATAGACAGTGGAATTTTTCTATATTTATAAATAGTTTGATATTTTTTCTGTTTAGAGTAATTTCTCAAATTTTAATGTTATATAGAATAGATTCATTAATTTTAAAAACGGTTGAATGTCCTAAGACCTATTAGACACAAAATTGAAAATTTAAGGTCCTATTTGATGTTTCAACTATTAAGCATAATATTAAAAGTTCATAGACTTAATAGACAAAACACATGAAAGTTTAGGTCTCATTTGGTCACCATTTCGTTTTTTGTTTTTGAAAATTAAGCCTATAAACACATATCCACCTTTACATCTCTTGCTTTGATATCTACTTTCTATCCATATTTTCAAAAACGAAGTCGAAATTTGAAAATTAAAAAAAAGAATTTAAAAACTTGTTTTTGCTTTTGAAATTTGGCTAAAAATGTAACTGTTCTATTTAAGGTTGATACAAACTATGGTAAGAAAATGAAAAGAAATAGATTTAATTTTTAAAAATAAAAAAATTAAAAATGAAATGGCTACCAAACAGGATGTGAGAGATTAAATATGTAATTTAATCTTAAATATATTATTCTGGCAAGTATCTTTACCTCCAATACATTGAAAATAGTTGAAAAATATGATTTTGGAGTAGTTTATTTAATGGAATATAAATTAGTGGGATTTCACACTTGTTAATGTAATTAATGAATTTACGTGTATACATTATATGTATATAGGTTTTTTTTTTTTTTTTTGTTCAAACTATATGAATAGAAATTCATACTTCTAACTTCTTAATTAAAAGTGTATACTTTATGTTTGTTAAATTATACTCATATTAGCCTATACATATATAATTTATGAGAATGATTTGTCATTTTAATGAAAGACATGAGTGCTTAAAATAAAGATGCTAATGACCAAAGTGAGCTTAGCTTAACAGTAATTGATATGACCTTCCTTCTTAGAGGTGAAAGTTCAATCCCCCATCATTGTACTTGTTGTACTTTTTTTTTTATAAGAAAAAAAGAGAGAAAATTGCAATTTACACTCTTAAAGTTTGGAGACTATGTCAATTTAAATCTTGAATATTCATAAGTATATCAATTAGCACTCTTTTAGATTTAATTAAAAAAGATATTATGTGAGACATATAATTATTTCAATTAAAATTTTAAAATGTTATAAGTGAATCAATTTAAGCCCTTTATTAAGATTACATTTAAAAATTGTTAGTGCATTCAATTCTCACACGTGTAGACTTCTTTAAATGTCGGATTATCAAAATGGATTGTTAGAATTGATGCATGGACAATTTAAAAAAAAAAATCTTAATTGAAAGACTAAATTGATTCACTTATGAAAGTTTAGGGATTTAATTGATAAAATTATAAGTCTCGCACAATATTTATCCAAACAAAACACAATGGAGAGTGTAAATTGATACACTTACGAAAGCTCAACGTTTAAATTGTTAGTTAAATGTTTAATTTGATACCACCTTTAAAATTTAGAAATTATAAATTGATATTTTTTTCAGAAGAAAAAAAGATATCGATGGTGACCTACCTTATTTAGGTTGGAAACTTAAATTTTTTATTGATAGACTTGATATTTATGGTACCCTACATTATTTAGGTTGGAAATTTAAATCTTGATATTTCTATTGATAGATTTGATAGGGTGATGCACCAATGTGGATAATTATCGGTATAGGATAATTATTATCTCAAAGGTCAATAGTTTGATTATTGAACTCGAAAAAAAAAATTCATTACTAACATCTCACGAAATGGTAGTTGAATTAAATATTTTTAAAAAGTAATAATTAAATAAAAAAATTTCACATATAAAAAAATGTTAAAACTATTTATAGAAAATAGTAAAATTTTTAGATAGTTGTGATAGACGTTGATAGAAGTCTATCAGTAATATAAATTATATAGACATTGATAGACTTCTATTGATAGACTTCTATCAACGTCTATCACAACTATCTAAAAATTTTGTTATTTTAGGTAAATAGTTTTCCTTATTTTTTTAATTTTAAAATTTTTTAGTTCATTAAGTCTATTGGCAATTAACCTGTATTTTTCTTCTCTTAGAGATTTGAATTCATACTAAAATAGTTGCTAATAAATGCTAATTGTTATGGAAGCTGTCGGTCAAAATCTAGCCATCCACGTGGAGTCAAGCGGATTAGGAAAGGGAAGAAGATCGAACGGTCCATATTAACGTACAGGAGGGTAATACAATACATGTGCGTGGGATGCACGTGCACGAAACGACAGTGGGGACCGTCGTTTCGCGTTATGCGTCATCCACTCACCCTTTCAATTGCCAATAATATATAGTGGCTTCGTGAATCAAATTTTCTAAGCAATCATTTGGATTAGATTTCCAACTCAAATTAAGAAATCTAAAATCACTTTACAATTTAGTCCCTCAGTATTTTTTTCTTTTAAATTTTGTAACAATTTAATACATGAATCTTAGTATATAACGATCTAATGCTTTCAAATTTATAACACTTCAGTCTCTATAATAAAAATTAGTGTTAAGATTTAATGAGATTTTTTGTATAAATAGATCAATAAACTAAATTATATCAATTATCAATTGTGACCCAATAAGTTTAAAAGTTACAAAGTCTACATCAGTGAATAATAAAAATTTAACATAATTTTAATGACATTTTACAGTAATATTTAAATTGTTACAAATTTGAAAATATAGGAACTAAATTATCACATACTAAAAAGTTAAGAAAAATTATTACAAAATCGAAAGTATAGAGACCAAATATTTTTTTAGGGTTGTTTCAAATATAGAAAATGAGCTAAAATATTTACAAATATAGAAAATTTTTGCTGTTTATCAGCGATGGATCGCAATAAACTTTTATCACTAGCGATAGAAAAAGTTAAAAAAAATTGTTACAAAATTGAAAGTATAGAGACCAAATATTTTTAGGGCGGTTTTCAAATATAGAAAAATAAGCCAAAATATTTACAAATATAGAAAAAATTTACTATTTATGAAAGTAACAATTTAGTTCCTAAACTTTAGTTGGTAACAATTTAGTCATTGTACTTTTAAATTTGTAAGTAACGCTTTAGTCCCTTTATTTTACCTTTTGTAATAATTTAGTCCTTATCATAACATTAAAATTTAATAAAAAAATTTACACATGTAAACCGATAAATTGATTGAGAATTAATTATTTTTACAAACTATAAAGATTAATTTCTTATATAATAATGTTGACACTTAATTTTGAAGAGATTTTTAATAATAGGACTAAATTGTTATAAATTTCAAAGTATAGGGGCTAAATTGTTACTACGTTTCAAGAAGATTCATTCAAGACTAACGATCTCGTTAATTTTAAGGAGGAGCCCATTCCATCAAATTTAGGGACTAAATTGTTACAAATTTTAAAGTGTAGGAACTAAATTGTTACTAACTAAATTTTAAGGGTTAAATTGTTATTTATATGAGAAAATAGATTAAAAAAATATATTTTTAACCTAATTTTTTTATAATAATTTAAATATCATTTTTTTCTCTCCTTTTATTTCTCCTCCTCCCTAGTCGACTTCTTCTTTTTTCCCATCTCCACGGTTGTCTCCCTTCTCCCTCGTTTCAAAGGTAAAAAAGAGGTTCTCCTTCGTTTTAGATTGAGGAAGAAGGTAAGGATATTCAAATGACTCGACAATTCAAATAACCTGAACTATCTAACCCAATCTGTAAGTGTTGGATTTGGTTAAATTTTTTCTATTTTTATCGGGTTGAGTTGGGTCTTGAGTTGAATAATTATATTTTTTTCGGATTGACCCAACCCCACCTGAATTACATACATACATATACTTATATATATAATAAGTTTCAACTGTACATTTTTAGAAGAAAGAAGTGGCAATGGAGATAGAGGTTGTGTAGTGAGGGATGAGGACAAAAAAGAGAATGATGGGAGGATTGAAAGAGAAAAAGAAGTCAAAAAAAAGAATAAAACTATATATATATATATATATATTACAAAATAGATGTCCAATACTTAGTGTCCTTAAAAAATAAGTGTCTTGGCTCTCATTGTCCCATGTGTTTTTCTATATGTTGTATGTGGTTTAAGATTTGCCTATAAATAGTGGTATTTGGTAGATTGTATGACTCTTCTCAAATATAGAAAAATGAGTAAAACTATTTATAAATATAGAAAAATTTTACCGTCTATCAGTGATAAACAGTGAAATTTTTCTATATTTGTAAATAGTTTGATATTTTTTCTATTTATAAAAATTTTCCTAAATTTTAGTTATGTACATCGATGAGAATTAAAAGAGAGATTTTTATATTTTCTTATTTTCTATAATTTCAATTTTGGCTCTTTTATAATTTTGGTTATTTATTATTTTAATATTGTAATTTTTCGATATCTGTGTTCCACTACGTCTCGTTTTGCTCCTCAATTTTATAACAAAAACATGATACTAAAATATTTTTAGTTTATTATTTTTTTAAAAAAATATATATTTTAATTAAAAAAATATCACAACAGCTTCCAAAAGAGACCACTGTTTCAAACATCCTGAGTTAAAATGTTAGAGTTGCAAAACTCAGGACTCAATTGTCATCAAACTCAAACTTTAAGTACAAATTCTTTTTAACTTTTTTTTTTATTTTAATACTATTTTGATTCTTATATTTTTATTTTGATTTAATTTGATCTTTGTACTTTTAAAATATTCATTTTAGTCCCTAAAATTTCAACTTTAGTTCATAAAGTCTTTAAAAATTCAAAAAGTGATCATTTTGATCCTTTAAAAATGAAAATAGAGGAATCAAAATTATAACTTTTTAAAAGTACAAGAACTAAAATAAACCAAAGTTTAAAGTATAAGGACCAAAATAAATATTTTGAAAGTATATAGACCAAAATGAGCCAAAGTTAAAAGTATAGTGACCAAAATGACATTTTGAAAGTACACAGACCAAAATGAACCAAAACAAAAAAATATAAGGACCAAAGTAGTAGTTAACATTTTTTTTCTTGAGAACATTGACAAATCCCTGGCGACATGTGATTCTTCTAGAGAGTTTTGCAATCATATCAAATTGATACCAAAGTGATTTTAACGTTGTTAAAATCTCTCAAAATCAATTTAATGTTGGATCATACATTTTTAAACGCGATATTAAATGATTAAAGTGCATGTGTTGTGAGTGATGGCTGACAAAGTGGTTTAACAATTTTAAAAGGTAAAACAAAATTTAGATTGTCTACTAAACACATATTCGATCGACACACTAAATTTAAAAACACAAAATAAAATTTAAATTGCCTACCATACTTGCTCTAAACGATCGAAAACTAAATTAAAAAATTGACTACAAATGGTATGTTTGGCCCGAGGAGTTAGGAAATAGAAGTAGGAAGGTACTCTTTGTTTGACTCAAGAAGTTGATTGGTCCTACTAATAAAAAACATCAATTTTCTATTTTATCAACTTTTTACACTATGGGCCCCACGGGTTCTCAACTCCCTAAACTTCATAACTTCTTACTCTTTACTATTTCACTACTTACCCTTAACATCTCTTGGGAAAAAAATATTTAGGCACATCCTTGGTTGAACTTATCTTTATACGACTCACTCAAATGTCCAATCATAAGTTGTCAAGTGACAAATTTTTTTTTTAAATATATATATATATATATATGTGTGTATGTATGTATTACTCCATTAGGAATATTTGGCCTATTATAAAAATCAAGATGGCTTGTGGAAGACATCAAGAAATCACTAAACAAATATTTTATTATTATTATTTGTTGAGACCATATAAAGGTACAAGGAAGGAATGAAGTTGAAGGAATGTGTGCCCCCAAAAAGGTTAGGTACGTTAATAAATAATGCTCTTTAAGACAGTTCTATTTCAACCAAATCCAATGATCCACGTGGCGTCCATAGATGAACGGTCCATAATTAACTGCAGGTAGGGGAATGTGTGCTTGGGATGCACGTGATCTCAAACCACGGTAGGCCCGCTGTCTTTACTCTCCGAAAAAAATATATCCTTAATGTCACGCTTTTGTCATTTAAATTTTAAGCTTGATTTTAATTTTGTTCATAAATTTTAAATATGGGACAATTGCAAAAATATCAAAAGGATTTGTTAAAATTAGATCCATATACAATATTTTATGATTTTGTAAAAAAGGCAAAATCGTTAAGCCCAGCCAAATTGAAATATCCGGATGACCAAAATGCCCATCACAATTAAAAATGTGTGACTGTATTTGATTGTCCACTAATTACTATCTGATTATCATATAATTGTCAATGATACCAATTTCTATTTTATTGTTGTCTGATTATTGTCTGATTGTTATTAATAGTTAATGATACTGATTGTTGTTTGATATTGATTGTAATATGATTGTCAATGATATCATTGTTATCTGATTATTCTCTAATTACTATATGATATTGATTGTCAATGATATCGATTGTTATATGATTGTTGTCTGATTATTATTTGATACTGATTGTCAATGATACTGATTGTTGTCTAATTGTTGTTTGATTAATATCTAAAATGGGTTGTCAATGATACTGATTTTTATCTGATTACTATCTAATTATAATTGTCAATAATATGTGATTACTATCTAATTTCCATTTGAATAAATTGTTATATGATTGTTGTCTGATTACTGATATACTAATTGCTAATGATTACTTGATTGTGTCAACAATAAACTGCTAAAATAAGACATTATATATTGTACTTACATAAAAACAATGATTAACAAATATATCTTTGATGTCCACAATATGATTATTCAAATAGATATAAATTATTTAGATGTTTTTCCATTATGACCAACACGTTTACAACCGCTACAGTTAGGTCTTCTTGCTTGACGAAGGTTGTTCACCTCTAAAATACAAGTAGTAAAAAATTAAACATCTATCACATGACAATTAAATATAAATAACAAAGTACTTAATATCTAATGAAAATCATATGGAATCAGATAGCAGTGAGATATCATTCACGTGACAATCAAATAAAAATTACAAAGTACTTAATATCTATGAAAATCACATGGTAATCAATGACAATCAGTTATCAATCTGATGAAAATCACATGTTAATCAAATAGAAATCAAAGTATTTAATATCTAATGAAGATCACATGACAATCAAATACATATCACATACATCTTTATCTTCAATAATCTTGACAACATGTTTGAACCCCAACACTACCTAAATCCAATAAAACTAAAAGTTCAATAGATGAATGAAGTTGAGTTTCCTTTTCTATGAAGTTAATAAAAGAGTCAAAACGCATCGCCTCGTCAACCAAAACACCAATAGTTTTGTAATCTACATAACACTGTCGATCATTCCACTGACCAGTATGAAAAACAACTATTGGAAGTTTAACCATAACTGCAAAATGCTGCAAAAATATAAAAACTAAATATAAGATAGTGATCAAATGAAAAATAAATCACATGACAATCTGATAGAAATCAGATAGCAATCACAAATTACTAAGTATTAAATACTAATCGGATAGCAATTAGATGATAATCAAATGTCAATCACAAACTAACTACTATCAAATAACAAACCAGATAACAAAGCAACCAAAATGTGAACTAAGAAAACTCATATCAAACTCCTCTCAATGAATCTATACTCCTCATCTCTCTAAATCCCAACAAAATCACTCAAGAAAAAAAAAAGAACAAAAAGATAAATCAAACAGAAAACTTAGCTATGAGAAATCAATCAAAAAACTTTATAGTTTCAAACAGAAACTTAAACACAAAATCTTAGCTAGTGAAATCAAAACCATCAAAAGGCTAATTACAAAAAAAAAATGTTAACCTGAGTGCAATCGTAAATGAGATAGGGTAAGGACGAACTTCAACAAAAAAAAATCGAACACAAATGGTTGAAAACTTTCGAAATTGGCTTCAAGAAATCTCTGGCTGACGAAATCGAAACCAGTAAAATTGTGTTTACCATCGTGAAAGAGAGAGGTGAGGACAAAATTCAAGCAAAAAAAAATAATCAAATATAAACCATGGCTTCAAGAAGAAATCGTGATTTTGAAACTGTGGGTTTAGCTAACGAAATCAAAAGCAAATTTTGAAACAAATATGCGCAATCGTTTTCATCAAAAGAAATCTTGTACTTCAAAGGAGAATATCGAATAGAGGAAGAAACGCATGTGGGAGGAGAATATCAAATACTAATTTTCTATTTGGGGAGATATGAGCGTAATTTTGGAATATATTTTCACATAAAAATCAAATCAAGCATGATCTTTTTACCATGTATGTTGTTATCAATATATTTTGACATATTTATAGTATTTTAAAAGTTGATGATATGGATGCTAATGTATAATTAAATTTTGATATTCAATGCAATTCTCCTTTAAATATTATACTTTTATATTTAAAATTTGAGTTTTGTTTCAATTTAGTTAGGAAAGTTTAAAAATTTTCATTTTTAACTTTGATTTTTCATTAAATATAATTTTTTTTATCTTCAGTGTTAATTTTTATTAATTAATTAATTAGAAAGAATTAAGAGAATTGTAATTAATTAAGTTTCACCATTTTCTTATATTAATTTTAAAATTTCACTTTATAATTATTTTAAGTTAATGAATATACTTTAATACCATGAAAGTGAGTATTTGGTTAAAAAAATTGAGATTAAATGTGTGAATCTTGAAACAGAGAGATTGAATTGAAATAAAACTCAAATCTTAAGAATAAAATTGTAACACTTAAAAATTTAGTAACTAAATTGAAATCAAACACAAAACTTAAGAACTAATATTATAACCGTTTGAAACTTAAGGATCTGATAAAATTAGACCTAAATTTCATAGACAAAAAAGTAACTTTAATATTTCTTTTTTAGTACAACAAAATGAATAAGAGGATTTAAACTACATATCAATTATTGCTAAAGGTGAATATTTTGTTCTTCAAAGGACCACATTAACATCATGTGACCAAGGTATTAAAAAAAAAAAAAAAAACATCATGTGACCAATAGTGTGTGTGATTCCTTCCTGTTCCACGGAAATTTCATCTTATCTCAACAGTTACTTTTTTTCAAAATCTATATTATTGTTTCAATTTTTTTAATTATTTAATTTAATCCATTGTGATTTTAGAATGCTTATTTTATTATAAAAGAGAAATTATCATTTCAGTATGATTAATGAGGTTCAAAATGCACGTGTTAATATACATATCAAAGAAAGGAATATTAATTAAAGTGGGTTTAATTTAACGGTAATTGATATAACTTCTTCTCTTGAGATTGAAGGTTTGATCTACTATTTCGTAATTGTTTACTAAAAAAAGAAAGTGAAGAAATATTAGGTGACAAATTATAGTAACAATTTGAATGTCTAAATAAAACCAAATACCACACTACACCAATTCAAAAAGCAATACGAATTTATATTTAAAAGAATAAATCCATTTATAATGATTAGATCCTAAAGAAATTAGGTCATGTTTATGCACCTGCAAACGTAATCAATCAATGGGAATAAAAAGTTAGAGACCCACCTCATTATGATTTGCAATAGGAACGTCGATTGATTATTGCGTAGACCCAATATTGATATCGATAGTTAAAAGTTGCAGCATGTTTGTTGTAAACACCATCAAAGGAATCTTATTTCCTTTTAGGATTGATTTTCATTATGATTGGAATAAAATTTCATTTCGGGTGCGTGAACATGGCCTTAACTCATGAACCAACACAACTCATAAAATTAGATAAACCCATGAACCAATACAATTCATTAAGAGTGCTTATGGGTTGGCTTGGGTTATTTTAGATAAACCCATGAACCAACACAACTCATAAAATTTTTATTTATTTAACCCAAACTATATGGGTTGAGTTGGGTTATTGATCGTGTTTTTGGGTCATCGGATTTTTTTATACCCCATGCTTAGCTCACGATGGAAAAGTAATTCATTGATGTTGGAATGCCTTGAATCTATTATTTGGTGCTTTGAATGACCAAGCACGGGATCTCACTGATTTTCATTCATTTATGCGTTATTTACAATTTTGGGTCTAGAGTTTAGGGAGGTGCCATTTATAAACTCTCTTAACTCCTATTGGCGCATCTACAATTTAAATTATATGATATTTCTCTCTATTAATAAATTGTCCACTCCCTCTATCCATAAACGTAGCTAACACACTGTTAATGAATAACGTAAATCTCCTTATCGATCTTTACTATTTACACTTTCTTATTTGTCGATTTCATAACAAAAATGTTCAACATTCTTTGCATATGGTCAGCAATCTTTGGTCCTCATATCAGTGTCCAGCTACCCTCTACACAAATGTACAAATTCTTCAAAGTGACATCAAATTCTATTATTTTTATACATATAAGTGAGCACATGTGACTCTAGACATGGTTATAAATCCATATATTTTTTTTCATACGTGCAAAATTTAACATAAAGTAGTAAAAGACAAGCATAAAAATCTAAGAACTAAGCTTTACTTTTAACCAAATAACTCTTGAAATCCAAATATAGCACTAAAATGAAGTTTAAACCTTTGTGTGTAGTAGTTTTTAATATGTGCTATGCACATTATTTTTTTAAAAATTTAATCCTATATTAAAATAAATTGCGAATTTACCAATTTTAGCTAAATTAGATTTTTTTTTTAAGAATTAAGTTAAAGGATTCTAAATATGCCTAGACTTTTAGAACAAATAATAACAAAATTAATTATTTCAAAACAGTTGTATGAGAGCAAGGAAGAAAATATGAATATCGATATAAATATCGGTAACTTAGATTTACGAATGTCGATGAATATTTAAATATCCACGAATGTTTTGGAAAAAAATCACAGATATCATGACAATTTATAAAAGTATTGTGATATTTTTGTGAAAATTTGGAATAAATTTTTTTAAGTAATAAACTAAGACTTTAAGCATATGAATCAATAATTAGAAATTAAATATGATTAGTAATGGAATACTAGATAATAATGAAGAGCGAAAAATGAAATGAAGTGAACATGTCATTGATGAAGTCTATGTCATACAAATAGAAGATAAAATATAATGTTCAATAATAAGATGATGACCTACGAGGTACTAGCCTAAAATTAGCATAACTTATATGATAATGACAGTATTGTTCTCAAGTCATAGTATGTTCAAGATTTCTAACATAATTGGAAGTATGTCATGCATGAGTACCAATGTCAGTCCTAATGATACCAATATGAGGATACCTTAGATCAGACAATGTTTCATCTAAGTGAAGATATCCTCTAAGAATTGTAGATAATATAGAGATTCTGAGTTTTCAACGCTTTCACGAGGAAGTTGTGGTCCCTATGTATAGATCGATGTGTTATGGCCATTGCTATAACCATAAGAATTGTAGTCACTTAAATGACTATAGTTACTATTTGCCATAACTATAATATAAGCATATTATAAAAACATATTGCCTATGTTCATATTGACTGTCTAAACTCATTCCTACTATACTTGAAACAAGTGAGTCTGCATCAACTTGAATATCATTATTCGTGAATCTTTTATGGATGAAAGGGTTTAGAGTTTGATTAGTGATTACCATCATCATCATACTGTTAGATGATATGTAATTAAATTTTTCTTCACCCACTAGCTTAACATTTTGGGTCAATCAGCGATTTAACACACACTACCTTCATTTTGTTGTCCTTGTAATTGCTGCTCTTCTAGAGTAGTTGTATGCTAGTGTATAACACGCATATGTTGTTCAAAAGAAGCAATTTTACATCAATTAAAAAAGTTTAAATGATTGCAAACTTATAATATAGTTTTTGTGGTTTTTTTCAAATTCAATATTGAAAATGAAAGTTTCGTATTTGAAAATAAGGTTAAAAATTCAGAAAAGTTGAAAATTGAGAAAAAAAAAAGAAGAAAAAAACAACATCTAGAAAAACCAGACGACATGTTAATTATATATATCCACGATATTTGGGTACTATATCTACCATATTTGGACAATAAATCCATAAATAGTCCCTACTGAATATATATAGAGACATTATCGAAATATAGTTGATAAGTTACACAGGGACTAAATTTTAATTATAAACCATAAGGACTAAATTCTAACTTTCTCCAAAGTACTAAATTTAAAATATAATCGAATCAATTAAATAGAATATATGATCAATTAAACAATCTATTACCTTAATATGGAGAAGTAAAAAAGCTAAATTAGTATGTGGAGAATTAAATAAGCTAAATTAACACATTACTATGTAAAAATTACATAAAATAAACTAAATTTGAGAATTTTCATAAACTTAGACGTTCGTGAAATATAAAATTAAAAATAACTCACTTGATATAATTAAAATGGTAAGTAGGGAATTAGGGGAAATTTTAAAAGGGAAGAAAGAAAATAAACCTAAAAAGATGTATTAAGCTAAGAAGGAAAAGTCTTTTTTAGGCAACTTGTTAGGAAATGGACAAATAAAGAAAGTAAGAAAAATGTAATCAACAAAGATAACTCAAAGATTTATGTGGTTCACTAACAATATATTAGCTACGGATCCATTTAGATTGACTTTCCAAGTGTTTAAATAAGTGTTTATAAGTGCAAAAAAAGTGTTTATAAACACTTAAAAAGTCAATCCAAACGGACCCTACATCGTAAAGGGAGATGGCAATTTTTTATTAAAGAGAAATATTTGATAATATAGAGACGCCAATAAAATTAGAGGGTTTATATATGCCACCTCTTTAAACCCTAGGCCCAAAAGTGTAAATAATGCATAAGCAAGATCACAATGCTTAGTCATTGGGAGCGTTAAGTAACAGATTCAATGCATTTTAATAGAATTGTGTGTACATTTTATACGAGTCTTATTAAAATTAGTGGACTCATATACCATAAGAGTTTTTTTAAAATCCAAACAACTATAAATCTGTCATTACTTTACCTCCCTTCCCCAAATCCAACATATATTTTTTTTATTTACATTATTAAAATTATTTTTTTCATAATTACTCCAAATTTATCATTTATTTTTTTAAAATTACATTATTCATGAACGTAAAATATGTGTACTTTCACATTTTTAATAATTTAGTTCTTATAGTGAAAAAAAAGTTGTCAAACTTAATTATCAATTTTAATTATGTAACGACGTAGTCCTTATAATGTATGAATAAACCTGACATTTAATCAATTTATCAAACTACATTATTTGTGAGAAACTTCATTAAATCTTAATTGTAATTTCACCATAAAGATTAAATTGTTACAAATTGTAAAGTACAAAAATTAAATTGATACTTATTAAAATTTAGAGGCTAAATTACTACATTTTTTTTAAAGAATAATCACTACAAATTTTAAAGCATAGGAATTAAATATTTTAGAATACTAAAATTCAATAACTAATGTCTTGTCTGATAATCATTTGGTTTTTAAAAATTAAACTTATTTTTTCTTAATTTTTTATAATAGATTTCATCTTTATAAAATAAAAGAATCGAATTCTTAGCTAATATTTAAAATTAAAAACAAGTATTTTAAAACTATTTTTTTAATCTTTAAAACTTGACTTAAATTTTGAAAACATTGATAAAAAGTATATAATAAAAAAAGAAAAAATTTAAGATGAAAGAAGGTGTTTATAAACTCAACTTTTAAAAATTAAAAACTAAAAATTATGGGCGGTTTGATAACAATTTGGTTTTTAGTTTAAAACTAAGCCTATAAACATCACTCTCACCTCTAAATGTCTTGCTTTCTTATCTATTTTTTGTCATTTTTTCAAAATTAAATCAAAATTTAAAAATTCACAAAGTAGTTGTTTAAAATTTGTTTTTGTTTTTAGAATTTGACTAAGAATTCAATTATTGTATTTAAGAAAGATATAAACTAAGGTAAAAAAATGAACTTAATTTTTAAAAATAAAAAATAAAAATAAAATAGTTACCAAATGGGTTGAGTTAGAAAAGTATTTTTTTAATAAAAAAAAGAAAAAAAGAAAAAAAACACGAAGGACAAGAATCACAAGACAGCGAGTTGTAAATTTGCGATTGAACCAAGAAAATAAAACATTATTTTTTTTTCTAAAAATTTAGAATATAAATTATTTATCAAACCACGAGAAAGTGACCTTTACAACAAAAAGCCTGTACGTACCGTAAAAACACTCTGATATTGGACTTCCATGTTCTTCGTTGTCTTCTTCTTCTTCATTTATTTATAATTTTTCCCATTATCTTTCTCACTCTCTGCTATGGCTTCTCTGTCATAGCTGGTCGAATTTCTCCATTTTTCACTCATATAATCACATTTCCAAGTATTCAAATACTCACAATTCCAATTCTCCACTGCATTTCACCTCCATTGTTGTTATTTTACCCAATGGCAGTTCTCTCCTCTGCCATTCTGCTTCTGCACCTCTTTTTTTACTTTTCAGTCTCTTCAGCCGCTCCCCGGAGCAATGAGATTGCCGAAGGTGTGCGGATATGGCCGTTGCCGGTGTCGGTCACTCATGGTCGGCACCGTCGGTTGTATATTGCGAAGGATTTTCGCCTCAACACTCAGGGCTCCAACTTCAGCGATGCTTCCGGGATACTTGAGGACGGATTCTCTAGGTTGCTTGATTTGGTTCGCGTTGCTCATGTTGTTGATGCTAATGTCTCTCGCTTGGGTTCCTCTGCTCTGCTTCTCGGAATCCACATTGTTGTCTCTTCGCCTTCCGATGAGGTATTATGATTGTGTTGATTCTGTTTTTATCTGTCGATATTCTGGATTTGCGGCCCATTTCGGAGTTATTGAGCTTGAAATCTTTTGAACTTGTGTGGAGGCTGTTCCACATTTTCCCATGATTTCTTAGTTTGCTGGAAATGCATTTGAAGTTTCTGTTCAAGTTCAATTCACGTTTCTTGGATTTCTCACAGACGATATGATAATGCATTTGGAATTTTTTTAACATATTCTTCAATTTTGAATGATATAGTTGGTTCCTAATTCCAATTTTCTTGGTTCTGGAGCTCTATTTTCAATCAAATGAATTGTAATTTGTTCTGGAACCAAATTTCTTGGCCATTGATTATTGTATGAATTTTGTGAAATTTCCATGTTGATGGTGCAGTTACAATATGGTGTAGACGAATCGTACAGATTATCAGTCCCTGCACCTGCACCCGGAAAACCTGCCTGTGCATATCTCCAGGTGGGTGAACCAAACCTTTACCTACTCTCTTTACTTTATAGTTAGTGAATTAAAAAAATCACTTAAAAAGTGAAAAAAGTTGAATTCATAAAAGAAAATACTGATTCAACTGGGCATCATCCATCAATGTGGAAAAAAGTTGTTGAGTTTTAGTTGGCTTGTGCATTTTGATTCAAACATGCTTATGTTGCAAATATTTTGATTAATGCGTGGTTCTTTTACCACGAGTATTTGTTGTTCAAATCTGTTTGGTTCATGTTCTAATGTTGAATTCCTGAATAGATTCAAAATTGAGTTGTATTTGGATTTTCTGTTTAAAATTCAGAAATGGATGACTGTAATAATTTGATACTAGTTAGAAAATCTTATGGCCTAAAAATATATAAAGTTCTTTAAATAACTTTATAAATAAGAATGTAAACAATAAAAGTTCAATAGTTGGCTTAATCTGAATTTTCCGATTTCTTATTTAAATAAAAACATAATAATTTGGATGAACGTTTTTTTTTCGGTGTTTAAATTTAAATTCATAATATTATGTATTTTGTGGACTTAAAGTTGTTTTATTTAACCAAATTCTCTACATAAACTGGCATGGGCAGTGTTCAAATTTTTAAGATAATTATGTTCATAGTACTCAATCTTCGAATGCCCCACAATCAGACTGTAACATGTTTTATACACTTGATCTGGTGGTTTAGGCTGAAAGTGTACAGTTAGATTCATCAAATCCAATTTTAATGAGGTTCTTGTATCCCGAGTTTTCCAAAATTAGATGCTATCATCTGAAATGTGAAAGCCATAACTATTAAATAGTATGGGATTCTATCTCAAAACCAATTGGTAATGGGAGGAGTAACCCACCTATCTTATTAAGAGTGTGAGGTCCTTTGATTTTTTCAGATCTTCAACAATAACTATTAGTGAAAATGAAAGAGTCTTCTCTCGAATATATTTTGCTGGATAAAGTGTAATTATCTCTATATTTATTATTAACAGCTTTCCTAATTTATTCTTGTAGCTCTGGTCCCTAATCAACTAAGTACTTTCTCAAACTATGCAGGCTCGTACAGTTTATGGGGCTTTGCATGGTCTTCAGGTTACTTGCTGAGACTCATACATCTTGAAGGTTATAATTTTTGGAGCATAAAATAAAATATTGAAAATATGTCTTTTTAATGTGAAATTCTGCAGACCTTCAGTCAATTATGCTCTTTCAATTTTGAATCGAGGGTAATTGAAATTCGCATGGTACCATGGAATATTATTGATCAGCCTAGGTTCTCCTATCGAGGGCTCTTAATTGGTGAGATGCTTCTGAGCTTTCCCATATCAAATTTTGCTTGAATGATCATCCTTGAGGAAGATCGTGACATGATAGAAATGCTTGCTTGGTTTCCTTGCTCTCTGTTAGAAGTTCTCGTGGTGCTCTCTGTCCTGTTTCAGTTCCTTTTTATTTCTTTTATGTTGTAGTTTATTTATTTTGTCGTGACTTGTTAACTTATATTGTTCCTTTCTTTGTAATTTTGGCAGAAATTTTGGTATTTCAAAACATTATTTACGTTTGCTTAATGAGTGCCTGTACCATCGCAAGAAGACAAATTCGTTTTCTTTTATTTACATATTTAGTTATTTTATGTTATCAATCATGGTTTGCCTTTCATACGTAAAAGGGATGAGAATCTATGATAGTTGTTTGGAGGTGAACTTTCTGAATTATTTCATAATTTCAATATTGAAGTTAAAAATATAATGGAGACTCCGTGTATTTTTTTTTATTTGTTTGACACTTTCGTGGCTAGGGTAGCCAACTCCAATCATGACTTGTTCATCTGACCTGTAAATGACCTTTGTGCAGATACTTCTCGACATTATCAGCCATTACCAGTTATAAAGAAAGTGATTGATTCTATGGCATATGCAAAGCTGGTATACAATCCAAATTCATTAAGTTGTGCGTTTATATGTGATATTAGTTTCCAGGCAATGCTTACTAGCTCAAGTCAAAACATTGTTTGTATAGCTGTTGGCTGTTTTCGGTTTCCAGCTATTCCTACCCAGTAGACCACATAGAATCTGTGTTTATCTTTTGGTTAAAAGTAAGAAGGGCTTTAAAATTATTCAATAAAAATGCCGGGACTGTTACTATCAATATACAGATACTTGATTACCTAGACGGAAATCATGTGTTGAAGTGGTTGGTCATTTCAAAAATCAAATCTTTCATTCTCTTTTCATCACTGTTTCTTGCTCTGTTCACCTTCTTTTGCCTCGTGCATCCATAATTAATTCTTTCGACGTTACAAGAGAGCAAGGGCCAAGCCATGTGGATTGGTGCTTCAAGTGAGCTTGATAATTTAGCTGAAACTCGTACAACATGGATGGAGATTAGAAAAAGGAAAATTCAGTTAGATATTGACAGACCATATCGATACATAAATAATAAGTGATCTAAATTACCTGCATTTGCTGCAGTTCCCATCCTTGCTTACAATTATCAACTTTAACCCTTTTTATGCAGAATGTGTTGCACTGGCACATTGTCGATACACAATCTTTTCCATTGGAGATACCTTCATTCCCAAACCTTTGGTTTGGTGCTTATTCTAAACAAGAACGGTATACAATTGCGGATGCTACAGAAATTGTGAGGTGAGCATCCTTTTTCCTTGGATGTGGCAACTAAGAGAAAGGTTCCATTTTCATTTATTTATTTTTTCTAAATTTTGTAGATATGCACAACGCCGTGGAGTCAGTGTATTAGCTGAAGTTGATGTTCCTGGACATGCTTTATCATGGTAATTGTTGACCTTTTATTCTATTTGATTCACTATGTCAACTTGTGTGAGGACCTGATGGTTTCAATTTTCAGGGGAGTTGGCTATCCTGCTCTGTGGCCGTCGAAGGACTGTCAACAGCCACTTGATGTCAGTAATGAGTTCACCTTTAGAGTAATAGATGGAATACTATCGGGTAATATCACATTTTCCATAAAAATATTACAAATGCTTAGAAAGCAAAAAGATTTACATTCAAATTCTTAGTAGAATCAAAATAGGGCCTTCCACAAAATCAAAGCAAAGAAAGTTTGACAATAGTTTTTCTCAATTTTTAGGATTTTCTATAAATTGAATCTTAATGAGAACTATAAACTCTTAAAATTAAATTTTAATCAGTCTATTATACACACTTTTTTTTTTTTTTTTTTTGAAATTTTAGAAAATAAATGCATTAATGAACATTCTCTAGTTTGTTGGAAATAATAGAATATTTAATGCTCTCTGGTTATCATCGTCAGCTGGAACCTCTTTTTTACATGAACTCATGAATGTGAGGACGTGTTACAATACAACTATCATCTTGGTTTATTAATCATTTGAAAAACCTGCAGTTTTGAACTAAGCATTTAGTTATAAAACATCTTTATTTTAGGAGATAAAGGTATCATATTCCGGTTCTTGTGTTTCAGATTTCAGCAAGATCTTTAAGTATAGATTTGTTCACTTGGGAGGTGATGAAGTCAACACAAGTAAGTTGAACAATTGTATGATACTTTGGTTGTCAGGAAAAGCCTACAAAATATTATTTAATCAACTTCATGTAATATTTCATCTTTAAAATTTAATTAGATCATTATCAAGTGAGATAGAATCTTTTTATTTTTGTTTTATTTTTTATGAGAAACATTCTTTCATTTTATTGCTATGATAAATTGCACAAAACATGGGCAAAAACAACCCAAGCTGAGGGAAGTTACAAAAAGGACTACCAATTGGTCAAGAAAGAAGTTAAACTGTAGTTAAGAAAGTAAGATGGAACTTTTACTCCATGAGAGAGCCAAAAGGATAATTGTCCATAATCTATCATATGATTTTCCTTTATCCTTAAATATATGGTTGTTTCTTTTGATTCATTACTCTTCTGTATCAATCTTCATAAACATTGATCACCTAGATAATTACATGACCCTCTCAATTTTACTTTCAGCTTGCTGGACAGTGACTCCTCATATAAGAAACTGGTAATAATCTAAGACCTCATCGACTCCTGTCTATTAAGTAAAATAAACTATACGCAGGGCCCAATGTTCTTCTGTTCTACTTTATTTAAACAAATAGTTTTATTGAATTTTTCCCGCTTGGCTTTATAAGTGAAGGATGAAAGTTCTGTTAATTCGTTCTTCAGGCAAGAAATAAGTTCTATTCACAAGACTGGAGTTTAGGAAAGAACTTGGACTTGAGTGTTTGCAAGAATCAATTTGTAGTTGACAGAGCGTTCCTTTTCAATTTGATTCTCGTGCAATTTTTAAAAATAATTCCAAGAATTGCGATCAGTTGAACATGGTTGAAATGTGGATGGAAATATTGATGTTTGTGCAAATTCTTTTAAAATATAAGTCTAACGTTATGCATAAAAATATAGGGTTTATAATTTTCATTTAGGTGGTAGTCACGTGAGATCAGTCAATGTGTATGTTAGTTTGGATATCCATAGATATCAATGCTACACTACATCAATGAAAAAGTCTGGAAGTTGCATTCATTGAGCATTATGTTGTCATGGGTTCTTCCTTATAAGGCTAGGACCGTCAGCTATATGATAACTTTTTGTCTAACTTGTATGTTTGTCATGCCATACTTCTGTTCTATTAATATCAGTTCACGATCTTATCATTATTCTTTTAATATTAATGTGATACTGCTTTGGGTCCGAAGTTAGGAAGGAATCATGGTGCATGTCAATATGTAGAGAGAGAGTTTAGAAATTTCTTGAGGTTAGGAAGAGGAAATCTGATGCGATTTAGGATGGGGTGTGTTTCTATGTTTCTAGTTGGTTACCTCTGTCTTCACTATTTTCTATAATGGCTGACTTTTCTAAATTTACTGATCATTTATATTCTATTCTGTATACTATATGCATGCATTAGTGTTGTCTGGAAATAATCCGCATCTGCCCGAATGCAGTATTGAGATAAACATGTTCGACCTTCTTAATGAACAGGTTAAGAAAAAAGGGTATGAAAGAATCCGATGCTTACAAGTACTTTGTCCTGCGAGCACAGAAAATAGCTTTGTCACATGGATATGAACTTGTAAATTGGTATGTGCTTCTGCTTTAGTTTAATGATCAAAGGCAACTTTCTCATCTTATCACACAATGGAAAATTTTCAGGGAAGAGACGTTTAATGATTTTGGCAGCGAATTGAGTCGAAAGACTGTCGTGCATAACTGGTATGTCATACCCACTCCCAATTATAAATTCCCACACAGTGAACAATAGTTTTTTGGCATATCTAGTTTTTTTTTTCTTTCATAAAACAATTATGTAGATTGTTCAGCATTCATTATTGGAAAAAATTTATTTTAAGTTTAGCTATTTATATATTTCAGCTTTTTTAACTTAACTCATAATAGAATATTAAATCCAAATCCATGTTGAAAGTAGTTTCTTGAACTAGTACTGATACTCTTTTGCTTATCTTGAAGATCATTATCATTGCATGAATGTGTATATAATGAAGGCAATCAACCTCTTTGTGCAAAACATCTATGAATGATGATTACCTTATCTTGGCTACTTTGGTTAATGATGATTGAGAGATTAAATGTATTGGAGAGGGTTAAGTGCCGTGCCATCTAACTCTGAGTAAATATCTTCAATTCATTTAAGCTTCTCAAAGTATGAAGGGAAAACTTTATCCGGTTCTGCTATATCTCTATCTAAATATTTGAGTATAAAATTAGTTCTTCCTAAAGTGAATAGAGTGTGAACAAATCTGGTTTACCTCACAAATATAAGGGATGGAAAGAGTTTACATCGAAATTATAGAATGGTGCTGCTATAAACCATAGTGATTCTCTTCTTTTCACTTTCAAGATTCTTTCCCCTGGAGGTCCCCCCCAAGCCAGAGTTAGATTCTTCTTCTTCTTCTTATTTTTTTTAACAAGATATGTCATTTTAGAGAATAAAAAGAGATTACTACTCAAGGATACACAACTCCAATAGGAACAAAAAGAAAACAAGCAACACAAAAATTGAAGGGGCAGATAAAAGAACATAATCGATAAAACTCATCCTTATAACTGAAGAGGAACAATAAAAGCATTCTAGCTGAGTAGAGAGCCCATCAAACTTCTTTGCAAGAAACGTCATGAAGAAGATTTTAAACGAGTTTGTATCAAAACTCGTTATTCTTTGAAGAGGAACAATAAAAGCATTCCAGCTCCCAGGCCACTCATTATTGCCCTCAATTTGCCCTTTGTGCATGAAAAATGGGGACACTGCATATTAAACAGAGAGAAGTTAATATGCAGTGCCCCTCAATTATTGCTCTCTCTATTTAATATGCAGTGGGTGTGGTGCAATGAATTCAAGGAGAATGTAGTTCAGATTTTAGTGGGGCCTTCATTAAAAGCTATCCCTCACCTTTTGTGGGTGAATGGAGTCAAAGCGATACTCTAAAAAATTTGGTTTGAAAGGAACCAACGAATTTTTCAAGACAAGTCCCTTCTTGGTTTGATCGTTATGAGATTGCTCGAGTCAAAGCTTCTTCATGGTGCTCTCTTTCCAAATTATTTGCTAATTACTCTATTCAAGATATTAGTTTAAATTGGAATGCATTTATTTCTTCTTAAGCTAAATTTGTTTGGTTTGATATAGTATTGGTCTATTTATGTCCTTGTATCTTCATTTGTTGCTAAATTTCCTTTTGTTTCACATCTTATACTTTGAGTATTAGACTCATTTCATATTTCAGTGAAAAGTCTTGTTTTTGTACTTAAAAAAATGAGTTTGTATCAAAACTGACGTAACTTAACGATGAACATTCTGAAAAATATACCGATTCTTTACCACATAGATTCTTCTCAATACATATACAAATGCTATACGAATATTCAAGTCTTCAGGAAAATAGAATTTAATAAAGGTAATTTGTTTCAAGTTGATCCAAATAAGGCACCACATATTTTTACCTTACCTGATTGCTATGTTATATCATTTTAATTTTGAAGGCTAGGAACTGGTGTTGCTGAAAAGGTTGTTGCAGCTGGGTTAAGATGCATTGTTAGCAACCAAGATAGTTGGTACTTGGACCACATAGACACAAGTTGGGAGCAGTTCTATATAAATGAGCCGCTTAAAAATATCACAGATCCTCAGCAACAAAAATTGGTCATTGGTGGAGAGGTATGCATGTGGGGTGAAAATGTTGATGCTTCAAATATCGAGCAAACTATTTGGCCTCGTGCTGCAGCCGCTGCTGGTACGTCATTGTTCTCGTGTATTAGTTTTGCATTATGGAATCAATTTTGTAACATTTACGTTGTCCAACTTATAAAAGTACATGACGCATGATAGTTCCCATTCCCCAAACCCTATACAAAACTTTGCTTATTGTGCAGAAATTATGCTATCTATAAAGGCTCAGGCAATGCAATATTTTATAATTTTAATTTATATGAAAGAGATGTAGGTTCACATTCCCAAAGGCCAAATTTAAATTGCTGAAGAAAATCACTACTTGTCCTGCTCTATTTGCTCCATCCTAACAACCACAGACACTTTAGTTTGGCTAGCGTGTCCGTGTCCGACGCAACACTTATTGGACATGTATCGTACACTTGTTAGTACAACAAGTGCGTTAGACACGCATAGAACACTTGTTAAGTAGACTAAAAAGACAAATATATGACAATAATAGTATATTTATTGTGAAATACATCAAACTAATTTTTTAAGCATAGAAATGCATAAGTCTATTTACTTTGAATTTTCTTTTGGTATAAAAATGATATAAATTTTCAAAAATGTATATTTTAATAAACATATTCTTACCGTGTCCTAAATTTAAGAAAAATGATGTGTCGCTGTGTTAGTGTCTGTATTCGTATTTGTGCTTCTTAGACTCCATCTTCTCTGGTTCAGCTTATTATTTGCGCTATTTTAATTGACTGCTAACAACTTCCTTTGGTGATCATGTACTGAAAGAGCGCCTTTGGACTCCATATGACAATCTGGCTAAAGACCCCGATCAAGTTTTTGCAAGGTTGGCACATTTCAGGTGTTTGCTGAATCAAAGAGGGATTGATGCCGCTCCGGTATCTGGACTCGGCAGATCTGCTCCTTGGGGTCCAGGCTCTTGCTTTGTGCAATGATAATCCAGGTAAATACCCCTTTCATACTCGACTTGTCCTCTTATTTTATTAAAGATAGTTCTCTTCACCATGAATTCAGGAAGCGGTTCATGGTTGGTATAGGGGATGTGTGATATGCATGTATTATGGAATGTAGGTCTGTAGGCTCTTCTTTCTTATCTCTGTTTCATTCTTTTGAATAAATTTGAACAGTTTGCCAGAATATTGTATTTATGGTCATGATTTGGTAGGACTTCTTGTCCTACTTTAATGTATCTCTTCCATTGTAATTTTCCTTGGTTTGAAAAATTCTTATCCATAAAGAAGGAAAATAAAAGCGAAAGGATGTGAATGTATGATGAAGTCAAATATTCTTGCTTGGTTAGTTGAATAGGGAGATAAACCCTTTTTTCTCCTTCATTTTGAAGGTAGCCTGTCACTTCGTTAGATCATAAGAACTTTGTGTATCAATAGAAATGAAAACATACCTTTCGTAGTGACTCGACTAAACATCATCCAAGTGTAAGAAGTGCAAATAAAGTTCTATATTGACTAAAGAAGGGAGAGATCTATGGAATAATTATGTCCATTGGTATGAAGTCTTTTAGTTGGACCAAAAACAAAAGCTTGAGAGCTTATGTCCAAAATAGACAATATTGTACCATTGTGAAGATATGTGAACGTCCTGTTCTCCTTAATATGAAGATTTGAATTTGCTTACCATAACCAAAGTTTACCCCAAGTCTACTAGATATTACCATTGGCCCCCATCAAATCTTTGGGCTTCATTAATCTTATCTTATCGAACTACTTGCTCTCTTTTGTCATGTGCCACAATCATCCATTGCTAATGGAATGGATGTATCATGCAAACATGTAAAAATAAAGTTGTTGGAATATCTTGAATCCGTTATCTGACACTCTAAATGATCAAGCACAGGGTCTCGTTGACTAGGTTTAGAGAAGTATGTTATATAAACTCTCTAACCCTAGAAGTGCCTCTCTAAATCGTTATATGATATTTTCTTTAATAATAAGTTGTTCTCTCTCTCTCTGCTCGTGGATGTAGTTAACACACTGTTAGTAAACTACGTAAATCTCTGTATCGTTTCTTTACTATTTATGTTTTCTGTTTATCTTTGATTATTGATACCAGAACAATTGTGAGGAGTAATGACTTAATAGAATCAAAATCATGACTTAATAGACACAAATATCAACTTTCATGGCCTAAATTTCTAATTTTACTATTAATTATTTTAACTTCCATTTATTAACTCAATGTTATCAAGGTTACTCTACCATTAACTTAAGATTGCATTCTCATGTATGATAGGTGATGTTATGTTTATACTATATGCGTTGAGCTACAATGAGTGACTCATAAACATGGTGAGGGGAAAAGTTCTTTTTTTTCCCCATAAAATTATTTCTGGCCTTAAATCTCATTGACTCGATAATCCAATCATTCTGCAATTTTTTTAGATTAGAATCTTTCACACTACCTCTATTTATTGCTTATCATGATAGTAGCATTTAAGAATAACTAATCAAAAAATATATGCGATGTACATGATTTAAAATTTTTATATCATAAATTTTTAAGAAAATATATACTTATTATGAAACAAGAGAATAAAGAACAAAGTAAGGAGAAGAGAAAGCATGGACTCTATTCTCTATTCAATTGTATATTTCAAAGGTCTCAATGAACACTATTTATAGAGTTTACAATATATGAAAAAGTAAACCTACAAAGAAAATAATGGGGAAGATCTTTAGAAATAATATTTGGAGATATATAATCTATGAACATCTATATCTAATTTAAATATTTATAACAATACTTTTTTTTTGTTAAATTGAAATAGTAAATATCTAATATGAAACTTAAAAGTAATGAAAGAGATGATGATTAAAACTATATAAATGTTTTATGGGCTAATTATTGATATGGTATAATTAGCTAAAATATTTATAAATATAGCAAAGCCCAAAAAAATTACAAAAACCTCTTCAGCCTATGAAAAAGTCCAAAACCCCCTTGGAAGCCCAAAACAATAGGCGCAACCCAACTTGATTATGCTCCGACCACGCGTGAACAATGACGGATACATAACTTCAAGTTAGGGGACCACAATAGTATATATAAAGTTAAAAGTTTAGTCTATAAACTTCTAAATTTTTGTTTATATATAGTTCCTAAACTTTAAAAAAATGTTTAATAGATCTTTAAATTCTCAATTTATGTGTTTAATTGATTCCTAAAATGTCAATTATGCATTCAGTATGTCTCTTACATATTTGAAAATGTTAAAAATTAAATGTTATATTAGACATTAAATTTAACTTTGTGCTAAATAGGTACGGTTAGACATCTTTTTTAATTTAATTTATCTATTAACTACAAAGTTAAAATTTTATTTTAGAGTTCGATTAGACACACACTATTTCTTTTGTCTTATATAATAGTTAATTTTTAATATTTCTGAGATTTATTGGATACAAAATTGAAGTTTATAGATTTATTAGACAATTTAAGGAACTAGAGTCAAAATTGATAGTTTAGGAATTTATTTAGTAACAATTTTCAAAACTCAGGGACTAAATTTATATTTTAACCTTTATATAAATGTAATTTTAAATGCTTTGATATAAGATATCTAAATCGAAGTAATATTAATTACAAAATTATTATAAATTTTTATACATTTATTCTTTCAAATATATAAGCAAATATTATTCAATCAATTTTTATAAAATAATTTTATAAAGATTAAAAAATATTTGTATATTGTATATGTATATGTGAAAAAATTAAAATGAAATTAAGTTTTTCGGACATGTTTCAAATGTATATAGAATTAAAATGTTATATATTTTTTAGAAATAAAAAATTAAAATAAAATATAAATAAATTTAGTGAATAGTTCATATATATATAATTAAAATGAATAATAGACTTCTCACGATCTGAACCCACAACCCGACACCAGCATGCTAACATTGGGTGACCTTCCACCCTTGGCCCCTTCATAGATTCGCCCCCGCTTAAAACAATTATTGTAGATTCATACTTTTGATAGAGCTTGTGTTTCTCCCTCTAACTCAAATATCATCTACATGGAGCATAAATTAGGCACACTCAGTGTTTTTAAATGCCCAAGGCGCACTAAGGCACAATGGCCCTCTAGAGCCTAGGCGCAATGCGCACAAAAAGGCGCAGGTTTTTTTTTTTTTTTTTTTTGTGAGGCGCACTATATATAAAAGTATTACATTAAAAAGAGAAAGCATAGTTGAGGTGGAAATATGGAAAAAAAAGACCCCATACACAAGAAATTTTGAATTTAGGCTTAGTAAACTTGATTCTTTTAGTTAATGAAGAAGTAAAACCCTTAATTATTACTATTTTTTAAAAATAATGAAAAAGCCCCAAGGCCTCGGGCTTTGAGCCTTGGAGCTTCACAAAAGGCGCGTGCCTAAGGTGCACCTTATTTTGTGAAGGCGAGGCGCAAAACCTGCGCCTTGAGCCTAGGCGCGCGCCCGAGAGGGCTTTTTAAAACACTGGGCACACTCACCCCCTAAACATACCCACTTGTATACATGGCCCAATCTTGAACAATATTCAAGAAGATGTGTGCAACTGGGTGATTGTGCATGGGACTAAATATACCACATTATTTTTTCGTTAGTCTAACTAATAGCCAAATTAACTTAGGGACTATTTAGAAGCATTTTCTAAACTTCAGAGATTAAAGGCATGTTTGGGAGTGATTTTAAAATTGTTAAAATCACTTTTATCATTTTTAAAATCACGAATAAACACACTTTAATCACTCAAAATTAATTTAATTTTCAATTTAACACTTTTAAATGCAATTTTCTATGATCAAAATTAGTTTTGAAGGATTACAAACATATTTTACGGTGATTTTGAAAATGACAAAAGTGATTTTAGCTATTTTAAAATCACTCCCAAATATGCCTAAGTGTTTCTTTTGAAACTTTAAAAACCAAATAAACACTAATATCAAACTTCAAGAATCAAAAGTGCCTTTTGCCCAAGTTGAAAAAGACTATAAAAAAAAACAAGACAAAGCATGTGAGGACAAACTAAAATTGTTGAAAGATTTAAGGACAAAAGGGGAATACAAAATTAAAAGAAAAAAAATAGAGGTACAAAAAAGTATGAAAGGATGAGAACAAAATAGGATTTGTTGAAAAATTGAATGACCAAAGGGATAAAAAATTAAATGATAAAAAAAATGTATAAAGGGTACATACAAACCATGAAAGGGTGTTCGAGTGAGGATAAGATGGTCTTTTTCAAAAAAAAAAAAATTAAGGGCAAGGTGGGAAGTTAAAAATCCTCATAGTGGCCCCTTTTAATATAGTATAAATAGATATAAATGTGAGATCTAAAAAATAAATGATTAATATATCATTTAATGACGTGTTAAATTATAAAAGAAGTATTAAGTAGTCCAATAGTACTATAAATTTTTCCAACTAAAGGGTATAACTAATAACCTCATTACTCAAATCAACCTTTATTAAGTGGACAACTCATTTCCACTTCCCATAAATGAAAATGGACGAACTTCATTTTAAGCACTCACACTCCCATATTTCCATATAATTGTCCTAAAATTTTAGCCAAACTTAGCTTCTCCTTTTGTTGTTCTTATTTATGTAAATCAAAGATTTCTTTCGCATTGGAGAATTCACGACCACTTAGGATTCAAATCGAATCGTGTGTGTGTATATATATATAGGCATCTCTCCTAACAATTTTATGCATTTAACATGGCATCTCATTTCCATGTCAATCGTGAAGTATTGAAGAATAATGAATTGGGGTTAATTAGAAAATCGAGGTAGTTTTGAAAATAAATAAGGTAAAATGGATGGTTTTGAAAAAAATTAGGCAAAAGAGGTGTTTTTCTTGTCTTTTATGAAATGTCAATCTGGTCAAAGAAAAGAAATAATGGGCTAACATTACAAGACTGATGACATGAAGGATTCTTTAGATTTTCAATGTATTCTCTTCACTTTTTCACATTAAAACCCTACACCTTCTCGTTCTTTTTTTCATCTACCCAATTTCTTCTTCTTTTTTCATCTACCTGAATTTCTTCTTCTCTTAAAATTTCATTTTCTCTTATTCCTCTCTTCCCTATTTAAAATTCAAAACTTTTTTGCTTGAAACATTTATTCAAGATTTGGTATAAAATCTTCTTTTATGTGAGTTATACTTTTATTTTTCTTTTATGTAAGTTATAATATTTTTTATTTTAGTACAAGATAATATTAATTCATCATTTTTTTATTTGTGTTTAGAGTGACGATATTAATATTCGCATAGACAACTTATTGTGAAACTCAATGTACAAAAAAATGAATGTTTTATCATCATCATCGCCATCATCATTATATATTTTTTTGTATTATTGTTATTATTATTTTGTATATATATATATATAATTTGATATTGTTATGATTTTGTTATTATTTTCCTACTGTTTAGTTCTAGTTAAAAAAATGATTTTGCTAGATTTTTAATTAGAATGTAATATCATAACTAATATTTGCAAAAATAATTAGACAAAATGATACTTTTAAAACTATTTAGGTAAAGAGAGTATTATTTTTGTTCATATTGGAATGCTTAGTTTTGAAAAACCTACCAATATTTTGAGTTTCAATTAGTTAACAATTATTCTAATTTTTATAAACTTTAAATTATAACTTTTATGAATAATTAAAATTAAAACATTGGTAGGTTTAGTTTGAGATTAATATCGCTTTTAAAGTATTAAAATATCTTCTCTAACCCCTTTGTAAATATTATTTTAACTTTAATTAAGGAAAAATCTATTATCAAATTAGGTAAAGAACATTATCCTTATTTACTTAAAGAGTTTCAAAAATGTCATTTTTTTTATGGTAAACAATAGTAAAAAATGAGATTTTTATTAATTTTTTTCTTTTACTTGTGATATTGAAAAATAAGGAAAAAATTTATTAATAGTTTTAAACAGTTTTACATATATTTGATCTCAATCTTTTTAACTATTTAATAAATTATCAACTTAAAAAAAATCATTTATCAATAAAAATTGGTTGTAAAAAAAGAATAAATTAAAAAAAGTGTCTAATAAACTCACTTTTAACTTTATTGGTCTAATAAACCAACTTAAATTTTATTAACTTCACTATCAAGCCAAGTAAGATTGAAGATTGAGAGTACAATTATGTTAAGATTCAATTTATATTCATTAGATATATTATAGAAAGTTTTGAGATCAAATATTGAGTTTTGAGATCAAATATTGAACTTTTTTAAAAGTTATATGAGTATGTTCATAATTAACTTTTTAATACTTTAATAAATGGTTAACTTTATGTTTTCAATTAGTTAAATTGCTTCTTTTTAGAGAATTATAAAAAAATAAAAAAGTTGAAATAAATGTTATCAATTAGTTAAATTACCTTTCTAGAGATTTCTATAAGTGGTGACATTATTAAATAATAAACTATAATGTTTTTCTTACTAATATATACTTACAATTTTTTTTTTTTGATAAATATCAGTTGTAATTGGTCAAACAACAATGGACGTTGTAGGATTTAAATGTTATACAAATGAAAATATTGTTAATGAGCCAACTGGGATTGAATACGATGTGCAAGCTTGTCTTCATATAAATATTCTTCATCAAACTGAATTCAACACATTCATTGAGACATTATGTGATGCATTATCTATTGATAAAAATGATGGAATAGAGGTAATATTTAGATATGGTGTTACGTGACGGGATCCACGTTGTACATTCTCATCTCATTATGAAGTGAACTTGACTTAAGGTGTATGATGAACAATGCTCCACCCCCTCCAAATACAGTGGAGCTTTAGATTTCTCAACCAAACTTCTCAAGTTCAGCCCGAATGAGAGAAATTGAAAATAATAATGAGTTTGAAAGTCATAATAAAGAAGAGGAAAATTTGGACTCAACTATCGCAACAAATGCAGAAGAAGTTGAAATAGACGATGATGGTAGTGATCTAGAACAACCACCTATTGGACTATTTGGTGTTCATGATGTCTCTGATGCCTTCAATCAAATAGACTTGAATGATATGAATATTGAACCTGATTCAAGTTTTGAGAGAGAAAATATTGGATCTGACAATTTGATGGTGGGGATGATATTTAACTCAAAACTGGATTTAAAAAATGCAGTAAAAAGCTATACAGTCAAGCGCCATCAAAATTTAAAGGTCATTGAGTCAAAAAAGGATATTTAGGCTGTTAGGTGTAAGAGATACGACAATAGTTGCACGTGGAGACTTCGTGTTTGCTGCCGGAAAAAACATCGTAAATTCAAAATTACACAATATAATGACCCTCATTCTTGTTTCTACGCAAGATTGAATCAAAATCACAATCAATTGGACTCCAATTTGATTACAGCTGAGGTAAGTAGCATCATAAAAAAAGATCCATCTATCAATGTTAGGACATTACAAGACATGATATTGAAAAAAATGGTTATTTTGTTAGTTATTGGAAAGTATGAGATGGAAGAAGAAAAGCAATTGCAAAGATATTTGAAAATTGGAGGGAATCGTACAATTTGTTGCCTACATGGATGAATATATTAGACAAGACGAATCTCAATACAATTATCGATTGGAGGCTAAATGAGGTTGAGGGTGATGATGGGCTCGTCATGTTTAATAGTATTTTTTTTGTCATTTGGACCTGAGGGCTTTAAGCATTGTAGGCTCTTACTTCAGATCGATGGAACACATCTGTATGAAAAGTACGAAGGAAAAAATGTTGGTAGCTACCTCAATTGATGTGAATTCACACGTTTATCCACTTGCATATGCTATTGTACCAGAGGAAAGCACTGATTTGTGGGGTTGGTTTTTTAAAAATATATGGGAGCATGTGGTACATAAAAGGTTCGAAATGTGTCTAATGTCTGATAGACATAAAGGCATTATATATGCCTCGCAAAACCCTAATAATGGTTGGCAAGATGCACATCACAAATTCTGTTTACGGCATGTTGCGAGCAATTTCAACGATAGATATAAGAACAGTATGCTAAAGAGCTTGGTGTATCATGTAGTATCAGAATATTAATTTCGAAAGTTTAACGAATGTATGACAAAACTTCAAATGGGAAACCCCAATTGCTTAAGGTTTTTTGCTTTTTTGGATATTAAACAGTGGACCCAGTCACATGATGGTGATCATCGTTATGGATGGGTAACCATAAACGTGGCTAAACGCATGAACGTTGTTCTGAAAGAAGCTAGGAAGTTGCCCATAACTGCACTAACATAAGCATCATTCTATCGAACCATCACATATTTTGTTGCTCGTGGTGTAGAAATAGAAGCTGCTTTTGAATCTAGACAGTGTTTTACAAGCTAAATTCATCTCATATCTAACTACTCATCTTATATCTAACTGTTGTTAATGTTCAATAATTAGTTGTTGTCAATGTTATAGGTATGCAATTAAGAAATTACGTCATTGAGAAGGACGTGCAAATACTCATCAAGTTAACATATTCAACCATAGGACAAGATTGTGTGACGTCACCTTTGCGATTAACCCATTAACACCAAAAGGTGGATCCACACATCGAGTAAAGTTGAGTGAGCGGACATGCACATGTAACAAGTGGCAAAGTTATGTAATCTCATGTTCCCATGCCATTGCAACATGTAAAACTGTTAGTGTGGATTATTTGTATTTCATAGACAATGTTGGCATGATCCCAACTTTCCCACTATTTATCCGGACGAGACAAAGGTAAGGAATGTCGGTAGATGTACTTCTCGGATACAAAATGAGATGGATTGGAGGGAGACATTGGTTCCTTCACGTTGTACTGTTTGCAGACAAGGACATAATCAATGAAATTGTCCTAATCGAGGTCATAACGCGACATGGTTAATGTACATTTTATTAGTGCTAATTGTAATCTCACGTATCCTATTATTAATGTTGATGTTGAAATAGTAACTATTAATCATAAACTAAACCTATAATTTAATATTATTCTAATGTTGAAATAGTAATTATATTTTATTTTTGGTAGATGTGGAGGAATAAATTATTTTCGAGAGTCTAAACTTGCAAGATATGTATTGAAAGTTCATTGAATTTAAATTCTAAATAATTATCCACCATTACTTTAATTCATTCATTTGAAGCCTTCTGGCTTCTATTATTCATAACAGTCCTTATTGATCATAAGGACAACACATGGATGTACAAATAAATGTATTTTTAAATGCATTAAAAATCAGAAGTACAGTATTGTTAGGCAGAGTTTATTGAGAAGAGTGTTAAGAAAATAAGAAATGTGGACACGTCATCAGTCATCAATCCTGTCATGTCAGACCATTATTTTTTTCCTTTTACCGAATTTGACATTTCATAAAAGACAAAAAAAACACCTCTTTTGCCTAATTTTTTTTTAAAACCACCCCTTTTACCTAATTTATTTCCAAAACTACCTCAATTTTCCAATTAACCCAATGAATTGTTAGCTAACTAAAACAGTTGGCCATTAACCCAAATAGACTATCCACTTTTTGTTAAAAAGTGTGATTTCTTTCCTCCATTGAATACCTCTTATCCTTCCTTTCCTCACCTTCTAATTTCCTATTCTTTCTTATCATAGAATTAGAAAGTAGAGATAGAAAGTAGAGAAACAAGTCACATACCTGTCTGCCAACCTACTAGCAGCTGAACGATTTTAAAATGGTTAAAATCATCTTTTTGTTAAATTGGTAAAAGTACTTTGTAGGTGAAGAGTAACAGTATACTGTATGTAATAACTAAGTACTTCGAATCATTTATGGTGTGGAGAACTTCTAAAATGAACATATATATAAGAAGTGAAGTGGAGAATCATTTCATTTAATAACTACAAGTAAAGAAAATTAGGCCCGGAAGAAAAAAGAAACAACTCATCACGGCATCCATGGGGGCGGTGGTGGTGGCGTTTTGGGACCGAGTGGCGGGATCCCAGAAAAGATAGTGTTCTTGTCAATGCCAAAGCCAGCAGTAGTAGTAAGGGAAACAAGAGCAGTAACAAGGCCAGCATTACCGGCCAGAGTTGGCTCAGTATAGTTTGGATTAGCACGGACGTCGTGAAACTTGTCAAATTGATCAGGACCGCCAACCATGGCACCAGTGATGTTGTGGGGGTTAGGACCGGGATTGTCTCGCCACTTGAATCCACCTGTGCACGAGTAGTATTTGTTGTCGGTAGGAATGGATGCACCGCGGTGATGCACTCGTCTCGGGAACTTGGTGCCATAGCCCACAACATAGCTCATGTTCATAGGGTTATTGCCAAGAATGTAATCAATCTGTAGGTAGTAGAAGAGATAATATTAGAATGATGATGAGATAGTAGAAGAGATAATAGAAAGGCTTTGAAAAGAAGGAAGGGAAATTAATTAGTAGGGACCTGTGAGGTGGCAAAGTTGCGAAGAAGGGTTGAAGGAATGTAGTTAGGGCCACAGTTGAAGCCAGGGACGCCAGTGGAGTTCAAGTAATCAGCAAAGAGAGAAGCCAAAAATGCAGCATTTGCTACATATTGAAGATTTTGTCCTTGTTGCTGTCCTTTGTTCATAATCATCATTCCTCCTGAAAAGTTTTAACATTTACATTAATCTCCATATTCATTTTCGATTTGGGATTATCCTTTTGGTGAGTGTTTGGGGGGCTCTAAAGTTATTTAGTTTTAAAAGGTTTTGGTAAATTGGACACAAAGTAAATAGATAAAATGAAGGTTAAATTGTAAATACCATTCGGAGAAAGTTAAACTTTAATGGTTTGATCAAAATTCATAACCAATCCCTATAGTTTATAAAATTTAAGGACTATTTATGAAAGTTTTATTAAGAGAAACTAAATTTTAACTTTCTCTAAATCATAAGAATTAAATTTGTAATTTAACCTCAAATGAACATTTTATTTAAGTAGTTTAAATACTACTTTGGTAGTTAATACTTTTGACTTTGATTCACGAACCAATATTGAAAATACAAGTATCAAAATGAATATTTTAAAAATATATGATCCAAAATTGAAGATATAAGAATCAAATTAAACATTTTAAAAGTAGAACGAAAATGTATAATAAAAAATTTATAGACTAAAGTAGTGTTTTAGGACAAATTGAGAAAAATAAAAGATGAAAAAATCAGTCATATTAATAATTGGAAGTATAGAGGAATGAAAGCCTAAAAAAAAGGGAAAGAAAAGAGTTTGGTACCTCGAGTCCAATTGTAAACACGAAATTGCTTGAGATAAGAACACATATTAAGCCCCGTCACCGTCTGATACATACTCAACATCTCCTCATATGGATACCCTGGATTCAGCATCATCCTCAATCTCGTTAGCAACAACATTGCCGCCGGCAGCTTGTTATTCCAGCTCGGAACGCTCGAAACCGCCGTCACATTGAAAGCCTTAGCGTTCTTCGGTATTCCTGGAAGCGTCGCCAGAGATATGTACGACGAGTTTCCCGTCGCGTAGTACAGCCACGCCGCTCCCCACATGTACTCGTCGTAGTACCCTGTGGAGTTGTAGGCAGCGGCGATGAAGGCGTTGTCGCGGCTGTAGCGCCCGCGGCGTCCGGAATCGCGAGCGAACGCGAAGAGTGTCTCCGCCCCTTTGATTAGCTTGGCGGAGTAGGCGGAGTCGTCGCGGAAGACGATGGAGGCAGCGGAGAGAGCGGCGGCCATCTCGGCGGCGAGATCGGGGCCTTGGAATGTGGTCTGTGTTGGGCGATTGTAGTCCATTTGCTCTGGCTTCTGCCAGCAGGTGGAATCGTCGGGGATTTGGGATCCATTTTGCGATCCTCCAACCTGTTTGTTACTTGCTGGTTGTATTAGTCTATCACTGGTAGAAACTTCGATGTTTGTCATAGATATTTAATTATTAATTTTAAACGTGCTATCCATTGCATTTAACCAAATGTTAGGAGTAATAGAAATTTGAATATTTAATCTTTTAGTCGGAATATGTTTTAACTAATTAATCAATACTCAAATTAAAAGAGATTTGATGACTTAATTATTAAATTAGCTAATATTCATTAATAAGATAATAGAATTTTAATAGTTGCATTGTAATTTTTTTCATATAACTTTGAACAAAGTGTGTAATAAATTATTAACCAAATAGATATTGAATGGGAAGTTATAACAAAAAGATCGAAATCTTAATCTAAACTTATATCTACTAATGATCTTTTTCTTTATCTAGCTAAAGTAAAATTTTTGTTAAAAAAATGCAACTAAACTCTCACACGTCAGATAGACAAAAGAAAATACGAATCAAACCATTAATCTTTGAGACAATAATTTGTATCTTATCCACTAAGTTATACTCGAACTGACTTGAGTTAAAAAAATAAAATAAAAAAAATTAAAAAAAAAGTTACCTGAGAGTAAATTTGGGTAATTTTGGTAGAGGAAGAGTTGAAAGTCAAGAGCAAATAATCGGTACCCCATTTGATGAGGTCTCTGACGTGGTCATATTCATGAATAGCCTTATACTTGTGACTGTACTCAATTAAGCTCCAGCTCAGCATTGTCATTGAATATGCCATTGGAAAATTGTATTTACCATTCTCACCAGAATCATAGTATCCGCCAACAAGGCCTCCCTTTGCCAACGTGTCATTCCCATCGTTCAGCCCTGAGTTCCCTCTCCATGTTATGTTGTTGTTCTTTGGCAATCTCCCAGCTATCATTCCCAATAAAAAATAATTATATCAATACCTACGATTATACTCCTTTTATTTATACTATAAATTTTGATTAATGTTCGTTGGATTGAAATTGGGCCGTCATTGATTAGATGAGGTCTAAAAAGTATCGAGAGTAATTAGAGGAATAACTATAGTATCTTTGTACATAATCTTGTTTGAACCACAATAATGTTCATAATGTTTTTTTTTTACTTTTGATTTAAATTTATTTTGGTCGTTCTACTTTTTAAAAATGTTTATTTGGTCCTTATAATTTTAAAATTTTCATTTTAGTCCTTGTACTTCCAGCATTAGTTCATTTTTGTTTTTGTACTTTTAGTGCATGTGTTGAGAGTGATTTTGAAATTATTAAATTCATTTTTTTTTTGTTTAAAATTATTTTTTAACATACGTTTAATCACTCAAAATCAATTCAATATAGTGACATTTTGAAAGTATAAAGATAAAAAATAAATGAACGTCGAAAGTAAGAGATCAAAATAAACCATTTGAAAATATATAAATCAAAATCAACTAAAATTAAAAATAGAATGAGAAAAATAGGAATTAAATCTAACGAAAATTATAAGACAAACGTGTGAAAAACTTAAAATTCCAAGAAAATTAGAAGTTGAAGATATTTGTCTTTTAACTTCCTCGGAAAAAATTTTAAAACAAATTTAAAATAGACCGAATGAATAATATGGTTTTTTCTTAAATTTTATAAAAAGAAAAGAAAAGAAAAAAGAAAATGAGAAAGGAGGATAAGAGAAGAAATATATGAATTACCATAATTCAGTCAAAGTATATATTCAAATCATCTTCGTTAAAATAAATATATAAATAAATGATTTCTTTTTTAAAAAATAAAAAAATAAAAAAAAACCTTCCAAAAACTAAACGAAGACAAGTAGCACATTCCAATGTATTGGGCCCACACGGTGCCCACAAATTTCTCCTATTTTTAATTCACATTTAATATTCTCATGAAATTTACGTCAACGTTCTTGCATTTCATATGCAACATCCTTCGTCATGCGTGATTTCATTCAAACCATTTCTCTATTGTTCTTATCTTCTTTTACTCCAATAAACTTTATCATAACTATTAAAATATATTTTTTATTAAAAAAAATTAAAAAAATCAACATTTTAAAAATATTATAAATATTTTATTCACTGAGCAACACTACATATATTTTTTTAATAATTTTAAAATATTAATATTATCGTGAAAGTCTTTATATGAATAACAATTTTGTATTGTTATAGAGAACATGTCTTTCTTAAAAATAGATTAATGAAAATTGGTGTTGGCTTTTTAAATCAACAAAATAAGCTGTGATTAGTTTTCTTTTTCTTACCATTTGAATATTTGATGTGAATATTTGTAAGAAAAGTTACAAATATAGTAATCAAATTCAAAATATTAACATATATAACAATAATTTTAAAAAAAATTGTAAATATAACAAAGTTTGTTGGTGGATAGATTTTGATATATTTGTAATTTTTTAAAAATGTTGTTATACACTTAGTTATTATCCCTACAATTGTTCCTCATTATAATTATCCTATTTGTATTTTGGAGAATTTTACTCATTCTACCTAATTTGTATGTGTATCAATTTTTGAATTAATAAATTGCCTTTTATTTTTTTTAAGGAATGCTTTGATGTCTAATGTAACGTTGATGGAATAAGAAATAATTAATAACATTTGTAATTTAGAAAGAGAATTAAAAAAAAAAAGTGAATATAGTATTTGGCATTTTGTACAGATCATATTTCGAAAATAAATAAATAAAAGTCAAAATCGGCAAAGAGAACATCCAATCAAATTAAATCCCAAACTACATTAGTTATATATATATATAATGATTTGTAGCTAGTTGGAAGCATTTTCTTTTTAACAAGATGAGATTTTTTTAGGCATTATTTAGTGTTTACTTTTGAAATTCTTTATAACAAAGTCGGTGTTGAATACCTTTTTAATTCAAACACTTTTGAAAAAAATCAATAAAAATGTTATTATATTTTACATTTTAAAATTATTCTAATTAAATGAAAAACTTGTTTGGTCTCAAAAGTAATTCTATTATAATTACTTTAAACTTTTAAGTTCATCATTGTTACCTCAACGTTAGGAAAAAAAATGCGCTAATTTTTACCTACCCGTACCTTTTTGTTTGAAAATCTATCTAGTAATAGTATTATCATCTATTTTCAATGAATTATAAAATTTTTCAAAATGGATAAATTTCAAAAAAGAAAATTATATATATATATATATATATAGTGAGTTTATAGACAATTGTGTTTTGTTAAAATTATTATTATTATTATTATTTAAAAAAATGAGTAATTGTTTAGAGAGGGGAACTTACATTTCTGAGCATTGAAGAACAAGAGAGCTTTATGAAGAGCGTCGGAGTAACGATCAGGCGGAAGCGGAGGAGGGTGGTGGTCCGGCCAAGTTTTGGCCACAATAATCGGCAATCCGATCACACAAAACGCAATCACAATCGAAATCAAGCTCCATTTCAGAGCTTTCCTCGACACAATTACGCAACCTAGGTCAACGTATTTCTTCTTCTTGTTCCCATCAGGCGGACCTAGAAGCCAACTCCTCTGCGTCTCGTCTAGTTCATTCTGATTATACGATTGCGATTGCAGAGCCGCCCGATCCCAATCCTCCGCCCCCGCCGTCCGATCATGATCCTCGCCTCCGCCGCCATTGTTGTTGTTGTCGATCACTTCCAGTGGTCCTCCCCAGTGGTTTCCGCCTTGCATTTTTTTTTTTTTTTTTTGTGGAGGTGATTTCGATTTCCTCCTCTCTGTTTTCGCCTAATTTAATCTACTCTGTTTTTCATCGGAGAGTTGTGAACACGGCAGCGATGTTGAGAGGAATGGAGAAGACAGAGTCGGATTTCTCAGTCAATGTGTGGAAAAAGTGGCCTTGTTTTTCTATGTATATGTATAATGAGGGAAATGCCTGAGTTTGAAACTGTCAATGGACAGGAAGGAAAGAAAAATGCCAAATTTCCCTAGCTTTGAGCTTGTGTTTAAAAAAATCGCATATATATATATATAAAAGCTACACCTAAATGTTATTCTTTTTTTTTTCTAATATATATAGAGTAGAAGAAAATAAAAGTAAATTAATTTTTTTTAAAAATTGTATCAGACAGATGTTTATTGGGTGTTGTGTATAATAGATAGGTGTATCATAGATTGCACCAAGTTTTTTTTTTTTTTTTTTCATTTTCTTTTAAATGACTTTAATTTCTTTGTCCTGTATATACTTTGGAAGTTTTTTTTCTAACTAGTTTTTGTGTTTTTAAATAGAAAAATTTTCACATCTAGAAAAAATGTCAAATTATTTATAGAAAATAGCAAAAAAAAAAAAAATACTAATAGACATTGATAGACTTCTATCAGCATCTATCACTGATAGGCTTCTATCATTTCTATCATTGATAGATTCCGATAGACTTCTATCAGCGTCTATCACAACTATCTAAAAATTTTGTTATTTTATATAAATAGTTTCCCTTATTTTTCTATTTTTAAAAATCCCTTTTAAATATCCATTTTTCCATGACTTAAATTTAGGGAGAATTTTTAAAAATAAAAAAATAAGAAAAATTATTTACACCAAATAGCAAAATTTTTAGATAATTGCGATAGACACGGATAGAAGTCTAACAGGGTCTGATAGAAATGATAAAAGTCTATCACAGATAGATGCTAATAGAAGTCTATCAATGTCTATAAGTTTTTTTTTTTTTTTTTGTAAATAGTTTGACATTTTTTTAGGGGTGAAAATTTCCCTAAACTTAATCTCTAGACTATAATTAGTTTATTGTTGATTTTTAATATATATATATATATATATTAGTGTTTTCCAATATTGATATATTATTAGTATTTAACTAATTTCCATAAAATTAATTTCAATGGACTAAATTTAATATTTAAGAAAGCATAATAACTAAATTTGAACAAACTTCAAAGTATAAGAATAAAAGTATATTTAAACTTCATAAATTAATTTTTTAAATAATCATTAAATACTGAATGACTGTCAACCATAAGGTATGTAATATCAATCCAGACTTAAGAGGTCAGAGTACAAATTTTACCCTATACATATGGTTGAATTAAAAGGAAGTGGAGCCTACAAAGAAAGAAAAAGAAAAAAAAGTGCTAACCAATATATCCCATATTGAACAATAATTAAATGATTAGAAGTCTATTAGATTTTTTTTTCTTTCAACTATGTAGCTAAACTAATACTAAAAATTGAAAAGAAAAAAAAAAAAAAAAGAAGAAGTTATTAGATCAAACTTGGAAGTCGTACCTTTTTAAGACAACAATTTAGTTTGTTTTTTTTTTCAAAATTTAAAATGATTCAATAATTTTTGTTTAATTTTTTATTTTTGTAATAAAATTTAATAACTTAATTAAATGTTTGACATAACATTTGGTAAATGATAACTTAGAAAAAAAAAATAGCACACAAGAGTAAGCCAATTGGATAAAATGAGGAGCAAGTGGTTAAGAAAAAACCATAAAGAAAGAAAAACAAAACAAAATTAAGAATTAAGAATTAACAAATTAAAAATGTGGGTTAGTAAGGCCAAGATGTCAAAAGCAAGTTTTTGTGGACCAATTCTCTAACATTTTCCTTCTAAAAGTAGTAGAAAAATTATTTGAAAAGACTGCCACGATATAATAAGTAGTTATTAAGGATATGAACTTTTCATAAAAAGGTTGGGGAAAATTTTCAATTTTTACTCTAATTTTTCAATTTCATCGAGTTGATCCTTAAACAAGGAGATGAGAAAACAAGTTTAACCCTGAATTTTTGGTGTTTGTATTTATTTGGTTCTAAAGCTTTTAAAAATTTTCTTTCAATTGTGTATTTAATTAGTTCTTGAACTATTAATTTTATGTCTAATAGATAATCGAAAATTAAAATGTTTTAAGAAGTAATTGATTTATTACATATAAATTTATATCTATGAAACTCTAAACTTTCAAATGCATTTTAAAAAATTTAAAAATTTAAGAATTATATTTATAATTTTAAGAGAAATTACTATAAATAGAAAAAATATCAAACTATTTACCAATATAGAAAAATTTCATTATCTATCAGCGCGATAAAAGTCTATCGTGATCAATCATTCGAGTGATAAAATTCTATCGCGGTCTATCGCTGATAGACAGTGAAATTTTTCTATATTTATGAATAAACCGTGATAAAAGTAAAATTTTTCTATATATATAAATAGTTTGGTTTATTTTTCTATATTTGAAAATCGCCCTAATTTTAACGGTTGAAAAACTAAAAAGTGTACAAACTTCAAAAATTTAAAAACTAAATTGGAAATTAAAATTTTGTATCAATAATAATTCTCTTGGAATGAAAAAATAGGATACCCTCAAAAACAAATTGTGAAATAATATAGTACACTTTCTCTCTCTCAAAAAATAAAGAAAAAAGAAAAAAGAAAAAAGAAAGAAAAAGATATTACACTGAAAAAGATAATGTGTTTTGTTATGTAAATGGAGATCTCTCTTCTACACCATGCTTTCAAATTAGTTATTTATTAATTTTTTTTTTATTATTATTATTATTATTATTTTAAGTTCTGTTATAATAACATGTAATAAAGAATACAATGGCAATGCCGTCTCCCCAATAATTTAATTATTTTCAGTATAAATTGTTCAAATCACTAAAAAAATCGAAAGTCAACTATAGAAGAGGTTAGTTTGGGGTGTAGAAAATATATTAGAATTTGTTTGGTTTTATAAGGCAAAATTATTATTATTATTATTATTATTATTATTATTTTTATTATTATTATTATTATTATTATTACAGCAATCAAGTTTCTTTTTTTTCTTTTTTCTTTTTTCGAAAATCACTAGAATTTTTACAAGAATTGCATTAATTTAGTTTGACATATGTTTTATATTCTAAGACTTGATTTAATAGGGAAAATGTTTTGTTTTAAAATTTTTTTTGAAATGCTAGCTATTTTTTTTTACATAAAAAAAAATATGGTTTTCATGTTGATAAAAGTTTTGAAACAAAATATAATTATTATTGCAACTGATAAATTTGACATTTTTAGACCATATAAAAACCAAATTATATGTCATGAAAAATTATTCTTAGGTATCTACTTTTTTTGGGGAAAAAAAATTGAATAAAGAAGTTTATTCTTTTTACAAAAATGAATTAATTGTCGAACGAATGGTTAAGAATCATCAATTCATGAGATAGGTCTTGAGATTAAAAAAATAAACACATATAATACTTGTTAGTCAAATTGCTCCATCAACTTCATTCTTGTTGGAACCCAAACAGATGATCTTTGTTTTTAGTAGTTGTTATAGATAATTCGGACCAATAAATAAATCTAAGATAAAGTAAAATTAGGAAAGTTACCTTGTCCTAAATGAAGTTGAGATTGGTAGGAAACTAGTCCAAGTAAGTTCATTCGAAGCGTGGAAAGAGAGACTAGGTCGTACCACTCAATTAGCCCACCTTGGCTTCAAAGGCTGAGCCTGAGGCCAACATGTATGCGACCCATACTAGCCCACCCTGGCCCCAAAGGCCGAGGTCGAGGCTAACATGTATGTGGTCCATTTTGGTCTGCCTCAGCCTCCGTCGCGACCATTCTGGCCCATTACATTAGACCCTTCATCTTGAACCTCCATTGTGGCTCGATCCAGGTCTAAGTGTCATGTTTCCAAAAGAATAACGGAAATAAGATCATAATCTTAAAGGGATGAGGATGACCCCTAGTCTAACTTCACCATAAATAAAGCATGACAGACCAACATAAGGTAAGCCATTCTTCCTGCTTCTAGCTTTCTCTGACCCCTTGCTAATTAGTGACTTAAGCATCAGAGTTTTTATGGCAGACACCACACGTGCTCTTTTCTTCTTCGTTTTGCAGGTAATCTTTCTTCTCCAAATTACAAATTACTGTTGAAGTCATGTGAAGGTCAAGTATGTCTTCTTGTCCAGATTTTGTCTTCAATAATAGTGAATGGGCAAATTGCAAAAATCACCCCTAAAGGATGACGGTACCCTCAAACTTTCAATTGTAAAATTGGACACTTAAACTTCTACAAATATTAAAATTGGACCATCAAGCTTACAATAATGGTAGATATTGAACCCACAAATAGAAAGAAAAAAAAATTGAACTCTCAACTTTATAAAAATGTTACAATTTATACAATTATTATGTAAATTTAAAGGTACAATTTGACTCAATTTTTAAAATAGAAAGTTTAAAGGTAAATTGCAACTACTACCATACTGTTGTAGTATCAGCAACAAGTTTTCAGATAATTTAAACACAAATTTCATAAATTCAAACTTCTTCTCAATGTAAAACCCTCTAAATTATAGACCTATTAAAATGGTAACTTTGAACTTTCCTCTTAATTAATATATTTTTAATTATTTAAGAGTAAAATGAATTTATATTGGGTAGGTTTTGTCAGACAATGGGGGTTGAAAAACGTGTTGAAATTATTTTAGAGACTTTCATGGGTTTAGAATTCTTTGATTTAGCTTTCTTTGATGACTTTATTTTTAATTTCCAACCTGTAGCCAGTTATGTATAATTGATGCAATAATAAAGAAAACAAACCAAGAATTTTCAAAATTATAAAATAAAAATAAGAAAAAAAAAACATATGTTTTTTTAAATTCCATGTTCTTGACATCACCATTTGACAGCCTTTTATCCAACAAATTTCCAATTTAGTGGATAATTATGTAGGTTTTGAAAATTAAATTTATTTTCTATTGAATTCTTAAGATGATTTTTATCTTTATTAAATAAAAAAGAAGTTGAATTTTGTTAAAAAAAATTTTAAAAAAAAAAATAATTAGCTTTCAAAACTTGACTTGATTTTTGAAAAATTGGTAGAAAGTTGATTCCAATCCAAAAAATTAGTTAAAATATCATTTTGGTCTATATATTTTAGAGTTTGTTCAATTTTAGTCCTTATATTTTCAAATATCCAATTTTAGTCCATTTACTTTCAATAAATCTTAAATTTAGTCCTACTACTAATTTATTGTAGATTTTTTCATTACATTTTATTTTTTATTAACCTTTTTACTAAAAATTTTGAAAACATATCTACATATTATATTTTTTTCATGAAAATTCTTATTATTTAATCAATTTTGATAAAAATTAACTTCGATGGACTAAATTTAAGATTTATTTAAAGCACAATGACTAAAATTAGACATTTTGGAAGTAGAGAGACTAAAATTGAACAAATCTCAAAGTAAAGACTTAAATGATATTTTAACCCAAAAATTTAAAGGTAGAAGAGGTATTTATAGGCTTAATTTTCAAAAATTAGTTAAAAACCAAAGACCAAATGAGACCTAAAGGTTTTCATTTGTCTGATTTTTTTAATGCAATGGACATGAGATATGAAGATTTGAACAACCGATTTCAAGAAATAAAGTGATGTTATTTACAACTGAGTTACGCTCATGTTGGTCCCATTTATCTATATTATAAATATAATATTATAATTTATATATAAAAAAAATTATGAGAGAAAAGAAGGATAGAAGAAAGAACAAATATATGATACAAAATACAATAAACCTTCCCTGAAAGAAAACATGATTAAAAAAACTAATAAAAGTTGTCAATGTATAGCTTGATTCATTATAAAAATGTCAAGTTAGCCGTTTATCATTGTAATTTGTAACTAATTGAAAACTAAACTAATTTATTCTAGTATAGTTCAAACGGTCAAATTTTAATATCTTCTCCTTGTGGATATTTATAAATTTATTATTTTGAAGCCATTAATGTTAAAAATAAAATATAATGTCGAAGTAAAGGAGGATTGATATATGAATAAACCAATTCTACATTTGAATGAGAGAGATATTGCTGATATAAAAATGTATAGTTAAGAAAGATTTAAAAGAATTGATAGTCATTACTGTTGGAGGAAATGATATATATGAACTGAATACATTAACAAACTGATTACAACTTAACTAGAAACAGCACACTCAATGCACAATATTCAACCAGCAAGATGGTGTAACAAGACTTAGATATGATAATGACTAAAGACTATAAAGAAACTCAAAACTTTTGGAGACTCAAAATGTAATCGAGGCACGCTTTTTAAGTGTTGTCCTGAAAACAATTATTCGCTCTGCACGATATGCAAGCTGATTAGAACGATTATCTTAGTAGGATACAATGACTAACTCTGCTAAAACTGCAACCTCGAACTACTCGGATTTGACAAAATTCTTGGATACTTACTTTCTCAATGTAACACAAAATGAAAAGAAAGAAAGATAGAAAGAAAGGAGAGAATCTTCAATTTGAAGTGGGATGTTACAAATGAAGAAACAAGTTGCTATTTATAGGCTAATAACTTAATAACTCTCTAAAATACAAAATAAAATCAAATAAATATAAAAATTGAAACATTTGTTAAATTTTACTCAATTTAGTTGTTACTTGACAAAAATCACATATAACCCATTCAAATTGAAGAAACTACAAATTTAACTTTCATACATGTTAAATTTGCACATACACAATTAAATCCAATTTTTATGTTTTAATATTCACCAAAATCTCACTTTCTTTCACTATAAATATCCAACAGTTACTACTTATACCAATAAGTAGCCCTATGTTGGGTAATCTCATGTCCTTCCCTCTCATCATTCTCTTTTTCGTAAATTTATTTTTTGTATTTTAAGGTTTTGGCAGCTTTATTTATGAAAAAAAAAAAAAGATTTTAAAATCGAATCGAATTGTTTAATACTGATAACAAACTAGTTCAATTTGTAACTAAAATTAAATTAAATAAAAGGCTTTTGGATTTCTTTAGTTCAAAAATTTTGTAATCGAGACGTTTGATTCGATTAACAGTTTTAATTAAAATGGAACCATACCAGGCCCGTGAACACCCTTAATTGAAGCCACACAAAAAGATATTATATGAGTCATAAGGATTGAAAAAAATGTGTTTCTTTAGGTTGGAAGGCTAAAATTGTGTTTAAAAAGTTGAAGTACCAAATTAAGATTTTAGATAGAAAAAGGAAAAAAAGAGTTCTCCAACCTACTCATTTTGCTCTGCACCGGATGCAAGTACATTATAACGATTATCTCAGCAGGATACAATGACTAACTCCGGTAGAACTGCAACCTCGAACTACTTGAATCTGTCAAAACTCTTGGATACTTGCTCTCAACTTAACACAAAATGAAAAGAAAGAAAGAAAGAAAGAAATGAGATGCTACAAATGAAGAAACAAGTTGCTATTTGTAAGCTAGCAACTTAGTAACTCTCCAAAATACAAAATAAAATCAAATAAATAAAAAAATCGAAACATTTGTCAAAATTTACTTAATTTAGTTGTTGTTTGACAAAAATCACACCTAACTCATTCAAATTGAAGAAACTACAAATTTAACTTTCATACATGTTAAATTTGCACCCGAAACATCATTTTAATTTGATGTTTCAATCCAATTTGAAAGTTTCTAACCAATAAATTTAATCTACACAGTTAAATCCAATTTTTATGTCTTAATATTCACCAAAATCTCATTTTCTTTCACCATAAATATTCAACCGTTAGTACTTATGCCAATAATAGTACTTGGAGTAGCCCTATATTGAATAATCTCATGTCCTTCCCTCTCATCATTCTCTTTTCCGTAAACTTATTTTTTGTATTTTAAGGTTTTGGCAACTTTATTTATGCAAAAAAAAATGTTTAAAATCGAATCGAACCGTTTAATACCGATAACAAACTATTTCAATTTGTAACTGAAATTAAATTAAATAAAAAAATTTTGGATTTCTTTGGTTCAAAAATTTTGTAATCGAAACGTTTGAGTCAGTTAACGGTTTTGACTAAAATAAAACCACACCAGGCCGTGAACACCCCTAATTGAATCCACACAAAAAGATATTAAATGAGTCATAAGGATTAAAAAAAAATGTGTTTCTTTAGGTTGGAAGGGTAAAATTGACTCTAAAAAGTTCAAGTACCAAATTAAGATTTTAGATAGAAAAAGAAAAAAAAGAGTTCTCCAACCTACTCCTTTTTTTTAATGTAATTAATTGATGTCAATATATAAAAGCAGTTCATATTGTTAAAAAGTAATAGAATTTTTTCCTGGCCAGCTATAGGAAATGATGACGTGTGCAAACCAAACATAAATTTAGTATAATCCAAAACACAACATCCAAGCACCGCATCTCCCACGTCATATATTCTTTACTATTTTTTTAAAAAAAAATAATTCATTAATGTTTTGACAGAAAATAATTCAATAATTACCATTTTGATAGATTAATACTTACCATATAATCGATGAATTAAAAAGAAAATTAATTTATACTCCTAAAATTTAAACCTTCCATTATGTTTTATTTGAATACACTTATAAAAATTTGGGGTTTAAATTGATATACCTATAAATGTTGAAGGTTAAATTGATACACTTATGAAAATTCGAGGTTTAAATTGATAAAATTATTAGTTTGAAGTCTAAATTGATACAATCTCCAAAATTCAGGATTTAAATTGATACAATTATTAGTTTAGGGTTTAAATTGATACAACCCCAAATTTCAAGAATATAAATTGATATTTGCTTAAAAAATACATATATAAAATAGTTATGTCCATGAAACATCAACTTAAGTGTATGTGTCAATATTGGTGTATGATCAAATAATATATTAATGCTCATTATTTAAAATTCGTTTTGAGTATAGCACTAGTAATCATAAAAAATGTCATTTTACGTGTATCAATAAGATAGATTTGTCACCAATATGTTGTTTTTATTATTAATGTATACTTCATATTAAGCTTATATGATATATATTGTCTTTTACATGTTGATCTCTTTCTTTCGTTTGTCGTCTTTCACGTTCTTATTCTTAAATCTTGCATGTATATCTAATATTAAATAAAGTATATCAATAAGTTAAAAAGAGGAAAATGACTGTAAATAGAAAAAATATAAAACTATTTATAAATATATAAAATTTTACTACGATAGACAACGATAGAATTAAAAACAACCCTTAACACTAAAATATGAAGTATATTATTATTTTCATATTTGGTAGGTATATTGATGATACAACTAATATTTGATACACGTTAATTAGGTTGGGCAAAATATTTTATTTTTACTAAACACCTCTTATTGAAATGTTGTCTATTTTGGCTATTATAATTAAACAAAAATTTAATATTATTATACCTAAAACACTTAATATTAATTTATCGAACACTTTGAATATCTTTTATATTTAAAGTCGACACTTAACAAACATTAAAAATTACTTCGTTTGTCGCTCATATTTTTTAAAGTCTGGTTGACAACAACTATATTAAATGTAATGACAATATCTCAAACTATATATGCTTTAATGTGTTTACCGTTGATCTCCTTTCGAGAGATGTGACAAAAATAAACGATAACTTCATTTAAAAAATGCTCTTTAATTTGGAAAGATATTTTTCGAGATATATTGCTATTCTCCTTCTTGGTTAAGGGTGTTGGGTGTGGATGGTTGGGTTGGTTGGATTGTATGTTATGTTTGCTTCAATAAAAAATTGTGTTCACTATTCATATAACTTGACTTCCAATTTATTATATGGATTTATTTCCCTTTCTCCTCTTGGAATGTGTGAATGTTCCATATACTTTGCTTCATTTTATTGTTTTGATGTTATTTAATAAATTAGTTTCAAAGGGCAATTTGATGCATAGATGTGAATAATAAAAATATACTAAAAAAAAGTCAACTTTCTTGTATTTCATAAATTTAAAATATTTGTATATATTTATGATATACATATTTAAACCACTTACTTTATTTCATAACCATTTGTATTATTTTCATTTAATTTAGCAATAAAAAAGACGTGGCCAAAATGATTATAGTTAAGTCAAAATGATTATAGTTCAACACACATGTCTTGTACTATCAATCTCGAAGTGTATGAGATTCGATCCGTTATCCTATACATTGAAAAAAAAGGAAAGAAAGAAAGATGTTATAATCCAAAGATGAAAATCATAAATATGAAAGAAACTTATTGTTGGTAATATATAATTGATAAGTCTCCTTTGTGGAATTTATTTAACTCTAAAAAACTAATTTTTTCTATATTTATAAATAGTTTGGCTCATTTTTTTATATTTGAAAACAAACCTTGTTTTAATGTATTTTTTATTTCAACTATGAAGAAATTGTAAGAAAATAGAAATATTTCGGGTAAGCCCATTGAAAATTATTTATTCTTGATTTTTGGAGTTTTTCCTTATGATTTTTTAATTTATTGAAGGAAAATAGTGCAAATTCGAGAATTGCAAGAAAGAATACTAGAATTGTAGCAATGGAAAGAATTCTCCAATGAATCATGACATGATTTTTTGAGATTTTATTCTCCCAAAAGATCTTGAAGAAACCCTAGCTTGGAGGCTATAAATAGAGCACGAAGTCAAGGACTTAAGACACATCATTGTGGAAAAATAATTCCTCATTTTTGTTTAGCATTCAGCTTTCTATTTATGCATTTTTATTCATGCCACTTTCTTGAGTTCTTGCTACTCTTTAGTTAGTCCACCCTTATCGAAAGATTTAGGACGTTAAGACCTAACGATCCTTGAAAAAGGAAGTTGGGTTGACTGAAGAAGTACGCTAGTGAGCTCTCAGGTTGAGTTCTTCATTTTCTTGTATTTCTACTGTTCTGCAATTACATTTCAACACTGTTTTTGTAATTTTGTTTCTTCATTTATCTTTGAGTTCTTTAAGTTACAAGTTCACTTGATTTCAAGTCACGTATTTTCATTCTATCAACTAATACAAATCCATCATTGATATTTTCATTCTCTCAAGTTTCTCTTTCTATATGTTGCCATTTTCAACTATTGCTTCCTTTTATTTCGCCATGAGCTAAATTTCTCCCCAAGAAAGGAGAAGAAGTCTTTCATGCACAAAAAGTAACTTTGCTCATTCCCATAGCATGATTTGCTTTTATTGAGTTTATTTTCATTATTAGTATAGATTGATTACACCTAGATCAGTATACAAAAATTGAGTTTAAAATTGAAAGGGTATTTATATATTTTCAAATATTTTTATAGAGTTTATTTTCGTTATTAGTAATAAAATATGCTGTATTCCAAATATCATACTTAAGAGAACATATGTAAAAAAAATTCTTATGATGCAACAAAGATTTTCCTCAAGAAAAAATTTGAAGGTAACTAGATAAATAATTTTGAGAGGTGGTTGTTAAAAATAAAAGATAATGAAAATAAAGAGAGAGGTTCAAACATGCATATGCCCGTCGGCTGTAGATTATAACTTTTCATGCAATTGCAATTTTGATTCAAACTTAAACATGGTAAACCAAATTCAACACAAGGCATGAGAGTCTTTGAATATTGCTTGAGATAAGTCAAGACATATATATGCAATATTTTGAAAGGCGAATAGTTAGTACTTTTTCCTTCTCGTAGTTCTACTTGTTAATTAAAAAAGCGTAAAAAAGAGGTCTACCTTCTATGAAAACCAAGTTTTACCTAACCTTTAGTATTATAGTCTTTTGTATCCTAATCCTAGGTGATCAATCTAGACTAATAATGGAAATAAACTCTATAAACGCAAACCATATTGTAGGAAGAGCAAAATTACTTTTTGTGCATTGAAAAAGCGATAGGAGACTATTCACCAAATATATGGATGTCCCACAAAAAGTACTGACAACAACTGTAACATCAAAAATACTAATGCCAAAAGAACAAGTAAAGACACACTGGAGTTGGTAACCGAGTTTGGTGATAATTGTTGGCTTTTTGGCCCTTAATCTCAAATTAATTAATTAATTAATGTTTTGATGATAACAAAACTGCTTTTATTTAGTAACAATTTGAGTGTTTTGAAGTGTCCATTGTGTAGAGCTTGGAACAACGGTTCCAACGCAATTTGAATCACTCAAATCAGAGTTCAATCGAAAAAGATATGACCGAAACAAGCTTAACGGAAAATTACCCGATGTCGATGACGTGACGCCAAATCATCAAAGTGGACCTACTAAAGGATGACAAGTGGAGCAATAGATAAGTGACACATGAAGCTTTTGAGTTTTTGTTGGTTTTAAAAAGAATGATTTTAAAAACAAAATAAATTTAAAAAGAACATGAATTTAATATTATTATATATATTTGTGTCTAACGGCTAGTTGCTTTTAAAAGAAATTGAATTTAATATTATTTTATGTTTGTGTCTAATGGCTAGTTGAGTTTAAATCTCCACCATTCAATTTTCTTTTAACATCATCCAATGGTCCAAATTTAATGTGGTTTTCACCTATCTCATCTCTTTTTAAACACCTCATCTTCTCCAAATTTCTATAACAATTTTACATCTTTTTACAATTCTCCACAATTCATTAAGCTTCCATTGTTGCTCTCTCTTCAAGCTTCAATTTTATTCTTTTCATCTAATTCTTGAGAGAGATTTATTGTATTGTGAGGATTGAATTGTTGAGTGCTACAAATTTGTAAGTCTACTCTTTGAGAGAGTTTTCCTCATCTTGTTCTTCATTTCTAAACTTTTGTAAGGGTTGCTCTTGATCCCGAAAAAAAAGTTGTTGTAACGGTTTGATCCTCAACCGCGGAAAGGATCGGGTTTGTTCTTGTGCCCGAAAAAGGAACATTGTAGCGGTTCGACTCTAAGCTGTGGAAAGAGTCAAGGTTTCTAGTGACATACCCAAGAGGAGCTTGGGAAGTGGATGTAGGCCGGTTGTGCCGAACCACTATAAATTTTCGGTGTCATTTTCTCTATCCCTCTCCTATTTAATTTTACAATTAATTTGCTATTATAGTTTATTGTTTGAAATTAATTGCAACTTTTATTCCTTGAAATTAATTGGTCATATTTGTTTACTTTGATTGGTAGTTCTTAAATTTGCATATATTTACCAATCTTATTATTAGAATTAAATAGAGTGCTTCAAAGTATTACTTTTAATTTCTTGATTATTTTGGATTGAATTAATTCTTGTTTAAATTACTTGTTAGTATAAAGTGTATTAATTTGTTTAATTGAGCCCACATTATTTAAAAAGTTTTCATTAGCTTAAAGAAACCCTATTCATCATCTCTAGGGTTGCCATACCGGTCCAACAATAATCACCTACGTCTGGGCCGTTGAGTGTCCATAAAAGATAATCCACTAATTTTAAGAGTTAAGAAATTTACAACATAGTACTTATCTGTAAATCTCGACACTACAGTGGCTCACGTAAAGCTTAACTCACTAATCACCTAGGCTCCCCTAGATGTGAGAATCCCTCTCATGTAAACTTAGGCTCCCCCTAAGTATGTTAATATTAGCTTCTAACACTTTGATACCTGCACAGTGTGTGAGATACATCTCACGAGGTATCTTCCCTCAAGTTAGTGAACTCCCTTCACCAAAGTTGAGTCATAGAATCCCTTAAGACTGAGAATCCCTTCTACGGCAGCTATGACTTAGGCTCCCCCTAAGTCTGTGAGAACTTCAACGTTTCGTACTCCAATGGAAGAGCAACTTGCACAGCAAAAGGTTATCAAAGAGCCAGAGCACAATCTAGAGTAAAACAACCGTTCTAATGGAAAAATCCTAGCAGAGACAGAACAATATTCGGCTTGCCCTCAAAGGTTAGTCATCAATCCTTTATAAACTATATTTAAAAAATGCAACAAACTTCAACAAGGAATAAAAGAGCCACCAGAACAATAAAGAAAAATATCGGGCTGAATATCTCCACTGATATGTTCAGATAAGGAAAGTATTATGCAGGAAAGACTTTGGATGTCAAAACAAATATTAAAGCTTTAGTTGAGATATCTGCAGAACCACTACCTTAAAGAATTATATAGAGCTAATAGCCAAAACTTCAACATGCATGAAATACTTTTTCTCCTCCTTTGGGATATTTACATAGTTGAATCCCAAATAAGCATTTAGCTCATGATGAAATAAAATAAAGTAGTAGATAAGATGAAACACATAATAGAAATAAAGACAAAATAAAGATGAAGAATAGCGAAAAACTTGTATTAAACTAATGGGAATGAAATTGCACAACTTGAAATTGAACAAATGTTATAAACTAAGCAAAATCATAAGATTAGAAGAAAAGAATACAAAGTAAAGAAACCAAAACAATGTTGAAACTTCAACTAAAGTGTAGAAAAATAAAAACTACAACTTGGAGATTGAAATCTAGTTTAAACTGAAAAGAAACTCACTACAATCTTTCCTCAGTAAGAACTTTTGGTAAAACGTGCAGAAAAATAAAATAAGAAGAAGAAAATTGAAGCTTGAGCTTGAATCTCTTTTGGAAAAGTGTAGGAAGTTCTTTTGTGTGTTTTTCCCCTTTTTATAGTCTCCAATGGCTAGAGTTTCTTCTAGAATTAATGGCAAGAAAATCATCGAGTACTAAGGCTGAAATTGTGGAAAATCTTTCCATAAATGGTCAAAATGGATATTTTTTGCTAATATGCAAAATTTGCCCTGCTGATTGCATTAGAATTGCAATTCTACAATTTTCTCTACCTCCTATATAAGAACATGAAAAATATAAGAAAAAACTCCCAAAATTAAGGATGGAGATTATTTTAGTATGCTCATATTTCTTTCCATTTTTACAATATTCACTGATTAATTAAGCCAAAAATATGCATTAACAAAGCAAGAACTTAGGTTTTTAAATCTAAATAAGTCTCATAATTGAGACTTATCACCCATGTACAATTTTCAACAAACTCTAATTAAGAAACTATGAACAATTCCACAAGTGCACTAAGAACAAACTTTACCTTAGTGGTAACTACATTGTCCCCCAATTGACATGTATAAGTAGAGTTAATTAAAACAACGTTATTGAACCATTGAAGATAAAAGATGTATTTATCTCTATATTATGTCTTATTATATTTTTTATGATACTCGTATTATTCTGATAAATGGATTCTTAGAGAATCTACTTTCAAATTGCTCTCCTTGTCGAGACCCCTAACTGTGTCTTTGGTGGATAGTTTAATTTGTGATGGGTAATGGAACGAAGATTTGATTGCCTCAACTCTTTTTTGGAGATCGTGATGGGCCCTATCTATCCCCCAAAAGACAAAAATATTTATGTGGCATGCTTGCCTCAACTCTTTTTTGACGTCCAAAGCTTTGGTTCACTGTTGTATGATCGACAGTAAGGAATGTCCTTTATGCCATCTTTACTGTGAGTCGAGTATCCATGTTATTTGGGAGTGTAAGGGAAGTAAACATATCTGGAACCACCAGCTTCCTAGTCTTCCTCTCTTTAATATGAACTACTCTGGTGTCGTTTCTCTTTTTTGTAGAGCCTTTGATATTTTGAACCCTCAGGATATCAGAATCTTCTCCCTCATTACTACTGCCCTTTCACATAGATGTAGCTGCTGGTTTTTTACGGTTGTCTTCCTCCTCTGTTTGATCTCATCAGGTGGGTTGTGACCTTGGTGGAAGCCTTTGATCGACATTTTGGTCCAAACATCGGTTAAGTGGCTCAGTCGCCTTTAATTAGTGAGTAGAATTCCCAATAGGAAGCTCTCTGCCTGGTTTGCAGTCTGTCTGGATGGTGATCAAACTAGTTTAACAGTAAGCAATAAATTCAATAAAAGAAAATGAATATTAAGTGTTGAGCAAATAAAGGGTCACACGTGGAGCTTTTATTTCATCCTTATGGTATCCACATATTAATTGAATCCTAAGAAAATATTTAGTTTATGATGGAAAATAAAGAACTCAAATTAATGTAAAATTGAAAGAGCACAAAAAAATGTCCCAAGAAAAATAAAAGTTAAACAATAGATAAATAACATAAACTAAAAATCACAAGAAAAAGAAAAGTACAAGAGAGATGAAAAACAAAAACAAGTAAAAACTCTCGAAATTACTCATTAATCTAGCTAGGTTCAATTTCTTTAAGATGAATGAAGCCTTTGCACTCGATCGTTCGAATTAACTGTCCAAAAAGGATATACAAATTAAGCTATGAAAGGATCGACGTAGTAGTTCTCCAAGGAGGTTTCAAATGGAAGCGAGACTTGACGATTTTGGAAAGAGATTGTCGCTATTTATAGACCTCCAAGAGCTAGGATTTTCGCAAAATCAACTTGCAGATCTTTCCTTATCAGCCTTAACGAAAATAATGAAGATTTTATCATTCTACAAATTTCAAAAAATTTGCACTTCATGACGTAAGGTTGAAGTCGGATCTTGGATGCATCCTGTGTGTAGTATTGACTCTTCCCAGCTGCTCTACATTCTATCATATAATGGGTTACGACCACATCGTGGTGCAATCTTGGCCGCTTTCTGCAAATGACATAAAAGAATAAGAACAACTCTAAATTTGACTCTATTTGCACTTATTTTGGTTTATTTTACAAATCACGACTAATAACACATGCTTGACTTGTTTTACATGAAATCACTCATAACGATGTAAAATACGACATTAAACATACTTTCCACCCAATAAATTAAGTTTTTAAGGCTAACTAACCTGCCTAAAAGAGAGTTATCCCACCAAAGAAATATTGTCTGAAGTTGAATGTCGATGCTTCGTGCCCTTCGTTTATGGATCATATTGGTGTTGGCACAGTAATAAGAAACTATCTCGAGATGCTGGTAGGTATGAGAGTTGAGAACGTGCAGGGTAAGGTTAATATATCTATAACAAAACGAACTATAATCTATAAAATATATTCGATGAGCTATTTGAAAAGAGAGTATATTGCATGTGTCACTTTATTTTGTTCAACTGTCTACTTCTCTTATGTAATTTCTTTATTCCATGAAGCCGTATAAACCCATATCTATTCAAAAGTCATTATTTTGTTTGTGATTGTTTATGACAATGACTAAATAGATAGGATCCAACATTTACAAAATAAATGACTTAATTTGTTAAATATAAACATTAATGAATTTAAAAATGATATAGACAAAATTCAATATCAAATTAGAATAATTAGAGATGATTGTCAACATAATTTAACTTGTTAGATACTAATTCTTATATTAATATTCATGATAGGGTTCAAATTTTCATTCTATCGATAACGTTATTTTCTTTTTAAAAAAAAAGTAAAATAAATTTTAGTTTAAAAAGGAAAAAAGAAGAATCTTCCTCCAACCCTAAATTGTGGTTCATAAGGAAAGACGAAAACACAAGGAAAATTGTGAGATTTGCAAATTTGGAGCTACTCTTGTCTCTTTAAAAAAAAAAAAAGAGAAAAAAAAATCTAAAGAACTCAACCAATCGCCTCTCTATTTTATTCCGGTTCTCGATTAAACGGTTCAACCGAACCGCCGACTCTATCCCAATAGGCCATAGTCTTCCTCGTCTCACTTTCTTTGCTCTTTATCGAGCTGTTGTGTTCAGTTTTATCTGTTCTCTGCAAGCTCTGTTCCTTCCAGTTTTCTTGGATTTTTGCCTGTAATGGCCGTTGCAACTTCTTCTACTGTTTCAAATTTGACGCAACGGCGGCCTTTGTTGAGTCTAAAAGACCCAGGTACCCCCAATAGGCGGGTGAACTCGGTGCAGCTCCCTTCCCGCTCTATTTGCGCTCATCTCCCTCGATTTGATGTCGACTCTCGATTTGTCGTCCCTTTGAGGAGGTGAATTTTCGTCTTTTCCATGAAGAATTTTGTTTTCGATAGCTAGCAGTGTTGTATGTTATGTAGTTAAACTCCCATGTCGTTTTTGTTTCACTTATTTTCGGGAAATTATTTATCTGGGTTTGATGTGGGTGTTTTGAGCTGTACTTTGATTGCTTTATTCAATCTCTGGGTTGTCCATGTTTCACCTATGGAAGAATCTAATTGTTGGAATTCTGTTATTGGAAAAAATGAATAAATATTTAGAAGTTTTATTTTGACTTTGCGGCAAAGTGATGTAATCTTCGGTGGTCTTTCCCTCTCTGTTGCGAGGTGGCGTTTATCAAGTTGTTCTTTTGTGGTCATTTTTTCTTTCAATGCAAAGCTAATGTTTTTTGGATAAATCATAAATGAGCCCTTCAAGTTTCCATATCTAATTTGGATGAGTTAAGAGTTCGATTCTCTTTCTTCCTCTTGTTGCACTTTGTGGAATGAGATATGTAATTATGACGTTATTTTGATTTATGCCGATTGGGAGCTGTTTCTGTAAGCCTCTTGGGGTTTGATGTGCTGAAGTCCCCCAGCAGGCTTAAAGGGATGCCACTCCTCTGCATCCGTACCATTCAAGTTCCCTAGCATTGTGGTAACCAGCCATCATGATCCCTAATCCATTTACCAACAATCTTGAATGCTTTAATCCACTCTCATCAAGGAGTGAAGGGGCTAGGGAAAGAGAGAAAATGCGAAATTTTTGTGTCTTGAATCTCTTCCAACCTGATGAAGTATTGCTTCATTGTGGCATGGAGAAGGAGGCAGAAAATTTTGTAGAATTGAAGGTTGGGAAGGGGTGGGTGAATTCTCAATGAGGTTAAAATATAGGATGATGAGAAATGTGGTAGAATCCCTTGATGTGGAGGATGGTTTAATGTAAGAAATCTACCAATATCGTGTTGCTAAGAAATGAATCTCAGTTTAATTAGAGACTTGAACGGGAGCTTTATTCATTGCATAAGGAAGTTAACTAATATAGATAATTGTGTTGAAGGGTGTGTGTACAAGACAAGTGTTGTGACTTTCTTCCTTCAAAGGTAGCGTCGAAGTTGAAATCAAACAAGTCTCTAACTTATTGGATTAGCACCTTCCTATGACAGTTTATTGATCTTAAGAAATCAAAAGATTTGCAATTGTTTCTCTGCGAGGCAGCATTGAGGTTGTACGATTAGTCCATTGCTCTAGGCTCAATGGACGTTAAAGGGGATTTTTGATAGCAAGGAGCCTGCAGATATATGTCATTTTATTTTTTTAGGATAGGTAACAGCACATTGAACAAAAGAGAAGGGTGAGAAATGTCCTTGAGCTAGAAAGTTATAAGAAACACCTTCCAGTTGGTCAAAAGATCGTTCAGAAAAAGGAGAGAAGAAATATTTACACCAAGTTAAAGTATGATAAAAGAAAACTTAAACCTATCATTATCAAACGGAAGAGATTTTTCCCATTAAAGGTTTGATTGTTTCTCTCAATCCATTTGGTATAAAAAAAAGACTCTCATCCTTAGTAATCAAGAATCTTCTTATCTTAGATGAAAGAATGGCCCATGAGCGTGTAATGGAGGAAGATTTTCATTTTGCTAGCAAAGGGCGTCTGCCAATTAAATATGGATGGCACCTTAACCTAAAATCTGTTAGGGTGGGAAGTAAATCCCTCTGCTCTACGTTTCCTCATCTATGTCACTTGTCCTCCCTTAAAAATTGTTTGGTAGCTGATTTTTTTGATCTGGTTGGGAAACTTTGTTTATCTTTCTTTTGGCTACTGTTTGTCGTTGTTTGATAGAGAAGGGGTGGATGTTTCCTCTCTCTTGGCTTTGATAGGGGAGTTTGATTTCAGGATTAGGAGAACGAATGTTCGTGTTTATAGTCCTAACCCTTTGGGAAGTTTTTCTTGCAAATTCTTCTCTCATTGTTTATTGGACCGTTCTCTCGTCAATACGTTTGTCTTCTCTGCACTTTGGAGGATTAAGATTCCAAAGAAGGTTAAGTTCTTTACTTGCTAGGTTTTAGACCAACGAGTTAATACTTTGGATTAGCTTTCGAGGAAGTTGCCCTCATTAGTTGGCCCGTTCTATTGCAATATTTGTTGGAGGGCGAAGAAAAATTGGGACAATTTTTTTTTTGGAGATTGATTTTGTGAGATATTTTAAATCACTGATTGACCAAAAAACTTAAGCTAATGGATGAAGGCAAATTTAATTGTATATCATCTAACACTCCTCTTCACTTGTGGGCTTGAAATATGAAGAATACCCAACAAGTGGAAATGAATATTAATTGGAGAGGAAACAACAATGTAGGAATTTGAGCATAAGACCTCCTGAACCAACCTGCTTTGATACCATCTTAAATCGCCGATTGACCAAAAGCTTAAGCTAATGAGTGAAGGCGAATTTAATTATATATCACCTCACAAGATCTATATGGAGCTTCTTCTTTCAGGTTCATGCTCACCTGCCATAGGAGATATTAGTGATATGATTAGGGAGTTTCTCCTCCATCTTATTTTTTGTGAAAAGAGTTGATTTTTATGGCTTGTTGGGAGTGTGATGTCTTGTGGGATCTTTGGGGAGAGAGGAATAGTAGAGTGTTTAGAGGTTTGGAGAAGGAACCTACAGTTGTTTGGTCCCTTGTTAGATATCATGTTTCTTTTTGAGCTTCAACGTTGAAGATCTGTAATTATTTTGTAGCTTCTTTGTGCACAATTGGAGGCCTTTCCTTTGGAGGGTTTCCTTTGAGGGATTGTCTTTTTGTATGCCCATACATTCTTTCATTCATTTCATTGTCAATAAAAGTTGTTTAAAAAAAATATGTTAGCAAATTCACAAATGCTGAGTAATTGCCCTTGGTTTCCACATCTTTCTTGCACATCAAGAATCTAACTCATCAAATTTGCAGGGGTAGGAGAACTCTTTTGAAGTTTTGTGTAATGTGTTGGGTATTCATGCTACTATGGCTAGCTCCCATGAGAAAAGTTTTATCTTCTTTCAATATTCGTCTTTCCAAATTTCATTGTTGAGCAAACTCATGCTTATAAGCTGGCAATTAGAACATGCAGCTAATTAAAAATTGCTTGGTCAGATCAAGAGGCTAGAGCTAAGTATCATTCATGCCCAAAAGATGAATAGATGAGACTTGTGTGGTAGAGCCATCGGTCAAATATCACTACATTGGTCAAGAGGTTAAAGAATTGACATTCTAAGATTGATTTGTGAGAAACTGGTTTACTTTGACTAAAGTTGGCTTGTTGGTGGAAAACGATGAGCTCAAGTGTCTTTTGCTATTCATTTCTTCAGTAAAAAACTGATATTTTTGTTGCAGTAATTCTCTTCCACCCAGATCATTTAGACAATAGGCTTGATTTCTAGCTTTAATGTGGTTTATACCAAGGTCTCCAACCAGGTGGGTCGTTTTTCAATTAACAATATGTTGCTTCCATTGTTATTAGCACCTTCCCATAGGTAGATTTCTTTAGGTTGTTGGCCGTCTTAATAGGGTTGGTATAGAGAGATAACTAATATCACCTAATAAGTTTTTGAATTGGGGCTGTTAAGTTACATCTCGAGGAAATCATAAAGGTTGGTGACAAAAAAAAAAAAAAAAGAAGCATTTGGTGATGCACCTCCAGTATGCGGATGATACAATTATCTTTTTTGTCTGCCTGCTTGTCCTGCCCTTAAAAGGTTGTGGACTATTATTTTTTTGTTCCTTCAAAGCTTTGGTTTGAATCTGAACATCTTCAAGATAGCCATTATTGACCTAAATTTACCGGATCAATGGGTTTCTGATTTTGCTTCTAAAATTGGTTGTAAGTTGGAATCTTTGCCAATTGTTTACTTGGGCTCCCTGTTGGGGGGAAATTATAGAGTCATTTCCTTTTGGGATCCTTCAAAAAGTTCCAACGTAAGCTTGATAAATGGAAGTCTTTTCCCATTTCAAAGGGGGTTTGCTTGACTTTGGCTCAATCTGTTTTGAACAGTCTACTGGTGTATTATTTCTTCTTGCTGAAAGCTCCTTTGGGGGTTATTAAAAAGATGGAAAAGCTGGCGTGGGATTTCTACTGCGGCAAAGGAGATGGCCATGGGTGCAGTAACTTGGTGTATTGGGGTAAGACTTCCCTCCCGTTGAAATATGGAGGTCTTGGCTTGGGGGTTTATATCCAAAGGAATAATGTCCTGTTACTCAAATGATTGTGGAGATTCACTAGAGAAGATGGGGATCTTTGGAGGCAAGTCATTGTTAGCATTTATGGCTCAGATTACCATGGTTGGTACACCCTTCTCCCTCGGGGTAAAGCCAAAGGGAGACCCTGGTTTGATATTGCAAAATTTTGTGCCAAGTTTAAAAGCTTTTTGAAGTTAAAAGTGAATAGAGGCAGTCACATCCGTTTTTGGAATGATATTTGAGTTGGAAACTCCACTTTGTCTGACTCTTTTCTGGATTTATTCAGTATATCGATGAAACAAGAGGCAACGGTTGAGGATTACTGGAACTCATAAGGTAATTATTAGGACTTAAGTTTCAAAACATGCTTATTCGACTGGGAGTTCCCAAGTTGGATAAGTTTGGTGGGTCAACTTGATGTTATTCAGCTTTGTTTCTTGTATGCTCATCATAGGGACACTAGCGTTATGATTGAAGAGTTCGTCCCCAATCTGCTTCATTGGAAGAAAGAGTCGCTTTTTATGGCTGCTAGGGTGTGTGCGACTTTATCGGTTTTGGGGAATAGTAGGGTGTTTAGAGGGGTGGAGAAGGACCCTAGTGAGGTTCGGTCTCTCGCTCGCTTTCATATTTTTTGTGGGCTTTTGTTTCGAAAACCTTTTGTAATTATTTTATAGACGTTATTTTGCATAACTGGAGTCCCTTTTTGTAGAGAGTGTTTCCTTTTTTATGGGCTTGGTTTTTTGTTTGCCCTTGAAAAAAAAAAGAAGCTTGATTTTATCTAGCTAGGCAAGGGGAAGGATGGAACTGTCTGGTCTCCTGATAAGTGTGGGCTGTTCACTCAACTTTACCCTTTTTGAAGTTCAATGATTGATTTCCAGTCCTAAAAGCTCCCTTGATTGATTCTATCTGGAGGAAGTGTGCTCCTAAAAAGGTGAAAGTCTTTCTTTGGTCTTTAGCTCACAGAAGCTTGAATACGTCAGAGAGAGTGTAGGAATTGGGCTATCTCCCCTTCAGCATGTTCTATTATCTGTGTTACTTGGAAGCTGAGTCCCTTGATCACTTTTTCATTCATCGCCCTTTTGCCATGTTAGCTTGGCAATGGCTGTTAAGGGAATTCAATCTATCCTATTGTGTTCCAAGCAGAATTGATGACTGGTTGGTTGTGATTCTTGGAAGCTGGAACTTTAGGAACAGAGATAAGGTTTTATGGTCTATGGCGGTCAGAGCTCTTGTATGGAATCTTTTGCTTGAAAGGAATCGTCCTAGTTTTGAGGATAAGTGTTCTTCATTCAGTATTTCTTTCAAAAACACTCAATTCCTTGCTTATAAAAACAGGATTTGGAAAGCTCTCTTTTGGCCTATGGGTGTCTTTGTTGGGAGGGCGTTTTCTCTTCCCCTTGCCTTTAGGCTGCTTTGTTTGGGGCCTTTTCATGCATAATATACGTCCTGACCTAACAGAAAAAATATTGAAGAAATCGAGTTTTCATTGAGGACAATGAGAGAAGACAAAAAGATGCAATAATAAAGGTCAATAAAACAACAACCCCAAAAAAGGAGCTAAATCAGAACCTGACCTAACAGAACAAAAACGGCTCCAATCCAAAAGAATAAGGCCTTCTCGTAGGTTGTCAAAATATTTACTTTTGATGGTGTTTTAGTTAGTTGTTGTAAAGGGAGGATGATTGGAAATATCTTAAATTTATTTATTTATATTTAATATAGCTTTTTATTATAACTATTATTTTTCTTTTGTAATTCACCTATGGGGGCTGGGTTCATCTCTTTCTTTGGTACATTTTATTTATCAATGAAATTTTTTGTTTCCTCATAAAGATATTGCAACGGAACTTTTAAAAAAATGTCCCCTTTTAAAAGAAAACTAACACATTGTATTTTTATTTTTCTTATATTCTCTTGCATGAAAGCCCCCCCCCCCCCAACAACAATAACAACATTAAAGTTAGTTAATTAAGTGACTGCTATACTTTTGTTCCTCCTCCCTATTTTCCTTTTTCCTTGATCTGAGCTAAGGTTTTTATTCAGTGCTTATATTTAAATTAGTGCAAAGCTTTTCTGATTCTTTCCTCTTTGGCTTGGAAGGTACTCTCGCGACGATGGTACTGGTAGATACAAGTTTAAAAGAAATAAGGATACTTCTCGAAGGCCATGTGCTTATAAAATTGGGGAACGTGGGAATGAAACTTTGGGGACTACTAATTGCATCTCTTGCTTTCTTAACCAAAAAAGAAGATATCCCAGTATTAAAAGACCCACTCCTAGATTCATTCCTGACAAGTCTACTTTTCAGTTATCCAAGAAAGAGCGTGATGATAGAGTTGTAAGTGGCTACTTGTTTTGCAGATCTGCCTTTTAAGTAGTTCCCAAAATTTCCCCCTTTTTCATCATTATGCTTATTCCTTTTATTCTCTTTTCGTGTTGTGGGATCCATCTGCTAATTATATTTTGTATGGAATTCTTCTGTAAATCTATGTCTTTGTTATCTTTTCACCTTAATCGTACAATCTCATCATCCTGTTAATTGTCATTTTTAATAAAAAAAATCATTTTTAGAGATCGTATAGAAGGGAAAGATTAGAAGTACTCCCATGCAACCTTAGGAGTTACCAGCTTATGGAGAACACTCTGGTAGGTTAGTCACGAGAGATTTGAGAGAAAAACGCAATAATATTGTTCATCCACTAGAGTTGTATATGTGGGTGGACAAGGCAGTCCTAAATTAAAAAAATGTAAAATTACAACAAAGGGCAAATGACTGATGAACTTGAATAACTAGGCTGTTTACAAACAACGCGATGCACTAATGTATCTGTATTAATAGACGTTAAGAGTTGGAGCATGTATTTTAATGGACAAATAACCAATGAACTTGAATAACTAGACTAGGCTGTTTACAGACAGTGCGATGCGATTTCTTTGTGATAATTCTCCACCTCAAGAGTTTGCATATATATTAGCCATGTCTAGCTTGTTATAAATATAGTCTATGCATGCTTTATCTAGTGCTTTCTTGGAGATGTCTCCTAATTACTTTGTAGTTTTAACCTCACATGGACAACAAACTTTCTTGTACTTTTTCATGAATAAAAATGATAGTAGACTTCACTTCAATATGTTTAGTTCGTTCCTAAAATATTGGGTTAGAAGCAAATACAGTGCGCCTTTTGTTCGTCATCCACAATCTGTTTAGGATTGTAATACCAAAGCTTAACTCAATTGGGAGTTATGCATATTTTTTCACATGGGGACTATGCCATTGCTCAATATTAGGATTCAACACTTGAACATGCGATCATATCTTTTGTTTCTTATTCTTTCATGAAACTAAATTACCCCCAACAAGAATATATTTCCTTTTGGATAATAGGTACTGTAACTAGCATTGTAATTGGTTTAATCGAGATATTTTTTATGGTTCTTATGCTAGATTAGATGTTGGTCTTCTTTCTACCTTAAATCCCTTTTAAGTCCGCATCTAAAAAAACTTCAATTTTAGGAGAAACTTTCAAATAACACAAAATCTGCTCTACAATGGGCCAATTATCAACGGTAGGTGAAGACATGTTCAGACTCACGATTTGGATAAAAGCTACATTGGCCGAATCACTAAAAGACACTTGCTTACTGACTAATCTCTTGTACCTCTATTGTTTCTCCTCTAAACAACATTTCTCCCGTTATTAATATTTTTAAGGAAAAAATACCCATTTGATTTCTAAGTTTTGAGTTAATCTTCATTTGGTCCCTAGGTTTCAAAATGTTACATTCTTACCCTTCGGTTTTGAGTTTAGTATAGCATCCATTTGGTCCTTAGGTTTCAAAATGTTACACTTGAGTTTAGTTTCCACTTGATCCTTATGGATCAAGATTTTATACTTTTACCTATGAGTTTTCACTAACGCTCACTTTTGGTTATTTGTGTTAGTTTTCTATTAATTAATTTAAAAGAATTAAATTAATTATCATTAAATTAGTTTTCACTAATTTTTCGTCACTACTAAAATTAATTAAAAAATTCTACATCATAATTAGTATAAACTAGGGGTAAAAGTGTAAAATCTTAAAACATAGGGACCAAATAGAAACTAAATTCAAAACTCAAGATAAAAGTTCAACATTTTGATACCTAGAGAGTCAGAGACCAAATGGAAACAAAACTCAAAATTCATGGGTAAATATATAACATTTTGAAACTCTCAAAACTCACGAACCAAAAGAGTATATATATATATATTTAAACTTTAAAATTAAACACATTGTTAAAAAGAGATTTAGTTTATTTGTTGATATAATTAAATTTAGCATAAGCCATCAGTTTAAACTTTTGGTTCAATAAGTGATTTAACATGGTACCAGAGCAGGAAGTTTTGCGTTCGAACCCCTGTAATGTTATTTCCTCCCCAATTAATATTGATTGGTTATGCTTTTGGGTCAATCGATGATTTAACATCTTCTAATACAACTGACTTTAGAATTTTAGAAAGTAATAGAAATGACATTCTACAGTATTTACTATTTAATTGATAGTCCATATATTCTTATGTTTCTTGTCTCTGTACTGTTATGCAACATCCAGGTGAAGCATGCCCGTATTGTTTGTGGAACTGTAGGTCCAGATGAGCCTCATGCAGCAACTACAGCCTGGCCTGATGGTATTCTGGAGAAACAAGATTTGGATACTTCATATCCTGAGTTTGGAAGGGCAGAGTTAGAGGCATTTCTTAGTTCTGAACTTCCCTCTCATCCGAAGTTGTATCGAGGGCAGTTGAAAAATGGATTGAAATATCTAATTTTACCGAATAAAGTTCCCCCCAACAGGTATTGACCATGTGGTTCTTGGAGAAATAGTTTAATTACTGAATGCATTTTAAATTTCAATAATTTAACCTGTGAATATAGGTTGACATGTATGGAGATTTTGAAGTATTCATGAATTAAAGCTTTATGTATATATATTATTTTCAGAGTTCAATATCATGATAACCACTAGACAGGGAAAACCAGCTTAGATTGACTTTTTGAATTGTTGCAAAGATAGATCGGTTCAACTTTTGATTCAATTTTCACAAAAGAAGAAAAGAAAAAAAAACTTTTGATGTCAGGATTCAAAAGTTAGTGGGATGCATGTGGACCATTCCAGTGAGATAAGTTTTGAGGGAATGTTTGGTTGAAAAGCAACAGTATAACTTCCATGTGTTTACTGAAAATTTTCTTGCTTCTTATAAATTATATATGAAATCTATTTTTCAATATTTCACGAAATAGAGGATAAGATGCATTTTGTGTTCTACATGGTAGGCAGTTTGCATATGGAGGAAATAATTGATTGATAAATGTTAAATCTTTGTCAAACATTTTTTCTTATTACTCTATTCATTTAGGTAATCAAGTTATGGGACCTGTAAGAACGGGGATACAATTTAAAATTTATCTTGTTAGGTAGGTTTTGTGGTTTCTTTTCTTCTTCTTCTTTCTTACTCTCAATAAGGATTATTTCTCTCTCTCTCTGTGTGTGTGGGTGTGTATATATATTAAACAATTTGGACCATTCTTCTGCAATCTCATTGAACAAATGAAGCTTTATTGATGGAAATTAGGAAGGATTCTACACTGACAACTTTTGAATTTAGGTTTGAAGCACACATGGAAGTCCATGTGGGGTCAATTGATGAAGAAGATGACGAGCAAGGAATTGCACACATGATTGAGCATGTAGCCTTCCTTGGAAGTAAGAAACGTGAAAAGCTTTTGGGTACAGGCGCAAGATCTAATGCCTACACTGATTTCCACCATACTGTGTTTCATATACATTCACCAACTAGCACAAAGGTTGTTCTTGTTGGTTTTTCTATTTTTACGGGCATGCACTGATATCACATCTCAATCTTTTGTCTTCCGTGTTTCTATGAGGACAGGTTTAAACATTTTATCTCTCAGAGTACTGGTTTTGTTTCCAGCATTATTTTCTTTCTTGCTGATCTCAAGTAAAGTGTAATTTTGCCACCCATGTATGAGCCCCAACTTTCTTTAATTAATATATATTTCTTTTATGTAATTCAGTTTCTTATAATATCTTCATTTCACCTGATCTTTTTGTTCTTTGCATTACATAGCCTTTGATTTTTTTTCTTTTTAATTTTCACATTTAAAAATGCCTGCTCAAATGTTTCAGCAACTTCATTTTTATCTAGCCAATGCCCTGAGAAGTTCGCTTATTGTTTAGAAGCATGAATTTTTGTAGTGCTTAGGAATCATTACTGAGGCATTTTCAAATTATAATCCCCTTGTGCTAGTTTCTCTATGTATTTTCTTGCATTATTCTGAGATGCTTTTGGCTGAAAACAATTCTGAAACCGGATCTATTAATGCACACATGGTGATCAATCAAAAATCACGATGGATCATTTGACGTTCACCCATATATTAGATGGGAGAAGAATACAGCACCATACTACCATTTTTCTTTGCATCACTTTTGTGTCTGGGTTTATTATTAGCAATTTGTTTGAGTATTGACCACAATACCTTTGGCTGTAGGATTCTGATGGAGATCTACTTCCATCTGTTCTCGATGCCTTAAATGAGGTATGACAATAGATGGATTTATTTATATTGAAGTGGACACTAGTGTGGCTTTGGATTCTGATGTGATTTTGTTGCGTGATGTACTGTTTTTGTTTTTAGCAAATGAATTGTCTGATTTCAGTATATGTTTTTGATGAGAAAACAATTTCAAATAAAAATGTTGGGTATTTGTCTTATTACTTTATGGTTTATGCATCCTTCGTTTGTGCTTGTCTAAATAGATAGCTTTCCACCCAAAGTTCCTTGCTTCACGAGTTGAAAAAGAGAGGCGTGCCATTCTTTCTGAACTACAGATGATGAATACAATAGAATATCGTGTTGATTGCCAGGTCTGTATTGTGGATGCTTCTTTTTTCATAAAAAAAACTGCACATTGGTGGTGTTCCATTAAGGTTTATATATTGGCTAATCTTGTGCCCTTTTCTACAATCCCATTTATTTGGAAACATTTCTTGCTGTACAGCTGTTACAACATCTACATTCTGAAAACAAGCTTAGCAAAAGGTTTCCAATCGGATTGGAAGAACAGATTAAGAAGTGGGATGCCGATAAAATAAGGAAGTTCCATGAACGGTGGTACTTCCCTGCAAATGCAACCTTATACATTGTTGGAGATATTGATAACATCTCAAAGGCCGTTAACCAAATTGAGGTTTGAACAAGTTTTTTCTTTGGTCTAATAATTTTTCTTTCGTTGAGATTAGAGACTATAAAGTTTATTCAAGGGCTCAGTTCATCAGTACACTGATATTATCTCTTCCAGGCTGTCTTTGGTGAAACTGGCCTAGAAAATGAGGCTGTTTCTACGCCTAATCCCAGTGCATTTGGTGCAATGGCTAGTTTTCTTGTTCCCAAGATCTCAGTAGGATTAGGTGGCAGTTTATCAAACGAGAGATCAAATTCAGTAGATCAATCCAAGATCATTAAGAAAGAAAGGCATGCAATTCGTCCTCCTGTGAAGCACAATTGGTCGCTTCCTGGTAGCAATGTAGATGCAAATCCCCCACAGATATTTCAACATGAGTTACTTCAAAATTTCTCAATTAATATGTTCTGCAAGGTATGTGGTATTAAATATATTTTTTCTAATATTTTCCCTCTTGAACCTATCTTGTATGAGTTCTTTTTTTTAGAGCTCCCATAATCACTAATAATAAGCAGCACGGTTGAGAGATTTTAGAGAATATTATAGAGTTATTTTCTATCATGCTCTATTAGTTTAAAATTAGCTCACCTAAGTTCTTCATCTTGGCGTTCTCTCTCAAAGTTATTTTTATTTGATGGTTTTTCCAGTCGAGACTTCCACTGCAGGTGGGGAGATATATATATATTTTCAGTTTTCTGAATTGTGTATTAGTTTTATTTTGATTGCTAGTTTGGCCTTCCTTTGTTTACTTGCTGATTTATTGCATTTTCACTCATTTTGGAATTTGGAGTTTGTATCCTTTAGCAATAGTGTCTTTTCATTTTCTTAATGAGAAATTTTGTATCTTGTTCCAAAAAAAAAAAAAATGCAGCACGAAGAATTAACCTTTTTAGGGATGTAATTTTGAGTATATGAAAAGGATCTTCCAACTAACACCCTAGAGAAGTTAATATTTACAAATTTTGAGAAAATTCACCGATTTCAGAAATTTTACAAGCTAATGATGACATACTTCCTTACACATTCTTTTGAGTCATCCTTTTAAAAAGGAAAAGAAGATTCTTTGGATGGACTTTGTTAGGGTGTTTTTCTGGCTCACTTGGCAAGAAATGAATCAGAGGATCGTCAAAGATAATGAACTGTTCCGTTCGATCCTTTTTTAACGTTGTAGTTCAGTTTCTTTTGAAATTGTGTATATATATACACAAAGAAACAGAGCCAGCTAGATAGTTTGCTTAAGAAGTTTCTGAAACTTGTAGTACTCAAGCATTGGTTAGGATGATTGTGTTAAACACCAAACACCAACTGCCAACACTTCACTCTCTTTGTAATTTCCTGATCAATACTCCGGACTCTTGTGGTTTTCAAATATCTTTTGTTTTTCACTGATCAGAAATATGAGTTCTTCTCTTTTCTCTCTCTCACCCTCACCCTCTCACTCGTACTCATCTCTTATTCTTCAAGCATATTCTCTTTTTGAAGTCTTGTTTTGGTTTAGGGATTAACCAAATACCTGCTATTGAAATTCATTGCAGATTCCAGTAAATAAGGTTCGAACATTTAGTGATCTGAGAAATGTACTTATGAAGAGGATATTTCTCTCTGCCTTGCATTTCCGTATAAATACAAGATACAAGGTGCGTTTGAAACTATATCCTCTCAATTCTGTCCTTGTCTTGAATACTTAAGATCTCAAGTTTTGTTTGTCATCTTTTTTTCTGAATTTGTTGAAATCGTTTTTTTATTGGTTTTCTAACATAAATTAATATTTTTATTTGAATACGCAGTATTTCTTTCATGTGACTGGGGATCCTAATTTGGTTTTAGTGATGTATTAGTTATTTATTGCCTATTTTACTCATTCTATAGTATAAAACTTTTGATCGTTCCAAAATTTTCTAATTTATTGTAATTTTCAGAGTTCAAATCCACCATTCACTTCCATTGAGTTGGACCATAGTGATTCTGGAAGGGAAGGGTGCACTGTCACCACACTAACAGTAACAGCTGAACCCAAGAATTGGCAGAGCGCGATTAAAGTTGCTGTTCAAGAGGTTTGTGTCTCTTATTTTATCCATAACGTCCAAAAAGTAAACATTAAAATAAATTTTCTGAAAAATTTTCCCACCCTTTTACCTGTTTACGAGAACTTTGAAATTATAGTTTAAATTTCATCAATTTGAATCCTAAATTGAGAAAAATTAATAAACTAGATCCCTGTTATTGGTTTGTTGATCCTGGTAATGACTCGAGTAATTAGTATTCGATTTCATTGTTCTTTTAATGAGCTCAGTATTATTTAAAACAATGAAAAAGGGGGAAATTTTCAATTGGATTTTTATACTGTTTTTGTTATTTATTTCTTTATTATTATTATTATTTTAAACTTAAAGAAAAGATCAAAGTTAAAACAAAAAAGAAAAGAAACTTTGAATGAACTATTAAGTTTGGTTCAGATCATTGGATACCGGTTGATGCAATACCTGTGTGTGTGTGTGTGAGAGAGAGATATCTAGAAAGAAAAGCAGTTCGACTGCTGGACATGTAATATAATCTGTAGTGTATTCCATGTGGTGCAGGTACGGAGGCTTAAAGAGTTCGGTGTCACTAAGGGTGAACTGACTCGCTATATGGATGCACTTCTAAAAGACAGTGAACACCTAGCAGCAATGATTGATAACGTGTCATCAGTTGATAATTTGGATTTTATCATGGAAAGTGATGCACTGGGGCATACAGTTATGGACCAAAGACAAGGTCATGAAAGTTTGGTTGCTGTTGCTGGAACAGTTACTCTTGAAGAGGTAAGGTATTTTTTTTTAAAAATTATATTCTGAATGAAATTTCAGAGTTGTTTGTTATAGAAGAATAGCTGTCTTTGAGAACAAAAGGTGACATATATGGGAGGCAGATTATGTTTGTCTCTGATATAGGCCTCCTTTTCGATTATTGGCACTGATTATTTCTTGTAGTATGGCTGTATTTTCTTTTGAAATTGTTTCTTTCAAGAAATAAGTTAGGGTATTTGGAGTCACATTCAACGTCAATGAATAATTTACTAGCTGATACTTTCTGTAAGAATAAGTTGGTAGTTGGAGAATTCTCTTCTACTTTTATTGTTTTCTTAAATATCTTCTTCTCAAAACTTAAAAGAACATGAAAATTGTACTGATGCGAAAATGGTGCAAGAGACAGATTTGATTCTTTTCAAAGACCAAAAGAGATGGCGAATAGGCTTTGCAATTTGTATTCAATTAAAGGAAGTTATTCTATGATTTATCCTCAGATCCTTTGATATTTTTAGTATATATATATTTAATATTGATATACATTTTAAGTGTCAGAAACTGAATTTTTTAAATCTATTTCATCAATCAATGAAATGGTTTCCGTTTCCTTGAAAAAAAAGAAAAAGAAAAAAGATATACGAGTGTATTGTTACTGAGTAAAAACATTGATGGGTGAAGCAAATAACAATATGAACGTACACACCCAGTTATATTTCTGAAACTTTGAGAATTAGCTATATGAGTGAATTTAAAAATTATGGAGGGTAAGGGTTGACTAAAAGTCCTATAACATTGTTTATTTAGGCTATACCCTTATTAGCAGTTTCTTATTAACTGTATGATGTATTTGTTTGTTTTCAAATTTTTACCTTAGGTGAATTCCATTGGTGCTGAAGTGTTAGAGTTCATCTCTGATTATGGAAACCCTACTGCACCCCTTCCTGCAGCTATTGTTGCATGCGTTCCAAAGAAGGCACATATTGATGGGCTGGGGGAAACGGAGTTTAAAATAACTGCAAATGAGATAATTACTGCTATTGAGGCAGGATTGAGAGAACCTATTGAAGCTGAGCCTGAAGTATCTTGTTCTCTTATGCTCTCTCTTTCTTTCCACTTTCTGTATAAATATATCTGCATGTTTGTCTTATGGTTTACTTTTTGTTAGAATTAAATTTCTATAAACTTCTGCAGCTTGAGGTACCGAAAGAGTTGATATCATCATCACAGATAGCTGAATTAAGGATGCAACACCAGCCATCATTTATTCCTTTAAACCCGGAGACTAACGTCACCAAATTTCATGATAACGAAACAGGGATCACCCAATGCCGTCTATCAAATGGAATTCCTGTGAATTATAAGGTATAACTTATAAGATAAATACAACCAACATGAACATAACTCAACGGTAATTGAGCTCATACCCGTTGTACTAAAAGGGCTTATAAGATAAATTACTTAATGAGGTTAGGCTTCACAAGCAAATATGTCTGTAGATTTCATTAATGTTTCTTAGATCCATTCTATCTTTTTATTTCTTATCGAAAGAAAACAAAATGTCTAAACTGAATGCGACTCTAAATACCTTAAAATAAGTTAGGTTTCAGTCTTTGCCTGCTATAAGATGTGTGGGTTCATTTGACAAATTTGTTAAAAAAATTTCTATAATTTTTTTCATTGCTAGATTGGAAAATTTATTGTGCTTTGTAGTTCTATCCTCCCATTTTCTGGGTGTCTGGTAGTACAATTTTTATTAGTTCTTACGAGTATGTATGCTCAAAAGATATTTATAGATTTCTGCTATGAGTATTTGTGAGAAGTATAATTTAAGTGGATATCTGACAATAAAGATGCTGTAGTTATATGTCATATTAGTCAAACTCCAGGGCGAAGAATACCGGTTATTCCCATGATGGTTTCTCAAACAAGCATGGGTAGCTCCAGAAAAAAATGTATGCATGGGTGGTTATCATTTGTCAACTTATTTTACCATTGATTCCATTCTGCATGTAGATTTCAAAAAGTGAAAACAAGGCAGGCGTGATGCGGCTTATAGTTGGTGGGGGACGAGCAGCTGAAAGCCCTGACTCACAAGGAGCTGTTGTGGTCGGTGTTCGGACTCTTAGTGAGGGAGGTCGTGTAGGAAGCTTTTCACGGGAGCAGGTATTGCATTAGAATCCTCACACTCCCACTCTCCCATAAATTAATTATCTGAACTTCAAACTCAGTAAAAGTTCAATGAAGCAATGAACATGAACTTCCTACTGGAACAATAAAAAATTCTCCAGGTGGATTATTGGTAGCTATCTGTCTACAAACCCAAGTCTATCTATTTGGATGTAATTTCTGACTTAATGTAAAGTGTTTTGTCAATTTTGTAGTGAATGATAGTAGGTTGAATTGCAAATTTGGTCCATTTGGTTTTGAGAAAGTTAGAATTTAGTCCCCGTATTTTATAATTAGAATTTAGTCCCTGTAGTTTGATAAAATCCTAGGGAAGATTTTACTAAACCATAGGGACTATTTATGAGGGGACTAAACTTTAACTTTCTCCAAACTATAGAGACCAAATTTGTAATTTAACCATGATATTACTTGGTAACTGCCATTTTAAGTTGACAGCAGCATTGTGCTAAGGTAATTACTATTGCTGTTATTCCAAGAACTTGCTTTGGCATCTGAGTCCTATCGCTAATGACCATGTCCACCTATTTATTATGACCCAAGTTTGTGCCTGGAATGAAAAATAATGTATGCAATTTACATGGTTACTCGCAATTTAACCTTGCATAAGCTGCCTTTATTTCTATATATATTTTTTAGACAAATACTTAGGTGTTGCTTGGTTGCACAAACTGTCCAATAAAAAATTGCCATGTGGTTTTTTTTTTTTTTTTTTTAGAAGTAATTTTTGTTTTCATTTTTTTTTGTGTGTAAAGGAAAGGGGAGCATGAGATTTGGTGCAGTCTAGGCTGTACCTAATCATTGTTATTATATGATTTTTTTTTTGAAACGGAAACAAAGACTTTTTCATTGAATTAATGAAATGAGTCTAATGCTCAAAGTACAATGAAACAAACAAAGAAATTACTCTTATATGATGTGATCGTATTTATAAGTATGTATGACTGTATCACTTAAAATTTATTGATGTAGAACCTTTGTGTATGAATGGCTTAATGATCAATTCATTGCCCATATAACTCTTTATTCAAGTTGATCGATGTTGTTTGTGCAACATTTTGTAGGTGGAACTTTTTTGCGTTAATCACTTAATAAATTGTTCACTGGAGTCAACCGAAGAGTTCATTGCTATGGAATTTCGTTTCACCTTGAGAGATAATGGCATGCGTGCAGCTTTCCAACTACTTCACATGGTTCTTGAGGTATGTGCAAATGGCTTGTTTTGTTAAAAAAGAAAAAAAAAAGTATATTTTTCCCGACAAAGCACAGTTGCCCATATGAACTTATGGCCATGATATATATAAACACAACTCTGCTAGCTTAAGAGTTAGTGCTTGAATATTGCTAGAATACAAATTTTTAGTATGAATTGAATATTTTATAGAGCGAACTGCTCTATAACTTCTAATTCTTACCAATATTTATTTATTTTAATTTTTTTTTTAATTCTAATTGTTTCATCTCAATCTTAAAGGATAGACAAGAAGTCCTTTGTAAATTAACCTTTTGTTAGTAGGTCTTCTATATTTCAATAAATTAACTAACAAGGATGAAGGATCATCTCGAGGAATTTTACTCAGAACCCTTAAAGACTCGATATTTCCCTCCAATCATTCTGGGTTTAATTCAAATTGTTTCTCTGAATAATGTTTGTGCATTTTACTGTTTGAAGTCGTGGCAATTACTTATTTGCAGCATAGCGTCTGGCTGGAGGATGCATTTGATAGAGCAAAGCAGTTATATATGTCATACTACCGGTCTATTCCTAAAAGCCTTGAACGATCTACTGCTCACAAACTCATGTTAGCTATGCTGAATGGAGATGAGCGGTTTGTTGAGCCTTCCCCAAAATCACTGCAGATTTTAACATTGCAAACCGTGAAGGATGCAGTGATGAATCAATTTGTAGGCAATAACATGGAGGTCTGCTTTTTTTCCTTTTGATTGAAAATAAAAATGATATTAAGAAGTATCATCACCAGAGAAAGAAAATGAGATATCCTAATTAAATAAAAGGGAAATTAGAAGAAATATAACCATATAGGGTATGAAGAAGAAAAAAGAATCCAAAAATATGAACGTTTTACAGTCTTAGACCAACAAAAGGGCAATCTGTTATTTTTTGAGAAGTTACATGCTTGAACAATAAATCCTGATATCTCTGTTATGGAATCTTCCCATATTCTAGGTAAGTCTTGTTGGGGATTTTTCAGAGGAAGAAATTGAGTCTTGTATTCTAGATTACCTTGGTACAGTCACAGCAACTACAACTTCTGAGACAGCACTTGCTTCTGTTCCCATTGTGTTTCGACCATCTCCATCTGAGTTACAATTTCAGCAGGTGAGGGTGATTGACTTTTTAAAACTGTTCAGTTTACTTTTGAAGATTTTTAACCTCACCCTATACCGACTAGTATTCTTAGCAAAATTTATTATAAAGTGAAAAATTAATCTGCTCCTTTTGTTTCTTAGAAGGAGATTTTAGCTGATCTACACTAAAAAGATACTGGAAAAGATCTCGTTGATTTATCATTTAGTTTTTGCAGTTGCATGCTTTCTGAAATCAATAAGATATTGTGTTCAGATCATTATGATCTCTGTTATGTTTTTGATATCAACTTATTCACTATCATATTTAAACAGGTGTTTTTAAAGGATACCGATGAAAGAGCATGCGCTTATATTTCAGGTCCTGCACCCAACCGTTGGGGTGTTACATTTGAGGGTTTAGAGTTGTTAGAATCAGTTAGCCAGATTTCAAGAACAGATGGTGAGTTACTCTGCCAAGAATTGTGTGTTGACTTATTTACCATTCCCTTATTTTCTAATATAGCTTATGATGGGTCTTCTTTTTCTCTTTCTTTAAACACCAGAAAGTGACCAATCTGATAATGATATTAAGAAGGGTCTGCAGAGAAAACTTCGTAGTCATCCACTCTTTTTTGGCATCACGATGGGGCTTTTGGCTGAGATTATAAATTCTAGGCAAGTCTTCTCTCCCAATTGCATTTTGTAATCTTTTGTTTTCTTTCTCCTTGGTGCACGTTAGATTGTGTGATTCACATTTTCACATTTTTTTCCTTTTTTCCTTTTTAGATTTAGATTTATTTTATTTTTTATTTTTTTATTTACTTTCTTTCTTTCTTGTTAATATGTTGGGGTTTCTTCTTTTTGGTTCTTTGTTTTCCAAGGCCCACAACTCCCACCACACCCATATCCAATCGTCGGTGCTACCATAACCATTACATCTACTGTTTCCACCTAGCCACAGCCTCTCACGATCCTACCCACACACATGCCCAATTGTTTGTTGGCCCTTCCTAATATCGTTTGAAAAAAGGCCAAATCTCTGCCGTACAAGAGATACTTGGATTATAAAGCACCTGAAGATTGAAGTTACACACCAGAGTCAGCAACAAAAGGATCTAGAAGTTGTCTGACTTTCAACTGGCCTAACGAGAACAAACCAAATATGCTGAAAACTGCCCTCCACTTTGTCTTAGATTGGTCCAGTCGCCTGCCAAACTGAACCAACCAAACCTTCAGGTTGCTATTTGGTTCGGCATGGTTTTTTTAGCAAATGTAGTTAGATTCTTTCAAAAGAATTTGGTTCATTTTGGTTCAGCTCCAAAATTAAACAAAATTGTGAACACCCCTCATTACAAGAACTAAGAACTTGATAGATATTTTCTGGACATTGGACAATAAAGAACTCAGGGTTTATGAAGCCCTTTCCATAGCATTTGAAGCACAAGCATCCATGGCTTTATCATGAAAGAATCTGATTTGTGTGCAAATGTCAGCTAACAATTAATGTAAAGAAAGTTATGTCTGATAATGAGTATCAATTTTCAACCATCTCTTAATTCTTAAGTTGAAGGCTGGAAGCCATTTTTTTAATTAAGTTGTGTTAGTGTTGCCCCAAGACTTCCCACATAAATTTTTCATTACTCTTCATTTGCTAACAAAGTAACTAAAAGTTAATCTAGCCCTTGAGAAGAATAACCCCTTTTTGATTCTCATCTTATTTTCTCTTATGGGTTTCCATTTCTGAGATTTAAAATAGTTTAGATATCAACCTCCGAACCCCAGGAAATAATATGTAGTTATCCAATCAGTTCGCTTGATTTGTACTAATGTCGATAACCACTGATGAGAATTTATTCTCTTAAAAAATTGACCCAAATAAAATTGCCAAACTAACTATACGGCTTGACTTTGAGGAAGAAAATTGTTCTCTGTCATGCAATGAGACCCCCAGCATATTGAAGCTTGCTGTTATTGGATTATTTCTTGTTCATTTCAGAATATTTTAAGTAGGTAAGCTATGTTTATGTATTCATAGAAGACTGACCTGAATGAGCACTTCTAAATAGTAATATGTCATTGAAGATCAACTTTACAGTATTCACAACCAACCAATCGGAATATGAATTGGCTAGGTACTTTTTCAATTTGTTCTAGTTAGAATCTGTTGTGGCTACCTGATCTTTTCAAATATCCAAAAGTTGAGCACAATTTAATATCTCCTTAGGCGCTGCATACAAATTAAAGGTTAAATTTTTTTATATGATCTTCGCTATCTTAGAATCATATTCATGTGATCATTCCAGGCTTTTCACAAGTGTGCGGGATTCTCTTGGATTGACATATGACGTATCCTTTGAATTGAGCCTGTTTGATAGGCTTAAGCTCGGATGGTATGTTATATCTGTGACATCAACTCCAGCCAAGGTTTGGACTCAATTTTCATAAGGATCCTCGTGAAGTTCATTTATTTCTTTTTTCTTTCACTGATAGGACTCCTCTTTTCAGGTGTACAAAGCTGTTGATGCATGCAAAAGCGTTCTGAGAGGATTGCATAGCAACAAAATTGCCCAAAGAGAGTTGGACCGGGTAAAGTGTTAAAAGTGACCAAATGAGAGCTAGTACTGGCCTAAGAAGCACGAATACTTTAGTTTGGCTAGCGTGTCCGTGTCCGACACGTGTCGGACACTTGGACACTCTGACACTTGTTGGACACGTATCAGACACTTGTTAGTGCAACAAATGTGTTAGACATGCATTGAACATTTGTTGAGTAGACCAAAAAGACACATATATGACAATAATACTAACTTTTGAGTTTGAAATACATCAAGCTAAGTCTTTTAAGCATATAAATGTATCAACCCATTTACTTTTAATTTATTTTGATATGAAAATGATATATATTTTCAAAAATGTATATTTTAGTAAACGTGTCATTGCCGTGTCATGTCCTAGATATTTAAAATATGGCGTGTCGCCGTGTCCGTGTCGTGTCGTATTCGTGTCTCGTATCCGTATCCGTGCTTCTTAGGTACTGGCTAATAAAAACTTAATTAGTTCCCTTTTGATATTTTTCATAAAAAGGGTAGCAAGCTGCTACAAGCGTTTAATGATTTTCATTTCAAACTTAAAATAGTTTATTGCTCCCTACCCCCTCTTCTCTTTACATATCTTACCATGGCATACAGTGGTACAGATTGTTTCTCGTGTGGTTCTGTACCTGGAGTTTGTAGACCATCTCATTCTTAGCCAAGATTTTAAAAATGTTTTTCACAACCACAGGCAAAACGTACTCTTCTTATGAGACATGAAGCTGAAATAAAGTCCAATGCTTATTGGCTTGGCCTATTGGCTCATCTGCAAGCGTCTTCTGTTCCACGGAAGGTAGAACTAATGTGCTTGTACTTCTCTTCATTCGCTCCTCCTATGTTTTGGCCTTGGAAACAGAGCAAAGATTACATACAATGATTTTACAATGTGTTGTAACTGTTTTCTTCTTTGGATGTCTCACCTGTCTTCTCTCTTTTGACTATGGGGCAGGACCTATCATGCATCAAAGATCTTACGACATTGTATGAAGCTGCCACCATTGATGACGTATACATTGCTTATGATCAGTTGAAAGTAGACGCAGATTCTTTATATACGTGCATTGGGATAGCTGGAGCTCAAGCTGGGGAAGAAAGTATTGGTGAGAAGTTTAGGATTACAAATTGTTTCTTTGGTTTCATATCGACAAAAATTGAATTGTGTAGAGGCTTTTATTTTACTTTAGGTTAAACTGGGCTGTCCTCCAATGGTACCAAGCTTTAGATTTGCTAAGAGGATTTTCTTTTCTCACTGTAAAAGATAATACACAAATCATAAGTGTGGGTTTTGAAATTTTTAGTCAAGCCTTATTTCTTGTTGTGGTTGCAGTTTCGTTTGAAGAAGGATCAGACCAAGATTTTCAAGGCGTTGTTCCATCTGGACGCGGCTTATCTACAATGACCAGACCCACAACATGATCCTCCCTTGATAATTTTTTTTTCTTCTAAATTATCAAAAGGGATTGGCCAACGAAAGGTTTGTTTCGTTTATAATTTCATTTTACAAAAACCTTGACTCATTTGTTTTGTTGGCTAAATTGGTATTTTGATTGAATATATATTTTCAACTTTGAATCTTATTCGAAAAAATCATCGTAATTGTATACCTGTTTGTTATTGGAGAGATAGAGAGAAGAAAAACTTGTGGAGGTATTTTGTTCTTTGTCATGAAGTTGTAATAGCAAGAATTTTGGAAACAAAACCTAAACATAGCTCAACCAGTTATAACATTTTTTGGGTTAATCATGTAGATGTGCAAACTTCAAAATTATCTTTGGATGATTTGGAAGGAAATAATAAATAAGGTTTCCTTGGTCAGAAAATGTTGAATATGGATGTAATGCCTATTCTAAAGTGAATTTAGTCCTTTGGTTTAAAAGATACCTTACCCTCTTGATTGGTCATTGTATAGGATGGATATTCACTTCAAAGTACAGCCAATTATTTAACCAAAGCATACGAAGCTGCAGCGCCGATCTCCCTGGTGTAGAGAAGTCAGATCGTCGTAAGCTAATTGGCATACAAATGGTTTAATTGGCATGTCTTTGTGCTCGGTTTTCTTTCTTGCCATCAGGCATTATTATTGCTTGAATACACAACGATGCTGATTCATTTTTCATAATGCATCATTTAGATAGAAGCCACAGAGCTTGATTGCCAAACGATATCAGAGTAAGATATACAATACTTTGTATGCTTCTATTTCTAGTTATACATTGTAAAGTATATTAGTCTCTCTTGTGGTATGCCAAGTACAGCTTTTTAAACTCATTCTGCTCAATAATATGAATACCTTATTTTCAGTTTCACATGAGCATTCTTCAATCTATGGTGTTTCTAGCAGTAATATTAACTAAGTGCTTCTATTCTAATATATATATATATATATATAGTAAAATTCTTCTATTTTATAAATATTTTGGCTGATTTTTCTATATTTAAAAAATAGTTTGATATTCATAAATAGTTTGATATTTTTTTCTATTTATAATAATTTCTCTTTAATTTTTATATTTTGGTTTCTTTGGTTTTTTTGGGTTTTTTATTTTGATTTTTTTAGCTTAGGTGGCATGGGTTAAGAACTTTTGATCTTTTAATTAATGGTATAATATCTTGATTAGTTGAATTATGTTTAGGTTGACTTTTCAATTTGTAATTTAACCTTACAAGAATTTTGTAAAAGTATATTGAATTTGACTCAAAATTTACTAAAAATATTTTAGCTCTACTTGGTGAGCATTCTCTTAATCACAAAATGTTGTTAGTCTTTTAAACCTTAAGTAGAAAATTGACAGTTAAACAGGCTTATAAACACTTTTAAAGTTGAGAAATCTATTAATAAGTTGAAAGAGTAAATTTCATTTATATCTATTACTGGTAAAGACAATGACGTGTTAATGTTTGTTTTTTTAAAAAATGTGAACACCACGACCTTTAATTATAAATATTAAGGAACTCATTATATTTTTTAAAATTAAATTTATTTATAATTAAATGGTAACTGTTATAAATATTTAAATTAGATATAGATGTCCATAGATTTTATATCCTTAGATATTATTTCCAATATTTTTCCCTTGATCTTCTCTTTTCCATATCTTGTAAACTCTGGTCAAACTTTGGTCATTGAGACCTTTGAGAGAATACATTTAGTCTCTACTTTCTCTCCTCCCTATTTTGTTCTTTATTCTCTTGTTTTATAACACGTTATTAGCACGAAACTCTACTACTTTAAAGATTGAGACTCTACCACTTTAAAGATTGGTTTTAGATTTGATTCATTGAGACTCTACCACTTTAAGATTGGTTTTGGATTTGATTCATTGGAATACCAAGAACGGTGAAGGCTACATATTATTGAGGTATTTAAAACTAAAATTCAAAGAAGGCGAGTACTCTGTTCTAATCATGTTAGTAGATTTTAAAACTAATGTGATTTATGTATTTGCAAATTGATTGCTTTAACATTAGTTATAAATCTGATTTGATTAAATTGTATTGGGTTTGCAGTTTGATTAACACATGAAAATCAACCGAATTTAGTTTGAAGTTAATGAAAAGCAATCTTTTGATGTCAAATTGTATTATTATGATGGTATTAATTGTTAAAATTTTAGGTGCATGCATATCAACTTGATATATTTATGTTGGATAAATATATATTGTAAACTTAATTTTATTTGAAGTATATGCATATATTGGTGCTTGAGTAGCAATTGCCGGCCAACTTTTCAAAGCAAGATATAATATATTGATTTTTAAACTATTTTATTTCAAATTGTCCTCAATTTCTTAAAGCTACCAAATATGTTTAGTCAATTTTGTTATTTAACTTTATTTATGCATTTGATATATGTTTTACATTGTTCAACTAATTATAAGCTTTGATTTTCATGTGGTTGTTGTAACCCGATTATGTGGATGTGATCCACTAAACCTAGTTGAATCAAATCTTGAGGCTTAGTCGATTTGAAGGTTTAGAATTTTAATTATGAAAATTTAAATTGCCCTCAATCTCTTATGACTATATTATGTAGGTTTAAAATTGTTAGCACTCATGATCTTATTTTTAAGATTTGATCTTATGTTTGAAAGATTTGATTAAGATATTTTTTAGTTTATATTTCCATATCTTTGAATATAATTATTATATATGTGAAAAATTAAATTAGAATATTTGTTTTCTTAATTGGATTGCATATTTGTGGTTAAGATTTGATTTTCTTTTAAATAAAGTTACGATTTTCTCCTATTAATATTATCTTTTATTTGTTAAGATTGTCTTCTGATAAATATTATATTCTATCTTTCAAATATGAAAATAAATATTCAAGATTATTTTTAATTTTATTTTTGAAAGTTTTAAGATATTAAAGGTTATTTTTAAGGTAGATTTGTTTTAATAATATAAATAATTCACTTAGATTCATTAATCTATTAATTAACTTTTAATTAAAAGATTAATGAATTAGAAATAAAAATTGACTAGAACTCTATCTAAGGATTGTGCTGGCTAGGCTGAGGTATTTAAGTTGACCGTAAGGGAATACCTATGCCTGAAACTAACCTCGGAGTTGAATTAGTCAAATTTTATTTTTCATGCTAATATTGAAATTTATTTGATTATTGAATATTTAAATTATTCTCATGTGGATTTTGTAAACTTTAGAATTTTATATATGGTGATTATATATATTTGATTGAATTCTCTCTTGACAAAGTCTGAAAGTTATAATAGTTAATTACTCTTCCTAATTTTGATTTAATACACCTGAAGACGCATAAATCAATTAGTGCTAGTTGTTTTTACGTTGCACATGTAGTTGCACATATTTTAAATTAATAAGCATATATTACTTTCATATATCAAACATGCTATGCTCTTGCATTAGCAATTTGAGAAAGAAAGTTTGAAACATTGTGATGAATATTTATCTAATATATTTTGAGGTTGAATAAAACATTTGAGCATATGTTGTATGATCAAATAATTTAATATCATTCACTGAAGTGAATGTTGCAATATTTAATAATTGAGGTCATAATAATATTAGTAAAAGAAGAAGTAATTATTCTATTAAAACCACACATATGTAGTGAGTTTGTATCCCAAACATTTGATAATTGATTGGGAGAAGTGTTGAACAACCTATAGCTTATGCTCACATAGTAAAGCTTCCAAATCTGTATGAGATCATGTTATTGTATATGCTCTAAACCAATGTATAAGCTTATGAGCTTATGGCCAGAAGCCAAATATATTTCATGTGTGCTAGTAAATGTTTAAATTGTTCCACAACAACAATTATGATGATGGAGCAATTAAAATGAGTCCTCAAAAGAGGTTATGAATCTATGTTGCAATTGATTTCACATCAATCTTTGGACCCATTGATTTCACATCAATCTTTGGACCCCTAATGGGTATATATTTATTAAACAATTTGCTAATTGTCATTAATGAGACAAATTTTCCAATATTAGGGGGAGGAATTAAGAAGTTGGAAAAAGAAATTGAATGAAATGTACAAGTATTGTCTCGTTTCGATCATCATACAGATCAATTGGAACTAGAAGTTCAAAAGATAATTTATTTGCAAAATATTGCAAATCAAATGCTAGATGCATTTATAGAACAACATTTATTGTTGCAAGAAAGTGACCAAGTTATATGTAATGGTTGCAAATGCACCATCTAAAATTAATATCCCAATGCAACAAGTTGTTAATAGTAATGAGTCTGCAACACGCCTGAAGCATGATAGACACATAAGTTCCAAAGATAAAGATCCTCGAAAAAAAGGCAGATAAAAATGACTCAGTTAAGAATATGGATATTCTAGAAGAAATCTTGAATATGAGTACTCATAAGAGTCTTGGAGTAAAAGAGGATGACAAAGAGATCCCGATAAAATTTGTCATGACAAGAAAAAGATGGAATCATACTTAAATAAGTTGACAACATTTTTGCATACAATGTTGCTCACGATATTATTTATGAAAATGAGTATACTCATATATATATTGAAAAATGTTGCGACATAGAAATGATTGACTTTTGTGGAAAGAAATAATCTAATAGAAATAAACTTATTTTTCAAATCGTGAGAACTAGTAGTTCAAACATTAGAGAATGTTAAACATGTGGGATACAAGTGAATATCTGTAAGAAAATCAAATAGAATGAGGTCACATTATATAATGCGAGACAAGTTCCACAATAATTCTCGTAAAGAAATAGTATTGATTATAATGAAACATAATCTTCTATGATGGATATAATACCATGAGATATCTAATTTATTTAGTTGTGTATGAAAAACTCAACATACATCTTGTGGATGTAGTCATTATATATGAATCTATTAATAATTATATCCCTAAAGGATTAAAGAAATCACAACCTGAGATTTACTATATATTATTTATTTGAGCATGAACTCCTGAAGAGATTTCAAAGGCTAATAGAGTTTCTTAAGAAATAAATTGAGATGATAAGTTTTGCCTTAACTTTCAAATAGCAGATAGAATTGCATCAATTTATACATATAAGATCTTATATGAACTAGTTTCACCATTGAACATTCCTATCATGGTTCATTCACTTAGTGTGAATGAAGAACTTTAGGTCCCGAAGAACCATAATTTTGATAAATAAGTGCACTTATATCTTTACTAGTTTATACGTTACCTGTCGTAGCATAATTATAATATTTCTTCAAAGAAATATATAAGAATAGAGTTAAACGTATGTTATGTTTTTATTTGAGAATTAGTTTACATGGATTTATTTTATTCTCATAAATCTAATTGTGATCTATTTGATTGTGAAAATGCATGTTACTTATCTAATTCATAAGAACTAGATCTTAAACATGTTACTTAGTACAGAGAGAAGAATTCTTATATTATGACAACTTATGAAGCAGATCATAACAACTACTTTAAATCATGTTATAATCTTGATGATGTACGAAGCAAGCCAATAGTTTCCTTATATGAAGATGATAAAAGCATAAAGTACCGACATCACTACTCAACGAATTTCTTCAAAAGACGACTTGGGAGACTTATTGACGAAGGTGTTTTCTGCAACAACATTTAAGGGGTTAACACAACTTTTGTATGTGACAACCAAGAGTATCAAGTGATGTTTTCATGAGAGGGAGTAAATGTGTTGCACTCTTTTTTCCTTAACTATGGTTTTGTCCCACTGGTTTTCCTAGCAAGGTTTTTAATGAGGCAGTTACTAAAGTATACGAATAATGTACTCTTTTTCCTTCACTCGATTTTTATCCCATTGGATTTTTCTTAGTAAGGTTTTAATGAAACATATATTTTATACACTATGGACATCTAAGGTGGAGTGTTATAAATAGTTGAATTAGATATAGATGTTCATAGATTTTATATCCTTATATATTATTTCTAATATCTTTCCCTTGATCTTCTCTTTTCTACATCTTGTAAACTCTATAAATAGTGGTCATTGAGACCTTTGAGAGATACAATTGAATAGATAATACATTCAGTCTCTACTTTCTCTTCTCCCTATTTTGTTCTTTATTCTCTTGTTTTATAACAGTAACTTATATTTCAAAATGTTTTTATAATTTTAACCAATGTTTTGAACTTGATGAAGCTAACATTCAAAACTTTGGCTTTGTTAAACTTGATTAACCCAAAAATATTCTTCGAAAGTTGAAGCAAGTAAAAGTTATGCTTAAACAAACCTAATTTCTAGAAACCTGATTTTTTCTTCATCAAACATATCTGATCGACCTCACTAAGCAAGATGATTAAAAAGAAAAATGAATGTAAACATTTGTATGAAGAGAAAAAGAAAGTAATCTGATCTCAATTGAACAGATCCTCCCCATTGTATGCAACTAATTTTCACTCGCTCTATAATAAATTAATTAAAATTCTCAAAAGAATCAAAACTACAGAAATCTGGAGCTAAAAAAGGCATCAAATAGAAAAACAAAGAATCAAACTACAGATAACTAGAGTTATCTCTCTGCCTTCTCCTAAATAATCTGTGGGCCTTCTTAGGAAAATTGGCCATTCAGTAAAATCAATGAACAATTAAGGGGGTGATTGATTCTCAACATGAAGATCTATTGAAGAGAGTTCGTAATGAAATAATCTATTGATTATGAGGAGGAGGCCAATTCAGAGTTGTAGATGCTTGCATCTTTCATAAGATCGTGAGACATTTCAGACGGTATTCGGTGGCGCTTCAGAATCCTTGAAGTTGCAATTTTAGCCATTTCAAAGTTCAACACAATAACCCTTTCATCATCCAAATCAAACCTTACACTATCTTCACTTTCGTCCACAAGTTGGCACAAGTGTTTCAGGTTTTCAACTTCAACTCCATTTACTTTTTTAACCTGCTCAAGCGAAAGAATGAACGTTCAGCAGATTGAAGCTTTGAATAAGATTTGAATACAGTGTAATTTTTAGTCGACAGCTAGTAAAGATCCTATTGTAGAAGAAAAAAATAAAGCAGTGGCCGTACTGAACTGAATGAATGAAATTTTTTTCCCAAAGTTCATTATCATAAACCAAAGACGAGCCCTGAATTTCTATTTCCCATTTGTTTGTAAACGCATTCTATTCAACAATTCATGAGAGCATTGCAAAGCAAATTTATGTAGGGTGATACGTGGATCAGAAAGAGATCTTAACCATTTATCCAACTGAACTCTACTACGTTCTCACTTTATTCAGAACAGATTTTTTCTGCGGTTATGAGAATATTGGTCTAATCATGATTTAACATGATATTAAAATAGGTCCAACGAAGGAGGTTCTCAACAGACTCTTATGTTTTCCTCCATTTTATATAGTAGTCCACTCAATGGACTTCATATTAATATTTGAGCCAACATGTGAGGACCAATGTTAAAAGAATATGTTTTGAGAGTTCAATGGGGTGGGGATATGTTAAGACAATTTTCCCAGATTTAAAAAATATGAAATCTTGGCCTTCCACCATAACACCAGAAAGGTCAAACCACCCCCATACCTTTATTATAACCCTTAAACCTCATTAAAAGTTAAAAGAAAAACAATGAAATACATATATACATATACACACACACATACACATTTATATGTATGTATGAACTTCAAATATATAAGTGAGTGACCTAATCTAATTGATTTCAATTTATTTTCAATGTCAACAGTAATATATCTCGTATATATATGAGCATGCATGTCTTACCTGCAACTCTGCAAGACGCTCATACCCTGCATTAATATCATCCATCAACACCTGAGAAAATAAGCAGCAGTCACCTAATTGAAACAGAAATCTGAACTTTAATCATGAATAACCCAGATGACAACAGTTTCTATAATGCTTTTTTCCCCTTTTCTTTCTTAAATAGGAAATGAGGTATGATTTCAAAGGTTTCATTGCCAAGCGACATCTTATTTTTGTATAAAATCAATGTTAACCCGGCACATAAATGATTTATAATGCATGCCTCGGAATAATGAAAGCAAACCTGTGAAAGGATGACAAGTTGTTCGCCAGGCTTTTTTGGTAATTCCCTTAGTGCCCTCTCGCATAAGCGACGAGGCGAAGTATTATACCAATCTTCTCCATACTCATGAAGGTAAGGCTGGATAAGTGGAATGAATACAAGACCAGCAAAGATGTAGTAGCTAGGAAGCTTATCAAACTGATGAACTGGGACCAAGGATTGCAACTGCAGAGTATTGAACTTATTTATATAATTATTTATCATGCATGCCTCAGAACAATATGTTGTATTGCAAATCAGTTTGGATTGATTTTCATTGAGACTCCAGGGATACTCTTATCTTCCCTTTACCTCTAATATATAAAAATATATGTGACTGGAATTAATAGTATTTTAGAACTTTATAGAATGGGATTGCTCGAGTCATTAGGAAGAGATTATGAGGAAATGGCACTTGTTATAAAATACATGAAAATCATTAACTAGAATAAATACGAGAGTTACAGAAAGCATACAGGCCGGAGGGTGATACTGAGCTCACACACTTCACCGTTCCTTAGAATTTTGATCACAGATTTTTCATTGGGTTTCTTCATAGATACCAAATGGTCAAATGTGATCCGCTCCCTGTTTCGGAAAGAAACTGTATCGTATGTAAATTACAATAGGAAGAATTATTGCAAATAAAAGTCAAGAATTTTAGCAAAACGATCACAGCTTACTTTTACAACTACTATAAGACATGCAGACAATAGCCTCAGCAAAATAAAATGTCAGACTTTTTTTTTTTTTACATTTTGAGTACAAAGTGTAGGGTGAGGATTCGAACCTCTAACCTTTTGGTTAATGATATAAAGCCTTAACCAGTTTTGCTTTGGTTTTTTCTTTTTCTTTTGACATATTGAAATCTTCACTTTGAATTCATCATTATTCCCAGCACATTGTAGACTAAGAGAATAGAAAGTATATTAAATAACCTAAAGTAAAATTTGGTGGAAATAGACTTAGATGTGACACTGATATTTTGATTTACGGTTCCTTCCATTTCTTATTAGTTATTCCTTGGTCCTTCCATTGGAGTGTCTAGCTAGACTTAGCCCATAGGTTGCTTGCCCCTGCCATTGATCCACTTCCATGAGTCTAAATCTGCTTTCTATTGGTGTTTTATGGCTTAATATATTTTGTTGAGCAAGTTTTCACTGCTCTAAGAGTTTGTTCAGCTAGTTTGGGGTCAGATTAGTGTGTGGTTCATTCTGATGCTTTGTGCTTCTGATATATTGGGGAAAAAAATTAAATATACTCAAATATCATAACTTAAGCTTCGGGGTTAATAATGATTTAAAATGGATCAAATGGTATTGAAGTAAGAGATTACGGATTAAAGCTCTTGCAATATTTTTTCCTCCCAATTGATATCAACAGTTTAGGTTTTTGGTTTGGTGAGCCAAATTAATATTTGAATCTATACATGGAAAGGAGTATCGAGGATATATTAAACTAGATTAAATGTATCTTTAACCTATTAATGTAAGCTTTTGGGTCTAGTGATAATTTACCAAAGTAAACAGAAGATAAGAAGAGTGGACAAAGAAGTAAGATGAACCCATCCCGTACCATCACCGTTCTTTCTTGTCAGTGATAAATTTAGTAAGATGTCAATCTCTATCAGTAGACATCTTATGTTGTCTACTAAATCATATATGAACAATTTCTTCCTTGTGAAAATAGAAACATCGCATGGTTATCTTAAAGAGAAAATGGAAGAAGTACTAAATTAGGAGAAAAAAATAAGAACAATAATAGTAACGATAATGTAATACAGAATGGACATAGGATACCTGTTCCATCATTGGCAATAGGCTCACCGTCAAATGCAAGGATGATATCATCTTTTTTCAGGATATCGTAAGCATCTGAAAGGGGATTAATTTTGTTCACAAGTACTCCAGTCATTTCAGGGCCCATCTTGAAGTGGTTTCGAAGTTGAACATTTTCAGTAATCTGGCAGGACAAACCAAGAGAACAGAATCCGACATATTTGCCGCTCTCTTCAACACCAGCTATAAAATGCCTTATCACAGGGACAGGAATTATGTACCTGCGGGATCCATTTACAAGGAAAAGAACTAAGCAACGAAAAATTATTTAAGGTCAGGAGTTATTGAAGTATGTACAAGTGAAGGTTTAATTGTTTAAGAAAAGATTAAGTTTGCAAACTGCAATCATGTTCCACAAAGGAAGCATACTAAGTTTGTTAATTCCAGAAAAATTTTCAACTCATCACTCACCCAATATTTTCTGCTCCAGAAAGGTTTTGGAAAGCTACTCCAGCAACTTTATTGCCCATGATTGCTGGCCCACCACTATTTCCTGGATTTATAGCAGCGTCAATTTGAATAGCCATCAACTGGGATGCACCATGTACATATTGTGTAAGTTCAATCCTAGAAACAACACCTTTAGTTACAGAGATGTTATCCCCACCTGCGATAAACCAAAATTGGTATGTCAAGACCACCATTATAGTTTCATCACATGGAAGTGATAGCACAAAAGGGATGCGTGTGATTAGCAATGGCTTGGCCTTAATTTCCTTGAATTGTGTCATAATTTACAAGGAAGTAAACAGAGATACAGATTATTAAGAATTGATTACCATAATTCCTAGTTTCAAAAGATACCTTATGACCCATGTAATAATAGTAAACCTAGTCTCTTCAACTACCAGAAAAAACAAATAAACAAAATTATAAGAAGAATCTACAATAATAGAGCCAGACAATTATCAAATGCAGTTGTTCTACTTAATAGAATCTTTAAACCAAACAAAATTAACATTCGACATACGGAAAGAAATGTGCAAAAATTGGAGAAGAAGCATTTCCAAAAGATGGAGATGTTAATTTATAAAACCGATAACCATTTACCACATTTAATTTATTGAGACAATGGTAGAAGTCTATACCCTGAGGATAGCCAACAACAGCTACAGTTTCTTGCAAGATAGGAATATCTCCCAACTCCAAACAGTTGGTGTCTTCCCAGAATTCTTCACTATTAACGACCAGAATAGCCAGGTCACATTCGTGACCAACAGCTTGAACTTCTGCCCTATACTTTGTTGGTGAGCCATGCTTTCTTACAAGGACGAAGGTATGATCAGCGACAACATGAGCATTTGTAAGAATCTTTTTTCCAGATATGATGAATCCTACATTTAGTTTCAAAATAGACAAAGAAATATGCACAAACGTAAGAACTCTTAGAGAGCATGGCAACAGATTTCATTGGGGTCAACTTAAAAGCATAAATGAAAATGAAAATATACTTAGTAGCCTAGTAACTTTCAATATGAACGCTATTAAAACTACTTAACATGTGCATATGCATAAAAATTCATTCTGATTTCTAAGGACCATGGGAAATCCATTCAAGTAAAGAAGTTTTAAGAGCTGAATCATGGAAATAAAAAGAAGAAAACCTCCCAAATCACTTTTACTAAATAAAGTACGAATCTTCCCATTTGGCTGTAACTGTTTATGTATTTCCCCAACAAATGAAATCCAAGAACAATTCAATGGTGATGGTCACAACAACTGTCAAATGCAAAAGGTAGAACAGATTCATTGTGAAGTCGTTACTAGATTTCCCTCGTACAATCAAAGTTTACATACGGTTGCCAGCAAATAACAAAAATTTACAACAATGCACTCTCAAGTTTTAAAAATGAACACAACAGCAGCCAGAAGTGAATACTAAGACAATCACTGAAGTTCCCGTATTCAAAAGGAATTAAAGTCATAAAACAGAGCTCAGTCAATCGAACTAGCAACAAATTAAGTACATTAAGCCACAAACCGGAACCCATAGTTTCCCGCTGGGACTTGTTCTGCCATGGAAGAAAGTAGTTGGGGCTGCAGGAAACAGTGAAAACCTTGACAACGGAATCCAATGCCAGCTCAATCGCAGAGAATGTATCATCGGTAACCCTCTTCGGCTTAATCCTGTTCAAATGAGGTTGTAAAGCACGAAGGTCTCGCCTCCTCGAGGTCGTACGAGTTCTCAGCAATGGCTTATGGGAAGAGCACGGGACAGGGTCATTCCCATTACAGGGGTTTTCTTCGTTCAGATGGCTCTCGCCGTTGTTGCAACAATGATCGAGTGTGGGGGATTTTAAGGAGGAATGAGATCCAGAATGTGAAGAGTAAGGAAAAGCGTTAGCTCTGATATTGATTGCAGCGGCAAGAGAGGAGGCCAGTTGGAAATAACAATCTTTGAGGGATTTGGATGAAGAGGAAGAGGAGAACCTGCGAGCTGTGCGGAGAGTTGGAGCGAGCATGGCTATGGCTTCTTCTTCCTCCTGCTTCTTCTTCTCTCTCACAAGAGAGACTGAGGCTGTTTCGGCCTTTCGGGGTTCTGTTTTCTGTACCAAACGGCAGGGGAGAGGAAAATTGCAATTTTGTATTATACATGGCAAAAGGGGGGCATTGCAAATATAGTATTGGATTAGCAAATATAAGGCCATTTTAAAAAAATTGTAATATAACAAAATTTATAAGATCTAGCTTTCAAGACTATCAATGATAAAATATAACTGTAATAAAAGTCTATCAACAATTGAGTCTATCATTAATAAATTTTATTGTCGACACTAGTAGACTTTTATCACTGAGTGTGTTTGGCCAAAAAAGTTGGGAAGTCGAAGTTGGGAAGTAGGAGCATTGAACTCTACTCCTTATTTGGCCCAATGAGTTGGTGAGTCTCACTACTAAAAAATATCAACTTTACATCTTATCAACTTCTTACATTGTGGGTCCTAGGAGTTTACAACTCCTTAAACTTCACAACTCCTTACTCCTCACTATTTCACTTCTCACCCCCAAACATTTATATTAGTGATAGGCTTCTACCACAATAGCAAAATCTATCATCAATGGAAGTCTATCATTGTACCAACAATAGAGTCTATAAGTGATGCGCTATTATGGATAGACTCTATTAGTGATATGAGATATCACCGATAGATACTCTGTCAGTTATTACTAATAGACTCTATCAGTGATTAGAGTCTATGACTTATATTATTTGAGATCTATTAACAATAGTCAATGATAGATTTCACATAACATATTGAAATCTATCACTTATAGAGAAAACTACTTATAGAAGCTACTTATAGACTTTTATTACGTACTTTTTAGCTTCAATCATATATAGTTTAGTTGCAGTTTAGTTGTTTCTAATTCTTATGCTTGCTTTGAAAAAGAGATTGCATCAAATTATTTTGAATATTTTGTTGAATTATCAATGAAAGAGATGGAGAAAACAAAATTGGGGGAAGAAAGTGAGAAAATAGAGAAAAAATAAGAAAAATATTTGTTTGAAATCTATTAGTGATAGAAGAGATAAAATATATGTTAGTTGTGCATTATGATTGAAATCTATCCTTCATTATAGTCTATCATTGATAGATTTAGGTTGTGAGTTAAAAGTATGTTAGTGATAAACTTCAAACTATGAGAAAATCTACAGTGATAGAGGCTAACTTGAACATAGTTTAATTAGCATAAGACATAAACTTTTGATTAAAAAAAAGTCAAAATTTTGAATCCCACAATTATTGTGCAATGATAAACACCAATAAAATAATAAGAGAGAGGGGAAAGGAACTTTTAAAGAAGAGAAAGTCAATAAAAACCAGATATAACTAAAGAAAAAGAATATTGTATGAAATTTGACATAGAATAAAAATGAAAGAACAAATGACAAATTTGAGAAGAAATTTTTTAATGTTAATCAAGAATGAGAAACAAGATGAACAAAAACAACAAAAGAGATCATTTGAAAAAAAAATCAAACCAAGAAGTCAGATGATAAAATCTTCTAATAGTACACGTTGTTGAACTTTGAGGGAAAAAAAGGATCATGGGAATAAAAATAAAATAATTATTAGCCTGGTGCTACCCATTGTAATTACTCAATAAAAAATGTTAAATTATAAATTTAGTCCCTATGTTTGAAGAAAATTAGAATTTAGTTTATGTGGTTTGATAAAACTTCATAAATAATCTCTAATGGTGATAAAATTGTAGGGACTATTTATGGAAGGTTCATCAGACTATAGGGACTAAAGTCTAATTATAAACCATAGGGAATAAATTCTACTATTTTTCAAACTAAAGGGACCAAATTTGCAATTTAACCTAAGAAAAGTTCCCACTTTTTAGAAAGCTAAGTTATTATTGTTATTATTGTTATTATTATTACATTTCGTTTGTGTCATCACATAGTAAAATTAATGTAACAACCCTTGTGGTGACATCACTCGCTTCTCACTACTCACTTTCTCACTCATCTCGATATTCACTTTCGCTCTTGCTCTTGCTGACTCGATATTACTTGTTTCTGTTTTCACTCTCGTTACTTGTTCTCGATCTCGCTCCGTATATTTTAAATTTGAATGGACATATAACATTTAATTTCTTCTTTCTTGTTTTCTCATCTTTAATTCTCTTTATAACAGAACGAGAAACAAAAAACAAGTAACTAGAGCGAGAGTATGAGTAAGTGTTGAGTCCTTGAGAGCGATAGCGAAAGTGAGTATCAAGATGAGTGAGAGTGAGTAGTGAGAATCGAGCATCACTACTTTGAAACGTTGTTACGGTATAACAGATTTGGAAGGTGAATTGGTGATTTAGTGATCTGTGCTAACATAGGATGAAAGATGGAATGTGATATGTGTTCAAGTTATCTATGAGGCTAGTGAAATAAAGGAGAATACACACAAGGTTGTCACCCAAAGCACTACCACAAGTATACATTATTGCTTCGGCAAGTAATACATGAAACGTATTCCGAGATCGAATCCACAGGAAAAATTTGCAAACATCAATTATAACAAGCATGCACGCTACAGTAGCCTAACCTCGATATGATGGTAACTTAAAATGAACAAAAAGATGATAGACTGGGTGTTGAAGTGAAAGTAGAATAGAAAGTGTAAAAGATATGCATGATGGTGGGAAGCATGACTCAACTCATGACTCACCCCTATAATTCGTTGGTCACTATGCTCTAGCACATACCTTGACTCCTTAACTTCAAGAATCTAAACGAGGGTATTCTCATACAATTTTCTCCTTGATACATCATGAGGCACAACATGGATCAATGTACGTCTACATGATTCTTGTTGATAAGATTGCCCCAACCCTTCTATGTTTGCAAATGGTTGGATTATGTCTAATGCAACCTAGTGATTAAGACTCACTCTTGCTCATTTTGAGTATTTCCACACACTTTGAACCTCTCGGTGTCTAAAGCATGCTACTACTTTATATTGGTTGATTAGACGGATAAAAGTAATTTAAATAAACACTCTCAAAACTACAACTCATTCCATTAAGAAATCAAAGCGCTACTAGATCATAGCTAAAACATAATATAGAGGTATGTCGAGTAAAGTCTTGCTAATGAAACTTAGTTCATGATGGTGATAAAAAAAATATAAAAGAAATAGGAGAACAAAAGAAGCTTAAATGCATTATTCAAAATGTAGAAGATAACTCAAATATAAAAATATAAACAAAAACTAAATGCAGAAGAAAATTGAAGTGTAACGTCTGATGTGAGCACGCAAGCACACGTGGCTAAGTTATAGTAAATGAAAACGACATGAAAGGCTAAGTATCGTCCTCAGTGGTCAAAGTCACAGTTATTGTTTAGCTATTTCAAAATTGTATCAATTTCAGCTAAGGAATCAAAACTAAATGATGAAATTGAAAAGAAGTAAAGTAAGAAGGAAAACAAAAGTTGAAATCCAAGAGATAAAAGCGTCCTAGAGTGTTGATTTCATTAATTATTTCATTAAATCATGCAACGGTTCTATGGAAACTTGTGAAATTGAGATGATTAAGTCTAGAATCTAAGCTTTGGTTTATTATTTTTTAACAATAAACTTTTCTTATGCAAACTTAATTGATTTCTAATTTCTTGAAACCAAAGTAAGAAGCATGACATTAAGACTAGTCATAATCAACTTTCATTATCAACCTAACTATTTTCATGAGAGATTAGATAATGATTCAATATTATAGATCCGATTAAAACATGCAATATTTCAATTGAACATTCAACCTAACTTACATCTATGATCAATTTATGTAATGAAGCACAATAATATTGAAAATTATCCTAATTTTTCATAAAGTTCAACGCATTAATTTAAATCCTTAAGAAAATTCATCAACACCCTAGAACTAAAGAGTCTAGTAATTCATGGTCATCAAATACATACTTCCATACATATTTAACAACATATTAAGCAAAGAAAATGAAAAGATTAAGAAAACACTACTGTCGTGTTGTTTCCCCATTGTTTGAACCCATCAATCTCACCTCGGTCAGCACCTCGGGAATTCAAACGACCTCCAAATTCTTTTCCACACTCATTACTCTCTTTCTTAGCTAAAATACACTTTTAGGGCTCTGAATTTTGTGCTTTGAACAACTTATCAACCCTCTAGTTTATAGAAAATCCGATACTTGGTCACCAAGAACTTACCAAAAATGCAAAATCTTTAAAAAAAAAAGGAAAATTAGCGCTGCAACGCTGCCTTGCCGAATCCCCTAATGCCACAGCACTGTGCGCTGCGGTGCACACAACTCACAAACCCTCCTCTAAAAAGAACGTCGAGGTAGTGTCGCCCTAGTGCTGCGGTGTTGCGCTATTTTTGGCCATTTTGATTTTTTCTTCACTTTTCTTGGAGATTTGACCCAATTTGGTTCTTTTGGCTTCCAACACTTGTTTTCTTGTTAAATTCCTGAAAAGCACTTGCAAACACATCAAATCTAATAAAAGTATCTCTAAATAAGAAGCAAAGAAAATATTTTTCAAGTGATTTTTAGCGCCTCTCCAGCCATTAGCAAATCTGGCGAAACTCATTAGAAAGTGGTGGAGGAAAAAGGGAAAAATAGAGAGGAAAGAAGATGATGATCCAAGACCCTTGTCTTCACCTCCCACTATCCATCTGCCACATGTCCTTTTCTACTTTCTGCTAGAGATGTAAGTGGTTCCGAAGTTACTTTTTACTTTTTCTGATACGGTAGACACAAGGTGAGAGTATGCTAGTGAGTAATATTGGACAATGCGCTAGAGCTAGGGCAAGCCATGCGTTGAAAAAAACATTATTTGAACATTCAATGCGTCCAACTTTGCTATGCTTCCAACATTGCCTTACATCCAACTTGGCCATGCTTCCAACATCGCCATGCTTCCAACATTTCCATACTTTTAACTTGGCATGCATTCAACTTGGCTTCTGACACAACGATGCATTCAACTTGGCTATTTGATACAACCATGCATCGAATTCTTGCAAGTATAAATTAATTGCATTTTAACATATTGGGCGTAAACATGCTTTAGGTAATGCTCAGCTAAATTCATAGAAAATTATCTATGAATTCTTATGCTCTCAAAGCATGAAATGATCTAATTTTAAGAGCCAATAACTTGTATTTCTACAAGTTATCAAGGTAATTTCATCATGTGACATGATGATGCAAGCAGAATATTAAAAAGCTTAATTTTCTAAAAGTGGATTTTTTTTTTTCATTTGGGCCCTTAAAAATGGTTCATCTATTCAAAATTCCTAGGAAAATTGCTCAAACTAACCCAAAAACTAATACATTCGTAAAAGAATGACCTCTTTTAAAAAGTAGTTTTGTTTTACCTTGTTAAGAGTGAAATTAGAATTTTTTTTTAAAAATAATGTTAATTTAATAATATATGAAAAAAATAGAGTGGATGGAAAAATAATGTAAAAAATGGGGTTGTAAAATCGTGTACCCGATCCACGATTTACAAAATCGTGGACCGGGTACACGATTTTGGTAAGGAACTTGTGGACCCGGTCTACGAGTTACCTGCCACATCTGCAGGTCAAACGATTCCTCTGCCACGCCTGCCAGATGCTACCACGCCTGCAAGGAAATCGTGGACCGGGTCCACGAGTTCCACCCCTATAACCGACTCCCCCTTCTTCTTTTTCTTCTTCACTCCTTCTCTTCTTCTTCTACCGCCCAAATTTCTCCCGCCGCTGCCGTCGTCTGTCACCCACTACCGTGCTACCGCCGTCTCCGCCGCCGCCGCCGGTAATTTTTTTTTTTTTTAAACATAAAACTTGTTATGAAGTTTGTTTTGGTTAATATTCACTAAATCTAGAGTGTGAAGCTTGTTTGTTGATTAATATTGAATATTTATTTGTTTTGTATAAGATTTAGTATTTTTTTACCATTAGATTTGATTTTATAATTTTGTTTTCGAATTGCATGAGTTTGGAATTTTTTTTTAAAATAATGTTAATTTAATAATATATGATGGGAAAATAGAGTAGATGAGAAAATAATCTCAAAATTGGGGTTGTAAAATCGTGTACCCGGTCCACGATTTACTAAAATCGTGGACCGGGTACACGATTTTGGCATGAAAAGTTGAGTTGTTGTTTTTTAAGTTTATTGGGTTGATGTTGGCATAAAATAATGTTATTAGGTTGATGTTGGACTGATGTTGGATTTGGCCCGTAGGGTTATTGAATTTTGTTTAAAAAATGACAATGTTGGGCTTAATCATAAATTTGATATTGGATTTTTTTATTAACTTAGTAAATTAGACTAATATATGTAAACTGTAACAGTTGTGAACATCTGATTAGATATGTCGTTGCGTTCTGAAGATTTAGTTGTTCTCGAACCTGATAATGATGAGGATAGCGATATTGATCTAGAAATTGATGAATTGTTTGGGGAACAAGAAAGTGTTGAACATGACAATGAATTGGTACCGTCCGAGATGTTCACTCAAATTGATTGGGATGTTACTAATTCAATATGTGAACAAGGATCGAAACTTGAAGAAAGGAATAGAGATGTAGATAGTGCTAGTCTAGTACAAAAATGAATGTTATTTGACACAAAAGAAGATCTCCAACTTGCTGTAAAAAATTATTGCGTCACAAATCATTATCAGATTTCCGTAATAGAATCGAATCAGGATATTTGGTATGTGAGATGCAAACAATGGAAGGAGGGTTGCGATTGGAGATTACGTGCTTGTCGGCGTAAAACACATGAGATATTCGAAATTACTAGACTTGAAGGGGAGCACTCATGTTTGTACTCAGAATTGACACAGGATCATTCACAACTTGATTCAAATTTTATGAGTGTTGAAATTCAAAATTTTGTGAGGGCTGATCCTGGTGTACCCGTTGCATTGCTTCAAGAAGCAATTAAAAAATAATATGGGTATAATGTCAATTATAGACGTGTGTGGCAAGGAAAGAGAAAAGCGTTGATTGTTGTATTTGGTGACTGGGAGAAATCATACTCGGAACTTCCATATTGGTTGAGTGTTGTTGTACATTACACTCCTAGAACACGAGTTGATTGGCATTTTCTTCCATCCGATGTGTCTGGTACAACTATATTTGGTCGAGTTTTCTGGTCATTTGGTCCTGCAGTAGAAGGGTTCAAATATTGTAGGCCATTAATTCAGATCGATGGAACTCATCGGAAAGTATAAATGGAAATTATTGACTGCCTTATCGATTGATGCAAATGGGCATATATTTCCCCTTGCTTTTGCTATTGTTGAAGGGGAAAACTCTTTCAGTTGGTCATGGTTTCTATGGGCATTGCGCGAATATGTTACTAAACGAGATGGTATTTGCTTAATTTTTGATAGACATAAAGGCATTCTTGCTGCAATTAACAATGAGGAGATTGGCTGGAGTGAACCTAGAGCATACCATCGATATTGTCTTCGTCATGTTGCTAGTAATTTTAATACGAAATACAAATCGAGGCAATTGAAAGATTTGGTGTTTAAGGCAGGAAATCAATACCAAAAGCGCAAGTTCATTAGGTGCATGAAACAATGAAGCAATTGAACCCCGAGTGTCTTGAATATTTTTTCTGATATTGACTTGGAAAAATGGACACAATCACATGACAATGGATATCGTTATGGGTGGATGACAAGCAATGCCGTTGAATGTATGAACGGAGTATTCAAAAGAGCTAGAATGTTACCGATCATTTCTTTGGTTAGCCTAACATTCTATCGTACAATACTGTATTTTGAACGTCGCAGGCAAGAGATAAGCGAAGCACTTGATCGTGGAGACGTATATACAGAATATGCTATGAAAAAGCTCAAGCGGTGGGAAAAACGAGCATCTGCACATACAGTGGTTGCGATTGATAGGGAAACCCAAACCTTTGAAGAACAAACTGGCATAAGTATGGTTTCTCCCTACAAAGGGCAACATGTACATGTGGTGAGCTTGACGGAAGGCACATGTTCCTGTAACAAGTGGCAGTCATTCAAAATTCCATGCTCGCATGTAATTTCTATTTGCAATTACATGCGTCTGATGTACGTACCGTTTATTGATGATTGCTACAAATTGTCGCATTTCAAGCAATGTTATGAAGGTCGCTTCCATCCAATACAACACCCAGATTATTGGCCAGAATTATCATTTACAGATGTTCGTCCAAATGCAGACTTACTAAGAGAGCACGATCGACCAAAAAGTACGAGAATTCATGATGAAATGGATTGGCGAGAGGCTAGCCAAAGAATTAGATGTAAAATATGTAAAGGAGAGGGACATAACACGCGTACTTGTCCACATCGTACATCAGGTGCTTCGTCTTCGGGTCATTGATGGATTTGACTTTGTTATGTAATGAACCTTTGTAATTGTCTTTGTTATGTAGTGAATTTATTTGTTTGAGTAATCGGAGTTGTTTTTCTACTTGTAATGTAATTTATGTAATGGAATTTATTTATGTAATAAAATTTGTTTTTCCTACTTGAAATTGTGTTTAAGTGATTTCGCATCATGGATCTGGGTCTTTCTAATCCCATACAACTATATCAACAAAAATCCTATCGTTCACAATCAGTATGGGATAATGCTTCTACTACAATTTTGAGTTGCCGAAGGAGGGAGACAATAGTTCAACGAACTATCCTATTCGATCCACGTATCATGTCATATGTACAACAAGCGGGTTTTATTGGGGTTGCACAAATTGGATTCATCCAACTAGATTGACACCTAATTACTTCTTTAGTAGAGCGTTGGCGACCAGAAACCCACACATTCCATATGCCTTGTGGCGAATGCACTATTACGTTACAGGATATTGCAGTTCAGTTTGGACTACCGGTGGACGGAGAACCTGTGACAGGATCCTTACAATATGATTGGAAACAAAACTTGTGAGGATTTTTTGGGGGTTCGACCTATGAATTTGAAAGGTTCGAGGTTGAGTATCCCATGGTTAGCCTCCCAGTTTACAAAGTTGTCCCCCAATGCTGACGACATCAACATACAAAGATATGCCCGAGCATATATTTTGCAACTGATTGGAGGATTTTTATTCGCTGACAAGTCAAACACTCTTGTCCACCTAATGTTTCTTCCACTACTGGCAAATTTCGAGCAAGCTGGTAGATACTCGTGGGGTGGCGCCTGCCTTGGATGGCTTTACAGAGAACTATGCCGAGCTAGTAATGCACAGGCTTTGGAAATAGCAGGGCCACTGATACTGCTACAAGTATAGGCATATGATCGCTCTAACAACGTAGCACCACAAATCCAGTTAGAGGCCCCAGGCGCAGGTCCACTAAGTGCCAGGTATTAATTTATTTATATATTCTTTTAATTATTATTTTATGGTACAACTATTTAATTATATATTTTTTTAAAATTTTAGATGGAGTGGTATTTTAGTTCTATCAGAACAGTCAGCGAACATGCTCCTGGTATATCGACATATATTTGACCGATTAATGCACAGTCAGGTAATAAATGAATATACAAATGAATATTACAGTTTTTTTTGTGTTTACTTATTATTATTTTTTTTCAGATTAGTTGGACGTCATACACACAAGCAATTATGGCATCCCTACCCGATTATTGTCATGATGGTCATGACATATGGTTGACCGTTAGCCCTCTTATATGTTTCCATATCGTAGAGTGACATCAACCAGATCGTGTTCTACGACAGTTCAGTATGCGACAATTAGTCTCATCATTGTGTCAGACACTCCCAGCACTACACCAGATTGATCTGAGAGGTAAGCACGATCAAGACTGGCGCCGAATTCACGCAGAATATATAACATTTTGGCGTGCACGTCGTAACCGTTGCGTACAGGGAGAAATAACAAATGGCCCAGCTGTATCAGACGACTACTTTCCCTGGTACGATTCAATCACGATGCGATTTATCACCCCTGATGGTGCTTACTACTACTGCATGGTAAGAGTTTTGTCATCTTATATTTTTTATTTATATGATATGAACATTATTTCATACTAAAGTTTTTCATCATTCAGAATAATTTTGTCCACGATGTACATCAATATTCTGTACAACAAGATTTACCAGAGTTGACTACAATGTGTGATCAAAACTTGGTAAATGTACAAAATATTATTCAGCAGACAAGACGACTCAATGTTGCTGACACTGATCGAAGACGTATTCGTCGTAGACGACAACGCCAACAGGGTGAAGCTATTCTAGAGGAACAAGTTGACCCAGAACCTCCGATGTTTCATGATCCAGGTCCAACTTCTCCTAGAGCAGAGATTAGATCAAGTTCTCGCAATCAACAAGAGTATTATGAACATCCATCCGTCGTCACCCAAGAGGATATTGATGAATTAATTCATCAACAGCAACACTTTGAAGTGCCTGTACCCTGTCGTCCACACCGTCAACGAAGACGTCCACCATGTGGCACATGACTCGTTTGTAATTTAAAGTTTAAGTTTTTATGAATTTCTAATCTTCAGACGCATTTATATGAGTATACTATAAAATAACAATATTAAGAAATGTAATGATTGATTAAAAAAAATGGAAATCGTGTACCCCGTACACGATTTCCACATGGCATCCACGTGGTTGGTCAATGAGACCAAAATCGTGTACGGGGTACACGAGTTTACTACCCTATTTTTGTCAATATTATCTTGCTAGCTCACTATGGACAAAATAAGGAATAAATAGTTTTGGAATAATTTGAATTGTTTAAATTATTTAAGGGAAATATATGTATGTGATTAAGATAAGGTATTATGTATATTGATACATTATTATATATAGTTAATTATAAATATGATTTATAATTAAAACTATATAATATGAAAGAATACTATATTTGAATAAAATTCAAATATTAATATGAATTGGATTCATATTAAAGATTATAGAGTAAAGTTAATATGAATGATGTTCATATTAAAACTATAGGTTATGCGAGAGAAGTATATTTGAATATGATTCAAATATTAAATTAATTAAATATATAATATTTAATTAAAATAAATAAATATATTGATTTGATTATTTATTTATTTTATTTTATTTTAAATTAAATAATAATATTATATTAGAACTAACTCCCTATAGCTGCAAGGGAGTGGTTAATGGGGTGAGGAGAGTTAACTCCCTTCATGTATTGTTTTTTATTTTATTCCGTATGAGATACAGAACAGTGAAGATACACAGAACAAGATTTCCACCGCCAATTTACTCTCTCTCAATTCTCTCAAGAATATCATAGAAGAAAATTCTTCTTCCTCTTCCCTCCTACTTCTTAAAAAAAAAAAAAAAAAAAAAAAAACCACAATCCAATTTCTTGCTGGAGATATAGTAAGGTAACCCAAGGGTGGGGCCCTCTTTTGGAGCTTGAAGTTGGTTTTGCGAAGGAAAGGAGTTTGAAGAAGGTCTACAAAACTGAGTTTCCTTCTTCTAAAATTATGCTTAATTATTAGTTTACGTTTATTATTCTCTGTTTTTTTCTTGTATTTTGAAACAAAATTCATTGGCATAAGGCGTTCACACGCTTCCGCATGGGATTTGACCCCTTCAAGTCTATTACTGATTATGTTGTTCTTCTTGGCTTCTCTCTTATTTCCTGTTTTGCCAAGAAGAAATCTACTGTTTCCAGCGAATATCGAGCTCTTGCCAGTATTGCTAATGTTTACTGGCTTCGACAATTGTTATGTGATCTTTGTGTCTTCCACCCAGAACCTCTCATGTTATGGTGCGATAATGTCTCTATTATCTCTCTTGCAAGTAATCTCATCTTCCATGCTCGTACCAAACATATTGAAATCGACTATCATTTTATTAGAGAGAAGGTCATTTGAAAGGATCTTTCTATTCGTTTCATCTCTTCCTAGGATCAAGTTGCAGATTTGTTCACTAAAGCACTCTCTTCGTATTCCTTTGCTCACTGTTGCAACTTGAATAGTTCTAACCACGAAATTCTTGGAAATAGCTCGAACAGTTTTGACATGATGTTTGTTCTTGACTTATGTACTTGAAAGCATGCTATGCTCGTGTTAACATCTTAATGCAGATACTTGAAAGTACTTCATTAATTTATTAAAATCAAAATCGTTATTATTAATATTTTTTTGTTAAAAAAATACTTCTAATTGTCAACTTCAATTGTTTAAGGCTAGAACTTTTTAAGGAAGAGCTCTTAGGTTTCCTTTTAATCTCTGAAGTCATTATGTTCCACGACCAAAAATGTTTTTAAACCTAATTTTTTAAAAGTTCAAAGACGAAAATGAAAATTTAGAAATCAAACATAACATTGAAAATTTAGAAGAAAATAATAATAATAAAGAAGTTTAAACCCAAACATTAATCTGGGTAGTCTCCCTTGAAAATTTTGCTCAAAATGACCCAATGATTATACAAAATTTGAACCTAGATCATTTTGACTTTCAAGGTATTAAAGTTAAAGATATTTTAATTGTCTTTTCAGTAATTTATGAAAATGAGTTGTAATTTAGTTAAAACAGAGTTGTATCAAGAGAAGTATAATCAAATTTATGGTATTTAATGTTTTTTTAATCTAAAGAAAATGATAATTTCACGGACAAAATTCAAAATTAATGTTAAATTTTGAACTATTGACAAAAATAGGGTACATAGTAAAGAAATCTTAAAAATAGAGTGGTTGAAACCTTATGAACCTGCAGATTAGAAGTTCCAATGATACAAGATTAAATTAATTAAATTCTTTAATTAAACCTTCATTAACTGTGGGTCACTCCACTAAAGACCCACAATTGCACTCTTTGCACTGTAGGTATATTTCTATGTCCATAGATATAATCAATTACCAGTAAGTCGACTTTTCACAAATTGCTCGTAATTACAGTTGGGTCAAATTACCGCTTCACCCCTGTAATTACTTCTTACTCTTTAAGTCTCACTGATTCTCTAATGAACATTCTATTTATGGTTCTACCATAAACAAATCCCTCTCGGGCTAATGAAAGGGAGGGGCTTCTTGTTCAAGGCCCGAAGTCAGCACTTAAGGGAGCAATCCATCTATTTACCGTAAAGGTGGGAATGAGCGAACTCCATCTTGTGTAGCTATGTTTCTAGTTCTCTACTTGGACAAATCCCAAAATGGTAAGACTTATTGAGTCGGCGACACGAGCCATTCTCACCCATACAAATTAAAGGACTGCCCTCATAGATAGAAGTCCATAACTCACTCAAGATTGAGATTGAGTTACCTATGGTCATCCTATGAAATGATAGTCTCTTCAAACAAGAGTGTTATAAAGAGAGTTCGTGGTCCAGTCTTATATAAACTTTTTGTATAGGATACCTCCACTCGCATGCCTCTACATGAACGATTTGGATCAAATCATTTGTAACACTTACAACTCTTGTAACATTTACAAAGTGGGTGATATCCATAGTATCACCAGGATAATGCACCCAACATTATCGATATACTGTAGACCTTTTAGGTTATTACTTGAACATGATCAACTTGTATGTCTACCACATACTGTTCAAGCTACATTAAATAACCTTTGATCTTAGTTTATTGGATTGAGTTAATGCAATCTAAATGTCGAATAAAATACTTCTTATTTTATTAAATAAATAATTTGTTTATACAATTCACAAACTACAAGATTTATGACATAAATCCCAACAAGACTGACGATCAAAAGTATCACCTGCCAATCAACACCATAGAAGTGTTAGCTTGCCAAATTTAAATCAAATGCCAAAATTTAGTGTGCCACAAAGATAAAGAAAAATACGCTTGATAGCAAAATAGTGAACAACAATAAGATTTTGCATGAACTGACTGATACGATTAACAACCAAGGTAATGTCTGGACAAGTAAATGTGAGATATTGTAGAGATCCAACGAGTTGTAGGTAGAAGGTGACATTAGAGAAAGGTGGAGCTGGAGCATGAACGTCGACATTAGTAGACATAGGTTTAAACAAGACTTTGCTCCAGACATGCCAAAAGTGTTTAGTAAGTCAAGAAGATATTTGGTTAATGTAAGTGTGAGTGCACGCATCAAGTTATAATAAACAACCTATTCTATGAGATCTCTTTTATTTTACTATCCTAAATTATTTTTTCTTGAATAATCAATGATTGTTACACTAATAAACTGCAATATTGGAGAAGAAATCGACATAGTAATAGATATTGTCAACTCAAAACTTTTAAGAACGAACAATTCATTCGTAGTAAAAGCATTGGCTGGACATTGAGTTTTTATTTTAAATCAAACAAGAAAAGCTGCATATATTTATGGCAAAATATTCTTGTTGGATATATATGTATGTAGATCTTAACATATTTTTTATACTATAACTTGGTAGATATAAAAAAAACCTCATTGGAAATCATTAAAATATCCCAAGTAGGCTTTATTTTAGGTTATGATCAAACTTCCTTCAGACATGGGTCGGGTTTATTCTTTGAAACAAATGAGGTTGGTAGGATTATTCCTTCATTAGTAACGCCTATTGTTCCAATAATGGTTGCAAATGGATCGTACCTATCAGTTCATCTTTGTCATCATTCATATCAGTCATGTCTTCATCCTCCTCTTCATCTTCTTCACATGCAACAAAACTTTAGGGTATCTAATTTCTTTAGATCGTATTCTGGAGACGTTTGGTCGATCATTTACACTTCTTCTTCCTCTTTGCAAGATTTGTATGTGCCTTTACCATCACATCATGGACCTTCTTCTGTTATGGTTGAGATTTTTAAATATTTGAATGTCAACTTTGCTCAAGTGAGTTTTTCCTCTCGTATTCAATTTTTGGTTAAAGCAATCCAAATTGCTAGAAGTTTTTCCAAATGTAGATTTTCTGTCTCTGATGGTTGCAATCAAAATTCGAAAGTTGATTTTCTAGCTTTGAATTTCATTTAATGTTGTAGTACTTACATTTGTTGAAAATTATCAAAATTTCTTCTCTAATCTTGAAAAGAGTATATTCTGAGAGGTACTCCCGTGTAAATTAGCATGTGATGTTTAAAAAGGAGCACAAAATTACCTATTATAATCGACGTCAATGAGAGCTTCTTGATCTTCCACTAGTGGCAACAAATGTTGGGATGAGATGACTGCTCTAATACCAATTTGGTGGAGCCAAAGAAACAAAAGGAGAACCTTCCCCATCAATAATCAAGTCAAAATCTTATTATGAATCAAATGTTAATGATGCATTAGAAATTCTTTATTTATAGAGAATTAAAAGCAAACTATGAACTATAATCTACAAAGGCGATCTAAATCCAAATAGTAAAATAAAACAAATTAATCAAGAAATTGCTCAGTTACTCTTAATTGATAAGTGTTGATATGGTTGAGTAAAGAATGGGTGTGTTAAAATTTGCAAAAGGAAATGTCTGTGATTGGCCACCAAAGGGTGTCAAATTCTCCGGTAGGATCAAATGAAATTATGCCCTACCTTAATTGTAGTAGTGGAAGTGATAAGTAACCCTCGACGTGTTGGATTTAACAATCTTGTTGACGACAAGACCTTTAGAACTCAACTGCAAAAGACCCCAAATTCAATTGGATCTCAACCCCTAAGAATGGCTAGACTACCGATTACTTAGACGATCATCAAACCACAGATCGGACAAAGCTTGCGGCTCCCATCGACCCTTGATCTTCGAATCACTCCACAAGCAAGATCGATCAAGTCAAGCTTGAATGATTCTGAACATGCAATCTAAACACCATAGAATTGCAACAGAAACATAGCTCTAGGGTAAAGCAAAGCTCAAAGGCTCATTTTACTACATTTTCCAAAGTCTCTCATTTTTTGACAAAATTACATGGCATTATATAGGTCTCAAAATATAACCCTAGACATTCTATGAGGCATTTAAAGAGTTGTAACTCTCATAATTGATGACCATTATCAGCCATGATCTAAATGTAACATAAAACACATAAAATGACTTAAAAACTGAAATTACATTTTTGATACAATAAATCTGAAAATATTTGTTTTTAATCAGCAACCCATCAATTTGTAACCATTTTTGAGTTATGAAGCCCCACTTGAAGTCTTTGTTCCATAAATGAAGTTTGATTCTTCATAAATTCTACTTGATTTCACATAATTGCAAGTTTTCTTCATTGTGAATTTGGACAACATATAGTTTGCAATCTTGGCGTCTTTCTTGATGTTCGTATGCTATGATTTAGGTTCCTCCATTCATATCAGGAAGTACGGGTTAAATCCACAGGTAACCTTTATGTTTCTCAATTAGAATGCTTACGACCTCGAGGTACCCAGAATGGGGCATTTGGTTTGATTTGAATGCAAGAAAGATAAATTTACATAAAAGTAAATGTGTGTGAAAGTAAACGATAGATAGAAGAGAAATACAATGAATGAGAGATCTAGCTTTAGTCTATTTCAGAGTTTTCCATAATTAGTCTATTTGATCATTGAACACAAAAGATTGAATTTTTAATTTCTTATTTAAGCCAAGCCAAATTGATTAGAAACCCTAATCAATATTCCTACTTAACTAATTGGCCATCATGATTAGATGAAACGCATGCCAAACACGTGTGCTAACCGTACTAAGTCGGGGGATTATGTTAGGATAAATATCTAATAAAAAACGTCGTCATTAAACATTCAATATGATTCCCTATAGGTTGATTAAACAATGTTCGTTGATATCGACTCTCAACTTACAAGCTAACCTAGCATTTTGCTTCTTAGTGATTAACATACAATTATATGTCATGTATTATGTGCTAATCAAAAGTTTCTGATTATACAACCCATGTATTGTTTGTCAAACAATCAAAGATAATATGATAAGTAAGCAACTATATTAAGATGAAATCCAAAGAATAAGAATTACAATATGATTTTGATCAATACAAATCTCACAACTGCACTAAAAAAAGAGAACGCTCCTAAAACTCCAAGCTAGAATGTGTACCTTAGCCTATAATTGTCTTCAAAATCAATGGGAAGAAGCTCCCAAACATCAATACAAACCAAAGAAGAAAATGAGGGAAGAATAAGGTAGAGAGAGTTTTGTGGTGGCTGGATAAAATGACCTAAAATGACAAACTAACATTTATAAAAAAAAACGACAGAGCGTCGCGATGCTAGGGTACAACGCTGTGGCATTGTAGAGCTTCTGCCAAGCGTTGTGTCGTAGCACCGTTGGGTGCTGTGGCACCCTCGTACCATGGTGTCATGTGCGGGCTTCACCTGTGTGTGTAGAGTTGGACTGTTGCGGTGCCACAGGGTAGCGCTGCGACTCTCCCCTAATTAAAGTGATGTCTTCTATCTTTAGCGTCGTGTCGTAGCACGGAGGCGGCATTACGACACTCTCGCCCATGCATACTACTACCTTAGGCGCCACACATAGTGTTGATGTGCTGCGCGACGACCTACCCTAGAGACATTTTTGTAATTTTGACTTTTCTTGCCTGGTTGACGCATTTTGCTCTGTTTTGATCCGTTTTAGCTACATTTTGACCTTTATGCTCAATTCTACTGATTTCTTACGAAAGTAAGCTTTTTATGCCCTTAGATTAAAAATCTTTATTAGTGTTACAACATGCTTTGAGATAATTAAGTATTTAAATTTCATAAAAAATATATAAAAACAAATGCAAGGTTTTATTTGAAAGAATGTTGTAAAAATTCTTATAGAATCATGCTACAGGCGTTGAATGTTAAATTAAAGGAATTGATGCTACAACGCAGCTCCAGCAAAGGTGTGGTGTCCCCCTACTTTGAACCACCATATGAGTCCACCTTATCCTGACACGCTGCGTGAGCAATTGATCAAGATAAGAGGGTCACCTGATCAACCACTTGCTGAAAAGACATAAAGGAAGCACCAATGTTGTAGCATTGGCAAGTTAGAAGTTGCAGCGTTGTCCTTATGACTTGAATCGACAAATTGATAATCATTATCCTACAATGTCAGTCTATCGTCCGAGCATGTCACATCAGTAAAAGGCATAAGAAGTGCATGAAGCTATCAAATCACCACCATGTTATAACATTAGTGTTATTTTTCGTAGCTTAATTCGGACTTGTTCATGGATTTTATATGTTTATTATGTTATTTTGTAGGTATTAAGAAACCAAGAGGTAACGGACCATCATAGTCGAAACAGAATGAAAATGGATCAAATTGGAGCTTTGTAGCATCAATCGTGAAGAAAGAGGGTGAAAAGACTAAAATGCCCTTGGCGCTAGTGCTATGGCGCCATGCCAGGCACTAGGGGTGTACACAAAGCCACCGAAAATGGATTCGACCGACCGAAACCGACGGATTTAGGGTCAGGCGGTCGAACATTTACCCCTGTCGGTCGGTTGTCGATTTTTAAAAAATAATATTACGCGGTCGATTGGGTGAGATAGAGAAAAAATAAGAACCTAACCGACCGACTGTTTTTTCTCGCCGATTCTGAGATGTTTGAAAGAATATTTATATTTACACTGTTTTTTAAAGAATATTTGCATGAACAAAGACTAAAAGTACATTATTGGATTTTTTTCCAATGTTTTTGTTTAAAATAATGATTTTAAAATAACTTACAATAGGTAGTAACCACATCGTACCTAACACAAAAACTATTTCATAAATAATCTAACGGAAAATTATAGGTAAAGTCAAGGCAATGGTGAAACAATTTTAGACGAAATTGAATCATTAACTCATTGTAATATGCAAAATGTATGCTTCAAATAAAAAAAATGCAAAAATTCTTTTTTAGAAAAAAATTAAAACCGACCAAACTGACCGACCGACCGACGGTCGGTTGCTACACACAAGCTTCTCAAAATCGGCTTTGAATTTTAGTAAACTGACGTGTTAGTTTTCGGTGCCGGTTCCCCCCAAAACCGACACCGACCAATCGATGTACACCCCTACCAGGCACTGTGCCCGGTGCCCAAAGGTAGAGAACAAATATTTAGGGAGTGTCGCGACGCTACCTTAGAGCCCCACTATGCTACGAACTTCAACAGACAAACAACGCGCGCGATAGAGCATCGCAGAGAGCGTCACAACGCTTCTAGTTAGGCCCTTTTTATAAAAGGATTTTTGCCTAATTTAGGGCATTCCAAGCTCAAATTTCTAGCCTCCAACTTCATTTTCTCTGTATTTTCTTCTTCCCAACATTTACTTCCTTGTATTTTCATTTATTGCAACTTCAAGACTCATCTTGCTACATTATGAGTGGCTAGGTAAGTATTTCTAGCTTAGGGTAGGATTGAAACCCATTAAATCTTTGTTGGGAGACTTGAATTTTCACTTCTATGATGTATGCTTGCTGTTAATTCTCTATTCTTGAATGATATATCAATTTCTATACATTGAATTTATGAGTTTTTGGCCAACTCTCATTTATTATTTGATTGCTAGAGAATCGGAATACATCTAATGTGTTCTTAATCTCAAAGGGACAAGGGTTAAAGCATGCTTGGTGTGAATTTAGGTTGTTTAGAATGATCTTTTCACAAACATATTGCATGATTAACTAATTTCAAGAACGAATTGATTGGTAACTTAGGCTATCTGGGTTATTAAATCGACTTAGCTAGATTACCTACCTTAATGCGGGTGCTTAATTGATATGGATACTAATGAATCCAATTAGTTGAGCATCTATGTTGATTAAGAAATTAATTGATACAGTAGGGCATGTAGCTTTGGTCTTCTAAAGCACATGAGCTAAGATTAAATTGTGCTAACATTGAATTATTTTAGAAGTTCTATGATCAACCAAGTGAATGAGTGGATTCCGAATCCCTAGAGTAGGCATTTTAATTGAATTAATTCCCATTTTCATTACGCATTTACATTCATGCTATTTAAATTCAATTGCAATCAAAACAACCAACAAACCCCCTTGTTACCATTTGGATTCATCAATAGGCTTTAACATCTCAAGATTCCCTGTGGAGACAACCTGTTCCCACTAGCTGCAAGCTCTTGAGAGTGGTTTACAAAATTTATTTTTTTGGGGTCCATAGCTTCGAACAACTATAACATTGAAGTAAAATCGTAATGTTGCAGCATAGAAAGATGTCCTCATCTATTGAACCAGCATTATCCTGAAATTTCGGTGACATCAGTTTGATAAAAATATTACACATCAATTTGCCGAGGCCTTATCGATCACCAAGTGGGTCTCACATTTTCTCTATAGGTTGATTAAACAATGTTCGTTGATGTCGTCTCTCAACTTACAAGCTAACCTAACCTTTTGCTTCTTAGCGATTAACATACAATAATTGTCATGTATTATATGCTAATCAAAAGCTTCCCATCATACAATCCATGAATAGTTTGTCAGACAATCAAATATAATATGATAAGTAAGCAACTATATTAAGATGAGATTCAAAGAACAAGAATTATAATATGATTTTTATCAATACAAGTCTCACAAATGCACTAAGAAAAGAGAAACATCTTAAAACCAAGCTAGAATGTGTACCTTAGCCCATAATTGTCTTCATAATCTATGGAAGAAGCTCCCAAACATCAATACATAACAAATAGGAAAATGGGGGAAGAATAAGGTAGAGAGAGTTTTATGGCGGTTGGATAAAATGACCTAAAACGACAAACAAATATTTATAAAAACCGACAAAGTGTCGTGGTGCTAGGAAGCGTCGTGGTGCTAGGGGATAGCGTCGTAGAACTCCGGCCAAGAGTTGTGTGTGTATATGTCAAACTATCCAATACCATATACTTTTGTTGAGGGTTGTGAATATTATTTCATTCTCCCGTTTTCTAAACACGAATGCGTTTTGTATATAGTTGACAATAAAAATATGTCCAAAGTCCTTATTCTATAATTGAAGCTTAAAAATAGGTAAACATATTTATTTTTTCGATGGATTTCTCACTAGTGTTTTTCTTAACCTTAAGAAATTGTCGTGTTTTGATTGTTTGGTGTAATAAAAAAAATTATTTTTGGGTAAATTTTGTGTTCTCTACATTTTATTTATTTATTTTCTTCACATTTTTTATGAAATTTTGCACCTAATGAATTTTCATTCATCAAATGCACTTTTTTAGTAGTAAAAAAAAGAGCATTCTTTATTATAGTATTGTTTAAAGTTTTTCTAATTATATCTCATCCACAATATAGTTGTTTTATAATTTTGTTTAAGATTAGCATCTATATTGTTATTAATTTACTATTTTGAACATTGCTTTCTATAGAAGTATTAGTTTTTGGAAACTAAATGACACGACTACTTTACTTTTTTTGTAACTTGTTTAACACCTTGTTATTTTGGTGTTCTTAGAAAGAAACGTTTTAAATACATCACTTCATATTTTTATAAAAACATATCTATCTTAATTAATATAATCTCATAGAAGCACAAGCATCCAAATCGTCTAAGAAACAAGGCAACTCAGAAGCTTGTTACAATATCAATTGTTGTCTTGGTGATATTCACCTGTTTTGTATCAACAAGTATGCTCTTTAACTCATAACTCCTCTAATTCCATAATACTTTTTTTGTTAAACAATTTTTTAAACAGTGTAATCTTTGGTAACATGATAGCGAAAGGAGACTTGTTGAACGTGCATTGTGTTCGACCATGTTTTGACACTTATGACGACGAGTCATGTTATAATGATTGTGTCCGAGAGAATAATCGTGCTGGATTTTGTTACCCAAAGCTACCTAACATTTCTAGTGAAAAAGATTGTTGTTGCAATATTTGATCAAGTAAACAAAATTATTTTGGCTTCTCAATATAAGATTGTGCAACATTTTTCTCTTAAATAAAATTTATTATTCTACAACTTTCATTTGACTATCCTGACTTATTTTTTCTTACACAATCAATGATTGTTACATTAACAAACTGCAATAGTGGAGAAGAAATCGACATAGAAAATGAAGCAATAGGTATTGTCAAATGGATAGAGTTCTTTTAGGGGTGTCAAATTCCCAAAAGAATTAGTCAAAAGAAATTTATAATACCGAATCCTACTCTTACTACTACGATGGCATAGCAATAGTGGTAAGTCTGGGTCGATTCGCAAAGAAGCGTGAAGTATGTTTCATTAAGTTAATTCTCTAGTTATCGCGGTGAACAAGAGGTTGTGTGGAAATTGCATGAAAGTAAAGGCAGAAAGTAAAAGCAACGGGTAAATGTAACCTAGGATAGGAAAATCTAGTTTCAAGAGCAAGAAGGATTCGTTTGCAATTTTGATTATCGATTCTTGTTGATTAAACATGCATTTGATTCGTGTGTGCACAACGACTTACTCAGCCTAACCAAACTCATCAACGCTAGAGGCAGCTAAATCATCGGGTTAAACCAAACAAGGGCCCTAATTATCAATTAAAGCCTAAAACTCTAATTAAACTAAATAGTTTTAGTCCTATTGAGTTCTACAGAGGCCATATAAGATTGAACCATTCACATTAAGATCTAGGGTTCCATTGTGTGACTAATTAATTAGGTAGTTTAACTAATTAACCAATTTTAGTTAAAAACATGCATTCTAGGTTAGCCATAAAATACATGATTTACTTAGGATGATTATAGCTAGATGAATAAAAGGTGAACATGCGAGCTACAAATTGATTAGCGAAGACACCACACATCTATGAAGCGATCGTCAATCCATAAAAATGCATATAGAAATTCAACAAGATCCAAAAAAGACAAAGACAGATATGCATTCAGTCCATTCAACAAGAAATCTCAAGAAAATTACATAAGGTTCTTGCTCCCAAAACTAGAGAAAACTTTACCTCATCGATCCATAGACAAATTAAAGAGAGGGAGCTCCAATCCTTAAGTTACAACCCAAAAGAATTAAAATTCTAAGCTAAGATAACAGAAAATATGAAGAATAAGAAGAAAATTTGAAGAACTCGTTGGCACGCTGACGCTTGTGATCAGTTAGGACACTCTCGAGAAAAGAATGGGTATGGTTCCCTACAGTAGAAATGTGGAATCATATTGGCTAGTTAGTTAATGAGGACAATTAGTTAGCATTACTAGTCAAATTAGCTATGCTTAGACAAAAAGATAAAATCAAATCTTATGAGTTCAATGATTAAGTATCTATTTGGGGGAAACTTCAAAAAGACCTAAGCTAGTCCTCTTAATCATAGTAATTTTCTCAATTCTCATTTATTCACAATTGCCTACATTTTATTTTCTTATTTTTCAAATTTACTTACAAGCATCTTTAAAGTCAAAAGAAACACCAGAACAAACCCCGACCCCCTCCAGTTACCTAGGGACTTTAAGCATTCTAATTGAGAAACACATTGGTTCTTTGTGGATCAACATGTACTACCATTACTACAAAATCAGGTAGCACGAAATTTATTTGGACAACAGGATTCGACAAACCCTTGCTGCCACTTTGCTCGAATGAGTTTTCCCTCTTGTATTAAATTTTTGGTTAAATCAATTGAAATTTTATCCAAATGTAGATTTTCTATCTCCATTGGTTACAATCGACCAAAATTTCAAGGTTGATTTTCTAGCTTTGAATTCCATTTAATGCTATTGATACAAGGTTTTTGTCGTCGCTAGCAAATCTCCAATCAAATACATTTATATTATCGAATCTACACTCCCTATACTATTGAGTAGTACAAGTGGAAAAATCGGTCGAACCACAGGGAAGCGCAAAGATTAGTCTCACAAAACCCATTCTTAGTTAAAGTCGTAAATGGGGAGGGGGTCTTGTGTGTGAATTTGATAATTGAAAGGTAAACGAGCTAAAGAAAAGCGGTTGTTCCTTTAGAAAATAAAGTGACATGATGCATTTAGTTTGTGAAAGTGGAATCCCTCAATTTTTAATTATGGTTCTAGGATATAACTCAATCTACTCAAGCACATGACCTACTTAAGTGGAAAAGCTGACATTAAGTGTCCTAAATCATTAATTAAGACTCGCATCCTAATTAAACTATGTATCGATTAACAAACAATAAAACACATTAGTTAATTAACCGAAGCACATGTATTAAGGACTAAGGCTAAGTTGTAACAATTAGCTAACGGAAAAGCCGATTAGTTAATTGTTCTTTATCTCTAAGTTACTCAAGACAACCATATATTGTTACTGGAATTGTCGTGAAAACAAACATACACCCAAGAGATAACCAATGCTACTTTGGCAATCTACACCTAACAATTACGGATTAGATGTGAAATTTCTAGCAATTAACAACTCTAAACAATTCGTTTGTCAGTCCTAATCATTCAAACATGCTAAAGATTAATTGAAGAGGTAACGATGCAAGAGAGATAGAAATAGGGACATTCAAGAACAAATCCTTTCATTAAAGTAAAAAAGGTTCATCCAAATCCATAAACTAAATGATATGAACAAAGATTACTTATACATAGCATGAAATGCATGTTTTAGCTTGCTATTTTCATACTTTTACTTAGTAAAATGAGCATTTACATGTGTTTTGCCCCATCATATGATCATAAGTGGACAAAATAAGCTGAGGAAGATCTTTGAAGTGCCAAAAAGTGATTTTTATTGATTTATGGTGGATTTATAGACTTTGGCAGGTAAAATCAACTGATTTGGAGAAAAAGAGTCGATGTGTCCACATCACCTAAAGTCAATTTGGCCACATCAAAACCCTAAAAATCAGAAGTCAGCCCAATCGTCTGCAGTTGCGTTTTCCTCGGTCCTGACCTATTCTTTAGTGTCGAAATCAACTAGTAAACCTCTGAAACTTTAGTTTCGATGATCCTACAACCGATTGGGGCTTATAAAAGGATGATGAGGCCTTTCTTTGGAATCGTCAGGCAATCCACATTAAAGGCTAGACTTTCCTTTGGGAAAACCTTCCACTTTCAGTCAGAAACTTCACGGTAGTTTCTCTGAAGTATTTTAGCTCTAGGTCATCCTTACCCTGCGAGGGCAAAGTGTAGAGACAAAATTCGCCGATGAAAACGGAGAATTGAGTCTAGGGATAAATTTGGGGGACTCGCTGTTGATTGATTATATCCGTGGACATAGAAATATATCTACAGTAAGAAGAGTGCAGTTGTCGGTCTTTAGTGGAATGACCGACAGTTAATGAATGTTGATTAATTTAATTAAAGAGTTTAATTAATTAATCTTGTACCATTGGATCTTCAAACTAATAGGTCCATTAGACCCACTTGCTAGCTCATATAGGTTAAGATGACAGTCAGTTGTCTTGATTTAATTTGAATTGTTCAAATTAAGTTAAGGGAATTAATTGTATGAGATACAATTAAATAATGTATATTGATACATTATGATGTAAAGTAGATTTTTCTATGAAATGTAAAAATTAAACTTTATAATATACATGAGAGAAATATTTGAATAAGATTCAAATATTAAATATTATATGAATGAGGTTCATATAAAACTATAGATTAAAAATAATGTGAATATGATTCATATTAAACTATAGATTATGTGAGAGAAATTGGTTAATTATTAACTAATTATTATATATTAAATGAGATTTATTATATATATAATTTAATTTACTTTATATTATTAATTTATTTAAATTAAATTAAAGAAAATAATAACTCCCAATGAACATGGTGTGGAGTTTTTTTTTCTTCATAAATCCTCCCCACTAACTCTCTCCATAATTTCTCTCTAATGAAAAGATAACTTTTTCTTCTTCCTCCCTTTAAATAGACAAATGAAGACCACTCTCCATGCATTTGATAACCTTGAGAATAGTAAGTGTTCCTTGGTGGTAGTGTCCTTATCGATTGATAGCAGGATTTTGTGAAGAAGATTCATCAAGGGTAAGCAACTTCCTCTTCCTTTAAGTTTTCTCTTCTTTAAATTGCATGCTAGTTTATCCTAGTTTATTCTTTTTTTCTCTGTTTCTTTAAGTTTCATAATTGAGTAATTGAAACAACAATGTGATAAATCGCTTCCGCTAGGAATTCAATTCCTTCAATTGGTATCAGAGCCAAATCGTAGTTTTAATTTTCAATTTGAATTGAAAATAGAGAAAATGTGGGTAGCTTTCTGTGCATTTGATATATGGGTTTACAAAATAGGCAATTTCGAATTTTGACATTTAGATTACAGTTTTGTATTGATGAGATCGATGTAAGGGCCCGTTGTTTTGGACATTTTATTTATGTAATCGAGTCTGTAAGTCTGTGTCGTTCAAGGAGCAAGAGTTGCTAGGAGATTGATCGAAAACAAAGCAAAAAAAAAGGACACAAAAACAGAGCATAGTTGCACTGCGACATTAAAGGTTATAGCGTTGCAACAATAACCAAGAGTGTTGTGAGGCTTTAGCGGTTACATGTGTGTCCAAAATTTTGGTAGGCGCGTGGGTTTGAGTCTTGCAATTTTTTTATTTCCGTTTTTTTTTTATTCAATTATTTGTAATTTAATTTTTTTCTTAATTAAATTAATATAATTTGATTATATTAACTTAATTATGTTATAGGGTGCCAAAATTCGGTCTATTTTTGCTATTTTATTTAATTTTTCATTTGATGTATGATTAATTTTTTTAATATATGTTGCATATTGTATGCCATATAAATTAAAATCCCACCTTAGGATAAACTTTTTTCATGCATCATATTTAATATAAGAGTTATATTATATAGTTGTATGAATATTAAGTATAGTCATGTATTATAATATAAGAGTTATATTTAAATGCATGTTTTATTTAATTTCATTAACTTAATATAATTGTTATATTTTCTTAATGAAAAGCATGTTTATGCATCATATTTATAAGAGTTATAATATATGGTTGCATGATTTTATAATATGCTATTTATCATTATTGCTTTAATATAAATGTTATATTTTGCATATTAATGAAAATGAAAATGTATTGAACATGACATTACTTAGAAATATAATTGTTATATTTGTTTTAATGTCATTAGATGCATGTGATAGGTTTTAGTTATTCATTAGCTTTATAATTTTTATAATTTCTAATGAATTATAATTAAAATTTATAATAAAGAATTGCATGCAAATATAGATCAATTCGTTTTTAAATAGTTTAAAATTGATTCAGATAGACTTATGTGGATAATATTTTCTAATGTGATTAGAAATATGTTAATCGTTTAATATTCTTTTAATAGGATTAAATGGATTAATTAAAAGATTAAATTTATGAAATAATTATCCATAAGGGATCTTTGTCTAAGGAAAGTTCCGTATAGAAATGAGGTTTTTAAGCTGACAAAAACGGAACACTCCTACCTAGGAATCTACCTGGAAGATGAATTGGATAAATATTTTATAAGCATGCAATAAATGATTCAATCTAATTAAAGAGTTTAATGAATTGAAACATATATTGTTAAATTATCCAATATAAGAGTTATATTAGGCCAATTTAACAATGGACTTAGTAAAAATTATTTAGCCAAATTTTTTCTAAGTGATAAATCCTAGGTTTAGAACACTCAGTGGGAGGAAAATGATATATGATATGTCAATTTTCTTTTACGTTTCTCCTTATAAGTTCACACTGTGAGATCTATGCTCGGCCTCGAGGCACCTTTGCTTGTGTCCCCCTACGGATGGTGTTTGCATAGATCAATACCAAGGTGAATGGAGAGAGTGTTTATAGTAAGTGGGGGAGGGACACGTGACAACACTTTCCACGGTCTCTTTCATTAGTTTGGAGTTAGGTTTCATGCTCGGCCTCGAGGCACCTTTTCTTGTGTCCCCCTATGAAAGGTGTTTGCATGAAATCTAACTCAAAACTCCAGTAATGGATAGGATTACTTTAGTTTTTGCCCCAATCGGTTTTTTCCTACAGTCGGCTCATTGGGGCAGAACTTTAGGATCTAAAATGAAAGGTTACACTTACAAGAAACTATTAAAGTTGTTAATAATTTCTTGACCAAACAATGGTGACTAATTGTTATAGGAATAAGAGTTATTCTAGTGTTACACTTGGTTGAGAATGTCTCAATTCAGTGGAGGGATAATTGACTACCCTACGATGGCTTTTATTCTAAATTACTAAAGCATCATTGCAAAATTAGATGTCACAAAGGGTACATTATTTTTTGCTAAATTTGATTGGTTTAAAAGAGTTTTTGCAGAAAACTAATATAAATAATTTATATCTTTTCAGCAAAATGACTAGCGCTACACTTAATCTGCTTTCTGCTGATAAATTAACTGGTGAAAATTACACTAGTTGAAAAAATACTATCAATAATGTGTTAATCATCGATGACTTGAGGTCCGTCCTAGTTGAGGAAAGTCCTCAAACCCCTACAGCTAATGCAAGAAGGGAGGCATATGAGTGATGGGTCAGGGCAAATGAAAAGGCTTGAGCGTATATCTTGGCAAGCTTATCTGAAGTTTTGGCCAAGAAGCATGAGCTCATGCTCACTACCCGTGAGATCATAGATTCCTTAAGGAAAATGTTTGGACAACCGTCCACACAACTCAAGCATGACGCTCTCAAATTTATCTTCAATGCTCGTAGGCAAGAAGGGGCATCTATTCGTGAACATGTTCTGAACATGATGGTCTACTTCAACGTGGCGGAGATGAACGGGTCTGTCATTGATGAAGCCAGTCAGGTTAGCTTCATTTTTGAAACTTTACCTGAAAGTTTCCTTCAATTCTGTAGTAATGATGTTATGAACAGGATTAACTAAAACTTGACCACCTTGCTCAATGAGCTGCAGACTTATCAATCCTTGATGAAATTCAAGGAACAGAAGGGAGAAGCAAATGTTGCTTCCTCCTCCAAGAAGTTCCACAAAGGTTCGACCAAAGGAACTAAGTTTGCACCTTCTTCCTCCGACACCAAAAAGTGGAAGAAGAAGAAAGGAGGTCAAGGGAAAGCTAACCTTGCTTCTGGTGAATTTGTGAATGAATGAAGGTTGTTGAAGAAGATGGGCTATGGAGGAATTTTTCAAAATTAATTCTTAACTTCACAAAATTCTTAACCCATTTTTAGCCAAAATCGTCCTTACTTATTAAGGATTAACATGCAATCTAATTGCATCACAAATTGACAACACAAAGTTTCAATTTGTTGGCTAATTGAGAAGTTAACAACTAAGTTAGTAGTGGGAAAATCCAATTTCTCAAAAATCAATTTTAAATTCAATTTTAAATGAATTTTCAAAATTGAATAAAAAAATCAAAATTTAATTTAATTTTTAATTTCAAAAATTAATTTAAAAATAAATAAATAAATAAATATTTAATATTTAATTAATTAAAAATAATATTATTTTAATATTAAATAATAAAATATTATTATTTTTTTCACTTATCCTGATTTTTCTAAAAAAAATCGATATGAATCCATATTCATATAATTAATATTTAAATTATATTTAAATATTATAATTAACTCTATTTGTCCATTTAATTCGCAATTAAACATTGATATATCGTATATATCTGACTTCCATTCCTTAAGCCGAGATTGAACGGTTCAAACTTACTCACCGCACTATCTAAGGTTTTTGTCCATTTATGAGCTAGTAGAGGGACGTAATGGACCTACATCATGAGCTCCAACGATCCAAGATTAACTGACCAAACTCTTTAACCTAGTTAACCAACATTCGTTAACTAACGGACACTCCACTAAAGCCCGTAGCTACACTCTCCTAACTGTAGATATATTTCTGTCTATTTGATATAACCATAATAAGTAAGTCGACCCTTCATAGGTTGTTTGTAATCACAGCTAGGTAAAAAATTATCGTTTTACCCTGTGACTACATCTTGTTCCTTAAATCCCACTGATCCTTTAATGAACAATTGGTTTGTGATCCTATCACTAAACCGAGTTTCGCTCAGGCCAATGAAAGGGTGGGGCCCCTTGTTCAAGATCCAGAATAAGTACTTAAGGGAACAACCTATCTACTAACCCTAAGTCGGGTAGGAGTGAATTCCTTCTTGCAAGACTTGTCCCCAACTATCTACTCGGTCTTACCCCTGAAATGGGAGGCTTATTGAGTCGGCGCACCCGAGCCACTCTCACCCATGTAGATCTAAGGATAATCCCGAATAAACAAGAGTTCATAGTTAGTTTAAGATTAAGATCGAGTTACACAGGTCATCTAGTTGAAATAGTCAGTATTTAACAGTAAACAGCGTTATAAAGTAATAGTGACTATTTCATGGTCCAATCTTATGCAAACCCATTGCACAGAATGCCCCCACTTATATGTCTCCACATGAATGTTTAGGATCACATCATTTGTACTAAATACAAAGTGGGTCGCATTCAATAGTGTCTCCAAGATCAGGTACCCAACCTTATCCTTATACTATACACCTTTTTGGCCATTTACTCGAACTTGATCCACTTTTATGTCACTACATATAGTTCAAGTATTCATACTATAGCCATGAGTTCTTAGTTTATTGGATTTAGAGTTATAATAAAAACAATTCACTTTATTCAATAACAATTTTGCTGAATAACCTCGATAACAACTTTATTGATAAATAGAATGCATATTAAAATTTACAAACTACGAGTTTTAGGACATAAAACCCAACAGTGCTTATTTTAGAGCATGTTATGGTCTTGCTAGGGTTTCTGCTTTTGAATTATTTTTTATTAAAGTTTTTGTTCTATGTGGTGGTCGAACAACGAAGTACTGTGTCAATCGTGGAGATTGTGAAGCAAGAAAGCTTTGAAGATCTTAAAGTGTTGCTTGAGATTAACCTGAAGCTTGAATCGTTCTTGAAAATGGATTCTCATACTTAGAGGGAGCCTAAGTTCATCAAGTGGAGTGTTCTCCAATAGAAAGTGAAAAAATTGTGATTGAGAGGGAGTCTCACACTTAGGAGTGACTTAAGTGATTGTCTACTAATATGCACATGCTTAGGGGGAGCCTAAGTTATTTTGAGTGTGAGTCTCACACTTAGGGAGAGCCTAGTTGTTCATTACCAAGTTGAGCTTTTCGTGTGTCACTATATTTACTACTTATTTACAGATAAGTACAACGTTATAATTAATTAACTTCATATTAGTAAAGTATCTTTTCTGGGCACACTGTCCCTAGACGTAGGTGGTATATCGCCGAACTGGGTTACCAGGACATTATGTGGAACATGTTTAGTCTGTGTGACATATCACCTTAATTACGCAATTAAGAATATTTTTAGGAAAAGTTACCTTTTTAGTCCCCAAGTTTTAAAAAATATGTGTTTGGTCCCTCAGTTTGAAAAATGTACCTTTTGAGTCCTCAATTTTTTAAGAATAGGTGCATTTGGACCATGAGTTTTCAAAATGTACCTTTTTAGTTCCTTGGTTTTTAAGAATAAGTTTAAAACGTCCTTAAATTTTTATTTTTTTAAAAAAAATATATGATATTTAAAATTAGAAAATAATTTTTACAAATAATTTTAGATAGAAGAGATCATATTTTTAAATTCTTTTTGTAATTTAAACTGTCGTATAATAATTTAAGATAAAAATAATAAATTGTTTTCGGGACTTTTTATACCTATTTTTAGAAATTCGGGGACTAAAAAAGTATATTACAAAAACTTAGAGAATAAACACATATGTGCTTAAAAACTTGGGGACGAAAAGATACATTTTGAAAACCTAAAGACTAAATGCACTTATTTTTCAAAACGGTAATTGCAATGAGTAGCACTTTTAGAGTCAATAATTAAATGTATAGCAATGTTTTTAAAAAATTGCAAATATAGCAAAATCTATTGGTGATAGATTCTGTCGTTGATAGACTCCCATTAGTAATATAGACTCCAAAAGTTGGATCTACATTTTATAATATTTGTAAATTTTTTTGCATTGTGTTATATCTGCTAATACTTTGAACTTGATTGTTACATTTTACCGCAGCCCCTTTTCAAAACTCTGGGACTAAAAAGGTGATTTTTTTAATATTTTTAAGAAGAAGTAAGAATTTGTTAACTGACAAAATGTGATTGGATAATTTGATGGGATGCACAAAAATAGATGTAGTCTAAGATATAATTAAATATTTTTTCAATAAATTAATAGAACTTGAGGTTAATATAATAAACTTTTTTGAATATATAATACTTACCTGCCAAACTTATTTTTATAGCTTTTCTTAACATCTCGAAAATAAAGTGTTACTAAATTTTAAATTAATGTAAAAAAAAGTAAAATTTTTAAAAATAGAAAAATAAGAGAAATTATTTACACAAAATAGCAAAATTTTTAGATAATTGTGATAGATGCGGATAGAAGTAACTTCTATCAGGGTCTATCAGTGATAGACATGATAGAAGTCTATCACTGATAGATGCTAATAGAAGTCTATCAATATCTATTAGTGTTTTTTTTGCTATTTTCTGTAAATAGTTTGACATTTTTCCTATGTGTGAAAATTTTCTAAAAAAAAACATACACTCAAATTTATTCAAGATTTATTTTCAATATTTTACCGAAACAAATAATTTTGTTCAGAACCTCATCAATAAATGCCCAATAGTAAGGGATTGTTTGGTAAACAATTCAGATTATATTTTATCTTTTCAAATACATTGAGTTCAACAAATATATCTTTGGTAAACAATGCAAATTCTGAAAACAATATTTTTTTATATTTTTAGGATATCTAAATTTTGAATTCAAAATTTTAAAATGCAAAATTATATTAGAAAATAAAAACAATAACAAATACAATATTTCATGTTATAAACTCAATAATTTTTGTTAAATTAAAACATGTATTATATAATATATTATATATTATAGGATATTACAAATTAAAATTATCCAAAAATTTTAACCTAAAACAAGTTTATAAATTAATTAGTAATAGTTTATATTCAACCTAATATTTAGTGAGTGACTATAATTAGTTTTATGGTTTATAAATATATTTTCAAACACGTTTTAAATTTTTTGTTTAAATTGGAATTTAATTTCTAAATCTGCTTCCAAACACAAATCTAAAAACATGAAATACAACGTTGTTTTCTTTAAATCCATTGTTTTCAAAATTCTGTTTTCATATTACTTATCAAGCCTGACCTAAACATTACGTTTCAATTATTTAGATATATGTTTTTTTTCACTATATCGAGCCATTTAAAAAAAAAACGAATGGACAAGAGAGATCAAGAAGGATACTCAAATCTATCAACTAGGTTGACACATTTTAACACCCTCATCATATTTTAAATCTAAAAGTGAATCTTACCATTATGAAAATGTTCATTAAGAGGAAGCGAGAATGAAAGATCACAAAAACAAAAGATAAATACATATACATAGCAATCATTGGGCAAATAATGCAATTTATTCTTAATCTACCAATTACTTGTATACCTTAACTACAATTTCATTATGGACTTGAGTGGTTTAATTTCATTATTGTCTCCTTCATTTGATCAAAGCCTTCAAACCATCCATGACATTAATCGAAAGCAACAAAAATTAAAAAAATAAAACAAAATATTATTTTGGTCTTTGTACTTTTGGTTTTGATTCATTTTGGTCCCTGTAATTTTAAAATGTTCATTTTGTTCCTTGAACTTTCAACTTTGGTTCATTTTGGTCCTTGAACTTTCAAAAAGTGACCATTTTGATACCTTAAAAATGAAGAAGAAATGAAAATGGAGGGACCAAAATGGTCACTTTTTGAAAGTATAAGGACCAAAATGAACATTATGAAAGTATAGGGACCAAAATGAACAAAAGTTGAAAGTATAGGGACTAAAATGAACATTTTGAAAATATAAGGACCAAAATGAGCCAAAACGAAAAGTACAAGGACCAAAACAATTTTTTTTTTTTAAAAAAAAGAAACTATTTGTGGGTATTTAAGACCAACTACTTTCAATAAATTTTAAATTTAGACCTACAAAATTAATCTTTATCGAAATTAGTTAAATAATAACAATAATTTTCATACAAGAAAATACAACATGAATATATTTCTAAAATTTATTGTAAAAATGCCGATTGATAATTAAAAATAATTGAAAAAATCAACTATAAACTAGCATTAGGAACTAACTTGAAATTTATTAAAAATAAAAGAAATAAAATTGAATATTTAAAAATACATGGACAAAAATTGAACAAAATTTCAAAGTACATGTAATAAAATGATATTTTAACTAATTTATATATAATTTTAGTTAAATCACAAATTTGATTCTTATGATTTGGAAAAAGTTAGAATTTAGTCCCTATGGTATATCATTAGAATTTAGTCTCTATACTTTGATAAAATCTTCCTAAACAGTCCCTAACATAAGAATTATTTATTGATGATTTTATCAAACCATTGCGACTGTTTATGAAGTTCTATCAAATTATAAAAACTTAATTCTAACTTTAAAAAAACCATATGAACTAAATTATAACTTTTTCCAAATCGTAAGAATTAAATTTGTAATTTAACCTATACTTTTTTTGGTTAGATTTATGAAACGTTACATTTATATTTTTGTCACCCACTTCCATGAGCTTTAATCAAAATAAAATCAAAAGATTTGGAAGATATAATATATTTTTTTTCAACTACATGTGAGATAGAGAAATCGAATCACTAGCTTCGAGATTGTTAATCGTACAAATACTATATCCGGTGAGCTATATTCATTTTAGCTAATACAACTTTTCAAAGGACTAAAACATTATACCAAATCCAAATAAACATTAAGTACCAATAGTAACCTCCTTTACCTAGGGCTATATAATGCATTTATTGAAGCATCATTTGAGGCAACAGAAAGAAACATGGACAAAACAGTAATATCATTAATATTATGTACCAAACAAAAAGAATAATAATGAATACTTACATACGCCTTTTTTTTCTGACCCAAAATTACTCATCAATTATATTTTTCTTTATATATATATAAAAAAAAAAAAAAAAAACTTAAATCCAATATCTAAATCAATGGTTATTTGGTAATTTTGTTTCCAAAATAAATTAAATGCAAATTATAGTCCAAGCATTTATATCACTTTTTCAACCCAAACTTAATTAGAATAAATTCACAGTAATTCACATATATTCTTCTAGAATTAGATCTATCTCTATCATTTTATGTTAAATAAGATCTTACAAAAATTATGTAAATTATATGAAAAGATAAATTTTCAATTTCGTATATCAACATATTTATTTTATTAAATCATGACATGTAGGATTTCTAACTCTAATTAATAATGTGAAGGACCTAATTTAGAAAGATTTTAGGTTCCCGTTTAGGGTTAAATATAAAATTTAAACTTATATCTAACCGATTAATTAATTTTTTAAAAAATTTTGAATTTGTATTAAACATAAAATTTAAATTTAAAATAACAATGACTTATTAAATATTTTTAAAATTTTAATAATTCAATAAACACAAAGAAATTATAATTTAACAAAATACATAAAAGTAAACAACTGAAATTTAGGGACTGAAACAGGAATTAGGACCACAATAATCATAACAAAAATAGATAACATTTTGATTAAATTAATTTTATTGTTATATATAAATTAGCAGGAAAATTAGCTATATATGATTTTTCTGCAACAGTTTATGATTTTTTTCAGAAAAAAAGAGAAAAAAAAAAAAGAAGCAAAACGAAACCCTAAGAATGATCGAGAGTACCGCGACGATCGTCTCCGGCGGCGGCGCGAGTTTGCTGGAACTGGTGGCTGAGGTTGCCGATACTGGCGGTGACGTTGACGGCCAAAAGTCCGTCATAGTTGCTACCGCCGTCGAAGCTCCGTCGGATCATCATCTGTTGCTGTTGTTGATCTCGAGGGAAAAATTGATCGTGGTAGAGGCTATGCGGTTGATCTCGAGCGAAATTGAACGCCGGCCGGTGGTTCCGCTGTCCATGAGCGACGGTGGAAACGGCGGAAGGCGGTGAAATCAGAGCGGCGTGGTTTCCGATGCCTAGGTTTTGATATTTGGAGAGTTCAGATTTGGCGCAGGTGAGATCCATTTGGAGTTTACAGAGTTGGTGTTGGAGCAGGGAAATTACGCCAACACAGCCATAGACAGGGTCTCGAAGACGCATATCGGCTTCATAGGCGAGCGAATTGACGGCGTCTTCTCTCTGGTGAGGATGCAATTCATTCAGAAGTTTTGTAACATTGCTGGCTCCGAATACCTTATGAACATTAGCGAATTTCTGTGGCTGATCCGGCGGAAAATACGGAGCAAAAACACATTCCGATTGGCATTTTCGCCGGAGAAATTTGCAGGCTGCACAGGGCGAATTCGAGGAACTCGATGCCATCTTCCAATTCCTCCTCTGTAAGAACACTCTATTAGATTTCAACATAACCAATCAAACATATATACTAAAAATCCCTTTACAAAGGGGAAAAACCACTATGGAATTAGACAACTATCATGTTATAAACTTGACTGCTTGCTTCTCAATCAAATATATAGACTCAAAATCATTTAGAAAAACAATCTGGATTAGAGAACTGTTATGTTATTGATTTCTTGTTTGTTTGTCTGTCTGTTTAGAATGGAAAGAAAATTTGTATATGACTCTGTCTGCAGGAAAGATTTTGGCCTATAAATGGTGGATATTGAAAACACTTGGGATTTAAGAGGAATTGAGGAATTGGGTGAAAAGGGATTATCTGGGAAAAAAATTTCCTTTTATACAGAGAATCTCTCGAGAACAAAATAATCTTCATTCATAGTTTTTTTCCATTGAAACACAGTAGGTATAGAAGATTAGCTTGAATCCAAAGATGGGTTTGAAAACAAAGAAGGAAAAGATAAAAAAAATAACTGTACCTTAGAATAGACTGAGGAGAGAGAGAGAAAGAGAGAGAAGAAAATACAGAAACCAAAGAGGAAAAAGAGGGGAAAATCTTACCCTTTTACAAGTGGGGTTTGGGAAGTTGGATCTCGTGAAGAAGAAAAGAGAAGCAAAAACGAAGATGGGTTTAGAGAGAGAGAAAGAAGGGAAGAAAAAAAAAAAAAAAAAGAGGTATTTTGGTTCACTGTGATCGATGAATAGTATAATAAGAAAACATGGAAGAGAGGAAGAAGATCTGGTTGAAAATATTAAGTACAGTCCATTTTCCAGTAAATGTATGATATGAAGAAGAGGGTTTTAAGAGAGAAGGGAAAATAAAAAAATAATAATAATAATAATAAAAGGTTGAAAGAAGGGATTAAAAAAAAAGGGGGGAATTTTCCTAAAAAGGAGAGAAGGCAAAAGAGAATAAGAATGACTAAAGAGACTTGTCTCCATCATTCTTTGACTTCAACTTGGGGAGAGATCTCTCAATCTTTTCTCCCTTTTTTCTTCTTCGTCAATGTCTCGGGATTTCCAAACACCTTTTTAAAAAATTATATGTAATTACTTACATTACATCCATGCATGCATGAAAATACACTTTTTTTTTTTTTTTCTTTTTTTAATCTTTTCTTTTCATAAGTTTTAGAGCAAAATGTATTACATTATTATTATTTTATAATGGTGACTTGGAGTTTTCCTCCCCTATGTCCGGGGACACCTGTGCCCACTCTAATTCTCGAACTTTGAACACATTTAAGAGTTTTTTTTTTTTTTTTTTTTTAAATTAAGCTCAGGTTCAAAATATATATATATATATATGATGGCTTTGTATTGACGGGATGATAGAGTAAAAATTAAGGGGTTTGACTTCTTAGCTAAAGTTCATACTGATTAGATGAAGTTCATCAATTAATTGTAGTCAGTCAAGACAGATGAGTACATTATTTTTTTTATTTTTATGTTTATTTAATTTCGTATATATTTAAATCAACTTTAGAATTTCTCAAACCAGATTACCAATTATCATTTTTTTAAATTTTAAATATATTTTTTTTATTATTTTTTTTTAGTTCAAACACATGAATGCGAGGAATTCAAATACCTCTAAGTTCTTGATTGAAATTTTATTTATTTATTTTTACTAATTGAGCTATTAGGAGAATATTATTATTAATTGAGGATGTTATGATTTTCATTTTTCCAACTCAAATCAACATGTAATAAATGGCATTGACTTTTCAACCATCATGAGTTGACCTAGTAGTAGTGGGAACATCTAAAAAAAGTCAAAAGACTAAAGGGTCATGGGTTCAATCTATGGTGACCGCCTATCTAGGATTTAATATTTTACCGATTTTCTTGACACTCAAATGTTGATAGAGTTAGGCGGGTTGTCTCAAATAAACATAAACATTGGTCCGGACACTTACGGATATAAAAATTAAAAAAAAAATGACACTTTTATCTTGAATGGGACAAACATTTAAGAGTTAATTCACGGTAATAGAAATGAGGAGCCTTTTGTTTGGGCCATAGTGGCACATGTATATCTCATAATTTTAGAGTAGGAGGTAGCCCTCTGGTTGAATCCAAAGCTTTGGAAATGTAACCTTTCCCATAATGACTTTAATTTCTGTGTGTGTGTGTTAGAAAAGAAAAAAAAAAACATTTAATTTGTTTTGCATCTGATACAAAAAGTGCATTATTATTGATTGAAGTCCAAGTTGGGTTTGATTAAAGCAAGTGGTGAAATAAATTTAATTTAATATTTAAGAGTAATTGGAATTGGAGTTTTTAGGGTTGGTAAAGTCATGCTTTTAAGGCAATGAATAGATAAAAGGGAAGAAATTGGTATGTGTGGTTTAGGGTTTTCTCTACTTCTTCGCCGAGAAATGATTTCGCTTACTCTTACATTACCCCCCGCATATAAAGATGGTGACCACCTATCACCATTATTCACCTCTTCAATGCACTAATTATTATTACTTTTCTTTTCTTTTTTCTTTTTCTTTTTATTATTATTTTGTATATTTATTCACAAATATTATTTTAGTTAAATTATAGATTTGGTAAAATTATAAGTTTAATTTCTAAATTTTTACGTTTTCTTTTTTTAATTTCATTCCTAAACTTTTTAAATTGTCATTAACAATTTTGAAAATTTTTAAAAACTAAAGTCTTTTTTGGTAACCAATTTGGTTTTAAACTTTTTAAAACTAAGTCTATGTTTCCTCAATTTCTAATTTTTATCTTTCTTAAGTAAAAGAGTTAGAATTTTTAGCTAAAATTTCAAAAACAAAAACTATTTTTTTAGGCCTTGTTTGGTAACCATTTCGTTTTTCATTTTTAGTTTTTTTTTTTAAAAAAAATTAAGTCTATAGATACCCTTCCCACCCCTAAATGTCTTGCTTTCTCATCTGCTTTTCACCCATGTTTTAAAAAACCAAGCCAAATTTTGAAAACTAACAAAAGTAGTTTTTAAAAAGCTTGTTTTTGTTTTTGGAATTTAGCTAAGAATTCATTTATTGTATTCAAGAAAGATGCAAACTGTTGTAAGAAAATCTAAGAAAATAGGCTTAATTTTCAAACACCAAAAATAAAAAACAAAATGGTTATCAAACGATGCCTATTTTTTTAGTTTTTAAAAATTTGTTTTGTTTTTTAAAACATTGATAGAAAGTATATAATAAAGTAAGGAATTTGGAGGTGAAAAGGTGCTTATAGGCTTAATTTCTAATAACTAAATAGTTATAAAAAAAGGTCTAATTGGTCTATTTAGATGTAAATTTGAATATTATGTCTAATGGAACCCTAATTTTGTGCCTAATAGTAAATCTGTAAATTTTAAAATATTTGAAAGTCCTGGGACTAAATGTGTAATAATTTATCTTATTAACTTCTTATTAATTTTTTATTGTCCGAAAATAATTTCAATTTAATCCCTACAAATTCTTAAAAGTCTGTTCGTTTAGTTCTTGCGATTTGGGTGACCTCTATTTTGACCTCTATGATTTTAAAAGCCTTAATTTATTCATAAGTTTAGTTTTGCTTCACAAAGTTTTTTACATAGCAAATGAGTTAGTGTTTTATATTTGGATAACTATGTTAATTGACCAATTAGAGTTTAAAGGCCAAGTAAAAATTAGAAGATCATAAATGGGGATGCATGATTTGTGAGATTCAACAAAACTATAAGGAGCAAAACAATAGGGACCAAATCAAAATTAACCTAACCAATAGGGATTAAATTAATAATTAGAATTAAGAGATTAAATTTCTAATTTAGCCTACTTTTTTTGGTTAAGAATCTTATTTTCTAGATAAGTTTGAGCATTAATTTAGTTCATTTTCATTCTTAAAAACTTTCAAATATTTCAATTTATCTTTGATTTTCTTTTTATTAGAAAAACAATTTTAGTGTATTTGTTTGATAAATACACGTCTAGTTTCATTTATTTACGTGATGAGTAAATATTTATAGAGATAATTGTTCAATCCTAAATGTGTGGTAGGTTAGGTGCGTAAAGATGGATTAATTTTGCTAAATAATTAAATAAAAAAAATTAAGAGTGATAATTGTTTTTTGTGTAGGACCTTGGATCCAGATTACAAGTAATTAAAAATTTAAGCAAAACAAAATAAATATAGACGTGTAAGGACTCGAATATAATATAAACCTAATTTAGAAGTGAGAAAAAGAAAATAATATTATTTTAGTTCTTATAATTCATTTAGTAAGAATGATGAGTCCATATGCTTTATACATTTCGTACCGTTCAGTCACTTAACTAAATCATTTTCTATGTAATTGGTTTGTTTTTCAGTCATATTTTTAATAAAAATATAACTCAAAATGCTTATGTTAACCCTTTTTTTTTTTATTCATGAAAGTTTAAGAAACAATCATTTGAATTCATAACCAAATTTCAATAATAAAAACAATTTTTTTTCAAAACTTTGTCCGGGTGAAACTAACCAGTATTACTTGTATATAAGTTTAATTAAACAGAAAAACAAATGATTATCAAACAGATCTTTAAGCATTATACATTTAATTCTAGGAACAACCGTGCAACTTACAATATAATCTAGGAGTATAAATGTGTGAAGATCGAGTTAGAAGATATAAAATAATTAAGGAAGTATGCTATTCAAAGGTTGAAAAAGTTTTTTTTTTTTTTTAAACAATATGTGGGGTGGGAGGATCGAATGTTAGATCTCGAAGTTGAAGTATAAGTCGATGTCGAAAGGATTAGGTTAAAGAAGTTGAAGGGAATTTTTGTAATGCAATTAGGGGTGGGTGATAGTCGATTCAGTTATGTTGGTTTTGGGATCAACCAAAAACCAAATCAAACTAATCAGTTTTATAAAGAGATCCAAACCGATGTCCAATAAAGAACAAAACCAGCAGATTGATTTTTATTTGGTTCGGTTTATTATTGGTGCGGTTCTCGATTTTGGACATTTTCATTTTTTTTTTCCAAATTTTTAATTTTTATTTCCAATTGATCATTTTTGCTAATTTAAAATTAAAATCGGATCTATTTCATTTTTTAATATCAAAATTATACATTTTTTTAGCACTTTCTAAATAAATAAATAACATACACACTCAATAATAATTGTTTTTTTTAAAACAATAAATATATATATATATATATGTCATAATAATTAAAACACTAAAAAAATACCTAACGTTAGAGTTTATTTTTAAGGTTATATATATCATAGTTCGATTAGGTTTTGATTAGTTTTTCCAATTAAAGTCCAATCCAAATCAATATTTTTTTATTTTCTCCAAATACAAATCAATATATTTAATTTTACATTTAAAACTAAACCAAACCGATAGATGGATTTGAATTGAATTGGTTCGGTTTTTTCAATTTTTTTTTTTTTTTTTTTTTTTTTTTTTTTTTTTTTGTCAATGGTGTATAGAAAGAGAGAGAGAGAGAGAGGTGGTGGGGTTTAGGGTTTAGTTTGATGGTAAATGAAAAAGAAGAAATAAGGAATGAATAAAAGGAGAGTGTATTTAGTGTGTCAGAGAGAGTGAAGAATTGAAGAGTGTATGTAATGTCGTGTTGTGAAATGACCCATCCTCCTATTCTCTGCCACTCTCTGTCCTCACCTATCTCTCTCTATTCTCTATTTCTTCCCTTTCCCAATTACCATTTCTTTTTTTACATCATACCTACCCTACCCTTCTTTATTAACCATTTTTTTTTTTTGGAAATTATGACAAATAACACTAATTAAGTTTTACCAAAACTCGTTAAAATAGTTTTTTTTTCCTTGATCCTTTTCGATCAAGATTGACATCGAGATTTGAATAAAAAATAATTTTTTTATCTTATAATATCTAAACTATAGATTCTTCTGGATTATTTCAGTGGAATTTCGCTCAAGTGAACATCGAGATTCAGCGTAATTTTTTTTCAAATCTTGTAATCTTTCTAAGTCTTACATCTTTTCAAATTCTATCTAAATTATGTAATCTTTTCCAAATCTTACTATCAAATCTTAACTTAATCTTTCTGCATAATTTTTGTGGTTCCAAATGGATGAGGGTGATTGCAGTGTGATTTTAAATTTTTGAAAGATCATAATGATTAAGTAAGATTTGTGAAAAATTATGTTGAACCATGGTCGTGGAGATTCCACACCAAGAAAATCCAAAACAATTGATGGTTTAAATGTAAGATGAAAAATATAATTTTTTTTATTAAAATCTCGGTGGTATAACTTAGTCGGAAATGACTGAGAAAAACTATTTCAATGAGAGGTCTATTTTGTAAATTTCTTTTTTTTTTCCTTTTGTTAAAAATCATTTTTTGTCCTTGAACTTTTATGGAACACTTTAGTCTCTAAACATTATTTTATAATAGAATTAGTTTATGTACTTCCAAATATGTAATAATTCGATCCAAACATTAATAAGTATCACTTTAGTACTTCACAATTTTTAACAAGCTAGGCCCTATAGTGAAATTAATATTAGGATTTAATGAAGTTTTTTACATTTGTTGATTGTTAAATGATTTTAGGTCAAATTTGTTTATAAATAATAAAGACTAAGACATTATATGATCAAAATTGAACATTAAGTGTTTAATGAGATTTTCACGATAGAGACTAAATTGTTACATGTTAAAGTTTAAGAACTAAACTATTAGAATTTGAAAGTATATGAACTAAGTTGTTAAAAATCAATATTTAATGGCTAAATCATTACTTTTATATAAAAATTTAGGATAAAAAATTATTTTTAATCTATTTTTAGTTCATGTGGGGTTCAATTTTATTAGATGATATATGTACCCAATTGAAGTATTTTCAGGTTGATTAATAGTTTAAATATTAATATTGACGAAAGTGTGATTTTTTAAAGATTGTTTTCAAATATAGCAAAATGAGTCAATTTATTTACCAATATAACAAAATGTCATTGTCTATCAGTGATAGGTAATAGTAGTTTATTCATATCTATCAACAGTAACATTTTACTATATTTAAAAATATTTTTAGCAGTTTTGCCACTTAAAATAATTACCTATTTTTTAATCTTGTAAAATATCCTTCATCAATATATATGTTAATTAGATGTTTTTCAATAAACCATGGAAATTCATAAATTTTTATATATGTAAAAAAATATATATTTATAATGAGTAAATAAAAAAGATACTTTTCATGAGTTGACTGTGAGAGGGGTTTATGCAGCAAAAATGGAAAATGGTGAGGTTGGGGAGTGGCAATATGAAGTAGAAAGAGTGAGGGAGGGATGAGAGAGAATGAAAAGACAAAGAGAGAGAAAGTTTATTTATTACTATTATTACTTTTTAATTTCAAATGGCAAGAGACATTATTAAAAATAAAATTTAAAATTAAAATGCTTTATTATTGTAGGAGATGAAAAACCAAAGACAACGTTTTTTAAACCGATTTTTCAAAACTCATAAATCAAAAGTGTATATTTTGAAATTTCAGAGACTAAATGAATATATTATTGAAAACAAAGAGACCAAAAATGTAATTTTCTTTTATATATATATATATATATAATAGCCTTACAAAGAACCAAAATAGGTCAAGGTGATAATATAGACAAAGACTACATATAAGAAACACAATTGATAATCAATAACGATAGCTAACAATATAGAACATCGAATAACCATTTGCCCAAAACCGTGAGAATTTAACAATTAACAGTGAGGATGATTGTGAACCCAACACACAAAAAATCGTGCGATGAATAGTCGATCGACATGCTGTGAAAGGAATGAAATCAACGATTCAAATGAGAATTCAGAAACTAAAATGCTAGACTTGACGATTATTGAACGACCGAAAGAGGAATGAAGCTTTGATCGATGACTAACAACAGGAAGATGAAGGACTGGCGATCGACTAATTTTTGAAATACTAGAAGCATGGTTCTTCGGTGGAAAAGCATAATTTTTTCTAAACCCCAAAGGTAATACAATAATCACATGTATTAATTCCATTGCAAATGTCAATATAAACAACCCCAATCGTAATCAGATTATCATTGCAAAATGTCTATGTAAACGAATTCAAAGTAATCCAAATTCCCTTTGTGATTGAGGCCCATTACGATTGATACATTAATGGAAACTCATTACAATTGCAGTAATTTTGATTATGGATTAGTAAGCATGATCTAGGTACAAAGGGAAACGTCAACAAAAGGACTATAATCCTAAACTACTGTTGGGAATGCGATCAAAGTCCAAAATTGGCTAGATAAGGGGATGATCATTGAGTTCATAAGGGAGGACAACTATGAGGGTGTATGCCCAAAGTGGACAATATCATACCATTGTGGTGTCCTAACAAATACCTTGTTTGGAAAAACTTCCCACAAGAACAAGTAGAGAAATTAAAAGAAAACAATAGAACTGGAAATAGAAGAGTTAACATGGAAAAACTCCAAATTGAAGAAAAAACCACGAACTAGAAAATTCCACTATGTGAAAAATTATGACAATCACACAAAATCATTCTCTCTCCTGACCCATTTACAAGAGCACTCTTTCAAAGGTTTTATACTACTTACACCTTTTAATCTCACTCTTAAACTATAAATCAATACGAAAGGGAATTTAACTAGAGTTAGAACTGTAACGTCCCAAAAATTTAATTTCAAGGATTAATAATTTAATTGTTGGATTTTGTGGAATTTAAATTTGAATGAGATTTTATTTTGGAGAACGTGGTGATTTTGGGAGAAGAAAAAGGAATAATATCGAGATATGTGTAACATTCTAATATATATTTATTATAATAAATATATTATATAATTATATATTCATTATAATATATATATTTAATATTAATTATATAATTAACTTAACCTCGATTTGCGTTCAAATGATTTGAAAAAAAGGGGGAGTCTTCTTCTTCTTTCTCGTGTCTGCAGCGCCTCCCTCTCGTTTGATCTGCTGCCAGTCCAACCAGCCCGTCGCGCCGCGCCTCGATCTGCTGCCAGTCCACCGCGTCTTCTGTCGACCCACCGCTCGCCCAGCTGGTTTCGTCCACGCCTTCCACCGGATCCACCAACCGCCGATGAGACGCTGCGCCTGCACCAGGTTTGTTCGCCGCGGAGCCCGACACCGCGCCACCTGCTCTCGATCCATCCGTCGCTTCTCTGCACGAGCCGCTGCCAACGGTGCTCCAATCGTCAGTTCTGGTGAGTTCCTGTGAGATAAACCAATTTGGATTAAATTTAAAGTTTGGGTGTTTGCTGAATGTGTTAGTTTTCGGGTGGGGCGGCACCCAATACGATTGTTCTAGGTTGAAGACTGGAAAGGGTGTGGCCGTCGTTGGCTTGTTTGGAAGGCCGAAGCATTTGGTAAGCAATGGAATTTCTATATATTTTGTTGAGCAGGAATTATTGGTTCTAATTAGACTTGGGGTTGTGTACAGGTTGGTTCTGGGTTCAAAGGGCTTTGCACAGTGGGTACTGACTGCCCTGTGGTAAGTGGTTCTATTGCTGGGTTGGCCTTCAGGCCAGGCCTCAGCCTGTCTCAGCACTATTTTATCCTGCCATGATTTTAGCCTGCATGCTTAGGACCCTTGGCTATTGAGAATTTGCTAGTTGTATACATGTGTATGTTTGGCCGCTTGCTATGATTATTAAGTATGTATGTATGTATGATTAAGTCTCTGCCAGACACCCGTGTTGTCCCATGCTAAAAGTTGTGAACCATCAGGTTCACTTCAGTTTTGACGGTGTGCCATCAAGCCATTAGACATACGTGGACCGACGAGTTCACCTTCATGTTCGTTAGTGTGGTTCATCAGGCTCACACTTCAGCAGTGACGGCGTGCCCTCAGGCCGCTAGGCATGGTGACGGGGCAGTTTGTCCGTGTATCCAGAAATCCCAGTAATGGGATTACTTACTGAGTTTTTATACTCACCCCTTCCATTTTATGATTTCAGGTAAAGGCAGAAACGGACTGAAGGGCGACAGGAAGAATCCGTGACCGCGCCAATTAGGGATTAGTTTGAGCTTCCGCGTCCTATTTACCTATGTTTTCTTTGTTTTGTCGTACTTGAGTCGTTCAGTTCTTGTTTTATTCCATTTATTTCACTTGTTAAGTAATTTGGTTCAGTGATTCCTTTGTTGGTTAGGGGTACCCCGTTCATGGTTTAACTTTGTTTCTTTTGTAAAGGATTTTGGATTATTTAATTTAATTATTTATTTTAAAATTTATTGGATTTTAGTCAGTTGTACGAAAGGTGTCATGTTGAGTGTATGCATGTATGAAGTAGCGACTTCTGAAATTCGGGTCGTTACAGTTGGTATCAGAGCCTAAATTTTAGGTTCTGTAGACTGACTTACAATGTAAGTCCAGGTTGTCCCATTTGGCCATAACGGATTCTTCGTCGCCGCCAGGTACGTTGATTGTTATGTTGGCTGGCCTCCTTCTCTTTACGGTGCAGCTTTTGCTAAGGAGTGTAATGGGTAATTTTTAGGTGATGGCGCTAAAGGACAAAGGGAAGAAAAAAGTCAAAGTCACACAGCAAAATCCCGTGGGCCCCAATCTCCCAGCGCCGGAGGATCCCCTACCGCCTAGAGACCCTTGTGGGTCAGGGTGGAGCAGACACGAAGCAGGAGCCGAACGGAGGGTACGAATGTGCCTATAGGAACCATAACTGAATTTTCAGCTATGGCAGCAGCGATAGGAGAAGTGTTGCTAGGAAAAATGAAAGAGATGATGGATGAGCGACTGACCCAGTTTGCCCAGTCCCAGCAGGCAACTGTCCAACCAGCTCAAGCACCACAGGGGCAGGCCCTACAGCAGAATGTGCAGGACCTATCTATTGAAGCTAAACATCTGAGAGATTTCAGGAAGTATAACCGTTGCACCTTCAATGGGTCACTAAAGGATCCTACCAAGGCGAAAATGTGGTTGTCATCGATTGAGAAAATTTTTCGCTATATGAAGTGCCCAGATGACCAGAAACTTCAGTGCACCGTGTTCATGTTGACAGACAATGCAGAAATTTGGTGGCGCTCAGCAGAAAAGACTATAGACACGAATGGAGGGCTTGCATCCTGCGAGAAATTCAAGGAGCGTTTCTATGAAAAGTACTTTTCGGCCTACTCCCCACACAGTAAACAAGCAGAGTTCTTGAATTTGAAGCAGGGAACCATGACAGTAGAGGAGTACGAGCAGAAATTCGACAAGTTGTCCCCTTTTGCCCCAAGACTTATGGCCACCGAAAAGGACAGGACAGAAATGTTTATTCAAGGTTTGAGGAGTGGAGTACGAGGTTTGGTGCATGCAATAGAGCCCCAAACTTTCGCCACAGCGCTTCGTGTCGCCGTAAGGATCGACGGGGATACCAGGGACGGAGGTGAGTATAAAAAGTTGGAAGCTGGGGTTTCTGTGGGGCAGAAGAGGAAAGCATCTGAGTTAGCACCGAGGGACCAGCCTTTGGACAGACCCTTACGACATTATCGGCAGCAAGCTTTAGAGGCAGGCTAGGTAGAGAGAAGCCGATCGGTGTGTGGCACTTGTGGAAGGCGGCATTGGGGGCGATGTGTGGCTGGCTCTGGAGTTTGTTTTCACTGCAGACAGGAGGGGCATTCAGTTGACAGATGCCCTAACAGGAACAGGTCAAGTAGTAGAAGCCAGTCTACAGGTTTTAGTTAGAGGGGCTCGAGCGCCCCACAACAGCAGCAAGGCCGAGTATTCACTACAACTCGACGAGAGGCAACAAGTCTAATTCAGTGGTGATAGGTACACTCCCTATCCTGGATATTATGCTTTACCTCTATTTGATTCGGGCTCGTCGCATTCTTTCATTTCATCTTTATTTGTAAGGCGAGCCATGTTTGAACTAGAACCTCTGCATTATGTGTTATCAGTTTCGACTCCGTCAGGAGAACTTATGTTAGCTAACGAGAAAGTGAAGGCATGTCAGCTAGTGATAGCGGGGAACCCGCTAGATGTAACCTTGATAGTGTTGGACATGCAGGATTTCGATGTTATCTTGGGCATGGATTGGTTAGCTGCTAATCATGCCAGCATCGACTGTGCCCGTAAGGAGGTGGTTTTCAGTCCTCCCGCGGGGACCAACTTCAAGTTTAAAGGGGTCGGGACGATGGTTTTGCCCAAAGTGATTTCCGCCCTAAAAGCCTATAGACTACTCAATCAAGGGACTTCGGGTGTCTTGGCTAGTGTAGTGGATACCAGAGACACTGAGGTCGCTTTGACCTCAGAGTCAGTTGTCAGAGATTACCCCGACGTCTTTCCAGAGGATCTGCCAGGCTTACCACCGTACCGAGAGATAGACTTCGCCATTGAATTGGAATCAAGTACGACTCCCATCTCGAAGGCTCCTTATAGAATGACCCCTGCAGAGTTGAAAGAACTTAAGGTTCAGTTACAAGAGCTGCTGGACAAGGGTTTTATACGGTCGAGCGTGTCACCTTGGGGTGCGCCAGTGTTGTTTGTAAGGAAGAAGGATGGGTCATTGCACTTATGCATTGACTATCGAGAGTTAAACAAGGTGACCGTCAAGAACAAGTACCCCCTTCCTCGGATTGATGATCTATTTGACCAGTTATAGGGAGCAACTGTATTTTCCAAGATTGATCTTCGTTCAGGGTATCATCAGTTGAGGATTAGGGACAGTGATATTGCAAAGACAGCATTCTGCTTCAGGTATGGGCATTATGAGTTCATTGTAATGTCATTTGGCTTGACCAATGCTCTTGCAACATTCATGGACTTGATGAACAGAGTGTTCAAGGAATTCCTAGACACCTTCGTCATAGTTTTCATTGACGACATTCTGATTTATTCCAAAACGGAGGTAGAGCATGAGAAGCATTTGCGAAAAGTCTTGGAGACCTTGAGATCGAACCAATTGTATGCCAAGTTCTCTATGTGCGAGTTCTGGTTGCACCAGGTGTCCTTTCTAGGACATGTGGTGTCGAAAGAGGGAGTATCGGTGGATCCAGCTAAGATCGAGGCAGTTCTGAGTTGGCCTCGCCCTTCAACCGTCAGCAAGGTGCGCAATTTTCTGGGCTTAGCAGGCTATTACCGTCGCTTCGTTAAAGATTTTTCCCGGATAGCCACCTTCTTGATTCAGTTGACCAGGAAGGGAGTTTCGTTTGACTGGAGTAAAGCTTGCGAAGACAGTTTCCAGGACCTTAAGCAGAGATTGGTTATCGCACCAGTTCTCACAGTACCAGACGATTCAAAGAGTTTCGTGGTTTACAGTGATGCTTCAAAGAAAGGACTGGGGGTGTGTGTTGATGCAACATGGTAAAGTAATTGCTTATGCCTCCCGTCAGTTGAAGATTCATGAAAGAAACTATCCCACTCATGACCTGGAGTTAGTAGTAGTGGTTTTTGCTTTGAAGATTTGACGACACTATTTGTATGGCGAGAAGATACAAATTTTCACGGACCACAAGAGCTTGAAATATTTCTTCACTCAAAAGGAGTTGAATATGAGACAACGCAGATGGCTTGAGTTGGTGAAGGATTATGATTGCGAGATTATGTACCATCCAGGCAAGGCGAATGTGGTAGCAGATGCTTTAAGTAGAAAGGCAGTTCACTCAGCAGCTTTAATTACCAGGCAAGTCCAATTGCGCCATGAGTTCGAGCGAGCAAAAATCCCGGTAGCAGTAGAGGAAGTCACTTCCCAGTTGACACAGCTGACGGTTCAACCAACCCTGAGGCAGAGACTTGTCGACGCTCAGGTCAACGATTCGTATCTTGTTGAGAAGCTCCACTTGGTCGAGGTAGGTCAAGGAGGTGAGTTTTAGGTATCCGCAGATGGTGGTCTGTCATATCAGGGACGCCTATGTGTACCGACAGATGAGGACCTTATGAAGGAATTGTTGACAGAGGCCCATAACTCACCGTTCGCAGTGCATCCAGGAAGCACCAAGATGTACCAAGACTTGAAACAACATTACTGGTGGCACAATATGAAGAGAGAGATAGCAGGATTTGTCAGTAAGTGCTTGGTGTGTCAACAAGTGAAGGCCTCAAGGCAGAAGCCGGCAGGTCTGTTGCAACCCCTGAGCATACCTGAGTGGAAGTGGGAGAACGTGTCAATGGATTTTGTACTGGGTTTGCCAAGAATGGCCACAGGCCTTTCGTGATATGGGTGGTTGATAGACTCACGAAGTTAGCTCATTTTATTCCAGGGAAGCCTACATATTTAGTGAACAAGTTGGCTCAGTTGTATCTGAAGGAGGTGGTGAGGCTACATGGGGTGCCAGTGTCTATCGTGTCTGACAGGGACCCTCGTTTCACGTCCAGTTTTTGGAAGAGTCTACAAGCAGCAATGGGTACTCGGTTAGATTTCAGCACAGCTTTCCACCCACAGTCTGATGGCCAAACAGAGCGTTTGAACCAGATTCTGGAGGATATGTTACGCGCCTGCACGCTAGAGTTTTCAGGGAGTTGAGATTCTCATTTGCACCTTATGGAGTTTGCATATAATAATAGCTACCAGGCTACTATTGGCATGGCACCATTTGAGGCTTTGTATGGGAAGAATTGTAGATCCCCGGTGTACTGGGACGAGGTTGGTGAACGCAAGCTATTAGGACCCAAGTTGCTTCAGATTACAAACGAAGTCGTTCAGAAAATCAGGGCAAGAATGCAGACAGACCAGAGTAGGCAGAAGAGTTATGCTGACGTCACGCGCAAGGATTTGGAATTTGAGGTAGGAGAGAAGGTGTTCCTGAAAGTGGCACCTATGAAAAGCGTCCTGAGATTTGGGCGGAAGAGGAAGTTAAGTCCTCGTTTCATTGGACCTTTTGAGGTGTTGGAAGGAATAGGCCCCGTGGCGTACTGGTTAGCGCTACCACCGTCTCTTTCGAAAGTTCACAATGTCTTTCATGTGTCAATGTTAAGGAAGTATGTGGTAGACCCGTCTCATGTGGTAGATTTTGAGCCACTACAGTTGAAAGAGAACTTAAGCTATGAAGAGAAGCCTATTCAAATTCTAGCAAAAGAGGTGAAGTCCTGCGCAACAAGCAGATAGCGTTGGTGAAGGTGTTGTGGCAGAGGCATCAGTTCAAGGAAACAACGTGGGAGCGAGAAAATGAGATGAGAACTTAGTACCCAGAACAATTTCAAGATTGAGACTTTCGAGGACGAAAGTTTTTTTAGGGGGAAGGAATGTAACGTCCCAAAAATTTAATTTCAAAGATTAATAATTTAATTGTTGGATTTTGTGGAATTTGAATTTGAATGAGATTTTATTTTGGAGAACGTGGTGATTTTGGGAGAAGAAAAAGGAATAATATCGAGATATGTGTAACATTCTAATATATATTTAATATAAATATATATTTATTATAATAAATATATTATATAATTATATATTCATTATAATATATATTTTAATATTAAATATATAATTAACTTAAGGTCTTCTTCTTCTTACAATAAGGTAACATTCTAATAAGGTCTTCTTCTTCTTTCTCGCATCCGCAGCGCCGCGCCTCGATCTGCCGCGTCTTCTGCTGACCCGCCGATCGCCCAGCTGGTTTCGTCCGCGCGCCTTGCACCGGATCCACCCCGACCCGCCGCTCGCCCAGCTGGTTTCATCCGCAACGCTGCGCCTCGATCTGCCGCCAGGTTTGTTCACCGCCGACCCCGACACCGCGCTACCTGATCTCGATCCATCCACCGCTTCTCTGCGCGAGCCACCGCCGCTGTTGACGGTGCTCCAGTCGTTAGTTCTGGTGAGTTCCTGTAAGATAAACCAATTTGGATTAAATTTAACGTTTGGGTGTTTGCTGACTGTGTTGGTTTTCGAGTGGGGCGGCACCCAGTACGATTGTTCTAGGTTGAAGATTGGAAAGGGTGTGGCCGTCGTTGGCTTGTTTGAAAGGTCGAAGCATTGGGTAAGCAATGGAATTTCTGTATATTTTGTTGAGCAGGAATTATTGGTTCTAATTAGGCTTGGAGTTGTGTATAGGTTGGTTCTGGGTTCAAGGGCTTCGCACAGTGGGTATTGACTGTCCTGTGGTAAGTGGTTCTATTGCTGGGCTGGCCTTCAGGCCAGGCCTTAGCCTGTCTCAACACTATTTTATCCTGCCATGATTTTAACCTGCATGCTTAGAACCCTTGGCTATTGAGAATTTGCTAGTTGTATACATGTGTATGTCTGACCGCTTGCTATGATTATTATGTATGTATGTATGTATGATTAAGTCTCTGCCAGACACCCGTGTTGTCCCATGCTAAAAGTTGTGAACCGTCAGGTTCACTTCAGTTTTCACGGTGTACCACCAGGCCACTAGACATGCGTGGACCGACGGGTTCACCTCCATGTTCGTTAGTGTGGGTCATCAGGCTCACACTTCAGCAGTGACGGCGTGCCCTCAGGCCGCTAGGCATGGTGACGGGGCAGTTTGTCCGTGTATCCAGAAATCCCAGTAATGGGATTACTTACTGAGTTTTTATACTCACCCCTTCCATTTTATGATTTCAGGTAAAGGCAGAAACGGACTGGAGGGTGACAGGAAGAATCCGTGACTGGGCCAATTAGGGATTAGTTTGAGCTTCCGCGTCCTATTTACCTATGTTTTCTTTGTTTTGTCGTACTTGAGTCGTTCAGTTCTTGTTTTATTCCATTTATTTCACTTGTTAAGTAATTTGGTTCAGTGATTCCTTTGTTGGTTAGGGGTACCCCGTTCATGGTTTAAACTTTGTTTCTTTTGTAAAGGATTTTGGATTATTTAATTTAATTATTTATTTTAAAATTTGTTGGATTTTAGTCAGTTGTACGAAATGTGTCATGTTGAGTGTATGCATGCATGAAGTAGCGACTTCTGAAAGTCGGGTCGTTACAAGAACACCTAAGCTTAAAGTGTTTCTAACTAGGACGATTTAGAACCAAAGACATATATAGGTTCCTTTATAGTGCTTTGGAGCTCATGACTTCCTTGAACTTTTCTAATGTGGGACAACTGCACTTCTAATATTTTGTCAAAACTAAACAACTTCGTCATCCCAAATGTCGAACCCACGATATTGAACTTCGAACACCAACTAGGGAGTGGGGCTAATGTTATAAGTGATTTTGGACCTAAGGATAAAACCTAAAAAGGAAAAATAACACCTACTATCTAAACTCAAAGCCAATATGACTCGAACCTTAAAAGCTCAAAACAACTAAATCAGTGAAATGAGGTAACTGGGCTAATAATTTAATTGCTCACCTCGTCCTTGGCCTCCAATTGGCCCAATTCGATATTCCTGAGTCAAATCTAGAAAAGAATAGGTGAAATTCTAGGTTTACCTCTAATAAATAAATCATTATAACTCAATAAAGTAAGTTATCTTTTTCGTAAAAAGCTTGTTATCTTCTACACGCACTACAATAGTGTGTCATTCTCTTTGTTTTACAAGTCACATATCTCTTAAAATACAAATTTATCGTCCATGACATGTGAAAGTAGGGTGAGATTTCTTTTTACCATATTTTGCCATTAATAGAAAGAATGTGTTAGTAAGATTTGAAAAGATGGTTTATAATTTATTGTAAACTATGAGATTTATGAGCTCTTAAATAATGCATTGTCGAATTCATCCACTCAATTGAGGTCGTTGTAATTCGGTTGATTTAAATAATTCTTTTGGTGAAATTTAAAATTTTCTTATGGTAAGATTTAAAATTATTTTGATGCTATTTCGTTGAAAATGTTTATATATACATATACACACACAGTAGATCGAAATTGCATGAATAGACCAAATTTCACTCGCTCAATGATAGAAATTTATCGTTAATACACAGTTAAATTTTCATATATTTATAACTATTTTAGTTCATTCTTCTATATTTGAAAATAATTATGTCAGAAATGCCTTTTAATTATTTAAAGAAACTACACAATATCAAATTAAGAATTTGAAAAAGCTAAATCCTCAAACTTGCGTGATTGAAGGAAAAACCAATTGTAACTTCATAGGATGGAAAAAAGAAAAAACAAATAGTTGCAAGAATAACAAAACATATTTTAAAAATGATAAATTTAGCCATGATTTTTTGAAATTTACATATATAGCAAAAAAAAAAAAATTGGTTTCCATTTTTTAATTCCAATTTTACCTTCTTTAGTTGTATCAAAATATATATATATATATATATATATATATATATCGATAGTGTATTTAATATACTTTACATTCGATTAACTGATATACTCTATATTCGATGTATCCGTTACTATAACTATGAAGTTGACTAAAATTTTAAAATGGCTAGAAAAATTACACTATAAATATATCAAAGCCATCCAAGCTTATCAAAGTTTGATAATAATTAAGATCTATGGATAATGCTTATGCACGATGTTTTTTATTAATGAAAATCCACCCATGCAATTCGTTCATTTACTTCCTACTAACATAAAAAAGAAACATTCTACAAGAAAGGTCAATGCATTACTACTATATTTCATTTCCTTAGGCAGGAAGTAAAACAAAATTTTGTTAGTTCAGTTTAACTGATCAGGTTTAATTTGACTGTTTTAGTTTTGTAATATGAGTTTATCTAGAAATTTCTCCGATGTTTTGATTGAGAGTTGATTATTAGTTGATTCATGTAACGACCGAGTTCAAGAGAGGGACATGAATGAACCGAGATCACATCCGAATAAGAGGGATCCTAAAGACATGAAAGCATGGTTAAGAAAGACTTAAAAAAAATTGAAAGTTACTACCTATACTAACAAGGTGCACTTTTCTTTTCGGTGGCTCAATCATAAGAATTCCACAGTTAAACGTGCTTCGCTTGGAGCAATCCTATGTTGGGTGACCTCCGGTGTAGATTTTTCTAAATTTTGGTCACTAAATTTTCATGAAACTAATAATTTAGTTTCTGAACTTTGGTTTGTAACGATTTAGTCCCTATACTCTCATTTTTATAATAGTTTAGTGCATGAACTTTACTATGTAACAATTTAATCACGGTACACTTTAAAATTTTTAACGATTTAGTCCCTATTGTAGAAATTATGGTTAAGATTTAATGAGATTTTTTTCACAAATAAACCGATAACCTAATTAGAGACTCAATATTTTTATAAAATACAAAGTCTACACCATAAAATAATAAAAATTGACATATAATTTTGATGAATTTTTTTACGTTAGGAACTAAATTGTCACAAACTTAAAAGTACAAGGACTAAATTGTTATATATTAAAGTTTAAGGACTAAATTGTTACAAAATGGAAAGTACAGAGACTAAATTGTTACTTTCATGAAAGTTTAGGGACCAAAAGTATTTTTTAACCTAATTATTATCTAGGTTTTAACTTTTGAATATCCATATATTAAACATGGATAATTATTATCTATGGCAAAACTCAACCCAACTCACATGAAACAAATCGGGCCAAATTAGTATATCATTTTAAATGATATACTTCATATTTGGTGTAGATCAGCAATTGGGATGTAAAAATTTGAACCAAATTGGTGGCTCGAACTGACCTGTGAGTTGGGTCAGTTTCTATCAGGAATCGAATCGAATCAAACTGGTTGTTTGGTTCGGTTTCTGATTTACCATAACCAAATTAACCGCTTAGAAATTAGGGTTCTTCTCCTTCATTCCATTTATCCTCCACCTCTCTCTCAGATAAAGATAGAACTAAAATTTTCATTATATTCTCAAATAAAATCTAATTAAATATTTATGTAGTCGTGTTTATAAGCTACATCTAGAGACATCTTTTTTAACATTCAACATGAGTGCTATTACAATGATAGAAATTTCAGTCCCTAGCCCCATTAAAATTTGTAAACACTTTAGTGTCTATGGGATCCATACACTAAAAATATGGTGGGAATGACCCACACGCACACTAAGCTCAAGGTTCACTATGATATATGAGAGAAAATGTATTTCTTTGTCCCACATTAGAGAATTTAGGAGTGAGTAGATGGTATATATAAAGAACCACTTTTAGGATTATGTAAATTGTGTTGGTGGTGATAGTATAACCTTGTTACCACACACGCGTCGTCACTGTCGTTCGTCCAGACGGGTGGGTATGGGTAGTTGCGCTTGCGCGAAAAAGGGAATTAGTTTTATTTGTTTTTGTAATAAGATCTAAAACGTTTAATTGTTTTAAATTAAAACGTTTTAAAATTTAATAATTATTTTTTCTAGATCTGAATTAATTTCTTTCCAAAACATTTTATTCCAAACAAAAACGTTTGCTTTTGACTTTTAGAAAAACCAAATCTTCCGATTTGAAAAAAGAGTATTTCTTGCATTTTCTGTCTTCTTCGATTCTGAGCAAACCCTAATTTCTTTCATTTGATTCCATTCCTCTGTTCGACGAGTGCACGTCTGAAGGGAAAAATTGTGTTAAACTTAAGGAGCAATCGACATCAATAAAAACACGATCTAAAGGATAGGTAGAATTCCTTTGCAACCATTATTGGAACCATAGACGTTATTAAAGAAAGAATAATCCTACCAACCTCATTTGTTTCAAAGAATAAACCTCACCCATGTCCGAAAGAATTTTGATCGTAACCTAAAATAAAGCCTACTTGGGATATTTTCATGATTTCTAATGAGATTCTTTCTATATATATATCTACTCAGTTATAGTGTAAAAAAATATGTTAAGATCTACATACATATATATCCAACAAGAATATTTTGTCACAAATATATGCTAAGTTTTCTTGTTTAATTTAAAATAAAAACTCAATGTTAAGCCAATGCATTATTATTTTTAAAACTAATTTAGAAAAAGAATTTTTTAAAAGGTTTTGAATTGACCATACCTATTACTTCATTGTCTAAGTCGATTTTTTCTCTGCTATTGCAGTTTGTTGGTCTAACAATCATTGATTAGGTAAGAAAAAATAAATCAGAGTAGTCAAATGAAAGAGTTCTTGTAGAATAATCAATTTCGGAGAAATGTTACACAATCTTATATTGAAAAACACAAATATTTCTCTTTGCTTGATCAAATATTGCAACAATAATCTTTTTCACCAGAAATGTTAGGTAGCTTTGGATAACAAAATCTAGCACCATTATTCTCTCGAACACAATCATCATAACATGACTCGTCGTCATAAGTGTTAGAACATGGCCGAACACAATGCACGTTCAACACGTCTTCTTTCGCTGCCATGTTACCAAAGATTACATAATTGTTGAAAAGATTGTATAACAAAAAAAGAAAAAAAAAACATATTATTGGAATTAGAGGAGTTATATGAGTAAAGAGAATATACTTGTTGATACTAAACAAGTGAATATCATCAAGACAACAACTGATATTGTAATAAGCTTTTGAGTTGCCATGTCTCTTAGGCACTTTGGATGCTTATGCTTTTATGAGAATATTAATTAAGATGAATATGTTTTATAAAATATGAAGTGATGTTTTTAAAGCGTTCCTTTCTAATAACTCCAAAATGACATGGTGTTAAACAAGCCATAAAATAATAAAGCGGTCATGTTAATTTAGTTTCCCAAAACTAATACTTCTATAGAAAAGCAATATTCAAAATAACAAATGAATAAAAATATAGATACTAATTTTAAACAACATTATAAAATAACTATATGGTGCATGAGATATAATTAGAAAAACTTAAAACAACACTCTAATAACCAATACTCTTTTTGTACTACTAAAAAGTGCATTTGATCATGTACAAAATTTCATCGAAACTTAAGAAAGTAAATAAAAAAAAAAGGGTTGTTTTCAAATATAGCAAAATGAGCCAACTTATTTATAAATATAGCAAAATGTCAGCCTATCAGCGTTTATCATTGTCTTTCGTTGATAGACAGTGACATTTTGCTATATTTTAATAATTTTTAGCAATTTTTTCATTTAAAACAATTGCCCTAAAACAAATGTAGAAAACAAAAAATTTACCCAAATAATTTTTTTACTATATCAAACAATCAAAATGCGACCATTTTCGAAGGTTAAGAAAAACATCATGGTGGGGAACTTCAGTCTATTAATGATAGATCGATATCAAAGCTGAGGACTATCACTCTATCACTAATGTACTTTGATAGTATGATATTGGTGATAGTAGTCTATCAGATTTCCACCATTTATACAATTTTTTTAGTAATGTTGATAGACTTTAGAAGTATTTGTTGGTGAAAAATAATAAAAAAAGAGTTTTTTTTTTTTTAAAAAAAGGAGTTTTGGAAAAGTGAGAATCCCACATTGCTTAGTTTAGCATTGGGACCTCACTTTATTTACCATTTCCTTTAGCATTGGGTTTGGGCCCCAAGGGGTACCCTTTCCTTTAGACAATGGTGGGCTTGGTGGTTTATTCACACCGTCATCTGATCGGGCGTGGTGAGATGGCAATAAAAATAATTTTTATTGTTTTATTTCTTGTAAATAAAATTTATTTTAGAGTTTTACCGTCTTGCTCCTCGTCGTGGTCAACCAATCTTCGCGCCCGCACCCTTTTTTCGGTGCACGTGCTATGGACGAGAGCTCATCGCGCAGCACAAGTTCTGTGGCCGAGCGCTCGTCCAGCATGTGGTGGTTGGCCCTCACAATGTATATAAGGATGTCATCTCCATTTGAAAAGGAAGAACTAAAATTTACTTTCACGAATTCCTGTATACCGAGCATTATTGAAAAGGTGTAAGCATTTCGTTCGATTCTTATGCGAGTTTCGATCGAGACAGAGTTTTTTGGGCTATTTTATCCTAGGGACGACGTGGCAAGGATTTTGAACTGCAAGCACCTTGGGCAGAGCAGCGAAACGTCTTAAAGAGAGCAAGCTCCACGACTCAGCATTCACGAGTCTTTATTTTGCAGGCGTCGACTTTCAGGTGTTAAGTACGAGGTTCATCGCATAGCTTGGCGTTCAACTTCAGGCATCCATATCTTGCATTGACCATCAGGCGTCCAGATTTTGCATTAACCACCAGGAGTTGACTGTCAGACATTCAAGATTCTGAACACATAGTTCAAATTTCCAACAATATTTGATAGAAACCTATCATTAATTGAGTTTTATTCACAACCCGAGTCTATTAGTAATTTGGTTTGAACTTTGAACATAGTTTCAAATTAATTTTGATGGTTTTAGAAATTTTAATTTAGCCTTTGTATTTTGGCCAAACCTCATAAACATGTATCACTGGGCTGCTTTTAGCTAGCTATATTAGTTTTTCTTAGTACGAAACACACAAAAAGACAATAAAGAAAAAGAAAGTGAAAAAAAAACATAAATAAGAGATATATTAGTAAAACATGTGTGTTTTATTGTATAAGCATGATATTCCAAGTATGATATGGACTGTCTCAATCATCAAATTATTATTTATGTTTTATTAAATAATTTTGATGTAATTTTAGAATTTCAATTCCCAATTTTATCCTTTCTAAGACATATTAAGTAGGGGTAATTTTATCTTTTTACCATAATGCATTATCGTTTTTTTATTAGGAGGCTATTTAAAGTCTTGCTATTAGGTTGTTTGATAAGTTAAGTTTTACAATGAATTAAGTTTTGGCATTTGAGCGTCTTCTTTCAAGATTAGCCACAAGAGCTTCTTGAATTTTGCAATTCACGTGTTGAGTTGCATGCCAAGAACATTCAAGTGAGATTGATGATCCTATCTTATGGAGTGTTCGAATCTTGATGAGGAATTCGATTTTTGTCTCAAGATATATTCTTTCTTTCCTTTGCCCGTCAAACGTTATCTTGTAGCTATGATTTCTGATTCATAAAGTTCATTATTTTGTCATTAGTCATGAGTTGAATTATTCCCAGGAGTAGTTTAGCAATGTGAATGTCCTAGAGTTGTTATGACTTAAGTAATGTTGCATTTCATACCAATTTCTTTTACACATTCTCTTTATTGAAGTTAAAGACAAAATTGGTAAGTTAAACTGGCAACTTAATTTAACGATCAAGTGGAGCTCTAATGTTGAGAAGAGTTACGGTGTAAATGGATGTCACACAGGGATATGGGACTAAGAGTCTAGATATAGGATTGTCATGTCACTTTAGAAATAAGGGGCACCATAGGATAAAGAAACTGAACTCGAATTAATCTAAGATCCAACTAACCATGGAAACATTAGGTATTAGCTGCTTAGACCTCCTAAAGAAACTTGACATATGACCGAATAGAATTAGATTTATGTTCGTGTGTAACTCATTGTTCTAGTGTGATGTGGTCGCATCACTTAAGGCATAGCACACGAAAGGTTGATACATTATTTGCCCCTGTTCGATCACTATTGTTTACTGTTTTTAAGCTTTTCCTCACGTATCACTATATAAATTTTTCACTGGTTACCTTGGTTTCATTGGTCTATAGTCATAATTAACTTAAAACTCAATCTAGTGCTGTGACATTCGACACTTGGAATACTCTAAGTTTATTACTCCATCGATAGTGTATGCTTGCACTTAGGTCATCTTTATCTATATTTCTATCATTCGTACACGTTTAGTTAATCGCATAGCAATTAGTATCATTGAAAATTAGATAGCAATCAATATCAAATAACAATTAGACGATAATCATATAGCAAATCAATATGAGATAACAATTAGTATCAAATAGTAATCATTATCAAGTAGCAATCAATATCATTAAGAATCAGTATCAAATAGTTATTAGATAACAATGGGTATTTTTGCAATCATATAACAATCAATATCAAATAGCAATCAGACAACAATCAGTATCATTACCAATCATTATCAAATAGCAATCAGACAACAATCAGTATCATTACCAATCATTATCAAATAGCAATCAGGTAGCAATTTCGAGGTTGAGAAAGATGTGGTGGAAGCATTTGACAATATTGTTGTGATGGCGTTGAACACCATTACGAGGGAGGCTTCATCCATTAGTGGGGCTTTAAATTTTGCGAGTAAGTGAATTTCAAAGATGAAAGTGTTTCCCCTAGGAAAATGTAGTGGGGATTTGTCAAATTATAATTGTGGGAAATGCTTGAAATATGCGGTTGAAAATTTGTAATATTATTGTAGTGTTTCAATAATGTATCTACATCATTGTTTTATACTTATATTAACAAGAAAAGAAGTATGTATAATTGGTTGTTGATAATATACCCAATAAGTATGAGATAACAATCAAATAGAAATAAAATTTAAAAAAAAAACTACCTATATTATTAAATAGAAATCAGATAGTAATCATATTGAAATAAAAACTATTTAGTGTCAAATAACAATTATATGACAATTACAAACTACTTTACAAATGTTCAATATTTTCAAACTTGTTTGATTTAAAATAAAAACTCAATGTCAAGCCAATGCTTTATTTCTAAAATGATTTAGAAAAGAATGTTTTTCTGCTACGAATAAATTGTTCATTCTTAAACGTTTTTATTTGACAATACTTATTACTTCATTTTCTAAGTCGATTTCTTCTCCAGTATTGTAGTTTGTCGGTGTAACGATCATTGAGTATGTAAGAAAAATAAGTCAGGATAGTTAAATGAAAGAGTTTTTTTAGAATAATCAATTTTATTAAAGAGTTCAAGAGAAATGTTACACAATCTTATATTGAGAAAATATTTTTTAAAAAAAAAAAATCTAGAAAACGCAAAATTTACTCAAAAATAATTTTTTTATTTCACTAAACGTTCAAAACACGACCATTTTTCGAAGGTTAAGAAAAGCACTTCTTAGTGAGAGAAATTCGTCGAAAAAATAAATATATTTACTTATTTTTAAGGGAAATTTTCACATATAGAAAAAATGTCAAACTATTTACAAGAAATAGCAAAAAAAACACTGATAGACATTGATAGACTTCTATCAGCATCTATCAGCGATAGACTTCTATCATTTCTATTACTGATAGACCCTGATAGACTTCTATCAGTGTCTATCCCAACTATCTAAATATTTTGCTATTTTGTGTAAATAATTTCCCTTGTTTTTCTATTTTTAAAAATCCCCCTATTTTTAAGCTTCAATTATAGAATAAAGACTTTGAACATATTTTTATTATCAACTATATACAAAATGCATTTGTTTTGAAAAGTAGAAGAATGAAATAATATTCACATCCTTCAACAAAAGTATAAGAGTTGATATATATATGCACTAACTTTAATAGGAGTAAAATTTCACAATCTCTATTACTTAATAAGTTTTATTTTCTAAAAAACAATAAAGTTTCGAATAAAACTTATTTTTTAATTGAGAAATTTGTAATGGGTAGCTATATTGGGTCTCAAATTAGTGGATGTGGCATATTTTTAAAAATTTTGCAGATATAGCAAGTTTCTAACCATGTGATTATTCATATTTTTATGTTCTCATTTTTTTGGCAATGGGGTGGGGCCGCGGATGCACTCCCATCAACATCTCCGTGGGGATGTATAATCCCCATCCGCACCTCATTCTCCGTTTTAGGGAGTCATGATCAGGGTCGAAAAATTTCCATTCGGAGATCAGGTCCCCGCAAGCAAAAATTTATTGTTTTTTATTTTTATTTTTAATTATTTTTATTTAAAATCAATTAAAGTTTAGTATTTATATTGAAATTATAAGTATTTTAAGTAATAAGTTAGTATTATTTTTGTTTTATTTATTTAAGTTAATAATACAAATTCTTTTAACATTTTTAATTATAAATTTAATAAAAAAGTTAAAAGTAATTATATTAGACAGTGAAATTTTTCTATATTTGTAAATAGTTTGATATTTTTTCTATTTATAGTAATTTCTCATTATATTATGAAATGGATATATATATATATATATATATATGGGAGATTTTTAAAAATAGAAAAATAAAGAATGTTTAGATAGTTGCGATAGCCGCTGATAAGAGTCTATCAGGATCTATTAGTAATAGAAATAATAGAAGTCTATCACTGATAGATGCTTATAGAAGTCTATCAATGTCTATCAGTATTTTTTTTTTTTTTGTTATTTTCTGTAAATAGTTTAACATTTTTTCTATTGTGAAAATTTCCCTATATATATATATATATATATATATATATATATATATATATTAAAAATTATAAAAAAAAAAAAGTATTCGAGGCGGGGTTGGAGTCGAGGACGGGGCAAGTATTTTTTTTTTTTGTTATTTTCTGTAAATAGTTTGACATTTTTTCTATCTGTGAAAATTTTCCTATATATATATATATATATATATATATTAAAAATTATAAAAAAAGTATTCGAGGCGGGGTTGGGGTCGAGGACGGGGCAGGGATACCCTTCCTGTCCCTGATTTGAGGACATGTAAGGTGTCCTCGGTTTGACCCGATCTCCGATCAAATCGAAAATTCCTCGCTCCAATCAAGTCAAGTACCCGTGAGAATTTTTGTTAACCTTAATTTTTACCCTGGCTTTAGCTACAAGAGTTCCCATTTATGTTGAAAAGCATGCGGGCATTCCCTACAGATTTCACCTTTCTTTCAAGCTTGAAGCCCTTTAAAATGTTCTTTTTTTCTTTTTTCCTTTTTTTTTTTCTTTTTTTCTATGTTTGCTTTTGTCTTATTAGTTTTCCAAACAAAAGAAAGAAGGAAAAAACCCACATAAATCTAGTCACCAAGATATGTGAGTAGTTAATAAGTCCACTTGATATAAACCGCCCACGGCATCAAATTATTATTTAATAATTTTGATGTAATTTAATTATTTTTCAAATTTATCCTTGTTAATGACATTTTAAGTAGGGTTATTTTAGATATTTTACTATGAATTATGATAAGTCATTAGGGTTTTATTGGGAGGCTATTTAAAGCCTTGCCTTTAAGTTGTTGAGAACAGCTTTGATGTTTTTAGAACTTTAGGGTTTTCTTGAATAAGAATTCTCTGGTAGATGACAGAGTTTCATCCTGCCACTTTTGCAATTCTTGAATCAGGGTTGCATGCCAAGAACATTCAGGTAAGTTTGATCATCTTGCTTGTGGAGTGTTTGAACTTGGAGTAAGGAACTAGTTCTCCTTATCTCTTAGTCTTCGATCAAAAGGTAATCCAATTCTAGTCTTTTCCTTTAGATTGTCATCAATTGATTTGGGGGTTTTGGAATTTGTTGTTAGGGGTTCAATAATTGGGTTCCTAATTTTCAAATTGCTAGGGTTTTCATATCACCACTTGCACGATATATTTGACTATTGATATCACTGTAAATGTGCTATCTAAATTCGCTTAACTCGAGGTTGTTACTTGGTTTTACGTGTTTATAGGATTGTTTTGTAGGTTTCGAGTAATTGAGAGGTAGAACCGGGCGTTGGAGCTGAAACGGAGCCAAAACAAGCCAAAACATAGCTAAATTGCATCAACCGGGAGAGAGAGAAAGTCAAAATGACAATTTTACCCCTAAAGCTACGGCAATGGCGCTACTAAGGTGCTACCACGACACCCTTTCCCGAGAGTTTAGAATTTGGAAAAAGGCCTTGGCACCGTGGTGCTCCAAAGTGCTGTCGTGTGTGAATTCCTGTCAGCGCAGTGTCGCTGCACCCTAGCTTTGCAGCATCAGTTCGAATTTATAAATATTGGTTTTACCTACCAAGGGTTAAGGAGAGCACACAATCTGCTGATTCCAGCCGTTTTCACTATGATTTCTTCCTCTTTTCTTCTCTCTTTTGGTCAGTTTATGTACCTAAACTTTTTTTCGTAGTAAATTTTTAATAAGTCTATCACATTCCATTTATACAATTTTTTTTAGTATTGTTGATAGGTGTTAGAAGTTTATATTTTGATAGAAACTTATCATTACTAGACTTTTATTCACAACCCAAGTCTATTAGTAATTTGGTTTGAATTTTGAACATAGTTTCAACTTAATTCCGATGATTTTAGAAATTTTAATTTAGCCTTTGTATTTTGGCCAAACCTCATAAACATGTATCGTGTAATGGGTTGCATTTAGCTAGCTATATTAGGTTTTTTTTAGAACAATATGAAACACATAAAAAGACAATAAAGAAAAAGAAAGTGAAAAAAAAAACATAAATAAGAGATACATTAGTAAAACGTGTATGTTTCATTTTATAAGCATGATATTTCAAGTGTGATATGAACTGTCCTAGTCATCAAATTATTATTTATGTTTTATTAAATAATTTTTATGTAATTTTAGAATTTCAATTCCAAATTTTATCCTTTCTAAGACATATTAAGTAGGGGTAATTTTATCTTTTTACCATAATGTATTAGAGTTTTTTTTATTGGGAGGCTATTTAAAGCCTTGCTATTAGGTTGTTTGATCGCTTAAGTTTTACAATGAATTAAGTTTTGGCCTTTGAGCTTCTTCTTTCAAGATTAGCCAGGAGAGCTTCTTAAATTTTGCAATTCACGTGTTGAGTTACATGCCAAGAACATTCAAGTGGGATTAATCATCCTATCTTGTGGAGTGTTCGAATCTTGAGTGAGGAATTCAATTTCGTCTCAAGATATTTGATCTTAAGACAATCCGTATCTAACTCAATCCTTAGAGTTGAAATCGATTCGATTCGAGGTTTTATTGATTGAGAATTAGGAGTTCTCATCCAAAAGGATTCCTAGTTCCAATTCGCTAGGGTTTTATCAAAGTGTACCGGCAATAAATCAAATATAAGACACGAGTATATCACACAGATCAATAAATACTTGAAGTAAGACATGAATGTATTAACAATATATCTTAATAACAATCAACATTCTAAGTGTATCAACAGTATATCTATCAGATGACAACCAGTAAGTAATCTGAAACTAGGGATTTGAAGGTTTTCCTGCTACGAATGAATTGTTCATTTTTAAAAGTTTTGATTTGACAATACCTATTACTTAATTTTCTAAGTCGATTTCTTCTCTAGTATTGTAGTTTGTTGAATCATTGATTATGTAAGAAAAAATAAGTCAGGATAGTCAAATGGAAGAGTTGTTCTTATAGAATAATAAATTTTATTAAAGAGTTCAAGATAAATGTTACACAATCTTATATTGAGAAACAAAAATATTTCTCTTTGTTTGATCAAATATTGCAACAACAATCTTTTTCACTAGAAATATCAGATAGCTTTGGGTAACAAAATCCAGCACTATTATTCTCTTGAACACAATCATTATAACAAGAATCATCGTCATAAGTGTCAGAACATGGTCGAACACAATGTACATCCAACACGTCTCCTTTCGCTGTCATGTTACCAAAAATTGCATTGTTGAAAAAATTGTTTAACAAAAAAAGAAAAAAAATGCATAACTATAGAATTAGAGTTATGAGTTAAGAGCATACTTGTTGATACAAAACAGGCGAATATCACCAGGACAACAACTGATATTGTAACAAGCTTCTGAGTTACCATGTCTCTTAGGCGCTTTGGATGCTTATAGTTCGATGGATATGTTTTATAGAACATGTAGTGATGTTTTTAAAGCGTTTCTTTCTAAGAACTTCAAAAGGACAGAGTGTTAAACAAGCCATAAAAAAAGTAAATCAATGGTGTCAATTTAGTTTCCCAAAACTAATACTTCTATAGAAAGCAATGTTCAAAATAGCAAATGAATAAAAATATAGATACTAATTTTAAACAAAATTATAAAACAACTATATTATCCATGAGATATAATTAGAAAAACTTAAAACAACTCTCTAATAACCAATACTCTTTTTGTACTACTAAAAAAGTGCATTTGATGTACAAAAAATCATTATGTACAAAATTTCTTCGAATCTGTGAAGAAAATATATTAAAGAAAGTAAAAAACGCAAAATGTACCCAAAAATAAATTTTTTATTACACCAAACAATCAAAATACGACCATTTTAGAAGGTTAAGAAAAGCACTACTTAGTGAGAGAAATTCGTTGAAAAAATAAATATATTTTCTTTCTATCCTTCACCTGTCAAAAGTTATTTTGTAAGTATGATTTTTTATTCAATAAAGTTCATTATTTTTCATTAGTCTTGAGTTAAATTCTTTCTAGAGTTTAGCAATGTGAATGCCCTAGAGTTGTTATGGCTTAAGTAATTTTGCATTTCATACCAATTTTTTTCACCCATTCTCTTTGTTAAAGCTAAAGACAAAATCGGGTAATTTAAACTGGCAACTTAATTTAACGATCTAGTGGAGCTCTAATGCTGAGAAGATTAGGGTGTAAACGGATATCACAAAGGGATATGGGACTTATTAGAAATAAGAGGCACCATAAGATAAAGAAACTGAACATAAATTAATCTAAGATCCAGCTAACCATGGAAACATTAGGCATTAACTACTTAGACCTCCTAAAGAAACTTGACACATGACCGAATAGGAGTAGATTTATGTTCATGTGTAATTCATTGTTCTAGTGTGATGCAGTCACATCTAATCAATTTAAAAATCAATCTAGTGCCGTGAAATTCGACACTTAGAATACTCCAAATTTGTTACTTCATCGATAGTGTATGCTTGTGTTGGGATCGATGCCCTAAATCTCGTGGTATTGTAATTTGTGAACTTGTATTGTACAAACGAACTATTTATTTAATAAAATAATAGTTATTTTATTTGACATTTAGTCGCATTAACCCAAAAACAAATAAACTAATATCCTAGGTTATTAGTTGTAACTTAAACACATATATTGAGACATACAAATAGATTGTGTTTAAGTGATAACCTAAATGGTCTGTAGTAGATGGATAAGGCTAGATACCTTACCCTGGTAACACTACGGATATGACCTACCTTGTAATTGTTACAAGTGTTGTAAAGTGTCACAAACGTTTCGATCCTAAATGTTCATATGGAGACATGTGAGTGGGGGTATCATATACATGTTAGACATGTATAAGATGGGACCGCAAAATGATTAGTCTCTCATATTAATGTCGTTGCTTGATGGGACTTATATTTCACTAGGATGATCATAGGTGACTCGACCTTAATCCTAAGTCAGTTGTGAATTCTTGTCTGTGAGGGAAATCCTTTGATTTGTATGGGTGAGAGTGGCCAGGTTTGCTGACTCAATAAGCCTACCATTTTGAGAATTTGTCCAAGCAATTAGCTGAAAACTCAATTGCACGAGATGGAATTCACATCTTACAAATTTCTCCCTTAAGAGCTGATATCGGGTCTTGAAAAATGAGACACCTCACCCTCTCACTGGCTAGAGAGGGGTCTAGCTCAAAGTTGGACTATAACTAAATTGTTCATTAGAGGGATCAATGGTGCTTAAGGAATTAGAGGTAACACAGGAGTAAAACAATAATTTGACCCAGCTGTGGCTACGAGCAATTTGTGAAGGGTCGACTTGCCGTTAATTGATTATATCCATGGACACATAAATATATCTACAGTGTGAAGAGTGCAACTGTTGCTTTTTAGTGGAGTGATCGGCAGTTAATGAATATTGATTAATTAATTAAACTAATTAATTAAAGAGTTTAATTAATTAATCCCGAATCATTTGAGCTTCTAATTTATACGTCCATAAGGTCCCCTTGCTAGCTCGCTAAGGATAAAACAAGGAATAGTACTTTTGGAATAATTTGAATTGTTCAAATTATATTGAGGAAAATAAAAGAGTAATTTATATTAATGTGATTAATATAAAGATATAATGTATATTGATACATTATAATATATAGTTAACCATAAATAAGATTTATAATTAAAACTATATATTATGTGAGAGATAAATATTTGAATAAGATTCAAATATTATTTATATGAATGAGATTCATATAAATACTATAGGTTAAATTTTAATGTGAATAATGTCGCTATGGGTTTGCGACACGGAGCGCCCGACGTTGTTCCCAAGAGGAGGAAAATGGAGTCGCCACCAGTATTGATTTAGAGGGTGTGACTGAGCGCCCAAAAGTATACCAAATTGGTCTGCAAAGAAAAGATAAAGGGTTTGAGGGTTTTTTTGTGCATGGGAAGGTATTAGCACCCCATAACACCAGTTCGAAGAACGAATTTTTATTTTTCTCGTGTTATTAAAGAGAGGCCTTTTATTTTTTCGTGTTATTAAAGAGAAATTTTTATAAGGAAAAATATTTTTTGTTTTGATTTTTAAATGTCTCATATTTTATTGATCACTATTATTACCAATAATGAACACTAATTATGAGTGGTCAAAGTCAATTGGAAAATTTATTTTGAATTTAATTTGGCATCCCAAAATAAATTCTTCACCTCAAGAATATTAGAAAAAGTCAACATCTTGACCTCCTAATCTCCGTCATAGGAGAGTTTTTAAAAGATTTTTTGTTCAATTATTTAAAACATTTATAAAAAATATTTTACAAAAATATTTGTAACTTTTAAAGTAAAGAAATTTGTGGAATATCAATTTTGGTTAGTTTATTTATTTTTAAAAATATTGGAGAATGAAAAAACATTTTAAAGAAAAGTTATTTTTTTTAGAGAAAAGAAATTTTATGGAATCAAATTTACTTTTAGGTTTGCTATTATTTAAGAAAAATATTTATGGATGACTACATAAATATTAAAAATTTATTTTTAAGGAAATAAATGTCGTTTCAAAAAAATTTAATAATGCATATTTGCGATAAATATATTTTATATTATACAAAAATAGAATAAAATACATATGTGAAAGAATTTTTTTTACTAAATGTTGGTTTAAAAGAAAACATATTAACATCAAATCTTGGCATCCCGAGTATTCAAGATTCCGTCACTAGAAAGTTTTAACAATAATTTATTCAAAGATATATATATAATACAAATATTATAAATTTAAACAATTATATTATTAACAATATATCTTACATAATATACAAGGGTAATCATGGATGAAATTTAAAATTCAAAGTTTAAGGCAAGGTTAATCAACTAAATAAAAATCTAAAACATTGCTCATGAAATTAAACTTTACAAGCAACTCAAAATATATAAATAAATAAATTGGTCTATATGAGGCACAAATAAAATTGGTCTAAATATGATGCACAAATGAAATTGATCTAGAATAATATTGCTAAAATATAAAAACAAATATGTAATTAAAAATCTCCTATTTAGAAATAGGTAAAACTCACCATTTTCTGCAATTGACGATAGTGAACACTTCTTTTTGAAGTGTGGGAAAAAAAAGAACAAAAAATGTGGAGAGAAAATTAGGTAGAGTGATTTTTGGAGGAAAAAAAAAAGAAAGAAACTTAGAAAATAAAATAAAATCAGGGCTCTTTTCAAATATAGAAAAATAAGTCAAACTATTTACAAATATAGAAAAATTTTACAGTCTATCACTGATTGATCGCGATAGAATTATATCGCTTTCTATCGCTCAGGCGATAGAATTTATTTGCTTGAGCAATAGAAGGCGATAGAATTTATTTGTTTGAGCGATAGAAAGCGATAGAACTCTATCGCGGTCTATCACTGATAGATAGTAAAATTTTTCTATATTTGTAAATAGTTTGATATTTTTTCTGTTTATAGTAATTTCCCATAAAATCAAAAGAGATAAGGAGAGAGAACGTGAGAGGAAAAATTGAGACAACCACTAAAATCTTTTTTTATTTTTTAGCCCATGTATTGTGTGTGAAAAAGATGAAAAATCTTTTGAAAAAAAAAAAAGATGCACGATAGAAAATGTGTATAAAATAAAAATGGCCCGGCTATGAATAAATTGTTCATTCTTAAAAGTTTTGATTTGACAATACTTATTACTTCATTTTCTAAGTTGATTTCTTCTCCAGTATTGTAGTTTGTTAGTGTAACAATCATTGATTATATAAGAAAAAATAAGTCGGGATAGTTAAATCAAAGAATTCTTATAGAATAATAAATTTTATTAAAGTGTTCAAGAGAAATGTTATACAATCTTATATTGAGAAATAAAAATATTTCTCTTTGCTTTATCAAATATTACAACAACAATCTTTTTCACTAAAAATGCCAGGTAGTTTTGGGTAACAAAATCCAGCACCATTATTCTCTCGAACACAATCATTATAACATGACTCGTCGTCATAAGTGTCAGAACATGGTCGAACACAATGTACGTCCAACACGTCTCCTTTCACTGCCATGTGACCAAAAATTACATTGTTGGAAAAATGATTTAACAAAAAAGAAAAAAGCATAACTACGGAGTTAAAGGAGTTATGAGTTAAGAGCATACTTGTTGAAACAAAATATGCGAATATAACCAAGACAACAACTGATATTGTAACAAGCTTCTGAGTTGCCATGTCTCTCAGGCACTTTGGATGCTTATGCTTCTATGAGATTATTAAATTAAGATGGATATGTTTTATAGAATATGAAGTGATGTTTTTAAAAGCGTTCCTTTGCTGTTAAACAAGCCATAAAAATAATAAATCGAGCGTGTCGATTTAGTTTCCCAAAACTAATTATTATACTTCTATAGAAAGCAATGTTCAAAATAGCAAATGAATATTTTTTTCAAAAAAAAAAAATAGCAAATGAAATAGATACTAATTTTAAACAAAATTATAAAACAACTATATTGCGCTTGAGATATAATTTAAAAAATAAAAAATAAAAAAAAAAACTTAAAAACAACATTAAAATAATCAATACTCTTTTTGTATTACTAAAAAAGTGCATTTGATGTAGAAAAATTCATTAGGTACAAAATTTCACTGAAACTGTAAAGAAAATATATTAAACAACATAGCAAATGCAAAATTTACCCAAACATAAATTTTTTATTACACCAAACAATCAAAACACAACCATTTTTTAAGGTTAAGAAAAGCACTACTTAGTTAGAGAAATTCGTCAAAAAAATAAATATATTTACTTATTTTTAAGCTTCAACTATAGAATAATGAATTTGAATATATTTTTGTTGTCAACTATTATGCAAAATGCATTCGTTTTGAAAAGCGAAAGAATGAAATAATATTCACATCCTGACCCAACCCATTTACACCTCTAATCAATAATATCATTGATTTACTTTTCTTTCTCTTTAAATCTGGTATATCAATTTATTCATATACAAAATATGAAGTATATATACATTCTACAATTGATATACCAAATTAAATGTAATTTACATGCCATCAAAATCATATCAAAATTTTAAAAATTAAACAAATTAATCGATTAATTTTATATTTGTTATATTAGTTGACGCAATTAATAGAATTAAGATATATCATCAAAATCAGATAAAAAAAAGTTTGAAAATATAAATAAACTAACGTCAAAGCCTAAATCAAACGATCAAATTCCAACTAATTAAATGAAAACGATTCCATATCAAAATGAAAAAAAAAAAAAAAAAAAAAACAAAACAAAAACAACCTCCACCTTCATACAATTAAAATCATGGTATACTAGTTACATAAATTAGATACTTTGTATAAAGTATATCAGATATACCTGCTGATATATAAATGAGGGTAAAATTAAAAATAAAAAAAAAATAGAAATTAAATTTGAATTTTTTGTTATATTTGCAATTTTAGAAAACCATGGCTAGAATTGCAAATACTCATATATATTTTTTGTTATCCATTACAATTTCTCAATAAAATCTATTTTAAATTAATTAATAGACATTCACGCTAAAAATTGAAAGTGAATATTTAGTTAAAAAAAATAATGTTAAAAGTGTAGATTTTAAAACTTAGAGACTAAATTTCTTTTTTTTTTTAAAAAAAAGATCAAATCTCAAAGCTAAAAGTGTAATATTCTAAAATATAGGGACTAAATTGAAATCAAACACAAAATTTAAAAAGACTAAATGTGTAACATTTTCAAACTTAAGTACCAATTAAAAACTGGGCCTAAAATTTTAGGACAAAATTGTACTTTTTCCTATTTTATTTTTGTAGATGTAATCATACATTTTTTTTTCTTTTTGTTTTTCTAATAATGCTTCATCTAAAAATTCGGGTCGTAAACATTTTTAGTTTTCTAAGTAAATTATCAATAATTGTAAGTGTGAAATTACACACAAATTATATTTTCTAATTGTTTTTATTTGGATTGTTTTCAAATATTGAAAAATAAGTCAAACATTTATAAATATAGAAAAATTTTACTATCTATCAACGATAGACTGCATTTTAGAATTCTATCGCCGATAGACAGTAAATTTTTTCTATATTTATAAAGAATTTGATATTTTTTTTGTTTACAATAATTTCTCTTTTTATATTTTTATAACGTGTGATATTATGAAGATTTATTCTTCAAATGACTTTTTATTTTTTCAATTTTAAAATGTGGTCTGCTACTAATAAATAGTGTTTAATTGGGCTCTAGAACAGATATTTTAGCGATATCTTGAGCTTTTGAACTTGTAAACTTTAAAATTGTTAGGGAAGAGAATTTATATTTGGGGAATTTTTAAAAATAGAAAAATAAGGGAAATTATTTACACAAAATAGCAAAATTTTTAAATAGTTGTAATATACGCTGATAGAAGTCTACCAGGGTCTATCAGTGATAGAAATGAGAGAAGTCTATTGCTGATAGATGTTGATAGAAGTCTATCAATGTCTATCAGTGTTTTTTTTTTTGCTATTTTCTATAAATAGTTTGACATTTTTTCTATCTGTGAAAATTTTCCTTTATATTTGGATAAAAATCAACTACTCTTTATCAGTTAAAAGTCAAGAGACTAAAAAAGCTGAACGAAGGACTTAAGAGATGAAACTTAGAGAAAATGTGTGAAAGAGTAGGATCAATCAATAGAACTATAAAGCAAATTTATTGAGAAATATTTTTGTTCATAGACTTATGGAAGTTAAAGAACAATAATAAAAAAAAAATTATTGATTGATGAAGGAAGATCGTTTTCATTCTCCATGGTAAGAAATTTATTGAGAAATAATGCTCGATAAGCTCACTTATCATGGGTTTCTTTGTTTATCTCTTTACATTCTCCATTCGTGTCTTAATCTTAATTTTCAGGGTAATTATAATGAGTAAGAATTTTAGAGATAATAACTAAATGTATAGTAACATTTTTAAAAAATTGCAAATATAACAAAGTTTATTAATGATAGACTTCTATCGCTGATAAACTCTTATGGTTTATCAATGATAAACCACTTAGACTATAAAAGTCTATCAGCGATAGAATTCTATCACTGATAAATTTTGCTATATTTGCAATTTTTCTAAATGTTGCTATATATGTTAATATTTCGAATCTGATTGTTATATTTACAAATGTTCCTAATTTTCATCTTTGATCGTGAGATGGAAATCCCAAATTTTATTTGATATTTGTGATGTACTTACCCATCAATAATTATATTTCTCCCAAATCTATTGATGTAAGAGAAGGAAAACAATATTTTACCCTAATCCTAAATTTTGTACTTCTTCCTCTTAATTACATGACATCATTTTAATCACGACTATAACTCTTCAATTTCTTTTTATAGCGTTCCACCACTTCATATTTGCACCTTCATTCTAAGTGAGAAGCTAATGATATAGTTGTTATAAAATAATTTATTTATAACTTCAAGAGTTTAGTGTAAGTTTTAGCTTTATGATTATACAATAAAACCCTAACATTATATAAAACAATAAATATCAAAATCTTTGAACTAGATGATTTTCACAATAACATTAATTAGAATAACATACCTTGATCTATGATAATAGTCTTCTAAGGGATTATGTTTCTCTCTCTTGGCCTTCCTTTAGAACTTAATTAGGGTTTCTTGATGAGGAGAAAAGAACTACTTCATGAGGCAGGGAGAGGACCAATCCCTAGGGTCTTTATATATAGACACCTCCCCCGGTGTTTAATTAGGGTTTTTATCTTTTATTTAATTTAGAAATTATCTTTTACTTAATTTGCCTAATAAAATAATAGACCTAAAAGATAAATTAGTAGATAATGCACATGAGCCACATTAATGATAATATTAAATTTAAAATAAATCTAACATTTGGCACGAAACTTTTGAAATGGTAATGGCGTAATTGAAACCTACCCCATTATACAAGTCAACTCCACTTCATTTTTTTTTACTTAATTTTAGAAAAAAAGTTTGGTGAAAAGATTGTTTTGAAAGTAAAAATAACTTAATTTTGAAAGTAAAAATAACTTAATTATATCAATTCTATGAAATATCCATTGGTAATCGATGAAATTAAAATTCCAATATCCATATTGATATCATTTAATTTCTTCATTATCCCTCATTTAATTCCTATAACATCACTTCTCTTCTTGTCCAGAGTATTTTCCATAGGCTGATTTTAGGAAAATTTTAACACTCTTATCAAATTATTAATTAATCTATGCGAATCACTTTTTAAATTCTAATTAATGTTAAAAAGCGAATAATAGTAGTTTTTAGATTCCACTTTTCTAAAAATCTGCTATTTTCTTACCCATTTAAATAAATATATTATAATAATATTCTTCCATATTAATGTATTTTTAAATTTTAATTGACTCAATTTGTTTATGACAATTATTTTTTTAAAACTTTTATCAAATAATTTAGTTCATGTAATTAAGAAAAAAAATCACATATAAAAAAAATATCAAACTATTTACATAAAATAGCAAAAAAGACACTGATAGACATTGATAGACTTCTATCCGTGATAGAATTCTATCATTTCTATTACTAATAGACCCTGATAGACTTCTATCAGAGTCTATCACAACTATCTAAAAATTTTGCTATTTTGTATAAATAGTTTCCTTTATTTTTCTATTTTTAAAAACTCCCATATAATTAAATTACACTAACTTAGTATTAGTTGAAATTCAAATCATATAAAATTTTTAAAAAGATATTATAAATTATAAAATAATTATCAATGTGAAAATAAGCTTACTTTAGTTCATATAATTAAATTACACCAATTTAATATTAATTTATCTAACACCGTAACTAGTTTTTTTAATTTAAAATTATAAAACAAAGCTGACAGCAATTATTTTAAAAGCTACAGCAATTCCAAAGAGAGTCATAGTTTGCCATCTTTTGTAATTTTATCTTACTAGGGAAGGAAGGAATCGATGTTTCTCATTAACAATAAAAAAAATTAAAAATTTAAGAGCCATTAAACTTTTTTTCTTAAAAAAATAAATAAATAAAAAATAAATAAATAAATAAAAAAGCCTCAATCCTTTTGATGGGAACGTTAGGCCAATCATATAATTCACCTAAACAAAGGAGGATGGCAGATAGTGTAGTGTTAAGTGTTGCCCCCCATATTGCTATATAGGTTGAACCCAGCAATAGATCATGTGGGAAGGCTTTTATATAGACAGGGCCAGGGGAGCCCTTATTTACCTTATTCAGATGCCCTATCAGACCTTTTGAATACACCATTAACTTCAAAACAACAAATCAAACTTGGCTAAACATAATCAACATATTACATATACTTTCTCTAAGAAGAAATGGAGAAAATGAAACAGTAAATTGTTTACCTATACATATGTCACGAATCCAAACAAATAAGAATCCACAGTCCAACAAAGCTCTTCACCTTCCAATCCAAACGTTAAACCCTGGCCTATGCCTTCTGTGAACTGCCAGAAAGAAATTTTTGCATGTACATACAAATTTCAAAGTATTCCCCTCCTATAGACATTATTCTTTTATCCCACATATAATTGATCTTTGCCAATATTTGTTCAGAAAGGATCCATCAATCTTATCCACACTACATATGGTACACTTATTTGTAAGAGAACACTCAGAACAATATAAACTTGAAATATCTTCCTGCAGATTTGGTACCTGTAATTTGCCTCTCACTGGACAATAGACGAATTTCGTAGTATACTTCTGCCTTCAATTTGCCTCTGTCGGTGGTCGATCGCAGTTTGGTTTCGTAACACAGGAAAAAAGCTTGTCTATAGGCTCTAGAGTCCTAATTCCTCATCTAGATTCTGGAGTTAACTTTCAAAACTTGGAGTGCTATGTATCTTCTTTGATGCCCGTGAATGTTTCATTTCTTTTTATTGGTCATTATAAACCGATATTGATCAAAATTATGTATGCATCTAGAAGAACATCAAGAATCTGATCTGGAAGCTGTGAAGGAAGAAAGAAGACCTGCAGCTTGTGCAGGTAGAATATCACCAAATGTAGACATTGCAGCTGCTGATCTATCTTTAAATATGCCAACTTGGCCATCAGTCAACATGGACCCAAATTTTAAAGTGCTCTCTCCAAATCTGCTTCCAACCTGGAAGCCAAATAAGAACTGTTAGAAACTTTGGTACTCCAGATATAATTCTGATTTTATTATATGTGAAACAAAACAAACAGGTCGATAGTGAGAATATAAAAACTATATGTCTAAACTTTTTAACATTTCTCAATTCATTACTGCCGAGGGGAGAAAATCGACAAAAGACAGATCACCATGAAACCTTAAATAAGTTGGAAGTCATGAAAAATATGAACAATATACTTCTAAGTATATCAATCTAACCAATCAATATCAACACTGTTCTGGTGTAATAGGGCCCAAAGCATTTAAGAAAACTTAAGCTTCACTAAAATATCAGTGTGATATTGGAACAGTGGTTAACTAGAGAAACATTTAATGCCTATCAGAAAAGTGATAAACCATATTACCTGCATGAAAGATTTAAATAACGGTGCTGCTACACCAAAACTGGAGTTATCATTCAAATCTATTTTTTGAGGAAGCTCCCCGTTCGTAAAAGCTTTCCAGGAGTTTCTCGAGGAGATATCATCCGAAGGTGCTGGAACAGCTGCCTTCATGCCTCCTTTTGAAGACAAGACTGGAGCACTGCATAAACAAGAAGCACATCACACCAAATTCATTCCATATGATAACCAGCAAATCAACATTATGTTTGTAACCAGAGTTTTAGAAAAATAAAAATAAAAATAAATAAAACAGAGAAAGGAGAAACTTCAGCAGACTAGGTCAATTATTAGCCTTCTTTTATCATCATGTAAGCTTTGTACAACTAGGAAAGAACACTGAGATACGTTAACCATGACACATTCAATAATAAATATTTTGGGATTTAGTCAACCTTTTTGCTTCTAGTTGGTCTACTTCATAGTTTATCTCAAATTGTCAACAGTTGGACATCATTTTTGTAACCCTTTGGAGTATTTTTAAATGCCCAAGGTGCACTAAGACGCAGTGGCCCTCTGGAGCCTAGGCGCAAGGCGCACAAAAAGGCACAACATTTTTTTTGTGAGGCACACTATATATAAAAATATTACATTAAAAAGAGAAAGCATAGTTCAAATGAAACATGGAAAAAAAGACCCCAAACATAAGAAATTTTGCATTTAGGCTTAGTAAACTTGATTCTTTTAGTTAATAAGGAAGGAAAATCCTTAATTATTACTATTTTTTTTAAATAATGAAAAAGCCCCAAGGCCCTGGGCTTTGAGCCTTGGGGCATCACAAAAGGCGCGCGCCTTATTTTGTGAGTCTCGCCTTTTCAAGACGAGGCGCCAGACTTGCGCCTTGAACCTAGGCGTGCGCCCGAGAGGGCTTTTTAAAACACTGCCTTTGGAGCGTGGAGATTTCACATCTATCTTTCCTTCTGTAGCCCTTATTTTTTATAATGAAAAGTCTGTTTCTTATCCAAAGAATAATAATAATAAATGTGGCTCCTGAGGACACATTTAATACGTTCTCCATTATAACAAGGAAAAGGCGGTTGAGTAACTCCGGTTCAAGTTGATTGGGCATTTTAAAATTCCAATCTAGAGAAGAAATACCAGACAAAATTCTTTGAAACATATTTGTCACATACAAATTCAAAAAATTAAAATCATGCATGCCCCAACACATTTTTAACAATTATTCAGCTGGATGCGTAATTGTAAAACTTTTGGAAAGAGGGCCAAGAAGAATTACCTGATGGGAAGGTATTTAAAACGAGGAACAGTCATGCATCTCATGATATTGGACTCTGAATTGCTTGGCAATTTCTGAACAGTGTCTGTATACATCCTATTGAGCTGCACAAAGAATCCGAAAAGGACAGCATGTCGAAGATATGTCTGTCTTTCATTTTCCCAGAGATATGGCTCATACCTAAAACAAATTGCAGGAACTGTTATTCATCTTATCCCAAGTAGTTGCTAGAGATATCACTAGTATATGCATCCATTAGGTGTAAAGCAAAACAACAGCATACAGAAAAGAACAACATCCAAACAGATATGGCCAACGAACATATATCTATAGAAAGAATATATCCACCCATACATGAGAATGAAATCCGTACTTGCCACACATGTTATTCTATTTTATTCTTATTTGGTTTCTACTTAAATGGATATAGAGATTCCTGGTAGGAAAGCGCCCCATGGCATAAAGTGGTGGCTAATAATCATGGAATTGTACTCACAGCTCAAGCAAAAGCCGTTGGAAACAAATTTTCAATTTGTCAAGACTGATGGAAAAAAACATATTATCCCTGTGGAAAAGGAAGCCACAGGACTTTATATCGGGATAATGCCTGATTGTTGGTCCTCAACTACCTCAATGGCTTACTAGGTTGTTTGATATTTTAAACTCCAAAAATCCTGTCCTGAACACCAGTGTTGTAATCAAATGTCTTGGACTTCAAAAGAGAACTCTCTGATCAAGAAGATGAAGAGCTTACAGCTGTCACTGAGAACATCCACCTCTCCTTTAGAAAGGACACTAAAATTTTGGATCCCCAAAAGTTCTTTCAGCTTATCCTACAAGTCTAGTCTAAATAAATTGTGGAACACATAACTTTCCCTTACCAGCAAGATGGTCAAACCTATTCAGAAAAGTCCGAAGATTCCACTCTTTTAAGCAATCAAATAATGAAAATATAAACAACATTTGCAGACTAATTATTATTATTTTCCTAAAGATAGGCTAGTACGTTATAACCTCCTTCTACTCTGCTTTCAGAGAAATCAACGATAATTTGCCATCAATCGACTCAAAACGATAATTTGTCATCATTAGAAAGCGCCCAACGACTACAGTAAGGGATAAAAACTAAGCTTACGTTTGCCAGTCAATAGGATCAAGCCTTTTTGAAAGACGATCTGTTAACGAATTCACGCGATCTCTAATAACTGATTTTTCGTCACTCATATCCTGCTTCCTTCTCAAGGCGTACTTTGCCCTTGGGTTTTTGGACAGCTCTTCACTCATATTAGAATGAGCCCCACATAAAATATCAGCAGTGAACCTTATATCCAACAGAACCTGCAATACACCTTTTTCTGACACTTGAGGCCCGCCAACTTCCATAGATGAAATGAAATCCCCATATATACCTATAACCTGCAAGGAATCATAATCTATAAGCTGAAATAATATATATACTTGCTTATTCTATATTTTTCAATTTTTACTCATTTATTCATCCTCTCCCGCAAGTGATTGCAACCAATTTCATCAAGAAATAGATATAAGAGTAGCAGTATTCTCACAGATATTCTAATACCAAATTGAACATTAATAATTTTTTATGGAATTGTAAATACAGCATATGTGGAAGGAAGGTATGAGTTTTCATGCGCTTCAAATAAATAAAATGGTAACAAAATTAACAAATAAATGCTTGGACTAATTAAGATTTTTTCTTTGTTCACTAATTGTGGCATAAGATTATTGCAAGCAGAAGTCTTGATGGGCTGGTTCCTTGAGTTGGACGAATAGTACAATGAATTTCATCCAGATATCATATTTGATTTCAGAACCTCAAGGTACGTCTCACGCAAAAGGGTGTTGGTTGGAAGGCACGGAACCTGTTTCATAAAGATATCCCTTTGCTACAACAGTTTTGGGAAGATTTTTCAAGATTTTTTGTGTCATCATGGCTCCAATCAAAATCGTCAGTACATGATTGAGAAGGCAATAAATAAACCCGCTAAAAAATAGAGGCAAGCTTCTTTGACAGGCAGCATTCTTTGCTAACGTTTGGAACATCTAGTTACAATGGAAGAGGACAACCTTCAAAGATGTAGAAGGATCTTGGGAGGATGAACGCAGTGCTGCTCACTTCACACCTCCCTTTGGGTAATATCTATGAAGCTTTCCCATTTTCTGTTGTTTTGTATTTTTAACAACTAGAGTCCTTTGTGTGGGGTCTAAATTACCACCCTCTTTTTTGTTCTTTCCTTTATCAAAATGAAGATTTTGTTTTCTAATAAAAACAAAATTTCAAGTTGTTTTAAAACAACAGAAATTATAATTTCTAATCAAACAAAATACCTTTTCCAGTAGGGTTGTTGCAAATTTTCGAATAATTATCTTCTCAAGAACGTGACCTCCAATTCTGTGAATTTCTTCACATGCACGGAACAGAAAGGAAATTATATAAAGAGAAGGCATTGATGGAAGAGCAATTTTCATATCTGATTGACCTTCAGCAGATTGTTCTTGCTTGATTATTGTCTCTTCCCAGCCCTGCCGATTACAAAAGATAAATTATTACCATATACGCGTAAACTATAAAAAACCAAATCAGCAGAAAATAGAACTAAAGGAAAACAAAAAATGCTGCAATACTTTGATAAGAAAACCAGTAAACTGATAGGAAAAACCTAAGCTGTGCATCAGAATACTACACAAAACTAGAAATAATATGATTTCAACAACAATGTCAAGTTAGATTTAGGGCTTAGGTCAAGTTAGGTCATGTCCTCAAACACCTAATTCAAAAGATCATATGGCCTTTTTTTCTTTTCATTTTTTGTTTTTAAACATATGCAATAAAGAAATGAATGAAATGGTGGTTTGAATTTTCCCACTCCTTTTGCGAGACATCGTACGTGAAGTCTTTTCCTCGGGATCTTGACTCAGGTTGCTGATACCCATAAAAGCAAGGGACCACAAAAAGAAATCAATCCTAGTTTAGGAATAAGATCAAGCACTTGAAACCATCACTCTTCCCTTTAATTTGTTTTAACAAGCACTTGAAACCACCATTCTTCCCTTTACCTTGTTTTAATTACATTTTTTGCTAAATGAGAAAACTAAACTTCCAAGTCTTACTCCCACATTTTGCAACCTTAGCCTCCATGTGGTTAAATTTCATGGCCAGGATTGCCTCAAACTTTTTCATTCTTCAATGAAACTGTATAATAAGTTTTTCAACATGAAATTTTAGTATCTAAATTCGCATAAAAGATTTTATAATCTAAGTAGGTGGAAAGAAATTGTCCTAAATTACCGATGCCTTCATTGCATCCAAGGGTGTGCTACCACCATCGCAGGTATCTTACCAACAACAATCAGGCAGCAATTATCAATAATCAAGAAAAACATAAAAGTCTATAAAAAACCAATATTTTAAAAGGCTAAAGGCGGCCTTCAGGCTTTTCCTCTTAGAGACGAGGTAAGCCTTGAGGCGGTATGAGGCATAAGCCTCAAATAGTGAAATAAAAACATTTTACAAATCATAAATTGGTATGACCAAGTATTACTAAACATGATAGTCATATAAAAGTGAAAAAAAAAAAATTCACCCATGCAATTTTCACTTGATCAAAAATTCTAAAAGGATATTTTTACCATCACTACTACTATCATTGGACAGATTTTTACTATAAAATTTTTCCTTCAATGTGACTGCAGCAAAAGAAGTCCTAGTTCAAATTGAACTTAGACCTTAATATTTTTGAAGAATTAGGCAAATCATTATTATTTTTCTAATCATTAGGCGACATGTAGAGATTGTAAGTCTCAATGTATTTTCACAAAGGCGTAAGCCTCTTCTATAAGAGGCATGAGCCTCACATGGTTAAAAGAAGGCGTAAGTCTCGAGGCTAAAAGTTAAAACGATGCCTCAAGGCGAACCTCAAGGCATAAGCCTCAATAACTTTTTAAAACATTGTCAAAAACCAATTAAGCTATTCTCATGAAAAAGAAATCAAAGCTAATAAAGATGAATATGAATGAAGTTTCAACATGAAACATGGAAAATATTTTACCTAGCTCAAATTTTTTTAATCAATTTCGTAGTTAAAATTTGAAATCATATAGATGGGTCTTAGTACAAGTGTTTTCGCTGTGAGGAACAGGTCTCAATGCACATGTACTAGGCTGGGCTTTGACAAAGAAATCACAAAATGGAAATAATAAAATAATATAAAGCAAATATCACTTACCCTCAAAGGAGTTGCTGACAGTAGGGCATCATCTTGGGCAAGATCTCTAGAGAGAACGGCAGAAAGCTCATTACATAACCATAACATCCACAAGCTATGAGACCTTACAGAAAGATCATGAGTAACCCTATTCAGTTCTTCTAGTTTTGGGCTTGAACTTTCTTTAGTTCCAAGCAAAGCAGCTTTGGCTAGTGACGTTTGTCTTCTAGAGTCAGTAGACATCTGTCTTCCAGGGGAATTAACATATACAGGAGAATCAGGAACACCTTTGGACTGTCGCAGTAATGAAGAATTCTTATCAAAAACAGAGGATGCCGTGTCATTTACCCAAAATTTAGGTGAACCAAGGATGACACTAATGTGCTTCAAGTGATTTTGAAATGCAAATAGAAGACGACCAATGAAAATTGATCTCTCAACAAGCGGAGCAAGACTAACAGGCTGACTAGCAGTCCTATTTTCCATGTTACTATATAGATTATCAATCTCTTTTTCAAGTTCCATCAATATGGTTGACATGCTTTCATAGCACTTATTCTGTAGATAAGGTGCCAGGTCTTTTAACCTTATTGATGCCTTTGGAGATTCTATGAAACTTAGAAGATCCTCAAGCACACTCTGACAACAGTTTTCAAATGCATCTCTGATACGACTGACTTCTGGACCGAAATAAGCATTGATACAAGTATTAAAATCACTCTCTTCTACAGATGCTTTTGCTCCCACAGTTGGACAGGTTTTCTTAGCATTAAACTCTATAAACCAAACACCACCACCTGTAGAGGGTCTATTCAAGTACCCATTATTACTTAAACCATCCTCAGTTAGATGAACTGATTCTGCAATATTAACTACTTTAATCATTTCCTTGAATCTTGAGTCAATAATAGTTTGCATCCTGCGAGCAAATGCATCTTCAAATATGTCATCCCAGAGGTCTGAGTCATCTTCCAAAACAAGTTCCCTCATTCTACTCCATGGCAACTCAACTTCAGATCCAAAAACACTTTTTAACCAATCTAAACTTCCTTCCAAAACTTCCTTGCTCTCCATTGTCTCTCTTATTAATTTCTCAGCAGAAGCAAGATCCTGGCCACTTCCAATGGCATCGATCAAAAACCTTCCATTGATCTGGCTAACGATCTCTCTTCCACATTCTCTTAGCCAACTCGAACAAGTCCTAGCAATGTAATCTTTCTCAAGCATGACCATGACTGACTCTAACGTATCCCTAAATAACTTCCAGAGCCTAACTTCCTCATCCGGGTTGGGAATTCCACCAAACAATTGTGATGCAGGTGGTGAATTTAATATAACTTTGTAAAACAATGGCATATCATTCAAAACTTGCAAAAACAACTCACCGACTTGTCCTATACTAACCTGAATTATAGCCAAAACCTCGCAGAACACGGATACAACAATAGAGCAAGCTGCATTGCTCCCACACGTACCTAATTTTTGAGAAATCCAAGACTTCCTCGTATCAAGAAACAAACTGAGTACTTGCTTCGGCTCAAGTTCATCAATAACCGCGACAGCAGCCAAAGCATCCGCATAAGCTCCAACCCCAAGTCCACGATCAAGCAATCTCTCACGGCTACGCTGCGAAATCTGAGATTTGAAGCTCTCCACTATCTGCCAATGGTGCTGAAGCAGAGGAAATTTGGAGAGAAACTTACGGTCCGAATCGGCATTGTGGGTCGTCAAAGCTTGTTGCACATGCTTCGCTCGAAGGTGACGAACAGCAGCTTCAAGAAACATGGATTCATCAAGGCAACCCCAAATATTCTCAGGGGTATCAACAAGATACTTAACCCGACAAGCGATGGCATAAAGGGTAATACGAACATGATTATTAGAAGGAAGATGCGTGAGCGAATCAGAAGATGAAAGGGAACGGATAGAAAGGTGAATAGAAGAGAGATTAGATGAAATTGAATGGGAAGTGGACTTCATAAGAACGATGGAATCGGCAGAGTCGATCAGATCTCGGTAACGGTTACCGACAAGTTGCCGTAGCTCCTCTTGCTTGGATTGGATCTGAGCACGAGTGGAGGATTCCACCTTCCGAATTTCGGAAATGGGTTTCGTTCGGAAGAGAGATTCAGCATCTCGGTAACCTCCACCTCCGTCAATGGAGGAAGCTGAAGGTACTCCCATGGCTGCTCCTTGTGCTGATTCGGAATTGGTGTGGATCGAACACTATGAAGATGCCAATGTCATGAATCAATCGCAAGGAAATTTAGTCTCCGGAATGGAATTGAATTGAATTAGAATTACACCAACATTTTGTTGATTTTTCTTCAGATTGGGATTAGCTTTCTATATACCAAATTTTCACAAATCTCAAGCTTCTCTAAAATTTTACACAATTGTCTGAAACTAGCCTGCTGTAAGCCTTAACTCTCCTTAAATTTACCATTTTGCCCACGTAGGTAGACATTGTATTTTTGGAAAATTTTCAATTTACCCCTCCCTATCTCGAGAGTTTATTAATTTAAACACGAATTCCTTCGTATTTAGTTTTAAAAATATGGTGAAAAAAAACTATTAAAATTTATGCATGAATAATTTTCAAAGAAAATCTTAGTTGAGAGTATAAATTGATTTGTTTATAAATTTTTTTTTATTTAAAGTTTAATTGATAAAATTATTAGCCTCAAAAAATATTTATCCAAATAGAAGGTAATGAGGTGTGTAATTTGATACAGTTACAAAAGTTTTAAAGTTCAAATTAATACAATTATTAGTTCATATAAATAGATATAATCTCATAGTTTAAGGGTGTATATTGATATTTTTCATATATTTTTTTTAAAAAAAAAAATTAAATTACAAATTTAGTCTCTAAATTTTGAGGTTTGTATTTATTTAGTCTCTAAACTTTTAAAAATATATAATATACCTTTAAATTCTTAATTATGTGTCTAATATATTTCTAAATTTTAAAAATATCTAACAATTACCTAAACTCTCAATATTGTGTCTAATAGATTCATAAACTTTAAAAATATTTAATAGATGTTTAAATTTTCAGTGATCTTGTTTTGAGTTGAGTGGTTTTTGGTTGCCAACCGAAAACCATATAAGTTATTAATGACGGTTACTTATCGCACATCGCCCACCACCCACCGCGCCCACTGTCGACTGCCACCACCGCCCATGGGTTACACGATAGTTACAAAATCATAGGATTGCAAAAACAACTTCATGGATTATCAATGACAACTACTTGTCACTTATTATCGACTGTCACTGTAATTTTTTTTTCTTTTCATTTTCTTTTTTTTTTTTTTTTTTTTTTTTTTGCTTTATCTTGTGTCAATTACTGTTACATAAGTAAGACATTAATACAAATATATAAGAAAGAAAATTAAAATCAACTCAATATTTTGTGCCCACAACTTACTTTCACATTATTACTATTACATAAGTAAGAAAAGTTTAAAAATCAACCTTGCTTCCAAAAATGAGCCTATAAATACAAAGAGATACGAAAACGAAATTAGTTTCTCAAATCTGGTCCTTTTTTTAAAAAAATAAGAAACAAAAGCGGTTATCAAACAAATCAATTTCTTACCAAATGAAAAACAAAAACATTATCAGACGAGCCCTAAACTTTCATTACACATCACAATAACATCACTCTTATAACCAGTCTTTACAGTCATTGTTCTCAAATTCTGCTCCTTAAAAGTTCACGAGCCTCAACAAACATTCAATCGAGAACGACAAGACCCAGTAACAATCTGATTCCACGACACAACATTTCTCACATTGGAAGCTTTACTTCATCACTTACAGTAACTTGAAAAAACATCCAGCTAAAGCTTTACTCGTGGATGGCCTTGGTAGGTAGCAGCTAGATTATAAATTAATCAGAGTGTAAAATTACTTCTTTTTGAAGATAAAAGAATCTTCAAGTATTATCGGTGGTAATTACTTTTATAGATAAAGAGAAGGATCCTGAAATCAACTACAAAATGTATTCAATACTGTTTCCTTTCAAATGTATGGCAAAAATTACTCAGACTGGAGAACCTGCTAAAGGTTAATTCAATCTTCTGCAGATGCAGAGACGTGATGAGGGAATGTAGACCATACATCTTCCCATGTTCTCAGACCATCCGTAACATCTTTCACGACCGAGGCTGCCTCTTCCACGCTCACACGAATTTGGTCTTTGGTATCCCTCTCTCGAATTGTCACCGAAGATGCCGAATCGACAGTGATCGCAAAAGGAACACCAAGTTCATCTGTTCGTGCATACCGTTTTCCTATTGATGTACCTATTAACATTTTTTAACAAAGAACATATAATGAGTATATGATCACTTTAGGGTAGAAAAGGCAAGTCTAGTGAATTCTTTAATCAAAAGTGAGATGAGGATTGTGATTTTAAACCAAACGGGGAAGTTAAAAATGAGCGAAAAAGAGCCCCCCACCAAAAAAAATAAAAACAAATAAATAAGAGTTGGTTCAATTTCCTATAATATGATGTTCTCATTTTTCATCTCCATGTTTCAATTCAACTGTCAACTTCTTAGAACTTGAGTCAATTTTGCATCAGAAGAACAAAACAAAGTTGAAAGTTCGTTCAAGTACCTGTGATATCAATTTTATGGGAAATACCAGCAACAGTCAATGACTTTGAAATAACTTTAGCAACCTGCTCGTACTGTTGATTCTGAACAAGTGGGAAAACTGTGCACTTGATAGGTGCCACAAGGGGTGGAAATCTAAATACATTTAACTGCTCATCCCCTGCTTTGCTTGGCCTCATGTAGTAAGAGTGTTCAAAGAGGCAATAGATAATCCGACCAATACCGAAAGAGGGCTCAATCACAGATGGTGTAAAAACCCTCTGATGTTCCTTCTTTTTCTCCTTGGAAATTGCAACCATACTCTTCTTGATCAAGACATTTTTCCCCAGTGTGCAGACATAGAACTCCACCTCTCCCTTGGATTCTAGAGTTGCCTTCATCTCTAAGGCTTCTTTCTCCTTCATTGCCTAAAACAAATTGCCATACAATGTCAGGTTTCCAAAAGTTTACAGATGCTATAAATACCCCGGCAGAAAAAAAAACCATAGTTTACCTCCAAAGCTTCAACAACGTTCTTTTGAGTTCCCTTGAAAGCGAGGCCAAGTTCTTTCTTAACAGGTGCAATGACCAATTTCTGTAATTTAATTTCATGAGTACAGCATTGAAACAGACTCTTCTTTTTCTTTTCCTTCTTTTTTTGCCATCAAGATACTTGCAAATCTCAAATAACTTCAGATTTAGATAACAAGAATGAACAGTACCTCAACTTCTCTTGGTTCTGCAAATTTCTCATGTGCTACAAGAGGAACACCACTTTTTTCCTATTAAAAGAAGAGGTAAAGGAAAAAAACATGAGAGTCTATTCTACATGCAACTTGAAACTATACAAAGACAATGTCAATGGTAGAACTGTTACAGACACTTCTATCTTATAAATCCTACCAAACAATAAGGCAGTCTAAATGAGCTCGATGAAAACTAAACTATTTTTGGAATTTCTGCCATAAAATTAAAGACATCGCCTTGAATTAGAATTATTTGGAAAAGATAAGGTTTGGGATGAATTCATACCGTATGAGCATGTAAATCATATGCAGATCTATCAGCAATACCAACACATTCAATCCAACCATAAGAACACTCAATCTCGGCATCCCAACAGTCAGCTGCATAATGAGCCATTTCATTTGCAAGGTGCTGCCGGAAACGCAAACGGTTCTTGTTTATGCCAAGGCGAGTTAGAAAAAGATATACTCTCCCAATGAAGTAGCCAAGAGTTTCATTATTTACAGTTCCCTGCATCACAATATAACATATCAACCTAGTAAACAAGTGCAAGAGACATGGTAGAGGAAATAAGGGAAGTAGAGATAATCAATACACAAACCTTAGAAACCGCTTCACCCAATGGAATTTTCCTTGCAGATTTACCAGACATTTGCTCCTCTCTTGGAAACATCAAGAACTCCAAATTGGCAACATCAGCGAATTTTGGATGAGCTTTGTCTTCAGGATCAACGAAGTGTTCAATCTCTGCTAGTGTGAATTCACGAACTCTAAGCAGCCCTTGTCGAGGAGATATCTGTAGTGAAACAGATGGAATGGGAATTTAACTTACACACCAAAGGGTACAAAACAGATAAAACTTGGACAAGGGCTAGCAAGAACCATTTTGAAAGCAACAGTCACAAGAACCACAAAATAGGAGACATGGTATGGTAATGTAAAGCATAGTAAAATACAGGTCATTCTTGCAATACCACTGTCTCATCCATATAATTTATCAATGTAATAAGAAGTTAAAAAACAAGTGGCCAACCATCTTGCAATTCAAGGAGGATAGAATATAACCTCATTTCTAAAAGCCTGCCCAATTTGTGCTGCCGCGAAGGGTAGTTTGTTTCCATTGTAATAATACAAATCTTTGAAATTGACAAATATGCCTTGTGCTGTTTCAGGGCGCATGTACCTGCAGCATTTACATATTTAAGCATCTAAGTTAATCACATAAGGGATTGCATTGACCGAGAGTAACAAGAAAAAGTCAACCATTTTCTCTTCTGTATAGAAATATGATGAACTAAATGGCAAAGAGTTGTAACTTAAACAGAAAATTGTTGTGATATACTGATTCGGTAATGAAGTCAATAAATATGGAAGAGAGTAAATTTGGATCAAATACTCACCCAGGGAGCAAGCCTGATGGGCCAATTGATGTCTGAAACATTAAGTTGAATGGATAAGGATCAGACAGTGGATTCTTAGTATCTGGAGCCGTAATAGCATATTCCTTAATTTTCGCACCCAGCTGATCAGCAGAAAGATCATCCAAGACAGCGAGAATATGCTTCAATTCCGCAGCTTTCTCAGAGGATATGCTAAGATCTTTCTGAAGTTTTTCATTACAAAAATCCTTAAGCAAGTGATCTGCCCGGTAGCAGGTCCCAGTTTTCTCATCCTTGACCATCAGGTCTGTGAACTTATCCACATGACCAGACGCTTTCAGGACTACTTCTGGTGTAACGCAAGGACAGTCAACTTCCAACATATTTTCCTCAAGAACAAAATGCTACAAAATGATAAAACAAAAAAAAAGACAGAATTAAGCCAGATTCTTGACCATAATTGAACTGTAACGGATTTTCATGTATACAATAAGAGATGACGAATCCACTTCAGAATCTCATTGGCAACAAAACTTCGGAACAATTCTGAATGAAAAAGCGGTTAAAGCAATTTATTTCGAAAAACCCCAAGTAAATCAACAAACCTGACGCCAAAAGGCAAGAACATTGGACTTGACTGCGCAACCAGGAGGACCATAATCGTACAATCCAGCAACCCCGCGGTAAATCTTGAAGGATGGAATGTAAAACAGACGCCTCTCGAGAGTATTACTCACAGTTTGCCGGAACGACTCCCTGTTCAAGGCACCATCAGCGCCGCCACCCCCACTAACAACCGCCTGCAACTGCTTCTCAATCGAAGCCTTCTCAATCTTCAATCCATTCAAAGCTTCAATAGCAGCATCAATCTCGATCTTGGCAGCACCAGCAGCCTTAAGGGCTCGAACAGCATTGCCTTGAGCTTCAACAGCCGACAGCTTGTGAGAAAGAGCATTTCTGAGCGATGCCTCGGAAGAATCCATTGAAAACAGACGTGGGAAATTGTGGGATTGAAAGAAAATGGTGATTCTGAGGCGAGAAGTGAAATGGTTAGAAAGAGGATTCGATGAGGATAGAAGAGACGATAGAAGGCGCATGCGAGATATGAAATGGGAATAGGGTTTATGATGGTGGGGCCATAGTTTTCGAATATGGTACCACCAAAATATCTTGGAAATGGAAATGGAATCCAGACAAGTTCTTGTTTATCTTGTAACTAGGGTTTATAGATCACAGAATAAATTTGAAGGGGAAGAAGACGACACCAATGGTTGCAGCTGAGGAAGATGAAAAATTCAAAGGACTAAACTTCAATTATATATTGATATCAAATATGCTATTAAGATAATTATTTTAATTTTATATGCTTTAAATTAAAAGATTATTTTCAGATATAAAAAAATAAGTCAAACTATTTATAAATATAGAAAAATTTTATTGTCTATAAATCACGATAGAATATCTATCGTGCTATTACTGATTGACAGTAAAAATTGGAAAATTTTCACAAATAAAAAAATGTCCAACTATTTACATAAAATAGCAAAAAAAATTACTGATAGAGATTGATAGACTTCTATCAGCATTTATTAGTGATAGACTTCTATCATTTCTATCACTAATAGATCTTGATAGACTTCTATCAGCGTCTATCAAAACTATTTAAAAATTTTGCTATTTTGTGTAAATAATTTTCCTTATTTTTCTATTTTTAAAACTTCCTCTAAAAATTTTCTATATCCCTAAATAATTTGATATTTTTTCTGTTTATAGTAATTTTCCTAAATTAAAAATAAATTTTATTTTTGATTGTTTTTAAATATAAAAAAAATGAGTCAAACTATTTACAAATATATAAAAAAATTCAGATAGCCTTTCTTTTCAACTTCTGTCCACTTGGTAAATTTAGAGAATGATTGAGCTTTGGAGTTTCATATTACCTTTTTTGGATTTACTTTGTTTTTTTGTTTTTTTAGCACAATTCAAGATAGGGGACTCGAACCACAGACTTTATGCTTACTTACACACTCGTGTAGTTACTATGCTCGCTTTGGCTAGATTAAACTTTGTTCTTGAAGATTGAAGTTAGTAGAAGATTGTTCACCTTGCACAATGAATATAAACCTCATTGGTCGAACCACTATAAATATTTGTGTTTTTTTTCTCTACTTCTTTTCACTTTGATTTATATCACTGATTAAATCAATTTTATTTATTGAAGATTATAAAAAAAAACGAGATGAGAAAAAACTAGTGTTATTGATATTAAAATAATTAGGAAACCTCCAAGATAGATTCAATATCATATAAATCTATGCATTCGTAATCAACAACATTTTTTTTACAATACAGAATAAAGAATTGAACTTTTGACTTCGAGTATGTCCAATACTCATTATTAGTATCAACATTGTTTTAATTGTTGGCAAAAAATTATGACTCAAAAGAATCATAATTCAATATATAGGCCACTAATTGTAATCCTAGTGAATCATTATTTTATGGTTAAAAATACTTAATTTTTGCTTTTTGTATAAAATATGTGTATATTCTTTCAAAAGTTATAATATAATCTTCCATCCGTTGTAAAATGTTTCAAAATTACTTTAGAAAAATACATTTATTAGAATGCATTTGATGGAAATTGGGATTAGTAGAGTAGCTGAAAAGAGTGATTGCTCCAATTTTTGTTTCCAATCACTATTACATTGTTATAAGTCTTAATTTATGTCTAAAATTCTAATGAATTTCTATTATACTAGTTGCTTTGAAATGTTTGTAAAAGGCCAAAAGTTATTGAACTTTTAACAAAAATACAAGAAATTTAAAAACAAATGACAAATATTTGATTTTTTGTGCAAAATTCTATGCAATTATTTCTTATTGTTTTCTTCTCCTTCTGCAATTTTTTTTCTTTTTTTAAAATATTTGATTTTTTTCTTTTCTTCTCTAACTGATTAGTTTGAGATCACCAGAGGAAGCGACTGAGGAGCTCGAGACCGAGACTAACGAGATCGAGACTGGCGAGCGAGATCGACGAGCGAGACCGAGACTGAGAATCTGAACAAATGAAAAAAACAAAGGGAAAAGAGTATGGTTTTTTGTTGATGAAGAACGAGAGGGAGAAGCGAGAATGAAGAACGAGAGGAGAAGCGAGAATGAAGAATGTTGCATTCTAGGACCAATCGAAGGACAAATTGGTACTTTCACGCGTGGCTGACATCAGCAAAAGGCCATTTTTCGAACGTTTTTAAACTCAGGACCATTTTTCCTTCGCCTCCCTCGAAGGAGGCCATCCGTACAATTTTTCCAAACAATAAGCTTGTCTGAATATGCAAGCATATATAAAAATTAAACAAACCAAATAGTTGAAATTGATTTAAATTATATTACTACACACATATATAAAAGTCCTTTTAACTTATATAGTTCTCATTTTTCAATGATAAATTAATCTCTTGTGAAAGCGAGAGAATTTCATTTTTTTTTTTTAAGAAAAATTGAAACCTAAAACTGGAAAATGTGGAAAATGTAAAATATTGAAAAAATTTCACTCATAGAAAAAAGGTAAAAAAAAAAAAAAATATTGATAGACATTGAAGAATCTCTATCAACATTTCTATTACTAATAGACCATGTCGGTAAAAATTTTACTATTTTGAATAAATAATTTCCGTTATTTTTTTATTTTTAAAAATTCTCCTAAAATATTCTCTATTTCCATTTTAACATATAAAAAGCAAAATGAATGAATGAATGAAAGAGAGAGAGATGAACTGAAGAAAATATAAAACATTCTTCTATTAGAAAGAAAAAAAATAGCAAACAGGATGACATCTGACTTGTTTCAAGGAACTCTTCAAAATGTTTTTACACACTTCTCTTCTCCTATTCCTTTTGGGTATTCTATTACAATTGGCAACTCAGGTTTCTTAGGAACCTGGAATTTGGCATGTCTCCTAATAATCTCACATTCTTCTCCTCTTCTCTCTCAGGATCATCACCCACACAATGCCTTGTATGTACACACAACTGCCTGTTAGATATCTTTCTCTATACTCTGCTCTTTCAAGACGTTTCGAATAGAACCCGACGTTCTATAAGTTCCGACAACACACTCCTCATTTTATCAATCGAAACCGGTTTTAGTATTAGCCCATCCATGCCAGCTCTGAGGCAGCTTTCCTTTGTTACTTTGTCTGAGTTCCCAGTGAGTACTACCATGAATGGTCTTTCATGGCATTTTGCAAATTTTTCGCGGATGCGTATGGCTAGTTCGTAACCATCAACTCCAGGAGTACAGATATCCATGAAAACCACCTTGTGTTCCTGAGAGACGACTCGTAAGAACTCCTCAATTGAACCTGCTGTGGTTACCTCGCATCCGAGATGTACAAGAAGTCCTTTCGTCACTGATCGACTAACTCTGTGACAGGAAATGCAGAATGATCATTAGAACTTGGAAGGCAATTCCAACAAATTTAGCATAGTTTTCAAACTCGAAAAAGTGAAAATAGATATAAGCATAAATTAAACAAAAACTTGGCTATCAGATTGGATCGGTATTTGGGTCGAACAATGATCAACCCAGAAACCTAGATTATTATTAGAATACAAACAATGGAATCTGTGTTTAATTCCTTCCAATAAGGGGCTAGAAAAATGTTCCAAAAAACAATGCCACAAGCTCAATCTATGTTGAATTCCAGTAGCCACGACCACAACTCGACTTATCCAGCTTTTTAGGATCATATACCACCTTGTTGGCTGCAAAAATGGAATTTGTGATTTATTTGCTAAATGAAAGCAAATTGATCTTTGAAGATGGTACTAGGAGATGAAACTTTTCATTATATCTTCAAGAACATCAACCACAGCTATCAAAGAACTAATGGCTTCACATTTCACAATTTATTTCTTCCTGGTTCAGCAACCGCCTTTTTCTTTCTGAATTTTAGAGTAATTCAGCCAACACAAGTCTATTTCTTCTCTCACATCCCTCCCACAGGATATCTTCCTACTAACTAGATAGTGAAAGGTGAGGGGAGAAAGTTGAAGAAAAGATGAGTAAAAGGCAACTTGTCAACAACAAAACAAAGAAAGTATTCATACCATCCCAGATATTCTTTCTTTTCTTCCCTATGAATACTACTTTCACTTCGAGAAATGGAACTATAAGTGTCCCATCAAATGTCTTCTTAGAACCTTTAGAACTCAAAGACACAGTTGTACAACCTATAGAACATATTTGTTCAACGGTCAAGATATCAACTTCGGTTCAAATTTTCATTTCCATATGTATTGTACTTGAGAAAAAGTCAAAATCAGAATCCAGACACTCTCAGTTGACCATTAGGTGAAGGGTCAGCTGCATTTATCAACAGGAGGCATAGCCTTATTGTGGTATTACTTTTGTCTTACGCATACCTCCATAGAAAATTTATTATATTTCTTCGTGTTTAGATTTTTATTTTCGTCTTGTCTAAGAAGATTTCTCACCATCTTACCAGCTTTCTTCACATTCTCCTGCATTTTTACCCATGAGCAAAATGATTGCAAGATAATTATTTTGAAGAAAAAAACACACACACACACACCCCAAATCCTACAAACTACAGCATTTGGTGACACTGAAATTCATGAGGACTTGCTACCCTAAGTAGTTGACTTAGACGTTTTGGACCTAAAGCCATATGATTGAGCTCGAAGTTCCTTACAAGAATGTCCAATTTTCAGGATCGGGCCACAATTGTGACTGAAGAGCCTAAAATGTTTCTAAAATGTCAATGCCGTGTATAACAGAATAATAAAAGAACAGCTTATTCCAATCAAACTAGCAGCTTTTTCACCACAAAGGCATCTCCCAAAGCATATCCAATTTTCCACATATTGATTGTTTCCTTTTCGACCAATCTACTTCTTCTCATTCAAAAGGAAGAAAACATTATGGACAATCACGTTAGAAATTACATACACATGAATAAAGAAGTAACAACTTCAAATTTTGAAATAAAAATAGGCAAAATGTTACTAACCCATTATCGTCCATAACAAGGACTTTGAGTCCAGGAAAACTTGTATGAAGGTTGTTTTCATGAATTTTTGACGTAAAGGGAAGCTTTGATTCATTTGATTGATCAGCAAGTCCAAGTTTAACAATGAAAGTGGCTGTACATCCCTTTCCAAGACCTTCACTTTCAAGGCATATATGTCCTTCCATAAGATTCACAAACCTGATCACATAGCACATAAGGAAAGGGATATGAGGAGCATGTCTTCATCATTGTGTGGAAACAAGGCTTGAAATCAATAAGGGATAATTTGAAACCAATAAGAGAAAAAACAGCTAAAAACATTGTACCTTTTACAAATTGCAAGCCCAAGACCACTGCCACCAGAGTTTCTTGGTCCCGCTGTAGTTTGCGCAAATTTAGTGAATAACTTTGGAATATCTTGAGGACTAATTCCAGATCCAGTATCTTTTACCTATACATGCAGAAAAAGTTTGTAACATCTTTTCTACATATTCATATTGATATTAGAAGACTTATCTTCACAAATGAAAAATCATTCAATTCTAAGTGCTAAGTAAACAAACCTGAACACGTAAATAAAAGTGACTATCACTTGGCACAGGGTGAAAATCTGGAATTCGCAATTCTCTGAAGGTTTCTGATTTTGCAACAATGGCTGAGATTGATATACTTCCTTCTTTTGAAAATTTCACGGCATTACCCACAACATTAAGAATAACTTGCATGAGACGTTTCTCATCACCAACGGCAAATACTGGCAAATCAGGACCTAAATGTAAGGTCAATGACAACTTTTTCACTAGTGCAACAGGCTTTATCAAGTTAAGCACCTGCAATAATTAGGGTTGATTTTACATTATCAGATAGGTAATAGTTATTTGAAACGTAGTTAATTATATAACATTGATTGTCAGACCTCTTTGAAAACGGCATGAAGATTAAATGTGCCAATGTCCAGTTGTAGGCTACCGTCTTCAAGCCTTGAAAGATCCAGAACATCATTTATCAGAGTAGCTAAAAGGTTACTGCTTTTTAATATTGTTTCAACCATCAGGCGTTGCTCTGGTGTAAGTTCAGTCTCTTGTAATAATGAAGAGAGGGCAATAATCGCATGCATCGGAGTTCTCATCTCATGGTTCATGACAGCCAAGAAATCATTCCGGGCACGTATTGCCGTTTCTGCTTCTCTCCTGGCTAGATCAAGGGCAACATTCTGCTCCATTAAGAGATCTCTAGCCCTCATTGATTCTTCTAAGATTGCAGCATGAGAAAGAGCAACTGCTACCTGATTTGAAATGTACATACATGGATTAATGGTCAGAAGAGATTTATCAGGCCACCAAAAATCAAATATGTTCTTCAAATAAACAACCTCCACTCCCACAATTACCACGTTTCTACTTAATTGAACAATGTACCAACCAAGTAATATAGAGATAATCTTCTGATTGACATAACTAAGAAACTACTTCCGAATACCAAGACAGAACAGATGATATGTAATCTTAGTTTAATTCTTCTCCTTGAGGTTACATGGGTTACTGGTTTTGTTCCCATGGTGTACTACCTCAAGAACTGGATAAAACAAAATTACATTTTTGTTGTTTGCTATAGAAAAAAGAATGTAACCTCTGTTTTATTCATTTCTTGGGGTGGTCCACCATTCGAACATGCAAGGATATTCAATATTTAAGAAAATGCAATTTTTTGTTTTATACATTTGTTGAAATGGTACACTATAGGAGCAAAAAAAAAACCATGGCCCAAGCAACATCTAGAAAAGATCACCATGCAATAAATTCATAAAGGGTTGTCCACCTGTCTAACATGCAAGGATTCAGCTTCACGTTGCAGCAAAGTTAAACCAACTCCTTAACTGTTCTGAATTGCAGTTTAAAATCAACCATGGAATAATATTATAGTGCTGATATTTATAAGATAAAAAAGTTTGGATTATCTACAACTTGGATGAGAAGTGGTAATAGATGGAAATTCTAGACAGACATGTTGCACTTAATTTCTTAAAAGATTACACGGAGGAAATAGATTAAAGAAAAGCCATGCTAACAAGTTAATGAATACCTGATCAGCAACAACTTCAACCAGCTCCAACTCATGAACGCGCCATTGTCTAGCACTATCTGATGGAAGCATCAAAACCATAAGCGCATATCGCTTAGTTGAAAGCTCTGGCCAATCATTTATTTGAAAATTAGAAAGATGCAATAGAGGGACACGAACAGCAACAACCTCTCCAGCCACGTATCTGCCAGCAAGTGGTCGTAGCCTAGCCACTGGGCAATTTGGGGATATTTTTACTGCGCGGTTACTACTAAAAACTTGACTGATCACAGGGAGATTGATTGGGACAGTATATCCCACTGGATTCTGCTGATGAAGAGTATAGGATAGTTGAAGTTCTAATCCAGTACGAGTTGGCATCCAAAGTGCACACTCTTCCAAAGCCAAAGTTCTTCCCAGCTCAACAAGAGTGGTTTTCAGTATCGTATGTCTATCAAGAGTACTCCTAATTTCATGAGTAAGCATCCTTACATGTCGACCAGTTTCTTCTTGGGTACGAATGAGTCCCATTTCCCTATCCAATTCAGCAGCCTTGTTCTTCAAAAACAGCTCTCTAGTTTTGACACTCAATAAATCCGGTATAATATGTACAAGCATAAGGGCAGTTGCACATGATACCACAGCAGTTAAAACCTTTGCAGTGGTCATTACTACTGCTACCGTTCTTGAATGCATGGTAAAGGTCCATAAGTTAATAAGATGTGTTGCTCCACAAAGTACAATGAAAGCACCAAACTGAACAAGAACCCATCTGTAAGGAAACACTGCAGATTTCTTGACGAAGTAGATGAGCTCCAATGGGATCGAGAAGTATGCAAGCGCAATGAAGAAATCAGAGATATACTGATACTTCATCAACAGCTCATCAGCAGGCCATTGTGGCTCAATGCAATAACAAGTCTCCATGGCGACCACACCTCTCTGGCCTACGATTTACCTGTTTATCTGGTTCACGAAAACAAAAACAGATTTATACCAATGAATACACCAAGTCAGAGATACATATTCGTAATGCAAAATATGTCAAATTCAACATCCTAAGAATCACAGACACTTCAATTTGGGCAACGTCTTCGTGTTGTGTGTCCGTGCCTGTGCTTGTTAGAAGAAAACACTCCCAATGAAACTATCAACACCAACTCACCCCTAAAGAACATAAGAAGCAGATAATACACTGAACAGGGACATTCTGCTTCTTGTCTACGCTAATGTTTATCTTCAAAACCAACCAACAAGACCCATTTTATGTTTGCATACATCTTTTGTAGACGAAATTCTCGGTTCTTGTCCATAGGGCTGGAAATACAACAGCCATAGTTGATATCACAATTTCATAACCATGACAGACACCAGATCCACCATGAGGACAAAACATATTTGCAATAAAAACTCATTCCACGTCAAGAAAATCTCAACCTAAAATACCTCAACAACATACTTAACCATTCAACCGATTTCAAAATCTAAAGCACCCAATACCCAGATGAAATAACAACCCCAGCTCGAGATCAGTTCAAAAACACAGTATCCCCTTCTAAAAAACACATTTCCCAGCACCCATTTCATCAAACAAACGATTTAAACTCAAAACACTCCAAAAATCAAACCCCCTCCCCAAAATAACACCAGAAATCAAAAAGAGAATGATCAATCAATCAATCAATTACCTGGGTTCTTTTGCTCATTTGAGATAAACCAAAAAAATAGAAGAGAAAACACCCATACGACGACTTCAATCGTTCTTCACGTTTAACCCCACGAAGGAACTTTGTTCCATCATTTTTCTCCCAAATTTCAGAGACCCAGAAAGGCGTTTAGAGTCTAAATACAATGTTTCTGGGTATTTTCAATTCAATTTCACCTTTCTCTCTCTAACTTTTTTTTTTTGGGTGTGGTGGGGTTTTGGGAGTTCTGAGACAAGCAAACGGCAAGTAAGGAAATTGAGAAGGAAAACATTCAAGTCAACGTCGGTTCTATCTCTCTCACTCTATTTCCTTCCCCTTTTATCCACGTCCTTTAACGCTAACCCATTTCTCTCTCTCTTACACATTTTTTTATTCATGTTCTTTTTAGAAAAATAAAATAAAATATATTTTATTTTATTTTATAATATTCAGATTCATGCACCATCTTAATACGAGTTAATTAATTAAATGTTAAAAAGTTGCTTCAAGAATCGATAGCGATGGATTAGGACCCCATTTTATGTACTTTTTTTTCTTCAGTGGGGCCCCTAATGTTCTAATTAATAAATATGGAATTTAGTGAGAAATAACAAAAATTCCCCTTTTAAGTAAGGTTGTGTATACAATCAAAATTTCACCAAATTTACCTCTTTTGGAGATAAGGGTAGGGTTGGAAATTGCAAAAATAAGAGATGGAGTGTAACCCTATTTGTAACGTGATGATTCGAACTTTTGACTTTTTAATCAATAATTATATATATTTTAACCAGTTGAGTTATGTTTAGGTTAATTAAGAATATATATTTAGTTTTGTAATCTTGTTGTATTTAGTTTACATACTTTTAAAATTATGACAATTTAATTTCAAAGCTTTAATATGTTATTATTTCTGCCTTTTTAGTTATAAATTTGGACCTTTTAATCAGTGATGTATGTCTTAATTATAGTTGAGTTTTATTTAAGTTAACTAAGTATACTTATTTAGTCTTGTACATTTATTGAAATAACAATTTAGTCTCGAAGTTTTAGTATGAAAGTAAAAAGACTTTCTTAGATTAGTTATTTTTTAAAAATGTGGTGATTCAATCTCAAAGTTTTATTATGTCATTTTTTTTTAAAGAAAGTATATAATTATTAAATTTTTTTAATAATTTAGTCTCAAAAGTTATAAATAATAAATATGAGATTTAGTGATAAAGTAACCAAAATTTGCTTTTAAGTAGGATGTTGGATACAATAAAAATCTTTTTGGGGATAAGGGTTGGAAATAGGAAAAAGAAGGAGATTTAGTGTAAGCTCAATGTGTGTGGAACCTGGGGTAAATTCATGTGACTTTTTAGTCAATAATGTACGTCTTAACTAGTTGAGTTATGTTTAGGTAAATTAAGAATACATATTTAGGCTCGTACATTTATTGAAATAACAATTTAGTCTCAAAATTTTGGTGTGTGATAATTTAAGTTCATATACTTTTAAAACTGTGACGTTTTAATCTAAAAGCTTCAGTATGTAATTATTTAGTCTTTATAATTTACATAGTTTAAAATTTATAATAAATTTAAGGAAAATTACTATAAACAAAAAAAAATAACAAACTATTTACAAATATAAAAAAATTTCACTGTCTATCAAGGATAAATCGCGATAGAATTCTATCACTTGATCGATAGACTTCTATTGTTGTCTATCGCGGTCTATCACTGATAGACAGTAAAAATTTTCTATATTTATAAATATTTGACTCATTTTTCTATATTTGAAAACAGTCCATAATAAATATTGATACATAAAAAATTTGCCACATAATTTATAAGAAAAATGAAAGACTTAAAGAGAACCAAGATTCAAATGTCTACACCATGAAAAAGATGTCCAAACTATTCAAATCTCAAGCATAGTAAGCAAAATTGAAAGCTTGTTGTGCAATTAATGCAAAAAATCAAATGAATAACAATGATAAATGAAACCAATATTATTGTGAGACAACAAAATATCCTAGAGAATAAAAAATAAGAGTTTTAATATATATATGTGTGTGTGTGAAAAATTGAATTTATAATATTCAACATTAATTATTTCCCCAAATGCTTTTAGCAATTTGAGAGGAAAGTAAAATAATAAATGAAGAAAATTTCAAACCTTCCTTTGTTTGTTGAGTTGAATAGAATTTGGTGATATTATAAATGAGAAGAGCTAGGGGAAATGAAAGTGTACCAACTTAAATGATACTTTTAGCTTTTAGGGCTATGTGTCCCTTTTCAAAAGAAATCAACCCTCTTATATAGGGAAGGATCAAAGAAGATAAGAGCAATTCTTGTAGGTTAGCGAGGGAGAGAGAAAGAAAGAGAGATAAACAAAAAAAAAAAAAAACAATTGTTATAAGTAGCAATTTTAGGGATAATAACCAAGTGTATAACAACATTTTTAAAAAATTGCAAATATAGCAAAGTCTATCAGTGATAGACTTCAATCGCTGATAGACTCTTGTGATCTATCAGTAATGGACCACCTAGACCATAAAAGTATATAAGCTTATAGACTTTGCTATATTTGCAATTTTTTAAAAATGTTGTTATATGTGCTAATATTTTGAATCTGATTACTATATTTGCATCTATCTCTAAAAAAATTAGTGAAATTGAGAAGAGAGGAAGAAAGAGGAAGAAAAATGAGATGGAGAGAGGAAAAGGAAGTGAGAAAGTATATTTTGGTGTATGAAATGAAGTTGAGAGATGTTTTAAATTTAAAATTTGTCCAAAAAAAGTACTTAGGTGCATCTTAGGGAGCATTTATCTTTGTGTATCTTACCAAATTGTCAATTTATAATTTATCATGGGCAAATTCTTACACCTTTTTTGAAATATTTTAATTTCTTTTTTGTGTGATGAGAGTAAGATGCATAAAGATGGTTTCAGGTTACGTTACATAAAATACACTCAAACTTTATAGTATGTTTTAATTATGCTTCTAGATTTTGAAACTTACATGGTTCTTGAGCTTTACAATTGATGCGAAGAATACTTGGAGAGTTATTATCATTGTTATTATTTTAAAGAAAGTCATACATAATATCATTTATGATGTCATTCATGTAAAATGACACGGTAGCTAATGTGTAATAATTGATTTTGCTATTAATGTTGTAAATGATGTCAAATGTAATTTTAGTCAAAATGAATGAATAACTACAATTTTTTTTATGTCAAAACGAGCATATTCAATTGGTATGCGATAAGTGTTAGAGACCAAGAGGTTTTTGGTTCGAATTTTCCACCCTTATTGTGTGTGTGTAATATATATATATATATATATATAACTTATGAAGTACTTAAAAAGCCAAATTTTTTAAGCCAAATTTTGAAAAACACATGCATAAATTGAGTTGCAAATGACGTTATTATGACTTCTAGTTTGTACCTATTAATTGTCACATCAATTTTTGTTACATTTCTTGGTCAAGAACCTTTTCTTGGAACACAATTTCAAAGTCCAATTGTTATAGGTAAGCTTTTCAAAATTTAAGGGCATAATTGAAATACAGCTCAAAGCAAGGTTTAAAATGTCGATGTTGATGAAAATATCGAAATCTTATTTTTACGAAAATATCGATGTCAAGAGATCTTTTTAGAAATATGATAAAAACAAATTTAAACAAGTTAACATGTCTATTATTTATAATTTTATATTATATTTACATTTGTGACATTTTGTTTTATATTTTTTATGTTTCATGGAGTTCCTACGATATATGGAAATGTTGATTTACCCCTCATGTCGATGTGGAACCCATAGAAACATAGAAATATCGATGAAAATATCGACATTTTAACGAAAATTTAATACTATAGCTCATAGTTAGGAGTATTTTATATTACTCAACTTCTATTTTATGTTTCTCCTTTCCCTTAGCAAATAATATTTTTTTTTAAGATTAGCAAATAATAATTACTAAAACAACAATAAGACAATAATAATTAAGAAAAAGTGAGACTAAATATGGTATTTGTAATATAACTACTAGTCGTGAAAATGCACGTGGAAAATGTCAAAGTTTACGTTTAAAGTTTTAAATCCACAAAAGCAATGTGTAACCCTAAATACTTACAAGTCATTGATATCAATTGCATTTATTGGACTCAATACAAATTTTTATTGGAAGAATTATATCCACCATCTTAAAGGAGTTGCATTTCGTTGTGTATCAGTTGCACTTATTAGACTCAACCGACACGTACACTCAAAGAGTTGTGTCTCATCTAGAAAGGGCATAATAAAAAATTTATTAAAAAGAAAAAGGCTAAAAGAGGAAACAAAAAGATTCTCCTATATTGCCCTTTATATATACTAATAACAAATATGTGCATAGCACGTGAAATATTGAAGTTTTAATTTAAAACTAATATTTTCTCCAATTCTTTCTAAATAATTATCTCTCTAAAACTTTTTCCACATGTAAATAGATGCAATAGTTCTATGTGTAACTACCTTCTCTCGAACAAGCATATTCCATTAGCATCAATTGTACTTAGACTTAAAAAACACCTACATACGAATCATTAGCATCAAACACGTCCTATCGAAGAATAACAAATAGCTTGAAAGACATACACTCAAACGATCATGTCTCATAAGCAAAATGAAAAAATAGTCATTTTTAAACATGTAGGGATAAAACATGTATGTAAAGATTCTCCCTCCTCTAACTCCTTTTACATATAGTCTAGTGCTTTAGCGATTTTTCAATCTACATATATATGAAAAAATTAAAGAAAAATTTTTGCAGATAGAAAAAATGTCAAACTATTTACAGAAAATAGCAAAAAAAATACGGATAAACATTGATAGACTTCTATCAGTATCTATCAATGATAGACTTCTATAATTTCTATCACTGATAGACTTCTATCAACGTCTATCACAATTATCTAAAAATTTTGCTATTTTGTGTAAATAATTTCCCTTATTTTTCTATTTTTATAAATTTCCCTAAATTAAATTTATTATAACTTAACTAAATAAATTTTCTAAAAAATTGTTAAATACATATTCTATAGGGCTATTTTCAAATATAGAAAAATGAATCAAACTATTTACAAATATAGAAAAATTTTACAGTCTATAAGTGATAGACTGCGATAGAATTCTATCGTTTTCTATCGTTCAAGCGATAGAATTTATTTGTTTGAGCGATAGAATTCTATCGCAGTCTATCACTGATAGACAATAAAAAATTTCTATATTTATAAATAGTTTGATATTTTTCTATTTAGAGTAATTTCCCTATTCTCTAAGAGTGATTTTGTTTGTTTTTGACCCGTGGTTAGAAAGATTAATTAATAATACCACAACAATTTTGGTTAAAGTTGGCTAATGAAAATTATGACCAATTTATACTATATAAAATGGGATATGAGTAGAGAATTTTTACATCTTGACTTTGCTTTTACATTTTTTTAATTATTATTATTTTTTCTTTGTTAAAACTATTCTGGTCAAGGTAGTTATATGTGAAGTGATGTATTTTTTCTTGTATGAGTGTGATCTAAAATATAGATATAAAAATCTAACAATAAAGATATATGTTTGAATTAACATCACATCTGTTGCCCTGTTACAACTATTTGGATCGAGTGGTTACACGACAATGTAATATATTCTTTCCTGTATGGGTCTGATCGAGGTCAAACATATGCAACATCACAATCTAACAGTGGATATATGTTTGAACATAGACAATCAGGTCATTTTTTCTACTAAAACTATTTGGGCCGAAGTTGTATATCTTTTTCATGTATGAGTATGATTTAGACTATATATATGAAACATCACAATCTAACACTGGACATATGTTTATATAGACAATGACGTCATTTGTTCTTTAAAATTTCATAAATTCCTACTTTATTAATTAATTAGAATCTTTTTAAACATTTCTTATGTACTAAATAAACTATAAATTTCACGTGCATCGCACGTATTATGGTCTAGTAAAGGTTAAATCATATAAAATATCCCTTGAACTTTGTACTTTGTTTAAAAAATTCCATCGAATTTGCAAAAGTTTCATTAATATTCTTAAAAAAATTTAAAAAATGTTAAAATACCTTTATTGTTAGTATATAGATGAAAACAGTTAGTACCCTTATTTAAAAGATATTCCTAAGCTCTCAAAAGTTACATTAATATATTCTTAACTTAAAAAAAAAAAAAGATTAACAAATGCTCTTATCGTTAATATATGGATGAAAGTTATTTTGTAATGCCCCAGGTCCAAGATTCGGGCTAGGATTCAGAATCCGGATTCGGCACCTAATGGTTCTGGCATTTCCATGCATCCCCAGTGACCTGGCTACATTGTCCTTGATTGTCTTGAATGCTTTGTCCTAAAAACACATGTGAGTGAGGAGTGAGGACAAAACATGTTAAAAGAACATGTGTTGGTTTGTGGGGATAGTCTTCACTCTTAAAAGCATTCAAGACAAGTAAGGATGATGTAGCCAGGTCGCAGGAGAATGTCGGGGTCATTATGTGCCGAATCCGGATTCTAAATTCTAGTCCGAATCTTAGGCATGGGGTGTTACAGATGGTATGAGAGAGGAACCTCTCCCAGTAAGATGTGATTCGGGGACAAACCAAGCGAAAGCTAGTGGGCATGTAACGTCCCAAGTTTAGAAAGGGGATACAAATGAATTGAGATCACATCCAAATGAGAGGGATCATGAGAATATGAAAGTGTTTTGAAAAAGAAAAATGGATGGATACCATTGGAGTTGTAAGCTACTTGACATGTGTTTTGAAACCACATGACCAGTAATTTCTTTTTGGGAAAAAGGATCAACATGGACAAACTTCCAAATGTAATTAACTTTCTATTTTTGTTATTAGTTTAATCTTTTACGTCAATATATCAATCTAACCGTAGCTTAATAATTATATATTTTGACCTCAAAAAAAATTTAAAATTTGAATCTTCATTCTCACACGTGGTTAAACTAAAATAAAAGACCTAATTTTTTTGGCAACTCATAATTATCCGGTACTTTTCATTAAATTTACCTACTATGAATTTTTTTTATTATTAAAATCAAGGGTCCATTTTTATAATGTAATGACTTAATCGTTATAGTTTATAATCATGTTTGCTTCTTAATCTGTTTATGGATTCACATTTATTATACATTTTAAAGTAAAAAACTAAGGTCCATTAGGTAACCATTTGATTTTTATTTTTTATTTTTTATTTAATCTCAATTTCTTGTCATGGTTTTCATCTTTGTTAAGTAGGGGAGTTGAATTCTTATGCAAATTCCAAAACTAAAACAACTTTTTAAAAACTGTCTTTTTTAGGTTTCAAAACTTGGCTTGATTTTTTAAAATATTGGAAGAAATTAGATAACAAAGCAAAAAATTTAGAGGTGGAATGAGTATTTATAGACTTAATTTTCAAAACTAAAAACCAAAATTTTAATTGTTACCAAATGAGGCCTAAACTGTTACATACTAAGGTCACGTTTACTCAAGTGAAAACATAATAAATCAATGGTAATGTGAAAATGTGTCCCATTTAATTACCTTTGGTGTTGTTTACTTGTGATCTGCATCTGACACATGGGACCCACTTCAAAATCTTTAATAAAAAAAACGTAAATTGATTGACGAGCGGAGGATACTCAATCTAATTGCATCTGAAAATTACGCCGTATCGTTATTGTTCCAAAAGAAAAAGTATGAATTTTGACACTTTTACTGTTACCGTTACCATTTGACTCTCATAGGTAAAGGTAACAGTAACAATGGTAACAATAACAGTAAATGTGACAACATTCATAATTCTAAGTAAACGTGATCAAAAGCAATCCAATTACATTTGCGATTCAAGCTCATTACAATTGATTCACCAATGGAATCCTATTATGATTATACCAATTTTTATTACGGTTTGATGAATGTAGCCTAAATTTAATGACTAAAATATTACCTATTATAATTAAGAGATTAAATTCTTACTCTTAGTTTCATAAGTTTAAGAATGTTAAGTCTCTTATAACCCCCATAGAGAATTATTAGACAAGCAATTCATTGAGATTAAAGAAAAACAAATTTACAATAATTAGCTTTAATAGGAAAGATGTCGCTTTTATAGAATTGACACTTGAAAGCATTGTTTTTTATTAAAAGAAAAACATATTAATTGTTCTATAAGTGCCTTTAAAAAAAGTTAGGCCATTTGACAAGAATTTTTATTTTTCTTTTTCTTCAAAATGCATTAGAATTCTAGGTAAAAATTCAAAAATTTTAAAAACTAATCCAGTTTAGTAACCATTTAGTTTTATAAAAATTATATTCGTTTCTTATCCCTTCTTTATAATGGATTTCATATTTTCTAACAAAATATTTAAATTCTTATTCAAATTCGAAAAACAAAAAAAAAAAATTTAAATGACTTTTTTTATATATAGTTTTCTTAATTTGGCTTGACTTTTAAAAATACTTTTAAAAAGTAAATAACAAAAACCAAGAAATCAAGAGATGGAAATAATGCTTACAAGCATAATTTAAAAAAAAATTAAATAGTAATCAAACGGGTCCTAAGTTTTCAAATTTTAGCATAACATTTTAAAATTAATGTCTTGAAAAAGTAGGTGATAAAGTAAGAAAACTATATTTGAATGTAAGTGCTTATAAATTTAATTTTAAAATATCATAAGCTCAAGTTTAAGAAATAAATGATTATCAAACAAAGCCTCAATAATTGAAAATGTATTTAGTTTAACTTCTAGCCCATTTAGATGATTAAAAGTATTTTTTTCTAATATATTTATCAATAATAACATTTTTAAAAAAAGGCTTAATTTTAACATTTATTTTTTAGGAAATATTTAAGAGATTGATTAACCAGTGGTTAACTGAAAATATTAAAAAAATATATATGTAATAAAGAAAAGAAAAACCATATTTGTATCGATACAAAAACATTTGTTATGGTTGAATGAGAAATTTCAGTCAACCAAATTTCGCCACATCATCACAACAAAAGTTTGAGTTCATTGTGGAAATTATAAATTTGATCAGACCGAGTAATTAAAAACATTTGGGTCTGAAGTCCAATGCAATTCAAGCTCATTATGAAATTTTGGGTCAAAGAAGATATTGGGCCCAAGCCCAAACCCAAAAGCAACTAAAAGCATGTAAAGGCCCATGAAAATCCTCTATAAATAGGAGCTTTAGCCCTTCATTTTTTGGGGAGGTTGGAAAATTTGGCAACGAAATGCTGAAGTAATGGAAGCTCTTAAATTCTAAAGAATTGGAGACCACAGCTCTCAAAATCTGAAGACCGAAGCTCTCAAGTTCTGAAGATTAAAGCTCTCAAATTCTCAAGATCTGAAGACCAAAGCTCTTAAAATCTGAAGACCGAAACTTCCGAGCTCACAAGTTCTGAAGATTGAAGCTCTAAAAAATATTACTCTCCTTAAGCTATGCGAAGAACTGAATGCTGAAGTTCTGAAGCTCCCAATATCAACTGCTAAATTTTTGAAGCTCCCAAGATCAACTTCAACTCTCTTGAAGATCACTTAAAAGACTTCCAGAAGATCAGAAGACTCTCTAAAACTCAAGTCATAAACAAGCTAGAGGTTGATCCAAGCTTATCAACAAGCCAAAGGTTAATCCAAAACGATCATTTGAGATCAACAAGTCCGAAGGCTGATCCTCTAAGAAGATCATCAAACCTAAAGGTCGATCATCCAAGAAGATCAACAAGCCCAAAGGCCGATCATCAAGTCCAAAGTCGGTCATCTAAGAAGATCAACAAGTTCATAGGTCGATCATCTAAGTAGATCAACAAGTCTAAGGATCAAAGTTTACTTTTCGAGAGAAAACATCAAAGAATTATGTATTAGAGATTGTATTCACTATACTACACTGAAATTAATATAGATACAAAGTTCATATTCCATGAATCAAATTTCTCCGAAAATCTGATCCAACAGTTATTTATGCAACAAAAAAGAAGTCACTTGTTATTCAAAGTACTTGTTAAAAAAGTGTAAGATGTAAAAAAAAAAAAAAAAAAAAAAAAAAAAAAAACATTTTTATTCAAAATACCTTTTTAGAAAAGTATTAAAAGTATCAAAGACTAATAGCAGGACAATTTTTGTTGTTTGATTTCACCCAATGAAAAGTTAGAATTTCATTTTTAGTTTTCGATTTTTGAAATTTAGGCTTTTTTTTTCCATTTTTTTTATCATTATTTTTACTTTTCCTAAATATTTGAATTCTTAGTCAAAATCTAAAAATAAAAGCTATTTTTTTTAATTTTCAAATTTTGACTTGAAATTTTAAAATTACAATATTGGTAGAAAGTGGAAAACATAACATAGAAATTTAGAGGTAAAAATATAGTTTATAAGCTTAATTTTTTAAGATAAAAAACCAAAAACAAAATGATTATCAATCGGGACCATATAGTTCTATTGAAAGTATAATTCAAGTTTATATCTAATAAATTAATTATTTTTTAAAAAAAAATAACTTTTCAAAGATTTATCTGACACAAAATTGAAAGTATAGAAATCTATTAGATACTTTTAAAAGTTGATAAACTAAATAAATACAAACGGCAAAATTTAGAAACTAATTTATAATTATCTTTAACCCTTTTATTTTTGTTAACTAAACTATAGTTGAACTAGTTAAAGCTTATACTCTCAAGCAAGAGATAAGAGGCTCAAATTTCTTTTTATTGAAAAAAAACTCCGATAAAATTAAAAATTAAAAATTAAAAATTTGAAAATATAAATATAGCTTAATAGATAAAACATCGGCCAACTTAAAATGGGATAATGCCTCTCTTGAAAAATATTGAATAAAGTTTTAGATTTCAATTGTTCATCAACTACCATATTGAGAATTTAAACTATTATCCATAGAATTAAAACCTATCAAAAATATTAGGAAATATGTAGCTTTTTATTATAAAATTGACACTTGGATTAACATTAAAACATGTTGAAAAATACAATTGGATTTGTAAGCCACTTGGCCATTGCTCTCTTTTGTTTTAGGGGAAAAGGATTGACATGGAAAACTAATTTTTTTTTCCTTTTTTTTCTTATTAATTTCTTCTCAATTTAATTCTTTGCCAATATGAGGTTTTGATTATTTGTATTTTCTATATTTAATGTAGGTTATTCATCAAGTTTTTTTTTTTTTTTTGGCTCATTCGAATATTTTTATTTAGTGATAAAAAATAATGTTTAAAGTAGTAATTTCAAATCATTTCAAAAAATTAGTTTAAGATTTAGTCTAAAAGAATTAATTATTGTCCATTATAAGTTTTCTACTTAAAAAAGAAGGGAAAATGGTAATTAGGAAAAAAAATGAAAATTACCATAAACAGAAAAAATATCAAACTATTTACAAATATAGAAAAACTTTACTGGTGATAGACTGTAAAATTTTTCTATATTTGTAAATAGTTTGGCTCATTTTTCTATATTTGAAAAGAGCCTAAAAAAATTATTGTTAATCTAGAAGCATAAGAATAAAATTTCATCGTTACATTTTCATGAGTTTGACATCGACATGAGGGATGAATCAATATTCCTATTATATCGTAAAAATTAAAAATCTACGAAACGTAAAAAAATTCACTAATATGAATAATAAATATGTTAATTTATTTAAAAAAACTGTAAAATATTTATTTATTAATTTAAATGTATTTTAAAAAAATTTCGTGTTTATAATTTTTTTTTTCAAAAATGTCATAGAGGTCGATATTTTAAATTTCGTCTCTATTTTTTTTTCACTATTAAGGTAAGTGGCAAAGATAGGTTGGAAAATATTTGTATGATGTTTGATATATTATACTTAAATTGTATAGGGTTGAATTAATAAACTGTCTCTAAGTTTTTAAAATATATCTTTTAAATCTCTAAATTTTTAAATTTAATTTTTTTTATTATTTTAAATTAAAAAAATTATTGATTCTCTCTAAAATTATTTTTCTAATTTAAAATAAAAATTTATTTCAAGGACCTTTTCATCTTATTTTAAAAATTCAATGACTAAAAATACATTTTAAAAACTCAGAAATCAAATGCATTTATTCTAAAAAATTCACAGACTAAAAAGATATGTATTGAAAACTTAGGAACCAAAAAACTTAGGAACCAAATTAACACACATTCTTTAAAACTCAAAAACATAAAATGTAGTTTTCTGTACATCTTATTCGGAAGAGTTTTGTCAAGTTAGGCTCAATTCCATTAGGTGTCAAATATTGTCTATTAGGATAGGATCTCACACAAACTCTATTAATGCACTTTTAGTCAAATTATGATTACGTTAGCGATTTATAGATATGATATTGTTTTATATAACATTATGAATCATGATATATATAATGCAATATTTTAATTTCATTAATAAAGCTACTTATGGAGTATTTTTAGTATTCATCCGTTCTTACTCCTTATAGTTTTTTAGGTAATAATAAGACGAATTATAGATATAAAGTGAATGACTATGATGTTTACAAGATGTGCCATGAGTCGGCTTTTCCACATCTGTGTGAAGTTTTTATTTACATACTTAGAGATGTTCATTTAACCAGGGTCGTTCCGCAGGGACCCAATCCAAACGGAGCGGGGAATCTCCGAATATGCGGGAAATGGGAGAGGAAGTGTGAATTTTTTTTCCCTGACCCCAGCCCCACCCCCAGTCCCCGCTCCGGCTATGAGTATATATATATATGGTTTTTTATTTATTAGAAAAATTGATAATATTTTATTTAAATGAAAATTGTATTGGAAATGTTTCATTTAAATAATTAAATGCTAAGTAATTGTTAAAAAAAATAGATTTGATTGAAAAAAAAAAGTTTTAAAAAATTGTTAAAAGAAAAAAAAGGGTAATTTTTCTATGTGGAATCCCCACTCTATTCTTTACGGAAAAATTCGAGGGGAGGGAGAATGGATTAGGGGATGGGGACGGAAATGGAGAAGATTTCTCCGTTCCCACCCCGTAGACATCTCTATACATATTACTATAGTACTAGAAATTTGTTGAAATTTTTTTCCAATTCTTTTCATTAGTTTCATGTTTTTTGTTTTTGAACTTGGTTAATTTATTAGTAAGTTGTTTTAATATTCTATTTATTTCTTTTATATTTTCTTTGTGAATTTTATTGGCCCTTTTTAAAAAGTTTTTATTATTATTTAAAGGCTCAAACTTGGATTAATATGAAAACATGTAAATAGGCTCAAACTTTTTTTCCTTTTTTCTTTTTTTCTTTTATTCTCTTCTAAATCTGTATATATATCTTTACTGTTGCAATCAAATAGCTTTCCATCTATCTTTATTTTCTTTTGCTAGCTGAGTAATTTTATAGTTAATTAGAGTTTTTTTAAGAGACTTATTTAGTTCATAAGAGTTTTTTAGATAGATTTATGTTCTTACACTTTGAAAAATCTCACTTTTACTACGAACAACTTTGGAATTTAAAAGTTTTTTCTTATTAAAATAAGAAAAAAATTAATGTGACGATTACTGTGTAAAAATTGGAACACTTATGTGACCTTATTCGCGTAAATTAGCATAGCAACTAGAGTGTAAAAGTTTTGAAATGAAATATGTAAATCCTCATGCCTAAGATTCGGATCACGATTTGGAATCCGGATTTGACACACCTAATGGCTAATGGTCTTGACATTCCACTGCAACCCTTACGACCTAACAACGTCACCCTTACTTATCTTAAATTGTTTTAAGAGTGAATGTTATCTCCATAAATCAACACAAAGTCTTTCAGCATGCTTTGTTCTCATTCACATGTTTACTAGGAAAATTCCTAGGAGGTCGTTCAACATAGAATTGTTTCAAGTTAAGCACGTTTAACGTTAGAATTCCTATGATTGACCCATTGAAAATGAAGGTGCATATTGTTGGTATAAATATAGCTATCAATTCTTAATCATATTTTTATATACTCAGAATCTCTCTCATTCGGATGTGATCTTGATTCATTCATGTACCCCTTCTAAACTCGAGTGTTACAAAATATTTAGATTCTAGGGGTGATAGTCGATTTAGTTTTGTCGATTTTAGGGCCAACCAAGAATGTAACTAAACCAAACCAATCAGTTTTATAAAGAAATGATCATAATCGATGTCCAATAAAGAACAAAACCAATAGAATGATTTTTATTTGGTTCGGTTTATTATTAGTTTGGTTCTTGGTCTTTGGCCTTTTTTTTCAATTTTTTATTTTTATTTCCACTTTTGTCTTGAATGGGTCACTTTTACTATTTTCAAATTAAAATTGGGTCTATTTCATTTTTTTATAGATTGAAATTAGACTTTTTTTTTTTTTTTTTTGCACTTTTTCTAAATAACAAGCATACGCTCTCCAATAATAGATCTTTTTTTCCTAAACAATAAATATGTGTGCATCATAATTAAAATACTAAAAGATACCTTTTATATATATATATATATATATATATCCTTGGTTCGATTTGATTTTGATTGGATTTTTCTAATAAAAATTGATTCAAACTAAGATGTCCAGTTTTATACTAAAATACCAAACGAAACCAGTGAATCGGTTTGGCTATTTGATTTAGTTTTTCGATTTTATTATTATTTTTTTTTGTTGCACTCCTAATAGATTATAACTGTATCTATATTCAGTACAAGTGTCAATAATGAAAAGGGCAACCAATTCAACAACGATATTTAATAGACAGTTTTGAGAAAAAGTCCAAATGAATTTTTCATTTTGAAAAATGTCCCATCAGTAAAACATTGACAAAACCTACAAATATTAATTGGACTAAAATATTCCTCTTTTGAAATTGTCATAGATTATATATCAAATAAAAAATATATGCCAATCAACCATTTAGATTCAAACTAACCTAAATTCACAATCTAATTCATTAGTTAGAGAATAAATAAATTTCCAAAATAATTAAAAAATCTATCTAGTCCATCATTGAAATTTTAAAAAATGATTCTATCTATGACTAAAAATTATTTTTAAATATACAGTTTTAAATTTTTATCTTCCATCTATTGAGTTGCTAACAAGTATAAGAACACAAATACACTATGTATAATGCAAATAACATATATGTCGTATATGCTAAAAATGTGAAACTGTCGCAAATACAGTATGCATAACGCAAAAGTATCATATGTTGTATATGTTAAAACTATAGATAAACAAAAACACACGAATATACTATATATAATGTAAGTACTCCGTTACTTTTTTGCCAATGCTTTAGTGGCAAATTCTTTGTTCCGGCTGTCAACAAAAAATTGGAGTTAAGAAATTTTTATACAATATTCTTGATGAAGTAGGCTAAGTCTATTGTCACGACTGTGGATTTAGCCACGTTTTTCATGATACTCAATTTTATAACAAACTTAAAATGCTGATTTTTCAGACTTCACAAATTATAATAAGTCAAACATTGATTGAGAATGATATCACGGGAGAAAGAATTTGTCAACACTAATTTATGACTTGAATTTGTATATTTGAAAATTAAACAAACAACAATTGTAAATATAGTAATCAAGTCTAAAATATATGTGATTAGGGGCTAACCCAACCTCTAATAACATGATCTATGGGCTTGGACCCATTGAATTAGAATTCTCAATTGAATTGATCCATTAAATAATTATAATAATAATAAATTGTGATGAATGCTAGATTAAAATGGTTATAATAAAAGATTATTATACATCTAGAAATTGTGATGAATGACTTTTGCTATTGTGACATACTGAGCTTTTAGGTAAATTTAAATTTATTATCTCAAATTAATGAGTTTTAGTTTCCTTTAATTTTGGATTTGGAGTAAAAAATGGAGATAATTTGAGAAAATAATTGGTCTTTTTGAATTTTGTTCATAAAGATATTGGAAGATTTGAAATTAAAGAAGAAGGAGAAAAATTGACTTTGACCTAAGTCAAGTCTTAAGATGTGTTTGAATACATTTTCAAATGTTTAATTTAAAAAATAAGTTATTTTAAAATAAATACAAGTGTTTGACAATCACTCAAAATGACTTTTGAAATCTATTAGTGTCTTTATTTTAAACTGTTTTTATAAAAAATGTTTAAATGAAAATGAATTTTTCAAAAACAATTATTTTTTAAGTTAATCCAAAAGGCCCTTAGACTTAAATATATATACACATATACGAGAATAGAGAAAAAAGAAGTCTGGAGATAAGGTTTGTCATGAAATTCTAGTGAAGAGTCAACTTACCTTTCTTGGATCTATAATAATGTATTTATAGAAGTGATTGACCTAGGTTGTTTCTATAGGGTTGCAGAGTAGCTTTGTGATAATTCTTTATCTCACTGGACAAGAGCCCATGCCCTGTTTCGTATTTGGCTAGGACCGGGTCGAGGCTGAGCACCTTCCCCTAAGCCTATTTGGTCTTAGGATGCTTTGGACTGGGGATACACGAGACATCCTCATTAGTTATTTTACTAGGCTCTGCCTCGGCCTTGGCCTGAATGCGTTAATTTGGGTCTTGACTTGCGCTATCCCTCTTTTTGAGCTTAGGGTGCTAGTTTTTCCCCGAACCTTATTATTTTCTTAACCTTGTTGCTTCTGTTCCTATTTTATATGGATTATACCTTTTGATCCAAAATCACCCATAACATTGATTATTGATTTTTTTTTTTTTTCAAATGGTACAATTTAGATTGTTTTTCGTATGTAAAAAGTTATTTGTGCCTGTACTTGAAAAGGATCACAAAATTCAAAATACATTACTATTTGTACTTTTATATAAAATTAATTTTAATCCTCTTTCTATTTCATCATAATATTGACTAAATAGCTTATTGAAAATTGCGGTTACTTTTTCAACTAATATGACTCAATTGAATTTATATATAATAATAAAAAAAATGTCATTATCAGCTTAATTTGCCAATTTTAAGGGAAAAAAAAGAAATACATTTGGCAAAGTCTTAAAAACAAATAATCGAAATGAAAATAAAATTTTAAAATAAATGAAGTTGAAACTAGGTTATGAACTGAAAAGATTACAAAGTTAATGTTTTTATTTTCAAATTTATATTATCTGATAAAATTTACATTTTATCATCCTTAATTTGTGTCTAAATTAGAAAGATTACTACAAATTATAATAAAGTAAAATAAACAATTTTAAAAAACATATGAATAAGTGCTACATTTTTAACCTTAAAGTTCACAAGGTGAATCAATTTTTAACCTAATTAAAATTCCAATTTAATTAAATTGCACCTTTTTTTAGAAAAAAAAAAATTGTTAATCAAATTACACCTTAAACTTTGATAACTATCGTATTCATTTTCTAATAAATATTATAACTTTCATGATAGGAGAGATTTTCGTTTGAATAACTGCCATAAAATTATTCGCATGTGTACTTAATGGAGTTAATATATTCCTTAATTTTTGGAAAAACTTTGATAAATGTTCCATTCATTACTTTAGAAAAAAAAAATGCTAAAGTTGGACTTCTATTGAAATTTATGAGTTTCTAAAATTTATTTGATGATTCATCTTGTTATTAATCATATTTGATATTTATTCAAACTTTAATGAGTAAATTTTTTAAAATATTTTTATCCTATTATGGTTCAATAGATGAATTTTGTTAAAAGTAAGCATATATAAAAGTTATCATTTATATTCAAGTTTAAAGATTCAATTTAATGAAAAGTGTAAGGTGAAAATTGAAAAAATTTACCAATCTCAAATATAAAAATGAATAATAATACTTTAAGGGATCGTTTGTTTTGGGGGCATCTTAGATTCCCATAGAATGGGCATATGCATTACCGTGTTTGTTTTCCGATATTTTAGGATGCCCTCCTGAAGCATGAGGTTTTTAGATTCCCGAGTTGAGGACACCATTTTACATTTTTTTCCTTTTTTAAAAAAAAATTTACATATATATATTAATCTTCATTTGCATTATATAATTAAAATAAATAATGTCAACCATATATATCTTTTTTTTTTGTTATATCGTAATTTTTATTATTTTTTAGCAAGATATTCAAATTCAAATTTAAATTAATATTTATTTTATAAAAAATCTTAAGTTATGATACATTATTTTGTTGAGAAAAACAACATATAAAACTTATATAAATTGTACTAATTTAAAAAGAAATTCAAATTGATAAAAAAAAATACGTTATATAAGTTCAAATTATATCAAATTAATTATAAATTAATAAATAGTCATAAGAACATTTTTGGAACATTGTGTAAATTTAAAACATTCCCAAGTAGAATTCCTACAAAACAAACACAGTTATCAAAATATTTCCAGATATCTGTAAAAATATTCCTATAAAACAATCACGGTAATCTAAAAATGTCGAACATCTATAATTCTGTATAACTATAATTTCGAGCATTTAAGATTTCGATTATTTATATTTCTAAAAAAACAAATGACCTCTAAACAAATAGGAGAAAAAATCGAAATGCTACTTAAGTCATTTTCTATAATCCTTTATGCACATTTTTAGTCGTTGATAATTATTGGGATCGAAAGAAAATTAATTTAAATTAATTTTACAAATTACGATGTGATATTATTTGTTACTTGAAGATTCCAATAGAACATATATTTAGTTAGTTTTTCAAAATTAAATATGTTTGGAATATCTAAGATTATGTTGATCTTTAATCTCAAATTAATTAATTTTAATTAATTATTTAATCAATTAATATTTTAATGATAATAATTTTTTTTTATCTATTAACAATTTGAGTACTTTGAAGTGTCCATTATGTAGAGGATACAACGGTTTCAACGAAATTTGAATTACTCAAATCGAAGTTCAAATGAAGAATATATGACCGAAACAAACTTAAAGGTGATGACGTGGAAGCTTATTCATCAAAGTGGACCCAATTGTAAGGTGACATGTGGAGCAATGGAGGAGTGACACATGGTGGGCCTTTATTTTTTTTTTAGTTTTTTTTAAAAGAAATGATTTTTTAAAATATATACTATTATATTATTTGATGTTTGCGTGTCTAAAGATTAGTTGGGTACATGGGCTTTTACTTTTTATTGGGTTTTTAAAATCAAAATAAATTTTTAAAAATGAATTTAATATTATTTTTTTATTTATGTCAAACGGCTAGTTGATTCAAAAAGAAAAAATCTCCACCATTGATTTTTCTGTTTCAAGATCTAAAGGCCCAAAATTGAATTTGGTTTTCATCTCTTCTCTCCTTTTAAACTCTTCATCTTCTTCACATTTGAATAACAATTACAATTTTTTATAATATTCAAAACCACCATTGTTATTCTCTCAGAACTCTCATTTTTTATTTTCATCTTATTATTGAGAGAGATATTGTATTGTGAGAATTTATTTGTTGAGTGCTTAAATTTGTAAATCCACACTACTCAGAGTTGTAAGTGTGCTCTTTATTTTTCCAATTTTTTTTGTAAGGGTTACTCTTGATCTTAGAAAAAGAGTTGTTGTAATAGTTTGATCCTCAACCGTGGAAAGAATCGGGTTTGTTATTGCACTCGGAAAAAGAAACATTATAGCGGTTCGAGTCTAAGCCGGAGAAAGAGTCAAAACTTCTAATGAAGTACCCAAGAGGAGCTTGGAAAGTAGATGTAAGATGGTTGTGCCGAATCAGTATAAATTTTCGGTGTCATCTTCTCTATCCCTCTTCTATTTAATTATACAATTAACTTGTTATCATAATTTATTGCATGGAATTAATAGGTTTAAATCGTTTATATTGGTGTGTTGAATTGACATTTAATTTTTTTTTATTTTTATTTCAACTCTTTTTTCTCTCAGACTGAATAAGTTAATATTCTCTCTCTTATGTAAAAGGTTATTTGGATCACAAAGTTCAAAATACATTATTATTTGTATACTTTAATCCTCTTTCTATTTCATCACAATAAGCCTATGAATCTTAATTGAGAATTGTGATTATTTTTTCAAATAATGTGACTCAATTGAATTTAAGATTGTTTTTAAGTATAGAAAAATGAACCAAATTATTTACGATTATAGAAAATTTTTACTGTCTATCAACGATAGACTGTGATAGAATTTTACATTTGTAAATAGTTTGATTTTTTTTTGTTTATAGTAATTTCCCTTAAATTTATATATTTAATACAAAATGACATATTATGACTTAATTTGCCACTTTTTTTTTAATATATATGTGTATATATATATAGGGCTAAATTTTTATTACTCACTTACTCCTCAGTCCTCACTAATGGTGAAATTCCTTTGGCAAGTCTTAAAAATAAGGAAAATTATTATAAATAAAAAAATATCAAATTATTACAAATATAAAATAATTTTACTATCTATTCGCGATAGCGATAAAATCTATCGCGGTCTATCGTTGATAGATAGTGAAATTTTTTTGTATTTATAAATAGTTTGACTCATTTTTCTATATTTGAAAACAACTTAAAAACAAATGATAGAGATGGAAATAAACTTTTAAGAGTAGATAGAACAAATTAAAACTAGGTTATGAAGCAAGATAACAAATTTAATGTTTTTATTTTCAAGTTTGTATCATTTAATAAAATTTACTTTATTATCATCATTGATTTGCATCTATTTTCCAAATCAAAAAGACCATTACAACTTAAGTTAGTAATAAAGAAATGAAAGATTTTAACTAACATTTGAATAAGTGTTGCATTTAGCCTTAAAATGTAAAAAAAAAAAAAAAAAAAAAAAAGGTTAAAAATAATATTAAATTAATTAAATTCAATCCAAATGTTTAAATCCAATGAACCAATTGAACACTTCGTTCAATTTGCTAGGTCACAAACTTAAAATTCAAAAGATGTCTTTTACTGCCTTAGATTACATATATCTTGTTTAGATTCACTTTTAACGTACGTCCATGATGAAATATAAATTGTTATTATTAAGGATCAGCGACAGATGGACAATTGTGAATCTACGTTGTTGAAGTGGTTGACAATCAATAAATAAGACAAAATCTAATCTGATTCACTTTCTCTCCAATGAAATGATAAAGGTCTTTATTCGAAGCTAAGATCTAATGATCCTACTGGTCAAACTTAAACAGAGTAGACACATTAACGATAATCTCTTTAAGAAAGGGACAGCGTGATTGCAAAATTTAGAATTTTTTTTTTCAATTACCTTTATTTAAAATTTCTTAGTGACAAGAGAATAATTATCGTTATTATCATAATTTTTTTAAGATTAAAAAGCATAAGAACTTTTTTGTGCAAGATTAATATCTAGGAAAGGTTAGGTTAATCCTTAGAAAAAGAAAAAGAAAGAGAAAAAAATAGTAGGGTTAAGAACAAACCAATGAAAGCTATAAGAAGAAAAATTCACCTACACACGCATCTAGGGAGAGTATGATACAACTCTCTAAAAACTCAATGTGGCGCTCTCTAATTGGACATTGGTGTCATATAATCTCAACGATTGTACCGCCATCTTATCCATATGTTCATAAATTATTGATATCATGATAATTAAGGGTATAATATATATGTCATATTTTATGTCTATTGATTTATAGTTATATACAGGGAACTATAAATATGTAAAATTGTTGTTTTCATGAGAATTTTTAAATATAGAAAAATAAGAAAAATTATTTACACAAAATATCAAAATTTTTAGGTAGTTGTGATAGATGCGGATATTCAGGGTCTACCAAGGTCTATTAGTGATAAAATGATAGAAGTTTATCACGGATAGATACTGATAGAAGTCTATCAATGTCTTTTTTGCTATTTTTTTAAAATAATTTAATATTTTTTCTATTTGTGAAGATTTCTTTTATTTTTAACTTAAAAAGTTTTCACCTTTCAAAACTAATCTTTTCTAAAAATTACTTTTTCTAATCTCTTTCTTATTTTTTTAAGATTTTAATTAGAAGACCCCACATTGTGAAAAAGTCAATTTTGTCCCTTATTTATGTAACACAATTTTGTAGACCCAACTTAAATTTTAAAATTTCAACTTCAGTTCTCTATTTTGTTTTCACAAAAAAAATTATATCTTAGGTCTCCATTTCATGGAATATGTTTTTTTTGTTTTTAAGGATCCATTTGAGACGGCAGATAAGTTTTTTTTTTTTTTTTTCATTCATGTGGGGTAGAGTTGTCTCCATGTTTTTGGTCAGTTTCAATCAAGATTTATAGTAAATTTATTGTTATTTTTTAGAAAAAATTTGAAAAAATCATTGGGAGGGAGAAATTGTTTTTAACATTTTTTTTTTCAACATTTTTTAATGAGATTTCGACCAAAATTTACCAAGATTTCTTGTAAGAGTTAAGTTTGATAATCCTTAAGAGAAATCTTGGTAAAAATTCCAATGTCCAGTAACGTTGACCATGGTCAACCGAAAATTTTGGTTTTACCAAAATTTCTCATAAGGTTTGACTTAGAGATTTTCTTAAAAAAAGTTGGAGATTTTTTTTTTCATTTCTTTAAAAGGTTCTTTTTTTTTTTTTTTTTTTTTTTTGAAAAGTTAGGATTTGAAAATTTTCTGTAAAAAGTTGAAGATTTTTTTAGATAAATTTTTTCATAAAATTGGAGATTTTTTTTAAAAATCAAAACACCATTAAAGAAAAAACATCTAAGTAAGCCTTAAAGGGGTAATCTAAAAAGAAAAAAAAAAAAAAAAATCTTGACAGTTTTCCGTAAGGGTTGATTTACCAATTTTTTTTTTTTTTTAGATTACTCCTATAGGGCTCAGTTAGATGTTTATTTAATAGTGTTTCTGGTCGATCTCTTAAGAAAAAGTACATAAAAGTTTACCGAAAATTTTGTTTAAAAGAATATCCAACTTTTTTTAAAAAAAAAACAAAAAACAAAATCCAAACCCTAACTTTTTAAAAAAAAAAAATTAAAAAAACAAAAAACAAATCTCCATCCTTTTTTTAAAAATATATATATATATATATATAAGTAAACCTTAACCAAGATTTTCGGTAAGGTTGACTATGGCCAACATTATTGAAAATTAGAATCTTTACCAAATTAACAAAATTTCTCGTTATGATTACTAAAGTTAACTCTTACCAGAAATCTGGATAGAAATTGGTTGAAATCTCGTTAAAAAAAATGTTTAAAAAACTACAAAAATAAATGTAAAAAATAAAAAAAAATTTTAAAAAAAAATCTCCATCCCAACAATTTCTTTTTAAATTCCCTTAAAAATAATAATTTACCACAAATCTTGGTTGAAATCGAAAAAAAAAAAAAAAAAACATGGAGACATCCATAAACAAGGCCATCGAATGAAAGCAAAAAAAAAAAATAATAATAATAATAAAATAAAATAAAATACTTACCTGCTATCTTATAGTAATGACCCTAGAAAAAAAATTTAGTCCCTTGAGTATAACATTTTTTTGTGAAAACAAAATGGAAAATTGAGATTTAAGGTTTAAAATTAAAGTTGGGAGAAGTTGTGTTAGTTAAGTTAAGTAGAGGTAAAATTGAAGACACTTTTAATGAGGGATGAAGTGAACTTCGTACTATGTGTGGCCGTCTAATTAAAATATGAAAAAGTAAGAAAGAAGTTAAGAAAAGTAGATTTAAAAAAGGCTAAATTATAGAAAATATCCCTCAACTATACACTTTGTGTCAAAAAATACCTCTGACCTTTCAAAAGTTTCAAAAATACACTTAAACTTTTAATAAAAGTTCAAAGTTTTGGATGGAAATCGTTAAAGTTTTGTTTCAAAAATACTCCTGAACTTTTCAAAAGTTTCAAAAATACCCTTAACTAAAATAAAGTTCAAAAAATACTTTCACCGTAAGTATATGAACACAAATCGTTAATACCTTGTTGCAAAAATAACTTTAAAATTAAAAAAAAAAATATTACAATTGCTCCTAACGTTAGTATAGTGATCAATTTATTCGAAGTTTTCTTAAGTTCGAGAATAATGAATTTTAAAACAAATTATATAGATATCCTCATTTTTTTCATATAGATACTCTTATTTTCTCTAAATTTTCCAATTCTTAACTTACCCCAATTTTCTCACCAACCAAAATTTTAAGTTAAAACATAAAATCCCATAAAATCTCACAAAATTCTAAAATCAAAATCTCCACTTAAACATACCAAAACGATAAAAAAAAATGTTAGTAGTTGAGTGTGTTAACAACTGAATACATCTTTTTTTATTTGACTCTTTATCGTTTTGGTATGTTAAATAGGAGATTTTGGTTTTAGAATTTTGTGACATTTTATGTTTTAACTTAAAATTTTGGTTGGTGAGAAAATTGGTGTAAGCTATGAATTGGAAAATTAAGAGGAAAATGAGAGTATCTATATGAAAAAAAACAAATGAGGATATATTTATAATTTGCTTTAAAGTTCATTTTTTTCGAACTTAAGAAAACTTCAAACAAATTGATCACCATATTAATGTTAGGAGCAATTTTAAACTTTTTTTTTTTTAATTTTAAAGTTATTTTTGCAATGAGGCATTAACGGTTTTTGTTCATAAACTTAGGATGAAAGGTATTTTTCAATTTTTTTTTTAGTTGAGGGTATTTTTGAAACTTTTGAAAAGCTCAGGAGTATTTTTGAAACAAAATTTTAACGGTTTCCATCCAAAACTAATGGTAGGGGTATCTTTGAACTCTTTTTAAAAGTTTAAGGGTATTTTTGAAACTTTTGAAATTTCAGGGGTATTTTTGACACAAAGTGTATAATTCAGTGGTATTTTTTATAATTTAACCTTTAAAAAAATATGTTAATTTTGAAGGGTGAAAAATCTTTTAGGTTAAAAATAGCAATTTCTAAAAACGGTCATTTTCAAAGGTAAAAATTAATGGCAAAAATAGATAATAATAACTTTAGAGAAAATAGGAGAAAAAACTAGTTAGAAATGTTACTTTAGAAGTTATACATTGAACAATCTTAAGATATTAAGTAAAAGATATAGTGTTTTAATTGCGTAGAAAATATCATAACACTTATTAAATTAATTAAATGCTAGCCCTAAAACTAAATCCAAATGTTCAATTCAATGAACCGATTTAACACACTTGTCCAATTTGCTGAGTTAGAAACTTAAAATTCAAAAGATGTCTCTTGACTTACCTTAGATTACATATATTGTCTAGATCCGTTTTTAACGTACTTCCAAGATGAAATATAAATCATCATTATTAAGAATCGAGGACAGATGGACAGTTAATGAACCCACGTTTGTGAAGTATTTGACAAATGACATAAAGAAGATAAAAAATCTCATTCGATTCACTTTCTCAAATAAAGACCATACATGTCTTTATTCAACATTATAATAAGATGATTTCACTTGTCTCACTCAAATAGAGCAGATTGATTAATGATAAAATCTTTCTAAAGAATAGATAAACATGATTACAAAATTTATAGTTTTTTTAGTTATAATTAATTTAGCTTTCATTTTAGTGGACAAAAGACTAATTAAATTGCACTTTTTTTTTTTTTTTACAAAAAATGGCAATTTTTTTTTCTAGTAACAGAAAATCTCTATTTTGGTTCAATAGGTGAATTATATTAAAAATAAGTTTGGAATAAAAGTTGTCATTTAACGTGAAAATTGAAAAAAACTTGTCATTTTCAAATGTAATAATATATAACAATAATTTTAAAGAAACAAGAGAAAGAACCGGTTGAAAATGTTACTTTTAAAAATTGGTCAAAATACACTTTTGGTCCCTGAGGTTAAGGATTGTTGTCCATTTGGTCACTGAAGTTTAAAAACGAACACTTTAGTCCCTGAGATTTGAAAAATACTTCTAAATGGTCCCTGAGTTAATTTGACTGTTATTTGACTAACGAAAAAGTAATGTGACACATTTAATTAACAATTTTTATGGATTTTATATTATTTTTTTTTTTAGGTGGATATTTTCTTTTTCTTTTTTCTTTTCTCTCCTCCCTTCTCCTTTCTTCCTTCCTCCACCCCTCCCTTGAAACTTACCTCTTTGTTTATACACTGATCACACCCATCGCTAAGGAAGAAAAATAGTCAACTTATTATTATTTTTTATTTTAAAATTTTTTTATGCAATAGTTCCTTTGTGGGATTTTTGTTTCTCCACTCTCATCTTGGGATTTTTGTTTCTTCAACCTTTCTTTTTTTTCACAAAAAGTCAAATAACAAATATGACATTTGAGAGAAAGAGAGAGAGGCATGGAAGAGAAAAATATTTTAAAGATTTTTTTTTTTTTTTATTGAGTTTGAGAAAAGAAGATTTTTCTATGTGCCTTATTTTCTTTGCTTTTGGTATGCTTGCTTCCTTCTTGTTTTTCTTGCGATTGGAGATTTGAAAAATTAGGGTTTTGTTTCACAATGTTTTTTCCTCTCTTCCTCTATGAGTTGATGGATGGATCGATTAAAGCTGAAGGAGTGAATTTTTTTTTTGTTTTATTTTTTATTTTTTATTTAAAAAATTAGAGTTCATCCTTCTAGATTTTTCTTTTTCTTATTATTTTTTTTTTTGTAAAGAAGGTGAAGGGACGAGAGAAAGGAAAAGAGAAAGAGAAGAAAAAGAAAAAAGAAAAATATATATAATTAAAAAAAATAGAAAAATTAGTAAAAAAATTTCTACCTCATTTAAAGTTTGTAACTCAACTTGCCATATCACTTTTCCTTTAGTCAACTAACGGTCAAATTAACTCAGAGACCACTTAGAAGTATTTTTCAAACCTCAGGGACTAAAGTGTTCGTTTTTAAACTTCATGGACCAAATAGACAACAACCCAAAACCTCAGGGACCAAAAGTGTATTTTGCATTTTCAAATGTAATAATATATAACAATAATTTTAAAGAAACAAGAGAAAGAACTGGTTGAAAATGTTACTTTTAAAAATTTTAAAACATGGTGTTTTAATTTCATAGAAAATCTAGTTACATTTATTAAATTAATTAAATGTTAGCATTAAAACTCCATCCAAACGTTCAATCCAATGAACTGATTGAATAGTCGTTCGGTTTAGATTCGCTTTTAACGTACATCCAAAATGAAATATAATTTGTCATTATAAAGGATAGATGGATAATTGATGAATCCATGTAATCCAAAATGAAATATAACGTGCATCCAAAGTGAGTTTTCTTGTAGAATTTACAGACAACATAAATGAAACAAAAAATCTCATCCGAATTACTTTCTCCAGAAAAATTATAAATGTCTTCATTCGAAATTATGATCAGATGATTCCACTCGTCTAATTTAAATAGTGCAAGACTGATTAACGATAAAATCTTTCTAAGAAAGAGATAAACATAATCACAAAATTTATAGTTTTTTTTTTTTTTGTTATAATTAACTTTCATTTTTCGGACAAAAGACTAATTAAATTTACCTCTTTTTAGATTAAAAAAAATAGTTCATTGAATTATACTTTAAACTTTGATAATTGTTTCATTTATTTCCTTGAGTTTGAATAAATATCATAACTTTTACCATGTGAAAGACTTTCGTTTGAAAAACCATCAACAAAAATAAAAAAAAAAATTATTTTAAATGACAAAACTGCTGTAAATATTTATAAATACATCAAAATTTTATATTCTATCTGTGATAGACCGCATACTACTATCTGTGTCGTGATAGACTACAGATAGACACAGATAGATAATAAAATTTTGTTATATTTATAAATATTTTGATTCATTTTTATATATTTGAAAATAACCCTAAAACTAATCACACGTGCATTATAATAACCTATTATATGCTTAGTATGAAATTAGATAAAATTTCAAAGAGAATGTTTTATTGATTTTCAACCAAAATAAAAAAAACTTTGATAATTGTTGCATTTATTATCTAAAAAAACAATGCTAAAGTTGGACTTTAAAAAAAACTTGACGATTAATCAAACTTGATCTCTGTTGAAACTTCAAATATGTAAAATTTAATTTAATTTAATTTTTTTTTTTAACTTTAGTTTAGTTCAATAGGTGAATTGTGTTGAAATTAAGCTTAAGATAAAAGGCTATTCTATATGTTAGAAGTTTAAATATTTAAAGTTTAAAGTGAAAATTGAAAAACTCTTAAAAATTGATAATATAATTTTCAAGATATAGAATATTACGCATAAAACAAGTAAATCGGGGAAAAAATGATGATATTATTAAATCTAACTTCAACCCTAAATAATATATATATATATATATATATATATATATAGGGAAATTACTATAAACAGAAAAAATGTAGAACTATTTACAAATATAGAAAAATTCCATTGTCTATCAGTGATAGACCACGATAGAATTCTATCGCTTTCTATCGCTCAAGTAAATAAATTATATCGCTTGAGCGATAGAAAGCGATATAATTGTATATTTGAAAAGAGCCCTATATACTACCCATTAATAACAAACTAACAGCATACTACCTATTAATAACAAACTGACAGCGGGCTAAACCAAAAAAACTAAAATACAACAATATCACTTAATATAGAAAAAATACCATATTGAAATGGTAGTTTTAAAAGTTGATAAACATAGTGTTTTAATTTCGTAAATAATCTAGTTACACTTATTAAATTTATTAAAGGTTAGCCTTAAAATTTAATCAAAACGTTCAATCCAATGAAATGATTGAACACTTGTCTAATTTGTTGGGTCATAAACTTAAAATTAAAAGATGTCTTTACTTACCTTAGATTACATATCTTGTTTAGATTCGCTTTTAACGTAGATCCAAAATAAAATATAAATTGTCATTATGGAGGATCGATGACAGATGAACAATTGATAAACCCACGTTAATGAACTGTTTGATAAACGACATAAATAAGACAAAAACCTAATCCGATTTACTTTCTCCAATAAAATCACAAATGTCTTTATTCGAAATTATAATTAGATGATTCTGATTAATGATAAAATTTTCTTAGAAAAGAGATAAACATTTTTGCAAAATTTGTAGTTTTTTTTTTTTTTTTTTTTTGGTTATAATTAACTTAACTCAAAATTTCATTTTTGTAGATAAAAGACTAATTATCGTTAATATCATATATTTTTTAAAAGATTAAAAAGCTTTAGAAATTATGAGTAAGAAATAAGAATAATATTTAAGAAAGGTAAGGTTATGACTATGAACATAATTCACCTACACGCGCGCCTAGTGAGAGTACTTTTTATCATCATTGATTTGTTACATATATGTGTGTGTGTAATAATAATAAAAAAATTATTATTAATTTATTACTTGAATCGGTAATAAAGTAAAATAGAAAATTTTTATAAACATATGAACAAGTGATGTATTTTTTTTTTTCTAACCTGAAATTTTAAATTTATCAAATTACACATTTATTTATAAAAAATATTAATTCATCGAATTACACCTTAAATTTTGATGACGGTTGTATCCATTACCTTAATTTTAAATAAATATTGTAACTTTTACCAACGGAGAGATTTTCGTTTGAAAACCCGTCAATAAAAATATTCACATGTGCTTTTAATATGGACATAATATTTGCTTAGTATGAAATGAAATAAGGTTTCAAATAGAATTTTGATTGGTTTTGAGAGAGAGAAACTTTGATAATTGTTGCAGTCATTAGCTAAAAAAAACAATGTTAAAGTTGGACTTACTAATAAAAAATTACGAGTTTCAAATTTGATATTTTTTTCAACTTCAAATGTATAAAATTTTAAATCTTTTACTCTATTATGGTTCATTCGGTGAGTTGTACTCCCAAAGAGAGCTTAGCTCAACCGTGATTGACATCACTTTTTTTCCTAAAAGGTTGAAGGTTCGATCCCCCAATTATTGCACCAAAAAAAATAATAGGTAAATTGTGTTACGATAAAAGTTGTCATGCATGTTTAAGTATTAAATATGGTTTTAATTTGGTAAAAAAATATAGTTATACTTGTTAAATTAATTAAGTGTTAGCCTTAAAACTCAAGTCAAATGTTTAATCCAATGAACTTATTAACAAGATTACATATTTTGTTTAGATTCGCTTTTTATGTGAATCCAAGGTGAATTATAAAATTATCGTTATTAAGAATCAAAGACAGATAGACGATTGGTGAACCTATGTTTTTGAAGTGTTTGACAAATGATATAAAGAAGACAAACATACCTCATTCAGTAAAAAAAACTTCATCCCGTTCACTTTCTTTAATAAGACTATAAATATTTTTGTTCGAAATTATGATCCGATGATTCCACTTGTCTATAAATGAGTAGACTGACTAATAATAAAATCTTTCTAAAAAAGAGATAAACATAATCGCAAAATTTATGTAATTTTTTTTTTGTTATAATTAACTCTGCATTCATTTTGGTCGACAAAATACTTAATTAGATTGCACATTTTTTAGATAAAAAATATATATTTCATTGAATTACACTTTAAATTTTAATAATTGTTGCATTCATTACCTTGATTTTGAATAAATATTATAACTTTTACCATATAAGAGACTTTTATTTTAAAAAATTATCAATAAAAATAATCACATGTGCATTTAAATAGGCAAAAAATTACTTTAAATAGAAAAAATATCAAACTATTTACAAATCAACGATAGACGATGATAGAATTTTATCATTTGAGCGATAGACTTCTATCGCTGTCTATCACTCAAGCGATAGAATTTTATTGCTTTCGCAGTCTATTGCTGATAAATAGTAAAAAATTTCTATATTTATAAATAGTTTAACTTATTTTTCAATATTTGAAAATAATCTATTAATATAAATGTCATATTATTATGTGCTACGAAATTAAATAGAGTTTCAAAGATAATTTTTCTTTTTGTTGGATTTTCAAAGAGAGATAGAGGGAGAATCATGGATAACTTGCAATTATTAACCAAAAAAAATGCTAAAGTTGGACTTTTATAGAAATTTACGGGTTTCAAAAAAAAATTATTTGATGAATGATCTTGTTATTAATCAGACATTTTTGTTCTAATTTCAAATGTGCAAAATTTGATTTTTTTTTTATTTTTTTTTTTTACTCTATTCTAGTTGAATTATGAGTTGAATTATGTTGAAATTAAGCTTACAATAAAAGTTGCTATACACATTCAATTTTAAATATTCAATTCGAACATTTAAAGTTTAAAATGAAAAATAAAAAAAAATTGCCATTTTCAAATATAATAATTGATAATATAATAAAAAGTTAAAAAAAACATAGTGTTTTAATTTTGTAGAAACTATGATTATCCTTATTAAATTAGTTAAATGTTAGTCTTAAACTCAATCCAATGAACCGTTTAAACACTTGTCTAATTTGCTAGGTTAGAAATTTAAAATTCAAAAAAATGTCTTTACATATTTTAAATTACATATCTGGTTTAGATTCGCTTTTAGCATACATTCAAAATGAAATATAAATTGTTATTATGAATGATCGATGACAGATGGACAATTGATGAACCACGTTAACGAAGTATTTGACAAACGACATAAATAAGACAAAAATCTTATATGATTACTTTCTCTAATAAAATCATAAATGTATTTATTCGAAATTATGATCAGATAATTCCACTCGTCTAACTTAAATAGCAAATTAATGATAAAATCATTCTAAAAAAGAGATACAAAAGTTATTTTTTTTTTCTTGTCATAATTATTTTCATTTTTGTGGACAAAAGATTAATTAAATTGCACAATTTTTAGATAAAAAAATAGTTCATTGAACTACACTTTAAACTTTGATAATTGTTGCATTTATTACCTTGAATTTGAATAAATGTTGTAACTTTTAACATTTGAGAGACTTTTGTTTGAACAACCGTCAATAAAAATAACCACATGTATATTTAAGATGCGGAAATAATATATGCTTAGTATGAAATTAAATAAAATTTCCAAGAGAAATCATGATTGATTTAAAAGAAAGAAAGAAAAAAGAAGAAGAAACTTTGACAACTGTTGCATTCATTATCTAAAAAACAATATTAAAGTTGGACTTTTATAGAAATTTAAGAGTTAAATTATAATATGTTTTAGAGTGATTTTAAAATCGTCAAAATCACTTTTATCATTTTTAAATCACTCAAAAATACATTTTTAATCACTCAAAATTAAGGAAAATTTTAAAAATAGAAAAATAAAGGAAACTATTTACACAAAATACCAAAATTTTTAGATAGTTATGATAGAAATGATAGAAGTCTATTATGGATATGCTAATAGAAGTCTATCAGTGTTTTCTTTTGCTATTTTCTGTAAATACTTTGACATTTTTTCTATATGTGAAAATTTCCTCAAAATTAATTTAATTTTCAATTTTACACTTTTAAATGCAATTTTCAATCATCAAAATTAGTTTTGAAGAATTAAAAACATGTTTCACGGTAATTTTGAAAATGAAAAAATGATTTTAACTATTTTAAAATCATTCCCAAACATGCATTTATTTGAACTCGTTAATAATGAGACTTATCTTTGTTCAAACCTCAAAGGTGTAAATTTTGAATTTTTTTTATTTTTTTTTATTTTTTATTTTTTTTACTCTATTGTGGTTGGATAGGCGAGTTATGTTGAAATTAGGTTGGGATAAAAGTTGATATAAATATTTGAATTGATAAATTGGAAGAAAAAAAAAACTTGCTATTTTCAAAATCGATACAATAATTTTAAAGAAAGGGGAGAAAAAACCAATTAGAAATGTTACTTTTAAAAGTTTAAAAACCACATTGTTTTAATTTTATAAATAATCTAGTTACACTTATTAAATAAATTAAATGTAGTCTTAAAATTCAATCCAAACGTTATTTGTCCAATTTATTAGGTCAAATCTTAACATTCAAAAGATGTCTTTACTTACCTTAGATTACATGTATTGTTTAGATTCGCTTTTCACGTAGATTCAAAATGAAAGATAAATTATCATTATGAAGGATCGAGGACAAATAGACAATTGAAGAACCCACATTAATGAAGTGTTTGACAAACGACATAAATAAAACAAAAAATTTAATCATCTCTAATAAAATCACAAATATATTTAGGGTTGTTTTTAAATATAACAAAATGAGCAAACTTATTTACAAATATAGCAAAATGTCACTGATAGACAGATATACATTGATAGACATCCATCCGTGACTAACCTTGAAAGATATCTATCACTAATAGACAATAACATTTTGTTATATTTGAATATATTTCCAACAATTTTGTTTTTTAAAATAATTACTCATGTATTTACTTGAAATTATGATAAGATGATTCCACTTGTCTACCCTAAACAAAGACAAATTGATGATAAAATCTTTTAGGGAGAATTCTCCCTAAGTTGTTTGAGTGTAAATTTTCTGAACCTCTACTTCTCTATTTGTAGGTTCTCAGGTGTGCTTTGTGGGCTTGGGTTTGGCTGGTCCATGGACCTTGCGCTTGGGCCAAAGTAATTGGATTTGAGTATTTGTTGGCCTTTGGGCCAAATTAAGTTTATTTTTGGACTCAATTGAACCTTAGTCCAAACATTAATAATTAAAAATAATTAATTTGATTCAATAGTGAGGATGAAAACACGTGACACCATCTGGATTTGCCAATTTACGTCTTTAATTTCATTTTAGGACACATGTAACTTTTATTTAGTCCCAAATTTAATTATTTCTAATTTTACCATTAATTTAAAAAATGACTAGTAATTTATGATTGGTCCAAAATTTCTCATTCAACCGTTATAATTAAGTCAACTTAAAATTTCATTTTTGTAGACAAAAAAAAACTATTTATCGTTATTATGATCGTTTTTAAAAATTAAAAAACATTAGAAATTTTAGTGGAAGATTAATATTTAGGAAAGGTAAGGTCAAGAAAAAGGAAATAAAGGCCCAAACAAGGCAAATTCACCCACACACGTGCCTAGCGAGACTACTTTTTAACATCACTGATTTGTTACTATATATATATATATATATATATATACATACAAACAATAAAAAAAGATTATTAATATTGCTTGAACTAGTTGTAAAGTAAAATAGAAAATTTTTAAAAACATATGAACAAGTGATGTATTTTTTTTCTTCTTAAATTTGGCAAGGTATATCACTAATTTCATCAAATTACATATTAATTTAGAAAAAAAATAGTTAATCAAATTACACCTTAAATTTTGATAATGGTTGCATTCGTTATTTTAAATTTGAATAAATATTGTAAATTTTATCAACTAAGAGACTTTCATTTGAAAAATCGTCAATAGAAATATTGAAATGTATTTTTAATATATGAACATATAAAATATATTAAATATGAAATTAAACAAGGTTTCAAAGAGAATTTTTTTATTGGTTTTCAAAAAGAGAGAAAAAAACCCTTTGATAATTGTTGTAGTCATTACCTATAAAAATAAATGCTAAAGTTGGACTTCTAATAAAAATTTACCAGTTTCAAAAAAGTTATTCTATGGATAGATCTTATTATTAATCAAAGCTGAATCATCGATCTTTGTTTAAATTTTAAATGTGTAAAATTTTAAATTTTTACTCTATCATGTTTCAATAGGTGAATTGTATGAAATTAAGCTTATGATAAACGTTGTCATGCATTGACTCAAAAAAAAAAAAAAAAAAAAAAGTTGCCATACAGGTTCAAATTTAAATATTTAATTTGATGACATTTAAAATTTAAGGTGAATTTAAAAAAAAAAAAAAAAAAAAAAAACTTGTAAATTTCAAATGTAAATATGGATAATAATAATTTTAAGGAAATAGGGGAAAAACCAGTTAGGAATGTTATTTTAAAAGTTTTAAATGCAACAATCTTAAGATATAACCAAAAACGTAGTGTTTTTAATTTGGTAGAAAAATAGAGTTATAATTGTTAAATTAATTTAATATTAACCTTAAAACTCAATCAAACGATCCATCCAATGAACTAATTAATTGAACACTTGTCTAATTTGTTGAGTTAGAAATTTAAAACTCAAAAGATGTTTTTACTTATCATAAATTATATTACATATCTTATTATATGTATTATCATTATGAAAGATTGATAACAAATTAACAATTATTGATGAACTCACGTTAATGAAGTATTTGACAAATAACATAAATGGAACAAAGATCTCATCTGATTTTCTATCTCCAATAAAATCATAAATGTATTAATTCGAAATTATGATTAGACGATTCTATTTATCTTACTTAAATTGAACATACTGATTAATGATTAAATCCTTATACGAAATAGATAAACATAATCGCAAAATTTATAGTTTTTTTTATACTTAATTTAACTTTCAATTTTTTTTTTTTACAAAAGACTAATTAAATTGCATTTTTTAAAAATAAAATATAGTACATCAAACTATATATACGTCCAACGTTGATAATTGTTGCATTCATTACCTATTTAAATAAATATTGTAATTTTTACCATATGAAAATTTTTGTTTGAAAAATCGTCAATAAAAATAATCACATGTGTATTTAATATATGTACATATTATATGCTTAGTATGAAATCAAATAAAGTTTCAAAGTGTTTTTTTATAACTGTTGCATTTATTAGCTAAAAAAAACAATGCTAAAGTTAGATTTTTATAGAATTTTTCGAGTTTCAAATAAATTATTCGATGATTGATCTTGTTATTAATCAAATTTTATCTTTTTTTTTTATAATGAATCTAACTTTATCTTTGTTCAAATTTAAAATGTGTAAAATTTAATATATATATATATATATTTTCTACTCTACTATGGTTCAATAGGTGAATTGTATTGAAATTAAACTTAGGATAAAAGTTGTCATGCATGTTCAACTTTAAAATTTTAATTTGGACATTTTAAAATTTAAGGTGAAAATTGAAAATTTTACCATTTTTAAAGGTAAAAATGGACAATAATAATAATTTTCAAGAAATAGGAGAAAAAAGGTTAGAAATGTTGCTTTTAAAAGTTAAAAAACATAGTGTTTTAATTTTGTAGAAAATCTAGTTACACGTATTAAATTAATAAAATGTGGACTTTAATATTCAATCCAAACCTTCAACCCAATGAACCGATTCAACTCTTGACCAATTTGCTAGGTCAGAACCTTAAAATTCAAAAAATGTCTTTATTTATCCCGGATTACATATCTGGTATAGATTCACTTTTAACATACATCCACAATGAAATATAAATTGTCATTATAAAAAATTGAAGATGGATGAATAATTGTTAAACCCACGTTAATGAAGTGTTTGACAAACGAAATAAATAAGATAAAAAATTTCATTCGATTTACTTTCTTTAATAAAATCATAAATGTCTTTATTCAAAACTATGATCATATGATTCTACTCATCTATCTTAAACAGAATATACTGACTAAGTACGATAAAATCTTCTTAACAAAGAAATAAATATGTATGCAAAATTTATAATTTTGTTCTTATAATTAACTCAACTTAAAAAAAAAAAAAAAAATTGGACAAAAGACTAATTATCGTTATTTTCATCATTTTCAAAAGATTAAAAAGCATTAGAAATTTTAGTGTAAGATTAATATTTGGGAAAGGTAAGGTTAAGAACAAGGCAATAAATGCACAAACTGAGAGTACTTTTTATCATCATTGATTCGTTACTATTTTTTTATTAAAAAAATTATTATTACTTGAATCAGTAATAAAGTAAAATAGAAAATTTTTATAAACATATGAACAAGTGATGTATTTTTGTACCACTTTTTATCTTGAAATTTCAATTTCACTAAATTACACTTTTTTTTTAATCCAGTTCATCAATTTGGAATTCTTTTAACTTTTTTTACTATTTTTCTACCGTGTATACTTGCATTCATAGTATTAAATTTTCATCAATATGCCGAAATTTCTATTGATATTTTTATATTTTTATGGATTCGATATCGATATGAAGAGTTAAATCGATATTTCTATTATATCTTAGAAAAATTCACGAAACACGAAAAATAAGCATAAAAATGCCACTAATATAAATGTAATATAAATCATAGACATGTTTACTTATTTGAAAATAATAAAGTATTTATTTACTTATTTAAATTTAATTTTCTAATTTTTTGTTTTTATAATTTTTTCAGAAATATCCATTGAAATCGATATTTTATCGATATTTTTATCAAAATTTCGGTAAAATTAAGACTTCGATATTTTTATAAACATCGATATTTTAAACCTTGCTTATATTAGACTGAAAAAAGTTTTCAATTTAGCTAAAGCGTTTTCGGTCGACCAGTTGATTTTGTTATTAATCAAACTTAGTCTTTGTTCAATCTTCAAATGTAAACTTTTTTTTATTCTATTATAGTTCAATAGTTGAGTTGTATTAAATTAAGCTTATGATAAAAGTTGCCATGAATGTTCAAATTTAAATATTTAATTTGATGACATTTAAAATTTAAGGTGAAAATTAAAAATAAAAAAAAAAAAAACTTGTAAATTTCAAATGTAATGATGGATAATAATAATAATTTTAAGAAAATAAGGAAAAAAACCAGTTAAAAATGTTATTTTAAAAGTTTTAAATTGAAAAATCTTAAGATATAAATAAAAAAAAACATAGTGTTTTTAATTTGGTAGAAAATATAGTTATTAAATTAATTAAATAGTAGTCTTAAAACTCAACCCACACCTTAAATCCAATGAATTGATTGAACACACCTTAAATCCAATGAATTGATTGAACACGTGTCCAATTTTCTAAGTTAGAAATTTAAAATTCAAAAGATGTCTTTACTTATCATAGATCACATTATATATCTTGTTTAGATTTACTTTTAACGTACATCCAAAATGAAATATCTATTGTCATTATGAAGAATTGATGACAAATGAACATTTGATGAACCCACGTTAATGAAATGTTTAACAAACGACATAAATGCTATAGAAAATCTCATCCAATTTACTTTTTTCAATAAAATCATACACAAAAATGATAAACATAATTCCAAAATTTATAGTTTTTTCTTTTTGTTATACTTAACTTTCATTTTTTTGGACAAAAGACTAATTAAATTGCACCTTTTAGATAAGAATTAGTACATCAAATTACTCGTTAAACTTTGATTATTGTTACATTTATTACCTTGAATTTGAATAAATATAATCTTTTTTTACCATAAGAGAGACTTTGTTTGAAAACCGTCAATAAAAATAATCACATGTATATTTAATATGTGTCCATAAGCATATGCTTAGTATGAATTTTGATTGATTTTCGAGAAGAAAAAAAAAACTTTCATAACCGTTTCATTTATTACCTAAAAAAACAGTGCTAAAGTTGGATTTTTATAGAAATTTAGGAGTTTCAAAAAAATTATTCGATGATTCATCTTGTTATTAATCAAAACTTTATCTTTGTTCAAACTTCAAGTGTGCAAAATTTAGAATTTTTTTACTGTTCAATTATACTATTAAATTTCTATCAATATGTCGAAATTTCCATCGATATTTCTATGTTTCCACGGGTTCGATATCGATATGAAGGGTGAATCGATATTTACATTATATCTTAGAAAAATTCACGAAACACAAAAAATAAGCATCAAAATACCACTAATATAAATGTAATATAAATTATAGATCTGTTTACTTATTTGAAAAATAATATAATGTTTATTTACTTATTTAAATTTAATTTTTGAATTTTTTATTTTTATAATTTTTCCAGAAATATCAATCGAAATCGATATTTTCATCGAAATTTCGGTAAAATTAAGATCTCTATATTTCCATCAACATCGATATTTTAAACCTTAAGTTCAATAGGTGAATTGTGTTGAAATTAAACTTAGGTTAAAAGTTGTAATACACGTCCAAAATTAAATATTCAATTACGGACATTTAAAGTTTAAAGTGAAAGTTGAAAAACTTACCATTTTTACATTTAAAAATGGATAATAATAATTTAGGAAAATTAACTTTTTAATCCCAAATTTTATGAAAAATGTGCGTTTGGTCCCTGAAGTTTCAAATTGACCATACTTATTAGGAATAGCTTTAAATAGTCCTCTTCCTGTTAAAACAAACGGATTGTCCAAGTAAGTTTTTTGTTTGCTGATTTGGCTTAATGACTAGGCTTATGTGGCATGACGATTGGGTTTTTAAACATTTTATTTACAATTTTCAATTAAAAAAAAAAAAAAGAGACACAATTGGAGCCCTAAAAGGAGAACATCGTTCGTCTTTTTCCATTGACCACCGCTTCGACCTATTCTGATAAGCAGAAGAAGAAGAAGAAGAAGAGAGTTTTGTGGTAAATTCCTTCATATAGAAGGCAAAGTTTAACTTCAGTAGGTTACTTGTTGGGGGCCATTTTTAGGTAATTTATAGGAAAGGAATTGCTTGAAATTGAAATCATTAGTAGATAAATTTGAAGGGGTATTTGTGAAATTGGCAGAAATAGGAAGAAATCTTGAGCAAATGACCAAAATACTGAGAAGAATTCGGAGTCGTTAGAATCATAAACTAGAATATACCAAAGAAGACGCCTCAGAAGGCATGGATTTAATGTCAAATTCTTTTTTGTTCTATAGAGAAAAGTCTCTTCTTTTCTAATAGGGAAAGTCACAGAACTACATGATGAAATATTTTACTGAAGTTGAGTTTGCCTTCTATTTGAAGGAATTTGCTAGAAATTCTCTTCTTCTTCTCGCAATCGGTTCAATCTTCGTCAATGGTGATGGAGGAGATGGAGATGGGTTTCCTTTTCTATTAGGGCTGGGCTGAAATTGTTTCATTTTCTCTTTTTTTCTCTTTTTTTTTTTTTTTTTTTTTTTAATTAAAAATTTGTAAATAGAATTTAAAATACAATCAGCAAGCCACATCAGCAATGAGAACAATCTGTTTGTTTAAACAGTCTTTGTTAGGGGAGAGAGACCATTTAGACCTATTCTTAAAAACTCAAGGACTAAAATAGTTGGTTAATTTGAAACTTCTGGGACCAAACGCACCTTTTTCACAAAACCTAAAGACTAAAAAGGTATTTTCCCCTAATAATTTTAAAGAAATAGGAGAAAAAAAAGGTTAGAAATGTTACTTTTAAAAGCTAAAAACACGGTGTTTTTATTTGGTAGAAAATCTAGTTACACTTGTTAAATTAATTAAATGTTGACCTTAAAACTTAATCCAAACGTTCAATCCAATAAATCGAGATTGAACAATTGTCTAATTTGCTAGGTCATAACCTTAAAATTTAAAAGATGTCTTTACTTACCTCATATTACATATCTGGTATAGATTCGCTTTTAACCTACATCTAAAATGAAATATAAATTATAAGGATCGATGATAGATGGACAATTGATGAATCCACGTTAATGAAATGTTTGACAAACAACATAAATAAGACAAAAAGTCTCATTCGATTTACTTTCTCCGATTAAATCATAAATATTTTTATTCGAAATTATGATCAAAAGACTTGACTCGTCTAACTTAAACAAAACAGACTGATTAATGATAAGATCTTCTCCCGGAAATGAAAATGTGTTTGACAAAATTTATAGTTTTTTTTTTTTTTTTTTTTTTTTTTTTTTGTAATTAACTTAAGTAATTATCGTTATTATCACCGTTTTTAAAAAGAATTAAAAAGCATTAGAAATTTTAGTGTAAGATTAATATTTAGGAAAGACAACCCAATAAAGGCACAAACAAGACAAATTCACCAACAAACACCCAGTACTTTTTATCATCATTGATTTGTTACTATATATATATATATATATATACTTTTTGAATAAAAAATGTTATTATTACTCGAATCAATTATAAAGTAAAATATAATTTTTTTTAAAAACAAGTGATGTATTTTTTTTATCTTAAATTTGGCAAGTTATATTATTTTATATCTTGAAATTTCAATTTCATCAAATTACACATTAATTCAGAAAAAAAAACTAGTTTATCAAATTACACTTTACATTTTGATAATGGTTGCATTCATTATCTTGAATTTGAATAAATATTATAAATTTTATCAACAAAGAGACTTTCATTTGAAAAACTGTCAATAGAAATGTTGAAATTCTTTTTAATATATGGATATAATATATGCTTAATATGAAATTAAATAAAGTTTAAAAGAGAATTTTTTTTATTGGTTTTCAAAAAAAAAAAAAAAAAGAAACTTTGATAATTGTTGGTGTCTAAAAAGATAATGCTAAAGTTGGACTTCAAATATTAATTTGCAAGAGTTTCAAAAAATTATGCAATGGATTGATCGTGTTATTAATCAGATTTGATCTTTGTTTAAATTTTAAATGTGTAAAATTTAAATTTTTATATTCTATTATGGTTTAATAAGTGAATTGTATTAAATCAAGCTTATGATAAAATGATTCCATTCGTCTAACTTAAACCGAACAAATTGATTAATGACAAATTCTTTCTAAAAAAGAGATAAACATAATCGCAAAATTTATAGTTCAAGACTAATTAAATTGCACATCTCTTAGATAAAAAAAATAGTACATCAAATTATACTTTAAACTTTGATATAATTGTTACATTCATTACCTTGAATTTAGATAAATATTGTGATCTTTACCATCTAAAAGACTTTGTTTGAAAAAACGTCAATAAAAATAATTACATGTGTATCTAATATGTGTACATATTATTTGCTTAGCATGACATTAAATATAGTTAGAAAATTTGATTGATTTTCAAGAAGATAAAAAAAAAAAAAAACTTTTAGATAACGGTTGCATTTATGGAAAATTATGGTTAAATAGGTGATTTGTGTTGAAATTAAACTTAGGATAAAAGTTGTTGTACATTGTTTAGTTTTAAATATTTAGTTTGGACATCTAAAGTTTAGGGTGAAAATTGAAAAAAAATCTATCATTTTCAAATATAAAAATGGATAATAATACTTAAAAGAAATAGAAGAATAAAGTTAGAAATATTACTTTTAAAAGTTAAAAAACACAGGAGTTACACTTGTTAAATCTTAAATTAATTAAATGTTGACCATAAAATTCAATCCAAACGTTCAATCCGATGAACCGATTGAAACACTTGTCCAATTTGCAGGGTCAGAACTTTAATATTCAACAGATGTCTTTACTTACTTCAGATTATATATCTGATATAGATTCACTTTTAACATACATCCAAAATAAAATATAAACTGTCATTATGAAAGATCGAGTATAGATGGATAATCGATAAACACACGTTAATGAAGCATTCGACAAACGACATAAATAAGACAAAAAATCTCATCCGATTTATTTTATTTAATAAAATTATAATGATTAGATGATCTCGCTCATTTAACTTAAATAGAACAGATTAATTATCCTAAGAAAGAGATAAATATAATCGCAAATTTGCAAATATATATATATTTTTTTTGGTTATAATTAGCTTAACTTAAATTTTCATTTTTGTGGAGAAAAAGACTAATTATGGTTATTATCATAATTTTATAAAAAGATTAAAAAGCATTAGAAATTTTAGTGTAAGATTAATATTTAGGAAAGGTAAGGTTAAGAACAAGGCAATAAAGGCAAAAACAAGAAACATTCACCTACAGTCGCGTCTAGTAAGAGTAGGATACAACCCTGTGAAGACTGAACGTGGCGCTCTCTAATTGGATGTCGGTGAGATAATTTCAACGACGGAACGACGACCAGCAGACGGAAGCATGGTGTGAGTGTATACAGGGAAAAGTTCCTCTCCAGTCATTGTAATAAATTATAAAAATAAAATAAAAATGGAAGAAAAAAAGGGAAATAAAATGGAAAAACGAGCAAGAAGACTTGTGGAACTCTCTCTCTCTTCCTTGTCTTTGTCTCCTCTCTCTCTGTAGTTCATAGCCAATTTCCTCCTCTCACTTTCTTCTTCTTCGTCTTCATACTCGACTTGAAGGATTTTTCTCTTTTTCCTCTCTTCTTTTTTCGATTCGATCTGTTCTTAGCTTCTTCAATTGGTGATGACGACTTGACACATCGGAATCGCCACGCTTTGACCTCCTGATCGAGGTATCTTTTTGACTTTAACTTTCATAAATTGAGGGTATACCATCTTCGATTATCGGATGTTGTTGTTGGTGGTACTTTGTGCTGATGTTTGATACATGAGATTGAGTTTTAGTTTGTGGTAATTTTATGTTAATTTTGGAGCTTACAAGTTCTTCTTCTGGGTCGTTACTGAAGTCTTCGAAATAGTATCTTTTTCTTTTTGTTCCTGTTTGGGGATGGTTTCTGTTGGGGTTTTGACTTAATTGGTTTGGATTTTTTAGCTAGTGTTGTGAATCTTTTGATTTTGGAAATGGTTGGAAATCTACATGGATGTTTTTTGTTGTTGAGCTTTTTGAAGTTGGGGTTTATGCTAAAACTAAAGGGTGTTTGTTTTTCTTCCATGATTTTTCTTTCTCCTGTTTTGTAAGCTTCATGGAGGTCTCTACTAGAGTTGTTTCCTTTTTTTTTTTGTTTGTATTTTATTTTAATTTTCTTTTTACTACGCTACTTGTTGGTTATTATTTTGTTTGATAAGATTGTAATAAAAATGCTCGTTCTTACTCAAGACTGATCTTTCTTTTCCATTTGGTTATTTGGTTACAGATTTTATTATCCGGCTGTGAACCTAGCATCGGTGATGCTAAAGATATAAAGGGAAACAAAAGGGTTCTCATAAAGTGGAAAAATGTTGGAGGGTGGTCAAAAATTCACTGGAATGATCGATTTAAACGAGCATGCATATGATCTATCGCAAGGGTTTTACCATAAACTTGGTGAGGGAACCAACATGTCTATTGACAGCTTTGCTAGCTTGCAAACGAGCAATGATGGAGGGTCAGTTGCCATGTCTTTAGATAACAGCAGTGTAGGATCAAATGAGTCTCACACTCGGATCTTAAATCACCAAGGCTTGCGACGGCGTGCAAATGACAACCATACTTTTCAACATAGTGTTAACCGTCGCGGAAGAGTTACACATCACCTGAGTGATGATGCACTAGCTCGAGCTTTATTTGATAGTAATACACCCACCCAGGGTCTTGAAAATTTTGAGAAGTGGACTCTTGATTTAAGGAAACTTAATATGGGGGAGGCTTTTGCTCAAGGTGCCTTTGGGAAACTCTACAGAGGTACTTATGATGGCGAAGATGTTGCTATCAAGATCTTGGAGAGGCCAGAGAATGACCTGGAAAAGGCTCAGTTAATGGAGCAGCAATATCAGCAGGAGGTGATGATGCTTGCTACACTGAAGCACCCAAATATTGTCCGGTTTATTGGATCATGCCATAAGCCGATGGTTTGGTGCATTGTTACTGAATATGCAAAGGGCGGTTCAGTTAGGCAGTTCTTGATGAAACGACAAAGTCGTTCTGTCCCACTGAAATTAGCTGTCAAACAAGCTTTGGATGTTGCCAGGGGAATGGAATATGTTCATGGCCTTGGGTTGATTCACAGGGACTTGAAATCAGACAACCTTTTGATTTTTGCGGACAAGTCTATCAAAGTTGCTGACTTTGGAGTGGCCCGGATTGAGGTGCAGACAGAAGGAATGACACCTGAGACTGGAACCTACCGCTGGATGGCTCCGTAAGTCTTTTGAAACTTGGATGTTTGCTGTTATAATCTTCACCTTTTCCAAATAATTCCTGCATGCTTGTTTGTGGCATTTATTTATTATTGTTTTTGAAATGGGACTGAGTAGCTTCATCGTGACTAAGAAATATTACGAAGAAGATTGGCCAAGAAATAAATGCCTCTGGAAAATATTTGAGGTTCCAAAATACTTCAAATGCATTTCATGTATAAGTCTATCGTTCCTATTTTAGAACTATAAAAGGAAAATAGAGCTTTCATAAAATTATTTTATTTGTTTATTTATTATTATGGTTGTTGTTGTGATTGGATTAAAGAGGAGAATCTATTCCATGTTTAAGGCACAACATCAAAAACTTCCCGAGCCTGTTCATAATTTGTATGATCTGCTTTCTTAAAAGTTCCATTGTAAGCATGGTATGAGAACTCTGAAATTTGATTTTCCAGCACTAGTTTTCAGTATCATTCTCTACCAGATTCCGAGGAATTTTTCCAAGCTTATGCATTTCTTTTAACACCGATCTGTTTAATGTGCTGACGTTTGTTTCTCAAACTTTTTTCCTAATTGTGATTCTGATTTCATATGTATTTTTCTGCTGGTACAATCAAGATTACCTTACTCATGACAATTTATGTTAAGAATGCAGTACGGATGAAGGGATTGGAAACTTTTGCAGAATAATATCCACTAACTAATATTTGGTGGATATTTTGGTTTCAAAGTCTTAATCTTATCATTTTATTGCATTTGTTGGTTTCATAGTTGATAAATTTTTTTCTGGATCTCGGTAAAAACTCATTTGGTAATTTTGTCCTGTGCATCATCAGTTACAGATTACAGTTTAGGTTTTAGTGTTTCCTTTTACATCCAATTGTAAATATTAAATATTGTTTCAAAGGAGATCACGTGCCCCCTGTAAGGCAGCATAACTCTGTTACATTTTCATTTTTCACTATGTAAATTTATAGCTTTGATGCATGCACGCAGGCATGCATGCATATACATATGAACTATACTCGTATAAACAAATGTATATACAAATATACATTCATCTTTATGCAAGTATGTGTGATTGTGGCCCATATGGGTCTTTTGGCTTTTCCAGTCACCATTCTTTAGAAGTACAATTAGTGATTAGATCAGGATTGTTAAGCCAGTTCTTTCTCTCTTCTTTTTCTCTCTCTTTTGGTTGGAGAAATGATTTGGTCTTCTTAGAAATGTTTACATGTTGTTTCCCTTTTTTTTTTTGGAGGATAAGAAAGTATAGGGAAATATGTTCAATATTATGTAACTTTAACCAAATATGCGTGTAAATACAGTTATCAGCAATATTTGATTTCTGCTAAACTAGGTTTTCATCTCTTGCACTTTGAGCTATTTCAGCTTATAACATCTATCTTCTGTCCATTACAGGTCATTTTGATGCCTTTGATTTTGATTTCTTGGGTTATTTCTTGCCCTTATTTTTATTTTGGGGGGGGGGGGGGGGGGGGTTAGCATGATTACATCAGAAAACGTAAGGTCCTTGGTTTTTGATATGGCTCTGGCTGCTTCTTATATGTCGGATCAGGGGAGGAGATATGGCCCTCTCTGGACAGATGTGCTAATCCCATGTGAATGGGGTTGTATGATATTTCTTTTACATCCTTTGTTTATGTAGGTGGAAGTTCAAGATTACAAGGATGCTGGTTTATACTACAGATTTAGAGTTCTAGTCACATTTTATTTTATAGGACTCTTGGCAAAAAGATCCACCATAACTGTAGTCGGCTGTCAAATTTTTTTGAAATCTTTGGAACATATCATCGGTAGATCTTTTATCCTGGCATTGTTTCTTGTTGTGGGATGTGTGTTTGAAAAGGGCTGTGCATTTCATTTCAAGGTGATCTAGACAGATGTAACTTGAAGTGAGCTGTGAAAAACAATGCATGCCTGATGCCTCATTGAAGGTCAATACCATGATCGCTTATGAGGCAAGTAAGGCAAGTTGCATGTTGCTTCTTGTCATGGGTGTGTGCCTTGATGCACCTTAACAACAAGATATGGTTAAAGAAAAAAGTATTGCTTTATGTAGGCAATAATTCTTTCTTTCATTGTTTCCTAGCCTTTTACACCTTACCAATCCTCTTGAGGGCACTCTCTACTTGAGGCTTCACTGTTAGAATTTGAAAGACAAGGGTATAACAAACCTTCCTTCCATTCTCACTCTCTTAAAAGAGGTCTTCTTGACAAATTCCATAATCAATTGATTTGTGGATTTTTTTAATTTTTTAATTATTATTTATTATTCTAAATCTTGGAGTTTCCTTTGGATCAAATTAGGTGGTACAAAATGCATCTTCACTTGATTTGGAAGGAAAACTACCTGGAAAAAGAATGACGTTTATTTTGCTGGTACTTGAGAGGAAAGATTACCAATTGCAAAATAAATATGCATTCTTAAATTCACGATATTCTCACGTTTGCTTGATCTTCTTGAGTTACAATTTGAGTGAGGCTTAATTCAGTTTTTTTGAATATATGGGCCAGCTTATCCACCTTGATTAATCTCACAACATTTGCTTGCCTTAGTTGTTTTGCAACCCGCATGGTTATTATGGGTCCGTTCGGTAATGTTTCTCTTTCTTGTTTCTTATTTTTTAATAGAGAAAAACAGGATTACATTTGGTAACTGTAGTGTTTCTTATTACTTGTTCCTTTTTTTATTTAACAAAAAAGAAAAAAAACAAACATGTTTGGTAACCATTTTTTGTTTGTGGTTCTCTGAAATTTTTTACTTAAGATATAGAAATTTTACATGAAAACAAATTTCTAAAATCAAATATTGAAAAATATATGCTATATTTATTTTAGGGCTATTTTCAAATATAGAAAAATAAGCCAAGCTATTTACAAATATAGAAATTTTTTACTGTCTATTAGCAATAGACTGCGATAGAATTCTATCACTTGAGCGAGAGACAGCGATAGAATTCTATCGCTCAAACGATAAATTCTATCGCAGTCTATCGTTGATAGACAGTGAAATTTTTCTATATTTGTAAATAATTTGTTTTTTTTTCTGTTTATAATAATTTCCCTTATTTTTAGATATTTATTTTGCATTTTTGAAGTAAAAAAATGATAACATGATCTTTTATTTGTTTTGGAAAAAACTGCTAAAGAAACAAGAAACCTGGTTTTGTTGTTTCCAAAATTTCTGTACAACTTTGAAAATGTTTTTGAAAAATGAGAAACAATAAAACAGAAATATTTACCAAACACTTATGTTTCTAAAAAAACTGGAAACAAGAAACATGAAATTTATCAAACGGGCTCTATGAAACTTGATCTTATAGTATGATTGGTAGGTAGCCACTCTAGGATACTCTCTCTAAACAAGGATCTTTCTTCTATTAAATAACATTTTGTGAGATCCTAATTTGGTGTAGCCAATCGAGTTGGTTTTCTTTAAGACTGACTCTTCATCTTACCAGAGGTTTTTGGTTCTTTAGGATCTAGAGATAAGAGAACTTGGACTCTCGAGTCCTTTAGCGTGTATCTTGGAAATTGTTTATTTTCTCTTACCTGATCTCTCCTACTAATCATCATCCTCACACCGTTTTTGCTCAAAGTTCTAGAAAGTGAAAACTTTTGAAGGTCAAAATTTTCTTATGGTTGGTTTCCCACTTGAGAATTGATATGATGGTCTAGAAATCCTCCTTTTTTGTGCTTTGACCTCAATGGCATGTTCTTTGCAAACAAGTGTTTGAGGATGTGGACCGCGGCTCTTTTGGAGGTGTCCTTTTGCCCAAAAGATTTGGGAGAGACTTTTAGGTCTTCTGGTGGTTTTGGCTCCCGGTGAAAGTTTATGGGCAGTATTGGAAGAAGTCATTCTAGATCTTTTGAGACCTAGGTACAATTTCCTTGGCAGGCGGGAGTTTGGTACATTTACATTTCAATGCCTCTTTGTGGCGTCTGTGGTTACTTCTTTTGGTACATGTTCCAATTTCTTGCTCGTCAACAAGTGGAACTCTCTTCTGTAACTTTTTGAGGTTCTTTTGTTACTTGGACCATTGTCTTTTGTAGAGCCTAGTTGGTTTATTCTTTGCTCTTTCGTTTCAGTTAACCAATTTTTTTAAAAGTATCTCGAAAGTCCATCAAGGAATTTTTTTTTTTTTTTTTTTTTCTGTAATTGTATTTCCCGTAAACTGAAACCTTCAAATTTACTTACAGATCTTGCATCTCCCTTCTTGAAGAATTAGGGTTTCGTCCTATCTATTTAGTAAACCTGCTTTTTAAAATCAGGGCCCAGGTTTTTTTAATGCTCTCTGAGTATTTTTGCATTGGATTAGGGCCCTTTCATGGAACTCTCTTTTTTTGTGTGTTTGGAAGGAGATTCCTCATCTCCTTGTCTTCTTTTGTGTATTTTCTACTTTTTTTGGTAATGAAATACTTTCTTTTATTAAAAAAAGAAAAATCATGCCGAAGGAGCCCTTTCTTTAGAATGTTTTATAATTTTTATAAAAAGGATACTCTGGTTTAGTTGCTGTCTTGTCGTTACTGTGATTGACTAGTGTAAATCACTGATAAGAAAATATTGTGATGATTTAAAAGTTTTGAAGGCATGTTTTTTTGGAGCAACCGTTGCTCAATGAAAGGTCTCAGAAGTTGGTCAAGGAATTCTTTAGGGTGATTTGATGAATAGCTTAGTATGACATATTGATGGCCGTCAGTTTGAGGAGCCAGGTCTTTCTATTTCTGTTGCTATATGTTTTTATTGGGATGACTCCAGATGAAGTTGGACTGAGGCAGACAGCAGAAGTTTGCTGGTTAGAGTAGCAATGGCTCAATTTCTTCCCTCAGTTTAAGGAAAATAAATCTTCTTGGAGTCTTCATGGGGATACTAATTCAATTATCTTTGCCAAATAGTTAGGATGTGGTTTAAGCATGTTCCTTCTTTTAGCAACTATAGTTTAAGTTCTCACATTTTAACTTCATTTGAATGGGATCTATCCCTTTTCTGTAACATTTCACATCGTCAATGAAATTGTTTTCTATCTAGAGAAAAAAACATCATCTCTAGTTGATCCTACAGTCCTCTTCTTGAAAAACTCTTATGTTGCACTTCAACCAAGTGTTCCAAAGTAAGGCACAGAAAGCATTCAACCATAATATCCTCTTGTCCTTTTTAAATCTCCTGACTAGTCGAGCCCTGAATCGCCAAGTCTTCATGATTTCTAGAAAAAGCCTACTGTGAGATGAAGCTATCCAGCATCTGGCACCAGAGGGCCACCACAAAGGAGCGCAACCTGAAAACAATGGGCATTATTTTTCTGAAAGCTTTCACAGAGTGTGAAGATTAGTTTGGATTGAGATAGCAGGACCGATTTTTTATTTGAACTTTATTATTGGAATTAAGACATCCAAGGGTAAGCAACTGAAATAATACTTTACATTTCTTAGAGACCTCAAGTCCCAATATATTTACTAAAGAGAGCCTGGAGGACTAGTTCCTGTTGGTTCAGACAAAAATAATGCATGAAAACTATCTGATTTGTAGATCAAACCATTTGTTCTAGCCATTCATCCAGAGGTGTTGTTCAGCTTTTTATCTAGCTTTTAACAACCTACCCTTCACATTCTCTATGCGTGTTCTGGCTCTGTAACTCCTTTCTTTAATCCTTTGTCTTGGGCTCTCTTTCCTATAATGATTAGATTATTTTTTTCCCTATTAAAATAAACCATGATTCAATTGAAAATTTAGACTTGATTCTTTAAATTGGAATAACAGTTAAGAGATAGGTTTATGTTGATTTGCACTTCGGCTGATATTGAAAAGGATGTTATTCATTTATCTTTTTCTTCTATCAACTAATTAGTGTAAATTTGTAAACTTATGCTTTATGCTTATGTTAACATTCTAGTTAGGTGGCCTATATGATTCTTTTTTTCATGGGACAACCCGCTTGACCCTACAACATTTGAGTGTCAAGAAAACTCGTAAGAAATTAATTTCTAGGTAGGTAGCCACCATGGATTGAGATTGACTCCTTTTCTTACCACTAGGCCAACCCATGATGGTTAGGTGGCTTGTATGATTTGAATCTATGACTCATTAAGATTTACCACATGGGTTTGCTGACCATTAGTCCAACCCATGTTTGTTTTATAGTGACCTAATTCAGATGGTCTTTCTTCTTTCTCTCCTATTTTTCTCTCAGACTTCTTGGGAGTACTTTTCCCATTCTTATCCCTAATATTTTGGCCGTTGGATATTCGCCTTTGGCTTTGAGTGAGACCCAAGCCTCACAAGTCACATCTTGCCTGTATTTTGTTTTGCTTCAATGCAATGTTGTCTCTTATAAGTTATAACAAGACTTTAGTTGGTGAACTACTTGACCAGTCTTGGGAGATGGTTTTCTGACATAATAGTATTATCTTATTCATATGGTTACCCTATAATTTCTCTTTTGATTTATTCTTTGCTTTATAAAAATATTAAGTTACCCAAACCACCCTAGCTTGGTCTAGAGACATTAGGGCTAGAGAAAAAGTGGGAGGCCTTACGGAATGAGTCCAACCTATGGTGGCCACTTAGAATTTAAAATTCTGAGTTTCTTTGTCAACCAAATATTATACATGAGTAGTTGTCTTGTGATATTAGTTAAAATGCACTGAAGTTTGGCCTCAACCATATCAAACATGAATAAGTTATATTATTCAAACATGCCAAGCCAAGTCAATTAAGTTTGGAATAATGAACTCAAGCTTTGATGTTGTGTTGTGCTTTGTTTCTGTTGGTGATCTGGAAAATTCTGCATATAAATTTGAGAAGTTAAGGGTTGATTCTTCAGAACAGTACAAATTTTGTTATTTGAATTACAATCTTGAAAGGAAGTTGAGCCTGGCAGGAAAAGATTTTATCCCGTGTTGTCTGTTGTCCAGAAGGCAAATATCTTTACAATTATATACCAAATTACACTGTACCCCTCTTTTGATATCTCGTCTTCCCTTCATTTTGTAGCCTTTTTTTAATTAAAAAAAATTATGAAATGGTGTTTGTTTCTAATATTAAAAAAAAAAAAAAAGAACAAATTACACTGTTAGAAGTTTCAATCTGCATGGGGAACAAATTTAGTTAATATACTTAGATATCCAAAAATTTCACGTATTGACTTCCAACCTTGCTGCTTGAAAATTTAAACAATGGCTTGTGTAGGGCTGTCTGTAAAGTTTGAATTTAGCATCAAATTTGTTATAGATATCACTTAGTTATTTTGACCTGCTGAAATTGTTAATCTTATGAAATTTGTGCCTGTGGTAGCTGGTTAAGTTTTGCTAGGAAGCGTATTTATATGACTTGAGGAGAAATTTATCTGATCATTTTGCAAAGGAGAAGATAAAAAGATTCTGTATGTCAAACGTAGTCTTGTGTTGCTGAGACTTCGTTTTCTTAAATTTGCATTTTGTCACTCATTACTGGTTCGCATGTTGCTTCTCAGGGGAAAGTTGCTGATCATATTTTGTTGGCTTTTGTTATATTTGGAATTAGTTTACTATTTAAGGTTATATGAGGGATTTTTTTTCTTTTCATTGTATTATTTTGCAGGGAGATGATCCAACACAGGCCTTACACCCAAAAGGTGGACCTGTATAGCTTTGGTATCGTTCTGTGGGAGCTCATAACTGGAATGCTTCCATTCCAGAACATGACAGCTGTTCAGGCCGCCTTTGCAGTCGTAAACAAGGGAGTCCGTCCTATCATTCCCAACGACTGCTTACCTGTTTTGAGCGACATCATGACCAGGTGCTGGGATCCCAACCCTGATGTTAGGCCATCATTCACCGAGGTGGTTAGAATGCTTGAGAATGCACAGACTGAGATCATGACAACGGTTCGTAAGGCTCGTTTCAGGTGTTGCATTACGCAGCCGATGACAACAGACTGATATTATGTTATAAAAAAAGAAAAAAAAACTGAACACATTGAAAATGTTAAGGTCAATAAGGAAAGAGAGACAGATGAAGAAGAAACTGGAAAAAGAAGAGGCAGATGCAAATAGAAGGTGATTTGTTGGTGTGCTTATCTTTGTGTATTTATGCTATCAGATTTTTAATTTCTCTTTTCAGACATATAGAAAGGAAAAAAGAAGGAAAAAGAAAAAAAAAAAAAAAGAAGAAGAAGAAGAAGAAGAAAGAAGTTATGATGAAACCTTTGGAACTTCTGGTTTTGAGTTTGGTATTTTTACTGGATTCCTGTTGGCGACTTAACCATTAAAGAGGAGATTTGACGTGTATGTATACCACTTTTGCTTGCTCTTATGTTTAAATTCACTGTGTTTTATCTTATTTTTAATGGATGGCAAACAAATGTTAAACCTGCATTCATTAAAACTCATCACTCTTCAGAAATGGAACTTGCCTTTCCCAATTCACAACTCATTTATTTCCTCCTCTTTTCAAGTCTTTTCGCAGCTACCAGCAGAAATTTTGCAGTGTGGATGGTGGAAGGGCTGTTTCATTTATCCCTTTCTCCTCACAAATATATTGATTGTATATGACATGGAAATGTAAGTATGGCTTAGTTAAACTATAAATGGCTAATTTTGATCTATCATAATAAAAAATAGATATAGTATTTACATGAAAATATTGGAAATTTTGAAAAAGGAGTTGATACGGATGAAAGTTACTTAAATTTGATTCTTATTGTCTAGAGAAAATTAGAATTTAGTATTTTTCAAGTACAACAATTTTGAGAATGGGAGATTGAACTTTCTACCTCTACAGAGGAAAGTTAAGCTAAACTTACTTTGACTAGTTTCTATATTTCAAAAGTTAGAATTTAATTTTTATAGTTTTATAAAACTTTATAGTTTTTATGGTTTGATAAAATCTTCATAAATCGATTGGTTTCAAGCTAAAGTCGGTCTGATTGCGATAAACGAGATGGAGTCTTGGGATTGGACTACATATAGGAAATCTAAGAGGCTGAACTAAAGAAGACTGCCTCCTATTGAATCAGTTCTGTTCAACATTTTTTTATTTATTTTTGCCAAATCCCTCTAAAACATCCACTCAGAAGAAAATAGGAGGGTACCTCCAGGTAGGACAGGAGTAGGCATTGATCTTAGGAGCCATTTTGCTAGGGACTGAATTATTTATTTATTTATTTATTTTGTTGGTCTCTCTCTCTAATTCAAACAAAGGCAGAATCTAATATGGATAGAGTGAGATAACAAAATCTAAAACATGAAAATGCACTTAAATATGTCAGAGATAATCAGATAATAATTGAAAGGATTTAGTTAGGTGCTAAAATGCTAAATTAAGTTTTGTAAACTTAATTAATGAATATTTAGAATTTTAAGTGGATGTGACGGCGAATTAAAAACTTAGAACAATTGAAGAAAGACGACACAAGATGTTTTTCACATGATTCGATTTTCCAATATACTACATGAAGCCACGCCTAGATAATAGGATTAATCGATTAATGAGTGGTACAATATATAATCAATATTGGCTTATGCATAAAAGAACTCCCTTCTTAAATCATGCCACTATAGTTGATCGACTCTTCTTTAGATTGAATCTTTTCAAACACAAGCTCTTGTGTTGTAGACCACCGTTTGAACTCCCTTCAATGGTAGATGTTGATGCCGAGATCTGGACAGGGGAAAAGCTTTCGGTCTTCACGTGACAACAAAGATAAATTTAAAATTTAGAGAAGAGAGGACCTGCAAAGCAAAGAAAAAGAGCTTTGATGCCAAAGTTAGTTAGAGATGTGAACTCCAGAATGGAGAACAAAGTCAAAAGTTTAAGTCTCAGATGAAGTTCTCACATCTCATATATCTCATATGAAGTTATAATAATGTATTTATAGGAAGAATGTCGTAGAGTTTACCTTCTCCTCTAAAGATTAGGATGAAATGATTTTTTTCTTATTCTACATAAGTTAAGATTAGATCTAATAGACTCAATGATTAATTGGCCCTAGACTCATAGTTCGTCAAGTCCAAATTCACCCATAACAGTAGATATGTCTTCTCTAAGACTTGAAAGTATTTCTCACAAATATAAAATGATTCACACTTCTACAGTTTCACATAAAAATACTCTCGACTAAATATTATAAATTTAGAACAATTGAGAGTGAATAAACAAATGTGTTTCACCAATATTGTTGTCTTGCAATGCTCCAATTTCTCATATATAGAAATTTGAATTGATAAAATAAGGAATATTAAATCCAATTAAACCACAAGTGACTGAAATTAAAGAATATCAATCAGAAAAATAAATGCCAGAACAAGAATATAGTTGTTAAACACTTAGACAAAGCAAAATGAAATACAAAATCAAATTCAAATTAATTCAAACATGCTATATCTAATAAAAAAAATAGAAACTTAAAATAATTTCACAAAAAATGGCAATAACTAAAATTCCTTTCAATAATAAAGATGACAAAATGCACTTTTGGTAGTCCATGAAGTTTAAAAAATACTTCTAAATAATTCCGGTTAATTTAACTAAAAAAATGACGTAACATGTTGGAGGTGACAACTTTTACTATATATTTTTTTTAATTTTTATCAAAGAAAACAAAAAGGAACCAACAAAATTCAAATAACAAATATGGGATTTGCACATAGATGAGGGGGTTTTTTATTGGAAATAGAAAGAATCTTGATATAGGCACTCATATTAAAAGTGTAGCCATAGATCTTGTGGAAGCCATAGGTGGAGAAAGAGAGGAAAATTTAGAGATCAAAGTTTCTTTTTTTATTTTATTTTTATTTTTTATGATCGAACCTCTAACCTCAAGATTGATAGTATAATCTTTATCTCAATTGAGCTATGCTCATTTGAACAATATATATGAACCAATTTGAAATTGTAGCTAAACAAAGATTTAGATACGCCCTCCTTAAATTTAGGAATTATAAGCGAAAGAATGGATTAAGGATAAAAATGAACCGTCAAAGGACATGCGGGCCCGCTATATGTGTACTTAACTATATATGCAAAAAAATCTTGAGCTGACTAGATAAATAGCAAAATCTAAAGTTTCATTTGGAAAAATAGCAACAACTTTTCAAAATTATAAAAATAGCAAAACGATTATTTTAAATAAAAAATACAAATGAACAAATACCTAAACTACCCCTACACACTCAAATTGATAAAACTCAAAGTCATAAACTACAACAAATCCAAAAACATCAAATACTTTGTATTGAAAAGTATTCTAAAATCTCTACCAAACCCCAAATCAAATAGGTGGTTTAATCGAAGCCAACCCATATCATAAAAATCAAAAGTTTAACAAAAACCACAAAACAACTCCCATATCACCTAAACCCTGCTGGTCGATTCCTTCGATGACTATACAGTGGCAAAGCTTGCGGTCGGCGACTTCATTTGTGGGTGAACTTCGTAGAAAAGAGATATGAGGAGAGAGAGACAAAATGATAAGGAGATGTTGAATGAGCTAGAAAGAGAAAGCGAGGATGATCCATGGCGTGCGGTTGCATTAGTGCAGCGTCGTCCGTGCAAAAGAAGGTTGGTGGGCGTTTTTTTTTCAGCATCGTCCGTGCAGTAGAAGGTTGTCTTCACGTGAATGAAGAGAAGAAGGTTGAGAGGAGGGGAGGGGTGGGGGGAGGGGGTTGAGCGGTAGTGGTAGTAAGTAGTAACTAGGTTTACTTTTGTTTTGTTTTTTTTTTTTTCTTTTAATTTTTAAATTTAATTAAATTTTAACTCACAAACCTTATATAATAAATAAATATTCCTTTAACCAAATTAAAATATCTTATCCATATTTTTTTATAAAATAATTTGAAAACTAAAATATTTTAATTTAATCTATTTTAAATCTAATTTATTAGATTTTAAAATTCAAAATATATGAAATTCCAAGAAAATCTAAGAAAAACGAAAAATAAATTCAAATTTGAATAGGGAGAAAAATTAGGAATTAGGGAGAAAAATTAGGAATTAGTTAAAAAAATCAAAAATCAAACAGATGCAATTACACCGTATATGTATAGTTTTTAAAAGTATAAAAGATAGTTCGAATAGATAATGGTGAAAAAAAAATCTCCAATTGATAATCTTTTGTATAAAAGAAACAATATTTTGTTTTAATTAGAAACCACAAAAAATTATGTATAAAATCATTTGTTAAAGTAGTTATCAAAATAAGGAAGAAATTTATTTATTTTTTGAATCATTTGCTAAAGTAATTATCAAAATCTAGTTTGAATATTAAAAATTGACTAAAATTAAAAAAGAGGAAGAAATTCACGGAATGAAGCTCAGACTCAATTTTAAAATAAACTTGTTAGATTATAATTTGATTAATTTGACTATCAATCAAGTTCCTCAATTACAAATCTGGTTAAATAAAAACAAATCTAATATGCAACTAATAATTCAAATTCAAAATGGTTAAATAAAAACAAATCTAATTTGCAACTAACAATTAAAATTCAAAATGGTTAAATAAAAACAAATCTAATTTGCAACTAACCATTCAAATTCAAAAGGAGAAAAATATGACACCTTTATCTCCTAGATTAGTTAGATTGAAATAATGTAAAGTGATGATTCCAAATACATTGTATTTTTTATAAGAATTGATGCGCGGTCTCATAATCGACGATGACAGTTACACTGTATTTCTATTTCTAATTGATACACGGTTTTGCACTTACACAGTAATTTGAAACTTGTAATCTAAGCACATAAAGGGCAATTAGGAGATTTCAAAAATATATGACATGTGCGCGGCATGCTTTTGCCAAAAATTTTATTAATTTCAAATTTTACCAAAAATCAAGATGACCCCCTGAAATTTGTCATTTCGTCCGATTTCTCAAAAATCTTGTCTATTTTTTTTCAAAAGTGTGCTTTGATAGTGTTTAGATATGCATGTAAATGTTATCAAGATTTTAGAGGAATAACATTTGTTTCTATTTATTTTATGAAACTAATCGAATCATTTTACTTATACCAAGTTAACTTAATTGGATGGTTAAAAGTACCACTAAAAAATAATCCTTATACTAAATTACCTTAACTAATGGGCTCTTTTCAAATATAGAAAAATAAACCAAACTATTTACAAATATAGAAATTTTTTACCGTCTATCAATGATAGACTGCGATAGAATTCTATCGCTTTCTATCGCTCAAGTGATAGAATTCATTTGCTTGAGCGATAGAAAGTGATAGAAGCGATCTATCACGGATAGACAGTAAAAATTTTCTATATTTGTAAATAGTTTGATATTTTTTCTATTTACAGTAATTTCCTTTAACTTAATTCTATTAATTAATATTTTTTTATAAATATCCTTAATTGCATTAATTTAATATATTTTATCAATAAAAATTAATCTAATAAGTATATAATTATAATTTTTTATAATAGATTATTTTATTTTAATTATTTATAGTTTACTATTACTAATTATAAATTTATTTTTAATTAAATAACATAAAAAATGGTAAGTAATATAAAAAAGGAGTAAGAAAAAGAAAAGAAAAGATGATAGATTAATAATGAATGTTAATACGAAATGTCGAAAAGTATCTATAAAGAACACTTAGAAATGTTTAAAAATATGATAAATAATTATTTAATTATAAATAAGGGAAATTTTTAAAAATAGAAAAAAATAAGGGATTTACACAAAATAACAAAATTTTTAAATAGTTGTAATAGACGCGGATAGAAGTCGATAGATGCTAATAAAAGTCTATCACTAATAGATGCGGATAGAAATCTACCAATGTCTATCAATGTTTTTTTTGGTATTTTCTGTAAATAGTTTGACATTTTTTTTAAAACATAAAAAAAATGAAGGCCCCATTTGATAACCATTTGATTTTTGGTTTTTGATTTTTGAAAATTAAGTCTATTTCCTCTTAATTTCTAATGCTTTACATTTTTTGTAAGTAAAAAAATTGAATTCTTAGCCAAATGCTAAAAACAAAAATTACTTTTTATAGTTTAAAGTTGGTTTCATAGTAAAATTATTCCATTTCCATTTTCAAGAGTCCCCCGGTTTGGTGTTCATAATAGGAGTGATAGTCGGTTCGATTTTGTCAGTTTTGAGGTCAACCTAGAACCAAACTAAACTAATCGATTTTATAAAAAAGAGATCCAAACCGATATCCAGTAAAGAACAAAACCAATAAATTGATTTTTATTTGGTTCAGTTTATTATCGGTTTGGTTCTCGATTTTGACATTTTCATTTTCTTCCAAATTTTTATTTTTATTTCCAATTTTGTTTTGAATAGGTCATTTTTACTGATTTTAATTTAAAATTTGATCAATTATTTTTTTATGGATTGAAATTGGACATTTTTTGGCACTTTCTAAATAAAAAAAACATACACTCCATATTAATTGGTCTCTTTTATAAACAATAAATCTATATACACTACAATAATTAAAACACTAAAAAATACCTTGTGTTAGTTTATTTTTAAGGGTATATATACCCTCAGTTCTGTTCGGTTCGATTTTGATTAGTTTTTCCAACCAAAATCCGGTTCTAACCAATACTTTTTGGTTTTCTCCAAATACAAACCAATATGTCCAATTTTATACTAAAAAATCAAACGAAACCAAACCAGTGGATCGATTTGGATTGGATCGATTTTTTGGTTTTTTGATTTTTTTGCTGCACTCCTAGTTCATACAGTCTTAAATGCACAAATGCCCCAACATAAATTGAAGAAAAAGAAACTTTCGAAGTTGCAGATTTGATAACTTGCCTGCCATGAAGATTTATAGCCATAATGCGAAGAGGAGGAGGTGCAGCAATTCAATATGCTGCGAATCTTAGAATCTCATAAGCTCTGGTCTTCATCAGAAAACTTTATTGCTGCAAATACTCAATTATCCACAGGTTACTATAGAACAGAAAAGGGAAAACTACATTCTTCATACTATTATACCGTACTCTCAAATGACTATGAGCCCAAATTTCCAAAATTGAAAGGGTAAACAACAACTAATGGCGCTTCATTTCCTGGAATAAATTTGCCACTCTTGGTGATAATCTTGGCAAAAATTTAAACAGCTGTTTCATGGAAAAAAAAACATATAACAATTATCAATGTCACGTAATGATGATATAATTAGCAAAGCTTCACACATTACTAAACAATACTTTTCGTCCTACCCCTCCCCCCCACCCCCCCAAAAGAGAGAGAGAGAGAGAAACTATTGTTAGATCCTAAAAGTATTGCTCCATTTTCATTTCGGATCAAGATCTTTTTTAGTTCATCTAAAAAGTACTCTCATATGACTACGAGACCAAATGCCACTATATCTCCTCATCTAAAGTTAATGATAATACATGAAAAGGGTTTATAATTACAGAGGAATGCTAGAACTTTTCCAGACAAGTTTGCCACTTTTGTTTACTTTAGTGACTTTGTATAGTTTATAGCCTCTACTTGGAGTGACCAACACAAGCTCTTATTGTAATTATTCTACTCATATTATCAATTAAGATTGGAGGGCCTGTTGTCCTTTCGGAAAAGGGGCACCTTGTCCCTTGGTCCGTTAGGCTGTCTTCGCCCTTTTGGTGCCTTATGAAGGTGTTGGCTTGTTTTTTATTAAGAAAAAGAAAAGAAAAGAAAAAAAAGGTTTATGGTTACAATACTTTCCTAACTTTAAGTATGAGCGTAATATCAATTGAAGCTTTAGAGATTAAATAAAAGTTACAAATATTAAAAACTTGAACGAAATACAAGCCATACTTGATAGACTTAGCTATAGTTTATCAACATTATGTCCTTCACAATTTTATGAGCAAACTGATGTAATAGGATTGATTGTATAAGGCTATTTTGGTCAAATCCTTAATTGATTAGGGATTAGGATTAGTTTTTCTTGGTTTATTAGGGTTAGAATTAGTTTCTTAGATTAATTAGATAAAGATTAGGATTAGTTTGCTTTCCAATTCTCTATAAATACATAAATTGTCTTCTTATATGAACAACTTTTGATTCGTAATAAAGACTTTAACTTTATTATCGGAGATAATCCTTTAGGCTACATCAGAAGGAGTATATGCCATTTACCACTTAATTATGCTCATGTTTGCCACATGCCATAGGCCCATAACCCTAAATGCAGGTGTGAATATGAAAAATAATATAGGTAATGGAAAAATATTTGTGGAACATACCCAAAGTTTCACGCATGCATCCATGATAACTGGAACCAGGCATATAAAGATGGTTATTACAGACTGATCAACCTCAAGGCCATAGTGTTCAACAATTATCTCTAACAAAGTCTGCCAACCGGATTCAGAATGATACCTGCCAGCATAAGCATTTTAATAGCCACTCTAAATTGAATATATAATTTGTATATGCAATGAACAAAATCCATAAGCGAATTGTACAAGATATTGGGATAAATACATACACGACCTATCGATAACATAATATGGACATGCCAGCTCTGACATTTGCATGCTATGAATATGATAATCCATGATCCCTTAAAAAGAGTGAAGAGGTTAAGAGAGTAGAACATTCCGGCTAAAGGAATTTCTTTTGGGCTTGAGGTTTAAGGGGAAGGCTAAGGCGCTTTGGATGTGTGCAGTGAGAACTACCCTTTGGCTAATTTGGAAGGAGAGGAATCTTAGATTGTTCGAGGAAAATTGGCATTCCGAGATTCCTTCGTCAATAATGTACAGCATTTGGCCTTTTGGTGGAGTTCAAATCACAAAGATTTCTCTTGTAATCATCGTCTTTCTATGATTATTAGAAATTGGAAATCTGTCACAATGAGGGGATTTCCTCAACCCAGCCCCTAGGTTGGCTTTTTTTTTTTTTTTTTTTTTTTTTTTTCTTTTAAGAAATGGAAAATAATTCCTAATTATTGTTGTCTACGCTGATCTACCTAACGTGCCTTCAAATTAAGGGTCTCAAATTCCCTTGCCATATTGTACAAGCATTACATATCATCAATAAAATCAATGTTTCTATAGGTAGAGGAGGCCAAAAGCTGGTCAAGACAATAGACTGGATCTTAAGATCAGAAAATATGTTATCGAGCTCTCTCTCTCTATGCAGAAGTACTCTAGATTATCAGTAATATAGATTATAATGTCTGGCAAAAAACGAATAGTAAATTTAGAATCACGGTAGTATACAGAAAGAATTGGTAGAACAATAGTAAAGACTGAATAGTTACCCTAAAAAAATATCTGTAATTAGTATAATTAAAAATGCCTTCCCAGTATCTGATATATTACTTATTATTTTATAACCTGTAAATTTCAGCAAAGCTACCTGCAAAATCCAGGGACAAAAAAGAATTGATAAATTGTAGAACATATTAGATCGCATAATTAACAACATAGCATAAGCAAAAAATAATAAAAAATCAACACAAAAAAATATAGCCAATGTTTAGCTAAAATAGTTTATCATTCAGTCAGAGACTATTTAAAACATCATAAAAGTCATGGCGCTTAGACTTCAAACATAGTTTTGTCCCACAAATGTAGTTTTGTCACAGTCCACTCTTACTGTCAGTGTCAATGTAGCAATATTATAACAGAGTTGATGCTGGTATTGTGACATATTTGGAATTGGTATTATTAGCTGATCTAAAATTATAAGAAACCATAAAGCTTGAGAGCGAGAGGCTATTATGAACAGATCAGACCATGAAGGACTCGTTCAATAGCTGAAGCAAAGTTAAATCATACTATTCGTGCCCAAAAAGTTCGCATCCAGCAAGTCTTTACACAACACCACCAGTGGAGTTTGCTTTAACTCACATAAGGACTTGCATAGGAACCTACTAAAGCCCATGACACTTTTCCTCTTTGACTTCCTCTCTTAACCTAGTTTTAGGAAATGTTTGGGATTGATTTTGATACTGTTAAAATCATGTTAAAATCATTTTTGTCAGTTCAAAATCACTCCCAAATATGCCTCTAATTGTTCATTATTCAAAATAAATTTAATGTTTGATTTTATGTGATTGTTTCGTAACATCAAAATTGTTTTTAAATTGTTAAAAGCATGTTTCGGAGTGATTTCGAACATAACAAAAGTGTTTTTCAACCATTTCAAAATCATTCCCGAACATACCCTTACTCTTTTCATTTTCAACTACGAGGATTAATAAAGTTAAAGATACTCCAAGGGTTTTAGTCATTGTAAAATGGAAAACAAATGTTTTTTTTTGTTAGATTGGGTAACGATCCTGGGAGATGTGATTATGGTTGAGGAGAAAAGGAGACCTTTTTTTGTTTGTCCAAAGGAGTGCTGGTTGTTGGAAGAAATTTTTGTAGTCTTTCAAGAAGGAATGAACAGAAAGGTCATGCTTGCACAAAAGATTTTAATCGGTGTGCAAAGAAGTTTCTGTGGTTTGGTAGAAGTTCTTTGTGGATCTGCTGCAAAGTTCACTCAATTACAAGTTTTTCAAAGGGTATACACAAGGGTAGATCTGAATACTATGGAAGATGAAAACTCATTTGGAACTAATCAAAAGAGTAAAACTCTAAGGAGGTAGGAAGTAAACAGGACGACGATTCTCAATTGATGAAAGTATGAAAATGGTGGAACTTCTATGTATTCCAGTAAAGTTCCAATTAAAGATGGCAGTAAACTTCAATGTATTATCTTTGACCAATTGGAGAAATCTTTTATAACTCCTTTGGTTCGGGCATCTGCTCATCTTCTGTAACTTTCATACATCAATGAAATTTCATTTATTACAATGGGTGAATCAGTGAATCAATGGGGGTTTCCAAGAAGAATGAAGATAGAATGGTGTCTGGAGTTCTTTTTCCTGAAATTTTCCAACTTTCAGATAGTGTTTATTGAACTCCTTCTCTCAAACATCTTGAGCTTTCATTATCTTTATGGTGATTGGAAAATAATGTTATGATGATAAGGAGTAAACCGTATTACAACATCTCAATTGCACTGATAAAAGCCAGAGAGGGAAAGAGCAGGTAATAACTTACTTTACTTTGATTGAAGTACAAAAGAATGAATAATGAGATCCCAAATACCATGTCTGACCATATGTTGGCAAATGCTTTACGGTTCTCTAACCTCCACTCATCTCTCAATGTTAACCTGTTGAAGCAACAAGAAATCAACCAGGAAAAAAAATTGTAGGGAGTTTTTCATGCCAAATGGAATAGCGTGTATACAGAAACCACTTACATAAACTAAAATACACAATTATTTATGTGCTATACGCAAGACATGAATGCAGAAGTGGTTTTTTAGTATGTGTGAAACCTCAACCAAAAGCTACAACAAAACAGCACATGCAATTATTATAATATGAGACCCTTCTATTTTACTTGCAAAGGACCACCGTGTGCATAGACATATTGACTATTTTCATGTGCAATGTAAACAAATTGGAAATCCAAAGGGAGGCATTAGATCTAGCAAGATACCAAATCTCTCTCTATTCTGACCACTAAACATTCTCCTATTTATTCTCCAGCCAAATGCTCCATAAAACAGCAAAAGGAAAGCTTTACACAACATAGATCTTGACCTTATCTCGAAACTAAAATAGCAGGTGAAAGGAAACCTCATCCATCATTTTTTTAATGAAATACTTTCATTGAAAAAAATGAACGAATACATGTGCTTACAAAGAAAAAAATCCCACAAAAAGGGAGCCAACTATAAGAAGGGACTCCAATCAAGTATAATAAGACCTAATGAGTAATTACAAAAAAGTCCAGTCACCGAGGCCTATAGAGACACAAAGAATCAAACAAAAACACCAAACATCACTATTGGAGCTCTCCCTCCCCTTGAAAATTCTATTGAATAGCACACACCCCAACCTACCACAACATCAACCCTTTCTCAAGAATGGGCAGATGGAAGAATAACTCCTCTAACGACTCCTTGAACTGCTGAGAACTAACGAAGCAAAAGCTGAAATTCAATCCTCGAAGAAAGTGAAACCACGCCAAATAGCCCAAGCAAAAATACCACTCCAGAGGATATGATCAAGGTCCTCACCAGCCTTCCTACACAGAAGACAATGATGACGCTCGATCAGGCCTAACCAAGGAGGACCTCTCGCCGTTTGATCCAAGGTGCTACCCTGTCCATGAAAAACCTGCCACATAAAGAACTTCACCTTCTTGAAGATTTTTATCTTCCACACCAAGGAAAAGATAGAGGCATTAGTATGAGAGGACTGGTCAAGCAACGGAAGAAAGAGCTGCAAGAAAAGCCTTTTGAAGGACAAGGAGACTAAAGACGAACATTCCCCCTCTTGGACCTAAAGCGAAACTCTCCCAACAAAGATAAACGATCCAAGACATCCGCCGTTTCTCTATTGATCAACGGATGACGGACCCCAAAGATGGTGAAGGAAATGAGAAGGTAGAGACTCTGACAGAGAAAGGATTGACGCCACCGAATAATTCGTAGAAGAGGACAACTGGTATAAACGAGAGAACAAGGCATAGAGGGGTTGATCCTACTTATCCTTCCAAAAATAGGTATCCCCTCCCATCCCCCTCACCATATTAAGAATAAATTGAGAAAGCAAAGAGAACTCCGGTGAGATATCTTTCCGTGGGTTTCTGGAGGGGCCTTTAACCCCGCCACCGATCCAATTAAAGGGATGAGGCCCATACTTACTAACAACAACCTTGGGCCATAAAGTGTCGGCTTCATGATATAACCACTAGAGCCATTTAGCCAACAAGGTCGTGTTTCTCACTCACATGACCAATGCCTAACCCCCCCTAGTCCAACAGCCTAGAAACTACCTCCCAATGCACGAGGTGCAACCTGCCTGCCTTTTCAATGCCCCCATAAGAAATCCCTCATCATCTTCTCAATTGCCTTACTCACCAAACTAAGGACTCTAAACAGAGACAGAAAGTAAGTAAAGATGCCACTCAAAACTGACTGAATGATGGTGAGTCTTCCCCCTTTTAGAAGAAGCTCCTTTTCCAAGGGGCAAGCACGAGCCTCTTGTGAATCTTACCGATAAGAGGAACCCAAAACGAGATGTGATGTAGTACAGGAGTTATTGTATAGCTACTGCATAGCTTCTGTTTTATCTCCCCTGTTTTTAAGTTGTTACTGTGTAGTTACTTTAGGAAGCCATTATTTTACAGCAAGTTCTCTTTTTATTTTACCATAAGGGGCCGTTTATTTCGTGGGCATCCTAGATTCCCACAGAGTGGGCATCTGGATTACCTTGTTTGTTTTGCGGTATTATAAGATACCCTGGCATTTGGAGATTCCCGGGCAATGGCATCCTAGGATGCTCTTACGGAAGGCATCTCAAGAGTTTTGGATGCCCTCCTGAAACATGGGTTTCTAGATTCCCGAGTTGAGGGCATCCCCATTTTACATTTTTGTTTTTTTTGTTTTTTCTAAAATTATATATATATATATTAATCTTCATTTGCATTATATAATTATAATAAATACTATCAACCATATATATTCTTTTTTTTTTGTTATATCGTAGTTCTTATTATTTTTTAGCAAGTTATTCAAATTTAAATTTAAATTAATATTTGTTTTATAAAAAATCTTAAATTATGATATATTATTTTGTTGAAAAAAATAACATATAAAAATAACATAAATTGTATAAATTTAAAAAGAAATTCACATTGATAAAAACAAATACGTTATATAAGTTCAAATTATATCATATCAATTATAAATTAATAAATAGTCGTAAGGGCATTCTTGGAACATTATGTAAATTTAAGACATTCCCCAGTAGAATTCCTACAAAACAAACACAGTTTATCAAAATATTCGCAGATATCTGCAAAAATATTCCTACAAAACAAACATGGTTTATCTAAAGATGTCAGACATCTATAATTCCGGATATCTATAATTTCGGGCATCTAAGATTCTGGTTATCTACATTCCCAAAAAACAAACATCCCGTAAGTGTTTTAATTGTCTTCATCCTGGTAAAACATGTTTTCTATGGATTAAAAGGCTGGTTTGCAGCCTTTAAATAGGGGACCCTAGGTTGTAAGTGAGGAATCATTCAAAAAAAGATTGATTCAAGATTTCTCCAAGATTTAGTATTACACTAAGATGCTCCGAGGGTTATGACCAAGGAGCCTCATAGATCATTAAACAGCAATCGAATCTTAGGCTTTATAGTCTAATGCATTTTTCTAATGAATTATTCTCTCAGACATGCCAAAATCATAATGAAAATATAAAAGGATTAGGAATGTTTAACTTCCCTCTAGAATCAATATTTGGCATTTCCTTCTCATTAACAAACTTTAGTTTCTCCTCCCAAGAAAACAAAAATTATGATGGAAACTTACGCTCTATGCCGTAATTCCCACCATAGCTCTTCATCAGATAGAGGAGGAGACTTTCCAATTTCCATCTCAAGTTTGAATCTTTGTTTCTCAATTTTAAGTTCCTCAACCATCTCGAGCTTCTGGTTTCTTCTCACATCGAGCATCTCTGCTGCCAGTGGCACTTTCTTGACATACCTGTTAGAATGAAGGAACATAACGGAAGTTGACAGAGATAATGTAGAGATTGAGAACCGTTACCAAGGGGAATCTTTAAAAATGAGTTCAACGTGAACTTAAAACTCTACTGATAGAAACTTTTACGAGATTAATTATCTACAAACCATTAAAGAATCTAAAATAACAAACTTCATGCTTTGAGCATAATTATAATCTATTCTTTTTTCTTTTCATCCTAATCTAATTATTTAAAAATTTTAGATGTCTTGTCTACATTATGATGGAAATATAGCATAATTAAAAAAAAAAAAAAAAAAAAAATCACTTGGAACAACATATGCCTTTCAATTTCAAATGTAGCAATGAATAATCCACAATAATTTTTAGATGCCAGCTCCAAAAGCAGTGCAATTCTTTTCTTTTTCTTTTTCTTTTTTTTTCCATAAAAGAAACAAAATTTTGATTCAGAAGCGGTCTTCTATATGCAAATATACATACAGGAGGATTCAGAAGAATATTTGGAAAAGTAAAGAGCATGGAGTATGGTGGTCAAGCTCATCAGTCATCAAGTGCATTGTTTGCCTATGGCCACATGCTAGAGACATCATTTTTCATCATGTAATGAAGTGAAGTAAAAAGTTAACCATTTGATAACATCTCTTATTTTTAGGCAGGACATATCATATTGTAAAACTGCTCAACTATTACCTATCAAGAAAGGGCATGAGAACGTAATCATGAACCACAAAATCCAATGCCCAGGGTATAATTATTAAAACTGTGAGAAACTTTGCCTGCAGAAACGAAAATGAAAATGGCTTAGAATAGGAGTGGTTTCATTCTGAAAACAATGTCAAAACCAATGATTTCAAAGATTAAGGCAGTTCCCTGTTAAGTGCTATATTTGAAAAGGATCCATTTAGCGGAAAATGTATGATCACTGCTCCGTGAGAAGCTAAAGTTCTCAAACATATTGTAAAAGAAGGTTTGAACACACTGTAAAAGAGCAGAACATGTCTCCTATTTGTATCTAGCAGAAAACTGATGCATTCTTTACAAATATTAAAGCCTTCCTTGAATTCTCATGTCTAAAAAAGTTTATAGGGAGACTGAAAGAAAAATAAGAGGGTATGTTTTATTTTATTTTTACTTTATTTTATCTTTTTTGTTTAGAAAAGTTATATGCTAATGATTTGTAAGCCAGTATGCTATGTGGGGGTGATCTACTGGCTGGATTTCGAGGCTTTGTAGATTGGTTGGTGGTCTTCCTCAAGGGCAGGATGGTGTCAAAAAGCAAGCACTCCAATAGTGTTCTAAAACTCCAACTAGACCACCTGATTTTGTCTTGGCCAAAACCCACATCAAACTGTTTATCTAGTCCCCATCTCCCAATCAAACAATCCCCTTCTCAGTCCACGATCCCAAGTCTATTATTGGGGCATCAAAAAGTCAGCTATAGAAGCATTATTTTTAAGAGAAATGAAGTACGAACCAGGGAAAGCACTAACCAAGAGGCTTTTTCCCATGATATTATCCACAATAAAGATTGGGAAAAAGCTTACATATACTTTTCTTGTGGAGATTTTGGGATTATTGAGTTTCATTTGTCTAACCTCCATCGCCAGACCTTATCTGGGAAGTGAGAACCATGAGGGAAGGTAACTAAGTGATAGACATAGGTCACACGAGGGAAAAGGGAACCAGCACTATAAAAGTCTACCTTCCAACCTCATAATGCAATCCAATTTGAACTCTTGATTTTATTTTTACATCCAGTAAGAACTGACTAAGAAATAGAAATAGACCTCTTCTGCTGATGCCCTACCGTAAGAAATAGTATTTTGCTGACAATCTCCATTCCACAAACACAAATACTTTTTCAGCCGTCAGCAAGCCTAATAGACGGAATGCCTTTACTACCAAAAGATTGAAGATATTGAATAAATGAAATGCCACCTAAGATGGCGCCAGAGGAATCTATATTTTGTTTGTTTGCTTTTTTATTCATTTACAACAGAGAATCAGCTTACATAAATTACTTCTCACAAACCAGTGGGAGAAATGATCTAAGGTGCCAAAATCAACTTTTCCAGAAGGGAAAGGGAAATGTGGGACTCTTCCAGCACTGAAATTTAAGTTGTTAGACACCTGAATTATGCCAATTAGGATGCAGAAAACATTATGGTGATGGCAAGGGCAATTAAATGAACTCTGTGGAGCAGATGTAAACCAAAAATACATATTCTATAATACAGCAAAGGAAATTGGGAATGCATGATGAAGTCAGTTTAACATATTCCAAAGCCAAAGAAGATGGTGATGCTCAAATAAATGAGCCAAGACAAAAGGGTTTTGCTTTATGGTTATCCATGCACGGCAGTACATAAATCTTTGAAGATATTTCAGAAGCTTAGATTGAGTAGGTTGAAGTCACGTCTCCCATATAATATTAAAAATTGAACTCTTAACGATATCATAGAGATGTATGGCATGAGTTAATAGAACAAAATCTAAATAAAGCAGTAAACTAAGTTGATTGTGAATGATATTAAAACCCGTCAGAACCAGTCCATTAAAGGTTATACCACATTGCATACACGAGCTTACCGAATTTAAGGAGGCATACTGGAACACACGGTCTTCATAGAGTATGTCATCCTCTTCTTTCCCAAGAACCAAATCTCTGACTGACTCAACAAATCCCTTCTCAGGAACTAAATCACTAGCATCTGACGATTCTTCATTCAATTCCCCAAGACCATTATCCCAATCTTGACTCCACGAAGTTCGACCATGATTTGTGTCATCATAAATCCAATCAGTCCACCTCTGCCCTTGCTCGTTCCTCACATCTTCCTGTGCTTCCTTCAACTCTATAATAGCTTCAGCTCTCTTCTTCCACGCCTCAAATTTCTCATCATCAGACAAATTTTCACCACTCGCAACACTCTCCAACTCATCCTCCAACATGCCATCATCTTTCAAACCGAGCCAATTTCCATCATCATCAAAGAAAAACTTCTGCCACCAACTCCTTTTCCTCGAATAGCCATTCTTCTTAGCATTAAGAACATGCCGACTGAACCCTTTTCTCTTACGACCCAACACAGAAACTTTATCCAAAGAATTACACGAAGGAAAATTGAAAACACAAGACACCTTGCTGCAGTCAAGAAAGATTAACTGGTGGCGTAATAGCATTGAAGTGCTCATCAAGAACATGTGGATAAACCCACATTTTTGGGGTTTCCAATACAAAAAAAAAAAAAAAAATGCACGCTAATTCAGAAGAAATCAGAGAAATGAAACAAAGAATTGTTGTAATCTATATCTCATCTTATTGAACAAGCAAAACAAATTGGCAAGAATTGAATGAGATGAGAAAGGAATTCAACTCCGCATTGGTGAAAGAGAAAAGAAACAAAAAGAAAGGAAGAAAATGGAAAGTTCTTCCCTCTTGTGAATCTGCTTGGACTGAAGCTGTGGAGACAGGAAAGTGTGAGGATAACGGTAGTGTACACGTAGCTATATCTACACATAATTCCACAATTACGTTCTTAACACTCTCCTTGGCGGATAACATAGCAAACTGACACTCCAATTTTATTTTAATCCCTAAAATTTTAAAATTAGAAAAATTATTATAGATATAAATAATATCAAACTATTTGCAAATATAGAAAAATTTTACTGTCTATCAACAATCGACTGCGATAGACTTTTATCACTGTCTATTAGCAAAATCTATCGTCCAGTGATAGAAATTTATCACGGTCTATCGTTGATAGACAATGAAAATTTTCTATATTTGTAAATAGTTTAATATTTTTTCTATTTTTGAAACACAACCCTTAAAATTATTTTGTTTTTAAGTTAAAATATTTGTTTAATTTTACTCTACGAAGATGTTTGGTCTGCTAACTTTATAAGTCATTGATAAATAACTCAACTCTATGATCTTTAACGGTGTTCACTATTAAAATTTGTACATTTATTGATGAACTTCATATTCTGAGAAAATTTATAGTAATACGGTAGTAGAAATTTAACACTGACATAATTCTTAAATGATACTTTTGTGGCAAACAATGAATATAGGTAGTATGAAAAAAACTGCATCACCAGAAAATTTCTCCCCTTCTTCCATTTTCTTTTTCTTTTTCTTCTTCTAGACATTGATTCCCTTGTTCCTCTTTTTTCTTCTTTAACATATAATCTTTTATTAAGTTTATATTAGTGTTTTCAAATATAGCAAAATGAGTCAAAATATTTATAATATAGTAAAATGTCAAAGACACATTATCACTATCTATCAATAATAGATAGTGACGTTTTGCTATATTTAAAAATATTTCACAATTTTGTCATTTAAAATAATTATTCTTTTAGTTGATGTAGTTTTTCTTTTTCTTTTTTCACATTCTTCTTTCTTCTTAATTCTACGGAGCAATCATCGCTTTATGGTCTAAAACGCAATTGAAGGGCAATTTCAAATAAAAATTGCAATCTCGCTTTAATATGGAATCACAATGTGAATCCACAATTATATTATATTACATCAAAATCTTCCTTGGAAAAAATTAGAGTTTAGTTCCTATAGTTTAAAATTAGAATTTAGTCCATATGATTTGATAAAACCCTCATAAATAGTATGTTCCTAAAGTCGGGACTAAATTCTAATTTTCTTCAAACTATAAGGACCAAATTCTAACTTTTAAAACCATAGGGACTATATTCTAACCTTTTCCAAACCATAGGGACCCAAATTCGTAATTTAACAAAAAAAAATTGATAAAAGTTGCCAACGTCATTCAAAAATTGCCAACTCATAAGTGTCACGTCATATTTCCATTAGTCAACTAACAATCAATTTAATCTGGAGACCATTTAGAACTATTTTCTAAACTTAAAGAACTAAAATGACACTTTTAAAATTTTAGGGACCAAATAGACAACAAACTCAAACTTCAAAGACCAAAGTGCATTTTGCCCTTTGTCTTTTACGAAATATTTATTTTAGTCTTTGAGGCCCTGTTTGATAACTATTTTGTTTATTGTTTTTATTTTGAAAATTAAACCTATAAACATCACTCTCAACTATTGATTTCTATGGCCTCGTTTGAAAATCATTTGATTTTTAGTTTTTAGTTTTGAAAATTAGGCTTATAAGCACTACTTCTATCCACAAGTTTATATGTTCTATTCTCTACTTTCTACTAATATTTTAAAAAACCAAGCCAGATTTTGAAAATAAAAAAAGGTTGTTTTCAAAGATAGAAAAATGAGTCAAACTATTTATAAATATAGAAAAATTTTACGGTCTATCACTATAGCTTGAGCGATAGAAAGCGTAGAATTCTATCGCGGTCTATCAACGGTAAAATTTTCTATATTTGTAAATAGTTTGATATTTTTTCTGTTTATAGTAATTTTCTAATAAAAAAAAAAGTAGTTATGCAAGTTTGTCCTTGTTTTTATTTTTAGAATCTAACTAAGTATCAAAGTGGTTAGTTAAAGATGATGAAAATTATAGTGAAACAACACAAAATTCAAAAGCTAAAAACCAAATACTAAATATTAGTATCGTTTGGTAACCTTTTTGTTTTTAGTTTTCTGTTTTTGAAATTCATGCTTGTTTTCTCTAGATTTTCTTACCATGGTTTTCAATTTTCTCAGAGAAATATTTGAATTCTAAGTCAAAATTTAAAAATAAAATCAAAATTTTAAACTATTTTTTTTTTAGTTTTCAAAACTTAATTTGGTTTTCTAAAACATGGATAGAAAATAGACAACATAACATAGAAATTTAGAGGCAAAAGTAAATATTTTTAAAAACTTGTAATAGAAAACAAAATAGTTATCAAACGGAGTCTAAACTATATTAAACGAAACCTAAAAAATAGAATTTGGTCATCTACATACAAAATCGTTCTTAATTTATTCAAGGATACAATTTAAATTTTGTTAAAAAGACATCTGATTCTACACTAATATATTTTTAAAGAGAATATAATTTTGATTTAGTACTTTTAAACATTAATTTTCTTAATTGGTTTATATAGGTAAACAATAAGAAAGTAATTCTTTCCGAGAAAAAAAGAAAAGAAAAATGAAAGCGAGATAATAGGAAAGGAATGCCTCGTTAACCCGCGAATTTAATTGACGTAAATCGAAAAGTAGAAAAGAAAAAAATAAATCGTCGCCTGAGAGATTCGAACTCTCGCGGGGAAACCCCATGTACTTAGCAGGCACACGCCTTAACCACTCGGCCAAAGCGACTTTGTTGAACATAAATTGACACTCTATTATATTATTTTAATAGGTGTTTTTCCCCTCTAATTAAATTTACAAACTTATTAGATGCAAAAGTTAAATGTTAATTTTATTAGGGTTGTTTTCAAATATAGAAAAATGAGCCAAATTAAATATAGAAAAATTTCACTATTTATCTGCGATAGACTTTTATTACTTGAGCGATAGACCACAGTAGATTTCTAAGTTTATTGCAATCTATTGCTGATAGATAGTAAAATTTTTCTATATTTGTAAATAGTTTGATATTTTTTTTTATTATAATAATTTTTTGGGTTGTTTTCAAATATTGAAAAATGAGCCAAACTATTTACAAATGTAGAAAAATTTCACTGTCTATTAGCGATAGCCCACGATAGATTTCTATCGCTTGAGTAATAGACTGCGATAGACTTCTATCGCTCAAGCGAGGTCTATCACTGATATATAATGAAATTTTTCTATATTTATAAATAGTTTAATATTTATTCTATTTATAATAATTTTCCTAATTTTTTTGGAGTGTTGAATATGTTAGAGATATATTGACACAAAAATTAAAAGTTTAGAATCCATTTGATAATTTAAAAGGACTCCTATTATACACTCGTTGAAGTCTATAGACCTTTTAGATACTATCCAAGAAACGCTTTATTTCCATTTCGATTGTAGGAATAACCAACCCATTATTAAAGATATCACAGAAAGAAATAATAGAAAAATATCTCAAGTATAAAGATCCCTATTAGTACGTACACCGATTGTATGCCATCACTGATAAACACCAGAATAAGTGATATTCACTGGGCCAAGAGCGCTACCTCAAGTAAAATCTTTGACAGGTGGTTGACCAAAGTGAGGATCCCAAATTACATGAGCAATCAGTCTTTACATGTAAAAAGTCATGTACCCATGCTTCAAAATTGCCTTGTCAAGCTACATGAAACAGATTTCTGGAAGTCCACGGAAAAATTATTACTAATTGCCTGAAATGAAAAGCAAAAATATTCAGTAATATCATCATGACTTTTGAACTCATGCGTGATAGCAATACCAAACCAAATATGACGAGTAGTGGGGTCCTAAGCTAAGCTTTGGCTAAACCTTGGAAATTTTAGTGCCGTAATGCCTTTCAAATCTTCCTAGCCATTATCCAACTACAATAATTTTTGCTAAGAAGAACGCATGTTGTGGCAGAAACTAAATTTCCAATTTAATCTTATTTTTTTGTACAAAAAAAAAAAATTCATCTTTAACTTTTGACTTAAATCTTACAATGACTAGGGAAATTGCCAGAAATAACCCTAAAATGTTTCTTGCTTTCACAACTAGCACATTTTTTTTTTTAAATTGGCTCATTTTGCTATATTTGAAAACTACTCTAATTTAAAATTCTAAACTAGTGATTATATCAATTAAGATGTAAAGCTTTAATGAGTGAATTAATTTAGACTTGGTAATTATATTTAGGTTCCATTTAAAATCAACTAAAAATCACCCAAACAAAATATGTAAAGAAAGAAATGAAGGAAAATCACACGTATTCATGAAAGTCATTATTATTCTTTTGATTAATAGTTTTAATTAAGCAAAATTTTAATAAAGAATTTACTTATTAAAAACTAGAATTTTAATGGATAGAATTATTAACCCTTGAATTTTGATTAATTATTAGCCCTTGAGTTTTAATGAGTTCAGAAGAGTAGGGTATAAATTGAATGGAAAAGTAGTAAAACACTTCAACCATAACTATAGTTAAATTACAAGTTTAGTTATTGAAATTTTAAATTTGTGTTTATTTAATAAATAAATAAATAAATGAGTTGTTTTTAAATATAGAAAAATGAGTCAAACTATTTATAAATATAGAAAAGTTTCACTATCTATTTGCGATAAGCCGCGATAAACTTCTATTGCTTAAGCGATAGACTGCGATAGAAGTCTATTGCGGTCTATCAGTGAAATTTTTCTATATTTGTAATTAGTTTGATATTTTTTCTGTATACAGTAATTTCGCTAAATAAATTTGTGTCTATTTGGTCATTGAGTGTCTAATAGATCTTTGAAGTTTCAATTATGTCTTGAACTCCGAAAGTGTATAATAGGTCTTGAACTATCAATTTTCTGTCTAATAAATTTCATTAAAAAATTTTAGAAGTTAATTGATCAATCAAACATAAAATTAAAATTTATATCTAATGATGTCTATAATTTCCATGATTTTTAAACAAATGTTAAATAGGTCAATAACCCTATTCGACATAAAATTTGGAGCCTTGGTAGACATAAAATTGAAAGTGTAAGGATTTATTATATATATTTTTTAAAGTTTAGGGACCTATTGAACACAAAATTGAATGTTTAAGAACTTATCATACATATTTTAACGTTCAGAGATCAAATAGATTCAAAATTGAAAGCCTCAGGTCTAAACTTGTAATTTAACCTTCATTTTATAGAAATAATCATGGAAATCTCCATGAACAAACAAATAAAAACCATGCTAAATTTATTTTAAAAAAAAGTACTCATGCATTTAGCCATTCGTTTAAAAAATAACTCAATTCTTTAATATTACCCGCGATCTTTCATAAACATTCAAAACTACCCTTGAAGTAGAAAAATCATTAGAATGTTAAGACAAAAAGTCAATGTGTCTGAATGTCGTTCTTTCAGGCTTAATCCAAAAAAGTGTCTTAGCCATGGTCACATCAATTTTTCATCAATTCTAAGGAATATTTGTTGGAACTTTTATGAAATTTATGAAATATCAATTATAATATTACAATTTTAGATAGAAAAAAAAGCACAAAGTTTAGAGATATTTTTATAAAGAAAAAAAAATACATCTTTTATCTTTGTAATTTAAGTTTGGTAACATCCATATCCCAATTTTCAAACTTGATATTTTAACTCTAGAATTTTGAGAAAATAGTTTATTTAATTTGTTTCGCCAATTGTTCATTATCGTAATTAAGGAAAAGCTAACGTGACATTTTTTTTTTTTGTTAATTTTTAAAAAAACCTTCCCAACCGCCATTGTGCCCTCTTTCTCTTCTATTTCCTTTCTCCCTTTTCTTTTTTCTTTACTTTTCTCATCGTCTTCTCCTCTTTCCTCTTCCTTATATATGGCGAAATCGGTCACATATATGAGGAGAGAAATGATGAGAGGGAGAACAAGAGAAAGAGGAGAGAGAAAAAAAAATTAAACGAAACCCAATAATAAAATATATTAGTTATCCCTCGATTAGATATTTCTCGAAAGAATCTTTGGCAGCTATAAAAATGGAAATTTGAAGGTAGAGACCAAATAAACCATTTTTTCAAACATCAAGGTTTAAAATGTTGAAATTTAAAACTCAGGGACCAAAATGTAACTAAATCAATACTTTAAGGACCAAAAATGTATTTTTTTTCCTTTTTATAATTTAGCCTTAAAATAGATTATATCAAAGGGAAATTGTAAGAAATAACCCTTAAATATTTCCTCCTTTCACAACTAGTACACTTTCTTGAAACTCATTAAAATAATTTTTCTCGATCCTTTTCAACCGAGATCAACCATCGAGATTTGAATAAAAAAACTATTTTTTTTTCATTTTATATCCAAATTATTGATTGTTTTTTAGCTTTTTCAGTTGAGATGAAGACCGAGATCATATATCTTCCCAAAATCTTACTTAATCTTTCTAATCTTTTCAAAATTTAAAAATCATACTATGATCACTCCATCCATTTGAATAATTGGTAAATCAATTTGAAAATTCCCTACAAACAGAAATTGGGTGTAAGATATGAAAGAATTTGAAAAGAAGTAAGATTTGGAAAGATTACATAATCTTTAAGAAAATTATGTTGAATTTCAATGTTCATCCGGGGCGAGATTTCATCGAAAAAATCCAAAAAAATAGATTGGTTAGATATATGATGAAAAAAAACAAATTTTATTCAAATATCAATGTCAATTCTGGCCACAAAGGACGAAAAAAACTATTTCCATAGATTTTTAAAAAAATGTAGCCTACAAAAGCTTTGAAAAGAACCCTTTAATTAATTCAATTTCTAAAGTTTAGAAGTCATAAATGGACAAAAAAAAAAAAAAAAAAAACAATTATAATTATCCCAGTACTGCAAAAATTCATTTATCACGACTTTTTATTGTCCAACACTAAAAAAGAAAATCCACATTTTGAAACATTACAAAAATCTAGAAAAATTATTTAAAATGACCCGAAAAGCAAAAACTTTTCTATGTCTGACCTCTTTCCAAAAAACATGTTTGCTATTGACCCTTTTGGTATGTGAAATACTACTTCTACCTTTAATATTAAATACTTCAGATTTTCTTCTATTTCCAACACCTCTTTTGCTCTTCTCTTTCAACAACCAAAAAACAAAAATTTAATGTCGTTTACAAGTAAAGATGCTTCAACATTTTGCTCAATTTCTAAGTATAGTTGGAAAGAACACAAAAAAAACATATAAAAACGAGTGGTCATTTAGCTAAAACGAAGTTGTATTGACGAAGTTATGACAAAAACAAAATTATCGTATGCGCAAAAAAAGTGCGCGATCGCTGACATCATAGTTCGCGATCGCTTATGTCATGGTGTGCGATGGCTGACCTCATGGTACGTAATTGCTGATGTCATGGTGCGCGATCGTTGACCTCGTGGTGTGCAATCGTTTTGCAATTTTGTTTTAGTCATATATCCGTCGATACAACTTCGTTTTGGCTAAATAATCACTTGTTTTTATACGTTTTTTCGTGTTCTTTTCAACCATACTTGTAATTTTTACAAAAAAAAAAATGAATAATATTCAACTTTAATACTCCAAAAGTAAAATTTATTGAAGTTTAAATGTGGTAAGACCATTTAGATTCAATATTCTTTTAAATTTTGTCCTTTTTATAAGCATTATCAGAAAGAGCACGAAAAAACATATGAAAACGAGTGGTCATTTAACTAAAACGAAGTAGTATTAACGAAGATATGACCAAAACAAAATTGCAAAGCGATCGCGTACCATGATGTCAGCGATCACGCACCATGATATCAGTGATCGCGCACTTTTTCTGCACATACGATAATTTTTTTTTGTTATATTTTCGTCGATACAATTTTGTTGTAGCTAAATGACTACTCGTTTTCATACGTTTTTCCGTGCTCTTTCCAATAATGCTTATAAAAAGATCAAAATGTAAAAGAATATTGAATATAAATGACCTTACAACATTTAAACTTCGATGAATTTTACTTTTAGAGCATTAGAGTTGAAGATTGTTTAATTTTTTTTTGGTAGAATTACAAGTATGGTTGAAAAGAACACGAAAAAACGTATGAAAACGAGTGATCATTTAGCTAAAACAAGGTTGTATTGGCGGATATATGACTAAAACAAAATTGCAAAACGATCGCGCACCATGAGGTTAGCGATCGTGCACCCTAATGTAAGCGATCGTGCACCATGACATCAGCGATTGTGTACCATGAAGTCAGCGATCGTACACCATGACATAAACGATCACGTACCATGATGTCAACGATCACGCACTTTTTCTGCACATACGATAATTTTGTTTTTGGCATATCGATACAACTTCGTTTTAGCTAAATGACCACTCGTTTTTATACGTTTTTTCATGTTCTTTCCAACTATGCTTAGAAATTGAGTTTATTACAACTTACACTACGGTGTTTATTACAACTGCACACAATCAACCAATTTCGAAGTCTCAACCAACAAGGTTACTTGATGTCTTAATCTTCAAACAATCTTATCAACCAATAAATAAATAAACCCTTCAAACAGAGTTCGGAACTTGGGAGTATGAATTGCATATGAAACAAATTTTTGGCATCAGAAACTATAGAAGCCAGCAAAGTAGAATCACAACTCACAACACAATAATGTGAGAACATTCAATACAAAAAGCTAAGCTAATGTCAATTCCAAGGGGGGAGAGCCTTCCCTATGCTACAGACATGGACATAATCTGGCGAGCTATACCTGGATCTTGTTGCAACAGCTCCCTCAAGTTGTTCTCCACCTCAGCCATCTGCTTCTCTAAATACTCCTTCGAGCTCTGCAAATGTCGAAGAAAATCATCTTTCATGAAGGGAGAAAAAAGAAAAAGCCAAATGCCATTTGTCGAAGATAAAATAAGAGTATCATTTTTTTTTGTTTGGATAAAAAAAAAGAAAAAGAATATTTCTAAATAGTGTAAATCACAAAAGTTCAAAGGGAAGCATTCAAACCACACTGCACTCCAAATCTCCTGGTAAGGACACCTCCACCAGTCATAATGTTACACAAGTAATTTAACATAAAGGGAAAGAAGGGATAAAAACAGAGGAATAAGTTTGCTTTCAGTAAGATGCCAAGAATATAGATAATATTGTTGGCATCCAACTCTTCAGCGAAACTTGATTCTTAATACTACAGTGTGTAATTCGTTCACATAAAGAAGACAGAAGGAAAAACGTTCGAATTGGCTTCAATCGAGATAAGTGTTGGAAATCCCAAGAAATGCCTAGATCCTTAGAAGACATACCCGCCGCAGGGGGGGGGGGGGGGGTGGTTTAGCATTAGTGAAGACAAAAAAATACAACTAAGAAGGGCAAGAAAATGCTATTTAGTCTAGGCAAATGTAACTAAATCTTAAAAAGAGAAAATGTCAATGACAAGTATCCACATTTTTTTTAAAAATGGAAACAAGTCTCTTCACTGAAATAATGAAACGATCGATATACAAAATTGGAAAATTCAAAGGAAGACCTTGTATCTCCAGAGGAAACTAATACTACTAATATGTACCGGAGGTCAAAATTAGTGAGGACAAGAAATATACAACTAAGAAGGGCAAGAAAATGCTATTTAGTGGTAACTAAATCTTCAAAAAGAGAAAACGTCAATGACAAGTATACACCTTTTTTTTTTTGGAAACGAAAACAAGCTTCTTCATTGTAAAAATGAAATGACAGGTATACAAAATTGGAAAATTTAAAGGAAGATCTCTTGTATCTGCAGAGGAAACTAATACTACTAATATGTACCTGGAGCGAGGCAATTGTAGCTTCACTATCCTTGAACTTTTGCTCCTGTTCATTCATTAAAACTGACTTTGACTCTAAAACAAACCTGGTCAGAACAAGATGACACAATAAGAGGATTTCATCTGTATAATATGAGAAAAATAATAAAAAAAAATCTAACTTTAAGTTATTCACTTAATTGTAGCATAACTCACGTTCTCCCTGCACCACAAAGAATGATGGAAGGAAATCAGTGATGAATGAAGTCAATCTAACAAGGTTAAAAAAATACTACACGTTTTGGCAGCTAATCATGATTTAGGCTAAGGGTAAACAACCTTCCAGTTAAAAAATGGAGCTTTGATAAGTACCTATAGATTTGTATGCATTAGTGTCTTCAGACAACTGTTTAAGTTCCTCCAAGGTTAAAAAAGCACGCTTCTTCTCTCCCTCCTTGTTTCGTATCTGAGTCTGCAACTGCAAAGTAAGGGAAACCAGCCTTAACAAATAAAGTCAAAAATTCTCTATTCAGATAAAGTGGCACGTTGAAGAATGACAAAGAACTAATTTTGTAATGCACAAAAGATAGCAAACTACATCTGCATTTTAGTCTTGAGATGTCAAGGACTTGCCTTAGTCACTATGCCATATTATGTTTAAACCGTGACATCAAATTATTATTTATATTTTATTTAATAATTCTGAGGTAATTTTATTATTTTTCAATAAGTAGGGGTATTTTTGTCATTTTGTTATGATCTATGATGTGGCATTAGGGTTTTATTAGGAGGCTATCAAAAACCTTGTCATTTGGTTGTTTTGAGAAGATTACAATGAATAGAGTTTTATTTAGCCTTTGTGCTTTTTCTTTCAAGTTTAGCCAAGAAAACTTGAATTTTTGCAATTCGAGTGTTGAGTTGCATGCCAAGAACATTTAAGTAGGATTGATCATCCTATCGTGTGGAGTGTTTGAATCTTAGGTCAAGGAACTGATTATTATCTCACGAGCTTTCTCATAAGGTAATCCGTGTCTAACCCAATCAACCAATTCTTAAGGCTGAAAACAGATTAATTGATGGTTTTAATGTTTGAGAATTAAGAGTTCACATATCCAAAGGATTCTTAATTCCAAATCACTAGAGATTTCATATAGTGAAAATGTCATTTTTGTATAAACATTATGCAGTCAATGATGAAAAATAAGGTTTTCATCCCCATTAATATCTCCTCCCGCTTATCTTCACGCCAAACCAAACCCATCCAAAATCTACATTCATTACATTTTACTGTAAAACAACTCAAGCTACAATTTCGACCACTAAACTATAGACTCAACATATGCTCGTTTAAAAACTTTAATTTCATAATTATACATCAATCAATGTATCACACAAATTGTGTAACAGATAGTTTAGTAACTAAAATGAAACTTGTGAGGATAGAGATGATAAAATGGACAGGCACAAATATTGAAAAACTAAGAAGAATTCACATCGATAAATTCATATGGACAATCACATGTTCACACGAAGAATGGCAGCACAGGTGGGAAAAAGATTCTTATGTGTAGTGTGGGTAAATGGCCTCCCACCCACAAAACACGAGAAAATCCTCTTGGTACTATAGAAATGGAGGTCATAGCAAGTAAATTTGGTCTAGACAACCTCGGCACATGTTCTAGCATGAATAAAGGAGTTATCAACCAAAGCCCCTAAGTTGAAACAGTTCCTCAAAAAGAGGAGTTAAAGAAGTCACAGTAAATTATCTTCATCTTTAGCTTCCAAACTCGTTTAGCCCCATTAATTACCAAAACCATCATTGCGACTGTATATGCTCTTTCTTTCTTTCCAGTTCAATAAGACACAATTGACATGAAAAAAGAAAAAATGAACAAACAAGTCAACCATCTTTCTGCTTTTCTGTAAAGGAGAGAAGATCTTTGCTAAAAATTGGCTGTTGCTCCAAAATCTGTTTGAAAAGGCTTCTGCTCATTAGAGCATGCCCTCCTGTTTCTTATTGGTCTTCAGAATTTTGGTGGCTGTTTGTAAGGAAGTTGAAAAGATTAAAGACCTTTAGAAATTTTTGCAGATAGGGGCTGAAAGAGATAAAAGATAATACCAAACAAACTATATATATATATACATAACTCCATAATTGCAGCCCACAAGAAAACGTGGAACCTAGCAAAGGACCAAACATTGTAAGGACGGCTCTTCGTCCTTCTAAAGTTCAATTGTTCTTCTCACTCCAAAGCCCCCACAAAATATCACACCCCCGCTTGCAACGAAAACTTTCCTTTCTCCTTAAAGGGAGGATGAAGAAGGAACTCGATCATCTCTCTACAGTCATGATGTCTAGCCAGATCAAAACCAAACTCATCAAAGAAACAAGTCCACACAACATAAGCAAAATCACAACTCCAAAGCATATGACCAAGGTCCTGCAAAGAATGCAATACGAATACCATTACCTTAGATGGTTAGAATTTGGGAATTTAAGGACTCATAACAAAGCTTTGTTAGCCAAATGGCTTCACCATTTCCCTCTTGATCCCAATGCTCTCTAGCACAAGATTATTGCTAGCTAATTTGATTCTCGTCCTTTTGAGTGGTTGTCGGGTGGGGTTAAAAGCAGTAGGCAGTGGGCACTTACTAGAACTTATGGAAGGATATTTTTTAGGAGCTCCCGTCTTTCTCTCACTTGTTCGGTTGTGTGGTGGGGGAGGGGAAGGAAACGTACTTTTGGCCTTTGGGAAGATCCGTGTGTGGGGGATAAACTTCTCTGATCTATGTTCCCTCGTCTCTATCATTTTTCTTCCTTTAAAAATCATGTGCCATTTGACTTTTTATAAAGTTGAGGAGCAGTTTTTCCTTTTTGTTTGAGTTTTGTCGCTCTTTGTTCGATAGGGGAGCAATGGATGTTGTCTCTCTTTTGTCTATGCTTGAGAAGTTCAATTTTAGGCTTGGGAGAAGGAACATTCATGTGTGGAAGGGATTCTCATGCGATTTTTATATTTTATTATTTTTATTTTTTTAATTTGCAGTTTGTTGGATCCTTCTCCATTACGTGAGTCGATTTTTTTTTTCCCTACACTTTAGAGGATCAAGATTTCCTAGGAAAGACAAAAGAATTGTCCAAAAGCATTGAGCATTGTTACCCAATTTTGATTTTGAGCAAACTTTATTCAGTAATTTGGAACAACTCTGTTTGGTTACCACAGTCTTAGTAGAATTAGTACAGCAGATAAATTACAAAGGAGAACGCCTCATTTCACCCTCTCTAAATCATGGTATGTGATGTGTTATTCTGACTCACACCATCCTTGTCATCTCTTCATCCATTGTTTCTTTGCTTCCAAGTTTTGGGTAACAATGCTTGATGCCTTTGGTTGGTTTGTGGTTTTCCTGGATGACATATCTGGTATTCTAGCTTCAATTTTTGTAGGTAATTCCTTCCATGGTGTGAAAAAAAACCTTTTGGTTGACTATATAAATCAAATCAAGTTTTCTTCTGGTACCTTTGGTGTGAGAGGAATGCAAGGATCTTCAAGGATAATTTCTCAACCTTTAATAGCTTTCCGGATTTTACTTTATTCCATGCATTTCGTTGGTGTACTTTCTATGACCTCTTATTGGAGAGTTTTCTTGTAATTCACCCCAAGTGTTGGGAGCCTGTAAGGTCCTTTTATTTCATTCATCAATAAATTTGTCTCTTCTAAAAAGAAGAAGAAGAAGAAGAGAAGGCTTTATTTTGGAAGGTACAGTACCAAAGAAGGTGAAATTCTTTTTGTGGACCTGGCTCGCAGAAGTATAAATAGTAAATACTAGGGGCATGTTTAAAAGTGATTATAAAATAGTTAAAATCATTTTTTTTCATTTTAAAAATCACCATGAAATATATTTTTAATCATTTAAAACTAACTTTGATGATATGAAAATTGCATCTAAAAGTATAAAATTGAATATTAAACTAATTTTACGTGATTAAAGGTATGTTTCAGAGTAATTTTGAACGTGAAAAAAGTGATTTTAACAATTGCAAAACCACTCCCAAACATGCACTAAGGAAAAGGTCAAAAGGAGATATCCTTACATTTCTATTTCCCCGAATATGTGGATTTTGTGCCAGAGGAATGAAGAGACGCTTAACCACCTTCTTCTTAACTAGAATTTTAGCAGAAGTGTGTGAGATCATTTGGGTAGCTTGTTTGGTTTGAATTGGCGCATGCCTCAACTATAGAGAAGTGGATGGTGGATTCCTTAAATGGAGGAGATGTAAAGGTAAAGCTAAGGTGCTATGGAGCAACATTTCAAAGGTCATTTTGTGGTTGTTTGGAAGGAAAGAAATGCTATAAAATTTTCAAATAAATTTTATTCTTTAGAATACTTTTATGATTTTGTACAATTCACGACCTCTAATTGGAGTAGGGAACAAAATCTTTTGTAATTGTACCACTTCCATTATAAACCTAGATTAGAAGGTGTTATTGTAATCCCTTTTGCACTTTCAAAAGAAAACGAGTAAACACCGAATAAATGTACAAGAAACAAAAGAAAGCAACACTGAGTAAATTCATCAACTGATCCAGGAAAGATTCATTTACATTACAAACTAAATACTGAAAAAAAGAATAAGCTTCTAATCATCAGCACAAAACCTGTAAGATCAATCCGGACAAGAATTACTAAAAGATTTCATTCCTACAAGTACAAAAGATTAAACTAAACAATTTCCAGTATTAGTAAGTCGAATAAATGAAAGGAAATTACCTGCTTCAGCTTTCCAGTAATCTCAATCATGCGACCTTGAATTTCCAAGAAAGTCTGATCGGAGAAGGTAAATCAAAAGCTAATGCATCGGAAAAATAGCAGCGGTGAGTGGAAAAACAAGATTAAAAGAGTAAAAATACTCACAGCTCTGTTCGCCTCGTCCGCCATTTCGAAGATCAGAGGTCGTGTAAACGATGCTTATTACCAATATGAATTGTCGCACTATCTAGGGTCTGATTAATTGTGATGTACCGGGTCGGGGTTTTATTTATTTACAATTAAACTTCTTTTTTTTTTAGCTTATTTACCATTAAACTTAATTATGGTTAATTAAGAAAATTTTACTTATGGTTCAATTAGACTACCGTTGACTATTTTTAACCTCAAGTAACAACATTTAGATGTATATTGTAAATGTTCATGCAAGAGTATAAGTTTTAAAAAGAAATAAAAAAATAATTAACAAATAATATCATATATTGATATTGATAATTAATTACAAAATTGAATGAGATACGAAATATTTGCATACAAAATTTAATGGAAAAGGTTTGGATGAAGTTAAAAAATATGTGTTATTAATTTTCTCAAATTTGGTTTTTTGGAAATGAAAGGTTTGGATGGTAAAAGAAATAAAACTCACATTAATTCAATTTTGAGGTGAAATAATGTGAAAATTCAATGAAAAATGTTTGAATGAAGATAAAAATAAATATATGTTATTTTTCTCAAATTTGGTTTCTTGTAAACGAAACTTTTGGATGGTAAACGAAACAAAACTCACATTAATTCAATTTTGAGGTAAAGTGATGTGAAAATTTAATATAAAAAGTTTGAACGAAGTTAGGGTTTTTCAAATTCAATTTCTTTGTAAATGAAAGTTTTGGATTGAAAATAAAACTTAAAATTGAGAAAAGTTGAAAATTAGATGTTAAAGTAAATTAGGGTTTATTCATAATTAGTATTTTTCTTTATAGTATTTTTCCTTTTATGTGTATTTTTCTTTTCTTAGTTCATTTCATTTGTTGGGTGGTGTCTATTTATTGGTATTTGTATTCTATTCCGATAAAACTAATTATTTAATAATATATACAAAATTAACATGGTATTAGAACCCTAAGTCGTAGGGTTTATATTTTTCAGCCTCTGCTTCTGTCTGATCTCTGCCTCCGTCGATCAAATCCAGAATTCATTCACCTGTTTAATTGATTCTGAGTTTTGTTTTTCAATTTCAACATTTGTTATGTTTCCTGATCTTTCAAGGTCTCTGTTCCGTTTTCAAATTAGCAGTTCGTGGGTTCTGTTTTAGATCTCTCTTTACGAGGATCTTTGTTTCCAGCCTAGAAGTTCTCCGTGTTTTAGTTCTTTGTGGGTTCTATTTCCAGTCTAGAAGTTCTCTATGTTTTAGTTCTCTTTAATACAAAAGTTTTCTGTATTTTAGTTCTTCATGGGTTCTGTCTCAACCCAGAAGTTCTCTGTTTTTAGTTTTTCGTGGGTATGTCCAACCCAAATTTGTTGTGATTTGATTTAGTAATTTTCTTCAGTTTATGTCATCAGCTTCACTCGGTCGCTTCACAAACTTAAGTTAGTTGTTACTCTACCAACTTGAGTTTGAGGGAGGCGGTTAAAAGTAAATTAGGGTTTATTCATAATTAGTATTTTCCTTTATAGTGTTTTTCCTTATAATTAGTATTTGTTGGGTCTGTTGGTGTCTATTTATTCACCTTTTCTATTGTATTCTGATTAAGCTAATTATTTAATAATATATACAAAATTAACATTAGAAAAAGTCGAACATTAGAAAAGCATCATTCTTATCAGAAATGACATTGGCAAGTGAAACTAAACATTGGCATGTGAAACTATGCAATTGCATGTAATCAGAACCATAAAACTTAAAAAACTTGAATTGAGATAATAGCTAATTCCTAAAAAAAAAAAATTGAAAATTTCTCAAAATTTTCTCAAAAGGGGAAAAAAACGAAATTTCGAGGCTATCAAAATCTCGAAATTTTGATAATTTGTGCAATAGCTAAATTCCAATTATAATTTAGAGATATGACTAATGATTTTTTTTTATATATAGCTAGTTAGTTATAAAGTGGGACCGTTACTTTTGACCCGTTGTACGTGTACCTTCCTACACCTTGTACTTCCTAAATTCAAGGAGGAAGTATATGACAATATCCTATCCGTTAAAATGATAAATTTTAAAAAACTCCTAATTTAAATTCAAAATATTCGATTTTTTCTTAAATATGACATATTTGCATGCTTTAAATGAGAAGTGTTAGGGGTTTTTTTTGGAAAATTTCTCTAAACAGAAAAAATATCAAACTATTTATAAATATAGAAAAAATTTACTATCTATCAATGATAGACCGCGATAGAATTCTATCGCTTTCTATCGTTCAAGCAAATAAATTCTATCGCTTGAGTGATAGAAAGCGATAGAATTCTATCGCAGTCTATCAGTAATAGACTGTAAAATTTTTATATATTTGTAAATAGTTTGACTCAACTTTCTATATTTGAAAACACCCCTTTTTTTTTATCTTTTTTTCTGTATGTTTGTGATGATAAAAAATGTATGGGTTGTTTTGATTCAGGAACCTGCTAAGAATAATCAATGTTCAAGTGCAAGCCCACACTCTTACACAAGTAATTATAGTTTTTGGTTGATAATTCTATATTACATGGTAAAAATGGTCCTTTACATGTGTTTTCCTCATCATATGGTTTTAAATGGATAGAGTAGTCATATGAAGGTCCTTTTTGCCTCATGAGATGGTTTTTACTGATTTTGGTTGACTGTAGTTTCCAACGTTGTTTTAATTTATTTTTGCACTTTTTATTTCATTACATCTTTCATTTATGTGAACCTTTTATCTTGTAATCGTAGTTTATGATTTGATGAAATCCATTCATTTATTCTTAATCATGAGCTAAAATCTCTAAGGTTCAGCTATGTGAATGCCCTAGGGTAATATGGGTTGAACAATGCCTAAGATTCATACCATCTTTGACTTATGCATTTCCTTTGTTGAATTTATGGATAAAAATTCTCAAGTTAAATTAACCAATTAATTTAGCAATCTAGTGGAGTCTTAATACTAAGAAGGTTAGGATATAAACTGATGTCACAAAGAAATATAGGACTAAGAGCCTAGAAATAGGACTGTCACATAGCCTTAGGGTAAAGGAATTGCATGAAATTGATATAAGATCCAGCTCACCATAGAAATATAGATATTAAATGATTAGAACTTTTAAAGAAACCTGACACAAGACTAAATAGTTGGAGTTTACTGCCCATGACTAAGTCACTATCCTAGTATGACGTGACCACATACAGGCACATTGCCTAGTTGGTTGAAGCATAGTTGTATTTAAAGGTGATAGTCGATTTGGTTTTGGAGTCAACCAAGAACCAAACTAAACCAATCGGTTTTATAAAGAACAAATCTGGACTGATGTCCAATAAAGAACAAAACCAATGGATTCATTTTTATTTGGTTCGGTGTTATTATTGGTTTAGTTCTTGGTTTAAGTTTCTTCTTTTCTTCCAAAATTTAATTTTTATTTCCAATTTTGTTTTGAATTGGTCCTTTTTCCTAATTCTAAATTAAAATTGGGTCCATTCTTTTTTTATAAATTGAAATTGAACATTTTTTTTTGTACTTTCTAAATAAAAAACATACACACTCCATATTAATTGGTCTTTTTTCTAAATAATAAATATATATGCACCATAATAATTAAAACACTAAAAGATACCTAATGTTAGAGTTTATTTTTAAGCGTATATAATACCCTCGGTTCGGTTAGATTTTGATTGATTTTTTCAATCAAAATCTGATCCGAACCAATACTTTTTGGTTTTCTCTGAATATAAGCCAACTTGTCCAATCTTATACTAAAAAACCAAACCAAACCAATGGATCGGTTTGGTTTTTCAGTTTTTCAATTTTTTGTTGCACTTCTAGTTGTATCCATGTTCACTAATTATTCTTTATTGTTTTTAATCTGACGGGAATGAATCCCAATTGCAGAAGCGATCGATCATTTTGTCTTTGATTTGGGATTGGAAATTTAAAAAAAAAAATTACGGAGAATAATTAGGTTAAGCATACAGTAAGGGTATCAAGAAAAAAAAAATACCTTTGAAGGACACCACCAAAAAGGGTTTCCTTTCTATATCTCATGGGATTCTGACACTTTTGGCAAGGAGTTTTCAAATGGAGAAAAACACAGGGAGTAAAATGGAGAGAGTGATCCTTCAACCCAGTTTTTGAAAAAAAAAACTTCAAAAACCCTTTTTTAAGGAAACAAAACGCTATTTCCACTCCATTACAATTATGCAGGGAGTTATTTTAATAATAATGTATATTAAATTATATTTAATATATAATATAATTAAATATTAACTAATTAATTAATTAAATTTAAATAATCATAATAATAATAAATTAATTAACAATTAATTAATTACACATTTATGCATTTAAATCATATGTAAATACATGTGTCTCTCATAAACTATAGTTTTAATATGAATCACATTCACACTAATTTTACTATAAAGTTTTAATATGAATCAAATTCACATTAATATTTGAATCTTATTCAAATATTGCTTTTTCTCTTAATATATAGTTTTATCATAAATCATATTTATTATGACTATAATATATCATCATATATTATACTTTATTAATATCTAATTCTCTTAAATAATTTGAATAATTCAAATTATTCCGAAATAATAGAGCTTTATTTTATCCTTAGTGAGCTAGCAAGTGGATCTAATGGACCTACATATTAGAAGCTCTAATGATTCGAGATTTAATTAATCAAACTCTTTAATTAATTAAATCAACATTCATTAATTGCAGGTCATTGCACTAAAGACTCACAATTGCACTCTTCACACTGTAGATATATTTATGTGTTCCACGGATATAACCAGTCATCAATAAGTCGACTCTTTACAAATTACTCGTAATTATAGATAGGTCAAAATTACCGTTTTACTCCTGTAATTACTTCTTTTTTCTTAAGCCCCACTGATCCTCTAATGAACAACATGTTTATGGTCCTACTATAAACAAATCCCTCTCGGGCCAACGAGAGGGTGGGCTCATTGTTCAAGACCTAGAGTCAGCACTTAAGGGAGCAATTTATCTACTTTCCTTGAAAGCGGGAAGAAGTAAACTCCATCTTGTGTAACTATGTTCCCAGCTCTCTACTCGAACAAGTCCCCAAAATGGTAGCATTTTGAGTAGGCGACTTAGACCACTCTCACCCATATAAATCAAAGGATTGCCTTCATAGACAGGAGTTCATAACTCACGCAGGATTGAGATCGAGTTATTTATGGTCATCCTATGAAATATTAGTCTCTACAGTTAACGATGTTATAATGTGAGAATAATCATTTCGCAGTCCAGTCTTGTACAAACTCTTTGTACAGATACCCCATTCGCATGTCTTCACATGAACGATTTGGATCAAATCATTTGTAACACTTTACAACTCATGTAATACACTTTACAACTCATGTAACAGTTTCAGAGTGGGTTGTATACGCAGTGTTACCAGAATAAGGCATCCAACCTTATTCATATATTGCATACCTTTTAGGTTATAACTTGAATAAGATCCATTTATATGTCTACTTCATACTGTTCAAGTTACATTTAATAACCTAGGATCTTAGTTTATTGGATTGAGTAAAACCGATCTAAAGATCAAATAAAATATATCTTATTTTATTAAATGAATAAATAAATCATCATATACACTTTACAAAGTTACGAGACTCCATAAGATTTAGGGCATAATCTCAACATAATCAACATGCAGCCCAATCACTATTTATTCACACTTGGTTACTTTGGTTACTTTGATCACATTGTCTTAAAAGAACTTAAATTAAACTAGTCTTGTGGCATTCGACTTTTGGAATACTCCAAGTTTTATTACTTCATTGACAATGTATGTTTGCATTTAGACCATATTTACTCTAATTATTACTACCCATACACAATCAGTCAATCAGTAGGTTATAATAGTCTGTATTTTGAGTGCAGATTATTTTAGTCTGGGTTATAATAGTTTGTGCAGACTATTTTAATCTGGGTAGGAAATAGTATATACTTGTAACAAAGTGGAAAAGAGGGATGAGTAGGAAATAGTAAACACTGTAACAAATAGTAAATATTGTAACAAAGAAGAATTTGGAATAGTAATATTGTGGTTAATCGTATGTTAGTTGGAAACCCCACTTCAAGTTGGTGGGCCAAATACCCCCTTTAGTACTTCAAGAAGACTTTTAGCTCTAGCTTTTATCATTGTCATGCTAATTTCCTTAACATTTTCCCCTTCTTTGACAAGATTCGTCCTTGAATCTAAGGATCGCCTTGTAAAGCATCATTGTAGTCATCATTGGAGCTCATTCAAACATTTGGTCGTAACATCTTCGATTGTATTAAATAAGAACTTCATGTGTAGAATAGCGAGATGTCCACGGGGCGGGGCGGGGGCGGGGATGGCTTACCCACTCCCCGTCCCCGCCAAATTTTCCATGGGGATCAGGGCGGGGATTCCCCACGGGAAATTCACGAGGATCGGGTTCTACGCAGGATTTTTTTTTTCCGTTTGATTTTTTTTTTTAAAAAAAAATCAATTGACATAAATCACTATTACCAAAAAGTTTAAATTAAACGGTTAACTTTTATATGATTAGTTCAACATGGACAATTAGAATTTAAAGAAAAATTACTCAAAATTTTCAAGTTGAAGGAAATGATATCTATCAAATTATTCATATATATAATCTAAATTTACTAAAATTCATAACATATTATTTCTTTTATACTAATTCAAACATATTCATTATTTTGACCATTAAACAATAAATCTTGAAAATTAAATATAATATTTATAAAATAAAAATAAATAACATAACATAACATTAAATTACTATAATAAACATAAGAAAAAAGTCTAACGGGACGGGGATGAGGAATGGGGAGGGGGCGGGGGCGGGGGCGAGGAATGCATTCCCCGTCCCTGTCCCTGTCCGCATCCCCATCTTCATCTCCGTCCCCATTTAGTTTTTGAAGAATTTTTTCTCCCATTTTCATTCCCCGCCTAAATGGGGAATTCCCCCCCCCCCATTCTGGGTGGGTCCCACGGACTCTGTCCCCGTGGGGATAGTGGACATCTCTAGTGTAGAATGATGCACTCCTTTTGTCATACCTTCGATGAACCATCAAGAACACAAGAAAAATAATAGGAAATAACGTTGGTGGGAAAACAAATCTCACTCTCATGATTTTTCTCACTTAAAATCTGTTTTTCACATCCATTATTCTTTATCACACTTTTTTTTTCTTGTCTTTAATGTCTCACATTCCTCTCTTGTCTTAGTCTCTTCTCTCTCTTGACTCTTTTCTAGAGTCTTTGTCATAACTTCATTCTCAACACATACTTCAAATATCTTCTCACTCTCTATAACTATTTGACCTTTTGATTCCTCTCCCAAACTTTAATGATCACCCTCATCCATCTCAACAACCTCTCCAATTGAAATCTTCCTTTTCGACTTGTGAATGATCTCCATCATTTTGAATATGTTGGTCATCTTTAGGCACTGGACAATCTTCCAAATTCTTAATAGATTGTGTGGCTTGATTCTCCTTTGCTTGCTCTTGCAGCTTCAACTCTTAATTTAGTTGAGCTATGTAATCAATAGATTGACGTTAATCAACCAAACTTTCTCAAAAAGTCTTCCAAATTTGCATCGCTATTGTAGGTCGCATGATGATTTCTTCTTTGGTGAAACAAATCGTAAGACTTCTAATATCACAAACTTCACCAAATCTTATAGTATTCTTATGAGAATTGTCATGCAAAAATATTTCAATATAGCTTAGAATGTAAATAGACACAAAATTCTGAAGTTTTAAAAAAATATATAAGAAAGATGTAAAAAATATTTTTTTTCTTGTCTTTAAATTTTCCAACAAGTATACTAAAATATGAAGAAAATAAAAGAAGATGAAAAGTCACAAGAAAAAACGGATAGATTGAAATTTGGAAGAAGAAAACTAAGGTAGAACGAAAAATAAGAAAGGATATAATCTATTTAGAGTCCAAACTCTGATACCAAAGGATAAAAAGAACTACTTCAATTATGTTTGAGAACTCCCCTTAGTTTAGTTGAACCTGCACAATAATAATAAAAATAACTCCAAATAAATTGATAACCAACCAAGTTAAACATGTTTCAATTGGGAAAGATGATCAAAGATCAAGAAGAAATGAAAACTTGTTCCTATCTTCAAGACTTCGAACTTTCCATAATCTAATTGAAAACTAGATTGAAAGTTCTAAACATGCATTTTAAACACAAGAATGCAAAGAAAGCATAAAAGTTTGAGAGAGATCTAATTCTATGAGAGATTGCATTCAAATTCAACTTCAACTTATATCAAAAGACTAAAGTACAACACTATTTATATTAAATTAAAGGACACAACCTTTCACTTATGTAGTCTAGGTTCAACGAAAACTCTTCAAATCCATACATGAACCTTCATCAATTTAAATACATGAAAATACATGCATTAAAGATGTGGATGAATCTAGATTTTTTGATTCATTGTATCTCTTGGGTGACCTTGAAGCTTGAAAAGTTGCAACTCTTCACCATGAATTTCAAACTTAGTTTGGAAATAAACATATAGGGCTTCAAGGAGACGTTTAGCTCTAGCTTTTGTCGTTGCCACTTATTTCTTATCAGGTATCTTACTATAATGATTCTTTTAAAAGTGGGAACCAAACCGATTTACCACTCCTTTTATGGGTTCAAGGGTCAACCCTTAACCAATTCTTTTGCAGATTTAAGATTGATTTTTTTTAATTGGGTATTCAACCTACACCGATCCTTTTAAATAGGTTCAAGATCAAATCACGATGATTTTTTTAATTGGGTTTTGGATCAAATCACTACACTCAAATTCTTTTTCAGATTCAGGATTAAACTTCTACGCTCGAATACCCTCATCTTATTACAAACTTCCAATTGGATTGATAATAAAATTGAAACCCCACAAAATAAACTCTCCCAAAGAGTTGATGTACAAAGGTGTTGGGCTTTGGATAAAACCACTAAGGCCCAAATGAAACTAAACAACTTGAGGTGGAAGGCAGCTGTGAAAGAAAAGAGTGAAAAACCTTCTGCCACGTCTCAGAACCAAAACCACGCAAAGAAAAGGTAATCAACAAAGAACCCTTTCTCTATTTTTTTTTTTTCTGTATTTGAGATCTACCAGAAAACTCTCTAATGGCGAAGTATCTCACATGCAAGGTAGAAAATCATGAAGGAAGAAGGAGAAGAAATAAGCGAAGACAAGAGTTACGTGACAATCTCTTATACCACATATCACCTTCTATTAAGGTAATATTAGCACTATACCAGCAGTATTTATCATCTCCACACCCTTAATTATAAACACTCCATTCACCTTTTCCCTAATCAAAGCTACCTTTCCATCTTTGATCACCTCAAGTGTTCCTCCTTTACCTTTGTATTCACAACCAATTGAGTCCAACATTCCCAAAGATATGAGATTCCTTTTTAGGTTAGGAACATGCCTTACATTCCTTAGAAGTTTGATTGATTCATCCTTTAATTTTGAAAGAAACTGAACCAATCCCAATTATTTTGCATACTTCATTATTTTCCATATACACAGGCTTTTCTTCAATTTCTTTGTAGGTGTTGAACCAAGATTTGAAAGGAGTCATATGGAGTGTACAACCCGAATCTAAAATCCAATCATGTTTTTCTAATGGGCTGATTACTTTAGTTTTGTCCTTCGTAGAGGCTAGTGCATCTGAATAGGTAATGGTGCTTTCAACTACTGAGGCTTCTGCTTGTTTACCTTTAACTTTTTTCTGATTTTTCCTCTTAAGAGTGTAGCAATCTTTAATTAGATGCCCTTCTTTTTTACAATAATTGCATCTAATCTTTTGTTTGCGGGTTGTATCTTCATTTGGCTGCTGTTTTGCATTCTTTTTGTGACTGTTCTTTGATTTTCCTTTTGCAAATAAACCCTCTACTGCTAGTTGCTCCTTCTTTGTGGCATGTAATTCCATTTCTTTGGTTTTTAAAGCTAAAATTATGGCATCTGCTGCGATTGATTCTCTCCCATACTTCAATGCATTTTTAACTTCCTTGTAAGCCTTGGGAAGAGAATTTAAGAGCCCGAATGATTCATTTTCATCACCAACCTTTTCTCCAAGATTTTTAAATTTTGAAATAGTTTTCTTGAAGTCATCTAGGTTGTCTGTTAGTGATTTTGAAGAGTCCATCTTGAAAGTGAAAAATCTTTCCTTTAAGTATATCTTGTTAGGTAAATCCTTAGTGACATATAATGCTTCTAGCTTAGTCCACATCTTGAATGCTGATTCTTGATTGATCACTTGACGTAGTACACTGTCACTGAGATTTAATACAAGAGTACCATATGCTATTAGTTCTTTCTCTTCTCTTTCTGCTGCAGTAACTGTATTTGGCAACAAATCTGGATCTTGAATGGTTCTTTGAGCCTTTTGTTGCCCTAAGATGGCTTTGATTTTAGCTTTCCATAAGTCAAAAACACATTTACCATCAAATTTCTCTATTTCGCACCTTGCTACAGCCATCTATGCTTAGTTCTTGAATCTTGAAACTTCAAGATTTGCAGTCTTGAGTCTAATTTGCTCTGATACTACTTTGTTGGGCTTTGGATAAAACCACTAAGGCCCAAATGAAACTAAACAACTTGAGGTAGATGATAGCTGTGAAAGAAAAGAGTGAAAAACCTTCTGCTACGTCTCATAACCAAAACCATGCAAAGAAAAGGTAATCAACAAAGAACCCTTTCTCTATTTTTGTTTCTGTATTTGAGATCTACCAGAAAACTCTCTAATGGCGAAGTATCTCACATGCAAGGTAGAAAATCATGAAGGAAGAAGGAGAAGAAATAAGCGAAGACAAGAGTTACGTGGTTCGGCCAAGATGATGACCTACATCCACGGTGAAGGAACTAATTTCTTTAAGCAAATGAAAGATTAGTACAAGAACTCTCTCTCTCTCTCATTTTAGAAATTTTGTAATCTCCCACGGTAAATAAAAAACAAATCTCCTTTTATAGATTTAAGGAAGATTTTGTTACAAAGTTGTTAGAGAAAAGAATATAAATGCTTTATAAATTTGACCGAAGTTCATATTTTCACAAAAGGTTTAGGGACTCAAAAATATCCTCTCAACAATAATAAATAATTTTCATTTTAATACAATAAGGGTGGTAAGAGGATTTAAATCTTATACCTCGTGATTAGTAACTCTCTCTTATACCAGTTAAGCTATACCCACTTTTGCAAAACATATCATTTCATTGAAAAATCTAGAACGACCATATGTCACATGTGGAGTCATCTACCAAATATAACAAGTTGTCAAATGTGAATGCCACATCGAAAAGCTTGTCATGCATGGATTGGTCCAAATGCCATGTCATCAATGTTTCTTTCCAATTTCTTTTTAGCCACAACTTCTTCATTTGACATCCAATTTGAACTGTTCAAAGTGCATTGGAATCGTCTCTCCGAGCTCTATGCTATGGGCACTTAAAATTATAAAATCATTAGTAAATAAATGTTTGTTATCATCCAAATATATTATATGATTGAAGCTTATAAAGCTAACAATCTTTCCATCTAATTTCTCATATTGTCTCCTTTGCTCTTTTAAGAGCAATTGACCAAAAGAGGGCGTTCTTAGTAATGGAGCTTTAAGCTAAACCTTTCAGTGCAAAATGGTTTGAGATATATAACGTTTCAATTGGGTTGTTGCATCCTGGAAGGGATAAACTAGAGAATATCTGCACTAATGGTTGATGTAAAGAAATATAATACACTTTGCAAATAGCTTGAATCTCAAGAGAGTGATATATCTGCGTATGAACCTAATTGTTTACGTATTTGTTTCTCAATATTTACTCTAGTTTTCTTAAAATTTGTGATTCTCCCAACAATAAGATATTGTTCACTATTATATGGTCATCAATCACATTTCACCAACCCAATTATATTTATTTAACACGTTCATCTTTAGCTATTAAATAGTTAAATTATACTTTTAATCATTAAACTTTTAGGTTTGGGTCTATATTGTGTACAAAACTTTTTAAAGTATCAAATAGGTCCCTCAATTTTAAAAATATATAATAGATTTTTAATCTTTCAATTTTATGTCCTTCAAGTTCCTAATCTATAAAAAGTGTAATTAAATTTTGTGCCTAATAAATTTCTAAATTTTAACCCATATACTTTCAAATGTCAAAGTTTAGTCTCTTTACTTTCAAAAAAATCTTAAATTTTAGTCCTACTATTTGTTTATTGTTGATTTTTAAAACTTTTTAATTTAATATTCACTATAAATTTTGAAAGCATATTCATATATTATATTTTCTTCCATCAAAATTCTTCTTATTATTTAATGAATTTCCATAAAAGTTAACCTTCTGAAATTAAATTTAAGATTTGTTTATAATATTTTGACTTAAATTGGACATTTAGAATACAAAGACTAAAATTGTATAAAAACTCAAAATATACATCCAACACAATGGTGTATATAAAATTTCAAATTTCATTGTTTGAACGTTATATATATAGTTACCAAAAAGATATATTGATTCACCTTTTAATGGATCATTCACCCTAAGTTATCAAAAAAAAAAAAAATAATAATAATAATAGAAAGAAAAAAAAAAAATAGAAATAATCGTTTAGCAAAAGGAAGAGAATCATTTACACTTGTGTTGAAACTGTTGGCTGCATTTTTCACAACAATACAATATGCTTTTTCTTTTTTCTTTTTCTTTTTTTTTCTTTTTTTCTTTTATAGAAATGATTATTATTATGATATAAAACTTAATTAATTAGTTTTGCATTGAAGTTGAAGCATAGGGTTGGCCTAAATGCAAAGGAGTAGTGGGTTTGATATCTCTATTCCGCATGTAACTCAAAAACTGTTCAGGCAACTCCTCCAGAAGTGCTTCTACTAATGATATCTCTCCACCTGCATTAATGTCATCGTCTAAATACATTACAACTTAATACAAATAACAGTTTACTCAAAACTTTAATGTTGTTTTTCTTTTTAAATTTTTTTTATTAAAAAAAAAAAGACAATAATACAAGCTGACCCAAAGTGTAGGTTTGAACATACAGATCCATTGAAGAAAGTTAAAACACTTAAAGGAAAAAGGGTTAGGGTTAGAGAGAACAATTTTTTTTAACCATGCAAATGTGATTTTGGAAATCACTCCTAAACGCTTCCTAATTTTTATTAAACATATGATCTTACTATTCAGAAGTCCAAAATTAAAATAGGTCAGTATAACTTACTATGTACTTCTCGCATTGAAACAAATTGTACGATATCCCTTGTAGCTACACGACCCGTAGAACTCTCCAATCGGTGTCCATTATCCGCGTCGAGAACCTATAACATAACAACCAAAGTAGGATGATCCTTTTTTTTTTTTTTTTTGGACAAACCAAATTGTTGGAATGATTAGTAAATAAACATATACAATACCTTCATTTGTTCAAAATTTGCCCCTCCCACTCCTACTATAAGAATTGACAGTGGAAGATCAGATGCCCTCACCAAAGCTTCCATTGTTTCTTGAAGGTCAGTTAAAACTCCATCCTAGCAAAGTAGATAAAGTTCAAAAATATTTTAGAACTTAAATTGAAATCAAGAGGGTTTTCTTTTTTCTAAACAAATTAAAAGTTAAAGAGTAGAGTTGATGATTTTAAGAAATTTTATGACTAAAACTTAAACCAGCTGTGTTACACAACTTTGAGACAAGTTGTATAATTTAGGTGGTTTATCGATTCTTCTTCTCTCAACTCTACCTACTCATTTCAATATCTCAACTTCAAAAGAGGATTTTTCTAAAAAAAATAAAATATAAGATCGGGGTAAAAGAGAAAATTTTCTAAATGCTAAGGAGGTGTTTGGAGAGCTGGAATGTAATTAGGATTACTGGGAATCAGAGGAGTGTTGGAAAGCATTAGTGATCGAAGACGGAACAGAAATGAGATTGTGAGGCACGAAAACGATGAAAAAGATGGTTGGATTGAAAACTGTTGGAACGAAATGAGTTTTGTATTAGAAATCGGACCCAAAATGCTCAAACCAAACATGGATCTTAGATTACATATTCTCATTCCATTACGAGCCACCAAACACCCCCTAAATGCATTTGATATCATATTAAAAAAGGAAATTGAAGTTGATTGGTGAGCTTACTGTTATAATCAGCAGGACAAAATACTTATTTATATTGGCAAATAGAGAGTGGGCAGCAATTTCTGCAGCCTTATTGATCACTTGACCAAATAAAGTAGGTCCAGCCAATGAAACATTGTGAAGAGCATTTGCATATGCTCCCATTATGCCTTCCACTCCTTCCACCTATAATTGAAGTTGATGTTCAATTTAAATGAATGGGAAATAATAAAGCAAAGAAAAGATAAACACACATAAGTCTCAAATAGTTAAAAGCTAGAACATTTTGAAAGTAAAAGCACAAAAATATAGAATTGTAAGAACCTCAGGTTGAGTTGGAGTTGAACTCAAGTTGAAACAATGTGAAACGTTGCCATCTGATGTTCTTGCCCCGAACCCCCAAGCTGGGAAGCGACGATCAGCGTCATAAAATTGAATTACCTCCCCTACTTCCACTATGGCCTGTCACAAGTTCAATAGTTTGAATATACTAATTATCAAAAAGCAAAACAAATGTTGGTAACTATTTAAATACAGAGATTTAAACAACTTTGGCTAACCTGCTGGTAACTATTCAACCGCCCGCTACAGTCAATGTAATGCAATGAATCTGGACTGTAGGGATTTCCGTTTGAAGCTGCAAAAATTATTCAAACCATGAAGTATGAACCACACAACTTTTAGGAACTAAAAGGATCGAATTTCTAAATCTGCTACCAAACACAAACAATACATAAAACATGAAATACAATGTCTTTCAATTGATTCCTTTGTTTTTAACTATAAGGTCTATAACTAATTAAAAGGCATTAACTTCAGAATTTATTAAAATCTTGATGAAATTGAAATTGACCGAAGTAAAAAGAGAATATGTTTTTTTCCCCCCCTAGAAAGTACCTGTAAAATCAACAGCGACCATAAAATTAAGCTGAAATCCACTGGAAATGTAATCAAGAAAGCTGAATTGTGTTTTCTCAACAAAGTGATCTACAAACAGCTGACCTTTTAGAACCTAACAAACACAATTACATTATATCAATATGAAGAAGAAAAAATCGATACTAATAATTTCAGGAATTGTGAGAGATCAAACCTTCTCATATCCACCATGAGAAGAAGATGGAAGAACAAAATTTGCACCACTTTTTTCTCTGTAAAGTTTCTCGAGATCGCCCATCGATTTCTGGAGCTTACTGAACAAATGGAAACAAACACATGAAGAAGGGTAAGTTGATAAATCATAACATAATCTCAAAGACAATTTCAATTTTATTTGATTACTTAAACAAGTCAATTTTTTTTCCCTTCAAATGAAAACACACATGAGTGCTTCTAGAGGGAGCACACTTAACTCACTTTATTCCAAAAGTGCTTATATACTTAGAAACAATTATTTTCAAAACAGGCCAAACACTGACTTCAAAAGAATAGAAACTTAACTAATAGCATTCCTTCCTTCATTCTAATTTAAGGTATAATTTGATAAAATGGGAAGTTTAAGGTTAAAATTAACTTATGGGAAGTAATTTCTTTTTCCATAATGAAACTACATACTGGAAAAGTTAAGAAAAGGGTCTAGACATTGATGAATAAAAAATAGTTACCCAATTAATTCATGACTGCCATTGCTATTGAAATCAAAGCACTCTATGACCAATGGGTTATCCTGTATTGTAAAGAAAAAACCAAAAATTATAAAAATTATTTTTAAAAAACATTAAGGAGCCTAGAAAGTATTAAGATTCAGAAGTTCATGTGCTTGCCTTGTTTCCAAACTTCTGCATGCTCAAGCATAAAGGTCTCCAAACAGGATTAAGATCGTCTTTAACCACTTCAGTTTTACAGATTGGAATTGATCCTCCAGTTTCAACAACTCTAGATATTCTCAAGAAAGGATCCTAAAACAAACAATTAAACAAAGAGCACAAAAATCAAGGGCCTTCAATGGAGACAACAGCAGTGAATTTGACATTAATTTTGAACTAGTGAAAGTGCTTTTAAATTTTAGTCACTAAACAGCAGTGCAGTGTTTTGGTTACATAATCAAGTGTGCTTAAAGCTCATGTTTAATTTAATTCTCAACTTGCCTTCAGTAAATCAATTTCATTAAGTTAAACTTTGTAATTTGAACTTGGTGAAACTAACACCCTTAACTAATTTTTTTTTTTTTTGTTTAAAAAAAAAAAAAAAAACACCCTTAACTAAATTTACATAACTTTTGATGTGATTTATAAGTTACTTTTGAGGAGATATTAATTTCACAATTTGTTTGAGTTTAGCATCAATCAAGAAATTGAAAGCTTAAAGTGAACATTAAACTTTAAACAACATGCACTGAAATGGAAAATGCAACATTTAAAACATACGCTTTTAGAAAACACGTCTTTATTGTCAAGATGAGAACAACGGAGAACTATTTCAATGACACTTCTTGAAGCAACTGTTTCCTCTGCTCGAACAGTGAGAGACCCCAAGTTTCTTGAACCTCCATGCCCATCTTTCAGACATAGAGTTAAACTCCGACTCCGTTTGGTTATTATCTGCCGTGCCAAAAATCAAAGAGAAATATAAAAACAGAATGTAAGTAAAATGGTTTTTGAAAACAAAAAAGTATCTTTAAACCACAACTTTCAAACAGCCCGAGTTTTTACTTACCTCTGAAAGAACACAACTAGCTTCTCCTAAAAAATCTTGGTCACTCAATTTAATTGTCTGCAAAACAGTATTAACAAATGTTTAAGCTAGGAATTATGAACAAGGTAAATGATGTAAATAAAAGTGACAAAGAATGAAATGAAAATGATTTTATACCTTCACAGGGACATTGCAGTATTTGGTATCAATGTCATATACACGAAATCTGAAACAAAAACGGAAAGCAAAAAAAATGAAGGGTATGTTCGAAAGTTTTTTATAAACAATTTCCGGTCTTTAAAAGGAAAAAAAATGGTAAAAAATATTCGCTGATAGTTTATGTTTCTCCCTAAATTACAATATCCAATATTTTGAAAAGCTATTGAGGCTTACGCCTTGAGGCTCGCCTCGAGGCAAGGCTCTAAGTTTTAGCCTCAAGACTTATGCCTATGTTGAACCATAAGAGGCTTACACCTCTCACAAAAGAGGCTTGCGCCTTTGTAAAACGCACTGAGGCTTAAAATCTCTATGCCACACTAAAAACTTATATCATCATATCAATGTATGTAGAAAACCAATATGAAACAAACATGGGAAAAAGCTTACATCAATGGCTGCACAGTCTCAAAATGGAATGCAACTGATACTTTCTCTATCCACTGTGGATTTAGGTTATTCAAAATAACTTCAGTCCTACCTATCTCTTGTAGTACTCCATTCTTTTTTGTGTACATAACCACCATTGGATCGCTCTGAAAAAAAATAATAACAATTTAAAAACATGAAATAATACAAACAAACAAAAAAGGAAGTTATGATCATAATAGAAAAAGCTCTTGCAGCTGGAAAGAAATGAAAATGCTTAAAGAAGATCATCATTTTAGTGGTGGATTAGTGGTGGAGGAATTGTACCTTTGAAGTAATATCACGATCAAGCAATTTTGATGCTGACAGAGAAAGCTGCAAAATTTAGAACTCATTAACTATGAGAAAACTAACAGAACATGAAAACATAGACAGGTAATAAAATAATAATTTCATGTTTCATTTTCATTACTTTTTTATATAATGTATGATAAAATGGTCCTATTTAAATTCTCAATTTAGCCTATATTCTTCTAAATTTTCACAATTAAGTCATTCCATTAAAAAAATTGTTAAAATTTGCTTACGAGAAGTTGTTGTATCTTGAAGATTTTTGTTTAAATATTTGAACAATTAGACATGCTACTCTACATTCGGATGTTACTTAACACGTGAAATTTAACTCCTAGAAAAATTCAAATTTAGTTTTGGTGGGAAACAACATGATAACATGTTCTAATATGTTAATAAAACAATAATTTAATACAATTTCATAAACAAATTTTAATTATGTTTTGGTGGAAAGGCTTAAATGAGAAATTTAAATATATATTAATGTTAAAGATAAAATTAAAAAAATTTAAGCACTTCAACGGTAAAATTGAAATTTTTAAAAGATTGAGGACTAAATTGAAAAATACCTAAAAACTTGGGAACCATTTGGAATATCTATCCTAAATGAAAAATATAAGAGGTCGAAATAAACCTTTACTTGAGTAAACATGTTCTTAAACACGTACTTTAAAAAATAAATAATAATAATAATATTTTTTTTTTTTTTTAAAAAGGTTTCCTATACGGATTAGGAAGGCCCACATAATCCTAAAAAGGCAGAGTTGCACATTTCATGTTGCTGGGCCCTTCCGAGAATCATAATCCCTTTGTTTTTTTAATATAAGAATCATAATCCATCTAAAGACATACAAAATGAAAATATAAAATTAAAGATTCGGTCAAATGTTAAATAATAGGGAATATGATTATTATGTGAGGATGCTTGCACGTGTAGTATAAACGAAATAAAATAATTAAAAACTAGAAAATAAAAGTAAATAATTACACATAATAAAAAAAATTATGTATATTTCCATTCATTTAAACAGGATAGTTACTATAATATATTTATAATAAATATAATAAAAAAATAAATTTTATTTTATTTTCTATAATTATAAAGGCTAGATGTACGTCTTGATAAACTAATAATTTAAAGGAACTAAGCTACCTAGATATGAAGTTAGAAGAAATTTTAACTTGCTTATTGATTGGGCACTAAGAAACGTATTACTTGAAATACTCCCGCACTTGGAAAAGGAAAAGGGCAATATCATGCGCCCCTATTTTCTAACATAGTAAAAAAATAATAATAATTCAATCTTTCAAAAACAAAATTATTCGCCACATGGCAAATTTTAATTGGTGACTGTGGTAAACTACATAAATATAGCGTGTGGAAAATTATTCTCCATTTGGTGTTTTTTTCTTTTTAAACTTTCCATATACATACACTTGTATACATATTTTCCATTTTAAGATTTGTGGCTAAATTTTTAGAAGGGTCTAGTAAGTATTTTAAATTTAATACTTATGTTCAACGTTTATAATAAAATAAGGTTCTACCAATCTCAATTTCCATTTTATTAGTTAATTTAATGAGTTGTTTCTGATATAGAAAAATGAATAAAATATTTAGGAATATAGAAAAATTTGTGATAGAGATAGGCCGCGACTTCTGTGGCGGAGAGATAGAAATTTTTTTCTAATTTTAGTTTGATATTTTTTTTATTTATAATAATTTTTATAATTTAATATTAATAATATTTTGACTTTTGAAATGATAGTTTTTCTTTTCAAAAAAATACAAATAAAATTTTTCAACAATAAAAATAAAAAAGGAGAAAAAAAATTGAAAACAACATAAAGTATTCGGTGGGCCCGCGGTGCAGGATGTTACCTCAACTTGGGTGAACAAGCCCTGAAAACCATTGGATCGGAAGTAGAAATCAACGGCGTCGTTGTGCCCAACTCCACTGCTGTCCGTCACGGCGTTACCGGCACTCCGCCGCCCTCCTCCTACCGCCGCCTGCCCTCCTTTCACATCAGAAAAACAACCTCCCATATCTTCTTCTCCTCAATCGCTCAAAAATCTTCAACAAACAGATAGAATAATCACAATCTCGTAATAATTAACAACTCCAAAATCCCCTCATCTCTCTCGTCTCCCGCAATGGTAACCGAAATCAAATTTCAAACAAACAGAAAGAGAATCTCAATTTCTTGATTCCATCGAAAAATCTCACATAAACTCAATAAAAACTCCAAAATCTCTCGCTCTCTCTCGTCAATCGCAATCGCAATTACAAACAAATTTCAAAGAAACAGAAAGATAATCGCAATCGCTTCGTCTCCCCTCTCGTTCCTGATTCCATCGAAAAATCTCATATAAACTCACTAAAAAACTCCAAAATCTCTCGCTCTCTCTCTCGTCAATCGCAATTGCAATAGCAATCAAATTTCCAAGAAACAGAAAGATCATCGTAATCGCTTCATCTCCCCTCTCGTTCCTGATTCCTTTAAAAAAAGAATCACTAAAAACTCAACAGAAAAAGCCCTCACTCTCAATCGCAACTCAACGTAAGTTCGCAAGAGCAATCAAACCTCGAAAGTAGAAACAATGACTGCGGTTGTCCCTCTAGTCAGCGATTCCGTCAAAGAATCCCTTAAAAACCGAATCAAAGCGGCGGTTCACGATCTACGACGATCGTAATTTTCCACTAATATTACACGACGGGTCGTTGATTCAGTCTACCCCTTGTATTACTGCAAACAATTGGAATTCGTTTTGAATTCCTATACCTATGTAACCTCTGCGGAGGGTTTATTTATATTACTAACTAACCAGGAGCCCAAAGCTTACGTGGAAGCTTCTTAGAACTCTTCACCAAATTCCTATGTAATTTCACAAATAAATAAAGATGAGACATCGAACCTTCACTAAAAAAAAAAATATATATATATATATATATATATATATTTTTAAATTATATTATTACAATAAATTATTTTATTTAATAATTATATAATTATCTTAGATTAAAGTTGGAATATATTAGGAATATTAATTCAATTGCACTGGTTTGAAGACGTGACCTCCACCTATTTTGATATCATCTTAAATCGTGGGTCAATTAATGATTTAAGATTTTCTCTAAGAGTAAATTTTTTAAAAAATTATTTAAATAAGTTATACAAAGATAAATACAATTTGCTAATACCTTTAACTGCCAGCTAAGGTCTAAACTCCATATATATAAACGATAAATAAAAATCTAAAATATAAGTATTATTGTTCTTGTTAACCATATATATATATATATTATAACTCAACCATGTTTGAAAAATATTTTTAGGATGTATTACTTTTTTGTTGTCTTAAATTTATAGTTGTAAAAAAAAAAGTCTCGAGTTTATAAAAACATGAAAATATGACATCACCTCCAATTTTTCTTTTCCGTAAGGATGTGATTACTAATAATAAAATATATATTTAATTTAATTCCGAGATTAAAAAGTTTGAAATATAAAAAGTTTTACTCTCTCAAATATTAAATTTTCAAGATATGTCAGCTACAATTAATTTTAATATTTCAAGTAGATGGTAATGGTAACAACGAGATTTGAAACTATTTTATTTCAATGTCTATTTACTTCTATGATCTTTATGAATTTATTTAATATTTCATTATTTTACTTTTATATCCATCTCTCAATTAATGATTTTTTTTTTTTTTTGAAAATTTGAGATATAAACTATAATTTGAATAAAGAACCATATAATGAGTGAAAATACTATATAGTCCCCAACGTTTATTTTGTGGTTTTTTTTAAAAAAAAAAATATTATCCTGCAAGTATAATAGTAAAATTCAAAACCTATCGACTAAAGGAAGAAAATTTTCATAAATAGAAAAAAATGTCAAACTATTTATAGAAAATAGTAAAAAAAAATGCTAATAGATATTGATAGACTTATATCAGCATCTATCCGTGATAGACTTCTATCATTTCTATCATTGATAGACTATGTTAGACTTCTATCCGCATCTATCACACCTATCTAAAAATTTTGCTATTTTGTATAAATAGTTTCCCTTATTTTTCTATTTTTAAAAATTTCTAGTTGATAATTAATTTGTATTATCAAAGTCTATAATTTTGATTCAATTAGTTGAGTTATTATAAATTCTTCCAATTAAATATTTAAATTATCACATTCATGACTCCACATTATTTCAAAACAAAAAAAATTGATTTTTTTTTCTTCTTTTTTGAGTTTTTAATACGAATTAGAGCCATTTCCTTCTACATTCCTCTTTCAAATGTAATTACTTTCTATCTTTTCCCATCCATAATATGTTATGGAATTAAAGAAGATGGACAAGATATATAGTGATTTTGGACCTAAGGGAAAAACACGTTAAAGGACAAATGGAGTGGTAAAGTGATGGATTAAATGACCAAATCTGAAACAGGATAGGACCAAAAGAAGAGAATGGCGTAGGCATCGACCCATATCACAAGGCTCGACCTTAGCCCATACTGAGACCAACTTGACCAGCATATTCCTGAACAGGGCTATTTAGAAGATCCAACCCAAAAAGAGGTGTTATGACTCAATACAAAGCTCGAAAATTCTAAAGCAATTAGGATTAGGTCAAGAAGAATCTATAAATAGAAGGGAATATCCACTAATACGCATTTCCTACTTTTCTAGCTAACTTAAGCATCAGAGCCTGTGTGACAAGTACTACACCGATGTGCATATCTTTTTTATTTTGTAGGTGACGATCTTCCTCAAATTACAAATTCACAGTTGTTACCACGAGTTAAATGAACATTTATTTCGGCCAAACATATATTAAAAAAAAATTAAAATCAATATTAACCAAAGCAAGTATTCCTTTGATTAATAAAAGTAAGTGCCCACAAAATATTTTTAAATCACCGGTGAGCTTCACGTGCAAATGCATGCATTCTTTTCATATTTAATATTTTCTTAAGACAATGGACAAAGTCTTAAAAGTCAGTCAATAAAATATGAAAGGTAAAAACATTGAACTTAAGAAAAAAAAAATTACATGTGGACAATGAAAGCTAATTATAAAAAATTAATACAAATCAAATTCATATTAAACAACTAATTAAACAACGACGATCAAACTCATGGTTTTTTTTAAAAGTCTTAAAACTGAGATTTTCAAAAGTTGAAACACACAACAATGTAATTATAATAACCTTAAAACTTGAAAGGAGAAAAGTATAATTATAAACATAAAATCAAATATTTTATTTTCTTAATAAAACATGTACGAAAAGAAATGTAGGTCAATTATAGTTGAACTAAACTTAACTTTAAGGAATTGTTTGTTTTGTGGAAATTTAAGATTTTTATGGAGTTGGCATCTGAATTATCGCGTTTGTTATGCGGCAATGTAAGATGCCTGAGTATCTGAAGATTCTCAAGCATCCTAAGATGCTCCTATGGAAGGTATCTTGAGAGTTTTGGACGTCATCTTAAAACATGAGTTTTCTTGATTTTTTTTTTTAACAAGAAACTAAGTTTTCTAGATTCTCGTGTTAAGGGCACTACCTTTTTGTTTTTTTTCACCCTTCCTTTTTCCACACACACATATATATATCACCCTTCTTTATTTTCATTTTATAATTAAAATAAATACTGTGAACTATATATTTCACTCTATTCGATTACATTGTAGTTGTTTTTATTTTTTTTAGAAAGATATTTAAATTCAAATTAATATTATTTTATTAAAAAATGTTGAATTAATATATAATATTTTGTTGAGAAAAAACAACAAATAAAATAACAAAACTATATTAATTTAAAAAGAAATTCAAATGATAAAAAACCAACATGTTATATGAGTTCAAATTATATTAAATGAATGATAGTTGTAAGAGCATTCTTAGAATATTATGTAAATTTAAGACATTCTCAAATAGAAATCTTACAAAACAAACACAATTATCCAAGTACTCCCAAATATCTTCAAAAAATATTCATATAAAAACAAACATGATTATCTAAATATGTCAGATATTTGTAATTTCAGATATCTAGAGATTCTAGTTATCTACCTTTCCAAAAAAAAAAAAAAAAAAAAAACTCCTAATAGAATATTTTCAAAACATTTCATTTTACATTGGAAGTCAATATTTATATGTTTAAATTAAATAGGGGATACAAGTATTAACAACCTCTATTATAATTATCGTATAAATAGTCCAATACTTAAAAGAAAAAGGGAAATTACTATAAACAGAAAAAATATCAAACTATTTATAAATACAAAATTTTTTTTACTGTCTATCAGTGATAGACTGCAATAGAATTCTATCGCTTTCTATCACTCAAGCAAATATCAATCGCTTTCTATCACTCAAGCAAATAAATTTTATCGCTTAAGTGATAGAAAACGATAGAATTCTGTTGTTTTCCAAGCAAATAAATTCTATCGCTTGAGTGATAGAGAGCGATAGAATTCTATTGCAGTCTGACCTGTAAAAATTTTCTAATATTTGTAAATAGTTTGACTCATTTTTCTATATTTGAAAATAAAAAAAAATGATAATAATATTAAAAAACATGATAAAAGGTTGATTTTTTTTTTTTTTTTTTTTAGTTGAAGAAAATTATTGAGTGCACAGAGAGAAAGAAACATGGGAGACCTTGACTTCTTCAATGGAAAAATATTGAGCGTACGTAAAGGAGAAGGCAACTTCCCTACACAACTTTTCATTACCAAACGCGCTGACCTTAATTATAAATTTACAAAATTAGGCATGTTTGGTAGGACGGTAGGATTGCAACGAAAAATTGAAAAATCAAATCCAACCAAATTATTTACTGATTTAATTTAGTTTTTAGTATAATTTTGAATATTTTGATTTATATTTGGAGAAAATAAAAAACTTGTTGGTTTGGATCCTTTTTCTATTGAAAAAACTAGTTAAATCGAACCGAATTAAGGATATAAATACACATTTTAAAATAAAATTCTACCCCGAGGTCTTTTTAAATATTTTAATTATTGTAGTGCACGTGTATACTTGTTGTTTATAAAAATGATAAATTATTAGGGTGCATGTATGTTTGTTACTTTTTAAAAAAAAATATCAAAGAAAAAAAATAATAAAAAGGTCTAATTTCAATGAATAATAAAAAAAAAACCCACATTTAATTTGAAAAATTCAAAACAAAAGCGGATGCATAAATGAAATATTGGAAGAAAAAAAAGTGCAGAACCAAACCGATTATAACTCAAACCAAATAAAAATCAATCTATTGGTTATGTACTTTATTAGCATTGGTTTGGTTCTTTGATAATCTATATAAAATTATCGGTTTGATTTGGTTATTGGTTGGCCCCAATATTGACGGAATCGAACCAACTTTCGACTTTACAGTTTGGTAACTATTTGGATTTTAGTTTTTTATTTTTGAAATTTGTGTTTGTTTTATATCTCATTTTCTTACCATAACTTTCATATTTTCTAAGTAAAAAGAGTTAAATTATTAACTAAATTTAAAAAAAGAAACTATTTTTTTTCTAATTTTCAAAACTTACTTCAATTTTTGAAAATATTAATAGAAAGTAGATAACAGAACAAAGAAATCTAAAGGATGAAAAAAGATGTTTATAAGTTTAATTTTCAATAATCAAATGGTTACTAAACGAAGTTGTATATTTTGTTCCTAAAACTTAAAGTTAATGCTTATACGTTTAAACACCATTTACATACTATCAAAATTCAAAATTAGTTTCAAATGATTAAATATGTGTGTTTAAGTGATTTTGAACACGATAAAAGTAGTTATTACATATATAAATATAGGACAGATTTAGCCTCCCGTAATTTTTATTTTCTTTGAAAAATATGTGTGTACTTTTTTTTTATATCCGTGAGTGTCCGGGCTATCAAGGATAAAATTCTATCGTGGTCTATCGCTGATAGACAGTAAAATTTTCTATATTTGTAAATAGTTTAGCTCATTTTTCTAAATTTGAAAACAATTCTTAATATTATATAATATTTTATTGGTTCCTAAAATCTTATCGAAATTGGGTCCCTGAAATTATATTATCTAGATTCACCCACGTGTGTATGTGTGCGGGAGAATGCAATAGAGGTTCAACTTTTTTATATTTTATTTTTTAAAAATAATATTTTATATTTAACGATTTATTAGAATTTTTTAATATGTAATGATATGATTAAAGTTTAAATTTATCAAAAAAAAAAAAAAAAGTTAATAAAGTTTATTGGCTTGGATTTATCTTCCTTTTCAAAAAAAAAAAATAATAATAATATATTATAATTTCATATATAATATTATTTTTTCATATATGCTAACAATATTATAATTAAAATATTATAATTAAAATTATAATTAAAATAATATATAAACATGTATATTGCAAATTTTAATACTCAAAAGTTGAATTATAAAAATAACTTAATATACAAATTGAAATTAAAATAATATATAATCTAATTATCGGGGAATTTTAAATTCAAAATTAAAATAAAATATAATAATAAACTTACTTTTATAAATAACAAAATTAATAAATAAAATATAAAAGATGGAAATAAATATAAAAAAAAAAAAAAATCAAAGTGCCCATCTTTGGAATGAAATTTGAAATGTAAAAAATTAATAAACATATTGAAAATTAAATAATATATAAATATAAATATTAGAGAATTTTAAAATTCAAAATTAAAATAAATATAAATATAGCAAAATTATTTTGTAAATAAATAAAAATAATAAAATATAAAAGATGGAGATAATATCAAAAAAATTGGAGTTGAAATTAAATGTAAAAAAATAAAATTTAATAAATATAAAAATTAAATATATATATATAATATTTGAGAATTTTAAAATTCAAAATTAAAATAAAATATAAATACAGTAGAATTAATTTTTGTAATAACAAATTAATAAAAAAAATATAAAAGGAAAAAAAATAAACCAAATAAAAATGTTTATTTTGAGATTTGACCACACAACCAAGAGGTAAAAAAGTGTAATGGACATGCATAACTACCAACAAGACAATGATGAGTTTTGACATATAGAAGAAACAATATAGTATAAAATAGAAACAAAACAGGGAGAAACTACTTATTGTAGTTTCTCAAATTTGGCCCCATTTTAAGAAACGTTTCTCAAATTTTAGAAACAAGAAACGGGAACGGTTATCAAACAAGTCAGTTTCTTAAAAAATGAGAAACAGAAACAGGAAACAGGAAACAGGAAACGGGAACGTTATCAAACGGGCCCTTAATTTTAACTTCATAATTTTCTTTTGATGCAATGTTGGAACTTTGTAATTTAAGAAAATACTTATAAGGAGCTGAAAAATGGACATTGTCATAGAAGTTGAACGTGAGTATGTTTTAAACTCTCTCTCTTTTATAAAAAATGTATTTAGTTTTCTTTGTAATAATAACAATAATTGTTATGATAATTTATGTATCTTATAATATTATTGTCTCTACATTTAAAAAAAAAAAAGTTATTCAAAGTATTAATTAAAAAAATAACTAAAAATAAAACATTAATATTCTTTTAAAAAATCTTTAAAATAAATGAGATTTTTGTTTGGTCATAGTTTAATAATTTAAAAATAGATATGATAGAGAGTGAATTTTTTTTTATTTTCATCCAATTATACGAATAAAGAGGAAAAAAGAAGAAGTCTCATCACTATTACAAAGTTAAAAAAGAAAATATATATTCTATTATAAAGAAAATAAAGATAGGGACTAAATAAATTTTTTAAAAAATAAAAACATGCATTATACCAAATTTTAAAAACTTAAAAACTAAATAAATGTCAAGACAAATATTTAAGTTTTTTTTTTTAGAGGTAAAATTTTAAAAATAAATTATAATTTATTTTCTTAAATAGAAATTCAAAATACAAGAAAATTTCAAGAAGCTTAACTATAAGATAGATTAAAATAATTTTAAATAAAAAAGTTAGGTATAACAAAATTTGAAAAATCGTTTTTAATGAATTCATATTAAAATAAACAACTGTAATATCTAATGCACAATTAATTTTTTTAAATTAAAAATAGAATTGTTGCATAAAAAACTAGTAATAATAAAAGGATCAAAAGGATACATGTTGTTGGTTCAATTAAACACATGATTAAACTTCATAATTAAATATTGTGGTGAAACACATAGTTATTTTAATTAAACTTCTAAACTTTTAGAAATAAATCTATATAATTTAGACTATTTATTAAGATTATATTTGAATATCGTCTATGCATTTAATTTATACACATATATAGAGTTCTTCAAAAGTCGGATTAATAAAATAGACGATTAGAATTGATGTATATATAATTTTCAAAATAAATCTTAATTGAGAGTCTAAATTGATTTATTGATGAAAAATTAGAATTTTAATTGATGAAATTATAAATTTCACACAATATTTATCTAACAAAATACAATTGAAGGTATAAATTGATACACAAATTTAAATTAATATAATTATTAATTTAAGATTAAATTGAAACAACTCCTCAAATTTAGGGGTACATAATATTGATATTTAAAATTTCTGAACAACCTCCCACCGCCAAATGTTTTAATTGAGAATAAGAGCTTAACAATAAAATTTTCTAGAGCTTAGTTTTATTCAATAAGACACATACTTTTAATTTAGAGGTTTCCAGTTTAATTTGAATATATATTATCTAATTTTCAATGTAAAAATGAAGATTTTGTTTTTGATTTTTGGTTTTTAAAAATACGTTTTTAGCTTTTAGAAAACAAAAATCATAAATGTTCGATTACTGGTTTTTTGTTTTTTAAACTAAAAAAACATATTTGATAATTGTGTTTTTGTTTTTCATTTTTAAAAAATCAAAATAACTTTTTATTACATTTTTATTTTATATATTTTTATAAAAATAAAATCAAGTTCTTTTTTAAATAATTTTCAATCTAATATATAAAATTATATATTTGTTTTAACCTTTTTGAAAAATCCATATTGGTAAAATATTATCAATATTTTAAAGCACGGATTGATCTCAAATGAAGGGAATAAAATAACAAAAAAAAATATAAAATATATATATATATATATATATAACAAAATCACCAATTTATTTACAAATATATTAAAATAGTAAAAGGTTTCCTCAATCTATTGGAAAGGCTTTTTGTTTGTTTGTTTTTTTGCTATATAAACAATTTCTCATAAACTAATAATAATAATATCAATTTTAATTTATTAATATCTTTTGAGGAAAAATATATCCTTCTATTAATGTTGGGTCATTTTCCATAAAACACACTATCATGCAGACATGATAGTTGTAGTTTTCTAAATTAAAATAACAAAAATTAAAAAATAAAAATTTTAATTTATTCATATTTTTCAACTATTTTAACTTTGAATTTTAAAATTGTTTAAAAACATCTCTAAGATACCATGTTAAAATGAAAAATGAGAATTGATGTGAAAATAAAATGGAAAATAAGAAAATATATTTATATTATTTACAATTTATTTTTATATTAAAAAATTGAAGCTATTATTATAAGTGGAAAATAAATAAAAGTAAAAAATATTGTTATCTCTAAAAATTGAATTCATGATTTAAAATTTGATATAAGAAATGCCAACCACCACACCACAAGGTAATTTTAGTATCAGCTAGCATGTGTTTATTAAAACCCAAAAACCGTTTCAAAAACCACCTTTTTTTTTTATTATTTTTATTTTCTTAACAATTTTGAAATTGAAAACAAAAATTAACTCAATTAATTGCCAAGCATATCAATTTTTTAAAAAACTAAAAATTTAAAACCAAATGGTTATCCAACGACCCTTTAAATTTTAGATTTTAATTTTTAAACATTAAACTTAGAAACACTACTTCCATTTTATGAATTTTTTTTTTTATATATTTTTAGAAACATGAACAAAATTTAAGTTAAGTTTTAGCAATTGAATAAAAAAAGGTAGTTCTTAAAAATTTATTTTAATATTTTAGAATTTGACTAAGAATTGAATTGTTTTTCAAAAACAAAAAAAAAAAGATGAAAATCTCTTATAAATAAGTTGTGAGAAAAAAACACAATTTAGAAAAACAAAAACCAAATAACTAAAAAACTTATAAGCCTATAAAACTATCTTTAAATTAGGGGATGAGATAAAGTCTATGAGTGGACACATTTATGGAGAAAATAATCTAAATACAAATAAATTAAGGATGAATACTTTGACACTCAAGCCAAAGGACATATATGAATCAATAAATAGCTAACTTATATATATATATATTACAATAACTTACATATATTAAGAATCTGCAAGCTTCCTTTTCCATTGAAAATAAACTTGATGGATATTGTCAAAAATAAAATAAATTTTAGGAAAATTTTTTAAAATAAAAATAAGAAAAATTATTTACACAAAATAACAAAAATTTTAGATAGTTGTGATAGACGCTGATAGAAGTCTATCAGTGATAGAAATGATAGAAGTCTATCATCACTGATAGATGCTGATAGAAGTCTATCAATGTCTATCAGTGTTTTTTTTTTTTATTTTCTGTAAATAGTTTGACATTTTTTCTATCAGTGAAAATTTTCCTAAACTTTATGGTTAAAGCATGTACGTGACCAACCCAAGATTAATAATAATAATAATAACAATAGGAAAAAAATTCCATAGACGCAAACAATTTCATTTTTTTTAAAAAAAGAAATGAAATATATTTAGCTATTTCAAGTTGACCAAGAGTCTTAAATTAAAGACAACAACCTTAAAGTAATGAAGAGCTAGTCGGATCTCTTTCTTTAATTTTGTTTTTTGTGATCGAATAATTACAAATACATGTTTTTTCTTTTAAATATTATTAAATGTTGACTTGATAATAATTAATTCATTCGTAAGTTCTATTTTTTTTAAACAATAACCACCATCAATATATAGAGTTGATAGAATTGATATTTAATACAAAATAATCATAGCAATCACTAATTAATATTTCGTCGTTATTAATATTTTTATATAGTAGGTAGAGTGAGAATCAAATCTCTGATTTTAAAAATAGTAATACAAACTTTATGTAAGTTGAGTTTTATAATTATAAGTACTTTTAATTTATTTACTATTTCTTCAACATTTAATATTTATAAATACTATATATTTCCATTTAGCTTTATAGTTAAAAAAGAGAAATTATTATTATTATTATTCAACGTGTGCGGATAAAATTTACAAGCTTAAATTTGTCGAATTATGTTTAATTTGATCAAATCAACATTATTCTTTTTAACGAAATATTAATGAAAAGTAGAATTACGAGTGCACAAAAACATCTCAACTAGATTGAATCCTTCGTAACACCATTATCATATTGCGTGATTAACTCATCATTTTATTTTCTAAAAGTTTACATTTAATAAGAGAAGGGCACATGCAATGCACATGCATGTATGATTTGTGTTAAAATAAATGTTTCAAGCAAAAGGTGGTTGAAACTTTGGATGACATCATCAGCTGATGTGCATATTGTGACATCTCATATAACCATGTGTCATAGGAAGATTAATGGAAATTTTCTTGGTAGTCAACTTTTGTTTTTCTTGGGGAAAAATTAGGTCATCAAATTTTTTTTATTTGGTAAACAAGAATGACTTATAGTATTATGAGGAAAGAAAATTAAATATTGGTAGACATAAAAATAAAATATTATTGAGAAGTAGGAATGGATAATGGAGTTGGTCAAAATGGAAATGAAAGATAAAATTGAATTATTTTAAAAGCTACAACAAATCTCAAATCTTAAGTCATAATTAATTTTATATAGAGTTTTAGTGTAAAAAAAAAATATATATTTAAAGTTTGTTAAAATTCGTAAATTTGATCAAAATGTTTTATTTTATTTTATTTTTTTTACTTTGTAATTTTGTTAAAATTAATGGACAAAGATGGAGGTTAAGTTAGAAATTTCAACATTTATTTAAGTTTATAGTTTAATATTATGAAACTTATAATTTGATGTGAAAATTAATTAACCATGTCAACTTGGGGGAAAAATGATATTTTTCCCTTTTAGCATGTAATTGATTATTAAAATATTAATTTTCATGAGATAAAACGGCATATAAAATAAATATTTTCTCTATATCTCTCTCTTTTTTTTTTTTTTTTTTTCATTCAAAATAAGTGTTAGAGAAAAGGGAAAAAAAATCTCTAAATTTGGATGAAGAGTTCAACCTCTTGCAATGTAAAAACAAACTACTAGAAATCTTGGAACAATTCTAAGTGTCAAATCCCTAATCCAATGTTGAGAGTAGAAAATTTTCAAGAAAAGAAATATTAATTAGAAATTGGCCAAAAGGAACTCAAGACATATATATAATATTAAAAAAATTTCATATTCTAATATTTGTTTATATGTAATTTGTTATGGGTAATTTTGCACGAAGTGGCATAATCAACATAAACAAAGAACAAAATCCGATATGAATTAAAAAAAGGTTTAAATGCTACTTTGGTCCCTTCACTTTTGGATTTGATTGATTTTGGTCCATGTACTTTAAAATTGTTCATTATGATCCCTTAACTTTCATCTTTGGTTCATTTTGGTTATCGTGTTTTTAAAATGTTCATTTTGGTCCTTGAACTTTAAAACAATGACCATTTTGATGCTTTAAAAATGAAGTAAAAATGAAAGTGGAGGGACCAAAATTTTTACTTTTAAAAGTACAAGGACCAAAATGAACATTATGAAAGTACATGGACCAAAATGAACCAAAGTTGGACCAAAATGAACATTTTGAAAGTATAGGGACCAAAATGAATTAAAATCAAAAGTACAGAGACCAAAGTAATATTTAAACTTAAAAAAAATAGCACTTTAGAACTAAAATGAGCTTGAGAGAGAGGGCTAGTTTAGGCATTGGCCAAAGACAATGTGTTCGGCCTCAACCAAGCCAAATAAAGTGCCCAATGGGGTATGCTCCAGCCAAAAACTAACACCGTATGATTAAGATGGACCTAAAGAGGTGCTATGTTGTTACCCACATTTTTATTTGAAGAAAAAATACTTGTAACTATTGTTTGAAGTTTTTTTTTTTTTTTTTTTTTTTTTTTTTTTTTTTTTAATTAAAGTATATGTTTAATTCACGAATATTTAAGGTAATGTATAATAGGTCTTTAAATTTTTTTTAAATACCCTAATAAATTTCCAATTTTTCATTAAATTAATCTAATTTTAATAAGTCTTTAGAAGTTTTCTAAAGTTTCAATTGTGTGTAAAAAATATTTAAATTTAAGCATTGAATTAATGTGTGAAATAGATATTTGACATAGTTTAAAATTTTTTGAATCTATTAAAAGCAAGATTGAAATTTTAGGATCAAGAATTACTAGAAAATTATCTCGAAACAATTTATAGGTGCCAAATCCATACTAATATTAAAAAAAAAAAAAAAAATAAGGAAAATTTTTGTTGGATAGAACAATTTCTAGCTTCATTTGGCAAATTGAAAAAGCTCTTCTAATTTCTCTACCTCATTTTTTTTAAAAAAAAAAAAAAATTTAAAATGAAAAAGAAACAAATGAAGTGAAACTAAAATCCGTACCTAATCAATATTTGTTGAAAACAAATATACTGATTAACAATTAATTAAAGATAAATATGAATATCTGAAATAACACCCAATCAAAAAATTAATTCCATATTTTCTTGCCTTCAATAAGGGCCACAAAATTCAATCCCTAATAAAACCCATTTCTCACACAGCCAAAGGGAGAAAAAACAAAAACAAAGAAAAAAGAAAAATCAAAGGAAATCAATAATGAATCCAAATTTAAGTTTAAAGATAATAATCATATCTATTTGTCGAAGAAAACAAGTTTCTGAATTACCAATTCTTCATTTTACCATGATTTAATATTTTCTTTACGAAGAATATTCATATCATATGACATTATGAAGAAAATAGAAATTGGACAAAAGGAAAAAAAAAAAAAGAAAGTTTAAGTCCGTTTGGTAGCCATTTTTGATTTTTTGTTTTTGATTTTTGAAAATTAAACTTACAAATATTACTACCATGTCTAAATTTCTTACTTTGTTATCTACTTTTTACTATTGTTTTAAAAATCAAGCCAAATTTTAAAAACTAAAAAAAAGTCGTTTTTAAAAACTTGTTTTTGTTTTTAGAATTTGGCTAAGAATTCAACTTTTGCATTTAAGAAATGTGCAAATCATTGTAAGAAATATAGAGGAAATAGACTTATTTTTTAAAAAACCAAAAGCAAAAGACGAAATGATTACCAAACGAGACTTTAATATTCTAATCATTGTAGTTACTATGTGAAGCGATGTGTTGAGAGAATTCCATTGAAATCAAAAAGGTGTAGTATGTTTGAATGTGGTGAGGGCAAAATAAAAATTATTGAAAATATTATGAAAGGTTGTGAGGAAAAAATACAGATTATATGAAAAGATTTAAGAGTAAAAAAGAAAATTAAAATTTTTTCTCTCATAGTCACTTTTAATACAGTAGAGATATAAATATTCAAATCTTAAATTATCTAACCTATTTAAAAAAACATTCATTTATCTTTTCAACCATTTAACTTTTTTTTTTTTTACTTTTAAATTTGAAATATTTAATATATATATACCCATATAATAATTGAAACAATTCGTAAAATTCTAAATAACTAAAAATTTAGTTAATATTGTTTACTAAGAAAAAAGGAATAAAAATGTTGTATAAACTAAACACTACTTGATTGTATGATCATTTGACCAGACAAATCACCATTTATTTTTTTTTCTATGAGTGTTTATTGATTTTGAAAAAGAGAATTTCTTTCTTAACCTCTTAATTTAAAACATTGAATTCTCATTCGAAATAAAATACAAATCCATTACTACTTTGTTAATTAGTCTTTTACTTGCCCTAATCCAAAAAGTAAATTTTCTATTGAATCTTTACATAATTTTTTTAATTCATTATCTATTTATGTTGCATTTGATGATGAGTAGATTCCTTCAAATTTTCTAGCAAACAACAATGCACAATCAAGTGAGTAAATATATATATTTTTAAAAACTTTCATATTATTCTTCCATGACAATGTACAAGTACATAAGTTTCATTATACGGGTCTAGGAAGAAGATTAGATATAACTAAAATAATGCTACATATATCATTCAAAGTCTTTCCCTTCTTGGAAAGCAATGATGTGTCTGTGGGTAGTTGTTTGAAGTTATCCTGGCAATCGTCAACTGCCGTCATGACACCAGAAGTTGCAATATTGATGCCATTAAAGTCACCAATGGCCAAATCTTTTTCAACATTTTCAATGTCACCCATGGCCTCGTCATAGTTCTCAGAGCAAGACAAATAACGCTTCTTAAGTTGAGAATTGGTTGTCGTTGATGCAAGTGACTTGGCTAGGGTTAAAGATTTTCCTACATTTGTATGGGCAAGGTTTAGGGTATAAGTGGCCAATCCTTTTAGGTCAGTATTGCCTGCAGATTTCAACACTATTGCGCAAAAGGGTGGATTTCTAGTTTTTGGGCAGATGTTTGATGCTAAGTTTGTTTGATGGTGTTGCATCAGCATGTGAAGGAACGACATTGGAGAAAAAAAGACCAAAAAGGAAAACAAAGACAAAACTAAAGATTCCAATATTGAAATTGAAATTGAAATTGAAATTGAAATTGAAATTGAAATTGGAAGTAGAATTGGCCATTTTCTTTTTCAAATTTACTCTTTGTTTTTCTTTTCCACTATTGTGTCCTTATTGACATGAATCATTTCAATATATATAAATGAAATTTAGAGATGATTTTTTTTCCTCTCTGAGTGTCACGGAAATCAATGGAGGAGAAGGAGTGGTTGCCATTGGAAGAGATTTTATCGGACAAGCGAATTGCAAAGAAAATTAAATAGCATTTCAACCTTTTCACATGAGGTGTAATATCTACAATGGGATTTGGTTGATTTTTTTTTTTTTTTTTTTTTTTTTTTTTTTTTTTTTATCTTTAAAAATTTAACCAAAATCAATGCAATCAAAGGCCTTGCAACTTTTTGCCACAAATTACAACTAAGAGGCCAAAATTTGAATTCTACATGTGTTTGATTTTAAAAAAGTGTATCGTTAGTGTTTGTTTATATTAGTATGTTACCACACACAATATACCATTTTAAGTATTCAAATAACTGAACTTTTAATAATGATTTTGGCAAAATATTGTAAAGTAAATTATTTTAAAATTTAATTAAGTTTATTTAGAATGCTATATTAGATATAATTTCTAAATTGAATAAAAGATAAAACCCTAATTAAACATCAAGGATTGGTCCTCTCTCTGCCTCATGAAGTACTTCTTTTCTCCTCATCAAGAAATCCTAATTAAGTATTAAAGGAAGGCCAAGAGAGAGAAACACAATTCTTTAGAAGACTATTATCACGGATCAAAGTATGTTATTTTAATTAATGTTATTGTGAAAATCATCTAGTTCAAAGATCTTAGTATTTATTGTTTTATATAATATTAAGGTTTTATTGTATAAACATGAAGTTAAAACTTACGTGTGGTATCAGAGTTTTGATTGAGAACTTGTGATTTTCTATTAATGTTTTAATGTATGATTGAGTTTATGTTTCCGCTGCCAATTGTATTTTATTATGATTCATGAAATTTTTTTTATCGATTCTTCAATTTTTTGAATCAAAACTGTATATGAAAGATAAATGAAACAATTAATCCATGCACCGATAATGAAGATGGCAATTGGATTATCATTCAAGGGTTTATTGCACTTTTGATATATTAATTGGATTGTCATTCAATTCAAGGATTTATGCACTGATGTCTCCGTATTTCATAATCAAATATATATATATATATATATATATATATATATATATATATATATGTTCCTGTATTTCATGCACTGAAGTTATATATATATATTGCTCCATTATCAATATTTATGTGTTATTTTTTTTTATCAAATGTACATATAAACTATCATCGAAAAAACGGCAGAAGTGTGATTGAGTCCCATTTGGTTTCAATTTTATGTTTATCATTCCAATAATTTTGATTTATGTTGCATATATATATATATATATATATATATATTTCAGTTTCTGTATTATGAAAGTTAAATTTCATTAAGTTTCTTTAAATATATATATATTCGCTAAGTTTAATAACATAAAGTTTCTATTTATGTTATTTTTATGTATTTACGTAAATTATGAAAATTTAAAGTATGTTTTTTATCTTTATAATTTAAATTTCACAATGAAATGTATAAAGTTTTCATATTTCATTGATAAAATTATTTGCAATATTAATTTTTTTTTGCAAATTGTGTGATGTAAATTCCTTGGAATTATGTTATTTTGATATATTATGAATAATTTGTTAGTCACCAAAGTGGCCAAATTAGTAAGTTTTGTATAGATATCAAAGGAAGGTTAGTTAATTCATGAAAATAAAGAAATTTTAGAAATTGACGGAAGATCTTTTATCTTTTGATTTAATTAATTAAAAGGATAAAAGATAATCAAAAGATAATCACACAATCAATTATCTACTATTTTCAAAATTCAAATTATTGCTTATTCAAAATTCAAATTATTACTTATTTTGAATTTATATTATGCAAGATTTAAGTTTTATCTTTTATTAAAGATAATCACACTTTCAATTAATAATATTTTGCAAATTTACGTGATAAATTATCTGTGATTATTTTATCTATAGTATAAATAATTTGTTAGTCATCAAAGTGGCCAAATTAGTAAGTGTAAGTTCTATAGATATCAAATTTAAGTTAATTCAATTACTCATGTTTGTAATTGTTTTATTGTGATATATCTATGTTATGAATAATTTGTTAGTCACCAAAGTGGCCAAATTAGTAAGGGTGTTTGGGAGTGATAGTTGGAGTGGTGATTTTAGTGATAGAGATTTTGGAACAATTTGATTTTATAAAATTGATTTTTAAACAATCAAACCTATGTTTGGTTCCAAACTTTTAAAGTGATTTTCAAATATATAAAAGTGATTTTGAATTTATCAGGTTTGGTTCTAAAAGTAATTTTAAAATTACCAAATTACTAAAAAAGGTATTTTATATTTGAATTTTTGTTTTAAAAAATAATTATAAAAATATCTAATTTTATTAATTTATTTATTATTTATTTTAATGTTAAATTATTGTATGCATAATTGAAAATTCAAAACATATATCTCATCCAATCTAGAAATTTTTGTATCATTACAAAATACTTAAACTAAATATTATCTATTGAAATACAAATTGTATAACAAAAACATTAACGAGATATAAGAAGTCTTGCAATTTTCTCCCGTTCCATCAGAAAAGTAGAGAGACTAAAAAAAAATCAACAAGGATCGAAGACAATGATTGAAATATCCCAAAAAAATTGTTCATATAGAGAAGAAAAGCCACGAAAGGAACAGAGTAAATAGTAACAAAAAATTAAGGAACGATACAGTGAAAAAGCAATAAAACGGCTAAAAATTGAAGCTCATCCATGTGAAAAGAAAATTACAAAAAATAAAAACTTACTGAAATCAGCACTACCACAGATAGTTAATGGAACCAAGCGACGGACACGAGAGAGAGGATGTATCGGCTAAAAGAGAAGGAAGAAATGGATTAGGGCTAAATCCTATCCTTAAATATGAGAGACAAATTTGGTGTTCTAAATTTTTTATCTGATTCCCTGATAATCACCCCAACCAAATCACCAATAAACTGATACCTACCTACAAAATCAATTTTTAGTGATTTCAAATTTTTGAAAAATCAATTTTATGTGAGTGTCAAACATCAACTTTTTATAAAAAAATGATTTTGACAAGGGAAAAAGTGATTTTGGCCATTCCCAAACACACCCTAAGTCTTATAGATACTCCATTGATAATATTTTACAAATTAAGGTAATAAATTATTGTGATTATTTGATTATAATATCTATATTATGAATAATTTGTTAGTCACCAAAGCGGCCAAATTAGTAAGTTCAATAGATATCAAATTAAAGTTAATTCAATTACTCATGTTTATGTGATGCTAATGAAAGAGGTGATATTATGAAACATTAAAGTTATTATCATGAATATATTGAAATTCATTATTATAAAACATTTTAAATCGCCCAAAGGTTGATGTGTAGTTTTATAATTTTGAATCTTATCGTGGTTAATTGAGATGTTTGGTTAGATATTTTTAGTATATCCAAAGATAACTAATGTATCTAATTTGAGTATTTTTAATTATCAATTACGTAAAATTAAAGTTAGCATCAATTATGTATATATGTTGTATCTTCCAAAGAAGAACTTCAATATGTCCTTAATGATTATTATTGTTATCTGAATCTAAATTGTATATTTAAGTTTATTTATTCATAAGCATATTTATTCCATATTTGCAGTATTTGTTTCTGTTTCTCTTCATTCGCAAGCTATGTCTATAATCAAGTTTAACGTACTCAATTTCTCTAATCAGTGCAAACAATTCTAATTCCATCTTGGTGCTTTGGATCTTGATTTGACACTTTTTAAGTGAGAAACCTGCTGCACTTACTAATGTTTGCAATGTTGAGGAAAGAACTTTCTATAAAGAGAAAGATTGGGAAAGATCAAATAGATTTAAGCATAATGTATATGCGAGTGACTGTAAAAAACGATATCAAGTTCACAATTATAAAAAAAAAAAAAAAGATTCATTGAGAACTATTATAACTTTAGTTACTCATTATGACTTAGAGCTTCATCAAATGGATGTGAAAATTGCTTTTCTAAACGGAAATTTAGATGAAGAAATGCTCATGAATCAACCAGAAGGTTTTATGGTTGAAAGAAAGGAATATATGGTGTGTAAGCTAAAAAAGTCAATATACAAACTTAAACAAGCTTCCTGACAATGGTATCTTAAGTTTAATGATGCCATCACATCTTTTGGATTTAAAGAAAACATCGTTGATCGATGTATATATCTAAAGATCAGTGGGAGTAAGTTTGTAATTCTTGTTCTGTATGTTGATAACATCTTGCTGACTACTGATGACTTTGGTTTATTATGTCAAACCAAAGAATTTCTCTCTAAAAACTTTGAAATGAAAGATATGGGCGAGGCATCCTATGTGATTGAAATTGAAATGTTTCGTGATCAAGCACATGTATTGTTAGGATTGTCTCAAAAAGCATATATTAATAAAGTTTTTGAGAGATTTAAGATGGATAAATGCTCTCCAAGCATAGTTCCAATTCAGAAGGGAGATAAGTTTAGTCTCATGTAATGTCCAAAGAATGAATTGGAACAAAATCAAATGGAAACCATTCTATATGCTTCTATTATCAGAAGTTTTAATGTATGCATTAACTTGTTCTATACCAAACATCAGTTTTGTTGTCGGTATGCTGGATAGGTATCAAAGTAATCCAGGAATGGATCATTGAAAAGATGCAAAGAAAGTATTAAGGTATCTATCTGCAAAAAATAAAGGATTATATGCTTACTTACAGAAGATCTGATCATCTTGAGGTGATTGGATATTTAGATTCAGATTTTGTTGGGTATGTGGATACATGAAAACCAATATTTAGCTATTTGTTCCTATTATGTAGAGGAACAATTTCATGTAAGAGTGTGAAGCAGTCTATCATCTTTGCGTCCATTATGAAAGTTGAATTCGTAGCGTATTGCTTTGAGGCTATAATTCATGTATGGTTTATAGCTGTGAAACTTTATTTTAGGACTTGGATTTGTCGATAGTATTGTCAAGTTGCTAAAAATTGATTGTGATAATTCCACAGCAATCTTCTTCTCTAAACAACAAGTATTCAAAAGTATTAAACATATTGAATTAAAATACTTTGTCGTTAAAGAAAAGAAGTAGTTCAGAAACAAAGAGTGTCAGTCAAACACATTAACACTAATCTTATGATTGCGGATCCACTGACTAAAGAATTGTCATCAAAGACATTTAATGAACATGTCGAACGTATGAGCATTAGTGGATACCATTGTTGATATTATATGATTATGTTATTTGACACTCTGAGCTCATTTATTGAATGTTTCTGATTTTATTTTACAGTCCTATTTCTTATGATTGGTATATACATAAATGAATTACGTAAATGAAACAGGACATTGTCTTTGATAAAGACACTTATTGTTGGACCATTATTGATTATCTTTATTATAGATCATGTTAGATGAAGAACTATTCATGTGATATATGGAAGGGAGTATGTTAATGTAATGACGTATGACCGCCATGATCCTTTAGTAGTTTCTTTGACTTGACATTGATATTATGATATGAAGATAAAAACTTTTATCTTCTTTGCGCATTATGTTTATAAATGTATATAGTAAATAACGTTAAATGGGCCAAGTGGGAGAATGTTAGATTTATTTTAAATTTAATATTATCATTAATGTGGCCAATGTGCATTATCTACTAATTTATTTTTTAGGCCTATTATTTTATTAGGCCAATTAAGTAAAAGATAATTTCTAAATTGAATAAAAGATAAAACCCTAATTAAACACCCTGATGGGAAGTGTCTATATAAAGACCCTAGGGATTGGTCCTCTCTCTACCTCATGAAGTAGTTCTTTTCTCCTCATCGAGAAATTCTAGTTAAGTATTAAAGGAAGGCCAAGAGAGAGAAACACAATCCTTTAGAAGACTATTATCATGGATCAAGGTATGTTATTTTAATTAATGTTATTGTGAAAATCATCTAGTTCAAAGATCTTGGTATTTATTATTTTGTACAATATTAGGATTTTATTGTATAATCATGAAGTTAAAACTTACATGCTATATGTTTTTATCTTAATTTTCTGGTTGCATATTTTTATGATTTATTAACTAAAATAAATTCATTTCGTTTCTTGTGTATCAAAGAGAGTAGAATAGGCGTTGAGTTCGATTCATGTTGCTATGTGTCATTTAAAGTAGTTTGCTAGCACAATTTAGTCGCATGTGGCTTTAACCCCTATGAGCTTAAGAAAGTACGATATGGGCACACACATATGAAAACCTTAATATTTATATACATGATGCACTTTAGTCATTAACAAAATTGACGCTCTCGAATAGGAAGGGCTAGAAGAAATGAAAAAGGATTAGACAAGCAACAAAAGAAAATATAAGGTATGTGAAGAAGAATATATCATCTTGTCAAAATATTTCAAGAGTTTCTGCTACAATAATACCTAAGGATGTTGGGACATTGACTTGGATTGAGTCGAGTTGAATTTTTAACTTAAGTCAATGTTCGATTCACTATCTTTACAAGTTAGTGTTAAATAATAACTCAAGTCTACCAACTTCAACAATGTTTATTATTGAAGTTTGCCATTTATCGAGAAACTTCATCTTCCCCTCTTTCTCTCTCCCTCATTCTAATTTTCCAATGACTCCACCTATCGGCCATCGCCAATAACCACCTCCGACGCCCAACTTTGGAAACAACTATTGTTGGCGACTATTGGTGCCTCACTCTAGCGACCATGCTCCGACGACCACCTTCGACAATCATCTTCAGTGACCACCTCCGACATCCAACTCTGTGCGATTACTACCTCCGGTGACCAACTCCATCGATCATCTCCAACGACTAACTCTAATGACCAACTCTGTCGATCATATACTAAAAAAAAGTTGTAAAACATATGTGAAAGTATATTTTAATTTTGTTTGTAAGAAATAATAGTATTTTGTCTACCTAAGTACAATAGTTACATGTAAAAAATTGTAAAATATATGTGCAGGTTTTATGTTGACATCTCAATTAAGTTTAAAAATTTGGGAAAATATGTGTGCAATTGAAAGACTAAACAAAAAGTTAAACAAAAATAACCATTTAGAAAATCATACTTTTCTAGATTACACAAAACTGTACCTGACTTAGTAAATCATACTTTTCTAGATTACACAAAACTGTACCTGACTTAGTAACTCAACTTTGTACCTATCACCACGTCTAAAAAAATTAAAATATACACCTTAGACCAACTTGACCATCTCAACATTCATAAATTATTATTACTTGTAAAATTATATATATAACAAATTAATGGAATAATTGTGCCAACAACCCATTTAACAAAGCCGAAATGAATCTTACCTACTTTTACTTAATCTTTTAATATTAAATTGAATTTACTAAAAAACTAAAATACCCAAATCAAAATTGAGAAATTGTATAGAATAGCAAAAAAAAAAAGGACCTCTAGTTGGATAAATGACCATTTTTTAAATTCTATATGATTTATGGGTCATTATATGATATGGATGACCCATCTCCCTACCTAATTTTTCAATTTTGTCCTCCCAAATCTAATGCTTCACTCGGATGGGTAATATCTCCCACAATTTCAATAAAATTTAGTTTTTTTTTTTTAAAAAAAAGAAGAAATACTATCTCTTAGATATATTTATTAGTTTAGATAATAAAAAGAAGAAATCAAAACCTCAAATTTCTTCTTCTTGCAGTCTCTCTCCGCCACCACTGAGTCTAGCATCACTGTCCACCGGCATCTCTCTTTCTTTTTCTCTCTCAAGAGATAGATTTACAAATTTGTAGCATTCAACAAATCAATTCTCACAATTCAACATCTCTTTTTAAAGAATAAGATGAAAAGAAAAAAGGAGAGCGTTGAGAGAGTAACAATGGTGGCTTTTAGCAAATTTGAAAATTGTAAAAAATATGCAATTGTTGTTAAAATAGGGAGAAGATGAAGAATTTAAAAAGAGAGGGAGGATGGTAAAATCCAAATCAATTTGGGTCCTTGGATGTTGTTAAAAGAAAATTGAATGGTTGAGATTAAAAGTAAAAAATAATATTTTTTTTTTTATTTTAATATCAACTAGCTATTAAGGACAAAAATATATAATGTAAAATTTATTTTCTTTTTAAAGTCAACTAGCCGTTAAACACAAACATTTATCATATTAAATTCATTTTCTTTTTAAATCCAATCCAAAAATAAAAAATTCACCATGTGTCACTCCTCCCATGCTCCAAGTGGCACCTTTCAATTGATCCACTTTGATGAAAAAAATTTGCCATATCATCAACTCGGAATTTTTTCGTTTGTTTCGACTATATCTTCTTTGTTTGAGCTCTAATTTGAGTGATTCAAATTACGTTGGAATGGTTGTTCCATGCTCTATGCAATGGACACTTTAAATACTAAAATTGTTAATGAATAAAAGCAGGTTTGTTATCATCAAAATATTAATTAATTAATTAAAATTAATAAATTTGAGATTAAGGGCTAAAAAACCAACCAACTCAACTCAAAGTAAAAAAGAAAGAAATAAAGAAATGAAAGAACTTTTCAATTTGAAGTGAGATGCTACGAATGAAGAAACAAGTTGCTATTTTTAGGCTAGCAACTTAGTAACTCTTCTAAATACAAAATAAAATAAAATAAATACAAAAATCGAAATATTTGTCAAATTCGACTCATTACTTGGCCAAAATCAAACATAACTCATTCAAATTGAACAACCACAAATTTAACTTTCATATATGTTAAATTTGTACATGAAACATCATCAAATTTGAAGTTTTAATCCAATTTTAAAACTTCTAACAATGGATTTAATCTACATAATTAATTTTTTTTTTTATATTTCAATATTCAAATGTTTCACGTTCTTTCATTATAAATATTCAACACTCTCATCTGCCAAAAAAAACATCTCACAACTATACATAGTTCATTCCTTGAAAATCAATGTTTGTCAATACCCAATTTCTTCTATTTCAGTTTTTCGCATTGTGTTTTCCAACTCAATGTTTGTCAATAGAATTCAATTATTTGTGCTCTCACCCACAATCATCTTTCACACAAGCACACAAGCAGTTGGATGTTACACTAAGAAGCGTGAAAAAAAGCTCCAACTCGATGCTTATATCTTTCTTTGTATCATTAATAGACTCATATTAACAGTAGATTTCTATCACTGGTAGCTATTGATAATGATTTTGTGCTATTGTAATTTCTTTTGTTATGTTGGTTACTGATTTTAATCATAGTGATTTTGTGTTTACTAAATAGTGATTTTTCTGATTTTGTGAATTTGCGCCAAGAATATCCATCTATCATTGATATCGATCTATCAATATCGATCACACAAATGGACTGATATTCTTCTTTTCTATCGGTCTATCATTGATAGACTTAGAGATGTCCACTTTCCCCACGAGAACGAGACTCCGTGGGGATCGGCCCCGAATGGTGGGGAGATTCCCTGTTTAAGCGGGGAATGAGAGAGGGAGTAGGGGAAGAAAATTCCCCAAAAGCTAAATGGGGACGGGGAAAGGGAATTCATTCCCCGCCCTCGTCCCATTCCCCGTTCCCTGTCCTCGCCCCCTTAAGCTTTTTTCTTATATTTATTATAGTAATTGTTGTGGGCGAATTTTGATCAAGCAGAATAAAGCCAAAAATCAAGATAAAGGTAAGATAAGATAAGATTTGATCTAACTTGCATGGGATTAGGAAAACCTGATATCCTAATCCTAGGAAGGTTAAATCTCATATCTTAATCTTAGTAGGATTAAGATAAACTCTAGATCAAATCTCTTCTAAATAGACTGTAGGATCGGTATGCAACCCTAGAGGGGTGAATAAGATTTCTTCAAATTAATGAATTTTTTTCCCTAAAGTGGACCCAATTAAATAAATTAATACACTTTAAATAATACTTTTAAGCACCCTATTTAATTCAAATAATAAGATTGGTAAATGATATGCAAATTTAAGGACTACCAATCAAAGTAAACAAATATGACCGATTAATTTAAAGGAATAAATTTTGCAATTAATTTCATACAATAAAATATAATAACAAATTAATTGCAAAAATAAATAGGAGAAGGATAGAGAAATTGACATCGAAAATTTTATAGTGGTTCGCACAACCGGCCTATATCCACTTTTTAAGCTCCTCTTGGATATGTCACTACGAACCTGACTCTTTCCACGGCTTAGAGTCGAACCGTTACAACGTTCTTTTTCCAGGCGCAAGAACAAACTCGATTTTTTTCATGGTTGAGGATCAAACCGTTACAATAACTCTTTTTCCGGGTTCAAGAGCAACCCTTACAAAAGTTTGAAAATGAAGAACAAGATGAGGAAAACTCTCTCAAAGAGTATATTTACAAATTTGTAGCACTCAACAAATCAAACCTCACAATACAATAAATCTCTCTCAAGAATTAAATAAAAAGAATAAAATTAAAGTTTGGAGAGAGAAGAACAATGGAAGCTTAATGAATTATGGAGGATTGTAAAAAGATGTGAAATTGTTGTTTTTGAAAATTTGGAGAAGATGAAGTGTTTAAAAAGAGATGAGGTAGGTAAAAACCAAATTCATTTTGAGCCATTAGATGTTTAGTAAAAGAAAATTGAATGGTGGAGATTTAAACTTAACTAGCTGTTAGACACATACATAATGTAATATAAAATTTATTTTCTTTTAAAGACAACTAGCCGTTAGACACAAACATATATAATAATATTAAATTTATTTTCTTTTTAAATTTATTTTATTATTAAAATCATTCTTTTTAAAACCAACAAAAACTCAAAAGCTCACCATGTGTCATTTATCTATTGCTCCACTTGTCATCCTCTAGTAGGTCCACTTTGATGATTTGGCCGCCACGTCATCAACATCGGGTATTTCTCCGTTAAGCTGGTTTTGGCGATATGTTTTTCGTTTGAGCTCCGATTTAAGTGATTCAAATTGCGTAGGAATCGTTATTTCGAGCTCTAAATAATGGACATTTCAAAACTATTAGTGAATAAAAGCAAGTTTGTTATCATCAAAACATTAATTAATTAATTTGAGATTAAGGCCAAAAAACCAACATAGACCATTATGGCTCGATATGAGATATCTCAAGTTTCTGAAATCTTCTATATTCTACGATACTGATCTAAAATCTCTAACTACTGATCTGAAGTCTACAATTCTGATCTAAAAACTTCTTACCTCTTCTATAATTCTCTTACTGACTTAGGCACCAGAGCCCTTTTTCTTTGTTTTGCAGATCCACTCTTCCCTGAATTAAAAATTCAACTGATGATGTCACGTGAGGATCATGTGCGTTTCCCTGTCCCAAATTTTGCAAGAACAGTAATTTAATGTTACATCATTTTTTATTTTATAAATATTATATTTAATTTTTCAGATTTATTGTTTAATGGTCAAAATAATGAATATATTTGAATTAGTGTAAAAAAAATGATAAGTTTGGATTTTAATAAATTTAGATTATATATGAATAATTTGATAGATAATTATTTCCTTCAACTTGAAAATTTTGAGTAATTTTTCTTTAAATTCTAACTGCCCATGTAGAACTAATTATATAAAAGTTGACCATTTAATTTAAGCTTTTCCATATAGTGATTTATGTTAATTAATTTTTAAAAAAATCAAGAGGAGAAAAATTCCTCATGGAGAACCCCATCCCCACGAATTTCCAGCAGGAAATCCCTGCCTCGATCTCCGTGGAGAATTTGGCGGGGACAAAGAATGAAATGGGAAACGAGGACATGGAGTGGGAAAGCCATCCCCGCCCTCGTCCCGTCCCATAGACATCTCTAGATAGACTGGGGGTCAATATCACGCATGCATTGACATTCCTCACCTTTGATGTAAGCTTTGTTGGGTTTTATGTCTTAAACTCGTGGTTTGTAAATAAATAAATAATTTATTGATTATTAATAAAATAATTTATTATTTGATTTTATGTTTTAAATTTGCATAACTAAATCCAATAAAGCAAAATCCAAAGTTATCTACATGACACTTGAATAGTATGTAGTTAACATACAAATGGATCATATTCAAGTAATGAGCTAAAGGGTATATAGTATGTTGATAAGGTTGGGTGTCTTATCCTGGTGACACTATGGATATGACCGCTTTGTAATTGTTACAAACGATGTGATCCAAATCGTTCATGTGAAGACATATGAGTGAAAGTATCCTATACAATGAATTTATATAAAACGGGACTGCGAAATCATTAATATCTCTTTGTAACTCCATTGACTGAAGAGATTAATATTTCACAATATGATCATATGTTTCTCGATCTTAATCGTGAGTGAGTTATGAACTCCTGCCTGTGAAGGCCCATCCTTTGATTTGCATGAGTGAGAGCGATCTGAGTCCCATTTTAGGGACTTGACTGAGTACGGAGCTGGAAACACAACTTCACAAGATGAAATTCACTCTTTCCCGTATAGGATAAGTAGATTAGTAATTCTATTAAGTGTTGACTTCGGGACTTGAACAATGGGGCACCACCTTCTTATTGGCCCGAGAGGGAATTGGTTTATGGTTAGACCGTAAGCAAATATTGAAGCAAAACATGCAAATATTGGTCATCCTAAAGCAAAACATACACACTGACAACCACATCGAGAGGAGAACAACCATCCATCCATCCATCACTCCATTAGAGACATTCATTCAAGGAAAGGAAGAAGAAGCTCGAGAGAGACTTTGATTCCTTTACCTCATCGCTGTTGTCCATCCAGCACACAATCAAAGCAAGAACTCCACACTAGAGTCGTTGGGAAGTAGGATACTGTGACAGGCGGCTTGGCACCTTCATGTTCACCTATTTATCTTTACCATTTATTTTATACTTTCATTAATATATTGAAGCTTTGTTGTATTGCTACATTATTCTTCTCAATATATTGCTCATGCCCTTTGTCATCTTCTTTACTTCCACTTCTATTTTAACATCCATCATGAGTAGCTAAATCTCTAAAGGGTTGGGTTAAATAAATCATCATTTTGACGAACACAACTTAGGTCAAGATTCATGTTGTTTAGTGTGCATTAATTCTTATGCTTGTTTTCATTTAGCTAATCAAAACAAGTAGCAGTAGTTAACTACTTGAGAGAGCAAGTAACTGTGGACCTCACTAAACAAGTAAGAAGTATCTTTAGAGATAAAGTCAACCTTACGTTCAAATAACCTTCAAGCATATATCATAGAGATATGACTTATATGGCTCACTAACTAACAGGTTGAGATTTTTGTAGTGGTTAAGAACATGAATCGAATCCTAAGTGAAAGTTCAAAAGAATAATGATTGTTTTTCCCCAACCCTCTTTCTATCCATTTCATTTCTACATTTTCATCTTGCTTGAACTACTGTGCATCGCACCACTCATCTATTCTCCTTTCTTTATTATTTATGCATTTTGATTATCGAGACTACAAAATAAATTGCTAAGAATCATATATAAACCATTCTTTAGTTAGTTGAATCAACAAGATTCCTGTGTTCAACCTTGGTCCTCACCAAGACACCCTGATATGAACCGCACATGACATCAAATTATTATTTAATAATTTTGATGTAATTTAATAATTTCCAATTTTTATCTTTTTTTATGACATTTAAGTAGGGATAATTTTGTTATTTTACTATGTTGTGTTAGGGTTTTATTAGGAGGCTATTTAAAGTCTTGCCTTTAGGTTGTTTAGAACAGTTTTTTATGTTTTTAGAACTTTACGGTTTTCTTGAATGAGAATTCTCGGGTAGGTGACAGAGTTTCATCACCCATCGCTTTTGCAATTCTTGAATCAGGGTTGCATGCCAAGAACATTCAGGTAAGTCTGATCATCTTGCTTGTGGAGTGTTCGAACTTGGAGTAAGGAACTAGTTCTCCTTATCTCTTGGTCTTCGATCAAAAGGTAATCCAATTCTAGTCTTTTCAATTGGATTGACGTCAATTGATTTGGGGTTTTTGAGATTTGTTGTTAGGGGTTCAACAATTGGGTTCCTAATTATCAAATTGCTAGGGTTTTCATATCACACCCTTATTAAGTTTATACTTAGGCTTAGTAAAGGAAAACTCATATCTCACATGTACATCTACTAAAAATTTGATGAGGGGCGAAAGATACTAATATGTAAGAATAAAAACTGTTTAAAGGAAAGAGTATAAGTTGTGTGAAGTCGAGATTCATGCTTTCAAAGATTAATATGCATTTTACAATCAAATATTATCTCGTTGAAGCCGAATATCCACAAATAAAAGGATATTTAGGCCTTTATAAAAGAAAAAGATAATATCTTCTTGATTTTTGTCGTGGGAGTCAACCAAGAGGTAAGAAAAAATATTTAACCATTAGATATTTATCATAAAGGTGTATAATTGAGAGTACATTTGGTGTTTGGAAAAATAGATGGTGAATGTTATGTCATATGCATTGTTTTCCTTTTGAAAAACAAGTGGAAATCGTTGTTGCATCAATAACACTTCATAACTTTATAATAACTCATTCTACATCTGACTTTGAGTCCAAGCTTTTATGACGATGATGAAGATTTTCTCCCCTCAAGTAATATCCAAAATGACTTGAGTGTTATTGAAGAAGGTAAAATTTCTTGACATGGAAGGGAGATGGAAGAGGAGCGTGAAAGACTATCAATGTTACGTCATATAAATTTTTTGTCACATATCAATCATGCATATAATAATTTCACAATAACACAAATAAAAAAATAAATCAATAAAATTAGATATTTATTATAATTATTTTTCAAAATAAAATGTCCATTTTAGTAATTTAGTAATTTTAAAATCACTTTTAAAACCAAACATAATAATTCAAAATCACTTTTATATATTTAAAAATCACTTTAAAAAGTTTGGAACCAAACATAAATTTAATTGTTTAGAAATTAATTTTACAAAATCAATTTTACCAAAATCTGTTTTTCTAAAATCACTACTCCAAGTATCACTCCCAAACACACCCTTGATTAAAAAAGGACAAAAGTTCATTATATCGTAGAATTGTAATTTGAGAGCGAAGAATTGGATAATGGGGATGAATATGACAAATTAAAGATTTGAAGTTTCAAGCTCATTGTTCGCACGAGGTTTCCTGAGAAACGTATTTCGTGGAGTTGAACTTGTGTCTATATAAGTTTGATGCGGATGTGGTTCGATCTCTAATACTTGATCCTCTGATTCTCTCTCAACTGTGCGCGTACGCTTGATGTATAGAAGCGGAGCGCGTGGATGCACGTGAAGTTAAAGTCTTGGATGGATGTATGCACGCGAACGCTTGATGTATAGAAGCGGAGTGCGTGGATGCACGTGAAGTTAAAGTCTTGGATGGATGTATGCACTCGTACGCTTGATGTATGGAAGCGGAGCGCGTGGATGCACATGAAGTTAAAGTCTTGGATGGATGTATGCAGGCGTACGCTTGATGTATAGAAGCGGAGCGCGTGGATGCACGTGAAGTTAAAGTCTTGGATGGATGTATGCACGCGTACGCTTGATGTATGGAAGCGGAGCGCGTGGATGCACGTGAAGTTGGAGTCTTGGAGGGATGTATGTATTCCAAGGAGCTTCAATCTTCAAGTGTGTGGTTCAACTTCAGGAGTTAGTGAGTCTTCTGATTGTAGGGAGAATTATCGGCTTTCTGAGTCTAAAATTTCTGAACCTTGTAAATGAAGAGAACTTCTCTATTTATAGAGTTGGGCTTTATGGGCTTTGGCTTGATTGGTCCATGGGCCTAACCCATTAGACCCAACTAATTGGACTTGAGCCTTTGGGCCATTTGGGCCAAATTAAGTCTATTTTTAGACTTAATTAAATTTTAGCCTAAACATCAATAATTAATTGAACCAAAAATAATTAATTTGATCCAACGATGAGGACGGAGACACGTGGCACCATCGAAGTTGCCAATTTTCGTCTTCAATTTCAATTTAGGACACATGTAACATTCAATTAGTCCCAAATTTAATTATTTTATAATTTCGCCATTAATTTGGCAAATGACGTGGCGATTTGTGATTAGTCCAAAATTTCTCATTCAACACTCATATTTTTAAAAGTTCACAAAATGAGTGTAATTTAAGTATATATCAAATTGACTTACATAAATTAGTTTAGAAAAACTATACAAATGATCCATTTTCACAAGACCCAATTTAAATCTTAGTCACCTTCTAACAATATAAATTTTAGAGAAAATTTCAATTTAAAACTTTATATTTTGGATTGTATCAATTTAAATCATGAACTAATTATTATTTCAATTTAAACTCTAAACTTTTGTAAGTGTATCAATTAACACCCTCATTCAGACTTAATTCAAAAATATCGTGTGAAACATACAATTGTTTTAATTAAACTTCTAAATTGTTATAAGTAAATCAATTTAGACATTTTATTAAGATTACATTTTTAAATCATCTATGTATTCAGTTCTTACACATGTGTAGTGTAATTGTAGAAATGGATCGGAGCGTCGAACAAATTGATTGTTTTGTGCCGTAAAATTACCACTATCTTGAAAATAATTGTGACACAAGAAGAAGAAATATGTGTTAACACAACACTCTTGATAGACAAGCATTCGTTGGAAAAGAGTTGGAATCAAGAAAAAATTCACTTAGAGAGAATTAGAGAGATGGAAAACATAGAGGAGAAGAAATGTGTGTTTTACCCAACTGAGTAATGATATATATATATAGGACAATAGGTATGTAATTTCAAATGGTTTTAAAACATTAGATTTGTAACCGTCAAAATGTTATTCAGATTTGTAATGTTAAAATGGTCACAAAATTAAAAGGCTTCCAATGTGGAACAAAAGCAAAATATACATTTTGACAAGTCATTTCCCCAACAATTTCCTATGAATGACTGACATTTTAAAGAAAATGTTGTTTATGAAGTTTTGTTGAATTTTTCAGCTTCTTTCTAGTTTAGGCTCATTTGATAATCATTTCATTTTTAATTTTTTTTTATAAAAAAAATCATACAATTTTAGTTACTGTTTTTTGTTTTCTATTTTTTAAAAACAAAAAAATAAAAACATGTTTGGTCAAAGTATTTATACGATAACTTTTCATCTAATATAATAGTTATAAAATTATGTTTTTATTTAATTATTTTTTTAAAAGATCATATTGTTATGGACAATTGGAAAAGAAACAAAACTAAAAAAAGAAAGAAAAAATGGAAGAGCCTTCAAATCTTCAATTTGTCATATTCGTTTCCGTTCTCTGATTCTCCATTCTTATATTATTATGTTTCATTTCATTATCCAATTTTTTTATGTTGGATAATTACATCATCATTGAACTTCAGTCATTTTTCAATTAATTCATCTTTGAAAATATAAATCTTGGCTTCACACAACTTAGTTTTTCGCTCTTAGCGGCAAGTGCAATTTGCCTCTAATCAAATTTTGAGTAGACGTACAACAAATGAAAGATGAGACATAATTGAATAAATCTTGGTTGAACATCAACTAATTGTACTCACTTTCTATTGTACTAAAACGCTTTCATCTTCTTAGTGACCAGTTTAGGGTCTCCGTTTAATAACTATTTAGGATCCGTTTGATAACATTCTTATTTCCTATTTTCTGTTTTTCATTTTTTAAGAAATAGATTTGTTTGATAATCATTATGTTTCTTGTTTCTAAATTTTAAGACATATTTCTAAAAATGAGGCCAAATTTGAGAAAATACAAAAACATAATTTCTCTCATTTCTATTTCTATTTATATTTTATCGTTCTAATAATAAATATTTTCTTATATTGGTAAAAGGCGCTCATGCACACTTTTCTTTCCCATCATAGGTCCGAATCTCATCTAATAAATCTTTTTGGTATTTTTCATTTTTATATCATATTTCTTTTTGTTTTTATTTATTATATTCCTTTACTTTTTTTTTTGACATTTTCATATTTATATTATATTTCTTTTCTTTTTATTTATTTGCTATATTTATATATTAGTTAAAACTTTTAATTGTAGTAAAAGAAAGTCCTCCAAAATTCTTACAAACCAAAGATAGCATGCAAATATAAATTTCATGCTCTAAAATAAGCAAGGTCATGTGATAAACATAGAACTCCAATTTCAAATGAAACTGAAAAAACGAAAAAGACAAGAAAAGAAAAGAAAAAAAAAAAAAACAACAAAACTTTTGCATTTGGCTTTGCGCTATATGCGCTCCTAATGCGAAATAGAAGGGCAGACTATCTTTCTATGTGCTTTCTTGGATCGTTCTTCTTGTAGCCAACTTTTCTTTTTCATATCTGTATTCTGTATATTCTTTCAGGTTCCTTTTCTAGAGCCGATCGTCTTAGTAGTGTCTATTTTTTGTTTCCGGGAACTCGATCGGAATCCGGTGAAATCCACTCAATATCCTACTACCTATTTCGTATTTTGGGGACCAACATTGAATTTGGTCCCAATTAGAAACGATATCATTTTGTAAAGAGGTTTGAGGATTTGTAGAGGTGGGTTATTCATATTCAGGAATGGCAAGTGCTCATGTTGTTTTGTTTTGCCAATGATTATGGGGTTAGAAAGTGAGGCCGGTTTCAGGTTGAGTTCCCATGGGTATTTGTTTGAGCAGTGAGGCAAGGGGATTGAGGGGTTCTCCTAGAAGGAATCCAGGTAATGATTATGAATTATGATGTTTCTATGAGTTTTTGTTTCATCTGATCGTGTTCTGTTTGCGAGTTGATTGTTATATATTCTGATTTCTTCATCAAAAGAATATTACTCTGAACTTTGAAGTTCCATACATTCTGGATGGTGTTGGTTCTATTGAACAAATGATTTTTCCGTAATTACTATTTTGTTTCAATTTTCATATGATGATACATTCACCTATACAGGAAAATGTTCATCCTAAAACTATGAGCAATGCAATAGGACTAAATCAAAGAGTGTAATGTCTACAGTTATTATAGGATGTTGTAAACATATTGTTAAGATATGATATTAAATTTGTTCACCTATCAGCTTAAGCTTTTGGGTCAATTGGCGATTTAACATGGTATCAGAGCGGGTGGTCCAGGATGTCCTGTGTTGTTTCCTCCCCAATTAATATCGCAAGTGAGGGGGAGTGTTAAGATGATATTAAATTTGTCCTTCACATCTTTGCAAATTATTAAGATGAATCTTATTTGGATTTAATTGATATTGAGAACATGGGTATATGTACTTGCTTATTTTATTTATTTGAGAAATGGGTTTTAGATAGCCATATTACAAGCAAAGAAGAATAAAATTAATTATAACATAATAATCAGTTTAGGCCCCATTTGATAACATTCTTGTTTCCTATTTTGTGTTTCTCATTTTTTAAGAAATAGATTTGTTTGATAATCATTCCATTTCTTGTTTCTAAATTTTAAGACACATCTCTAAAAATGAAGTCAAATTTGAGAAAATACAAAAACATAGTTTCTCTCGTTTCTGTTTCTATTTATATTTTATCGTTCTAATAATAAATATTTTCTCTATTGGTAAAAGGTGCTCATGCACATATTTCTTCCCCATCATAGGTTTGAATCTCATCTAATAAATCTTTTTGGTATTTTTCATTTTTCTATCCTATTTCTTTTTGTTTTTATTTATTATATTCCTTTACTTTTTTTTTGACATTTTCATATTTATATTATATTTCTTTTCTTTTTATTTATTATACTTCGTTACTATATTTATATATTAGTTAAACTATGAATTATAAATTTTTCCAATATCTAGATTTATTATTATTTTATTTTTAAATTTTTAAATTTTCAATATGTAAATTTAAATATATATTTTTATTTTTAAATTTTAATTTTGGGAGTAGTATAATTGAGTTAGATGTGAGTCACCAATAACTTTCTATTTAAGTTCCTTTTTCTCAAAAAACAGTAAATAAGAATAGTTATCAAATATATGTTTCTAGTTCTTAAAAAACAGGAAACGGAAAACAGAATATGGGAAACGTTACTAGACACGCTCTTAGTTTTTAAACCATACATATTTGTTTACTGTTTTTTGTTTTCTATATTTTAAAAACAAAAAATAAATACATGTTTGATAATTATTATTTTTTTTTAAGAAATTGAAACAAAAAAATATAATTGTATTTTTCTTAAAAAAATATCAAATTAAATTTTGATGACTTTTTCAGTTTTATATATATAATTTTTTTTTAGAATGAAACCAAACTAAGAAAATTTGTTGACTTATAAATCATAATACAAATTTAATTATAGATAAGAAAAGTTATTAAAAATTAGTAAAAAAATAATGCACTCTGTGGATGGAATCAGAGCACGGGAGAGAACACTTGTTATTTAAAAACAAAAACTATTTTTAAAAACGTTTTTTTTTTGTTCATTTTTTAAATTCCTCAACAGTTTTAAAAATGTTTTAAAATTTGAAAAAATAGAAAACTTTATTAAGTTATTTTTTGAGATTTGGAATGATTAACTTTTTTTAATTCCTGCTTTTCTTTATTAAAAATTCTATAGAATTTCATGATAACATTTTTGTAATGAATTCAATTATATGCTAGGTGGGAGGTTTGAACCAGCCTTTTGATCAATAGTTCATACTTTATGATAGTCAAGCTATATTCAAGCTTGCAATTTTTTTTTTTTTGGTTATATAACGAACTTACTTACTAATTTGGTTTCATTTTACTTTTACATTATCCTATTACAATTAAAGAAAAAAATATTTATATTCTTTACAGATTAAATAATAAAACCTTTTGTATTCAACCTTTTAATTTTTAATCTATTTATCGATAATTAATTAATTAATATATTGATTTACTATTTATAATTCATTAAAAAAAAATTAGGCTTTAAGGTTACATTATTGTTTTATTCAACAAAAAGAATATAAACATGTACTTGATTGATCGATATTTATTTTTCCAGCAAATATTTTAAATATTAACAAAAAAAATTCAAGACTCTAACTATATATATACATTTTTCAAAATAAATTTGTTCACTCGATAATTATTACTAGACAAACTCTATTATTCAACTTGAAGTTGTAAAGTAGTAAGTCCCTAAGATTCGAGATTTTGACTAATATACAAAAAGCTATGATCTAATATTCCCATTCAAGATGGACTTAGAATATTGATGATACCCATCTTGGATAATAGATTAGTAAAACTTGAACTTGGCAAAGCTTTTGTGAATAGATCAGCTAGCTGAAGTTGAGATCGTATAAGAAGAAGTTTCCATTCTCCACGAACAATTTGGTCTCGTATGAAATGGTCATCCAGCTCAATATGTTTGGTCCTCTCATGGAAAATAGGATTAGAAGCAATGTGAATGGCAGCAGTGTTGTCACAGAAGATTGTAGCAGGAGATGAGACATCAATTTGTAAATCACGAAGTACTTTCATCAACCATATAATTTCACTAGTCGTGGCAGCAAGAGCTAGGTATTTAGCCTCAGCAGAAGACCTTGAGACTGTTGTTTGCTTCTTGGCTTTTCATAAGACAAGAGATTCACCCATGAAGATACAAAATCCAGAAGTGGACTTTCTGGAATCCAAACATGATGCCTCGTCTGCATAAAAAAATGCTTGAAGCTGGAAGGATGGAGAGGCTTGAAGAAAAACACCTTGTCTTGAATATGCCTTCAAATATCGAAGAAGATGATTAACAGCAGCCAAATGAGACTGTCGTAGTTGAGAAACTAACTGACTTAGCTTGTGAACGACAAATGTGATGTTAGGCCTCGAGACTGAACAACTTACCAATGAGCCTTCTGGACACAGAAAGATCTTCTAGTAATGCTCCATTAGTGGAGAAAGCTTAACATTTGGATCCATGGGCAACATAGAGGGCTTGCAAGCTAGAAAACCAATATCTTCTAAAAGCTGCAGGGAATAATGTCTTTGTGACAAAAAATATTCCTTTAGAAGATTGCGCTAATTCCAATCCAAGGAAATAGCGTAAAGGCCCAAGGTCTTTAAGCTTGAAAACATTATGCAAATGAGTTTTCAGCTTATCAATATCATCTAAAAAAAAACCAGTAATGATAATGTCATCCACGTAAACAAGCAGAGCAATGAAGAGGTGCCAACATTTTTGGTAAACAACGTATAGTCAGATTTTGACGGTTTGAAACCTAGGAGAAGTAAGGCATTGGAGAACTTATCAAACCATTGCTGGAATGGTTGTTTTAGGCCATATATGGACTTATGTAACTTACATACCAAGCACTCCCCCTAAGATGGAGATGTGGTATATTTGTATCCCATAGGTAGGTCCATATAGACTTCTTCAACTAAATCTCCATGTAGAAATGCATTATTTCATCAAGCTGAACCAAAGGCCACTATTTTGAAACAACAAGAGTTAACAAAACCTTAACAGTAACCATCTTGGCTACTAGATAAAAAGTTTCAATGCAATTGAGACCTTCATGTTGATTATAGCCTTTTTGCCACTAAACGTGCTTTACAATGTTCTATACTACCACCAGCTTTATGTTTGATCTTGTACACCCACTTGCATCCTATAGAGTGATGCTCTTAAGGGAGAGAAACAACAAATCAAGTATGATTATCCTCCATGGCTTGTAACTCAACGTTCATAGCATCAGGCCAATGTAAAGAAGACACAACTTGATGGTAAAACTGAGGTTCTTGAACAACAGAAACATTAAGCACAAAAGTTTTTAAATTTGGAGATAATCTATCATAGGCTAGGTATTTTTTTAGAGGAAATTTTGAGCTAGATGAATCTACTGCCTGTTTTTTTAATAAGATTGCAATGATAATCTTGTAGATATGATGGCTTCTTGGTTATTCGAGAAGACTTGCGAGCAATGTCATTGACACAAGCAACCTTAGCCCGACAATACTAACATCATTAACAGGAGAAGCATATGAAATCAAAGGATCTTCGGAGTGATCACAATGTGGACACACTTGTTCATTAGGAACAATTGTGGATGGACTTGGAACTCATAAAAAATAAATGTGGATGGAACATAATTATCAACCAAATGTGAAGGACCATCAGAGGGACCAAAGGTGAAAGGGATCAACAAGACAAGATATGGGAAAGGATCAATAATTTCGATAGTATTAGTAACTTGATGAAAGGAAAAAATCTCTTCATGAAAAATCACATCTCTAGAAACAAAAAAACTTGTTATTTTCGATATCAAACAAACGGTACCCCTTTATGCCCGGTGGATAGACAAAAAATATAGACGAAATAGCCCTAGGATAAAATTTGGAGCGATGGTTAGGTATTGTAGAGGCAAAACACATGCATCCAAAAGTCTTGAGTGAACTCTAATCTGTATTCTTTCTGTAAAGATGAAAGAAAGGAGTTGCCAGTGTAAGTTAATTAGGAAACAAGTTATCAAAACACATTCTCCTAAAAAAATAATAGGAAGAAGTCTTGATTGAAACATCAATGCTCTAAATAAATTCAAGAGATGTTGATGCTTTTACTCAACAACTGAATTCTGTTCAGGCCGATTAACACAAGAATATTGATGAACAACTCCTTCAGATAGAATGAAATCAGTAAAAGCGAGTTCAGGAGCATTGTCTGATCTAAAATGTTTAATGGTTGTCTCAAACTATGTTTCTACGAGCTTAAATAATTGAGGAACTATCTGTGTTGCATCAGACTTGGCTTAAAAAAAACATGTATAACAGGAAAATTCATCCACTAAGGTGAGAAAATAATGATAGCCAGCATGTGTGCAAGACTCATATGGACCCAAACATCACAGTGCAGTAACTCAAACATTTTGTCAGTCATATGATTGTGAGATTGAAAAGACAAGCGATGTTGTTTGGCAAGAGGACAAATTAAACAAGGTTGAGTAGGAACATTTTAAGGCAAAACATCAGGCAAAAGATCTTTAATAGCATTCAAATGTTTAACAAATGGATGTCTAAGTCTAGTGTGTCTTGTATGGGAAGCATTACAAGTAAAAGTAATTGAATTAGCATAATTGAAATAAAAAAACTTCCTTTATTAAACTCAAAGATTTCAAATAATCAACCTCAACCAAGTATAGTCCTTGTGAAAGTTTAGCCTTGCCACGTCTTTAAGGAAGACTTGTCCTGAATAAGACAAGAGTTATCAACAAAACAAACCAAAACATGTAAATTAAGGGCACTGCTTGATATGAGGTTGAACAAAAAAGTAGAAAAAACAGCACATTCTGGAGCAACAAGTCAGGATTAAGTCGAATAATACCAATATATTTCACAGCGATGCAATGAGCATTTGACAGAGAAACGGTCATACCATTAGCAGGAGTTAAGGATATGAAAAATTCCCAAGAACAACATATATGTGTAGAAGCTCTTGAGTCTAAAATTCAAGTATGTGAAAAAGAAGTAGAGAACATACTCCAAGTACCTGCTACATGAGAAGAACCGAAATTAGCATTAGTAGTGTACTGTTTGGATTTCGCAAAATGAGATTGTAACAAGGTCAGTAAACCTTGATATTGTTCTGAACTCAAAGATGTCAGAGTATCTTTAGGTTTAGTAGTAGGTGGCGAGGCTTCAGCTGTAGGAGAAGAATTCTTTTGAAATCCAGGAGGATATCCATGAATTTTATATAGGTCAGTCGTGTGACCAAGAATGTTGCAGTGAGTACAAATCGAGCATTCCTTCTTCTTAGTAGATGTGAACTGAGAACAAGAGGAAGAGTTGGATGAAGAAGATTTCGCGAGCAAAGCAACATCATTAGTGATTGAAGCAACAAAAACAGAGATCAACGATCGTTGTTCAACCTCTTGAGCAGCTAAGGAGAAAGCTATTTGAATCGTAGGTTCAGGCTCCATGAGGAGCAACTGAGTGCAGATTTGAGAAAAAGAATCATTCAAGCCCATCAAGATCAACATAACGTGCTCAGTCTGAAAGTAGTCGATGACATCTTTTACACCACCACAAGAACAATGGCCACATGAACATTCTTTTATCTATGCCATTGTGTTCCCAAATGATAGAGAATTATGACTACCTAATCCTATAATTGAAAGGCGCAGTCGTTAAACTGTTGGTGTCTAATATGTGTCTGATAACAATCGTACAATCTGTCAAGGGTTGTATCTAGTATTAGATGTCCAATATCATTGAAATTGAGTGTCCTGATCTGCAGGTGGCTATTTTCTTAGATTTAAATAGATACTCAATTTGAATGCATTCCAATAAACATCAAGACTAGTTAAGGATTTGTTCTATAAAATGGGGTTGCAACTATTTATGGGGTTGAGCTACGTGGATGGCCTAACAAACTGGCTGGATGTGGACCATGAGTTGACATAGACAAAAACAGGAATGGTTTTATTTATTTTTAAATTTTTTTATTAAATTTTATTTTATTCTCATTTTTTGAAGTTCAAAGTACTAAATGGCCAGTGTATTTGTTTTTGGGACTGGCCAAGACAAAATCACTTGGAATTTAGAACCACATTGCTTGTTTTCGTTCATCTATCTTACTAATCGAAAAGCCAAGTAGAAAGTCTCTAGTGATTTACATCTGGACATTGAAAAGATTCATTAGAAAGTTAAATTCTTTATTTGGCCTATTCTTTATAGGAGTCTGAATATTGTTGATTAATTGCAGGGAAGTTCCTAACTGGACTTTATCATCCTCAGTCTGCTGTTTCTGTAAGAGTGATGAAATGATCTTGATCACATCTTCCATTGTTCTTTTGTCTGAATTTGGCATGTTTCCCTCCCTCTATGGGTGGATCTTTGACTTTTCAGTTCTTGGTGGCGTGATGTTAGAAAGCAAAGCTTAGATCTTGTAGAATTTTGCAGTGCTAGCTCGTCTTTGATTTATTTGAAAAGAGGGAAATCAAAGAGATTTTTGAAGACGAGATGGATTTGGTGAATTCTTTTTGTGATAGTTTATAATACATTTCATTGGTGATTGTGATCTTGTTCTTCACTCCTGCAGTTTTGTCCTCTGTTGATACATTTAGAATGTCGTTTGCATCAATGTCGAACATGACATTGAAAATTGTTGGGATGGTAAGCTTTCTTGTGATTATTTTTGGGTTTATGATACCTTGTCTTAGGAAGTTTCTTGTAATGCTCTACGGTGGGTGATGCATATTATATAGAAAGAGTAAGGTGAATGGTAGGATCAAATTGTGAAACCATACATAACATTTCACTTTATTGATAAAAAGTTGTGCTTCTTTTACACAAAAACATATTTTCCTTACTGATTTTTTTGGCTGATAGTGTGTTTTTTCATATATATTATCAGAGATGGCTCATGAATCTCCTTCTAGACCAGAGGGAAGCACAAGCGGATGTTCCGTGGTTAATAAGCATATTGATGTTCTTCGCGAAACCCCTGCTTATAGTGACGTTGAAATTTTTGCATATGAGGAGATGAAGTTTGCCACAAAGAATTTTCGGCCAGATCTAATTCTAGGAGAGGGTGGTTTTGGAGTTGTATACAAAGGATTGATTGATGAAAATGTTAGACCAAGTTTTAAGATGATGCAGGTTGCCATTAAGGAGCTTAATCGTGAAGGTTTCCAAGGTGACAGGGAATGGCTGGTAAGCTTCTTTTATGCTAGCTTTTATATTTTCCGGAAGAACTTGAGTTGCATGGAATGGTTTTGATGGTGTTGTGTTATGAGGCCAATAATTTCTTTCAAGAAGTTTGAAAAATGCACAAAAAAAAGCGATAGGAATGCTATTGGTAAATAATTAGAGTATTAAGGGCATATTAGCAATTAGTTAAGGAGTTTGTTAGGGAAGTTTGGTTATAAATACAGTGAATGGGGAAAGAGGAAGACAAACAATATTTTGTGGAATGAATTAGGGCTTAAGAGTATTCTCAACGTTGGGAGGGTTCAAGTATTCTCAACGTTGGAATGAAGTTTGGTTTATCTTGTATTTTCGTCATCTTTTATAGTTCAATACAATCGGCTCTATCAATTTGGTACTAGAGTTGTTCAGTGCTGGTCATGGAGTTCGATGAAGCGTCTGATTTCAATTCTCGATTTGTTCCTAGATTCAAGTAAGAAGAGCATTCTCTAGTTCCTTATAAACATAGTTTCAAAGAAATTAGAATGTATTTAGGAGGAGATGATATCAACAAAGACGAAAGGATTGACGTCTTGAGAATGGATGCAAACGAAGAAAGAAAATTTGGTGGAGGCTGATTTCATGGATAAAGTGGCTGAATCAGTATAGGTTGGGGAGAAAAACGCAGGAAGTAATGATGGACGTAACCAACCTATTAATCAGTGTTCCTTTGTGTGATATGCGATTGGGAAAATTAGGGTTTCCAACCTTCAAAGGTGAGGAGGGGAAAGACTCGAATGGTGAGTTGTACCTAGCTAAACATCGTATTGTGGAGTATTCAACACCAAAGAAGGAAGAGTTGGGAGAAGAATTTTCAACGAGAAATCATCAATGGTTAGTGCTAAAGATGGAAATCTGAGGGAGGGACTGACGGAGGAATCACAAAAAAGGGACGAAAGGATTGAAAAGGGGTTGAGCTTTTGGAAAACGTCAACGTGGACAAAGTGAAGAGATTGCCAGCAATCGTGGCTTCGAAAGTGGGAGATGAACACTTGGAAGAAGCGTCGGCGCAAGGGTGGAAGAGGTTGGCGGAGATCATTGCCGGAGATGAACGAATTGGTGGATGCCACTGGAAATTTTGGGAGATGGCGGCCGTGGGGGAGTTGGGTCACGGTCACGTCCTAATCGAGCATATCAACGTGGAGAAGAATCTTGTTAAATTACTATTGTTCCAAAAGCTTCAGTGGATGGGCGAAAGAAAATTCAAGTAAAAATCAATATTAATTGTAGAGAAAATAACATTACAAGGGTTTAAACACTAGATCTCATGAACTACCTTCTCTAATACCATGTTAAATCACCGATTGACCAACATGTTTAAGTTGATAGGTAAAGTTAAATTTAAATTATATCAATTAAGTTGATGGGTAAAGTTATTAAATTATATCAATTAGATTGACAAGCTATTTGTTGGGCTGGATTTTAATGAATTGGTTGAGACCCATTTGTTCAAAAGGAAGAAAAGGTGGTTGTAGTACTATTTGGGTATGCGCTGGTTCACATGGGTTAAAAAAAAGTTGAACTTTTTTCTTTTAATCATCGCCTAATTTTGAGATTTTTTAAATATTTTTTTGTATAACCATACTTTGGGGACAATATGTGTTTTAGGAGCGGGTAATGATAGAACGCTATTGATAAATAATTAAAGGTATATTAGCAATTAGTTAAGAAGATTGTTAGGGAAGGAGGAAGATAGGAAATATTTGGTGAAATGTATTAGGGCTTGTGAGTATTCTCAAGATTGGGAGGATTCAAATACCTCAAACTCCTAGTTTATCTTGTATTTCCATGATTTTTTATAGTTCAATATATTCAGGTTCTATCAGAGTGAAAAAAACAATAGTAAAGAAAAATACAAAGTAATTGCAACACATGACAAATAATAAACTTAAAAACTTAACAAAGAACTAATACATCAAATTGAATCAAGAGACTTAATATCCAACTCTCCATAGAAGTTGGAATTTATTTCTGAAAGCCCTATCAAGTATTGGCGAAGAATCTTAATCTTCCTTTTAAGAAATAACATGATTTTTATTTGACCTTACTAAGGAGTTGTTTGAGGTGCTGAGTTGAGTTCATATGTTAATTTCATATGTTAGGGATATCTAGTGCAGTTTTCCTGACATAAATAATATGATTTTATGGTAATTATTTTTGTTAGGAAACTTTTTTATGTAATAATTCTACACGCTCACACACACACACATATATATATATATATATTAATAAATTATGGATTGCATTTTGTTTTATTGTTTTTTTTTAAGTACACATTTTTGGAAAATGGGGATTAAGGTTTACTCTTGGATCATAAATAATCTTTTTTTTTTAATTTAAGCAATTATTTTACAAATTTGTGCATGTGACGTTTCTAGTTAGGTTGGACAAAATTATATTGGATTCATTGGAACAAAACAAATTTGGACTTCTAATGTAAGTGGAATATCCTCAAAATGTAATTGTACTATAATGACCTTATTAATGGTCATGTTATATGATTAGCACAAAAAATATGTAACAAATGGCCACATTCTCTTGCCCAGCTATATGATACAAAAAAAAAATTATATATGATATGGGCCAACAAATGACCAAGTTCATTTACACAAAATAATTACATAAACATTCATCCAAATCCTTTATCGGATGGATATGTTCAACAACTTTCTTCCACCTCCCAAACTCCAATTCATTTAAACACTTTTGATAAAAATTACACAAAATGTTTTCCAAAAAGTCATTTTCATTTAAACTCTTTTGATAATATTGTTTCAAATAAAAACTCATGTCTTTGGCAACTCTTTCTCAAAAGTGTTTTTATATACAAGTTTGTTTGGTTTGTTATATGCTAAAAGTATTTTTATAAATGTCAAATTACTCTAAAGAACGACTATAAAATACTATGAACTAATAATTTAAAATAATGGTCGTCAAAGTTGGAGGTGGCCATCGGCAAAGGTCGCTGGAGTTTGCTGCCAGTCGGGCATCAGCAGTGGTGGCCATTGGCAAAAGTCGCCAGAGTTAGTGTCCGGATGGGAGGTGGTGGCCGGAGTGGAACTAGGATATCGGTGGTGATGAAGGCAAAGTGCGTTGTTACCAAGTTTGCGGACTTGTTAAAATATCTGTGACATACAACATTGGGCCCCCAAATATTGAGTTGGGTTGTAGCAACTCATACCCTCACCCAAAACACCCTCTAAGTCAATTGATGGGCTTAAAAAAATGATTACACTATCATGTTCAAGTTTGCAAAGCATATAATGTCAACAAAGGGAAAGTTCTAAACTTATGAGTTGTTTTCATATTTTCATACAAAGTAAATGCAAATACACATCACTCATGGAGAACAAGTTGTGAATAAGTTAAGGTCCCATATGATCTATACACACTAATTACACATCACTGATCATAATGTATATAATTTCCCAATTTCTTCTCTGTAATTTTCTTATTTAGTCCATAATGTGTGAGCTATGTTAACAATATTAGTAATGATTTATTGATTCGAAAATAATTGATTTTTTTCTTGAACTAATATTATTCTGACTTTTTGTTAACCCTTGTAAAACAGGCAGAAGTTAACTCTCTCGGACAGCTTAGTCACCCTAATCTTGTGAAGCTAATTGGTTATTGTTGTGAGGATGAGCACAGGATGTTGGTGTATGAATATATGGCTAGTGGGAGCCTGGAGAAACACCTTTTCCGCAGTAAGTTTGGGTCAATGAATGAAATAAGAACTTAAATATACCTAATCATTATAGTACTGGATATTTTAAGTGCTATAATTTTTATCACTAATGTTGTTTTATGAAGAACACAATTGGGTCAAGTTGGGAAGTAGGAATAGGAAAGTAGGAGTTTATGAACTCCACTCCTTGTTTGGCCCAAGAAGTTGGTGGATCCTACTACTAGAAAACATCAAATTTTATATCTTATCAACTCCTTACACTGTGGACCCCAAGAGTTCACAACTCCCTCGAATTCATAACTCCTTACTTCTCACTATTCTACTCTTTACCCCAACACACTCCTAAAGAAGCATATTTGAGGGAGAAAGTTGTCGAAGGTTTTTTTTAATATTACTTTCTTTTGGTAAATATTGAAAATGGTCCCTAGGTAATTCTCAATTTGGTCTCTGATCATTAAAAATTCTCAATTTTACTCTAAATGCATCTAAATTCGCAGTTAGGTTCTTTAAAAGAAATTGTTAACAAAAAAGTTCACGTGTCAACAACATATTTGGACATATTGACAAGCCATTTGAAAGAAAATAATTTTGTTGAGGAGCACGTTCGATTTTGCTAATATATGCATGTTGGATTTCATGTGTCAAGTGGCATCAACTTTTTGTTTATACTTTTCTTATGAAATGATGATTTTTTTTTAACCAGGGAAAAAATATAAATTGCTCAAAAGAATAGGAACCACTTTGTATATTTTGCCTTTTTTTTTGTCATACTTTTCTTTCTTTTTCTTTTTGATGCTCAAGCATTTCATTAACCCAAATGAAATATGACACTTTTTAGATACAAGAGTCACTGAACTTACAAACAAAGTTCTCCTATTGACATAAACAAAAAAAGAAAGAATAATATTGGTATGGAAGCAGGGGAAACATTGTTAGGAACATTAGTAGTATTTGTAAAGTGCATGGGAAGTTGGATATAGTTTGGATGAGTTTTGAGATCTCATTGATGATCTAAGATATGAGCGAATTTAAACAAAATGAGGCTTCAAAGACCTTGAAAAGGAGGATGTGTTGGAGACAAAGGGCTGAAGTGAAATGGAGAAGAAGGGTGATTGTTTTTCAATTACCTTCCAAACAGACCTTAAGAAGCATATATACGGATACGAGACATGGATACGAAACAACAATGATACGGCGACACGTCATATTTTAAATATATAGGACACGACACGGCAAGGACACATTTATTAAAATATACATTTTTAAAAATATATATCATTTTCATACCAAAATAGAATTTAAAGTGAATGGGTTGATGCATTTATATGCTTAAAAGACTTAGCTTGATGTATTTCATACTCAAAAGTTATTGTTATTGTCATATATGTGTCTATTTAGTCTACTCAACAAGTGTTCTATACATGTCTAAACACATTTGTTGCATTAACAAGTGTCCGATATGTGTCCAACAAGTGTCAGACACATGTCGGACACGAACACGCTAGCCAAACTAAAGTGTCTGTGCTTCTCAGCTAACAAGTCTAGAGGAAAATCTAGGTCCTTGGTTGTACTCTAATAGAGGACCCACCAATGCAGCCCCAAATGTTCTAAATTTTGAAATATTTAGAGCATGATCTTTTCACTTTATTTTTCAATGTCATGTGTATACTTTGGAGCATCATTTTGTTATTTGCTGACACAATTTTGACTAAGTGAAATATTTTATTTCAAGTACTTAAATACCCATCCACCAAAATTTGTTTCAAAATGAAGTATGACTACCCATACTATTTTAAGCCACAAAGAGTGCGTTTGGCCCAAGGAGTTAGAGTTGGAGGGAGTAGAGTTGTTAATGTCACTTCTTGTTTGGTCCAAGAAGTTTGTGGGCCCACGTGTAAAAAACATCAATTTCATGTCTTACTAACACCTTGCATTGTGGGTCTCACGACTAAATAACTCTTTAGACTTAACAACTCCACTCCTTACCTCGAACGCCTTCAAAATGGCCACTTATAATATGTCATTCTAACATCTTTTTTCGTTTAATAATAATTGTTATGATTTTAATCTCTTTCTCTGTTTAACATATCTTATAACTTTTCAATGACATTATATATCGATACAATCTTATGTTTATATATGTAAGTGTTGAAAAGGATGTTTTAGATCTTATTAAGCAATTCTTAAAGTTTTATCAAGCTGTTCAAACAATTTCGATGCATTTTCATGGTTTTTTGTTTGAATTACATTATCATCCATAGATTTTTGGTATCGTATCTACATAAGTCATGAACTTTTAGAAAGTTTTTATGGATTTAGAAAGTTGAGCTTGAGGATATGCTTTTGAATATGGCCTTTACATGTTTGAATTAAAATAAATCCTTTGCAAATTGCTAGATACTCTTAATTTTGAAGAACATGCACATTGATTAATTCTCATTTCCCTCATTGCATTTTTCTACTGTGTTAGGAGTGGGTAGTTCACTAAGTTGGGCGAGAAGAATGAAAATTGCTTTACATGCTGCAAAGGGACTTGCGTTTCTTCATGGTGCAGAAACACCTATCATATATCGTGATTTCAAGTCATCAAATATCTTACTTGATACAGTTAGTTTCTTTCTCTATCATTTTGTTTTATTATTTAGATGAACAAAGAAGAAATTTGTGTTTATTGAGTTCTTTTAATTTCTTTTGCTGAATTTCAAGTAACCTTTATCAGGATTTCAATGCGAAGCTTTCAGATTTTGGTCTTGCCAAAGAAGGACCTATGGGAGATCAAACTCATGTGTCAACAAGAGTGATGGGTACATATGGATATGCCGCTCCTGAATATGTAATGACTGGTGAGTTTGTACGTACCTAATACAAAATACATGCAATGCCTGCAGTTTAAAAAGCATGGATATGGATACAAAACACGGAACAACATGACATGCACATGGCAACACATCATTTAAAAATATAGAACAGAGACATGATAAGGACATGTTTATTTAAACATGCATTTTTAATAAATATATATCAATTTTAAACAAGAATGAAATTCAATGTCAATGAGTTCATGCATTTATATGCTTAAAAAATTAGTTTGATGTATTTTGCTATTAAATTTTATTATTTTTGTCATATATGTGTCTATTTAGTGTATGTAATAAGTGTTTGATGCATGTCTAACAAATGTTGGCTTTATTTTGACTTTGTACAACTAGTGTCCAACACATCTATTACACTAACAAGTGTCTAATACGTGTCCAAGTGTCGGACATGTGTTGGACACGGTCACGCTAGTCAAACAAAAGTGTCTGTGCTTCTTAGCCTACCGTCTTTATTCTCTTAGTATGACATAATAAAACCAGAATGTTTGCATATATTTGTTGACATTACCAGGACATTTAACTGCTCGAAGTGATGTTTATGGATTTGGGGTGGTTCTACTTGAGATGCTTATTGGCAGGAGAGTAATGGACAAGACTAGACCAAGTCGAGAGCACAACCTGGTCGAGTGGGCTCGTCCGCTCTTGAACCACAACAAGAAATTTTTGAAAATATTGGATCCTAGAATAGAAGGACAATATTCAAGTAAAACTGCAATGAAGGTTGCTAATTTGACTTATCAATGTTTGAGCCAAAATCCAAAAGGTAGACCCCTTATGAACCAGGTGGTAGAAATGTTGGAAGGCTTTCAGAGTAAGGAAGATACTATGCTTCACACTCGAGTTGGTGGCCTAATTCCCTATCAGCAAACACCTGATAGTACACAATAGAAAATGAATAACAAAAAACAATGAAAGAAAAACTGAAGGGCGTTGAAACATGCAGGATACACACAAGAAGCACCTCGATCTCTGTCGCCCGTCTTCGAACCGTTCCTCCAGATTTGGTTTCACATGACAAATCAACATCTTTTAACAGTTGAATTGGTTTTATGTCTTGATCGAGTGGATGACGAGAATGTGCATAACTTTCTCTACCAACTGCTTTACTATCCATAAATTTCGAAGAGCACGTATTCTGTTGCCTGGAGAGTATACATATATATATATATATATATATATGGGTGTAATATGCTCACTTTCTATACTGTTTTTATTCTTCTTCTTTGTGTTTATTCATCAGCAAACACTGTACGCACTGCTTGTATATCTCATGGAAACAGTTGATTTGTACTTGTGAACGTTTCAGTTTTAGTAATGAGATAACCTTTTCTGGTAAATCAATCACATGCTTGAATTATAGCATATATATTCTTTTCATTTAGAGCTTCCTTGAAATGAATAATGTCTAGTTTTGTCACGGTTTGTAAAAATATCTTATGGTAATTAGATTCATTTATCTTAATTTAATTGTAAGATAAATAGATTCATTGATCTCGATTTAAACATCAATATTAAGTTCAAATCTTAGTTTGATGGATGAATTTTTAGATTTAATTTGCTTCATTTTTTATCTCAAAAACTTTTAAAAGGTTCATTTTAGTTCCTAAAAAAGAAAACTAGTTTGATCTTTATTAATATGACTTGGATTATGTGATGTAAACCAAACCGCGAACTCTTTAATTAATCAAAATCTTCTTTCTTTCTTTTTTTTTATGACCAAAGTATTAACTATTTATACAGAACTAAAATTTGAATACACCATATCGATAAATGCATCAAATTGAAACTCTACCTTTTGAATATTCTTCTCAAACTTCAACTTCTTTCTCTTTCTTTTCTTTTCCTCTCCAAATTTCTCCTCCTTCAACATGCCCTCCGTCTCACCATTGAGAATATGTTGGGTATATATTGATATATTTTTATTTTAATCGTAGTATTAAATATATTTTTCCTATTGATAGACCGTGGAATTTTTCTATATTTGTAAATAGTTTGATATTTTTTCTGTTTATAATAATTTTCCAATATATATAGATTCATAAATGGTGCATATACTTGGTATATATGTATTGTTTATAATATAGATATTTACTTCATTAATAATTTCAAACTTTCTTGTTGGCTTGTTGGTCAGGAGGGGCATGGGGTAGTTTGATTAATGGGATATAGAGTTCAAATCCTAGGGTCATTGCTCTTCTCAAAGACTCAGATCTATTGATCACAAAATTGAAAATTAATGAGTCTATCATATATTTGAATGCTCTAACTTATGAGTTATGATACAATATTAGGTTATGAGGTTTTATTTCAAACCCAATTTAAAGGCTCGTTTAGATTAACTTGAGAAAAAAATATTTATCAAAAAACTCATTTTTATTTAAACTCTTTTGATAAAAAAAAGAGGGTTTAAAATACACTTCTATTTTGAGTGGTTGCTAAATACTCCAATTTTTTTCGAAATGATTTATTTTTTAAATTAAACACTTGAAAATGTATTCCAAACACACCCTATCAATATGCTAGGGAGAATCATGCAAAAAGAAATGCATCTAAGTCTTGCCTTTTATAAATCCCCATAACAAAATTTAGGAGAAACAGATGGTTAAAGCCTCATGTAGTAACCATTTGGTTTTTCGCTTTTAGTTTTTGAAAATGAAGTTTATTTCCTCCCATTTATTGCAATAGTTTTCATTTTTTTTTTTAAATAAAAAAGTTGAATTCTTAGTCAAATTCTAAATAAAAAAAAAAACAAGATTTTAAAAATTATTTTCCTTAAAAAACTTGACTTGATTTTTAAAAATATTGGTAAAAAATAGACGACATAACCAGAAATTTAGAACTGGAACGAGTGTTTAAATTTCTTTCTCCATGACTCCAACTTTGTTCCTCGCAAAAAGTTTCCCCTTCAATATCCCGTTTAATTTTTAGTATATCAATGTAGAGATGTCAACTTACCTCGGTCTCGCGAAGACCCACCTTGAAGGAGGCGAGAAATCTCCGATTAAATGGAGAACGGGAAGGGAGTAGAGAGAGTTTTCTCCCTTGACTAAATGGGATAGAAACGGAGAATCACTCCCCGTCTCTATCCCCAACCCCTGCGTTGGCCCGGCTAAGTACATGTATGTATGTACGTACGTATATGTATATATACTTCTAAAAAAATTATAGCTTTTACCAATTAGTTTCTCTTAATTTTTATCCTAGTTTTTCCATATTATAATGCATTTCTAAGATATAAATATTTTAATATTTAAAAATTTTCTAAGATCATGTATGTTGTAACGTTTAAGTTGAAGTCTAGACGACTAAATTGTTGCAACATTTAAATTTGAACTTTTTGAAACTACGTAGGAAGTATTTTAATTGTATCTTCACATATAGAATATTATTATTTTTATAAGAAAATTGTATAGTGTTTCGTTTGAATAAAAACTGTATTGAAAATGACCCGTTTAATATAAAAAATTCTAAAATTATTTTTTTTTTTATATCTTTGGATGTTCCCACTACCACTGGGCCAAAATTTATTAAATAATGAATAAATTCGAAACAAAAACAAATGGGTAATTTTTCGTTTCGATCCCCCGAATTTCCCGCTCCATTTATCCACTAAACTAAATGAAAAATTTTGAGAAAATAGAGATTGAAATAGGGGCGGAATGGGAATGGAGAATAGAGATGTCCAAAAAACCAGTCCCGAACAGGTTGGGGAATCTCCGAATACACGAGGAATGGAGAAAGGGAGTGGAGAATTTTTTTTCCATTTGCAATTTGGGGTTAGGGACAGAGATTATATCCCGTCCTTGGCCTCGCCTCGTGTCCCCGCCCGCCCCAACTTTTTATATATATAATGGATGTTTTAATTAGGTAAGTTTGAGAGTTTGTTTACTTTAATTCCTTAGATATTGTAATATTTAAGATAAGATGTTGTAGTGGTTGAATTTTATTTTTTATAAATTATGAGAATTTAGCGTTTTAATTATATTTTTTCAAATTGCATATGTAATATTGTTTTTATTAGAAAAATTGATATATATTTAATGAATGTTTTAATTATATAAGTTTAAGAGTTTATGGGTAAAATTGAGAAAATATTATAGTTTTTTAAAATATTTATAGAAATATTGTAGTTTTGAAAATATTTGTAAAAATATTGTAGTTTTGTGATGGAATGGGAGGTGTGATGTATTTAATTGGGTTGGGCGAAGTGGTTTTTTTTTTTTTTTCAAATTTTCAAATGGTCGAGTATTCTCCCAAATATTCAAATGGTCAAGTGTCACTTGACCATCTTTTTTTTTCTTCTAATTTCTTTTAATGCTCTTTTTTTTTCCTGTTTTAACTTTGCTGACTCTAGTTTTAAGAGACATTATAAACCTATAGTAAATAATAAATTCTCAATCTTTTTCTTACAAATTACAACTATGGTTCATAATTTAAAAATACTGAAATGTAAAATAAAATGTCCTTATCAATATAACAATTTAATGTTTTTCATTCATTAAAAATAATAATAAAAAATCAATGTGTCCCACAAGGCAGACGTCGTCGATTTCGAGTTGGTCGCCGTCGTCAACTTTGAACTTTAGGTTGCTCTTGTTCCTCTTGATCCTCTAGTGGCTCTGGTACCTCTGCAGGCGCTTCATAGTATAAATATTAGTTATGTTCTCCACGTCCACACCCATGTTCTTGCATGTATGAAGACGATGGACCAGCTAACGATGGATCGACCTCTAAATCATAATATCCTGAATCAAATATTGGCATCATCATCATCAGACTAGCATAATCAGTCTGGTTATGCGTCTGCGTCATAGGAGGCAATTTTTTCACATTGTGGTCAACCTCATCGAACTCATCTTCTCCTACTCGAGCATGCCTCCTACGCCTAGAAACTGGTGGAGATGCAATGGGTATATCATACATATAATGTATCTCCTTCATGTAGCTCTCATTATCATTACATACAGCAAGGACCTGATTTGGATCATTTGCAACATCATGAAGGCTACTGTTGCTCGATCTCTGTGAATTATAAAACAATTAGATAATATTTGAAATAAATTCAAATTTAAAATTATTAAACAATATTTAATTATATACTAGATGACCACAACTGCTTCAGTAATGTAGCACCTTGTTATATTATTATACCAATTAATGTAATCTTGAGTTGCATCTCTATCGAACTGTCCCATTGAAACCCTCATTGCAATAAACCTTCTATGATAGTGCTATAGCACTACCAAATGTGCAACTTTTTCGGACCAACCTGCAGTTCTCAGGTCGATGTCATGCAGTAGGGGTTCAGTATTACACTCTGGTGGGACATCTGGAAACCAAATTGTCAGATCACCTTGTTAGGGAAATGCCATCCACCCATGTAAAAATATATGAGAGGACTTATCGTCTGCCATATATCTTGGCCGTTTGTATAGAAATTGGGCAAAGTGTACATAACAGCTTTGTAGGGCTCCTAAATACGTAGGATATTAAAAATATTAAAGAAGAGTACATAAAAAATATGTATGAAAAATTCAATTGGATTCAGTATTCATGTACCTGAACATGTATCTATATTGACTCACAACATGTGTAGTTGATCTAGTTACACAAAATTGGTCTCTCCACCTATATTATTAAATCAATATTTTAGATTTTAAATTAACTATATCAGTCATATAAAAAATAATTTGTAAATTAAATTAACATATTGACAACCGTATGCTTGTCCAGCTAATTGATGCTCATTGACATGTCGGAGTTGGGGAGCCATTGTTAGAAATCGTTCCAAAGCCCATATTTGTAGAAGCATTAGAGGCCCATCGATTTCACGAACTTCAAGTTTTGTTGCTTTGCACAGTTGTCATGCCAAACACGCTCCACCCCAAGAATACCGTCCCGCTTCATGAAGATTGCCTAACAATGGCAGGAACATTAAGTGCACGAAGTGACTTGATTTATCAGAAAACAAACTTCCACCCATTATCTGTAATATGTATGCTCGTGTATATCTCATGCAGCTTCTTCGTCTGCATCATCATCAAGTCCTGAAAATTGTGTCCCTAACCATGTTAAACTTAATCTTGATCCTCTAATTTTATCAGGCGGGATTACACCGAGTAATGCAAATATTCAACCAGTCATTATGCATTGCTCCGCTAACAGGTAACCCAAACAATACTTCTATGTCTTGTAGGGTGATAGTGCACTCTCCTACACACATGAAACGTATGTGTCTCTGGCATCCATCTCTCAACCAGTGCAGTGATGAGATGTCAATCTAACTGAATGAATCACGATCTGGCAACTCCATAAAATCCTGATGTACGAAGTAGTGGTAGTATTCTACGGTTGAGTGGGATGGTGCGATGAACAACCGCCTCTCGACATCTACCGTATATCTCACCTGTAGTACGATCTTGTCATACAATTGATGATCGATGAATAGATTGATCGTATAAAACATAATGATCAATTGATCTTGGGTTTAAAGTCATGATCTAAAAGAAAAAAAAATATATTTATTTCTCGAAGATTGATTACACAATAAAATTATTAATTATACAATAAAAATTCTTCTTTGTTATTTGTTATCGAAACAGTTTCTCCTTCTTTGTTATTTGTTATCGGAACAACAACAAAAACTATGAAAAAAAATAAAAAATATAATATGAGAATATGAATCTTTAAAAAAAAAAATTAGTTCACAAAAGTGTACCTGTTTTTTTAGTTCTTTGTTTCCTAAACAACAACAAGACTATTAAAAAAACAAAATAGTATGAGAATAGAGATAAAATTTGTAATTAATTGTAAAAAATAAAAAATTAATAATAAATGTACAAACCTCACAACTTGAGTAATCCAAAATAGTGATAATTTTAAAATAAATTGGGGTTAAAACCAACAGAAAGAAAACTAGAGAAGCTGAGAGGGAGGAAATAAAACGTGAGAAGTCGAAAGGGAGGAAAAGAAAGGTCGAGAGGTTGAGAAGAAAGTGAAAAAAGAAAGAGGGGTGGTGGGTTTAAAAGAGAAGGGGTCAAGAGTTGAAGTCTCGACCCCTTGTTTCGACAAAGACAAGACAGTGCAGTGCAGGTGTGCAAGTGGAGCAGGTGACAAGACAATACAGGTGTGCAAGTGGAGCAGGTGTGCAGGTGCTGGTTTCCAATGCTCTGGTCAAGACTTGAAGTCTCGACCAGATTCCTTTCTCGTGACTTCTAGATCGTTTGGTCAAGACTTGATCGACACGCGGGGGATGGAGCAGGTGTGGCTCTGATTCCTTTCTTGCGACTTCCAGAGACTTGATCGGCACGCGGGCGACCTTCTGATCCTCCGTACATCAAAACAGCCATATTTTTGCAAATATTTCTCAAACTACAATATTTCAGTAATTATTTTTCTAAACCACAATATGTATATAAAACATCTCGAGTTTATTTAGTTTAATTCCTTAGATATTGTAATTATTGAATTCTAATTTTTATAAATTATGAGAATTTAACATTTTAATTATATTTTTTCAAATTGCATATGTATTATTGTTTTTATTAAGAAAATTGATAATATTTTATTTAAATAAAAATTATGGAAATGTTCCAATTAAGAAAGTGTTAAAAAATATATTTAATTGAAAAAATGGTTAAATTTCTCTAAACAAAAAATTGTCAAAAAAAAATAAAGGCGGAGAATTTTCTCTATCCCGTGGAATTCCTGCCTCGTTTCCCACGGAGACGAGGAACAGAATGGGAGCGGAGATGGGAACGGGAACGAGGAAGTTTTTTTCATCCCTGCCCCACCGTGTAGACATCTTTAACGGAGAAGTCTTCCCCATTTCCGTCCCACCTCGTAGACATCTAATCTCAGGGAGCTTCCACAGTCTGCAAGAAACAAACCGTTGACTGAACCGACCGGTTTGGTCAAACTTAAACTGAACCAGCTGTTTTACGAAAACCTTTTTCCTTCTTCGTATTGATGCACCAATTAAACTCACTGAGCAGAGGTGCGGCGGAGCTGGACGGTACTGGCACGACGAAGCGGTGAAGACCAGCAGCGGTTCTGGTATGTAGAGGCGGCGGTACTCACAAACAAAAGAGCAGAGACCCACGGCGGAGGACGGGCAGATCTGTAAATGCGGCGGTGACTGGTAAACAGTAGGTTTCGCGGCAGAAAAAATTATTTTTCTTTTAGACTCTGATACCACGTTCAATTCTGTATATTATTAAAGATAATTGTCTGTTTTCAAAAGGGATTACAAGAGTGTAAGGAGATTAGGAAAGGATAATTTAGCCTAAAAAGAAGAGATTCTAATGGGCTAATTTGTAACACAACATATATGGTAACACAGATGATATGCACAAACACTATCACCTCTGCCATTCATGGACAAAAATTCTTCCTCACGCTTCTTAACAAGGCCACTACACTTCCCCAACTCCTTCAAATCCAAGCACAGTTAATCCTCCACGGTATTCACTCTGATCTCTCTTCGATTACCAAGCTTACCCACAAGTTCTTCGACCTCGGGGCCGTTCGCCATGTGCGCCAACTCTTCGCTAAGGTCTCCAAACCCGATCTATTCCTGTTTAATGTCCTTATTAGAGGCTTCTCCGACAATAGTTTGCCTAAATATTCGATCTTTCTCTATACCCATTTGAGAAAAAGGACTAATCTTAGGCCAGACAATTTCACTTATGCATTTGCGATTTCAGCTGCTTCGAGGCTTGAGGATGAGAGGATTGGCGTCTTGTTGCACGCGCATTCCATTGTTGATGGGGTGGCGTCAAATTTGTTTGTTGGGTCTGCAATCGTTGATTTGTACTTTAAATTCACGCGCGCTGAGTTGGCGCGTAAGGTGTTTGATGTAATGCCTGAGAGGGATACGGTTCTCTGGAACACAATGATATCTGGGTTTTCCAGGAATTCTTATTTTGAGGACTCCATACGTGTTTTTGTGGATATGCTTGATGTTGGGTTGCCATTTGATTCTACAACTTTGGCTGCGGTGCTTACAGCAGTGGCAGAATTGCAGGAATATAGATTAGGGATGGGCATCCAATGTTTGGCTTCAAAAAAAGGACTCAATTCTGATGTTTATGTGCTTACAGGATTGATATCATTGTATTCAAAATGCGGGAAGAGTGACAAAGGAAGGTTGTTGTTTAATCAGATTGATCAGCCAGATTTGATATCTTATAACGCAATGATTTCTGGTTATACATTCAATCATGAAACTGGGTCGGCAGTTACACTCTTCAGGGAATTGCTTGCCTCGGGACGGGGTGTTAATTCAAGCACTTTGGTGGGCTTAATTCCAGTTTTTTCACCCTTCAACCATCTACAACTTACTCGCTTGATTCAAAATTTAAGCATGAAAATTGGTATTATTTTGCAACCTTCGGTTTCAACTGCTCTTACTACTGTTTACTGTCGACTAAATGAAGTAGAATTTGCAAGGCAGTTGTTTGATGAATCTCCGGAGAAAAGTTTGGCTTCTTGGAATGCCATGATATCAGGGTATACTCAAAATGGGTTGACAGAGAGTGCAATTTCTCTTTTCCAAGAAATGATGTCTCAACTCAGTCCAAATCCTGTTACTGTTACCAGTATACTGTCAGCTTGTGCGCAACTTGGAGCTCTAAGTATTGGAAAATGGGTTCATGGCTTGATTAAGAGCGAAAGACTTGAATCAAATGTATATGTCTCTACCGCATTAGTTGATATGTATGCAAAATGTGGTAGCATTATGGAGGCTCGCCAATTATTTGACTTGATGGCAGAAAAGAATGCAGTAACCTGGAATGCCATGATAACTGGTTATGGTCTCCATGGACATGGCAAGGAAGCACTAAACCTCTTTAATGAGATGTTGCAATCTGGGATCCCACCGACAGGGGTTACTTTCCTTTCTATCTTGTATGCTTGCAGTCACTCCGGCTTAGTGAGAGAGGGAAATGAAATTTTCCACTCTATGGTTAACAACTATGGTTTTCAGCCCATGAGCGAGCACTATGCTTGCATGGTTGACATACTTGGGAGAGCTGGACAGCTAAAAAATGCCTTGGATTTTATTGAAAGAATGCCACTCGAGCCTGGCCCAGCTGTTTGGGGTGCACTGCTTGGCGCTTGCATGATTCACAAGAATATAGACATAGCTCATGTTGCTTCCAAAAGACTTTTTCAATTGGACCCAGAAAATGTGGGGTACTATGTTCTACTTTCTAATATATATTCTACTGACGGGAACTTCCCTAAAGCTGCTTCAGTACGACAAGTTGTTAAGAAGAGAAAACTAGCAAAGACACCTGGTTGCACTCTAATTGAGATTGGCGATCAACAATATGTGTTCACATCTGGTGATCAATCCCATCCCCAGGCCGCAGCCATTTTTGCCATGCTAGAGAAGTTAACAGGGAAAATGAGAGAGGCTGGATATCAGTCAGAAACTGTCACTACTGCTTTGCATGATGTAGAGGATGAAGAGAAGGAGTTGATGGTGAATGTCCACAGTGAAAAATTAGCAATTGCTTTTGGGCTCATTTCAACTGAGCCTGGAACTGAAATTAGGATTATCAAGAACCTCCGAGTTTGTCTAGACTGTCATACTGCAACTAAATTTATATCAAAGATCACTGAGAGAGTGATTGTGGTTAGGGATGCTAATAGATTCCATCATTTCAAAAATGGTATTTGTTCATGTGGAGACTACTGGTGAAAATAACATGCCAATGGCAGTTAAGATTATTGGATTGGAGAAACCATAAAAGCCAGAAGCTGTTGGCATTTCATCTGCGAGATTAAAACAATTTATTAATGGTAGATATTATGATTATTTTCAAAGAAGGTTAAACAAACCCAGGAGAATCATCAGATATTTATTGATATGCTGTGGGCCGTGACAATACAAGTTTATACTTGCCAAATAGAAACGTAAGAGGAATGCGTTTTTATTCTCTATGTAATCATGTTACTAAGTTATCTTGGCAGATTTCTTTGTAAATGGATGTGATAAGGGTACTAAAGATGTGTCAACCTAGTTGAGATATTTGGGACTGGGTGCACCTTCTAATCCTTAGTTCCCTGGGTTCTATTTGCTCTTTTCATTTCTTCAATGAAAAGTTACGTTTCTGTTTCAGAGAAAAAGAAACGTAAGTGGTGGCAACTTAACCCTTTATTAGATTTCCATCTATTTGTTTTTCCATATTTGTTTATTCTTGTCTGAGGTTTTTTCATTCATATGCGCCATAGCACAGAGATTTGATTGACAATTCCATCTATACAATCTTGCACACCTTTGTCTTCCATATTAATTATTGAACATCTAACTGAAAACTATACTTTATCTAGCAGATTCAGGCTTCAGCTGCATTTCACTTTCAAATCAGTTGTTCATAAACTTCATTAATTTGAATATTAACTTGATGTGCTGTAGGTACGCAGTTAGATCATGCATGGCTTTACATTCACTTTCTTCAGAAATTGTGTGAATCCACTAATAGTTATTTGCAAAGGAGAACAAACGGTCTTGGCTATGTTTCTGAGGGTCTTGGTCATGAATTGTTTACAACGTTTGCATGAAGTATCTATATTTATATTTTTGGAAACTCAGGAGGTCCGTTTGCTGCATTTATGAATAAAATATATAAATGTGTATCCAAGAATTGTAATCCTTGAGGTATTATACTATCTTCGGCTATGAGTCAGAAGTTGCCTATTTCTATACACGTGTGCGTGTGTGTATTTTTTTCCTTGACCCTTTGTTTCCTTTCTCCTTACATGAAGCCATTGATCATTTTTACTAGATCTTTTGTATCAGTTACACTCACTTTTAATTTCTATACTGTTTAATATTCTATTTATTCTAGAATCTATAAAGAGCTTAGTTTTCCATCAAGAGAAGATATACAAATTTCTAAAATTTCTAGTAGATTGAATCATAGAAATCTTGATTTCTATACCATTTACTTTCTCAATGGACAGGGTGGTGAAGGTACAAGTACAATATTGTAATTTTCTATATGAAGAACTGTCTTGTGTGCACAAACTGAATTAAACAAACACGTTATCTTCATTTGTTCACAAAACTAGGCACATTGTCATACTACACAAAAATTTCACTCTTACTTTTATTCATTCTCGTGCTTCACATTCCATTAGTTCACAAATTCTATGTGCAATGTCCATGCATATACATCTCCTGGATATGCACATGAATCTTCTGGTGATGCACACATCAAATAACAAGAAAGAGAGGAAGTCTTTCAGCAATTTAGTCCACATTTCTTAGTATCAGGTCCCTTTGTTTTCATCACAAACGGATCAATTCGGACCCAAAGCAAGGAGAAGATTGAAGCCAACAGCACAGACCATATGACAACTATAGTCGGTGTGCGGTTTTGTCGGCCCATCAAACCCTTAAGGAATGGGTAGAGATGAACAATCACCCAGAAGGCAAAGAAAAGCTTCCCAAATAGAGGTCCCCATGATTGATACCCATTGTTTATGGCATCTGAGATGCCTGCAACAACCCCTACAAGGTTGATGATCAAAATAGTTGTTGGAGGGATTAGCAGGGTTGTCCATTTGAAGGCATATAATTCTCCAAAGTCTTCATCATCTGTTGCCTTGGATGTAACTGTGAAGCTAGTGTCAATTCCAGCCAATACCTTCAATAGACCTTGTACAACAGCAAATAGATGAGCTGAAATACCACCAATGACCCAGAACTGCTCATTTCTCCACCATTCCTCAATGCTAACTCCACTCCATTTAAGCTCAAGAATACCCGTAGCAAAAATGGAAAGAAACAAGGCAATGAAGAAGAGACTTGCAAAAGTGCTTATCTGTTTGTCCAAAAGCCAAAGATAATTTTGTCAGTAGATGCAAAATACCTTGCCAGAAACAATGGAGAAAATAAAAGCTTAATTAATTGTGTGTTCTGGATAGAGGCCAGCTGCCGAATAAATTTATCAAACTATATAGTTAAGTATCTAATTTACTGTGATTTTTGAATTAACTATGCCTTCTTTAAATTTTCTCTTCCCTCTATTTTCTGCTTAAATTATCTTTGTAGGAAGTAATGTAATGTTACTATATTTACCGGTGGCATGATAAACTTATCCGTGAGCAGGCAGATTGCAGGGAGGGTGCAGTAGGCGAGAAGTGGTATTGAAGTGAAGGGGTAGACAGTTGTGTTGACATATGCAAATCTCTCGAGCCACTTTAGCTTCCCGCCCTTATAACCATACCAAACAGGGCAGTGGTTGCTGAAAAAGATTTCAATAGAGCCAAGTGCCCACCGAAGCACCTGGTTCAGCCGATCAGACAAGTTGATGGGAGCTGTACCCTTAAATGCAGCTCTCTTTGGCATGCAGTATATAGATCTCCAGCCACGACAATGCATTTTGAAACCTGTTAGAATATCTTCTGTGATAGATCCGTAAATCCAGCCCAACTGCAAACACAAACATGACACTAGTTTCAGTTCCAAGTCTACCTATCTCTAGACCATATCTGACAATAACTTTTTGTTGAATCTAGGTGTAGCATGTCAATAGAGGAGGAAGGTTGTGTTCAGCTGTTTCCTAAAGTAAGAATTTGTCAACGTTACCTCGGTACCCCATTCGGTTTTGTCTTCATAACCACAACTGATAACATGAATTGCTTCCTTAAGCAGGGCTGCTGGACTCGAGGAGGGCGGAACACCGCCTTCTTCCATCAAAGTAGAGGTAACAAAAATTGATGACTGTCCGAATTTCTTTTCGAAATTCATTTGTGACATCAGTAGCTCCTTGTCATCTTCCAGCACTACTCATATAGCAACAAGATATTAAATATGAGTTATCACAATATGATGGTAATGTATCCACCAAGATGCGAACCAACAAAAATGTAGACTCACCTGCAACATCTCCATCTACCCCACTTTTAGAGTTCTTGAGCTTCTTCCGACGTCCAAAGCATGGACAACAATCACAGCTTACCATTTTTGGGCGCTTAGGACCTTTTGGGGGGTCATAACCATATAAAGCTTGCCTCCTAAAGACACACCCTGTGCCGACATATACAGGTCCCTGAATTCCATCTAAACCTCGCATGTTAATCTGCATAACAAAGATCATAGTTCATTTTTACAGTTTTTAGCTTTTTCACTTGAACATGTATGAAATTTCGAAGATGGGGTATTTACATCAAAGAAGACTGTGTTTCTGTTGGCATAACGATCATGCCTATCTATTCCATCAAATCTTTGTGGAAATTGTACATAACAGACTTTCTTTCCAACTTGAGGGTCCATAAGGAAACACATGGCCTCTCGTGCTGCTTTGCTATTGTTTATGTAGTGATCACAATCCAAGTTCAACATGAATGGAGCATTTGTAAGCACTGCAGAGACACGAATCTACAATTGTAGAGAATGTAGGGGATTAGATAAAGGAAAAAGAACAGAGTGGGATTGGGAAAGAGAGAAACTTGACTGAGCAAGTTACCAAGGCATTCATGGCACCGGCTTTCTTGTGATGTTGGAAACCTGGTCTTTTCTCACGAGACACATAAACTAGGCGGGGGAGTTCGTTCCCTTCTGCATCAAGGCCTCCACTGTGACCTAGAAAGACTTGGATCATACCAGGATGATCTTTTGTGTTGTTGCCTGGCCACGGTGTTCCATCTTGCATTATCCATCCCTCTGTAGGAACTTTCACGGCTTTCGCTACTTGAGCATTTATTCTGACCTTGAATTCTTCATATTCTCTCTGCATGCACCAAAACAAAGTATTTCAAGCTTGATATTGAGCATATATTGTAAGACTCCTATGGTACCTCTTTCTTAGTGTATATGTTAAAGTTGGATACCTTCATTGCTCGACGCTCCTTCACAAATGTTGGTTGGACTTTATCCTTGAGATAATCAATCTTCTCACAGAAGTACATTTCAGGTGCTCGTGGTTCTATGGAGAACTTCTTACAAAAAGGCACCCATTTCCTTGCAAATTCTGCAGTTTCAGACATTGCTTCAAAGGTAAGCATGGAAGCTCCATCGTCCGAAACGTAGCATGAAATCTTATCAACTGGATAATCCATGGCCAAGATAGATAAGATTGTGTTAGCTGTTACAAGAGGAGGTTCCTTCATCGGATCCACAGTACTGACGAAAATGTCTACCGGAGCAAGCAAATTAGGTTCACCCTCTCTTTCATACCTACATTACAACATCCGTATATTATCTCTGATGATGAAATTCTAGATTTTGACACATACTCAACTGACAATTTTTTTCTCTCTCCTTCCCATTCTAGAATTGATATTACCTTAGGGATAGACGATCCAAGTAAGTTTCACGATCGATTGGGAACCATTTGGGGAACTGATCGAGGATCCATGAAAATGCAAACCAGATTTCACATATCACAGAAGTTAGCCACAAACCCAATGCGTCATGCACTGGATTTAGAATCCGGTATCGGAGGAAGAAGGCGAGAATAACGAGCCTGGCTACAATAACCATCCGGTATGGATTAATTTTGCTTGATGCTATTGGTACCTTCCTTGATAGTGGCTGTCTGGCTGCATCAATCCTACAACAGTTTGCTAGTAAATTAATACATGGACTTCCTCAAGTGAAAATTTAAAACATCTGAACTAGAAAGACAGGAATTGTCAAAATTTTCAAGCATACATAGCCATGTCAGGGTCATTGGCATCATCAGGTTCAGGCCCAAGATTGCCTTGCTGCAATTTCCAATCATCCATTCTATCTTTCCAACCTTCCTCTCTCTTTTCATCCCATCTTGTACTCCCTGGTTTTTTTAAAAACATATCAACTACCGTACGAAAATGAAACTTCATGTAGCTAATGCAAAAACAATGGCGTAGAGAAAATTTACCTGGTTCAGAAACTGGATATGGATGTACACGTTTGTGCAATGAAGAAGATAACATCTGCTCTCCATAACCTTGAGAAGATAAAGGGAGCTCACCATTTGCCTGCATATGTAGATGTTTGTTTATAGATTCAATATTAACTAGGAAAAACATTTCCTAACTGAGGCTAGGAATAAAAGTTTTGCTGACACTCACTGTCTGTGTTCTTCCGTATTGTGCATTTTCATCATCATCTGGGCCTCTACCATAGCTCATCTTGCCATGAAGCATAGCTTCTGCCAGATGACTATGGTTGTTCCTCTCATCATCAATGTTGAACTCGTGTTCAATGTCATCTACGTCTTCTTCATCGTCATCTCCCTCAACCCTCGGACTCCCTTCACAATACCCAAAGAGTGTTTAAGAAAAAAGAAAACTTGAAACTAGTTATTGCATTGCATAGTCCTTTGTTCTGTGCTTCACCTTTGAGTCTCTTATATCTAGTTTTACACTGAGGACAATTTTGGCTTCCTTCTCTTCTTTCATACTCATAGCAAGGTCTGCAAACTGGAAAACCACATTCATTGCAGGCAACAAACAGATCACCATCCACAGTAAGCCCCACCTCATCACCACAGATCTCACAAACTTGACCGTCCAAGTTCTTCAACGGCTTTGGCTGCAGAAGACAAAACATAACAAAACAAAAACAGCCATATCAGCCATAAACGCACATACCAAAACTTTCTCCCACTGCACTTTCTGATTAAGTTCATCACCTCCTCATGGCCATGAATGACAACAAGCTCATTACGATTGTGAGACCCAGCGACTAGTCCAGCGCTGGCTTCCATGGCTGGCAATTGACACGGAGAAACTAAGCGTTCTGTGAAGGATGAGAGTTTGAAGCAAGGAATGTGTTTTATGAAGGAGAAAGGTAGAGAAGGAAAAGGGTGGCATGAGATATTCAATTGTCTTCTTCACCTAATTAGTCCATGTAATGGGTGGTGAGTTGGTTGCTGTGTCAAAGTCCCCAGTCTTGCCTTGAAGTTAAGCTTCCTCCCCTTCACTATTCAACCGCCATGTCAAAGTCCCAACCATTTAAATATAGATTACTGTTCTTTTGCTTCTTTCTTTAGAATAATTCTTCTTTATTAACTATATATTATGATCTCCAAAGCCAGTCAACTAGTGATCATCCAAAAGTCCCATAATTGATTCATTATAAGCTAAAGTGTAGAAGTTAATGTAGATCATTATCTGCTTTCTGAAGTTAGCTTTTATAGAATTGAGCAAATCATCCTCTAAATTAAGAATCTTCAATGTAAATTAATAACTTAATTGTTTTTTTGTAGTTAAACAGTAGCTACTCATTAGTATATACATAGATTTGATTTTTATACAGAATGGAAGGTGAAAAGAAGACCATGTTTAGCATGAGAAGAGAAGTTGGGAAAGCTGAGCAGGAATGCTTAGAATGCAAGAAGCTGATGCTTCAAATGCAAGAACTTGAAAACTTGTAAACCAAAAGAACTTCAAATTGTTAGGTAAGGAAGTTGTAATCTCTCCATCTGTTCTTGACTGATTAACTAAAATTTTCTCATTTATAATTTACACACTTCAAAACTTTCTTTATATTATATATAATTGCTTTGCCAATCATTTTCTACCTGATCTCCCATCTTTTTCGTCATAATAACATAAATTAAGTTGGCCGTTCTTATTTGTCTCCAAAAATTTGTTCATAATTGATATACACTCATTTCCTTTCTTTTATTCGTAGAAAGTAGTTGTAATTGATATTACTCTCTTGAGATTAAAATTTTTTCTATCTCGAAATTTTTCTTTTCCCTTTCAAATTTTTACTCGATATTTGATTTATTTAGTTTGTATAGTAATTATAATTTTTTTTAAAAAAAATGATAGTCCCTCTAATTATTATCTATTGCTCATGCAATTTGAAGATCGAAGCTTTAAGTTCTTGAGCTTGTGTTTTTAGCCTAAGGAATATCTCTTTTGGTGTTAATCAGTGATGGGATTTACGTAAGAATGTGAATTTTTATATTGGAATTCTTTCTCTATCATGTCTACGATATCTTTAATAGTGAATTGGTTACTCCTACAATCAAAATGGAAATCAAACGTTTTGTGGTTTAAAAATGTTGAATCTTGTCTCAATCATCATTTATCAGGACGCAAGTGTCTTGGTTTTGTTCTGATAGAATCCATCTTGAATCACATCCAATAAACTCGTAATGTATGTGTATATATCAATTGGTCATGGTCCTTCATAGTATTTATTTGTTCTATATGCAAAAATCATAAGGTCTTTTTTTTCATTCTAATGGTATAAATTAATCGTTTCCTTATAATCTATTCATTTAAGACATAATATAAGTTCATTGGCAGTTTTTTTTTTTTTTTTTTTTTTTAAAGAAAATTTATGGTAGTTGAATTATACTTATGTTGGTTTATATTACACATTATTTCGTAAAAGTTTATTCTTAATATAAAATGACCATATTAATTGATACACAAATCATTTTTTAATAAAAAAATAATTATAATGCCTAAATTCTTTCACTCAAGTTTCATTTAAATAAAACAGAACGATCAAAAAAATTATCTCCCACCCAACCTCTCTCTAAAATAATACTTTCTCTCTCCATCCGTCTCTACTCTCTCTCTCAAGTCTCTCACCTATTCAAATTCTTCTCACACATTAACTTTCTATTATATCTCTCACCAATCAATTCTTTTTATTTAAAAAAAAAAAATCACCAACCAAAGTTATCTTCTTTAAAGTTTTTGTTCTATTTATTTCAACAATTAGATCTAATGATGAGAAGACCTTTCTCTTTAAAATCTATCTAGTGATAAATGAAGAATTTTATGTTTGATTAGAAGTTTTCTTATGCCTATCATTTTGGTTTTTATTAAATAAATTAAATGAATTTTTATAATTAACAAAAATACAAACATATTCAAACCCCACAAATTTGAAGAAACCTAAACATAATTATATAAATTAAAAAAGAGATATAAATAAATGAAAGGTAACTGCTACTTTTTTTAATTTTTCAGAATATAATATAATTTCACTATTCCATAGTCTGAAGATAGAATATTAATTTCATATTAAATTACATATACATCTCTTTTTTTTTAACCATTTTGATATAGGCACTGTATTAACATCTCTACTGCCAAGTTATATATTAAGCAAAATTATATCATATCATTAATTAGACCAATATTATTAAAACTTATTATCATTAATTTTATATTTTAAAAAGGTAATAATGCACGTAAAAAAATCTAGTTATATGTAAAAATCAATACTCTCTTTCTAATGCTCCTCATTATTATTATTTATTTTATGAAGATCTATGCTGGAATTTTACCATGTTTGTTAAACATGAAAAAAAAAAAAAAAAAAGTTCATCGAATTCTTCTTTAGAAGAAGAAAAAAAACATTCTAGTTTTTATTACAAGGTCCCTCAAACATACATTCCAACCCTTCACTATTTTTCACCCAAAAAAAAAAAAAAAAGGAAAAGCATCCTATTCCATGTAATTAAAGAACAAAACAAAACAAAGGATTATGTCACAATCCAACATTCTCAACTTCTGCTTAGAAACTCAGTCTCCTCAATCAACCTCCTCAATCTTTGGCCCAGCGCCGCCGGACTGGGCAGAGCCACCGCCTGGCATATCATCGCCCATCGGCGGTGCTCCGCCGGCACCGCCCTGGTACATCTTAGCAATGATGGGATTACAAACACCCTCAAGCTCCTTCAGCTTGTCTTCAAGCTCATCAACCTCCGCCAATTGGTTCCTATCCAACCACTCAATTGTATCCTCCACAGATTTCTCAATCTTCTGCTTATCTTCTGGATTCAATTTCCCTGCGAATTTCTCATCCCTCACAGTATTCCTCATATTATATGCATAATTCTCCAACGCATTCTTAGCCACAACTTTCTTCTTCACTTCCTCATCCTCTGCTTTGTATTTCTCTGCTTCTTTCACCAGCCTTTCTATCTCGTCCTTGCTCATCCTCCCTTTGTCATTTGTGATTGTGATCTTGTTCTTTACTCCTGCAGTTTTGTCCTCTGCCGATACATTTAGGATGCCGTTGGCGTCGATGTCGAACACTACGTTGATTTGTGGCACACCTCTTGGTGCTGGAGGAATACCGGTGAGCTCGAATTTTCCAAGTAGGTTGTTGTCTTTGGTTCTTGCTCGCTCTCCTTCGTATACTTGGATTAACACTCCTGGTTGGTTGTCGGAGTATGTCGAGAATATTTGTTCTTTCTTTGTTGGGATTGTTGTGTTCCTTGGAATTAGGACGGTCATTACGCCACCCGCCGTCTCTAGACCAAGACTCAACGGCGTGACGTCGAGGAGTAGAAGATCTTGAACTTTCTCGTCTCCTTCCCCACTTAGAATTGCAGCCTGTACACAACCATGGAAATTGTCAATATTAACTTGTTTGACGACAAATTCATATTAAGTCGTAGACTTCAAACTCTAATTCTTCAGTCAAATGAAGATTCAGAATCACCATATTCAGGCTTCTTTCATTCCAATTCTTCGATCTCACAACTATATGTCAAATCACCATTGACACAAAAATTTATAGATAAAAATTATATTCTTCATTCCAATTATTCGAATTCTTTTATCTGATAATTACGTGTCAAATCCCTATTAACCTAAAAATTTTAACTCAAAAGAGAAAGTAAATTTAATATTATATCAATGATAAACATGTAAAAATTAATTGAGAAAAAAATAACCTTTCGAAAATGAATCTGCTATGATGCTGGGATTCAAAAGTTTATAGATATAATAAATTTGATATTGTATCAATTATTACCGTGATAATATGTTAAATCAACTATTGATTCGAAAGTCTATGCATGAGGGTAAATTTAATATTATATGGAAGAAAAATGAAGATTAAATTCAGTTTATGTAAAATGATATGTTCTTGGTTACCTGAACAGCAGCACCATAAGCAACAGCTTCATCCGGGTTGATACTTTTGCAGAGCTCCTTTCCATTGAAGTAATCTTGCAGAAGCTGCTGAACTTTCGGAATTCTTGTGGATCCACCAACCAAAACCACCTCATGAACTTGGCTTTTATCAATTTTAGCATCACGAATACATTTCTCCACAGGCTCCATACACTTCATGAACATATCCATGCACAGTTCCTCAAATCTAGCCCTAGTTATTGTCGCATAGAAATCAATACCTTCATAAAGGGAATCGACTTCAATCGTCGTCTGCGTCGTTGATGACAGCGCTCTTTTCGCTCGCTCGCAGGCCGTCCTCAACCTCCTTAACGCCCGCGCATTGCCGCTGATATCTTTCTTGTTCTTCCGCTTGAACTCTGTCACGAAGTGATTTACGAGTCTGTTATCGAAATCTTCACCGCCGAGATGTGTATCGCCGGCGGTGGCTTTGACCTCGAAAATCCCCTCTTCTATTGTCAAAAGCGACACATCGAAAGTTCCACCGCCGAGGTCGAAGATCAGCACGTTCTGTTCGCCTCTACGAGAGGCCTTTTTGTCCAGACCATACGCAATCGCCGCCGCCGTTGGCTCGTTGATGATACGCATCACGTTGAGTCCAGCAATAGCACCCGCATCCTTCGTCGCTTGTCTCTGTGAATCATTGAAATAAGCAGGTACTGTAACTACAGCGTTCTTGATAGTTTGCCCTATAAAAGCTTCCGCGATTTCTTTCATCTTAGTCAAAACCATAGAAGAAATCTCCTCCGGAGCAAACTGCTTCTCTTCACCTTTGTAGTTAACAATAATCATCGGCTTGTCTCCCGGTCCGGCAACCACTTTGAATGGCCAAAGCTTCATATCGCTCTGAACAGAGGGATCGGAGAGTCTTCGGCCGATCAACCGCTTGGCATCGAAGACAGTGTTCTGAGGATTCATAGCGACCTGATTCTTAGCCGCATCGCCAATCAAACGCTCAGTGTCGGTGAAAGCCACATAAGAAGGAGTGGTTCGGTTACCTTGATCATTGGGGATAATTTCAACACGATCGTTGAGCCAAACCCCGACGCAGCTGTAGGTGGTGCCGAGGTCGATTCCAATGGCTTTACCTTCAGTTTTCGCCGCCATAGCCGGAAAAGCTTGAATTTCAGAAAGCAGAGTGTTGTGTGTAAGTGAGAGGAACAGAGATTTTTTGGAAAGCTTTTTATGGATTGAACAATATTTTAAATTCTGAAGTAAAATGAAGATTGAGATTTATAGTGTTTGAAGAGAACGATCCAGAAAATGGAAGAAGAAGAAGAAGAAGAAGAAGAAGAAGAAGAAGAAGAAGAAAGTAATGAAGGTCGGGAGAATGCAAGAGAGTTCGGGAGTGTTCCAGTTACGATCCAGATGGCGGGAGAAAGAAACACGCTTACAAAACCAGGGCTAAATTGCATTGAATTTACATTTGTGCCATTACTACCGTAAACTAACTCTTTTTTATTTTTTATTACTTTAGGGAAATTATCCATCCACGATTTAAATTTTAAACTAATAATTATGTATGTGACATTTATACAATTTATTACGTTTCGATTGAAAAAATCATGTGTTAAACTTATAATTATATCAATTAAAATCTTAAACTTTCATAAATATATTAATTTAAACTCTTAATCAAGTTTTTCTTTGAGAATGTCTATGCATTTACTCTAATCATCCATTTTTATAAAAGTGACATTTGAAAAAATCTACATATTTAAGAATAAATGTATGGATGTTTTTAAAGGTAATCATTATGAAAAGTCTAAATTGATTGGTTTATGAAAATTTTGGAGTTTTATTTACTTGAACCATGAGTTTCACACGATATTTTGGTCGAACGAAATTGAGAGAAAAGTGTGAATTGATACACTTATGAAAGTTCAGTGTTTAAATCGATACAATTATTAGTTCAGGGTTTTAATTGATACAACCTTCAATTTTTCCTTAAATTTATAGTACGAGAAATTAATAGACTATTTTACAGGAAAATTTTATAACTGAAAATTTGTCCTACGTCATTCATTTATTGTGTGTCACGTCAACTTACTTTTAAGAATCGAGTGAGACTCACTAACATTAGTGTGAGACCTAGTAATATTCATAAATACAAATTTATAGTATGAATAAATAGAGTATGGTATGGTAGTACTAGAAATTAAGAAAGTAGCACAGATATTTTCAATATTATCTTCATTCATTACTTACCACAAAAATAACATTTAAGAATGATATGAGATAGACAAAATAAATTAATAAATTGTTTAGGGGTCGTTTGTTTGGCAGACATCATAGATTCTCATGGAGTGTGCATCTGAATTTTTTGCATCCTAGGATGCCCTTATGGAGAGCATTTCAACCGTTTTGGATGCCCTCCTAAAACATGGGTTTTCCATATTCCCGAGTTGAGGGCATCCTCATTTTACATTTTTGTCCTTTTTTTTTTTAATTTCACACATATATAGTATATATATTAATCTTCATTTGCATTATATAATTAAAATAAATATTGCCAACCATATATATCATACTTTTTTTTTGTTATATCATTATTCTTATTATTTTTTAGCAAGATATTCAAATTCAAATTCAAATTAATATTTATTTGAATAAAAAATCTTAAATTATAATATATTATTTTGTTGAGAAAAATAACATATAAAAATAATATAAATTTTATTAGTTTTAAAAGAAATTAAAATTGATAAAAACATATATGCTATATAAGTTCAAATTCTATAAAATTAATTATAAATTAATAAATAGCGTAAGGGCATTCTTAGAATATTAGATAAATTTAAGACATTTTCGAATAGAATTTCTATGAAACAAACATCGTTATCAAAATATTCTCATATATCTATAAAAATATTCATATAAAATAAATATAATAATCTAAACTTGGACATCTATAATTTCAGGCAGACATATCAAATAATGAACAAAAAGAAAGATACTATGATTGTATTAGATATATTTCCCAATTTGCACTTTAAATTTCTTCACACGTTGGCCATGAAACTCCTTTTCCGGCGCCCAATTGTTGAAAGATTGGGGTGTGGAGTTGGGGGTATTTTCGGAAATTCAAGTGCAAATATTAAAACGGTGGGTTTGGCGGTCTAGAAGAAGAAGAAGAATTGGTGACAACTCAACTATGAACTATTCTTGATCCTTCTTCTTTATACCTTCTTGCTTCTTCTAAAAACTAATTATTTATAAATATTACAATTTAGATATAATGTAGATGCCGAAGCTTAATATTTTAAAAAATTAACGGTCTATCACTCTACATATTATTTATGTGTCTCGTTCTTAGACATTATTAGTATCTAATATATAATTTCACTTCTTACTTATCAATTTACTTATAAATAGTGACATTTTGTGGGTATTGAAATGAGCACATTGGTGAGAAAATTAGAAAGAAATAGTGAAGAATTTTTAGAGATTTTAAATTCTCATATTTCGTTGTTTTTGTTATTTTAATTATTATATTATAATTTCTCAATTTTACAACGCTTCTTTCTTTTTCTTTTATAATCTTTGAGTTTTAAAAAATAAAAGTTATATTATTTTAGTCTCTATATTTTAAAGTTTATTCAATTTTAGTTTCTGTATTTTTAATGGTTGAAATTTTAGTCCTTAAACTTTCAATAAATCTTAAATTTAGTCATTCAAAATTAATTTTAAAAAAATAATTAAATGATAATAACAATTTTTACACAAGAAAATAGATTCAAATTTTACAAAAATATTAATAGAATACAAAAATATCCTTTTAAAATAATAATAATAAATTAATAGTAGGACTAAATCTTAGAGATTAAACTTGAATACATTAGCATTAATTTAACAGGAAAAATAAAAGGAAACATTTGTAAAAAACAAATTGAAAACAAAGTATGGTAAAACAACAATTGGGGTGGTGGCGCAGTTGGCTAGCGCGTAGGTCTCATAGCTTAAGAGTTATCGCAGTTGGCTTGGCTTGGCTTCCTTTGAGGCCAAATATTAATGGGTCATCAACCCCCTCCCTCAATACAATTCTAGATTTTTTAAAAAAAAAAATTATTAAAATACATTTTGGTCCCTCAATACAATTCTAAATTAATATACGAGTGATAAGGCAATTTTTTTTTGTTTAATGTTAAAATATCATTTTGGTTCTTGTATTTTAAAATTTGTTTAATTTTAGTCGGTATATTTTTAAATGTCCCTATATTTTTAGTAAATTTTAAATTTAGTCTTTCGAAGTAAATTTTTATCAAAATTAATTAAATAATTATAATATATTCATACAAAAGAATAGTGAATATGTTTTCAAATTTAGTAGTAAGAACTAATATTTATTGAAAGTACATAAATTAAAATTGGACATCTAAAAATGTAGGGTCTAAAATTGAACAAAATCTAAAATATAGGGACTGAATGATATGTTAATTTTTTTTATTATTATTATAGAAACCATGCGTTTTGGGATCTTCTTCATGCTCTTGTTCAAGCTGCAAAAGCGAGATTATTGTTAGTTTTGTAAACTAGCTAAGAATATCTTACTTCATTATATAGATTTTATATAATTAAACCAATTTTTAAACCAACCGATTGAAATTTAAAATAATTAGTATTCATTTTTAAAAATCCTACATTTTTTTATTTAGGTATTAACTTTTTTAAAACACAAAATTTTAATTAGTTAATACAATAAAAAATGAATAAGTAAAAAGGGTCAATAGGTTATTAGTTAATGCATTTTAAATTAATTTAAAATATAAAAGAGCATTTTGTTAGTCATTCAAATTTAATTCTCATTGCATAAAGAAGTATAAACATCACCAATAAGTTTTCTATTTCAATTCAATTAATTCTCATCACACGTTAATAAACACCATCAAATATGATTTAAATAACTATTCCAACTCAATCCAATTTTTGTAGAGAAAAATAAGATTAGAACTTGTTACGAAAAAAGGACTGTGATAGAATAGAGTAAAATCTCAGCTAAAATAGATTGAGAATAATAATAATGAAGAAGAAGGGAGAGAATAACACACAGTGATTTTACGTGAAAAACCCCTACAAATTAGGGTAAAACCCACATACAAGGATAGAAGAATTCCACTATTATAAAATATGAGTTACAAACTTTCTTTCTTATAGAAGAATACAAAGCTCTCTTATAAGAAGGAACTCTCACTATTTTATCTTTCATTCACTTGTTGGAGATTTTGGGATGGTTTGGCAATCATGGGTCTCTACCTATTTATAGTCCACAGAAACTTGGTCATCAAACTAATTTAATGACTCCAAATTATCCAGGATAGATGTGAAGGATCCAATGACTCCAATTTGTTGTGAAAGATCTAAGGACCACAATTTGGCCTTGGATAATGTGGAAGATCTAATGGCCCAAAATTGTCTCCAAGAATCTTCATGAATAATAAGAAAATTTCTTGATAATTATCCAACAGAACTAAAATCAACTCAAAATTACTTAAACTAGATGAACACTACGTATGTTGCACGCATTTCTTAACGTAAAAATACCTACTTAGAGTTGAATTTGAGGAAAATATATGTCTATTATTAAAGATGAAATAAAGTAACAAATCTGAATAATTTAAGAAAAATATAATTATTTACTGCATCGTAGAGATCTATTGGTTTTTTTTTTTTTTTTACAAAATTGTATTTTTTTTATGGTAATTACATTGATTATTTTGAATTTAGACTTTCTAGAATTATTGAAATTTATGTTCGGTTGGAATTTAGAAGTTTTCATTGATTTACTTAAATTTTAGGTTTGATACTTATACCCATAAATTTATAAAGTTTAATTTATATTTTATTCATTTTATTGGAGTTGTACTTCGATGTCAACCAATTAAGTATAATCATGGATAGTTTTATATTTTTAAATTTGTTGTGATAATAAAATATAAGTTGATGTTTCAAATGCAATATTTACAAAAACTCAAAGTCACCGATTGAATAAAAAAGAATTAACGAATTGAATTTAGAATTATTTAAAATTATAATATAAAGTCAATTATGAGTGAATTGATAAAGAATTATTTTAAAACTATTTAAGTCTACAAACATAATAAATAACCTCTGATTAAAATATTTTAATCGATTTTTATAAAAAAAAATCTAAATTTTGATATTTTAAAATTATTTTCGTCATAACATGTATTGACTTTTAATTTATATTTCCACTAATAGATTATAGTAGTCTATCATTATCTATATAGTGACATTTTGCTATATTTAAAAATATTTTTAGTAGTTTTATCATTTAAAACAATTACAAAAAAAAATCTTTTTTATTTTCATTGGAATGATTTGATTACCTTTTAATTTCAAACTTTAATTTAAACTAATATATCCTCCTTTCGTTTAAAAAGAAATATTTTTTTATTTTAATTTGGATGATTTGATTATCTTCCTAATTGTAAACTATAATTTGAACTAAAATATTTTTTCTATTCTTTTTAAAATTTTCGTGATATTATTAGTTAAATAGAAAAAAATCTAAATATTATTTTTTAAATTTTGTGATAATACTCTCGTAGTATTACCCTCCCAATTTTGAACTTTACTTACTTTAATGGTCCGTTTTGAACCTTGTAATTTTTAGGAATTTCAATTCATAATCGATTTCAAATGAATTCGTTTGTTTGTTACGGTAGGAAAGAGAAGGACTTTACAATATATTTTTACTTAAAAAACTTTTCGAACCAAAATGTTCAAATTTTGCAGGATTTCATATGATCTAATAGTAAATTACTTAATTGAACTTGTCATATTCTAATTTTCAATTAACACGGATAGTTAAAATCTATATTAGTAAATTCTTAACTTTCTTTTTCTTTTTAGTTGTCATCCAAACACAAAATTTTAAATACATTCATTTCAAAAAAAATTCGTTCCAAACAAAGTAATTAATTTAAAATCATTTCTCGGATTTCAAATTACAAGATTAAAATCATTTCTTCAACTTTATTGGATCCAAACGGATGGTAAACTAAAATATTTTTTATTTTTTAAAATTTTAGTGACACTCTTAATTAAAAATATATACATATTTTTTAAATTTTGAATTGGATAATTTGATTATTTTCTTAATTTCAAGCTTTAATTTAAACCAAAATATTATTTTTATTTTTTTAATTTGTAGGTTAAAAAATTATTTTGATTGGGATGACCTGATTATCATGTTAATTTCAAACTTTAATTGAAACTAAGATCTTATTTATTTTTTTTATTTTTGAATAAAATTTTGTAATAATTGTTAAAAAAAATTAATTTTATTGGAATGATTTGTTAATCCTCTAAATTTCAATTTTTTAATTAATCATGTTTTTAAATTTTTTTTTTTTAATTTCGAATTGATCTTTTGATCTCTTAATTCAAATGTTTGGATATTTTTCATCCGATTAAATCTTTGAAGAGAACAACAAACTTTAAAATAAAATTCAACCACTTTTAATAAACATCTATTTCTAATATATCTATAACTATTATTCAATTTCCTTAAAAAAAAAAAACTATTTTTTTGAAAAAATAAAATAAAGACTATTCAATCTAAATCTCAATTTAAAAAAATGAAATCTCATTCTCAATATCACACAAAATAATAAAAAATAAATTAATTAAAAAATAAATATAAAGAAGACTATTCTTCACCGGTCTACCATTCTTCTTCACCTAGTTTATGAGGACATTTGTTAAAAGAGAACAAAAAAAAAATTATAAATTTAGTAAACAACCATCAAAAAAGTAGTTTAAAGGTGTGGTAAAAAAGTAAAAAAAAATAAACAAAGGGACTGGTTCACCATAAATATAAGACAATTAGAGAAAAGATCTACCTATAAAGATACAAAAAGAAGAAAACAAAGTTGTTAACCAAATATATAAATGATGCAATTGGTAGCATTTTTAAGGATAATAACTAAATGTATAACAATATTTTGAAATAATTACAAATATAGCAAAATCTATCCGTGATAGACTCTATATAGACTCCTATTAGTGGTTTGGTCTATCACTGATAGACTCCTCTTAGTGATATAGTCTATTACTGATAAACTCTGAAAGTTAATTCAAATTTTGTTATATTTGCAAATAATTTTACATTATGCTATATGTACAAATATTTTGGGTCTGATTACTATATCTGCAACTATCATTCAAAAAAACAGAGAGAAAGAGAGATACAGATAAAATAAGATAAACGGAATTGTTGTAGATATTTCAAATGGAATAAAAACGAGAGAAGGCATGTGGCAAAAAGAAAAAAAAAACTATAACCAACTATAAAAATAAGAAAGAGAAAAAAAAAGAATGAGAGATACCTTAGAAATTTTAATTATAGATAAAATTTAGATTCAAAATTTAATTTAATTTTAATCTTAAATCAGATATCAAAATTATTAGATAAAATGAGATTCTTTTTCTCTGAAAATTTCTCATCACTTAGACGTGAAGGTTTTTTTAGATAAAAATGAGATTTTTTTTTTAAAAAAATTATTATCATTTAACATAAATGTCAATTACCATCAACTAAAATGGGTAAAAAGAGAAATAAAAAGTTTTTCTGCTCTTTACAATTTTTTTATTTATAGAGTTCTCATGTGGGCTTTTGTGAGCTTGGGCTTGGCTAGTCTATGGACCTGGCCCTTGGGCCCAACTAATTGTTTGGATTTGGCTTTTGCGAGCATTTGGACCAAATTAAGCTTATTTGATGACTCAATTGGATTCTAGCCCAAACATTAACCATTAATTGAACAAAAAAATAATTAACTTTATAGGACAAAAACACGTGTCACCTCTGGGATTGGCCTATTTACGTCTCCAATTTCAATTTGGGATACATGTCAACTTTTAATTTCGCCATTAATTTGAGAAATAACGTGTCAATTTGTGATTGATCCAAAATTTCTCATTCAACAAGTACCTTTTAAATAGTATAGATAGATAGCATTATTTTTCTTCCAAAATAAATAGCATTATTTTCTTCCAACATTCCATCAAAGTGCCCAAAAAAATCTAATATTAATAAAAACTGGGCTAAATTATAAAAAAATGTCATTGAACTTTGCATTGTGTGTCAAAAATAACCTTTTAACTTTTAAAAGTTTCAAAAATACCCTTAAACTTTCAAAAAGAGTTCAAAAATACTTTTTGTCGATATCTATTTTCCCATTATGCCTTGTTTTTCCTCCTCAATTTCACAACACATTATCAGCACGAGCTCTTATCATTTCTTTTTGCTAAAGGTATGTCTATTTTCTCCTCTTTTATAATTAATAAATTAAATGTTATTATATATATATATATATATATATATAATTTTAATATAAATACAATATTTTGTGATAGTGTTACCATTAAAAATATTACATAATTAGAATTTATAGCATTTTATATGAACGGTAATAATTATTTTTCATTACTGCTTGATGTCGAAATGCACTTGGATGTCATAAAAATATGATCATCAGAAAATAATTATTTTTTTTAAAGCTTATTGTGAATGGGGCACTTGAGTCTCCAAAATTTTAAATCAATATGTTAGAGAGGACATTTTTCTACATTTGGGATATGCTCCTGCAGTAGAAATATCGGGAGAAATATTTTAAAAGTATTATGAACTTATCTAATGTCTACTCGTGGCTTCATGAAATAACTAGTTATTGATTAAAAAATTTATGAATCTCAACCAACTAGAACAACAACATTTCCTGAAGTGAATGTTGTGAATTCTAAAATAATGGATGAAAAATCATGAATCTCGGACAACTGGAACAACATCATTCCCTGAAGTGAATGCTGTGAATTTTAATAATTCAGGTCGAGAGTATGGTCATGGTTGAAATCGTGACCGTGGCAAGGGAAGAAGTAATTATTATTTTCGCGATGGTCGTTCTAATCATCGAAATTTCAAAAGAACCACACAAAATGATGATCATAAAAGAAAAACTCCACTAGATAAGAATTCGAGAAAAATGAAAAATGTGGAAGCTAATTTTGTCTACCACGATAATGAGATATTTGATCCATCCAATATAACAAATTTGGATGTGACACATTTTTCCAAAACTTTTGAAGAGAAAATTGGCACAATTGATGACATAACAAATGTTTATTTTAATTTTGAGAATGTGCAAGATTAATGTTTGTTTTTAATCTATTTTTCATGGTATTTTTTTGAATTTTAAATATTTAAAGTTTTGTTTCTCTTATTATAATGATTTTGTTTAATGAAGAAACATGGACAATTTTCATACGTTGAGTGACTTAAAAATGAGCAAAAAAGATTTATGTCCGGTAGATAGTTCAACTACGCACAAAATACTTACAATAGAAAATGTTTTTTTCAAACTAACAGGAAGCTGAAAATGATGGAAGCGAATTGTAAACCTGATTAAAAGCTTAAGCAAATATTATTTTGACAGGAACAAAATTTACAATTGGCAATGCAGTGTTTTCTCGTCAATCAAAGAGAAATCTATTATTAATTAATTTTTTAAAAATATAAGTTAACCTTAAATTTTCTCTAAATATTACTTTATGTCTTTATTGTTAATGTTTATAATTAATTTTAAAAAAATTAAGAGAATTATAATTAATTAAGTTTCACTATTTTGTAGTACAACAATGGGTCGTACCAATGTCCACCAAGAAAAGCTCATTTTGGCAATTAAGTTTCACTATTTTTCATCACTATTAAATTTAAATTTAAAATTTCTCTCCATAATTATTTTAAATTAATTAATAGACATTAACACTAAGGATTGAAAGTGAGTTATTAATAAAAATAAAAATAAAAACTAAAGTTAAAAGTGTGAATATTGAAACCTAGAAATCAAATTGAAACAGAACTCAAATTTGCCATATTTTGAAACCTATGAACTAAGGTCATGTTTACACTAAGGAAAAATTAATAAATGAATAGTAATCTGAAAAATAGACCCTAATGAATTACTTTTGTAGTTGTTTACCATACTTGTACTGACCCGTAGAAACAAGCGGAATATGATCCATCGATTTGCATTTTGAAATTACGTTATTATTACTATTAATGTTATTGTTACCGTTACTATTAGTGTATTGTTATCGTATGAGAAGTATAAATTTGTTACATTTACTATTACTGTTACCATTACTACTCGAACAGTAACTATTATCGTTACCATTACTACTCGACAATTACATTTGCGATTCAGGCCCATTAAAATTGGGAAAATTTGAAATAATATTGTAGTTGTTAAAAATATTTATAGAAATATAGTAGTTTTGAAAGTATTTACAAAAATATAGTAGATTTTTAATAATGACTTTCTCTCTCTTCTCTTCTTTCCTAATTTTCAATAATCTCCACTCATTACCCATCTTTTCCCTTTCTTTCTTCTTTCCTTTTCTCTTTCTTTCCTCTTTCAATCTTTCTTCTTTCAATCTTTCTTCTTCATTCCATCATTTCTCTTCTTTCTCCATGTCTCCTTCATTTTTCTCTATTTAAAATATTTAACTTAAATTCTAATTTTTTTTTCACAATTTGAACAATTATCTTAAATATTTCTTCTTAACTAATTTGAACAATTACCTCAAATAAAAAGTTTGAACATCAAATATTCATAAAATTAATTTAATTATTAACTATAAAACCTAAATATTATGGGCCAATCTACTTTGGATTTATTTTGTTAACTTGAACTCAATTTTTTTTTGTGGAAGTTCTAATTTTAATTCGATTTAAGGATGAGGAATGATAGTCCGTTTTACATATTGTTCGTTTTGTGGGAAAAAAAAGAATTATGTGTCAAATTTTAAATGTTCTTAAATCACTAGGTCAATTTAGAAAATTCAAATAAGTATGAAGTGAAATTTTAAATTTAATTTTAAAAGTGTGAAAAATAGTGAAACTAAATTAATTATAATTCGTTTAATTCTAACATTTTGAAACTTATAGATCAAATAGAAAGTAGACCCAAAACTTAGTAACCAAAAATGTAACTTTTGAAAACTTTATGGATCAAATGGACACTAATTCTAAACTTCATAAACCAAAATTGTATTTTACCTTTTTTTTCGATTAAATTCATGAAGTTAAAACAAAATTTTAATCTTATTTGCACCATTGCTAAAATATACTAATGTCATTTAAAATAAGAAATGTTGTTATAATTATTTGAAACTTAAAGGTATCTTAATGTCATTTTTTTAATGAATGGAAATTACCATTCTAAATTCGTTTGGGTTGAGACGGCACTAAACAAAAAATTGAAAACTTAAAAAAGTAGTTTTAAAATTTTTTTTTTTTGTTTTTGAAATTTGGTTAAGAATTCAACTCTTTTACTCTAAATTTTTTTATTTGCTATAAAAAAATAAAACCAAATTTAAATTTCATATATATATATAAACTTACATTATGTAAGCATAGTGGAAGATTTCTATTAAAATCTAAAATTTTTGAGATTTTGAGGGCCTTGAAATCTTGATTTGGGAAAATTTTGGTTTTCCTCCAATTTCTATGAAATTATGAGATTTCGAGAATATTCTGATTCCCTCATTTTCGACGAAATTTCGAGAAAATTTCAAAAAATTTCGACATTTCGAGAAAATTTGGATTTTTTTTTCTAAATTAACTATGTTAACTCAGTTTAAAATTTTCAATTTTATGGTCCTGATTACATACAATTCTATGGTTTTACATGCTAATGTCTATTTGACAAAGAATTAAACATTTTTTTTATCATTTTACTCCTGGGTTACTTCTAAATCCTTAAGTAGTAGTGCTCCTCTAATAAACAACTTGTTTATGGTTCAACCATTAAACATAAACCCCCCCTCGGGCCAGTGAGAGGGTAGGGTCCTTTATTCAAGTCCTGGAGACACCACTTAAGGACTCATCTACTTACTCTAAAGTCGGGAAGGAGCGAAATTCATCTTGTATAAACTCATCTACTGTTATTTACTAAATTAAAATCATTAATTTCTCTTAAATAATTTATTAAAGATAAAAAAAATATTTATGTATTTATATGTGCATTTATATGAAAAAAATTAAAATAGAATTAATATTTTAAAACTATTTTAAGTGAAATAATAATAATAAAAAAAATGGATATAAAAAAAATAGAATTAATATTTTAAAACTATTTCCTGAGCATAATAATGCTTACTAGGCTCTACCGACCTATTTCAATGCCTAACAGACATTTCGAATTTCATTCAAAACTTAATTACTTCAGCTCTTTACGAGCTAGGAATGGGACCTCATGGATCTACAGATCCTATATATATAATCCTAAACCCTAATTCCTTAATAAATTAGGTATAAACTTTAATATATACTTTTTATAACTGTTTTACAAAACTAAATCAAAATTTGAAAACTTAAAAAAGTAGTTTTAAAAAATTTGTTTTTGTTTTTGAAATTTGGCTAAGAATTCAACTCTTTTACTCTAAATTTATTGATTTTCTATAAAAAAAAAAAATATAAAATGAAATTTAAATTTCCATATAAACTTACATTATGTAAGCATGGTGGAAAATTTTCATTGAAATCTCAAAATTTTGAGATTTCGAGGGCCTCAAAATCTTGATTGGAGAAAATTTTGGTTTTCCTCCAATTTCTACGAAATTTAGAGATTTCTCGAAATTTTGAGATTTCGAGAATATTCTAATTCCTTCCTTTTCGACGAAATTTTGAGATTCCGAGACAATTTCAAGAAATTTTGACATTTCGAGAAAATTTGGATTTTTTTTAATTAATTATGTTAGCTCAGTTTAAAATTTTTAATTTTATGATCTTGATTACACACAATTTTATAGTTTTATAAGCTAATATCTTTTTTACAAAGGATTAAACATTTTTTATGTGCTATTTTTTTTTTAATTTCCAACTTTTCTCAATATTTAGCTTTATTTTAAGTCCAAAATTTTTATTTATAAAGAAAAACTTCATTCAGAATGCAGCAACACAAATTGATTGTGATCCAGGTACTACCAATAAGATTCTATCCACTATTCTCTTCTAGGCACAAAAATAAAAAAAGAGATGTATTAATAAACAAAAAAAAAGTGAAAAATTATTAAATATAAAATTAATTATTTTATATGTTCATGTGATATAAATATAAAAGTAAGGAGGAGGGAGAGAGGATAGGGAGGTTTTTTTTTATCCCTTCAGATTTTATCCTGACAGATTTTTTTTTTTTTTTTTTTTTTTACAAATCACGTTGTTCTATAAAAACAAATATATTTTTACGAGTATTTTCTAAACAACCATATTTCTTTAAATATTTTTTTAAATTATAATGTTTTTATAAAACCTCCATTAAAATTGATCTATCAATTATTAAAATTGATCTATCAATTAAATTTTATTACCATTACACTATTTTTCATTTGAAATCAAACTCAAAATTTAATAACATTTTTATATTCAAAGGCCAACTAGAAATTAAACCCAAAACTTAGACGAAACAAATATTTTTCCCTTAAATAATATATGAAAGCAGGGAAAATAATGAAATAAAGGAAGGAAAGAACACCCTATCGTCTTCAACAATACTGCAACGACAAATCAAACATTCTGTAAACAAGAAATCATGCTTGTTTCTGGTTCAAAAAATTCAACAGAAACCACTTAAAAATAGATAATCACAAAGAAAATTTTGGTTACGTCGTTGAGAATCCATTCCCATCTCATCTTCCTCACAAAATCCCCGTCTCAATTAAAACCATTTTCTCCAATTTTTCTCAAATCTGTCTACCTACCTTTCTCCACAGAGTCCAACAAGAACAAGAAATCGATCGGAGAAAAAATTGAATGGCGAAAGGAGGAGCTCAGAAGAAAGATGTGGCGGTGGCGATCGACAAAGACAAATGCAGCCAACTAGCTTTGAAATGGGCAATCGAACGCCTCCTGAGCAAAGGCCAAGTGGTTACTCTGCTTCATGTTAAACAGAAACCGTCTTCCTCTGCATATTCGAGTAAGAAAAAATGAAGGGAAAATTATCTTTTTAGTTCTCAAGTTTTGAACAATATGTGCGTTTGGTCTCTAAATTTTAAAAATGTACCTTTTTAGTCCCTTAGTTTATAAGAATAGGTTCATTTGCTCTCTGAGTTTTCAAAATATACCTTTTCAGTTATTGAGTTTTTAAAAATAGGTGTAAGAGATCCCTCAAATAATTTTCTATTATTAATTTAAATAATTATATGACATTTTAAATTATAAGAATAATTTTTAAAAACCATTTCGTCTCTAAAACTATTTTTTCTAATTTTAAATATCATATAATTATTTTCAAAAAAATTAAAGAGAAAAAATACTTGGAGGACCTTTTAGACCTATTTTTAAAAACTCAGGGACTGAAAAGATATATTTTAAAAACTCAGGGACCAAATGGACATATTCTTATAAACTGAGGGACTAAAAAAGTACATTTTTAAAACTTAGGGACCAAACGCACATATTGTTCAAAACTTGAGGACTAAAAAGGTAATTTTCCTAAAAAAGAAATTTGGGGAAAAATTCGGAAACCCTAACCGTAACCGTAACCTTTGAAATTCAGTGTTTCTGCGATTATGTTGTTGAAGTGTTGAATCGGTTTTGTATTGTAGTGACGAATATCAGTGCGGATTCGGATCCGGATGCCTCCGCTTTGAATAAACAGCATCTTGATAATCATGCCAGAGATCAGTTCTTCCTTCCCTTTCGTTGCATTTGCACGAGAAACAATGTCAGTTTCTCGGTCCCTCTGATACTGATTTTGATAATTCATTCCATCTTTATTATTTCTATTTTTTTTTTAAATTAAACTTATAAATAACTATTTTTTTTCTTTGATTTTTGAAGAATAGGTGTGTTTTTAAAATATAATTTTTTAGTCCAAAATCTTTTAGAATAAACATATTTGGTTCTTGAATTGTAAAAAAAAAAAAAAAAAAATATCTATATAGAGCTTGATAAACTTTCTATTCGTGTATATCAGAACTATATAAAAAATTTTCTAGTTTGTATAAATAGTTTTCCTTATTTTTGTATTTTTAAAAATTCTATTTTTTTGGGGCTTTTTAAAAATAGAAAATTAAAGAAAATTATTTACACAAAATAGCAAATTTTTAGATAGTTGTGATACACGCTGATAGAAGTCTATCACTGATAGATGTTGATAGAAGTCAATCAATGTCTATCAGTATTTTTTTGCTATTTTTTTATAAATAGTTTGACATTTTTTTCTATTTGTGAAAATTTTCCTTTAAAATAAGAAAAAAAATTGTTGCAATAATCTTTTAAATCTTTTTTTAAACATGCAAGGACCAAATAGGTACATTTTAAAAAGTTTGGGACCAAATATACTTATACTAAAAAAATTAGGGACGGAAAATTTATGCAAATGCACATGTTTTTCAAAATTTGGGAACTAAAAAGTAATTTTCTCAAATCTTTTAAAAAACCAAGCTGAAAATTAGGAAAATAGTTTTCAAATCTTAATCTAGAAAAACTAATAATTGTCGAACCAAACCACGAAATATCAAATTACTAGTTTAGTTTGGAAAATTTTAAAATTGTGTTTACTTGGGTTCATAACTAATAGGCTTAAGAAGTTTCAATTTTGTGTTTAATAGACTTTTAAATTTAAATTTTATGTCGGTTGAAGTTCTAATCAATTATGTATCATATTGGAGCAATTATTTTAAAAAGATATCTATTTTTTTTAATTGTTAATTTCCTTACTAAATAATCTATAAATGTGATGTGTTTGAAAGAACAGATATCATGCAATGAGGTGATGTTGGAGGATGGAGAAATTCCAAAGACATTAATAAATTATGTCTCCAAAAATGTTATAGACATTTTAGTACTTGGTGCCCCTACAAGAGCAATTTACAAGTAATTTCCCTCCTCACTATTCTATGTAGGCTCGATTTATTCGGTAAGAAATTGCATTATTACGGTTGAATGTTGGTAAATGTTTTAAAACTACTCCTGAAGTAGAAAAATCATCTGAATGTTGGATAAAAAATAATATGTTCTAATATTCTGTTCTTTGAGGCTTAATCCAATAAAGCATCTCAGTCACAATCAATTTTTCGTCTAATGTTTATGAAATGAGAAGTCAGAATAATATTACAACTTTTGAATGAATATAGTAATAAATTTAAAATAAATGGTAAAATTTGGGTTATGTTTTTATAATTTAACCCTCTATATATTATTACTACTAAATAGGATATCTTATGTATATGCTTAATATGATTTTTTTAAAAATAATTGGTTCTTACTAAATCTACTTTTATATCATTTTAAAATATGCTTAATAAGGAGATGCTAGAGGTACAAATTTAAGGTGCTAAATTTTTTAGTACAACAAACTTCAGAAAATGAAGATTTGAACTTCTGACCTTATAAGAGAGAGAGTATATCAATTAGTTGATATTGGGTTAAGTGTTAACTTGTAGTAACCCAATTCGATCAATTGAGAAATTATTTAATGTAACTCTCCAAACATGTAACGTATTAGGTTCATATGATTAAGAAAATATATTTTCAAGGTTAAATAATATGATTAGTTTCTTAACTTTGAAGTTCGTATCTATTTGATCTCTAAACTTTTAAAAATGTTTAACAAGTCTTTAAACTTTCAATTTTGTATCTAATAGGTCTCTAACAAATTCGAATTTTTTTTAAAAAAATGAATTGATTTTGAACTTTCAATTTTGTGTCTAATAAATAAATGAATATAAAAATAGTTACAAATCTCAAAATTCATAAACATATCAAACATAAACATGCATTTTTTCCACTAATTAAACCAAATTAAAGGATGAAACCCAACAAAAAAGAAATGCTTATTCTTCTTGTTCTTCATAATGTAGGAGATTCAGGGCAGATGTCCCAAGCAGTGTATCAAAAGGAGCACCAGACTTTTGCACAGTTTACACTATTGGCAACAAATCCAAGGTTTCAGTGAGACAATCCACAGCTCCGGCACCAGCGAAGCCCATTGCTCCGCTGCGCACCCAGCTCCAGCCCGCCCCGCCCCGCCCTCAGCTGCTACATCAGCTCACCAACGCCTCGGAAATTGCGGCCGAGCCGAACCAGACACGCTCCCAATCAGCTAAATGTATGTCTTCTCTCCTTCCATCATTCGAGTTTTACTAATACTTTTGGTCTCTGATATTACATGTTCGTATTCATATTTTTTGAATTTTTGTAATTCTTATATTTTGACTAGGGGTAGAGCTAAGATTTTTTTATGAGAAAACACAAAATTTTATGTTTTTAATTCTAACTATTTAAGGGTGTGTTTTGTTTCACTTTTTAAGGGTTTAAATAAATGTTTATTATAGGTTAAATAAATGTTTATTATAATTTTTTTAAAAAAAACTCTTTTCAAATATAGAAAAATGAGCTAAACTATTTACAAATATAGAAATTTTTACAATCTATCAATGATAGTAGAATTCTATCGCTTTCTATCGCGGTCTATCACTAATAAACAGTGAAATTTTTCTATATTTGTAAATAATTTGATATTTTTTTTGTTTATAGTAATTTCCCTAAAAAAGTGTTTATAAATACTTAAAAAGTCAATCCAAAAGAGCTCTAAATATATATAAAATTCCACTTCTAATGTAATTCTAGTTGATGTAGTTTAATTCATAAACTAATAAGTTTATCAATTTGATCCATAAGTTTTCAAAAGTGTTTAATAAATCTCTGAACTTTCAATTTTGTATCTAATCGAGTAATGACTTTCAATTTTGTATTTAATTTTTGTAAAAAAAAATTGATAATCAATCCATTAGATATGAAAATGAATTTTATGTGTCAATAGAACCCGGAAATTTTAATATTTTTAGATTCAATTTAAGATTTATTGAAAGTACTTAGCCTAAAATTAAACAAACTCTAGATTACATGAACCAAAATAGTATTTCCAAAATAGTATTTTAATCTTGGTTTAAATACTATTTGGTTCCTATATTTTTTACTTTGGTTCATTTTAGTCTATGTTCTTTTAAAATATTCATTATGGTCCCTATACTTTCAATTTTGGTTCATTTTTATCATTGTACTTTCAATTTTGGTTCAATTTGGTTCTTGAACCTTTAAAAAGTGATCATTTTGATACCTTAAAATTGAAGTAAAAATGAAAATGAATAGACTAAAATGGTCATTTTTTAAAATACAAGAACCAAAATGAACATTATGAAAGTATACGGACCAACATGAACCAAAGTTGAAAGTATAGGAACTAAAATAAACATTTTAAAAATATAATAATCAAAATGAACCAAAATAAAAAAATACAGAACCAAAATAATATTTAAATCTTTAATCAAATTTGAACGTTTATAGTGTGGAACCCAACTCCTAATATGTACATTTTCGGTGTATTTTGGTATAAAACAAGGTTTTAGATGTTAAGAAATTAGAAATAAGCATGCAGAAATATAAAATTTGAAGGATTAAAATTATCAAAAGAGAAAATGAAGGGTTAAAAATAAAAAAATAGGCTCATTATTTAGAGATGAAAAAAGTCTATTTTATCCTCAAAAGAGTTTGTGTTTGGTGATTTGCTTGCAGCTTTAGACACTCAAATTAGCACAAAGGCTCCCCCTCGTGCCATTGCCAATCAAGAAGATTGGGACATCAAGTATGTATTATTTACATCTTTGCCCTCCCATACTTTTTTTTTCTTTTTATTTGGTCCTAAAATTTTAAAATGTTACACTTTTACTCTTAATTTTCGAACTTAATTTATATTTGATCTCTAAGTTTCATAATATTACATTTTTACTTTTGAATTTTGAGTTTTGTTTTAATATGGTCACTAGAGATTCAAAGTTTACACTTTTAGCTTTGATTTTTCACTAAATACTCACTTTTAATTTTTATATCAATGTCTATTAATTAATTTAAAAGAATTAAATTACTCTTAATGTAATTACAACTTTAAACAACATGTGCCCATCTAAATTTCTATTTCAAGTTATCACCACATTATTTCCAAATCTTAATTTTTGTTTGAATTCAGAACCATTGTCTATTTAAATAATAACATTTTTCAAATGTATAAAAGAATCAACGGTAATATTATAATATTTTAAAATATAGAATATTTTTTAGAATAAATATTTTATTATTCTTATTTGAATAAATAACTTGAACCAACCATCAAATATATTCATAGTTGAATTGGAATAAATAAGATTTGTTTGGTTAAATAAAATTTAGCACTTAAACAATTAATTAAGTCTAAAAAAAGTGTCTCTCTCAAGTCTCAATCCAATCAACCATAACCATAAATATTTAGAAACATGACCATAATTCAATCAGTCAAAAAAAAAAAAAAAAAAAAAAACTGAATTCCCAACTTGTGTAGAGAAAAATAACTAAAAAAATAGCTTTGCCCCAGCACTGGGTGAATACTAAAAGAAAAATACTAGCGTCTAAAATTACAAGTTGTGACAAATTTATCATTTTTTTTTGTTAAAATTTCATTTTGGTTTCTGTACTTTAAAATTTGTTCAATTTTAGACTTTATACTTTCAAATGTTTAATTTTAGTCTCTATATTTTTACTAAATCTTAAATTTAGTCCCTCAAAGTTAATTTTTTTATAAAATTAAACAAATTTCAAACTAAAATTCAACCAATTCTAAAATACAGAAACCGAATTGATGTTTTAATTTATTTTTTTTAATAAATGTTTTTGGGTGAGGTGGGCAGGTCGCCGTTTACAAGGCCGGGTTCAAGAGCTTCAGTTAGCAAAGTGATGGAAGCATCCATGGTGGATTCCGACATATCGTACGTCAGCAGTGGGAGGCGGAGCGTGGACCCTGGCTTCCAAGGGGCGTGGAACTCCGGCACCGGCACCGACTCGTATCGCCTTTCTAACGGCTCTGAGTTTGAAGTTTTCAGTCCCGGTTCGGCTTCGCTTATTATGGAAATGGGAGGAGGAACTGACAAATCCATTGTTTATAATAATGATAATTACAATAACAACAACAACGACGCTTCTTCTTACCCTCAGGATATGTCCTTTTGCTCTTTACAAAGTGAGACCTTCTCTTGGCCTTCCCATTCTCACGCTCAGGTGTTCTTCTTCTCTGATTTCCTCTCTCTGTGCTTTCAATTTTTGAATCTATAATGACTTTTTCTGCATTTCAAAAGGATGATGTTGAAGCAGAGATGAGAAGGCTGAAATTGGAGCTCAAACAAACTATGGATATGTATAGTACAGCTTGCAAAGAAGCCCTAAATGCCAAGCAAAAGGTTTCTTTCAGCCATTTACAAAACCTCAAATCAATTTCTCTTAGATCTATAATTTTGACTGAAGATCGAATTTATTTGTAGGCGATGGAGCTCCATCGCTGGAAAGTGGAAGAAGAACAGAGGTTAGAAGAGGCGAGAATGGCGGAGGAAGCAGCATTAGCAATGGCGAAGAAGGAGAAGGTGAAATGCAAAGCAGCGATGGAGGCAGCAGAAACTGCACAAAAGATCGCAGCACTTGAGGCGAGGAAAAGAGCGAGCGTGGAGAAAATGGCGGACATGGAAGCACAGGAAACGAAAAGAACACTTTCATTTTCAGGATTCGGCCATGCAGAAATCGGTTACAGAAAGTACACAATCCAAGAAATTGAAACCGCCACGAAAGGCTTCTCCGATTCTCTGAAGATCGGTGAAGGTGGTTACGGTCCAGTCTTCCGTGGAGAACTCGACCACACGCCGGTGGCGATCAAGGTTCTCCGACCGGATGCCGCTCATGGACGATCACAATTTCAACAAGAAGTTGAAGTTCTAAGTTGTATTCGACATCCAAATATGGTTCTTCTTCTCGGAGCCTGTCCTGAAAACGGTTGTTTAGTGTACGAATTCATGGCGAATGGAAGCTTAGAAGACTGTCTCTTCCGAAAAGCCAACAATCCAGTTCTTTCATGGCAGATACGATTCCGAATCGCGGCGGAGATCGCGACCGGACTTCTCTTCCTACACCAAACCAGACCAGAGCCGATTGTACACCGTGATCTGAAACCAGGGAACATTTTGCTAGATCGAAACTACGTGAGCAAAATCAGCGACGTCGGACTGGCGAGGCTGGTTCCTCCGTCAGTGGCCGATTCAGTGACTCAGTATCGGATGACGGCGACGGCAGGGACGTTCTTCTACATCGATCCAGAGTATCAACAAACAGGATTGCTAGGGATTAAATCAGACATTTACTCGCTGGGTGTGATGCTTCTGCAAATAATCACAGCTAAGCCGCCGATTGGACTGGCGCACGCCGTGGAAAGGGCGATTGAGAAGGGGAAATTTGCAGAGATGCTTGATCCAGAGGTGGAGGACTGGCCGGTTGAAGACGCGTTGAAGTTTGCGAAGCTTTCGATTAAATGTGCAGAGATGAGGAAGAGAGATCGACCGGATCTTGGGAAGGTGGTGCTACCGGAGCTTAATCGGTTGAGAACGATGGCGGAAGAGAGTATGGGACTTCGGTCGTTCTGCGGCAGTAGTACGTGTTCATCGCCATATGCAAGCCAGACTTCTCAGGTAACTTCCCTTTTCTTCTCCTTCTTCTTCTTCCTGCCAATTTTGCTGCGAGTTTCAAAATTTGAAAACTATATGGCTAATTAGTTTTTTTTTTTTTTTTTTAAATCACTTTTGTAAAAGTAACAATCTAGTCCATGAACTCTTAATTATATAACAATTTAGTCTCAAACTTTACTATGTAATTATTTTATCCTTCCATTTTAAAAATTTATAACAATTTAGTCTCTATGGTAGAAATTAATATTAAAATTTAATGAGATTACCGATAAACTAATTAGAGACTCAGTTTTTTTTATAAAATACAAAGTCTACATCATCAAATAACAAAATTGGCATCTAATTTTAATTAAAAAAATAAACTAAATTGTTATAAATTTTAAAATATAATGATTAAATTGTTACATAGAAAAGTGCAGAGACTAAATTGTTACAAAATTAAAAGTACAGAAACTAAACCATTAGAAACCAAAATTTATTGACTAAATTATTACTTTCATGAAAGTTTAGAGATGAAAAGTATTTTTTTACTTTACTTTTTTTTAATTTCATCTTTTTTGTATGCATTTATTGTTTTTTCCTACTCAATGAATAGTAAATATAATTGGCCTAGAAATTATGCTGAATTTTATTAAATTATTAAAAAAAAAACATCAGGTTGATTTCAATTATATACCAAACTTTCAAAAGTTTCATTTTAACTACCATGTGAGACTAATATGTATGTGGTTCACAAATGTCACATATATCTAAGTGTGTGTTTTTTTCTAAACATATGTAGAAAGAGGAATTGAACATATGACTTCGAGGTTAATAATCAAGCACTATGTTATGCTCATTTTGGCATATCTTTATTCTTTTTAATGTATATATTTAGATTTGTTAACAAAAGATGACACAATTTTTATATCTATGAATTTAACATTAAAAGCCTAACAAACTTTAATGATTAAAATGAATATTTTGAAAGTTTGAAAATCTTTTTTTTAATTTAACCTAGTCAGTCTATTAATTACTAGTATATTGGCTTTATTAATAAGATTATTTTCTTTTTTCTTCTTCAACAATTATAGGCTAAAGACTTTTTAATAAAATAAATAATTGTCAATAAATACTAACTATTTTTCTATATTTAGACACGGTCCTAAAGTTATAGTATTTTCTACTAATTTAATCAAATGAATAATTGTCGATAAATACTAACCTCTTAAAATAGTAATTAGTAAAGACTTTTCGTTTTTAGAAGAGTAATTAATAAAGATTTGATTGAACAAAAGAAAGAAAAATTCAATACCGCAGATGAAATTGAAATTGAAAATAACTAAAAACAAAAATTTTAAGTGCTAGGAATAAATTTTATCCTTTTAACTATTGTTTGATGATTTTGTTGATAAGTTTATGTTTTGAGAATTAATAAAATATGTTAGCTAATATTTTGTTCTTTCAAATCTTAACCATGCAAACTTCAAAATTTTTTGCTATAATTTTAATAATAATAGTCCAATAATCGGAAGGATTAAGATTAAATCCATAGAAATTTAGAATAATAATATTTATTAAAAAAAAAGTGTGTTGTGGATAATCAAAATTGCCACTAATTTTTTTGTTCTTAAAAGAAAAAAATGAATTTGATTGATTTTTAATTGTAAAACAGGAAATGATAAGTAGTGTACATCAAGAGCGTTGTGGAGCATGGCTTGAGAGCTCAAGCAGCCAATCAGATAGCAGCACGTCATCATATTCAGGCAAAAGACCTCATTGGCTGGACTAGCAAGTCTTTTTTTTTCCTTCATGAACAAAAATAAAATAATAATAGCAATTGTAAATGCATCAACTTTTTATTTTGGGAAATTTTTAAAAATAGAAAAATAATAGAAACTATTTATCTAAAATAGCAAAATTTTTAGATAGTTGTGATAGACGCGGATAGAAGTCTATTGGGGTCTATCAGTGATAGAAATGATAGAAGTCTATCAATGTCTATTAATGTTTTTTTTTTGCTATTTTCTGTAAATAGTTTGACATTTTTTTTATATGGGAAAAAATTTCCTTTTATTTAATCAATTTTTTTGTTTTTTTTTCCTCTTAATAGTTAGGTTATTTTATTTTATAATTATTGTTTCTCATTTTTCTAACAAGTTATAGTCTAAGTTTTAAGCAAGACTATGATTCGATCACAATTTCGTTTCGTTTTTTATTTTTAAAATTTAACTTTCATATTTGAAAAAAAAACAATCCTTTTTTACGTTTCTTGAAAACATATTTTCAATCCTTAACCGAACTTTGAAAATAACAGTGATTAAACCTAATTTTTTTTAATTTTTTAACCGTTGAGCCTCGATTATAAATAGGTTATTCTATAAAGGTTGCAGTTAGAAAACTTTTTTTTTCAAGCTATTGTCTTAGTTTCAAGATTTTTTCAATCTTTTAAGAGTAATAAGAAGTTGGGTCAAGATTAATGGTTGGAAAATTACAAATAACAAAGAAAATTGACATAAATATTGACAAATAAATACGTGAATAATTAGATTAAGGTACGCTCTTTAAGGAGATTCAAGCCGTGTACATTATGCACTTCTTTATATTAACTACTAGTGCAAAAGATATTATCTGACATATTTTGTCTAGGATATAACAAACAAATTGAAATATTGTGTAGCTCAAACCACTTTGTACTAAAAGGTTAAGTTCAAAGCTTTATAACAAATAACACTTATTCTCTTCGTCAATTGCTCTCAGAAGAACGAAGGAGAGAAATTATGAAAAAATAGAGAATAGAAGAGTGAACAATCTTGTACATTTTTTACACTAAATTTGATAAAAGAAGAAAAGACATCTCAAATTTACTTATCCCATTTAAAAGTTAATAAATTATATAATTAATGGTAAATATTAAAATATAACAACAGTTGTTAAAGTTGTTGGGCTAATTAGTTGAGTCCTTAATTGATAGGAGGATTGTAAGAACCAGTATAAAAGATGATTGAAAAATAATACAAACCCTCGAATAACATTCGATTGTGTTAGTAACTAGGAGTTCAACAAAAAAAAAAAAAAAATTGAAAAACCAAATCGATCCAAACTAATCTACTGGTTTGGATTTTTAGTATAAAATTGGACATATTAGTTTATATTTGGAGAAAACAAAAAATATTAATTTTCGAATTGAATTTTGATTGAAAAAACCAATCAAAACCGAACCGAACCAAGGGTATATATACCCTTAAAAAGATACTCTAACATTAGGTAATAGGTATCTTTTAGGGGCTGTTTGGGGCGCTGAGCTGGGATACTATGTCTGGAGATATGATGTCTGTGGAGTTCATATGTCTGTGTTTTAGTTGTTTGGGGTGTTAATTCACATGTCAGGGGTATCTGGTGCAGTTTTTTTACATAAATAATCTGTTTTTATGATGATTGTTTTAGTTTAGAAACTTCATAAATGGAACTACCTCAATTGTGCTTGAGAACTCTCCTTATTCTAGGTGAACCCCACAACAATAATAAAAATAACCCCTATTAACAAATTTGATAGACAACCCAAAAAAACTAAACAGATTTGACTTGGAAAGAATTGATCAAAGATCCAGAAGAAGAAAGGAGAACTTGTTCCTAACTTCGAAATTTCAAACTTTCCACAATCTAATTGATCAGACTAGATTAAAAGTTCTAAAACATGTATTCTAACACAATAATACAAAGAAAACGTAAAGCTTGAGAAATTAAACTCTGAAAATTTCATTCAAATTCAAAATCTTCTTTTAAAATTTGGAAATTACAGCCCTATTTAAACTAATTGAAAAGCACAATGAAAAAAACACAACCTTTCACCAAATTATCTAAATTCATCTACACCCTTTCAACTACCCTAATAAATATAAATACATGAAATTAATTTTTTTTTAATTTAAGCAATCATTTTATAAATTTGTGCATGTGACGTTTTTAATTAAGTCATTTTTCTTTTAATACTTTTGATAAAAACTTTTTAAAATAAAAACCACTTCTGTGAAAACTTTTTAAAATTAAAACTACTCGTGTGTTTGACAATTTTTCTCAATAGTATTTTTATATATAAATTGTTTGATTCCTTACATGATTAAAGTGATTGTATGAATGTTCAATTACTATAAAGAATGACACTAAAAATACTATAACTAATCAAAAAATCGAAAATGGAATTTACGTACTTTTGTGTCAACAAAGGTGTTTTTATTGACATTTTGTGCGACAAATTAAATATAAATATTTAGGGGAAGTCAAGATGCTGAGTTGGTTATTATAGTCAGTGAGTTAAAATAGTTAGTGTTTGGAGTGCATACTATTATAGTCTAAGTTATAATAGTTTGTGATTGGAGTGTAAACTATTTTTGTTTGGGTAGAAAATAGTAAACACTGTAACAAAGAAAAAATAGATGATGAGTAAAAAATAGTAACACATTAGCAAAGAGGGTTTGGAGTAGTAGTCATAATTTAAAAGAGAGGATGTAAAATAATGGTCATCGGAATTGATGGAGTGGCCGCCATTGGAGATCGCCAGAGTTGGCCGTCAACAATAGTGGTTGGATGTTGTCAGAGTTGGCTGTCGGAGGTGGTCATCGGAGTTTGCCGTCAACAGTGGTGGTTGGATGCATATATATATATATTTATTATTATGATGCATATATATTTATTATTTAGAAAAAAGACCAATTATCGTGAAGTGTATGTTTTTTATTTAGAAAGTGTCAAGAGAAAAAAAAATGTCCAATTTTAATATATATATATAAGAAATGAACCCAATTTTAATTTAAAATTAGCAAAATATACCAATTTAAAACAAAATTGAAAACTAAAATTAAAATTTGGAAGAAAAAGAAAATGTCAAAAAACTGAGAATAATATCGATAATAGATCAAACTAAATAAAAACCAATCCCAATCTATTGGTTTTGTTCTTTATTGGATATCGGTTTGGATCTTGGTTTGGTTCATGGTTGACCCCAAAACCGACAAAACTAAATTGATTATCACCCTTATTAACTACGAGGGTTTGTTGTTCGAATTTCTATTCTTTCAATTGTACCAAAAAAAAATCATTAAATTTATATCATGTCTGCCATGAAAAATAATTAGAAAAAGAATATCCAATTAGCTTCATAATTGGAAGTTGAGGACCATGAACAATAGTGGTGAAATAGAGACTATCTCAAATCTCGTGAACAAAAATGTTGATTTTGAAATCTGAAGAAAATTAAAAAAGTGCATCTTCTCTATAAGGTTTCAGTTGATGACACTAGCTATTAATTTGGGATTTTATTAATTGACCTAATCTGCAAAATTTAAAAGTATAAATGGATTTATTTTCCTATATTTAATCATATTCTTATTTAAACCATTTTAATTTATAAAAATTAAATGATATGTAACAATTTAGCTTTTGTACCTTCATATTTATAACAATTTAATTCTTGTCGTAAAAGATCTATAAATTAAATATTAATTTTTATTATTTAAATATTTAGAAACTATAAATATATTGGCCTCTAATTAGTTTATTGATCTACCTATATGAGAAATGCTATTAAATCTTAACCGTATTTATTCAAGAAAAATAAATCGTTACAAATTTTAAAATAATGGAGTTCAAAACTAAATTAATTAATTTTCATAAATATTTAAGTCTATTTTTAATCTTTAATAAACGTCAAGAGGAAAAGTACAAATAAGAGCTTTAATAAAATAAATAATAAGTGAGATGATTCCAATGTTTGGAAAAAGAAAAGCCTAGTATAATTAAATTAAATAAATGTCAACTTGAAAAGAGCGTCGCATCGTTTTCTTTATATTATATGATAGTTACCCAAAAAACAAACAAACAAACTAGTCCTTTTTCACAATAAGCAAACGAATTTTTTTTTAAATAATGTTGTTTTAATATTTTTTTAAACAAAAATAGGGTTAAATTGAAATTATTGTCAAAAATAGGGTTGTGGACTCGTAGATCGGGTACACAATTCTTTAAAATCGTGTACCAGTCCACGAGTCTCCTCCACGTCACCGACCTTCTGACCTGCCAATGCCACGTCATGGCTTGGAACTCATGTACCCAGTACACGAGTTTGAATGAAAATCGTGTACCTGGTACACGAGTTTGGTTCAGTTGACTAATCCAGTGTGGAAATTGTGTATCCCGTACACGATTTTTCTAACCATACTCTTTTTATCAATATTTTTCCCTTCAACACTATTTCTGCAATTGCTTTCTTCAACCAATCTATTTTTCGAATTTCTTTCTTAAGTACCCTATTTTTGTCAATATTTTTTCATTTAACATTATTCTTGAACTTTGTCCTAAGCAAACTCATCATAATTTAGAAATACAGACACAAAATAGTTATCTTTTTTTTTTTTAACATGTGAGGGCGAAAAATTGAACTTTATCTCAAAATTGCTAGTGCAAGTTTATGTCAGTTAAATTATACCCATGTTAACAACAAATTAGTCATTGTTTAAAAATAAAATGTTTCAATTTTTCTCTAAATAATGTGAGTATAGTTTAATGGTAAAAATATTAGTAACTCTTTTTTGATAAACTGAATGCTTGAATTTTTTATTTTAATATTCTAAAAAATGGTTTATATTTTAAAGTATAATATAGAATGGAATTATTATAAATAGAAAAAATATCAAACTATTTATAAATATAGAAAAATTTCAGTCTATCAGCGATAGACTAGTATCACTCCGCGGTCTATCGCCCGGTGATAGAAGTCTATCACGATCTCTATTGCTAATACATAGTGATTTTTTTTTTATATTTGTAAATATTTTGTCTCATTTTTCTATATTTGAAAACAACTCTAATATAAAAGTAGATCATTTAAACCACATATCTCATTAACACATATTTTATGCTAATTGAGGTAATCTCACTTTTGGGGTAGTTTAAATAAGTTGGTCGAACCAAAATAAAAAGTTTTAAGAACAAATGATACTTTTGGTCTCGATAACGCTTCAGAATTGTCTTCTAGTGTCTACCTACCCCTTCAAAAATCAAAAGTGTAATTTATTACCTAAAATTGATTCATTATATTAATAATATATAATCCAATATACATTAGGAAAATTGCTATTTTTAACCTAAAAAAGTTTTCATATTTCAAAATTAACCTCTTTTTTAAAATCTATTTTTTCTAACCTCTTCTCAGTCAATTCGCACTTTAAGTGGAGGGCCCGCGTGAATATACTATTATGCCCTCCACCTCAATAAATCCTCATCAATGCCAGTTGAACTTACCGAGAAGACCACGCTTCCCTTAACCTTTTCCCTTCCTGAAATCTTATCATCTTCCCGTGAAGTTAGGGCTTTTGCATATCCCCCTAAAACACTCTTCACGGTAAGTTAGGGCTTCTTTATCCCCTAAAATATCCTTCCCGTTAAGTTCTCCCCAAGAATCGCCACGAACTCACTTGAATCTTCGTTCGATCTCCCTTGAATCGTTTCGGTTTTCACGAAGGTACACACGTACCTTCCATTTTACTGTTATACTCTAATTTGGCATGCTTCGGGGTGGGTTCTATGTGATTTCTGGTAGGGATGTAACGAAGAACTGAACTTAGTCTTGTATTTGTAAAATAAACTGAAAAAATGTGTTCACAAAAATGGAAAAGGGGGTTTCACATTCATCTGAGCTCGATTTCCATGGAAAGCATGTCTAAAATGTCTCGTAAAGTTAATGGGTCTCGTAAAGTACAATTTCTCGTAAAGTTGAAGAATCTCGTAAAGCTTAGTAGTCTTCCCGTAAAGTTTATTAGTTTTCCCGTAAAGTTTAGTAGTATTTCCGTAAAGTTTACTTGTCTTGCCATAAAGTTAATTAGTCTCATAAAGTTTCACTGTCTCGTAAAGTCACAAACTTTACAGGAATAAAGGCAGTAAGCCAACTTCCAGTTAATTTTTCAAGTTTAATGTGTTTGTCATTCGTCTCGTAAAGTTTGGGGGTCTCATAAAGTTTGTTAGACTTTACGAGACACATAAACTTTACAAGACGAATGCCAGTATACAGATTTATTGAAAAATACCTAGAAGATAGCCCACTGTCTTCTTTCTCGTAAAGTCAGAGACAAGTAAACTTTATGGGAAAATTTACAGAATCTTATTTTCGCACATCTTACAAACTATAAGGTCTTTGTCTTTTTAATATTGGATCATGATTGTATTTTGGCATGCATAGGTACTTATTATGGAGCCAAGGATCTGGAAAACTACTTCAAGGCACAGTTAACATCCTGTAGCCATCTAGCTAAGACCCGTGCTGTTATCTCAAGGAAGTTAACTAAGGTCCAGTTAGACATGTTTAGGCAAACCATTTTTGGCCCCATCCTAGATAGCAACTTCTCACTCAACGGACAATTGATTCATCACCTGCTTCTGAGGGAGGTTGTGGATGATAGATCGGACCACATTAGTTTTAAGCTATTTGGGAGAGTAGTATCTTTTGGGAAGGAGGAGTTTGACCTGATCATTGGGTTTCGAGTACGAACTAGGACCATTCGTACTCCTACTAACCCTAGTAGTCTCGTTCATCATCGTTCCAAAAACCACCATAGCAAACAAGCACGCGAAGCATTCTACAAATAAAGAGGAAAAAACTTATTGGCCAAGTAGAGTAAAAAAAATTAAAAAAAATAATTATAAAAGAACTGTCTGTATCCCGTAATGTTGGCCAGATCAACTTTACGAGATAGTCAACTTTCTCGTAAAGTTGACTTGGCCAACATTACGGGATACAATGTAGGTACTGTCAAACTTCCCGTAATATTACGAGACATAACGTTACGAGACAGTACTTTACGAGACATAACTATCTTTACGGGACAGTACTTTACGAGACATAATTAACTTTATGAGACAGTACTTTACGAGACATACTTTACGAGACAACCTAACTTTACGAGACATAACTTTACGAGACAACCTAACTTTACGAGACATAGTTCTAACTTTACGAGACACAACTAACTTTATGAGACAATTTTAACTTTACGAGACATCTATAAGGTTACGAGACATAACTAACTTTACTACATAACTTTACGAGAGATCTTGGTGAGTCATACATGTCTCGTAAAGTTAACTTTACGGGAAAAGTCACAGAATGCATATTAGTAATTTTTTTTCTCCTAACCTTTTTTCCAGTCATCTCACATATGTTTTACAAATCTAAAAATGGAGTATTTAAGAATTTTTTAGTAAAAGTTTTACAACGAAATAAGGATTTGGGAAATTTACAAACTTTCTGGAGAAAAATGACATTTCTTATTCATTTGCATAATGACAAACACAAAAGTAGAACAAACAAGCTGTAAATACCTGATTGTTTTGGGAAAGAAACTCTTTTCCACTGAAGTTGGGACCCTAAAAAAAATTCTCCCCAATGAAGTTGGGACCAAAGGAAGTTTTCTTCTTAGACGTTGGGACCCTTCCTTTTCAGTCAAAACAAGTTGTAAAAGTCAAGTTTGAGTTTTTTTAACTTCAACTATATATGTTTGATGGGTTCGTAAGTTAGGTCAAAATAGGTTCAATTGGCATTGATGATGATTTATTGAGGTGAATGACATAATAATATATTCAAGTTGTGGGGCCCTCCACTTAAGGTGTGATTTGATTGAGAAGAGGTTAAAAAAAGTAGTTTTTAAAAAAGATGTTAGTTTTAAAAGGTGAAAACTTTTTTATGTTAAAAATAGTCATTTCCCAATACATTAATAATTAAAATTTTATCATATCTTTATAATCTCATAAAGAGTGGTTGGAAAACAACATTTTGGAATCAATAGGAAAAAAATATAATCATGTCTTCATCTTTGTTGTCATTGCTCTCCTTTATTCTACAAATATATATTACTAAAACTAATATTTTATTTAGGTTTAAATACTACTTTAATCCTTATACTTTTGGTTTTAGTTCATTTTGATCCTTATATTTTGAAATTATTCATTTTGGTTCTTATACTTTTAACTTAGGTTTATTTCGGTCCCTATACTTTAAAAATGTTCATTTTAGTCTTTGTACTTTTAACTTTGGTTCTTTTTTGTCCTTATACTTTTAAAAAGTTGTCATTTTGGACCATTCATTTTCATTTTTAAAAGATAAAAGTGATCACTTTTTTTAAAGTTCAAGGACCAAAATGAGCCAAAGTCGAAAATATAAGGACCAAAATGAACATTTTTAAAGTATAGAGATCAAAATAAATAAAAATTGAAAGTATAGAGACTAAAATAATATTTTAAAAGTAGAAGAAATAAAATGAACAAAACTAAGAGTATAAAGACTAAAGTAGTATTTAAACCTTTTATTTAACATTTTGATAGAAAAACTGAGAAAATTGGGGGAATATTCGTTCTCACCATTGACTCCGATTTTGCTGAAGCTGTTCTTGGATTGATTATACTGAGCTGTTTGTTTCTTAATTTCTTTCAAATCCTTAATTTCTTTCGAATCCTTCGAATCTTCAACACTAATTGCGATAAATTTGTAAGCAGAAGTTCATATTCGGCCGGAAATAAGTTCGATTCCGGTAAACTGCAAACCCTAGCACTTACAAATTTTCGATCATCGTCGTTTTCGCTGAAAAATTAGGGGGGGAAATGTCTCTGTGTCCTCCAGATTCGACCAAAAATGTGTTGCAAATGTCCATCAATGGCGACGAACCGCCGCGAGCCTACGTTGTTGAAGGCTCTGCGATCGGCGGTGCCGGCGAGATTCCGATCATCGACGTCGGTGTGTTTCTGCCGTCTTCGTCGCCGGAACCTGAAGTTTTGGACTCCGAATTGGGAAAATTGAGATCTGCTCTCGCCAAGGAGGGATGCTTTCAGGTTTTCATTTCCTTTCCATTCCTCTAATAATTTTTTTCGAAACAAATTTAGACTTAAAATCACTTTTGTTTCATGAATTTTGTAGAATATCTATTTAGTCTATCAACTTTTGATTTGGAAAGATGTAGTGATTTCAAATTTGTAAAATTAAAAATATTTTTTTTTCAATTTCTTACAATAATTTTTTTATCTTTTTTAAGTAAAAAATTGAGTTCTTTAGCTAAATTAAAAAAACAGAAATAAATTTTTAAAAATTACTTTTTTTTTCTAGTTTTTAAAATTGACTTAATTTTTTTAAAATATTGGTACAAAAAATTGATAACAAAATAAGAAATTTAAGGCTCGATAACATTCTTGTTTCATGTTTTCTATTTTCCGTTCTTTGATTCTTGTTTTTTTGTTTCTTCTTTTTTTAGAACAAAAAATAGGGATATGTTTGATAACTATTCATGTTTCCTATTTTTTGAAAAAAAAAAAAAACAAAAACTTGTTTGATAACTATTTCTTGTTTCTTGTTTCTTTTTTGTTTCATACATTAAACGAGTTGTTTTCAAATATAGAAAAATGAGTCAAACTATTTTCTATCGCAGTCTATTGTCGATAGATAGTGGAACTTTTCTATATTTGTAAATAACTTGATCTTTTTTCTGTTTATAGTAAATTCTCGATCGAAAAAGATATTATAAAAAATTTATGTCATATAATGCAAGTAAGTCTCGTTGACAACTAAATATAATAACAAAGTTGTATACTATCATTCATACATGTTGCCCAAATTTGATCGGCATTGTCATCTCTAGCTCAAGTCATTTGTCTTAAATAATGTCGAGTCAAATCTAACTTAATTATATTATTTTATAAATGTCGTGGTTGTAAAATATTAAAGTTAAGCTAAATAAATGTCTTAGTCAGCAAAGTTTATATATTGTAAAATTCTACTCGATTTCAAATATATTAAAAATATTAGAACTAAAATAATATATAAACACACATATTGCAAAATCTAATACTCAAAAGTTGAAATATAAAAAAAAATTAAGGTTAAAAATCACTTCTAATCCTTAAACTTTTATGAAAGTAACAATTTGGTCCCTGAACTTTAGTTTGTAACGATTTAGTCCCTGAGCTTTCAATTTTGTAATAATTTAATCCCTAAACTTTACTATGTAACAATTTAGTCCTTGTACTTTAAAATTCGTAACAATTTAGTCTTTATTGTAGAAAATAGTGTTAAGATTTAATGAGATTTCTTGTATAAATGAACCGATAAACTAATTAGGGACTCAATATTTTTATAAATACAAGATCTACATCATAAAATAAAAAAAATTAACATCTAAATTTGATTATTGTTTTTAAGGAAAAATACACTTTTGGTCCCTGAAGTTCGGGGTTAGTGTCTATTTAGTCCCTAGGTTTCAAAAGCTACATTTTAGACCCTGAAGTTTGGAAAATAGTTCTAAATGGTCCCTAAAGTTAGTTTGACCGTTAGTTGACTAACGGAAATTTGATGTGGCATGTTGAAGTAGCAAATTCTAGATAAGGTGAGCAACTTTTCTAAATTTATATTATTTTTAGATTACAAAATCTCTTTTTAATTATTTTTTTAGTTTTTTATTATTTTCTTTCCCCTCTCTTTCTCCAATCTTTCTTATCTTCTCTAATGCATGTATCTCTCTTTCCCCCTTTTCTCTCTCTCTTTTTTAATCCTAAATTTCCTTCCAACAAAATTCTCCCAAACGCCCCAAATCTCCACCTTCGCTGCCATTAATGGCATTTCTTAAAACTCCTGCACTTCAAATTCTCAAATTGAGTTTATTGTGCTAAATTTTGTGAGCCCATTTTAGTTTTTTTTCCATGCCTAACCTCCATTACTAAAGCTTCAATCAAATTTGAAAGTCTCTCTCAAATTTGAAAGTCTCTCTCAAGTGCCCTTGTCAGCAATAATATATGTTAGTATTTGTGTGAAAAAACTATTTACTCAAAAGAAACTTGCATAACTATAAGAAGTTAATTAATGAGTTAAATTTATATGGTCTTGGAATGGTAGAATTTCTTTCTTATATATTTTTTCTGTAGTTTTATCTGTTGAATGGTCAAAATAAGTTCAAGGATATCATCAAGCAATTGCCTCTATTGAAAATGTTTAAATGTTATATATTGGAGTTTTGATTTCTATTGGAACAACTACAATCTAACCGTGGCGTTACTGCATGCATCGGACTGTGACTGTGAACAGCGGAGTGGGAAAAAAAGTGAAAAAAAAACTACAGAAGAAATGGGAAGAGATGTTGAAAAGAAGAGGAGGGATGAGAGAGAAGGAATGGAAAAATTAAAAAAATAATTTAAAAACCATGTAATCTAACAAATGACATAAATTTAGTAAAAAAATTACACTTCACTTAAAATTTGTCATCTCAACATGCCACATCAAATTTTCGTTAGTCAACTAACGGTCAAACTAACGTTAGGGGCCATTTAGAACTATTTTTCAAACATCGGGGTCTAAAATGTAGCTTTTGAAACCTCAGGGACCAAATAGACACTAACCCCAAACTTCAGGGACCAAAAGTATATTTTGCCCTTGTTTTTATCTTTTTAGGTCAATCGATGATTTAACAAATAACGGGTAAAGTTTTGAAATTTGGTTTAGGCAATTGGACATGGGATTTCGAGCTCATTTCTAGACAAGATACGTGAGATTGCAAAAGAGTTCTTTGAATTGGCAGAAGAAGAAAAGCAAAAGTATTGTCCATCGAATGATGAAGATGATAAATTCCAAGGGTATGGAAATGATGTGGTGGTTTCACAAAACCAAGTTCTTGATTGGAATTATCGTATCTTCCTTCAAGTTTTCCCACATGACTCAAGAAAACTCAACCTTTGGCCAAATGGTTTTAGGTAATTAAACATTTCCATTTCATTTCTTAGAAACTTGATCGTACGATATGATGACATGTTTATCATCTAACCCTATTTTTATATTTGACTCAAAGTCTTTATAATTCGTATTTTGATTTAGGTCGGTTACACTTGTTTCCAAGGTGTGGTTCGATTTTTACTCTGATCATGAAATTTTTATTAAGAGTCTCGTTTTGATAACTTTTATGTATGTAGGCTCTTTTTAATAACCGTTTTGGTTTTTAAAAACTTTGTGTGTTTGTTTTATCACAATTCTTTAGGATGGTTTTTATCATTCCAAACTAAACATTTGAATACCTAGCTAAATTCTAAAAATAAAAATAAGTTTTTTAAAATTGTAGCTCTGTATTTATAAACCAATTTGATTTTTATTTTGAAAATTGTATTTATTTTGTTACAATGGTTTTCAACTTTTTAAAATTAAAGAAACACATTTGGATTCATAGCCAAATTCTATAAATAAAATAAATTTTTTAAAAACTATCTTTTTTACTTTTTTTTTTTCGTTTACAAATTTTGGTTTATGGTATAGAAGAACCTAATAGCTATCAAACGTGACATTAGTTTTTAGTTTTTCATTTTTGGTACTTTCCTTCCAAGAGGCTTTTTTTTTAAAAAAAAAAAAATAGATTTTTGTACGAGTGTTTATAAATCTTTCCATAAAAATGTGTTTTCAAATCTAAGCCAAAGTCTTAAAACTTAAATATATTTTTTTTAAAAGGAAAAACTTTTTATTTTTTTAAAAAAATTGACTTGAAAAATTCAAATATATTAAAAAAAAACCTTGAGAAGAAACAATATAAATGACTTTAAAATACAAAAGGCTTACAAATGAAATCGTTATCAAACACGACCTAAGTGATCAATAAACGTCAATATATAAACAAACATTTGGAAACTTATGTGTTTACTTTGTTATACTTAATTCCGTGCTCCCATTTCTTTTACACATAATTATTTTTTAAAAAAATCATTTTATTTGAAAAAAATTATCACATGACAATTTTTTATAGGATAGTAGTGCAGTCCGTGCAACACCCTAAGTATTTCTAACTTTGTTATGTGATTTTCTTTCTATTTTTGTCATTATCTTTTATATCAACATTATGTTACTTTTTGTAGAGAAATCCTAGAAGAATACGTAGATAACATAAAGTTTGTAATGGAAGTTTTATACAAAGCCATAGCAAAATCATTGAACATCGATGAAGATAGCTTCGTAAAGCAGCTCGGGGATCGATCGCCGATGAATGCGAGGTTGAATTTCTATCCACCGTGTTCAAGACCAGATTTGGTTCTTGGAGTAAAGGCTCATACAGATGGATCAGCCCTCACAATTCTGTTACAAGACAAAGAAATGGAAGGTCTTCAAGTTTTTGTTGATGACAATTGGGTCAAAGTCCCTGTCTTACCTTATGCTCTCATTGTCAATCTTGGTGACCAAATGGAGGTAAAATTAACTTTCTCCCTACTCTCTCTCTCTCATTCTTTTTGTTTTTGATGTCTTTTTCAGTGAAAAAATTATATTTAATTACAAATTTGATCCCTATAGTTTAGAGATAGATAGAATTAGTTATCATGATTTGATAAAATCTCATAAATAGCCCGTATGGTTTGAAACAATCCTCATACGTAGTCTCTAATGTAGGAGCTATTTATGAGGGTTTTATCAAATCTTAGAGACTAAATTCTAAATCTAAACCATAGGAAATAAATTCTAACTTTCTTTAAATCGTAGAGGTCAAATTTGTAATTTAACCAAACAATATAGAGATATAGAACAACAATTTGAAAAGAAATATAAAAAATGAGGTGGTTTTATTAGTAAAATTGTAAGTTGAAGACATGATCTGAACTTCCAATCTCTAGGTTGATGGTAAAATGTCTTAATTGAATGAATTGGGTACAAGTTTACATATATATAACATATATCGATTACAAGGACTTTAGTTGAAGAAAAATAGGTTAGAATATTATTTCAGTTCATATACATTGGGATTTGTTCAATTTTAGTTACTAAACTTTCAAATGTTCAATTTTAGTCTATGTATTTTCAATAAATCTTAAATTTAGTCCCTTGAAGTTAAGCAATTTTTCGAAATAGGTTAAATTATAACGATAATTTTCATGCAAGGAAATAGAATATGTGAATATATTTTCAAAATTTAAAGTGAAAATACCAATAAATAATGAGAAAGTTTTTTTTTTAAAAAAAAATATCAACAATAAACGAGCAGTAGGAACTAAATTTAAGATTCTTAAAAGTACAAGGACTAAAATTAAACATTTGATAGTACAAGGACTAAAATTAAAGTATAGAGACAAAAATAATATAATATTTTAACAAAAAAAAAATTATATTGCAAACTTTATTTCTTCTATTTGTCAAAATTGAAATAATATTATAAAGATTTTAGAGACAGTTGCAAATATATCAATCAAGTTCAAAGTATTAACATATATAGCAATATTTTAAAAGAATGTAATTATAGCAAAGTCGATCAGTGATAGATTTCTATCACTAATAAACTTTTATGGTTTAGGTGGTTTATCACTAATAGACCATAAGAGACTATTGGTGGTGATACAAGTCTATCATTGATAGACTTTGTTATATTTTCAATTTTTAAAAAATGTTGCTATACACTTGGTTATTAATCTTAAAATTGTTACTCATTACAATTACCGAAGATTTAATTTGATTGGATTGGGACTATCTTATGAACTTGAAGATTATGAGCAATGGAATATTGAAGAGCCCATTGCATAGGGCAGTGACAAACTCAGAAAGGATGAGGATTTCATTGGCAATGTTTCATATACCTGAGATAGAGAGAGAGATTGGGCCAGTGGAGGCTTTGGTAGATGAACAAAGACCAAAGAAATACAAAAACATCACAAACTATGGAGCTATTAATTATGAATCCTATCAAAAAGGGATTGTACCAATTGACACTCTTAAAATCTAAAAATAAAAAATAAATAAATAAGCCCCACAAGAACATTGCTAATTAAGATGTTGGGTAAGTTTTTTTTTTTTTTTTTTTTTTTTTTTTTTTTTTTAATGTCAATGAGGTGAATCTTTATGTTCTTTTTTACAAATAAATTGAAGAGTTGTATGTGAGATAGATGTAATATGAGAAAATGGATGTATTTTACATGTATGGTATTTGATAGATGACTTCTTTGTAAAATGATTATCAATTAATTGTTTTTTTTTTTTGTTTTTTTATGTATGTTTTTTAAAATTATTTAGGCTTCGTTTGATATCTATTTTGATTTTTTTGGGTCGTTTGGGAATGTTTGTGTTTCTTTTTTTATACTAATTTCTTGTTTCTAGTTTTTAAGAATTAGGGGCATATAGTAACTATTTATGTTTCTTATTTAATTATCATTTTTAACGTTTTCAAAGTTAGGTAGAAAATTTATAAATAACAAAATAAAATTTTATATTTCTCATTATTGTTTCCATTTTAAGCGTTCGCGACTTTTTTTTTAGTTTTTGAATCGACCATCAAGGAAAGAGTATCAATAACACATTTCACAAAAAGTGTCATAATTAACACTCTACAATATTTTTTAACTTGTTTTGACACATTCTAAATGTGCTAGCAAAATTTTTGCCGATGCAAAAATTCACATTGACACGAATGTCACCCTAGGGTCTCGATGTAAACCTAATTTTGTTGGCATAAGTATATTTTTACTGATGCATCTCCTTATTGTTGGCAAAATCGAGTCTTTAATGACAGACATTGGCCATCGTCTTTCGTCAATGATTTATATGAAAAATAAAAACAAAATTGGTTTCACAAATAGCTAACCAACAATATTTTTCTTTCTTACCCTATAAACATAATAGAACCTAAATAATATTATATTTTAACACAATAATTAACCCAAAAATATAAGTTAAATAATATAATATAGGAAAGTATCAATTTTGACGTTAAATTTATCACAATGTATCAATTTGGACCTCATTTTCATCAACTTTTTACACTAAACTTACATAAGTGTAACATTTTAACCCTTGATTTAGTTTTAGCTAGTTCACCAACTAATTTTTTTTTTTTAAATGAAAACTCTTCATAAACATGCACAAAAATAAATTTGTAAATTTGACCAACACACAAATTAATCATTGAATATCATTCCCAAAATTCATAAACTTAAACAAAGAATCTTTAATGTTGTTTTTCTTTAACAAACATTATTAATTTCATATCACATATATGTAAAAGCTAATATGGAAAGAATCCCATGCTGATTTGGAGGAAAACCTTAGCCCTAAAAGGTCTATAAAAGGTGATAAAGACTCCCTAATTCATGAAGCTTCACTTTCTTGGAGGAACTTGTAAGTTTTAACTTCATGATTATACAATAGAACCCTAACATTTTATAGAATAATAAATACCAAGATCTTTAAACTAGATGATTTTACAATAACAAGTCAGAATAACATACCTTGATCCATGATATCGATCTAGTAAGGGATTGAGTTTCTATCTTTTGGCCTTCCTTTAGAAGAACGATTAGGTTTCTTGATGGAGAGAAAGAACTATTTAATGAGACAGAGAAAGTGGGCCAAGCCCTAGGGTTTTATCACCTCTCATTAGCGTGTTTAATTAGGAATTTATATTTTACTTAATTGGCTTACTAAAATAATATGCTTAAAATATAAAATAGCAGATAATGTACATGGGTCACATTAATAATAATATTAAATTTTAATTAAATTTAACAGAACTCTAAAAATTCCACCACTCATTCCTCTTTTATTCGAGAAACTTGAAAGAACAACTACGGCAAAATCATTGGTTCAATTCGGCTTTTATTGATAAAACCAATCAAACCATCAAAATTGAACTAAACTGATTATATATATATATCGCTTTAACTTTTAGTATTATAATTAATATAATGTATGTTCTTTTGTTGTTTAGAAAATGCCCAATCATTATAGTGTACAAAAAAGAAATAGGCCAAAATTTCCTTTTGAAAAAGCAAAAATATCAAAGTCAAAACAAAAATCGAAATAAAATTGAAAAGCTAAAGAACAAAAAAGGACAAGGCCCAACTGGGCCCAAACCAAACCAACATGAAATCAAACTAATCAAAATTCAAACCATTGATTTTGTCTTTTTATTGAATTTTGGTTAACCTCAAAATTGAAAAAATAAAAAAAAAACCAACTATGCCCGTCGAGTATTTAGTCGATTCAATTTTTTCGATTTCGGAGTCAATTAGAAACCAAACCGAATCAACTGGTTTTATAAAATAGAGAACCAAATTGATGTCCAAAGAGAGGATTTTGATCGAATTGATTTCATGTTTGTTTGATTTTTGTTTTTGGGCCCAATTGGTCATTTTCCTCCTTCTTCTTCATTCTTTTTTTAATTTTAAAATTTTATTTTGATTTTTGTTTTGAATTAATTATTTTTGTTTTTCTCAAAATAAAATTTTGCGTATTTGTTTTTTTAGAATAAAATTGGATTATGTTGTTTCTTTTCTTTTATACAGTAATAATTGGGTATTTTCTAAATAACAAACATACTTGCACCATAATAAGTAAAATACAAAAAATAAAAATAATAATACAGTCCAAATAATACATTGTCCATAAAAAATTATATTTGAGCGCTGAGTTCGTTATTATAGTCATTGGGTTGTAATAGCTTGCATTTGAGATGTAAACTATTTTGGTCTGTGTTACAATAATCTGTGTTTGGGATGCAGACTATTTTAGTCTGGATATAAAATAGGAAGACAAGTAGTAAATTGTAAAGTAAACATGGTAACAAATAGGGATTTGAAATAGTACTACTATAATTAATTGTAGGTTATAATAATTCGAGACACCAACTATTATAAATGTAGCACCGAACATGGAGTGGGTCATAATAACCCACTCTATTGGCTTGGTTTAGTTTTATTGGTTTTTTTAATAACAAAAATATAAAAAAATATAATCCAACCAATAATCTTGATTTTCTTTAAATAGAAACCAATATGTTTAAGGGTGTGTTTAGAATACATTTTCAGGTGTTTAATTTAAAAAAAAAAAAATTGGAAAAAAATTGAAGTGTTTGGCAATCACTCATAATAGTTTTGAAGTATATTTAAAACAATTTTTGTCAAAAAAAAGTCTAAATAAATATGAGTTTTTTGAAAAATACTTTTTTCTCTAGTTAATTCAAACATACTCTAAATTTATATTAAAAAAATCAAATCAAACCAATTGACTGATTTGGTTTGGTTCTATTTGTCGACTTTTTGGTTTTTTTTTGTTGCACATCTATCGTATGTACGTATTGTATATGGACAATTAAAAAACCCATCAAAATTGCTTTGCTTGTAAATAATAATGATAATGACAAATATACACTCTTAAACGTTGTATCAATTTAAAATCTAAACTAATAAGTGTATCAATTTAAATCTCGAACTTTCATAAGTGTACTAATTTAAACTCTCAATTATGTTTTATTTAGATAAATATTATGTAAGACCAATAATTTTATCAATTAAACTTATAAACTTACCTAAACAAATCAATTTAGACTCTCAATTAAGATTTATTTGAAAATTGTCAATGCAAATTATAATCGTCCATTTACTCACGTATAAGAATTGATGGAGCGACGATTTTCAAATATAATCCTAATAAAAGTTAATTGAAAAAATTAAAGCTCTTCCACGATATTTTTTCAAACTGAATGTGAAGAAATTAATACAATTATTAATAAATTTTAGGGCTGTAAATTGAAAAATTCCCCAATAATAATTTATAAAACAGCACAAGAAATATAGTGGCTTCCCGTATTCAGAAGAAAAGGAAAGAAAGGAAAGAAGAGAAGAAAAAGCTCAATCTGCAATTTCAGTGCTTTCCTCCTCTTCGGATTCCCATTTTCCCACAACTTTCTGAATCGATTTCCTGGTATACGCCGCTTAATTCATCTCCTTCCACCTCTACGCTTCATTCTTTTCACCTCTTCCCTTGCTCAATCTTTCATTCCCACCCCTAAAAGGGTTTTCGGTATTCAATTAAACGTCTGAGGTTTAGTTGATTTGATATGTGTAGTTTTTTTTTTTTTTGGAAACTTTATTGGTTGTGTGTGTTTCCTTAATCGGATTATTTGTTTTGCAGTTTCTTCCTCCTGTTCTTTTGCTTTGTGGTAGTTCCCTTGCTGTTGGAAGGTGAATTGGATAAGTGAAGATATGGACTCGTTGTCTACAGAGGCCGTTCCGGCAATGCAGGTAAAATGTGTAGGCTTTTCAGCCACTGTATTTTACTGTACATGTACGTATTGCAATCAACATATTGATTCATTTTGCGAGTCTCTGCCTGCATGTTAACTTCTATACAAGAATTTTCAGTTTGATCATTGGGGATAATTTTTATCAACTAATTACTTTGATCGAAGATGTCTTTATTAAGGAAAATGATAGAACTGAGGCTGCCAAAAATGAAGAAACAGTGGGAATCTGAGTCCCCAAGAACAAAACTTCATAAAAGATTTACTTGCAAGAAAATTCATGCAGTGTAGAACAAAATTTTCTTAACTATTCCTTATCAAGGACTTTCGGTGTGATTAGGGAAAGAAATATTATGGGCTGGCTCATGGACTGTGACCCTTATCATAAAGTTGTGTTTATATTGTGAAGTTGTAGCTCGAGAATGAAACACCTCCAATAATATGTAATTTCTATATTGTTGAGTTTTGTGTCTAAATATGTAGAACATGCAGTATCATTTCATATCATTAGTGATGGTTCTTTTCCTTGGAGGTGGGGCATTGGTGATATGGCTTTGGTAGTTTTCTACAGCTCTTGTCGTCCTCGTCCATAATTTCTCTTTGTTGTTCACATCAGAACATATGGTCTAGGAATGATTCATAACTTCTTCGTTCTTAATGTTTTGGGTGGCCTTTGGGTTGAGAATTACTTAGGAGAAATATGTAGTTTGTCGAATTGTTATGTTCTGTTTGCTTATGATGTGGTGAAGGGGGTGTTCTTGCTTTCTATTTCCTTCAAGAATTTGGGTGTTGGGTTTCTTTGGGCGACAGGAGTTTACGATCCTCCTAGGATCAAAGGTAGAAGTCACTTCTTGAACGAGTTGGGTGTCCTTTTTGGGTTGTGGGTCTAATTGGTGTGTAGCCGGTGACTTTCATCACCCGTTTCCAAGGTGAAAAGTTTTCTTAGGGGCGGGTTACTAGGTTGGTGAAAAGTTTTAATGATTTTATCGAGGGGGTGTTTGGTTAGACCCCCCTCTGTTGAATGGTAAGTTTACCTAGGCTAATAGTAGAGTGAGTAGTAAGATTGATAGGTTTTTACTTTCCTCGGGTTGGGTCGAGATATTCAAGGAGGTTCGACAATTGGTAGGCCTGAGAGCCACATCAGATCATTGGGCTTTAATTTTATCCTTGGGTTTCCGGAAATGGGGGTCTGGTCCCTTTCACTTTGAGAATATGTGGCTTAAGCATCCTTCTTTTAAAGCTTAGACACTTAGTTACTTGTGTGGTGGAATTTGACTATTAAGGAGAGATGAGAGGGTTACCGCTCTGTGAGAAAATTGAGATCGTTGAAAGGGGTTTTCAAGACCTGGAATAGAGAAGTCTTTGGGGACATTTGAATTAAGAAACGGGAGATTCTGGCCAAGATTAATGAGATTAATGAGAAGGAAGTTGAAGGTCTTCTGAATGTCTCTTTGAAAGAAGAGAGAGATTTTGTCAAGTCTGATTTTGCCGAGGTCATAAGGAAGGAAAATTGTAGTGGCGTCAAAAAGCAAAACTCACTTGGGTTAAGGAAGGAGACTGCAATACTTTTTTTTTCCTCCATAGAATTGAAAGCGGAAGGAAAAGTCGGAACACTATCCCTACTTTAGTCAAAGTTTCTAGAGAGATTATTAGGGGTGATAAGGAGATTGAGGAAGAGTTTATTTTGTTTTTCTTGAATCTGTATGGTCTTAAGGTAGCCTCAAACCCTTTTGTCCAAGGTATTGATTGGAGTCCTATTTTTGGGAGGGAGATGGAAGATTTGAATGTTCTTTTCAGTGTGGAAGAGATTAAGCAAGCTGCTTTTGGGAGTGATAGGTCTAAATCTCCAGGCTCTGATGGCTTCTCTATGGCGTTCTATCAAACAACTGGGATTTTTTAAAAGGGGATTTAGTTAAACTGTTTAAGGAGTTCTTTGAGCGGGGTATCTTGAACAACTCTATGACAGAGACTTTTGTTTGCCTTATTCCTAAGAAGGAGAATGTTAGTAGGGTTAAAGACTTTAGGCCCATCAATTGTATCACTAGTGTGTACAAAATTCTGGCTAAAGTGTTGGCGAATAGGTTGAAAAGAGTGCTTTCGTCTATGATCTCGGATTCACAAGGGGCCTTTTTAGTAGGAAGACAAATTTTAGATCAAACCCTTATTGCCAAAGCAGCGATTGAGGACTACAAAGTTAAAGGTGAAGAGGGAGGGAGTGATTTTTATGACTAATTTTGAGAAAGCTTATGATCATGTGGATTGGAATTTTATGGATAAGGTGTTAGATAAGAAGGGGTTCAGTCCTCCAGGTACAAGTGGAGGATGTGGATGTGGGGATGCTTGAGGAATATGAGTTATTCCTTTCTTATTAATGGAGGCCTTGGGTGGTGGCCTCGAGACGTCTTAGACAGGGAGACCCCCTTTCCCCCTTTCTTTTCCTTATGGTAGTGGACGTCCTTACCATAATCGTTTTAAAGTGCATGGATGGTGAGCCCTTTAGGGTGGGAAAGGATGGGGTGGCTCTTTCCCACCTTCAATTTGTTGATGATACAATGATTTTCTACTTTGATAAAGAGGATTCTTTCTTACTCTTAAGTCATATCTTAGGCTTCTTTGAAGATATGTTTGGGCTAAGAATCAATGGGAGCAAGTGTTGTGTGATAGGTCTCAACTGTGAGGGCGAGAAGCTTAGGAGGTGGGCGGAGATGGTGGGTTGTGGTATTCGTTGTCTTCCTTCTTCTTACCTTGGTCTTCCTCTGAGCCCCAATCCTAAATCCTTAGGGCTTGTTTGGTAGAGAATCCAGATTCTGTTTATTGTTTTCAGATTCACTGAGTACAGTAAATATGTGTTTGGCAGACAACTCAGATTCTGTTTCTGAAAACTGTTTTCGAATTCTGTGATCCAAACAGTGCAAATTCTGAAAACAACATTTTTATGTTTTCATTGTATTCAGATTCTGAATTTAAAATTTTAAAATGCAGAATTATATTAAATTAAGATAGAAACATTTAAAAATACAATATGTCATGTTATAAACTCAATTCACTTTTAGAAAAATATAATATGTATTATGTAATGTATTATAAATTATATAATATTACAAAATAATAATTATATAATTTTTTTAACATAAATCATATTCATAAATAAATTAATGATAATTTATTGTCAACTAATTATTAGTGGGTAATTACAGTTAGTTTTATGATTTATAAATATATAGTATCAAACAAAGTTTAAATAATTGTTTAAATTAGAATCCAATTTCTAAATATGCTACCAAACACATATCTGAAAACATGAAATACAACTATGTTTTCATTGAATCCCTTGTTTTCAAATTTCTGTTTTGAAATTCTTTACCAAACAAGCCCTTAACTTTTTGGAATCTAGTGGTGGATAAAGTTAAATGAAGATTTGCCTCTTGGAAGAACGATTTCTTTTTTAAAGATGGTAGACTTACCTTAATCTGGTTTGCGTTGAGTGGTATTCTAGTGCATTATTTTTCTCTCTTCAGAGCCTCGAGTGAGGTTTGCAAGCTTTTGGAGAGGATGATGCACAATTCCCTTTAGGAAGGGGAGGAGGAGGAAAAGGTAAGGGATCACATTTGGTTAGGTGGGAGATCATTGAGAGGCCGATTGAGTTCGGAGGGTTAGAGATCAGGAATTTAAGGCTTCGTAACAGATCTTTGTTAGCCAAGTGGTTGTAGTGGTTTCACCTTGAGCCCAATTACCTTTGGCATAAGATTATTGCTAGTAAACATGGTTCTCATTCTTTTGAGTGGTTGACGAAAGGGGTTAAAGGCACCCACCAGAAACTTGTGGAAGGATATTTCCAATGAGCTCTCTTCTTTTGTTCACCTTGTCCTTTGTGTGGTGGGAGAAGGGAACGACACATACTTTTGGGAATATCAGTGGGTGGGGGATAGACCTCTTTGTTCTTTATTTCCTCGTCTTTACCATTTGTCTTCTCTTAAAAATCATCTTGTGTTTGATTTCTTGGTTTGGGATGGGAGTTCCTATTCGTTCTCTTTTGGGTTTAGCCGTTCTCTCTCCGATAGGGAAGCGACTGATGTGGATTTTTTTTTTGTCTTTGCTCGAGGGTTGCTCTTTTAGGCGTGGGAGAAGGGATTTGAGGGTTTGGAATCCCAATCCTTTGGAGGGATTCTCGTGCAAGTCTATTTTTCGTGGTTTATTTAACCCTTCTCCCTTAGATGAGATGAGTCGGTCTTTTCAGAGCTTTGGAAGATTAAGATCCCGAGGAAAGTTAAGTTTTTTACCCAGCAAGTTTTACATGGCTGCTCTAACACGATGGGTCGCGTTGCTAGGAAGCTTCTCTCGCTTGTTGGTCCATTTTGTTGTATCTTTTGCGGGAGACAGAGGAAGACTTGGATCATATTTGTTGGCGTTGTGAATTTGTGAGAGTTGTGTAGGATTTTTTCTTTCAGACGCTTGGGTTCTCGCTTCCTTGGCATAGGGTTACTAGTGTCTAGTGATGTGATCGGGGAGTTCCACCTCCATCGCCTTTTCGTGAGAAGGAACACTTCTTATGGATGGGCGGGGTGTGTGCTGTTCTATGGGTTCGGGGGGGGGGGGGGGGGGGAGCGGAATAACTGGTTGTTTAGGGGGTCTGAGAGGGGTTCCTTTTAGGTTTAGTCTCTTGTTAGATATCATGTTTCTCTTTGGGCTTTGGTTTCGAGAACTTTTTGTAACTACCTTTTTGGCTCTATTTTGTATAGTTGGAGTCCCTTCTTATAGAGGGATTCCTTGCTCTTTTGGTGGGCTTGGTTTTTGTTTGCCCCTATATTCTTTCTTTTTTTTATCTAATGAAAGTGGTTTCTATCGGGAAAAAAACATAAATTCAACCGAAAGAAAGAAATTATTCACATCAAAGCTTAGGATTGATACCCTTTCTCTTAAAAAAATAATACAATAACTCTGGATGGACAGTCTACTAGAATTATATAAATTTATATTCTCACTCTTTATGTCGAGCTAACATTTTATTCGTTCCAAATTAATTGATCCTGTGGCAGGAAGTACTTCTGGAATTTCGTGCCGGAAAAATGTGTTTTGAAGGAAAAAGGGTTGTACCTGATACACGTAAAGGACTTGTTCGTATTGGAAGGGTCAGTTGATTTTTACATGTTTACATAATCCTATCTTTTTGTTATATGTTAATTATGGAATTGGTTTCTTTTTAGAGCATTCTACTGTTGCGCCATGTACCAAATTTCGGATTTGGTTTCTTTCTAAGAGATTGTATTCTCAGTTGAAGCCAAACTTATGATAGATATTAGAACCAAATTTTGGGCAGATGTATGGGTTGGTAGTTGGTTGGTCTATTTTTGGTGTCTAATTCAACTTTCCTTTTCCCTTTACTCATCTACCCCCCCCCCCCACCACCACCACACACACACACACACACACACACAAAAACCAATGTCAAGTCTCTTACCCATCATTAAAAACACCTGCCCATTATGAACCTAATAAACCCCCATTGTCGAGATCCCTTATTTATCATAGGATGTGGCTTTTGATTGATAATACTCTCGTGTATCCTCTCTTTTGAGGGTTCTTTGGCAGGTTTGTATCTTTGGAGTGTATTGGGGGCTTATTGCTTGTGAGGATTAGGCATACTTTTATGGGTTTGGAGAGATCTGTGGGATATTATGATATTTAATGCCTCGTTATGGGCTTTTGGTCCCTCCGCCTTTTTTTAATTATTAGTTAGGTCTTTTAGTCTTTCAGATTTGAGTACATATTTCATAGTTAGTATTGTGACTTTTTTTGTGGGGAGGGGGTTGGTTCTTTTTACGCCTATGTACATTCTTTCTACAATGGAAGTGTTCTCATCACTGAGGAGGAGATATCAATCCTTGCCTCCAAGTTTGTCTTCTTTTTTAAGAAATTTTATGTAGGCAGGCTCTCTTGGGATTTAAAGTAGAAAGCACATCATTAGATGGCGTATTAGGAAGAACCAAGCATATCAATATCAACCTTTCTTGGTTTTCTTTTCATAAGAACACAAATCTTTCATTTTAAAAGGAAGAATGGTACAAAAGTTGGGTGATTAAGTATCCGAGGAGATAAAGGACAGCTATTTGATTCTGTGTTAGAGTAGGCTTAGAGGGTTTGAGATCTGAAAGCGAGGTCTGGTCCTTTTAGATCCTATTCCTATGTGTTCCTATGGGGGTTTCAGTAACAAATCTCTTTTGTAATTATCTGTTAGGTCTAATCTCTCTTGGCTGGGAGACTTTTTTTTTTCTTTTCGTTTACCTCTTTTTTCATGGATGACTCTTTTTGTATGTCATTGTATTCTTTCATTTCTTCTTTATGAAAGTTTAATTATTCATTCTTTTAAAAAAAAGGTTAACCAATTAGTCAAAAGTATAGACTTTTACGCCTATGTATGTGTTTCCAATTTCATCTTTGTTGACCTATTCCTGAGTTTATTAACAGTCCTTGTTTTTTCTTGTTTTATTTTTTCCTATGTAGTTTACGATGGGGAGATACATTTGTTCCTACCGAGGTGGGGGGTGGGGGGGTGCATTCACTCACTCAAATGGCAAAAAAAAAAAAAAAAGAGACATTTTTCAAAAGTGGGTCATGTCTATAGATTTTTTTTTGCTTTTTAGCTATTTCCCAGAATCACTAATGCCTCCTTCTCTGTCTTTACTTAAAATTCTACTTTGGGAGGATCTTGGCTTCAATTGGGTACCTTCCCGCTACAATTTCTCCTACTATATGTTCTATCCCTATCCAAAAATGTTTCCACTTCAATTATTCAGCCAACCGGAAAATCCTTCTCTTTGTTTTAGTGTTTGTAGAGCCCTTCATAATATAATCATTGTCATGTGTGGTCTATCGATCTGATTGTATAGTTTGTTAGCGTTTTGTTTTCGGCTTCTTTTTTTCTTGGGCTTTCCTTTTTTTACTCTTTTTTTAGGTTAAAAATTACTTTTAGTCCCTAAACTTTCATAAAAGTAACAATTTAGTCCCTATACTTTCAATTTTGTAACAATTTAGTCTTTGAACTTTAGTATGTAACAATTTGGTCATTCTACTTTCAAATTTGTAATAATTTAGTCCCTAACGTAAAAAATTCATCAAAATTAGATGTCAATTTTTATTATTTTATATTGTAGACTTTGTATTTTATAAAAATATTGAGTCTCTTGTTAGTTTATCCATTTAGTTATGCGAGAGATCTCATTAAATATCAATACTAATTTCTACTTGGTCCTTGTACTTTCAAATTTGTAATAATCTAGTCTCTAACGTAAAAAAATTCATCAAAATTAGATGTCAATTTTTATTATTTTATAATGTAGACTTTGTATTTTATAAAAATATTGAGTCTCTTATTAGTTTATCCATTAATTTATGCAAGAAATCTCATTAAATCTCAACATTAATTTCTACGATAGGGACTAAATTGTTACAAATTTTTAAGTGCAATGACTAAATTGTTACATAATAAAGTTTAAGGACTAAGTTGTTACAAAATTGAAAGTACGGGACTAAATCGTTAAAATTTAGGGACTAAATTGTTACTTTTATGAAAGTTTAGAGACCAAAAGTGTTCTTTAACCATTTTTTTAATAGCTTCCCGTATTCTTTCATTTTTTGTCAATGAAAGTTTTTTTTTTTTTAATTTTTTTGATTAAATAATAAATATGTACATCTTTGTATATTTAGTTGGTTTCCTCCCTCTTCTCGTTTCCTTTCTTCTCTAAACTTGCTAAGTTGAATATTCTGAAGAAAATTTGGTTATTTTCATGGCTTCTCATCTCTACGGGAGGATCAACTCCCAAGACTTTCTATGATTAGAAGCACATGTTTTGGCTTTGCCTTTTGGCTACCGAGGTTGTTTGTGGTAGACTTTTGGTTTCTGTTTGGTTCAGAGATCAAGTCTTTATTATTGGACGGTCTTTTTTTTTTTTTTTCCAAAAAAAATTCTTGTGCTTTGGTTTGGGGACACCTTGTTCTCTGGTTTTTTGTCAAATGAAGGTTGTTGTGGAAGCCTCTTTCTTTAGATAAAGGACACTTATTGCTTATTGTGGAAGCCTTTTTTTTTTACCACCATATTGTGGTTTATATGGTTGAGAAGAAATTAACGAACTTTTTATGTTTAGTTGCATCTTAAGAAGTGTGCATCTTAATGCATCTATTCAGGAACCCTTTATTTTCTGTGACAGCCAGTTGGGGCTTTATTGTTTTTGTCATTCTGTTTTTTCTTCCCTCTGTTGGTTTGTCCTTTGTCTTTACTTTTTAGAGGGAAAACAAATTTCATTGATAAAATGAAATAAAGGGGCAAAAACCCCAAGCACCTGAAGGTGGATTACATAAAAGTCCGCCAAGTAGCAATTAAAGTAGAAAGGCTATGATCAGTAAACGGGTGTTTACATTTACACCAATACAATGCATGAAAAAGAATGAAGTCCATAAAATAATCAGATGAAGAAGAAATATCCTTGAAAATGTGACCATTTCTCTCTCTCCAAAGAGACAATAAAATAATAAAAAAAAACTCTGTTGAGAGCAAGCCATAATAATTTCTTTGCACCTTTGGTTTGTCCTTTGTCTTTGTTGGCCTTTTTCTATATTAATGAAACTGGTTTTGTCATAAAGAAAAAAGAAAGGGCTAAAGGGTCATGGGTTCAAACCATGGTGGCCACCTACCTAGGATTTAATATCCTATGGGTTTTCTTCACACCCAAATGTTGTAAGGTCAGGCGGGTTGTCTCAAAAAAAAAAAAAAAAAAAAAAAGAGGAGGGGAGGTACACTTGAAGTTTATGATATTTCCTTATGTTTTTCTTAGTAAATTTATTTGTCTTACCCTTGTTATGATTGGATCTGTTTGAGTTATGTTTTCTACTTGAGCCTAATCCTTCATTAGATAAAATTAAATTTTGAACCTTGTTTTTATCTTTTCTATGTCAGGGTGAGGAGGGATTGTTGCACATTCAATGGCTTGATCGGACACAAAATGTCATTGAAGATGTATCCTGATCATTATTGTGTGTCAATGGTCAATTCTTTGTGTTTGGCTAATGCATATACTTTCAAAGATCCTCTGTTGATTATTTCCGTTGGTTATTAAATTAAGGATGTATGGTTCTAACTCTAATATTTGATTCACTTTACTTTTAAAGGCTCACCCTCACTAGAAAAAAGGACAAAAGATAAAGGCAAGTTAAAAAGATTCATACTTCAGAGCATACATAAAAAGAGAGGGAGAATAAATTGTGTATAGATAAGTCCAGCACCTTCTTTTTAAGCTCTAATGATGAGATTTTTCTTTTTCTTCCCCCGGTTAAATAAACTTCATGATGAAATATTCTTCTTGTAATATAAATATATATTTGAATAACTTTATGGTTAAATATTATGATTTCTGATATGGCATAGTTGAAATTGAAACGCAATAAAATGATGAACTAAGCTGGCCCATTATTGAAAACAAACTCTTGTTAATGGAAGTAGATAATGGGCTGGCTCTTTCTGCAGGCAATGGAAATGATTTTAATTTTAATCTCTTAATTTTTTGTCTGTGTTTTTTCATGGAGTGGTTGATACATTCTGTTGACACGATGGCTTTTGTGTTTACAGCATGGTCTCTCTTCATTAGTATATTCATTAGAGTTCATTTGTCGATGGACAGTAAGGATGCCAAAAAGTAATAAGACCATACTTATTACGTTGTTGCATTGGACTCTTCTATATTCCACAGCTATGACTTTTTTCTGCTGTTACCATTTTACTGGCTAGCTGCTTTTCTTTATTTTCCTTAATACAAGGTTTAAAGGATCAGATTGTCTTTCCTGATGAAGCAGTTTTTGAGAAGGTGAGTACTACTCTCTCTCTCTCTTTTAAAAAATCAATTATATTGAAGAAATTGGAAGAACTATATAAAGAGGAAAAAGGGAGAACTAAGAGTGCATCCAACTAAAGAGGCTAAGGGTCTCCAATCAAGCAGTGATTGGAAAGGAAGGAAGTTAGCATACTTTTCTGCAGTTAGATGCTAGAGATACATTAAGTCACATGTTTTGATGCCCCCTTCTTATGTTTATGCCAAACAATTCGTCCATCCTTCTAGTCTCTGCAATGACCTCCGACAATACTGCTATAATGAACTTTGTCCTTTAATTTACACTTCTATGGTTGTAAGCACTGAACACTGAACAAAGAGGGGATCAATATTTTCCTCTTTTATACAAACACACATGCACTGATTGAACAAGGTGGGGTATATTTGACTTTGAATCTTGCATTGTGGTTTCTGAAGAATGCAATGACCTAACCAAGAAATTCAATCTTTTTGGGGGGCTTTGGATTTCTAATCTGCAGATTAGCGCAGGGGTAACACATTGATGCTATGCCCCATACCTTTTTTTTAAAGGAAACAAAACTTTTCATTGATAAAATGAAAAGTGACTAAAGTTCAAATTACAAGGAGACTAAACGAAGAGCCAGAAAACAAGAGAGTACAAACCCAATAGAAACAAACAAAACGACGAAGAAAAGACATGAAAATACAAGGCCTCCTTGAAAACAAATCTGGAGAGAGAAAACTCTTTTTTTTTCTTTTTTGGATAAGAGACAATTTCATTGATAAATGAAATATCCGAAGATATCCAAGAGTACAAAGGAACCAAATCATATGGTATACAAAAGGTGTTTCCAATTTGCTATAAGGAGAGTAAGACTATGGCACTTAAGAGCCGGTATATCTTTACACCAAAAAATAGCATTGAAGATGGCGGAGTCTAAGACGTTTTTTGAAGTCTTGTATTTTTCCTGGAAGATACGAGCATTTCTTTCCTCCCAAATCTTCCACAAAACAGCAGCGATAATGCACTTTCATAGTTGTTCTTTGGTAGCTTTGAAGGGCAGATCATAGAACAATAATCTGAACCAGCTAAATATGCCGTTTGGGGGGACCACAGTCCAATTAAAAGCTTGGAGAGAAAAAACTCTTAATACATAGAAGAGGAACAACAATAAGAAACAATAATTTTGAACTTCAAGACAAGCAAGCCAATTGAGTCATACTTCTAACAACCATAATCTCAACTCTTAATACTGAGTTTTTATTAGAAGAATGATTTACGCTAAAACACACTTGATGCTTCTAACAACCTGATAGGCCTTAGCCTATAATTTTATTTATCAACACCAATCGGGAGAATTCGAGAGCTCCCAGTCCTCTCCACAATCTCATATAGAGAGAGATTATACAATTTGTCAAAATAGATGATGTCCCAGCTCTCCCTCTACTCCCCTACATATCCCTTCCCAAGGACCCCTAACTAACAATATTCCTTTGGGGCCCACACTAACTAACTAACTAATTGTCTTACCCAATATTGCCTTCACCTTTCCTTCCTCTCTTACGAACATATACCTTGGTGATTCGGGGCCTATCATTACCCGCCCCCCAAAAAGCCACCTTGTCCTCAAGGTGGAATTCAGGAAACTGTTCGTTGATGACTGCAGCAACCTCCCAAGTAGCGTCAATGGGGAGACCGTTTTCCCATCGAATCAGAACTTCTAATGCCCTTTTGTCTGTAGGAGAGTCGCGTATGCCTAGGACTTCTGCCGGTTGCAAGACAAATGTCAAATCATTGGCCAAGTTGGAGGGCAGAGGAAGAGTAGGTAAGTTTGTTCCTACTGCCTTTTGAAGCAAAGAGACATGAAACACCGGGTGGATGGTGGAGCCTGCTGGAAGAGCTAGGCGATAAGCCACAAGCCCTACTCGATTAATGATTTGAAAAGGCCCAATAAACTGCGGTGCCAGCTTTGGATTTGTGTGGTGTAGTAACGACGTTTGTCTATACGGCCGTAGCTTCAAATACACCCAGTCGCCCACCATGAATTCCACGTCTCGACGCTTTGAATTTGCTGCCTTAACCATGCGCTGCTGCGCTATCTCCAGCGTCCCTTTTAGCTTAGCCAACATCACGTCTCTGTCCTTTAATTGTTCATCCACTTCGCTAACCACACTCATACCCTGTTCATAGCGTAGGATCGGGGGTGGGGAACACCCACACAATACCTCGAATGGTGTGCGACGCGAGGTGTGAAAAGAAGTATTGTAATTAAACTCCGCCCAAGGAATCCATTTGGACCATTGTTTTGGTGATCCCATAGCAAAACAACGCAAGTAGGTTTCTAATCCCCGATTTACCACTTCCGATTGTCCGTTCGTTTGCGGGTGGTAAGCGGTGCTTCGACGCAACTGGGTACCCAAAGAACGGAATAGCTCTTCCCAAAACAGACTGGTGAATATCTTATCACGGTCGGATACAATGCTACGGGGATATCCATGTAGTCGCACTATTTCCCTGATAAATACAGCAGCCACGGTCTTGGCAGTAAATGGGTGTTTAAGGGGAATAAAATGCGCATACTTGGAAAGTCTATCCACCACCACCATAACGGCGTCGTAGCCATTGGACTTAGGCAATCCTTCCACAAAATCCATTGCTATATCCTCTCCCAAACCTTGTTAGGTATGGGTAACGCCTGTAATAGTCCTGCGGGAGTCAACGTCAAGCTCTTAGCTTGCTGGCATACCGAGCAATCAGCCACAAATGCATGCACTCTCTTTTTCATGCCTTGCCAATAGACCTCCCGAGCCAACCGTTGATAGGTCTTTAAGGCCCCCTGATGCCCACCCACCGGACTACAGTGGAATTCCATTAACAACAACGAAATGGTAGGCGAGGTGGCTGGTAACACAATGCGTCCTTTGTAGCACAAAACTTCTCCTCGCAGGCTGTACCCCGCCGGAGCCGACTGTCCTGCTAACAAGGCATTTCGAATCTCATTCAGTGGTGGATCGTTACATATTTGCTCCACGAAGACTGATGTGTTCAGCCCATTAACCACACTAAGGAGACCAAATTCCATGGCGGGTGGCAGGCGAGATAGAGCATCAGCTGCAGAATTCTCCAATCCCCGTTTATATTCGATGCTGAAATCGTAACCCAACAGCTTTGCAATCCATCTTTGATAGTCCCCTGCTATGACACGCTGCTCGAGTAAGAACTTAAGACTTTTCTGATCAGTTCTCACCACAAAACGTCGTCCCAATAGGTACGGTCGCCATTTCTGGATAGCAAACACAATTGCCATGAGCTCTCGCTCATATACTGCCTTAAAACGATGAGTAGGGGGCAAGGCTTGGCTGAAATACGCCAACGGACGTCGATTTTGCATTAAGACTGCGCCCACTCCGACCCCGAATGCGTCAGTTTCAAGCACAAACGGTTCTGCAAAATTTGGTAGGCCCAAACATGGTACGGACACCATAGCTGATTTCAACCTCTGGAATGCCTCCTCCGCCTCAACGTTCCATGCAAAATTTCCTTTTTTGAGGAGTTGTGTAAGGGGTAGTGCGATCGAGCCATAGTTAGCGACAAACTTTCTGTAGTATCCTGTCAATCCCAAGAAACCCCACAGCTCCTTGACATTCTTGGGCACGGGCCAACGCTGCATTGCATCCAATTTAGCTGGATCGGCAGAGACCCCATCGGCGGATACGATATGCCCCAAGTACTCAATCGAAGGTACACCAAATTGACATTTCTTGAAGTTGGCCACGAATTGTTGGGATACTAAGATGTTAAGGACTGTGGTTAAGTGTTCCAAATGATCGTCCCTGGTTTTGCTGTAGATGAGAATGTCATAAAAAAAAACCAACACAAATTTCCTTAAATGTGGCCTCAAAATCTCATTCATGATTGCCTGAAATGTGGACGGAGCATTACGCAACCCGAAGGGCATCAGTAGGAACTCATAATGCCCTTCATGTGTCCTAAAGGCGGTTTTGTGAATATCTGCAGGATGGACTCGAATTTGGTGATATCTGGACTTTAGATCAATCTTCGAAAACACCGTAGCTCCAAATAACTCATCCACAGCTGGAATGGGGTACTTGTCCGGAACCGTCACTTGATTTAATGCGCGGTAATCTACACAAAAACGCCAACTTCCATCTTTTTTCTTAACCAGAAGTACGGGGCTAGAGAACGGACTTCGACTAGGCTGAATGATCCCTGCCAGAAGCATTTCTTGGACCAACTTCTCGATTTCATCCTTCTGAAATTGAGGGTAACGGTATGGACGCACATTGACGGGCCCAACTCCTGGATGTAATTCGATTGAATGATCAAGACTTCGGACGGGGGGTAGATTTCCCGAGGATATGAAGACATCCTTGTAGTTCCACAATACTCTTTGGATATCGTTCGATAAATGCTTAACTCCATTTAGAAACTCGCTGCTAACTTCCTCGGTCTTTGAGGATTCTATTAAGCTCAGCTCAATTAGCATCCCCTGGTCTTCCTCACCCAAAGTTTTCATCATGGATTTCAGGGACACTTGGGATCGCACCAAACTCCGATCTCCCCGCAATTGCACCAACCAGTCCCCCACACAGAAATTCATCACAGATGTTCGATAGTCAATTTCAATTTTACCCAATGTTTCCAACCAGGTAACTCCCAAAATCACATCAGCACTACCTAATGGCAGTGGCAAAAAATCCTGAATTATAGAAAGATCGGACACAGTAAGAAACACACCTTTGCATACTCCCATCGCGCGAACCATCCCTCCCGTGCCTAACACCACCCCATACCTTTTTGTAGGGGATATCGGCAACTGCAAGTCATTAACCAATTCTTCCGCAATGAAGTTGTGAGTAGCGCCCCCATCAATTAAGACTACCACGTCCCGCCCCCGAATGCTTCCCCTGACCTTGATTGTCTTTGGGGAATGGAACCCAGCCATGGAGTTTAGCGATAAATTGGCCATCTCCATTGCTCCATCTTCGCCCTTGCCCTCAAGTGTTTGCTCTTCAATTTCGGGTCCCGCTTCATCACTGCCCTCCTCGGACATGTCCTCACCGTCTTGGACAAACATGAACTGCAATTCTTTCTTTTTGCATCGATGGCCGAAACTGAATTTGCCATCGCATTTGAAACAAATCCCCTTCTCTTTTTTGTATTCGCATCTCCTCCTCCGTTAGTCGTCTATAGGGCTGGTTGCCGTTCTTCGCATTGGTTTCCCGCAACGGTGTAATCGACGTCGAGGAAGTCGATGAATTTTTACTAGGGCTGAATGTAAACGACCTTGCACCCGGCCCGCCTGAACTACCGGACCCTGACCCGCTCGAGCCCGCTCCACTTGTTGCCGATTTCGACCCAGACTGACTACTTCCAGCCTTATTCACTTTTTGTTGGATTTTCTGGTCATCTTCAATAAGCTGGGCCATGGTCATAACTGCCTTTAGGCCCACGGGCTTTAATTTACGCATTTCACTTTGGATCTCCTCTTTCAGCCCACACACAAACTTACTTTCTAGGGCTTTTGCACCCAATTCCTTCAGCCCTACAGAAAATCGTTCAAACCGCTGCCGATAATCGCTTACCGTCGAGTCCTGTTGCAGCCGCATCAACTTAGCGTATCTATCCGCCTCGTTCGCCGGACGGAATCGATCAAGAAACAACTCGCGAAATTTCACCCAACTTCCGACTGGATTCCAGTCGTCCTCCCATTGGTACCAGTCCAGTGCTTCGCCTTCCAAACAAAGTACTGCTGCATCGAGTTTATCCTTCTCCGTCAGCCTATTAACGACAAAGTATCGTTCAACCTGGTGTAACCACCCATCCGGATTATCATCATCCTCCCCCTTAAAGATTGGCACCTCCAGCTTTCGCAACCTCATATCAAATAGAGGTACTTCCTTATTTGTTGGCGCGTGAATTTCTCCTGTCTCCATGCTGTTTTCTTGCTTGTTTTCGGTTTTTTGTACACCCGAACTCGAGCCCAGAATTCCTTTTCCTTTCTCTGTCACTGTCCTTTCTGATGACGCTGCTCCCCCATCAGCACTCAGCCAAGCATCCATCCTATCAATCATAAGCGTAACCTGCGCAGACAGCCCTTCCACCTTCTCACCCAATTCCACTCGAGCCTCTTTAGCCTCCTTAAACTGGACATCCATCTTAGATTCCAACGCAGCTTGCCGTTCGCCCATCTCCATCAGCTTTCCCTCCACTTCTAGGACTCTACCCTCCATTTTTCCCACCATACCCGGACTTACTGCTCTGATACCAAAATGATAGGCCTTAGCCTATAATTTTATTTATCAACACCAATTGGGAGAATTCGAGAGCTCCCAGTCCTCTCCATAATCTCATATAGAGAAAGATTACACAATTTGTCAAAATAGATGATGTCCCAGCTCTCCCTGTACTCCCCTACATATCCCTTCCCAAGGACCCCTAACTAACAATATTCCTTTGGGGCCCACACTAACTAACTAATTGTCTTACCCAATATTGCCCTCACCTTTCCTTCCTCTCTTACGAACATATACCTTGGTGATTCGGGGCCTATCACAACCATAATCTCAAATCATGCCTGGAGGGAAGTAGTCTACCCTTTCCTAGATTATTAGATATCTTCTCATTCATATTTCTTTAGAAACTCAAAACTTCAAGATTGTGATTAGCTCTATTCCAGTGAGCTGAGTGTGAATCGAAGAAGATTTAATGGCTTAGCTGTCTTTGGCTTTTGGGCTTCAGACTTTGCATGTTTCATTGTTCCAATGAATGCTTTGTTAGTTATGTAAAAAGGCTGCTATTTCGTGAAATAAAACTTCAGTCATTGCGACTGCTTCCCCAACTTTGGTACTCCAATCATTGGCAATGACAGTTTCACATTAGTACTTTCTTTAAGGAAATCTCCAATATGAATAAATTTCAATAATTGCTCTACCAATCAGACTTCCACATCGGCTTGAAGTCTGATCCACGGATTCGATTTGGATGGGGTATCATTGCAGGTTTCATTGATTCTCCTTCAGCCTAAGGATGTTGCTCTACCAGATCTTCTCATTTTTTGATTAAGCTTCTCGTTTGATTTGCTTTTGGATTGGGGATCTTTCTTTTTTTGTAATGGCCAATTTGTTATGGCTCTTTTTCTCCTTCTCTTCCTTTGTATTTTCCTGGATGCCTCCATGTCTCTTTGGTATCTGTTACTCTCTTATTGGGCTTAAATTGTCCTCTCTTGTATCTCTTTTGATATTTCATTCATCAATGAAATGTTTATTATCCAAAAACAAAAAATTCAATAATTAATCTGGCACTTCTAAGGTATTTGAAGTCATCGTACTACATAAATGTTTCCAAAATGTCCTTGACGATCATGAAATCAATAAATGAATTTTTTGGGGTAAACTGAGCTCCCATTGAACATAATGAAAAAATACACCCAAAGAGCCCTAGAAAAGGACCGTAACTACAGAAACAGACTCTAATTCAAGAGAAAAAACCAGATTGAAAATTACAAAATACTCAAGAAACTGACTCTACAAAAGCTTGAGAAACTGACAAGTGATAATTACAAAAATTGTTCATTTACATGTTCGTTCATGGTTAAATTTGTTGTTTGTCTGTTTCAGGTTAATCAAGCGTCAGGAAGAGTTTACTTATTGAAGTTTAAAACAGATGACAGGAAGTTCTTCTTTTGGATGCAGGTCAGCATGTCTATAATTACTTCTTATTCTTTGAGAGAGTTGATTTATATTTTACTATTTTCATGATTCTGACCAACATTAGACAAACTGTAACCAGGAGCCCAAAGCTGAAGATGACCAGCAGTTGTGCATCTCCATTAATGACTACATTAATCGGCCACTGGGTACTTCCTAACTATTGTATTTGTTCGAGTATCTGCTGGATGAAGCTTATAGTAATAACTTCCTAACCAATTATGCTGGCTCGAATGCAGGCTTGTATTTGTGGTTTTCTGTGATGTGCTTGCTTTACGTGCATACGTTCACACAACACATGCATATATTACTGAGATATTCTGACTTAAAACTTTCTTTTTCCAAAGTTTCTTTGTCTTGTAATGATTATCATTAGTATATATGAACCAAAATAAACATGCAAAATGAAAAAGAAACCACATAAATATGTTGTGGAAATTATCTTTCACTGACAGCCATCCTTGTTGCATATCAAGAGTGAAATATTAATGCTGGCATTAAAATATGACGTAATAGTTTTGTTTTTTTTTTTTATCAAGTCCATCCATGATGGAACCTAGTGGCACGCATGATGGATTTTATTTTCTTCGATGAATTGTGCTGGATTTAATTGTTTGGTTTTGACTGCACTAGATCATGGAGGAGCTGCTTTATACTTTGTTGGCACACCCCATCATCTTTTTTTTTTTTTTTTTTTTTAAATTATTATTTATTTATTTATTTCTATTTTTTATTTTATATAATGTTGCTTCAGAGTTCCTTGAGGAAGAAGAACAGGCTGTTGCTTCCACTCCTCTACAAGTTTCAGAAGGCACAGTCGAAGAAAATATCCCATCGAGGTATAGGGAGGACCTACCTCTTTCTTTTTTTTTTTGGTTTTATTGAACTTTTTTAAAACCCTTTTGACACTTCAAATGGGTTTTGTTTGGCTGATACTACCTAGCTGCACTTTCAAGTATAGAACAGTTGAAGAAAATTATCCCATCAAAGTATAGCAATGACCCGCATTTCTTTAATGACCCTTCCGAGTCTTCAAATGGGTTGGGTGGTACTAGCCCTGGCTCCACCTTCAAATCATTTTTTTAATGTTAGAAAATCATGTAAAAAATTTGATAAGGAAACTTTCGTAAAAACGTTTTTCTAATAATGGGAAAGGGTCACGGTCACCTCATCTTTAGGATTCAATTGAAATCTAATTTCTAGTGGGAGTACTCAGGTGGAAAGGTTTCTTTTGTAGAAGAACTGAAGAAGATTGAGTTTGACTTTTGATAGTGTTTTTGAGTAAAATATTATTTTATGAGCACTTTAGGAAGTAAGTATTAATGAAACGAGGATTCAAGTGTTTCTAAAGTTGCTTGATTCCGTAACTAAGTAATATGAAATTTTTTAAAATTTGAAATGTACTTTTCTACCCATTGAAAGCACATGACTTCATTTCATAAACTCATAATTTTCAAAGAACTTCTTTCTTATTAAAAAAATTTAATAATGTCATTGGTAAGAATACAGATGCACCAAAGAAAAAGAAAAAAAAATATCAAGAAACAATTATCCTATTACTTTGGTAAAAATATACACACAAAAACAAACAAAATCCAAGAAACATTTATCCATTATTGCTGCATGTTTGCTAAAAAAACAAAGAACTTTTAGAAAACAGTACAATCTCATAGTTTTTCAGAAGCTAATTAAAATGATTAATGAGTTTGAACAATATTTCTTGAATAGTTTGGGAGTGTTGTTTTAAAACATAATATATGTTTGGCTCGAGCTGTGGATGTGTGCAGTTCTATGATGAAGGAGTTTCTTCTTCTGTCGCCCTTTTATGCTAAGAGTCATAATTTTGTGGTTTCTGGATGTTTGTGCTTTTTCCTGGAGTTTTGGGCTAAATAGAAACGGTTGTACTTTTTTCCGAATGGGTTGTGAGGTCGTGGGAGAAGGTTTCGGCTGTTGTTAGGTTTAATGTTTCTCTTTAGGTTTTAGTGTTTGAGGAGTTTTTTAATTACTACTTAGGTCTCGTTGTGTTGGACTATAGCCACTTTTAGTCTATGTGCTGTGGGGCCTTTTATCCCTTTATGGCCTTGTATTTTTACTCAATGGAAGGTTTGGTTTGCTTATATATATATATAGTTGGAGAAATTTGAACCCTATTCTTCGTGTGATTAGAACTTTGTGATGTATTATATGAAAATTTCCCTACTGTTTACTTCGTTGGATATTTTCCCTAGTCTTTCATTTTTTTTTTCTTTCCCCATTAGCTAAAACCTTTGGTAATCATTTGTTATGTCATGACATTGAAGCTCCTCACTACGGCCAGTGAAGTTGGAAGACCTGCAAAGAATTTTAAGTAACATTGAGCCGTCTGGTACGAGGTTCCCCTCAAACATGCTTTGATTCTCTTTTGTTCCTTTTGATCAATCCAGAGTCTCATAATTTTGTGCTGCTTTTTGAACTCTACAGATATTGATGTTGATCCAGATGCAGGTAATAAGTTACATACGAAAAATTCTTTGACATTCCTCTTTTTGGTAGAAATCCTTTTTTGTTTTTAATTTATAACTATTCAACCAACATTTATCTTTTTTTTTTTTAGATAAGAAAACTATTTCATTAATAAATAAAATTTACAAGACCATTGCTATATAATTAAATGAGAATTCTTTCCACTGGTACAAGTCCTAGAATGGTAATAAAAGACTCAAAACTACAAAAACATCTACCAGAAAGACCACAATGAGGTTCAAATGCCTATCGGGGGAAAAGAAAAAAGATGACCACAATGTAGCTGCAAAAACCCAATTTGTGTTATTGTCGTCCCTTCTCTACCCACACCTTAGAAAACTCTTCTCCTCTCCCATCAAGTCTCCTGAGTGCATCTAATGCCATTCAACTTCAACCAGAGAACCTTAGCCTATAGCCTTGCCTCAAAAACTAAAAGTAGGCGTAATCTTATTTGTTCTACTTTTTTTTGAATTCTTCCTTCCGTTCAAATTTATGGTTTTATGATTACACTTCATTGATGATGGTGTAGGTTTTGGATTAGGAGATTTATTGAAGCCTGATCTGATAATGCCATTGCTGGAAACGTTACCATTGGAACAGAGTTTAGTATCGTATTTACCTGAGGTATATACCAGTTTGGTATTTGATCTCTTGTGATATTTTTATTTATTTTTCATAATAATTGTGTTCTAATTGTAGGGTCCATGGTCTCCTGAGGATATATTGGAGCTGTTACAAAGCCCGCCTTTCCGTCAACAAGTAGATTCGTTTACTTACGTAATAATCTAAACTCTGGATTTTGGTTTTCTTATATAATCAATAAATTGGTGCTTCAATTTTCTGATCTGTTCTCGCTATCTTTTGGTGTTGATGTTTTCCCAGGTTCTTCGGACAGGACAGATAGATTTGTCTCAGTTTGGGATAGACCCGAGCAAATGTAAGTAGATTTTGCTTTGAAGGCCTTTTGGTTTTTCATTAAATGTCATGTTGCTACTTGCTATGTCTAGGTGTCCTGAAGGTCCACTCGGTTCGTCTTGTGGGCCTTAGTAATAATGAACTTGAGGGGTGTCATTAGATTGAAAACTTAGGGTCCTTTTGGTATGCAAATGAATTCGGTTTCTTGTTTTCAGATTCATTGAATGAAATAGATTTAGTGAAATTTTGTTTTTTAAAACTGTTTTTTGGATGATGTGATCTAAACGTTAGAAATTATGAAGGCAATATTTGGATGGTTTTCAATGTTTTGAAATCTTATATTTGATAATTGGAAGATGATATGTTATAAATAATAAAGTATTTGTAAAATAATAACTTAAAAAAAATTAACATAAAATGTGTTAATAAATTCATCAATAAATAATTTAGATTGAACTAAATATTTAGTTGGTAACTATGACTTTATCGTTGTTTTTGAACATATTGATATTGCTACATATACTTCGAACCACTTTTTGTTTGTTGGAGTTCGTCATGGGATGCTTGAAGCCTCCCGAAAGATCTCAAGTTCCAGTTCGTCTTTAGAAGAAATAATGATACATTTACAACCTTGGTTGTCAGTCCCATTCATTCTGTTCCAAAAAAACAACGTATGGTGGCATTTAAAGATTCTCTGGTTTCTTGCAGACAAATTTACAGTATTGTCTTTTCTCGAGGCCCTTGAGGATTCTGTCTCGAAAGCGTCAGGTTCCGAGCTGGGGCCGGATAATAAGGATGTAAGATCTCAATCCTTCAATCGTAGTGACTCGATGGATGAATCATAGTAGGATATATTCTGACTGTGTTTGCTAATCAGTTACCAATCTCATTGTTTTATTATTGGCAAAGAGAAGGTTTGTTTTGACAGTTACTGTATTTCTTGTATACCCTAGAGAGGAACTAGAATTGCTTGAGTTACCAAAAGGTGCGGATTTTTATCTGGATTCTTATATATGATGTGACAATAATCTTAGTTTTTGAGTTTTTGGAGAATTTAATTGTATATTGACAAAAAGTATAGTTTCATTCCTTATTTTCCTTATTGTTTGTTTTGCCTTAAACTCTGATTTTTTTTATTTATTTTTTTTTTTTAACCATATGGAGGTTTTAAGAGAGTAAATGGAAAGGAGGATGTTATTTTTTTTTCTTGGTTTTCATATGTAAACTTGGAACAATGACTTCCCTAGTTACATTGATGTTTGGCTCATCCCCTCGTCAGCTCTATAGTAAGTTTTTGTCAAGAATGATACATGTAAAACAACGATGAAATCGGCCAATCATAATATAATTTTAACTCGTTTAGACATGCATCCTTGATCCAATTGATTAAAGGTTTGAAAATTTGTGATGAAATTACTTGGTATCAAGTCGTTAGACATGGGAAAAAATTGATTTTGATGGTATTAATTTGGAGCACACATTTAATTTTGTCAAATTGGACTCTAAACTTAATTAAGTGTTGCAATGTTTACTCTGAGAGGTTGTTTGGTTTAAAGTTTTATAGATATATAAGAATAAAAGATGTAAAAGTTTTATAGATATATAAGAATAAAAGATGTATGAGAATAGGATGTCTAAGAATCAAATATTGTATTTAGTTGTGCATGAAAACTTTGTATTTAGTTTATGAAATTAAATATGAAAGTCTTATATAAATTTAATAGATTAATTATATTGATATGAATTAATTAATTAAGAATCAATAATAATTTTAATTATAAATATTTAAAAATTGAGTAGTTTATCATTATAATTAACCAATTAATATATTTAAAGAATGTCATAATAATTATAATTTAATACTTAAATCATTTTTAATTAATTAAGTTTAACATCAGTAATTTTAATTAAATAATAATTTTTTAATAAATAATATATTATATAAAAAAGTAAAAAAATGACTACAAATAGAAAAAAAAATATCAAACTATTTATAAATATAGAAAAATTTTATTGTCTAGGATAGAATTCTATTAGGCATTAAAAATTTTCTATATTTGTAAATAGTTTAGCTCATTTTTCTATATTTGAAAACAATCCATAAAAATATGATATGGTAATAAAGAATATTATTTTTTTTTTATATAAATATGATATATTAATAATGAATGAAGTAATAAAAATTAATCACAATAACTAATTCACCAATTATAAATAATCAATAATGGTCGTATATTTATGATGAAGATCAAATTAAATTAATTTTAATAAATAATTGCTTGATTATAAAAGAAAAAATAAGTAATCCATTATTATTATTAAAAAATTAATTTTTGTACTAACTAAATTTAAATATTCTTAGTTTACTAATTAAATATATTTAAGATATTATTAGCTAATTAGTTAATAATTTATGTAAATAAATAATTGCATTCATTTAATAAATTTTTATTGTAAAAATAAATTAAGTAAAGATTTTAATAGATTATTATTTATTTATTAAAATAAATATTTATATTAATTTTTTAAATTAATATTAATTAACTAATTATATTTAAAATGAAATTATATATATATGACAAATAGAAGGAGAGGGAAAAAAGAGAAAAACGACAATTTTGAAAGGGAAAAAAAACCTTTGTCTACGGAAAAGAGAATGCTTTGAGAATAAATTGACAGACACATCGTTGAAAACGGTAAGACAAACATGGATTTTGGATGTATGTGTCAATTTTCATGTAGAAAATTCTCAAACCAAACGACCTCTCATTTACATGTTTGAGATACTTTGTACTTTACAGTTTGAATTTATTATATTTTAATTTATTTTGTTATTTTTACAAAAGGAAAGGTTTGCAAATTTTTTTTGAATAAAAAGTTAAAATCTGACTATTTCTCTTATTAGCTCTAAAATTATACACCTTTAAATCAAAATGATATTTTAACTTAAAAATGAAATAAATTAAAAAATTTAGGGATTAAATAAAATTGAAGTCTCAATTTGCTATGTTATCCGCGTTAATCATGTAATTGTGGAATTATCTATAGATGTGGCTTATGTGTTCACTATCGTTATCTAGAAAAATTATCAACAAATGATATATAATAATTTTTACCGCTTCTACTTGTGGTGTTTTTGAAATTAGCCAAATCAATCAATTCAAGTAAATTTTGTGCTTCTAGTAGTGATAGATTTAAAAGTTTTTTTTTTTTTTTTTTTTTGGTAAATTTTGCTTCTACACTTACCTAACATTTACCATTTTCATGTGATTCAGATGCATTGATAAGATTATGAAGGGATTGAATTCCCGCAACGTGTCAACATTTTTTATTTTAAATTAGGCTAAGCATAAAATTAAATTTAGAGATTTACCTTTGAAGACTTCTTCTTCAAGTGAATCCCAGCAGTAATTCCTCTGCAATTTTCCTTCTTCCATACCGTGAAAACCTCCCAAAAAAAAAAAAAAAGTCTTCTTGATTATGATTCTTTGTAAGGACCAATGTGTGAGAATGAACTTTTTAAAAGAAAAGGAAGTAGAGAATTGTAATCTTGAGAGAGAATTTTAAAAGAGAGAAAGAGAATTATTAAATTCAACTAAAACACATATAACAGTGTGTTTTTAAAAAAAGATAACTTCCCACCTCTCACCTCTAACTCTCTATAAATACAAATCTATATCTCTCATAATCTATAGTTTTTATATAAATCATATTTACATTAATTTTTAACCTATAGTTTTAATATAAATTTTATTTATATTAATTTAATATTTGAATCAAATTCAAATACATTAATTCTCCCAAATAATTTATAGTTTGAATTATAAACCATATTTACAATTAATTATATATTATAATGTATTGTAATACATTATACTTTATATTAATCATTTCATATACTTACCCTAAATGGGAAGGAGCTCCCTATTGTGGTTGTGGTGGAAGTAGGGACTTTTCCCACACGCGTGCCGCCCGTGCGGATGGACAGGGCAGAGCCCAAACTTGGTCGGGCCGGGTAACTATGCTGGCAATAATCTCAAATTTTTTCTTTAAAAAAAATGATTTTTTTTAATTTTATTTTTACACATAAAGGCAAGGGGAGCATTTGATGCACCCAATTATGGCTCTTTAAAGAAAAATACTTGGGTGCATAATCTCGCTCTTGGTTCATGAAAGAAGTCCAAGTCGCTGAAGTCAAAGCCTTCTACTTCTATGGATTCCAAATCTTGATTGAGAATATTCTGAGATGTAAAGACTTCTCCTGGAAACTTATATCAATATTTAAACGCGCGATTAATATTGTCTCAAGAAGGTTGATTGGACATTGAAGTGGATCAACAGCACGAAATGGTTCGCCGTGCGTATTTTGGCGTTTACTTGCATTGAGGGAATCTTCCTCTCCGGTAGTTTATGCTTCATTTTTGGTTGAAAAATGTGAGTTAATGTCTGGACTCACCTTCTCAAACGAGTTGATTTCACAAGACGAAGGACTTCATTTCGATTTTGCTTGTTTCTTGTATTCATTGTCGAGAAAGAAACTGAGTGAGAATCGAGTAAAGGAGATTATTACGAAGATTGTGGATATACAGAGGGAATTTGTGTCTAAGGCTTTGTCAGTGGCTCTCGTGAATAGCGATTGGATGAGTCAATACATTGAATTGTGGCGGATAGATTGGTTGGAGTTTTAGGGTTTAGGAAAATATACGATGTTAAGAATCTATTTGATTGGATGAAGTTGATTTTGTTGCAAGCCAATACCAAGTTTTTTGAGAAAAGAGTTGGAATATCAAAAGGTATTGTCCAATCTGAATAGAAATGAGGTTATCCATGTGTTGATGGATGAAGATTTGTGAAAATTTGTGGCTTCTTATTTCTTTTTCTTCTCTTAGATTTGATTATATTTCTTTATTTTTTTTATTTAATTTATTTTTTATATTTTTATTCTCTTAGATTTGAGGTCATTCATGACTTTAATTTTTTTTTTTTTTTTTTTTTTTTTTTTGTCTTTTTCTTCTTAATTGAAAATTGGAAATTAGTAGTTTGAAGATGGAACAATTTCAAGATAAATAGTGATTTTTTCATTATTATGTAATAACTTCATTCTTATACTTCCTAATGTCAAATAAATATAATATTTTAAACTATTATTTAAAAAATTATAAATTATAAAAAATGTAAATTTTAATAGATCTATTTCAATTATTATATGTAAAGCACAATAATTTGATATTTTACCAAACACTGTAACCAAGTTGTTCAAGTCTAAAGCTAACATTTACCGAACACTAATTTGCTTATTATAATTATTTTTTTCTAAAAACACAGTTAATAATAATTATTTTAAAAGCTACAATAATTTCAAACTAAGCGTTAGTTTTAATTTTTTCAATTAACTAGTTTAATTTTAACTTTTTATAATTAAATTAAATTTTAATTTAAAAAAAAACAAAAACAAAGTTGATAAATTTTCGGGGGAGATGCTTCTACGAAATTCAATAGATTTAGTTTTTTTTTTTTAAGTTATTTATTTTTTAACCAAATCCATTTCCAATTCCACCTTTTTTTTCCATTAAAATTAAGTTAGTTAGCTTTTTTTTTTTTAAACTTGATAGTTCAATTTTTTTTGTTAAAAAAATTATTTTTTATTTATCCTTCTCATTTTTTAGTTGAAAAAAAAAAAAAAAACTCTCACTAATTTTTCTAAGAATTGAAATTTATAGATTTTCCCAATTTTTCAATTCTAACGGAAAAAAATTTTCAATCCTTATGGAAAATCTCAACAAAAAAAAAAAAAAATTTCCAAAATTTTTCCTTCAAACATAACAATAAATCTACCATAAGTTAGCAAACAAGGAACAATAAGTCTTTCAAGAGAGAAATATATTGCTTCTCCAGTAACGACGCCAATTTGCTAGCCAAGACTTGTCGAAGGTCTTAACTATCAAATGTTTTCCATTCCTACTTAGCTTGTGATAGTGGTAGCACGAGTCGAATCCACCGGGAGACAAGTATTTCTCAATTAAATTATTAATTATTCTTAAGTAACCAGAGGGGGTTGTTTGATATTGCAAAATTTTAAAGATGCAAGAAAGTAAAATGGCGATGAGATTAATTGTGGTGATGTGAAAGTGGAATTAAAAGTGGTTCTTATGGGATTAAGAGATCTAGCTTGAGATATTTTGGAGTTCCTTTTTAACTATTAATTTCTTGTTCATTGAGCCTGTGAATGTGATCAATGCTTGTATCCATGACTTAGCTAATTAATTAGAAATGCTAATTAAAAGCCCCAATTAACCAATTAGACTATGGTAAAATTATGAATGCATAAAAATCACTTGGCCTAAAACCTTAATATTTCTTTTAAACAACATTTCATTGAGTAAGACTTTTACATAAAAAAATATCTTTTTCTAAAATATTTCAAGACGGTAAATCCCTTTAAAACATGAAATTACTTCACAATCTTGATAATGATTTTCAAAAATCACGAGATAAATCTTCTAAATCATTCTTGAATGTAAAATCATGAAATTTATAAATATTTTTTGGAAATTATGTGGCAATTCTTTTAAATCACATATAATCATAAAGTACGTTAATTTTCATAATATTTAGCTAAAATAATAAAATATTTTGTAAAATAAACCACTCACAATTCTAGAAAGGTGATGTGCTTGGGATATAAATCGCTCAAATCCCTGCCTGACCTGAGATTATAATTAATTGGAGTATAAGTTCAGGCTTGATCTTAAATCTAAAACTAAACTAATTTTTATACCGGTAGTGACCCAACTTTCTAAGACCTCTATAAGTGGGTCATTACTTCATGCATGCATATTTCAAAACAAAGTTCTTCAACCCATCAACTTTAAAATCAACTTATTGAAATAAATTAAACGTTGATAAAATAATTAATACAAAACAAGGAAAATCATTTGCTCGGGTTCCTTGAAGTCGTTAATGAAAGAGATTTACAAGATCTAAAACTGTAACTCAAAGTTGTGATTAAAAACATCCATAATGCTCAAAACTACATGACTTGACATAGAAGCAAAACAACACTAGTCCCATGACACCATTCCGGATCTCCTCGTCATGCGCCTACTAGTCTTTGCCTTTTCCTGAAAAAAAACATATTAAAGAAAAGTTGAGAACATAAAATACTCAATAAGTAACTCCATGACCGGGATCAGGCTATGCAACTACATACAATCGTGAGTTTGAAAATCATTTCAAATAGTGGGGCCTAAAAATTTGCCAAATGGCCAAAACTTTGTCATGTCTCATCCAGAGTGCTATGTGTATTATGTGCCTTTTCAAGCTAATCGTACCATGTGTCTTTTTTAGATGAGTGTATCACGTGCCTGGATGGCCGTGAGTTGTGTAATAGTTTTTCATGTTTTAGTTTTCATGTGACATACACATGCAAGTTCCACATAAAATCATGTAACATCATAATTCATGTACATGATTGTTAGTAAAAATTGACATATTTATTCACATAAAAGGACATATCAATCAACATACATATCATAGACATTATTAAAATAATTTGCCTGGCTCGAGGGCATTCTAGTAGTAGAGTCATTTACCTCAATTTTTTCTTAAATTTAATTCGATCGGAGACTGCACGATGGCTAACGATCATCGAACGGAGGTAGATAGTATCGACCATCATCGATCTTTGAATAGTAAAAGTCGAATGTCAATCGATGGAGGCTTCCATTGTCGTTGGGTGCTGGTTTGTGTAAATAAAGAAGGGAGGTTCACAGGCAGCTGATGCAAGCATAATGCCATTTTTCATTGAAAATCTAAGAGGGGACCATTTTTCATTTGGGCCCTCAAAATGAGTCATCCGTACAAAATTCTCTAATGACATCTTCTACCACTACATTAGATTCAACACCAGAAAGGGGATTCACAATATCAGTCACACAAACCACCAACACAACAACATTTGAAACCCTAGAATTAATTTCAAGTTGACCATGCAACTCAACATTTAACAATTTTGTCACTTTTTAAAGGAGAGTCAGAACATGCAGTATCATCTCTAGTATCTTGAACAAAATCGGTAGAACAACCAAAAAGAAGCTTACCCATATGAGTTGGAATCTTAGTACCAAGGCCAACCAAATAGGTCATGGTGAAGGCATCAGTAATCACAATAGAGGATTTCTTCGGCACATTTGAAGAGACAAGACTCGAACGTTTTCTTTTAATGGAAGAGACTAGAACAATTGGACCTAATGGAATATAAACACATGCACAGTGGAAGCAAGGACCTAAATACATTCTATAATGCATAAACATAAAGATAAGCATGCTTGAAATTCAAGAAGAAAAATAGAAAGTTTGAGAGAACATACCCTTGCAGCCTTTGAATCTTCTCTTTTCCTCCAATGTGCGGATACTACTCAACCCCGAACCTTCTTAGGACTACCACCGATGTTACCTTGCTATTCTCCAATCAAGAACATGGTAGTAGGACCGATTTTAGTGAAGGAATAAGGGAGGAATAAGTAATTTGGAGAGTTTGAACAAGTTAAAGACTTAGTGAAATTGTCTAGAAAATTTCACTAAGTCACTAACCCTTGTACCATGTTCAACCACTAATTTTATAGAAGATTGGCATGCAAAGAGATGCTTTGCATATAGGACACTCCAGCAAGCACTAGCATAAACAGGATTAGGTGTCAAATTGTGAAAAGGCCATGTACCACTTATCCAAGTTAGTGGAAAGATCACACTTTTAAGTTGGATTTTTTCACTAAATGGATTTTCTTATTTAAAAAATTTGTTTTAATTAAAAACTTATTTTAAAAAAAAAACTTTAATTAAAAAAAATGTAATAAAAAATAATTAAAATTATTTTAATTAATTAAACTTATTTAATATCTAATATTAAATGATTGTGCTTGAATCAATATTCAAGTAAAAATATTTAAATCCAATTTAAATATTTGTAACTCTCCAATTTTTTAAATTTTAAATTAAATAAGCGAATGTTAATTATATTGTATATAATTGACATTTTCTCCCTTAAACAGAATTTGAATGTTTTAAATTCATTCTTCACATAGTTCTTTGGTTTTATCCAATTGAGCTAGTGAGGGGACCCGATGGACCTACAAATCATGAGCTCCAACAATCTGAGATTAACCGGTCAAACTCTTTAACCTAGTTAACCAATATTCGTTAACTAACAGGTCTGTCCACTATAGCCTATAGCTGCACTCCCTCACTGTAGATATATTTATGTCCACCCGATAAAATCGTTATCAATAAGTCAATCATTCACAGATTGTTCGTAATCTCAACTGGGTCCATTGCCGTTTTATCCCTAAGTTACTTCTTTTCTCCTTAAGTACCATTGTCCCTCTAATGAACAATTGATTTGAGATCTTATCACCAAATCGAGTTCTTTTCGGGCCAATGAGAGGGTGAGGCTCTTTGTCCAAGTATCGGGATCAACATTTAAGAGAACAATCTCTTTATTATCCCTAAAGTCAGGTAGGAGTGAATTCCGTTTTGCAAGTCTATGTCTCCAGCTATCTACCTGGTCCTACCTCTAAAATGTGAGGCTTATTAAGTCGCTAAAGTTAGGCCAGTTTCACCCATGCAAATCTAAGGATAATCCCGAATAGACAGGAGCTCATAGTTAGCTCAAGATTAAGATCGAGTTACCTAGGTCATCAATTTGAAATTAGGCAGTGTTTAACAGTAAACGGTGTTATAAAGAAACATTGACTATTTCGTGGTCCGGTCTTGTGCAAACTCATTGCACAGAACATCCCCACTCACATGTCTCCACATGAACGATTTAGGATCACATCGTTTGTGTTAAATACAAAGTGGGTCGTATTCAATAGTGTCCCCAAGATAAAGCACCCAACCTAATCCTTATACTATCAACCGTTTTAACTATCTACTCGAACTTGATCCACTTTTATGTTTCTACATAAAGTTCAAGTACTTATACAATAGTCATGGGTTCTTAGTGTATTGAATTTAGGGTTACATTCACATATTCAATAACAACTTTATTGAATAAGTTCGATAACAACTTTATTGATAATATAAAGTGTTAAAAGTTTACAAACCACGAGTTTTAGGACATAAAACCCAACATGATATTCAGAGGAAAAAGCGACTCCAAGCTACTGACTCCAAATGCATTTGTAGTAGTAGGAGGAACATCCTTCTTCATAACCTTCTTATGATTTGCTTTTTGCTTATATCTCACCATTCTAGTATCAGAAGTATCAGTTCCTCGTTGAGTACTCACCCTTCGACTAGGGCAAAGAGATGAGAAGGATTTAGATCACGAGAAGTTGAAAAGATCATGCACACTTACACGATGTCTCACAATGATCTTCAAATGCTTCACAAAATAACTGTCGGGGAATCCCAATCAATTTTAGATTCGAATTAAATGCTTCCTTACTTGTCCACATAGAGATAAATGACTTAATTGGCACATTTAAGCCCACAATTATGAATATGTGCCTTGGACAAACATCAACCCCAAAATGGACTTTCCTTCTTCAGACTCATTAATTGCTACAAATTAATTTTGCACAATCCTAAGGCAACTTTAAGGGCCTCAAACTGAACAATATCAAGAGTATTTGTAAAAATGTCAACAATTTCATTTCCCGTACGAATATGCTCAAGAACTATCTACTTACTCTCCACCAATTCTCTGATGAAGTGATGTTGGATGTCAATATATTTGGTTCTACTATGCTACATAGAATTTTTCAATATGTTTATGGCACTCATATTGTCACAGTACAATGACATAACATCTTATGGGACATCACACTCCTTTAGCATTTGCTTCATCTACAATAGTTGAGTACAATTGCTACCAACAACCACATATTCTACTTCAGTAGTTGACAAGTCTGCTTTTTACTAAACCAGGAAATAAAATTGTTACTAAGAAAAAAACAAACCCCCAGATGTACTCTTCCTATCTTCTGAACTACCAGCCTAGCATCACAATAACCGACTAAAGAATTGTTTGTATCAAATGTATATAGAATACCATATGATACCATATTCACTAATGCATTGATGTACTTTATTATTCGCTTGACACACAAGAGATGACTAGTTTTTTTTACAATTTTGATGTCTAGCACAAACTCACACTGCAAAGGCAATATCAAGCCTACTAGTAGTGAGATACAAAAGATTGCCAATTATGCTATGATAAAGGCTTTCATTAACTTTTTTTCTTCGGAATCTTCAAACAGTTTGCTAGCATAGGAATAGGAGTTTGTTTGATGCTCACTTTTTCCAAACCAAATTTCTTCACAATACTCTTTGCATACTTACTCTGTGAAATAAAAATGTCATCTTTTAACTAATTGATCTGAAACCCAAGAAATTAGGTCAATTCCCTAACCATACTCATTTCATACTCATTCTTCATTTGCTCCAAAAGAACATCTACCATCTCCTGGGACATTCCCTCAACACAATGTCATCAACGTACACACCTGAGCAATAATGATATTGCTTTTGAATTTATTTATGGACAAAGTCTTGTCCACTCCACCTCGAACATAACCATTCTTGATAAGAAATTTTGTGAGATGGTCATACCAAGATCGAGGTGCCTATTTTAAACCATATAGATTCTTCTGAAGTTTATACACGTGATGAGGACAAGTAGGATCAACATATCCTTTAGGGTTGTTCCACATACACTTCTTCATTTAAGAATCTCATTCCAGAAAACACTTTTGACATCCATTTGGTACAGTTTAAATTCCAACAGTCAGGATATTCCTAGCAACAACCAGATGATTGGCAATATCCACTCCTTCTATCTGCAAATAGCCCTAAGCCACCAGCCTTGCCTTATTCCTTGTTACTGACTCGTGTTCATCAAACTTATTTTTGAAAATCCACTTAGGTCCAATGACAATTGTTGACTCAGATCTAGGGAAAGAGACCAGACTTCAATGCTTCCAAACTGAGTCAGTTCTTCTTGCATAGTGTTGACCCAACATTCGTCATTTAGAGCTTCTTTAACATTTTTGGGTTCAATGGGAGAGGTGAAACAGATATTGCCAATCATCTGGAGATAGTTAACTCTATCCTTCTTTCTGGTAGTCACTCCCTCATCAAGATCTCCAATAATGTTGCTTGAAAGATGATATTTTTGTACTCTCAGTGAATGATGTTTTGGTCTGTTGTCAGCTTCCTTAAAGTCAAAATCAGACGTGTTAACATCATTGCTGGGTTGGATGTTCTTGGATGTGCTAGAGAAATTTTTACTAACATCGGGAAAGACACCCCCAATCTCTTCATCACTGATAGCACTCGAAGAGATACCTTAATATCATCAACGACAACATTGATATACTCCATCACACACTGAGTGTGTTTGTCGAACACCCTATACGTTCTGCTATTTACTGAATATCCTAGGAAGATACTAGCACCACTCTTAGAATCCCATTTTCGACGAGGTTCCCTATTAGCCAAAATGTAACACGGACTACCAAAAATATGAAAAAATTGAACAACGGTTTCCTCCCCCTCCATCATAGTTTGTGGAGGTCGTACTAGGGGAAAGAGTAATTCTATTATGGATATGCACGCAGTGTTTATGGCCCTTATTCAAAAATGTAACGGGAGCTTCTGAGCATGCAGCATGACACAAGCCATTTTTTGCAAAGTTCTATTTTTACGCTCCACAACACCATTATGTTGAGGAGTAATGAGCGCAAAGAACTCATGATGGATTCCTTCAGTATTACAAAATACAGTAAATTGAGAGTTGTCAAATTCTTTCCCATGATTACTTCAATTTCTAATGACTTTCAGATTCTTTTCACGTTGAAGCTACTAGCACAAGACTTGAATAACATAGAAAGTATCAGACTTGTCCCTAATGAATTGAACTCAGGTGTACTAAGAGAAGTCATCAACACAAACAAACACATAATGCTTTCCACCAAGGCTCTTTACTTGTATAGGACCCATTAGATCCATATAAAGAAGTTCTAGGACACGATCTGTTGTGGTGTGAGGTACACATTTATGACACTTTTATTTGTTTACCAATTTGACACTCACCATAAATCACACCTTTGTCATTATGCAAAGGAGGCAGGCCAACAATGGCATTTTTTATAGGGCTTTTTGCATAGATATAATACTAATGTGTCTCAGACATTAATGCCGAGATGACTTATCATGTTTAGAAAAACTACACATATTGTTAGTAACATCAAGAGACCAAAAATAACAATCGTCTGAGGCACATGTACCTGAAATAGTGAGGCTTTTGTCATTGTTGGTGACTATGGTGGGTTTTATGTCCTAAAACTCGTAGTTTGTAAACACTTAGGGGGTGTTTGGGGTGAGGAGACGAGATGAGATGAGTTGAGATATGAACTCAACTCATCGTTTGGGAGGCCAACTTCGTATGTCACCGACATTTTATACCATGTCCACTAACAGTGCGCTCAGCTCACAACACCAGTGACCACTTCCGACGACCAACTTCGGCGACCACATGCGACGGCCAACTCCGACGACCACCTCCGATGGCCACCTCCGGCGAACACCTCCAACGGCCAACTCCGGCGACCCCCCTCCGACGACCAACTCCGGCGACCCCCTTCCGACGACCAACTTCGGCAACTACTGCATGCAGCCAACTCCAGCAACATCCAACTACCACCGTTGACGGCCAACTCCGGCGACCACCACATGTGGCCAACTCCGGCAACATCCAACCACTATTGTTGACAGCCAACTCCGGCGACCTCCAATGGCGGCCACTCCACCAACTCCTACGACCATTATTTTAAATTATAACTACTACACATTTGAGCTTTGTTGATACATCATCTCTTTTAAATTATGACTACTACTCAAAACCCTCTTTACTGCAGTGTTACTATTTTTCACTCATCTTCTCTTTTTTCTTTGTTATAGTGTTTACTATTTTCTACCCAAACAAAAATAGTTTACACCCCAATCACAAACTATTATAGCTTAGACTATAATAATATGCACCCAAAACACTAACTATTATAACGACTATAATAACCAACTCAGCGCTTTGACTTCTCCTAGATGTTTATATTTAAGTTGCCGCACAAAATTGTCAATAAAAATACCTTTGTTGACACAAAAGTACGTAAGTTCCATCAAAATGTTGAATTTTTGATTTTTTTTATTAGTTCATTAGTATTTTATAGTCATTCTTTATAGTAATAATCATTCTTTATAGTAATTGAACATTCATACAATCACTTTAATCATGTAAGGAATAAAACAATTTGTATGTAAAAACACTATTGAGAAAAAATTATCAGACACATGAGTGGTTTTTATTTTAAAAAGGTTTCACATGAGCGGTTTTTATTTTAAAAAGTTTTTATCAAAATTACTAAAATAAAAATAACTTAACTAGAAACGTCACATGCACAAATTTATAAAATGATTGCTTAAATTAAAAAAAAAAATTGAAATGCATGATCAAAAAGTAAATCCTAAACCCCATTTTCCAAAACTACCAACAATACATTTGTGCTTAAAAAATATATGTAGAATTATTGAATAAAATTTTTTTGATAAGAAAATAAGTAGACATCAACATTAAAGAGTTAATTCCAAGCTAAGGTTCTTACCCTTGGTGAAAAATTGCACCCTTCAAGCTTCAAGATACACCTTTTCATCCAAGAGTCATAATGAATCTAAAAATCCAGATTCACTCACATATTTAATGTCCTATGTATCCAATTTAATTTCATGTATTTATATTTATTATGGTAGTTAAAAGGGTGTAGTTGAATTTAGACAATTTGATGAAATGTTGTGTCCTTTTATGGTACCTTTTCAATTAGTTTAAATAGGGTTGTAATTTCCACATTTTAAAAGAAAATTTTGAATTTGAATGAATTTTTCAGAGTTTAATCTCTCAAGGTTTATGCTTTCTTTGTATTCTTGTGTTAGAATGCATGTTTTAGAACTTTCAATCAAGTCTGATCAATTAGATTGTGGAAAGTTTGAAATCTTGAAGTTAGGAACAAGTTCTCCTTTCTTCCTGATATTTGATCAATTCTTTCCAAGACAAATCTGTTTAATTTTCTTGGGGTTGTCTATCAAATTTGTTAATGGGGTTATTTTTATTATTGTTGTGGTGGTTCACTTAGAATAAGGAGAGTTCTCAAGCATAATTGAGGTAATTCCATTTATCAAGTTTCCAAACAAAAACAATCATCATAAAAACAGATTATTTATGTAAAAAGAATTGCACCAGATACCCCACATATGATCTCAGCACCCCAAACAGCTAAAACACAGACATATGAACCCCACAGACATATAAACTCCACAGACATCATATCTCAACTCAGCGCCCCAAACAGCCGCTTAATGTTGTTCTATTATCAATAGAGTTGTTATCGATGTTATTCAGTAAACTTGTTATTGAATATGTGAATTGTTGTTAATATAAACCATAAATCCAATAAACTAAAGAACTCATGATTATAGTATGAATACTTGAACTATATGTGGAGACATAAAAGTGGATCAAGTTCAAGTAAATAACCAAAATGGTCTATAGTATAGGGATTAGGCTGGGTACCTTAAACTAGAGACACTATTGAATGTGACCCACTTTGTATTTGATGCAAACGATATGATCTTGAATCGTTCATGTGGAGACATGTAAGTGGGTCGTTCTATGCAATGAATTTGTATAAGACCGAACCACAAAATAATCACTATTACTTTATAACGTTATTTACTGTTAATACTGACTATTTCAACTAAACGACCTAGGTAACTCGATCTCAATCCTGAGCTAACTATGAACTCCTGTTTATTAGGGATTATCCTTAGATTTGCATGAGTAAAAGTGGTCCGAGTTCGCCGACTCAATAAGTCTCCCATTTCAGGGGTAAGACCAAGTAGATAGCTGGGGACATAGTCTCGCAAGACGGAATTCACTCCTACCCAACTTCAGGGTTAGTAGATAAGTTGTTCCCTTAATTACTGACTCCAGGTTTTGAACAAGGGGCCCCACCCTCTCCTTGGCCAAGAGGGACTCGATTTAGTGATAGGATCACAAACCAATTGCTCATTAGAGGATCAGTGAGACTTAAGGAACAAGATGTATTCACAGGGGTAAAACCGTAATTTTGACCTAAGTATGATTACGAACAACCTGTGAAGGATTGACTTACTGATTATGGTTATATCAAGTGGACAGAAATATATCTACAGTGAGGAGAGTGCAACTACGGGCTTTAGTGGAGTGTCCTGTTAGTTAACGAATGTTGGTTAACTAGGTTAAAGAGTTTAATCGGTTAATCTCAAATCGTTGGAGCTCATGATCTGTAGGTCCATTAGGACTCCCACTAGCTCACAAACGGATAAAACCTTAAAAATAGTGTGGTGAATAAAATTGAAACGTTCAAATTCAGCTTAGGGAATAAATGTTGGATATATGCACTATATCTAAACGTATCGACGTTTAATTACAAATTAAATGAACAAAAAGAGTTGAGAATAATAATTAAATATGATTTAAATACTATATATGAATATGGATTCATATTCAAAAAATTAGTTTTTCGAGAAAATCGGGGTTAGTGTGAAAAAATAATATTATTTTAATATTTGATATTAAATTAATATTTAAAATTATTTTATACAAAATTAATTATTAAATTAATTTTATTTTAAAATTAATTTTTTTAATTTAAAATTAATTTTTTTAATTTAAAATTGATTTTAAAAAATATTTAGAAAATCAAAATTTCAATTTCTTGGATTTCTCCACTAGCCAACTTGCAATATTGGTATTAAGCTCACATTTTGACACCAAATTCACTCAAATTAAACAAAATTTGTTGTCAAATTTGTGTTTAATTTGCTTGCATGTTCATCTTCTACAAAATAGGAAGGATTTGGCTCAGATTGAGGTTGAAATTTTTGCCTAATTAAGTGTCGTGTTGGCTAATTTCTCCAAAAACTCTTTTCACTCTCTATCTTTTTTTTCCTTAAAAATTCATCACAAAATTAGATTCCATCATCCAATCTAAGGCCAGAGAATAGTAGAGAAGACTCTTGTGGTAGTTTACAAGCTGTTGGTGATCAATTCCATCAAGATTTGAGGGAGAATTTCGAACTACAAGGGTATGTGTTCTTAAAATTCATTTTCCCCCTCTTTTGCATGCATGTTTACCCTTAAAATTGAGCATGTTAGAGTGTAATCCGTTCCAATTCGCTTCCGTTGCATGTTCATATGTCTATCAGACCAGACATCTATCTTTGGTAAAATTAACATCCAGTCCTTGATCACACGACTAACTAATACTAATAAAATTTGTTGTAAGTCATTCAACTAACATAACATCATTAACAGATGGAAGACCGGGAAAATTTAACTTTCCTTTCCCAACAATTTTTCCAGTTGCTCCATCTTCAAAAGTAACTTGACCAGACCCCACAACTTTGAGATCAGATGTATAGTTTTTTTCACTCAGTCATATGCCTAAAACTTCCACTGTCAAAGAACCAGTCACTTTAGTAAATGTCCTGAAAGAAGCGAGAACAACATTGCATCTACCATACATATTCTTAACCGGCCATTCTTGACTGACTTTTTGGTACATTGGAGCAACTTCTTTCCTCTTTTGACAAATGATAGACCTAGACATGTTGTAATCACGACCATGTAGGCGAAAATAGAAAGGTCTAATGTGACCTCTTCTGCCACAGTAATGACAAACCCATATTTTTTTTTCGTTTTACTAAAGATGCATCACCTGCTCAGTGGATGCAGATGGGTTCTGAAGCACCTGTTTCAGAATTTGCTTATACTCGATCTTCTAACAAAGGCATTTTTTTCAGCTTTAAGTTTGGTACTTGAGTAGCCAAGACCCGTTAGATCACTAGACACTTTGCTATTTGCCAAAATTTTCTCCAACTCATCAATCCCTAAGTTCAACATTCTCACCAACTTGCAAATCGAATCCTTTGCAACCTTTATGCTAGACAGTTCATGTTTAAGTTCAGAATAGTCCTCAACAGCCTATGATTGAAGACATAAGAGATTTAATTTTTTCCTTTTGAGCTTCTAACAATTTTACATCTTCAGTCCATTGTTGATGTAATATACAATAAGAGCTTTCAATGGACTTAGTTTCTCCATTTTCATCATCACTGCTATAACTTCATTCGCTAACTTGATTACCATGTGTCTAGTGTCCTTTGTAATGTGACTGATGAGTACTCAGACATCCTTTTCAGAGAATCACTTCTAGACTCGGACTCTTCATCAGACAGAGTCGAGACATAACTCATATTAACTCGTTTTAGATAGGTAAGACACTCTGACTCATAGTGACATAGCCTTCACATTTCCTGTAATGAAAGGATTTCCCTTTATTGTGACTAGGAATGCTAGATTTTTCACATCCTTCTTTTGGTACTGTAACCGATAAGGTTTTGAGGGTGTGCCTCTACTTTCTTTAACATGGCATGGGACATAGTTCCCAGACTTTTTCTCAAAACGTTTCAGCATTTTGTTAAATTGTTTGGACATCAATAAAATAACGGTTGTAAGCGATCTCTCTGATTCTTCAATCTACACTCAGATCGATCATCAACAAAGGATTGTAGAGCAATACAATTGTTCTTCTTTTCTGATTTACCTTCAAAGGTCATTTCAAAAGTAAGTAAGGAGCCAAACAATGATGGTAGAATCGACATTCCAACGGACTTTGGCACCAAAGATCCTCTAAAATCTGTTCAGAACTCTCTCTCTCGACCTCTAAAAATTGATTTTTTGCTCATTTCTTGAAAATTACTAGCAAACCACATCAAATCTAACAATATTAATTAAAAATAACTCTAAATTAAAAGAAAATAAGAAACAAGTGAGGTTGGGAGGATGATTCTTTCTTTAATAATGCATGTGGTTCCAATAATGGTTGCACAAGAATCATACTTATCAGTTCATCTTTTTCATCATTCATATTAGTAGTGTCGTTATCCTCCTCTTCATCCTCTTCACACGCAACGAAACTTTAGGGTTTCCAACTCCTTTGGATCATGTTCTGCAGGCGTTCGGTCGGTCACTTATACTTCTTCCCTCTTTGCAAGATTTTTATGTGCCTTTACCATCAAATCATGGGCCTTCTTCATAATTGAATGTTGACTTTTGCTCGAGTGGGTTTTCTCTCATATTAAATTTTTGGTTAAATCAAGCCAAATAGCTAGACATTTTTCCTAAATGTAGATTTTTTTTTGTCTCCATTGGTTGTAATCAAAATTCGAAGGTCGATTTTCTAGCTTTGAATTTCATTTAGAATTTTTTTCTCTAATTTTGAAAAGAAAATATTCTAGGAGGTACTCCTTGGTAAATTAGCGTGAGTTGTTTAAAAAAGAGCACAACTCATGGAGTTACCTATTATGATCGATATCACTGAGAGTTTCTCGATCTTCAACTAGTGGCAACCAATATTGACTAAGGCAACTGCTCCAATATAAAATTGGTGGAGCCAAAAGCAAACTAAAATCCAAATAGTAAACTAAAACAAATTGATCAACAAATTGCTCAGTTACCCTTAATTGATTAGTGTTGATACGGCTGAGTAAAGAATGGATGGATTGAAATTCACAAGAGGAAATTAAGTCAGCCACAAGCAAGTACATGAAAATATTTAGCGTATTGATCCCATGGACACTAAAGTGTGTGTAGAGATTTTAATGGGGGCCAGGGAATAAAATTTCCAACCTTGTTCGCATGAAATTTTCCATTCATGTTGAATGTTAAAAGAAAGATGTCACTAGAAACAAGACACTTTCCAGGAGTTAACCAAATCAAAACTTGAGCTGAGAAAGGATGATAATTAAACAATATATAACAAATATCAAAAACATCCTTTAAATTACACTGTACATAACCCAGCTGAGTTAGGGATAAATAACACAGGTAGAAATAGAACCGTCTACTTCTAAGAATCAACTTAATCATTACAGTACATCAATTGAATTCCCCAAACTCAGGTACAAAAAACAATCGTCTAGTCATTGTTGTGCAAAGACGACGTTGAATATTGTTTCGAGTTAGTAATTCCAGAAAACTTGATCTCTCCTGTGTTGCTTTTTCAGATACAAAGATATTAACTCCCTATAAGTCCATTTCTTCTGCCTCTGGAGTTGCATGAACGCCTCAGAGCTCATGTGGAAGTCACCTTTACCCAATGCCTCAAAAACGAAAGGATCTGTTAATGATATTGGAGGTTGATTTGGATTCATTTTGCTCAAAACGAAATCTAAATTTCTTCCAAGTCTTCGATCGAGATAAGCATCAACAACACAACCGTAGGTCACGAGATCGGGTTCAATCTTCATATGTTTCATATGTTCAAGACTAAGATGAAGATCCCATAACAAGTCCATTCTTGAAAATGCTAGCGCTCTAATATTAAATGTTGTAAGATCTGGATTAAATCCAGCTTCAACCATTTGCAGAAATTCTCTCTGCAAACTTTTCATTTTAAAATTGGCAGCATAAGATAGAAGTAGAAGATTCCATAAAAGATTCCCCACATTTTTCCTTCCAAGACCAACATCCCTGAGGAATTCACCTAATCTGTAAAATTTTCTTTTCCTTATGTAGGCAAATGCCATTGCCATGATCCCTTTCTTCTCAATTAGAAATCTAGACCGCTTAAGGCGACCGTAAGCAGTTTCCATCTCTATCAAAGAACCAAACATGCTGTAGTATACAATAAAAGAATTGCCAGTAGAAGAATTAACTGGAAAACCACTACAAACCATTTCCCTCAAAGTACTTTCCATCAATTCTAGTTGTTTGTTCTTCCCAAAACAAGATATGGCTAGTGAGTATGCCTCAGGCAATAAGTGGGAATACCTTAACTTTACCTGAGCCAGAACTTCAGTTATATCATCAAAGTGTCCCATCTTTCCATAAGCGTTAAATAACTTCGAAATTACTTGAACAGACGGTTCAAAACTACTGTTTAACATTTCTTCCCAAATTGCTTGTGCTTGGAGGGGAAGACCACCATCTATGTAGTGTACCATAAGAGTGGACAAGGTAGAGTTGTTTAGAGGAAAACCTTCAGACTTCAGCTCCAAGAAAATCTCTTTTGCTAAAACAGGCATTCTTCTTCGGCTCAATTTTTGAATCACTTGAGAATTGTTGATATTAAAACCATCATCAACAGAACTCCCTTCTTTGTGCTGCCGGAGTATCTATCATAGGTACATTGCATAAAGATTAAGGAAAAATTAAGGTAATGAGAACATCTTTAACACAAACATCAGTAAAGAAATCACTCTATTTCCATTTTATCATTTTAAGGTTCTAATTGTTGTCATAAGTATGACGTTGTTGTTGTTGTTGTATATGTGTGCTTATTGTGGGAGTTTTTATCCCCAAGTTTTCTATATATATTCACTTCAATTTCTTAGGATTCAAAAATAATAATAAAATAAAATTAAAAAAAATCTAGTCTAGTATATGCGTGCTTATTGTGGGAGTTTTTATCCCCAAGTTTGCTATATATTCATCGATGCCCTAAATCAATAGTATATGGAAAACAAAGGGTTTTCTCCTGCATCCCTTCGTCTTCATATTTTCCTATTTTGTCTCTATTTTTAGAATGTTATTAAAGAATTACAACCAAACTTATAAAGATCTTACTTGGTTAAGATGAAAAAACGCCAGAGCTTGTGGAATCTCAGCCATAGGGCTTGATTATTATTTTCTGTCTTGATATTGCCTAAACTAAGCCCTCTCAAATTCTTGCAGAGAGAAACATTATTCCACTTGGACACATCAGGAAGATATCGAAGGGTTGAATGTACTAGCCCAACATATTAAACATTTGGGTTCAGTACGTAATGACTTAATATCGTATTAAAGTAGGTGAAAGTTCAAATTCTTATAATATCACTTCCTTCTCATTTTACATATCATAATAGTCCAAGTCTGGGCCCGGTCAATTGGAACTAACATCTAGGTCGCTAGCCTAACATGGTCTTAAAGGTGATTTAACATGGCATCCACCCACTGCCTCCAACCTTCATGTCATCATATCTTCATTACGCATAATCAATTTGGAACAAAATCATCCATTATACATGTTCCAGCGATGATAAGTCATCTTTCTTAGTGCATTCAAGCACACACTAGGGATTGTTGAAATTTAACTGACTTCAAAATGATCTCTGCTACATCAAACTAGCATATGAACAGGAAAAGAAAACTATAAAAGGGAAATGAGCAAACCAGTTCAAAGAGGACCTTTTGCGTTAAAATTTAGTACAAGAAAAATCCCTAGCAACATCAAAGTACATGATCAAACTAATTAACAATTCTCCACGTCATTAATTAATCATCACCAAGCTTCATGACATCACATTCAGAACCTATTCTTCTGAACGTAGGCGTAATCTACATTAACAATCAATCATAACCACAGCACATATATGCCATATTCTCATTCAAATTCTCGCAAAAAATGATAAGATAATGTTCACGTATCTCTCACAATTTTATCCCTTGATGTATTTTCCTTTAATTACTGTTTCATGTATTTTTTTAGCACTAGACTCTTTTCATCAATAAAAGTTCATCAGCAAAATATGAATTCGAACCTTTTCATACACTTTTAAGTGCATGAGGCATACCTTACGATCCGAAGCTCGACATGCAAGGTGTCTCTGATGGGACAAAATTAGGTGTTCCTGTTTGAAATTTCTCGAAAAGCAGTATGTATTTGCCACCATTGCGACAAGAGACTCCATTTTCATAGTGAAATGATTCTCAGTTCAAACGGCTGGAAAGATGACAAAAACCAAACAAACCACCGTACACATCTCCGTTGGAAAATCCTTTTGAATATTCAATATTTCAATATTTCATTCCTACAGTTCTGAGTGAAATTATAATCGAAGAAATCAAATTTAATAAAATAAATTGTGAGATGTCAAAATGACCATAACTCAACTGGCATAAAGAATGTATTGTCAATCTCAATGTTAGAGGTTTGATTCCCCTCTTCATATTGTCAAAAATAACAATAATGATAAACGTGATATAATACATTCTTATGAGTATGGAGATGAGTATATCCTGACGCAAAACACTTCATCGGTTGATGGTGTAGAAATACATTCATCCAATGGTTAATGTGGGGTATGAAGATTTTTAACCTATGACTTCAAGAAAATGAGTATATGTTAATTACCACTATGCTAAGCTAAGCTCTTGTGGCCATACGGTGTAATGTGCAGTCATCAGGAAGAAGGCCAGAACACAAGACTTGAGCAAAAAGAGAAAAGGCAAGATATGGAGAATTAGAGCAAGCATAGGCACGTGCCATTATGTTAAATAGAACAATATCCTTTTCAGGAATTTGATCGAACAGATGATGGACATGGGCCATGGACGAAGTTGTGGTTTAGTGTACAGAAATTAATGGGCTTGGTGAGAACAGAGATGTCATTCTGAAGATTTCTTTTGATAGTATAGGCTTGAATTTGCTTGAGCTGCCTGAGAGATGTAGATTGGGACAAAAGAGAAAGAGGGTGGGGTGGGGTTGATTTAAGAACTCATTCTTGGAAAAGGTGGAGTTTGGTTTTGTGATAGTGAATTGGCAAGTTGGAATACAGGAGATAGCCATTTCAATACTTAATAATTAAACTCTTACACGGTGCAGTGGATTGCAGAAAACAAGAATGTTAAACAAGATCAAAGGTACAAGTAGGAATCTAAATTATCTCCAATTCAAAACGACTTGAAAAAAATACCGGCCATGGAAATGACAAAGCATATCCAATATAAAATTTGTAATTTAAAAAAAAAAAAAAAAAAAAAAAAAAGGACGAGTGGTAAAAGTAGTAGAAACGAGAGCAGGATGAAGCTTCATTATGATTCGAGCAAGGTCAGGGAGAGAAATTTCACCTTCAAAATGCGGAAAGGATTGTCTGTTGGGAAGAAGGTGCCGAGAAAATGAAGAAGAGCGACCACTTCGCCGGAAAATTTGGCCGTGTATCCCACCGCCACAAACGGTTAGCGAAAGAAGCAAAACCCCCTTTCGGAAATTTTACTCTTTGGCGTGGCTTTTTCTGAATCGACGGTTTAGACTAACGATTTTTTTTATTTAATATATAATTATTATTATTACACGTGCATAATTACTAGAAATGCTTATTCGAAATTAAGTTACTCTAACGATCAACTCCAACGACGACTTTCATTAACTAAATTCGGCAACCAACTCTAGTGTCCAACTCTAACAAAAATTATGTCCGATTTCTAATTACGGTGATAGCTAGCTCTGACGATTACCTCCTGTGACCACCTATAAGACCAACTTCATCAATCACTTTAACGACCTGTTCATAGTATTTAATAGTCTTCTTTGATAATAATTTCACATGAAATAGTTTGAGATAATAAACCAGATAAATTTTTGTATAAAAATAATTTTGAGAAAATATAACTAAACACATGTGTTTGTGTTATTAACGATTTTTATAAAAAAAATATTTAAATGAAAACAACTTTTTGAAAAACATTTGTTCTGAGTCAATTCAAACATGCCCTAATATATAACTTATTTTATAGGTATCGTCAATGTTTAAGGCAAGAAATTTGTGAATATATGGAAAAAAAAAGTCATTTGCTTAAAATTGAACTAGAGAATAAGATAAAAAAAAATCATCGGGAATCTTGAACGGCTTTTGAATCATTTATACATTTTAATTCAATTCATATAATATAATAACTTATCTTTAGTATTGCAAGCTCCTCATCCAAAAATATGCTTGATCAATCTTCTTCTTGAACTACTTTTGAATGATAATGTACCATCATTTTTCTTTTGTTGGAATCATGTATCTTAGTTGACAATTTTTTTTGTGTCATCGTAGTTGTGGCCTAACTATCACACTCCTAGATATACATTTTTGTGCAATATTATGGAGTTAGAGAATTGGTCGCAAGTACACTTTCAAATATGAAGTTTTCTTACTTAATTAATAATATGATTTTTTAGTTTAATCTCATATATTTTGTACAAGTTCAACATAACTAGTAAATCTCCAAAATTACCAAAATGGATAGAAAAAAGGTAAGTTGAAATCTAAAAATTGGTGGAATAAAATCTTTTTGTTTTTATTTACAGAGTATGATATTTATGATGCTAGTATTTGTATATTACAATATATATATATTTAAGTTGTTTTGAGGGTGAAAATGTCACTTAGACACTCTTTGAATTCTTTTTAGGTTGGTTTTGAGTTTGAAAGTCACACTTGAGTATTTTTAAGTTGTTTTAGGAGTTAAAGTGTCATTTAGACACTTTTTAGGTACTTTTAAGTTTGTTTTAAAACTCAAAATGACATTTAAAGAACTATTTAGGTTGTTTTGTGAGTTAATAAGTTATTTGGACACTTTTTAGGAACTTTTTAAGTTGTTTTGAGGGTGAAAGTGTTACTTAGACACTTTTTAAATTACTTAGACACTTTCTAGGTTGTTTTAGGAGCTTTTTAAATTGTTTTAAGTTGTTTTGAGGGTGAAAGTATTTTTATGTTGTTTTGAGAATCAAGATGACTCATATGAACTACTTTGACACTTTTTATATAGCATATGGGACTTGAAAGAATGAAGGTACTTTATTAATTTTGATATATGATTCGTTTCAAACAAGTAAGATTGACCATGTTGTGCTTATTGGACTTTAATATTCCATTTTAGGTCTATATATTTTGAAGATGACATAAATGTCATTTTTTGTGAAGACCAACGGACCAAGTGGAGCATTTTTTGTGAAGACCAACTAACCAAGTGAAACATTTTTTTGTGTATTTAATATTTGTTTGTTCATTTTGTAAAGCCAAAATGAAAACTAATAGCTCAGGAAACAAACAAACACTTAGAATTGTTGTTGGGATGATATATTTTTATCAAGGAATTAAGGGATAAATACATTTTTTAAATTTGTTATTACAATGTTGAATATATTTTGTTACAAGACATTGAAAATATTTTTATTTTAAATATTGATCTCGAAGCATATAATAATATAATAATAAATGTGTTGGCAGTTATAGTGCTATGACGACGTTTCGTGCGTGGGCAAAAATGAAACTTTTGTTCACATTCACCTGCGTGTCAGCAAAAAATAGTATTTGTCGACATATCATGCGTGGGCAGAAAGATTTTTTTGTCCAGATTCTCATTTCTGCCGACAAATCATGCGTGGGTAGAAATCGAGTAACACATGGGCAAAAATGATATTTCTACCCAAGAATTGTGTTGTGGGCAGAAAACTATATATATATTATCGAATTTTCAAATTAAAATATAATATTTTAATGCATAGTTAACCTATGAATTACTAAAATAATTAGTATAAGAATCTTGGAAAGCTGGAATATGAAAAGCTAGAAGATTAAAAATTTTGTTTTAATTGATGTAAATTAATTCTAACATTAATGACTTTACATTTAATTATAATTACTAATGGAATTTCAATAGTGTATACAATCTTCCTCAACTCTTAACTACAACTATATAAAGATGTATTAATCCCTTACACATTTTCTACCAAAGGTTGAGTCTCTTCTTCTTAATTTCTCTCAAAATTTATAATAGTTTATATGAATGCAAAATAGTGTTAAGCACCAAAAAGGGAAGAAAAAAAAGATGCTTTCACCAAATATTCTCCATTATAGGTATCAACTCTTTCTATAGATTTTTCAAGTAATTTTATATTAATTATTGTTTGTTTTTGTTCTCTAGCTACGTTTATGTATGTTACAATTTCTTCAATTTAACATTTAGAAGATTAAATTTTTTATTGTTGTGATAGGATTGTTAATTAATTTGTTTCATATAAAAAGTTACCATCTCTAATATTTTTTGGATCATTACATTGTTTAGAAAACTACAATTTTAAATATTTTTGGCATTCCAAAATCAATGAAACCTCTAAAGTTTTATAAGTTTAATTTTTCACATATATATTAAGAAATTTTCTTCTATTACTATTATACAACAATTTTCTCCTTTTAGGTTTGCTTTTCTTGATCTCTAAATTTCTCTTCATAGATTTATAATCACATATTGACACAACACAATTGTCTAGCATGTACTTAGTGTCTAAATATATAGGAATTGTAAAAGAAAAATTGCAATGGATAGCAAAAAAAATATAAAGATATTTACAAATATAGCAATGATTTTTTTGTATCTTTACAATTTTACCATCATTTATGTATCAGTAGGTATATGTGATATACTTTATAGTTTGGTATATCAGTCAACTGATATACATTATAATTGGTATATCAAACAATTGATATACTTTATTTAAAGAATATCATTTATACAACTGATATATCATTATTTTTTTAATTGTATTATGGTCGACGTTGTTTGTCCGATTGTGATAAATATTGTTTTTATTTTTTGTTTTGTCTTGATATAGAATTCTTTTCATTTGATTAGTTCAATTTTGATGTTGATGATACATGTTAAATGCATTAAATTTTTCTAAGTAATATACTAAATGTAAATTATATTAGTTAATATGTTTTATTTTTAATTTTTTAATATGATTTTAATTGTATGAAGTTATATTTAATTTGGTATGACAATTGTATAACAAATATTTCTCATATTAACTAATTGATATATCTGATTTATAAAGAAAAAAAACATATCAATGATATTGTTGATATACCAAATACAAAGTATATCATTTAGAATGATGCTTAAAGTTTAACATTTGACTTTCAATTGTATATTAGTACTAATTCAAAATGAATTGCAAATAGATCATTAATGTATTAATAGTATATCACAATGAGCTAAAAATGCAATACTAAATATTTGGTGTATCAGTGATTTATCAATACTCATTCAAATTCTATTTAAATAGTATAGATGATGTATCAATAGTATATTAGTAGTCATGAAAAATTCATTTCATGTAATTTTTAGTGAATAAATAGCAACTCATGATCTAAATAAATTTAAAGTATTGTATTACTGTATCAGTAGTATATCAATATTCATTCAAATTTCAATTTCAAGTATAAGATGTTGGTATATCATTAGTATATTAGTACTTTTTAAAAATACATCTGTTCAAGTATACCAATTATATATCAATACATGTTCAAAAATTAATTTCAAGTGTAAGATTAGTGTACCAATAGTTTATCAACATTTATTCAAAATGGTTACTAAGATTGAGCCATTATAAGCTAATTATAATATACTAGAAAAATAATATTTTATAACAGACGGATAACAATCGAAATTAAGTCCACGAATAATAATAAATGAATAAACACTTATTGACTGATAAATATGGTTTATGAATGATAGTTTTGGCATATCCATTGTATAACTTATATTCTTTATGTTGGTATATTAGTCAACTAATATACTAAATATAAAATATATCAGAGACCAATGTACCAAATATAAAGTATATAAGATATACTATTGATATACATGATGACACACCAATAAATGTAAATTTGAGGATGTACAAATAATGTTGAACATGCACAAAATATGTGAGATTAGACTAAAAGTTCATATAATTGTAAAAATACTCAATATTTGGAAGTGTACAAAAGCAACCAAAATCTTTAACTCCATAATATTACACAAAAATATATATTTAGGAGTAATAGTCGTGAAGTATAGACCACCACCACAATGACACTCCAAAAATATTGCCGATTTAGATACACAATTAAATAAAAATGATGGTAGGTTATCATTCAAAAGCAGTTCAAGAAAAATGGTTGATCAAGCATGCTTTTCGAGAAAAAACTTGCAATGCTAAAACAAGTTATTATACTTATATGTTATATCAAATGAATTAAAATGTATAAATGGTTGTAAGAGATTTATCGAGGGCTTTTTTTTTTTTAATCTTATTCTCTAGTTTAATTTTGTGAATGACTTTTTTCCCCATATATATACAGTTTTCTTGCTTTAAACTTTGATGAGACCCATGAAAGAAATTATATATTAGAGGATGTTTGGATTGACTAAGCAAAAAATATGTTACAAAAAGCCATTTCCATTTAAACACTTTTTATAAAAACTATTTAAAATAAAAATGTTCATGTGTGGTTAGTTTTTCTCAAGAGTGTTTCTATATACGAGTTTGTTTGATTTGCTATACTCATTATGTTTATATTAATGTCAAATTACTATATAAGAAGACTATTAAACCTATGAACATGTAATTGGAGTAATTGCCAAGGTTCGTCGTATAAGTGATCACCAAAGGTGATCGTCGAAGTTGGCTGCCAAAGGGATCCATCAGAGCTAGTTGTTAGAGGTAGTTATTGCTGAAATTAGGGATCGAGATGGTCAACCCTAAAATAGGGCGTCAGAGGTGGTCTCGCTAGATTTGGTTGGGAAGTGATCCTGGAGGAGGTGGAGTCATTGGAAACATTGAAGGGAGGAAGAGTTAGTTAACCACAAGTTGTAAAATAATTTTACTTTAGCAAAATAAGGGTTAAAATAACCTTTACTCCCAATTATTTTAACACACACCTCAAACACTGGATGAGTTATTATAGCCCACTTGACCTACTCACCCAAACACTTCATAAATTTTTAATTTTATATTTAGTAGTTGCATGAATTAAAAGAAAAAAAAAATGTCAAACAAAGTCAAACACAAAACTGAAAGTTTAGATTAAACAATTTTTAAAGTTTAATAACTTAATGGACATAAAATTGAACGTCTATTAGATACTTTTGAAGTTCAAGGGCCAAATAGAAATAAATATCAAAGTTTAGTCCATAATTTAACCTTTTTTTTATATAATTTTTAAAAAATTAAGCGATATAGGTTTCGTATAAGGGCATTTTGGTAACAAAACATGACATTATTGCTTAAACCTCCGTTCTGGTCGGCAGCCACAAAACCCTGAAAGCGCCACTAAGCTTTGCCCCTTCTTCTTCTTCTTCTTCTTCTTCTTCGTTGCCGGAAGGGAACACAGCTGAAGGAAATCCTAAAACCTTTCTCTCAGTTCCTCTTCCTCTTACACTCTCTGCGCCCCTCAAGCTTCTGGAGTTCTCGGAGAGTGACAGAGAAAATGGGAATATTTGAACCTTACAGAGCAATTGGTTACATTACAAACAGCGTCCCCTTCTCTGTGCAAAGACTTGGAACCGAAACCTTCGTCACCGTTAGCGTTGGCAAAGCTTTTCAAGTTTATAATGTAAGATCATTCTTTGACAACACTTCTTTCCCCTGCAGAATTTCCATTATTGCGCGTTAATTGCTTGAACTGTTTAAGTTTCCAATCTTACTGTTATTGTTGTTGTTGTTTCTTTTTCTTTTTTTCCCTAATCGTCACAAGAGCTTAATCGTTGTTATGTTCTCTGTTTTTCTTATTCCAGTGCGCGAAGTTAAACTTGGTGCTCGTTGGTAAGTGAGTTTTTCTTTCGGTTTCGAAGTTTGTTTTAGTTTCAGTTTCCATCCGGATATATGCCCATTTTTTTTTTTCTGTATGTATAAATTTTACTATGTAGGGTGCTTCTAAATTTTCTTTTTTGGGTTTCACCCTTTTGTTTGTGATTCTACTTATTCGTATTGATGCTTGATGTTAAGGCCCTCAATTGCCCAAGAAGATTCGAGCTCTTGCTTCGTACCGTGAGTACACGTTTGCTGCTTATGGGTCTGACATTGCAGTTTTCAAGCGTGCCCATCAGGTTTGCTCATTTGGGATACATGTCTGTCTATTCTTTTGAAGTAAATGTTCCGGAAAAAGATGAATAACTGCCTAGGCTTAATTCATCATTTTATGGTTCTATTTAGAATATCTGTTGACTATTAGTTTGGGCTTCTTTACTCGTCCATCTTTAATGATTTTGGTGTACATATATTTAATTAATTTTTATTCTAGCATGTTGGGAGTTTTGGTTCTATTTATCCGGATGGAAGGGAATAATTTCCTTAATTCATGGGGTTGAATGAAGGCTTTTTGTTTAAGTTTGCATGCTGCCCTGTAAGTGTGGTGCTTTGATTAAAAGGAAAAGAGTGGCAGCTTTCTGCAAAAGAAATTAAAATGATGCAGAAGTATCATTTAGAGGTTTTGGCAACTGAAACAAGAAAAGAAAAGCTTTTGATTGAACTTGGCAATGTTCTGACAGCAATATTTGAATCATTATACTTATCTCTCGTGTAACTTCCTTCAACTCATCTCCTGTGTAAATCCTTTTGTACAATTTATAATATAGTTAATGCCTTTTTTGTTTACATTATTAGCTCCAGTTATTTAAGGATACCACTGGGTGGAAATCTGAGGAAAACAAGTTTTGGGATCCAGCTGTAGAGAAGATCTTGAGTAATATTAGCAGATGGAAAAAGCTATATTTGTAGAGTTGGAAGGATGACTTTATGTAATCTGGTGTTTGCTGATCTTCCAATTTTTTCATGTCTCTTCTCGTTTTACTGAGGAAAGTAGGGCTGTGAATGGAGAAAAATATGAGAAATTTCTTTTGGTAAGGCAATGGTGACTGTGACATGAAAATCTCTCATTTAATTGGATGGAATGTTGCGTCTAATCCTTTGGAGTGCAGGGGTTTGGGTATTGGGAAAAAATTGGAAGTCTTCTGAATAAATGCCTATGAAGGCTCTTAAACGAACCAAATGAATTGCAGTGTAAAGTGGTGGTTAGTGCGTATGGAGAGAGATACTAAATATAAATTTTTTCAAGTATTTTTCAGTTATCAGTGCTGTGGGACTGGACTTTCTGGTTTGTAATGCTTGGGATGTGAATTCAATGTCCTGGAGAGTTACTGTTAGAAGAAATCTGAGGGATAAGGAAGTCGTTGATTATTGTGATATTTTGGAATTGTTAAAAAAGTACCCTCTCTAGATTGAAAGATCAGAGATGCTGGAATTTGGCTAGTAACTAGTTCAGATTTTTTTCCCAGTTAGATCACTTTTTAGCGAGCTTGTCTTGCTGTTTCCCTTCTAAATCCTTTTGCGGCAACTTTGTGGAAGAAAAGTTGCCCTTAAATGGTGAATGTTTTATGGAGAGCTTAAACACCTTTGATAAGGTTCAAAGAAAATGTCCAGGATGGTCCTTGAATCCAAGTTATTATTAGTTTACCTGGTATTCAGGATCGTTTTCGTCTACTTGGTTGGAAAGGAATGTTCAAATCTCCACAGAGAAAGAACAATGCTTTGACCGTTTTATGGAATCGATCACTTGTTTTGGCTCACTTGGTGTAAATTGTCTCCACCGTTTTGTAACTATAGCTTATCATCTCTTATAGCCCATTGGAAAAGTTATTGTAATCTTCATTTGGATAGGGATTTCCCCCCCTTGTTTATCTAATTTAATATCACTAGTGAAGTGTTTTTTATCTAAAAAAATTTGCTATTTATTAAGTTTCAAAGCTGGGGAGGATGCTCATCACTTGTTAAGTTTCAAAGCTGGTTGAAGGAGTGTATTATTAAGTCTGTGATTTGTGGAGTGTACTATTAAGTCTGTGATTTGGGACATCTGGTTTGAAAGAAATTGGTGGCTTTTCAAGAATAAGAAAGTTCGTTGAAGGAAAGGTTTAATATGATAAAAGTTCTATGCTGCTTTTTGAGTTCTCTTGCTAAAGACTTCTGCAATTACTCGTGTCATGAGGTTTATTCTGGTTGGGGAGCTTGAGCTTCCTTAAAAAACTATTAAGGATCCTATCAGAAAATTCTTGTTGAGCTTCCTTGTATTCATTTTTTAGATTGAGTTTAGGCTCTGATGCTATTTTCCTACTATAGGAAGTTTTTAGAAGTCCTCCTAAAAATGAGTTTTTAGTTTGTAATGTTTGAATTATCATTTTTTTTTGAAAAGGATACAAATATCCAGTTATTTTAAAGAATTAATTATATATTTTAAAACATTTCTTCTTAGTTCTACACCAGATAAAAGGAGATGCTCCTGAGCTTTTCCATTCTGATAACTTTCAGATTGTTTTTGTTTAGGATGGAATATATCCTTGCTTAATTTGTTCAGTATAATTAGGTATAAAAGCTATCGCTGTAGCAATGGTGAAGGATTTTTTTCCCTCTCTCTCTCTCTCTCTCTCTCTCTCTCTCTTTTTCTCCTTCTTATGCTAATGTCTATTTCATATGTGCCATGGAGATGCTTTTTAGACATGGACACTTGCTTGCCATTGATTTTCTCAGGTGCCATTTCTTTAGACATATTTGATGATCTTTGCAGGTAGCAAATTGGAGTAGCCATAATGCCAAGGTCAACTTGTTGCTATTGTTTGGAGATCACATCCTAAGTGTTGACATTAATGGAAATATGTTCATGTGGGCTTTCAAAGGGATTGAAGATAGTCCATCTCCAGTTGGACAAGTCATCTTAGACGGACAATTTAGTCCTAGCTGTATAATGCATCCAGACACATATCTAAACAAAGTAATTGCTTTCTTTCCCACATGATATTTCATGGCAATAATTCTTAAACAGTTCATTGCTTAGCAGATCCAAAACGTCAGGAACTTGTTTGATAAAATTGTGTATGTTTTTCATGTAATAAAGTTTAATGAGTTTCACTATACTCATCAAATAGGAGAAGAATCTAGAACAATATGATGAACAATGAAAGTTTGATATTGATGTATAACATTGAAAGTTTAATAGGATCATTTTTTTTTTTTGTTTTCTGTCTGAGCCCTTGTAGCAAGAAGGCTAAGTGAATGTGGTATAAATGGTGGAGTACTCTTTCTTAAATTTGAATTTAAGGAACCTCAAGGATAACTGTTTGAACAGGTTATTCTTGGAAGCCTGGAAGGTTCTTTGGAGCTTTGGAACATCAGCTCAAAGAAAAAACTCTTCGAGTTTAAGGGATGGAATTCATCTGTATGCTGCTGTGTTTCATCACCTGCTCTAGATGTTGTTGCCATTGGCTGCGCTGATGGAAAGGTTCATGTTCATAACATTCGCTATGATCAAGAATTGTTTTCATTCACCCACTCGACACGAGGATCTGTTACTGCCTTATCTTTCAGCTCAGGTAATCGCTGAATCATACGAAAAGGATAAACTTTATCATTGTCATCTGTCAAGTATCCTATTCTTGTACTGTCAATGAATTTCTTTAGCTGCTGTTTCAATTCTAAATTTGTGATATAATTTTCAAACATCTGCATGATACAGGTTGCTTGAAAATTGTATTCCATTAATCGACCTTTAGTATCCCTTCTATTATGCTTTTGTATCACTTTTTGAGTTTCTTGTACTTTTGAGCATTAGTCTCTTTTCATCATATCAATGAAAAGTGATTGCCTCCTTCACACACAAAAAAAAGTCTTTTAGTTGATTTATTCGAGTTTGTTACTAGTCAGTCATACACGTTGCTTCTTCATATGACAGGAATTATGTTCGTTCATTGCAGCCAATTACCTTTCTACCCTACATGATTGAATTTGAATAATTAGAGTTCACGTGTTTTTTCTTTTTTATAACACTCAGTAACTTGCCATTTTCCTTTTACTAATTGATTCTAAGTGAATGAAGGTTTTCTGACTTTAATTAATATGTTTTATAAGATGGACAGCCTCTTCTAGCATCTGGAGGTTCATCAGGTGTTATAAGCATATGGAATCTTGAGAAGAGAAGACTTCAATCGGTCATTAAAGAAGCTCATGACAGCTCGATAGTTTCACTTCACTTTTTTGCTAATGAACCAGTACTAATGAGTTCATCAGCAGATAATTCCATCAAAGTAAGAGAATACTATAGCCCTCTATGGGTTTCTTTTTACAATTTTTACATAATTGCAGAGAGTGACTTGCAATTGCAAGACCTTATATCTTATCAAAATATATGTAAACAGAAAAACATGCTGGATCCTATATTGTAGAAACTATTATGGTAACCACCCTAGATTGGCCTAGTGGTCAATAAGTGCCATGTTAACAATAAACGACTTAGTGAGAATGGGCATAGTGGCTTGATCGCTTACTTAGAATTTAATATCCTACGAGTTACTTTGACAACCAAATGTAGGACTAAGAAGTTGTCCATTGAGAATAGTCGAGGTGGGGGCATGCTAGCCCGAACACTTATGGGAAAAGAAATGTTACTTTTTATTTATTTTTTTTATAACTTAAAACAGAATAATTTTATGTTTATAGGAAAATTACTTTATATAGAATAAAAATTATAAAGTATAAAATAGGGAAGTTTTATCGCAAATAGGGACCTTAGGCATGGGGTTTCTTTTCCTTCTTTTTTGTAACTTATCTCATTAGGGAAACATTTCTTTTGCATATATATATAAATAAAAAGATAAGACTTTTTTCCAAATATTCATGAGCATCGAGCCAACTTGCACATACCTTAGTTATTCTCATTGGACAACTGTCTAACCCTACTACATTTAGTTGCAAAGGAAGCTAGTAGGACATTAAATCTGAAGGAGGTAAAAAGATATGACATGCTTTTATCTATGAGAAAATATATAGTTACAGAAAGGAACATGAGCTGCCTTTGTAGCCAACCAAGAAATTGTTCTTTTACTATCTTTTGCGCATGATAATCAAATTGCTTTCATCTTATCTAAAACATTACTCAAGTTTCATTTAGCCTTCTTTTGAGTTGAAAAGCCTATATTCCTTACCAACTAAACCTGCCCAAAGGAACCCATCTATGGTCCTCCCTCAGTATAGAAAATTAAGAAGAGATGGATCATATTTTCCTCATGTCTGTAGATTTCGGGAGACCATCCTCTCGGCTGTCCTAAATAACATCAGGGATTTTTCGTGGTCTTGTCTTATCTTAAAAACCATTACGTTGTTGATTTATTAGTTTGGTTAGGGAGCTCTTGTTCCTTTTCTTTTGGGTTCCATAGGTCTCTTTCTGATAGGGAAACGATGGACATGGCTACTCTTCTTTCTTTACTCGAGGGTCAGTGGGTCACCACTTTAGTTTGGGAGAAGAGATGTTAGATTTTGGAGCCCCAATCCTTTGGAAGGGTTCTCGTGTAAGTCTTTCTTTCAGCACTTGGTTAATTCTTCCCCCTTAGGTGAGTCGGTCTTTTCGGTGCTTTGGAGGATTAAGGTTCCTAGAAAGGTGAGGCTCTTTTCTTGGTTGGTTCTTCACGGCCGTGCTAATACTTTGGACAGGCTTGTCAGAAAGTTACCTTCTCTATTTGGGCCTTTTTGTGTATTCTTTGTTGGAAGGCGGAGGAAGACTTGGACCATATTCTTTGGAGCTGTGACTTTGCGAGTGGAGTCTGGGATCTTTCTCCAGATGTTCGGCATGTCGAGTGCTCGCGACATAGATGTTAGTGCTATGATCGAGGAGATCCTTCTCTATCCGCCGTATGGGGAGAAGGGCCGGTTTCTTTGGCATGCTGGAGTGTGTGGGATTTTATGGGTTTTGTGGGTGAGTGGAACAATAGAGTGTTTAAGGGTTTGGAGAGGGATTCTAGGGAGCTTTGGTCTTTTGTTCGTTTTCATGTTTCCCTTTGGGCTTCGACTTCGAAGACCTTTCTGTAATTATTCTGAAGGCATGATTTCGCATAGTTGATATCCTTTCTTGTAAAGGGAGCCCCTTTTTTGTGGGCTTGGTTTTTTTTGTGCCCATGTATTCTTTCATTTTTTCTCAATGAAAGCTGTTATTTTCATTAAAAAAAATTACTCAGGAAGGAAAAGATGACGGTTTGGATTCATTTTATTTGATCATTTCATTGGAATCTTCGGTTAGAACAAAACGGTAGATTCTTTAGTGATATAGGAAAAGCCGTAGACACTAATCTTGACACTGTCATTTTTTGTTAGCCTGCCTTGGTGTTTATATTCTGTCTTTCTTACCATGTATGCTCTCTATACGAAGATTTTTTTTGTCATCTTCCTTGAATTGGGGTGGGCCTTTTCTCTCTTTTTGTGTAATTTCATATCATCTACGAAATTTAGGTTTTTGTCAACAAAAAATCAGACTTTTTTAAAACAGTGTCCTCATCCCAATAACTTCAAAGCTTATTGGCGCAACGGTTGTTCCATAGGCATGGAGACTAGGAAAAATATAAAAGGATCACTCTTGACCTTAGGATTCTTCAACAGAATCTAATGTGATTCCATGATGTCCATCACTGACTTTATGGTATATAGTACTTCTCTAAAATTAAGAGGACACCTTAGGCCTTATTCTTTTGAGAACACTCTTGTTCTTCTTTCCGAATGAAGTTTCACTTTTCATCATTCTCATTTTTATGCCATACAGTCCCTTCTACTCTTCTGTTTATAGAGATTTGTCTTGCACTTTATCATATTTGGAATGTCAATCATTGTTTCTTTTTTGGTAGATGTGGATTTTTGATACAACAGATGGAGATCCTCGTTTGTTACGCTTTCGCAGTGGGCACAGTGCCCCTCCTCTTTGCATAAGGTTAGATGTCTTTTGTACCGTACTCATTTCCTTCTGTAAAGTGGGTTTTCCCTTGGTATAGATTGTTTGCATTTTGTTCTCACCTGAGATGCTATTTGTTCACTTAGAATGTATATTTATATTTTAATCTAGACACACCGGTAAATTCCTTAGGTTGAGAAAATAGCACGCCATGTGTTCAACTGATAAATATAATGAACATTTATTGATCTTCTCTAATTAAAATAACAAGTTTGAATTAAAAAGATCAAATTTTAATTTGTTGAAAAAAGTCCCGGCTTGTTTTTTATGCTCTGGTATATATTTTTTTAATTTTTTGATTCTTGTTTTTATTTTGTTTATTCACTTTTTAGGTCATACTTGGGTTTCCTTTTAAGTCCTACAATTTATGTGATATCTCCTCGACTCTCATTCTTCTGATCTATCATAGGTTTTATGCAAATGGGAGACACATTTTATCTGCTGGTCAGGATCGTGCCTTCAGGCTTTTCTCTGTAATCCAGGTTAGTTCTTTTAACAATTGAAAGAGGACAACAATTGTTGTTGTGATGGATTTAGCCACTATGCCAGTAAGAAATTATATATTGACGTGGATATATATGTTTACTTTTACATCCTTTGTTTCATTGATGTGGTGGATATATAATTTTACATCCTTTAAAATTATATATATGTTCTTTTATTTTATATATATAGTTGTAGTCTACAAGCCTCAATTAAGGAATGTAATTTGGGAGGACTTGAAGGATACTTTGCTATCGATGCTTTTGATTCCAAAACTTCAACTGAATTCCTTCTATCATCATCCAAAAAAAGACTTTTGAATGTTTTCTCAAAAGATTCTGACAGAAAATTTATCAATCTCTGTATCAACTAAACTAAATGCTTCAAATTCCTAACTGCTTATACTAACATCAGATGTTTCGTCAAATTCAATATCATAAATAATTGGAGAGGATATAGGATCCTTTGTAGTGGAAGAGCTAATGATACTTTTGGTTAAAGTGACATTTGATCTTGGAGTAGTGATCAAAGTCCGTGGATCAACATTTCTCGAGATTGGTTAATAGTAGTTCATCTTGCTTCTTTTCAATTGGCTATGGCAGCAGGATTTCTTTTCGGCAGGATTATTGGCTGTATTCATCCTTTTTGAGTTCTCTTTTTCCAAGTTGACTCAAAATTGACTCTAATCCCAAAGATGAACTGCGGGAATTCAAGCAACTACTGGCATCTCTAATGGGTCAAAGGGTGGTTGATAGTCGAGCCTCAAGTGCAAATCACCATACAAATTTCATTTTTCAATGAAAAGAGTCTAATGCTCAACTGATAATGAAACATAAAGATGCCAATAGCTGCTGGAAGGTTGTGAAGGTGGCTATTGTAACTTTGGTGAGGAAGTGAGGAGCCAAACACAAGCTTCTTCCAAATTTTTTGAATTAATCTTTGAATTTTCTTGGACACCAGGGTAGACTTTCTTCCAAGTATAATGGAGAAGGTAGGCTTCAATAAGTATTTTTCCTTTTAGAGACATGAAGTGTAGATTTAGAAACTTGAATAGACAGCTAAGAAGATTGAGCATTTTTTTTTTTTAAAGTTTTCATTGATATAATGAAAAGAGTCTAATGCTCAAATGACAATGAAATAAAGATGCCAATAGCTGTTAGAGATGCCGCTAGTTGTTGGAAGGTTGTGAACGTTGCTATTGTAACTTTGGTGAGGAAGTGAGGAGCCAAACACAGGCTTCTTTGAAAATTTCTGAATTAATCTTTGAATTTGCTCGGACACTAGAGTAGACTTTCTTCCCAGTATAATGGAGAAGGTAGGCTTCAATAAGTAATTTTCTTTTTAGAGACATGAAGTCTAGATTTAGAAACCTGAATAGACAACTGAAAAGATTGAGCATTTTTTTTAAAGTTTTCACTGATATAATGAAAAGAGTCTAATGATCAATTGATAATAAAATAAAGATGCCAATAGCTGTTAGAGATGCCAATAGCTGCTGGAAGGTTGTGAAGGTGGCTATTATAAATTTGGTGAGGAAGTGAGGAGCCAAACACAAGCTTCTTCCAAAATTTCTGAATTAATCTTTGAATTTGCTCGGACACTAGAGTAAACTTTCTTTTGAGTATAATGGAGCAAGCATGCTTCAATAAGTATTTTCTTTTTGGAGACATGAAGTGTTGATTTAAAAACCTGAATAGACAGCTAAAAAGATTAAGCATTCTTTTTAAGGTTTTCATTGATATAATGAAAAGAGTCTAATGCTCAACTGACACTGAAACATAAAGAGACAATAAAAGAAAACATGAGCTTGGAGAATACAAGCATAGGCAATCCGAGGAGATACAAAAAGTTAAACTAATAAAAGAAAATAAATGTACTCCAACTCAAACAAATATCAAACAAATATCTTGTTCCTTTTCTTTTGAGTTTCATCGTTCTCTTTCCGATAGGGAAACAACGGATGTGGCCGCTCTTCTTTCTTTACTCGAGGGTCACCCCTTTATATTGGGGAGAAGGGATGTCAGATTTTGGAGCCCCAATCTTTTGGAAGGGTTCTCGTGCAAGTCTTTCTTTCAATGTTTGATTGATCCCTCCCTTAGGTGAGTCGGTCTTTTTGATGCTTTGGAGGATTAAGGTCCCTAGAAAGGTGAGGTTCTTTACTTGACAGGTTCTTCATGACCGTGCTATCACGTTGGATAGGCTTGTCAGAAAGTTGCTTTTATTTATTGGGTCTTTTTGTTGTATTCTTTGTCGAAAGGTAGAGGAAGATCTAGACCATATTCTCTAGCGCTATGACTTTGCTAGTGGTGTATGGGATTCTTTTTTCCAGATGTTTGGTATGATGAGTGTTCGTCATAGAGACGTTAGTGCTATGATCGAGGAGTTCCTCCTCAATCTGCCTTTTGGAGAGAAAGGCTGGTTTCTTTGGCTTGCTGGTGTATGTGTGGTTTTTTGGATTTTATGGTGCGATTAGGGTATTTAGGGGAGTGGAGAGGGATCCTAGGGAGTTATGATCCCTTGTTCGCTTTCTTGTTTTCCCTTGGGCCTCGATTTCTAAGACTTTTTATAATTATTTTATAGGTGTGATTTCACATAGCTGGAGCCCCTTCTTGTAAAGGGAGTCCCCTTCTTTGTAGATGTTACTTCTCACCTTAATGCCATTCTCTTGGGTCACCCTTTTAAGAACGTCAAAGTTCTTTTGTGGCTTCATATTTTTTTTGGCTTCTTTTGGGTTCTTTGGAAGGAAAGAAACCAAAGAGTTTTTCTTGGACAAGGATAGACCCTTCGACACTTTTTTTTTACCTTGTCATTTATTATGCTAGATCTTGGTGTAAAAGTTCAAATCTTTTTGCTTCATACTCATACGCATCCCTTCTTAAGAACTGGGAGAGCTTATTGTAATACGAATCCTTTTTGTAACTTCATACATCAATGAAATTGTTTCTTATTAAAAAAACGTTAGGAGTTCGGTTGGCCTCCACAAGAGATAAATGGGTATGGAATCTTGACAAAAATGGTCTTTTCTCCATAAAATCTTTTGCCATGGATTTGGGGATTGAGCGGGCTACATCAAACCCCTCCCTTTTTGACGCTATATGGACGGATCTCTACCCCAAAAAAGTTGAAATTTTCTTTGGGAGATTAGCCACAATGCCATCAATACGAATGACAAAATTCAGAGGCGTCTCCCACACATGGCCCTTCTCCACAATGCTGCCATCTCTGTCATGCTGATTTTGAGACCCCAAGTCATCTTTTGACACTTTTTTTTAACATACTCTCTACCTTGCTATGACTTGGTGCAAATGTACATCTTTTTTCAATTCATATGATCTTACATCTCTTTTGACCAATTGGAGAAGTCTTCTGTAACTCTTTTGGTTCGGGCTTCTTGCCCATCTTTTGTAAATTTCATACATCAATGAAATTTGTTTCTTATCTAAAAAAAAAAGAAAAAAAGTCGGGTTGTGAACATGGATTTTATGTGCAGAGTAATTAACTATAATTTTTAAAAATAGTTTTGAAAAGAAAAGGGAGTCTCATTTTTGTAATATTACTTGAGCTACTTGAGATGTTGGGATTTATGTAATTTCAGGCTCTGCACTCTGTTTACTGATGTCTGCATGCTAAATTTACACTGTATAGACTTCCATTCTCATCCTATCAATCTTCATTTCTTTTATTCCTTTCTGTTTAGCATTTCCTTTTGGGTTATAAATGGATTTTTTACTCTTGCTGTATATTCATTAGGATCAGCAAAGCAGGGAGCTTTCTCAACGGCATGTGTCTAAACGTGCAAAGAAACTACAACTGAAGGTATGATTCAAATGAAATTGTTGTAATTTCTAGGCACTTATGTTTGTTGGTAGGCTTGGCAAATAACATTAATTGATCTGCCTTTGTCAGTATTTTTTTTTTCTTTTTGTTTACTTGGTGGTCTGTATGTCCTTAATTTTATTTCATAAATAATTGGATTGAACCACCAGTAATTTCTGCTTTACAAATTACCTTTTATGATCAGTGATCACCTCTTGGTTAAAATTAACACTATTATAATCTGTATTCTATTTGGTGGAATGACCAACTTTATATTTGACGTGAGAAAGATAAAAGAATAAGAAAGGCTACAGTCTAGAGAAGTGCCCTAGTGATTAAGGGGTTGTTGGGATATGTTTTTGAGAACTTCTGATTTCAAAATTGTTTATTAGATTGACCTTTTAAACCTATTTTTTAAAATTGCTTTTAATTCTTATTTTTTTTTTGGGGGGAAAATATCTTAAATTCGTTTTTGTGCGTGTGTTTTTGTTTTGATTTTTTTTTTAAAATTTTATTTTATTGATGTGATGAGATAGAAAAGTGTGATGATCTTCACGTTGTGCACCATCCGAAGGATTCTTTCGCTAAGTTTTTGTGTTCACCTATTTATTTTCTATAATAAATCAAAAGGGTAACACAACTAACTCATGTTAGTTTTATCTATGCTATTTCAGGTAGAAGAAATAAAGTTGAAGCCTGTCATAGCTTTTGATTGTGGTAAGTTCTTTCTTCCAAGTGTGCCTTAACGTGCATATGATTACAGTGATCCTCCAGTTCCTTAAAGTTGCATAAGATTATCGTGATACAGATGCTCTAAACGAAGTCTGGCTGTTTATTCACTCTTCCTCCAACCTGTAATTTTGCTTTTACAGATAATGATATTAGCCGACTCATCTCGATCTTTATTTTCTCATTAAAATTTGCTTTCAACCTTCATTTCTTACTTTCACGAATGTCATCTGATGCTCCTCTTCTCCTGCCACAGGAAGCCATATTCTAATGAATTATTGGTTGATGGAACATGCTTTGTTTTAACTTCTAATTTAATTTAGTCTTTTCTATTTTGATAAGAATCATTTAAATTGTTGCAATTTACGTACAAGACAGGAGACATACTGGTACTTGCTTAGGAAAACCAAAGAGGAACTCTTTATTCACAATAATGATAGAGGGAAAAAATTTGGAGGAATGAAAGCTTTTCTGTGTTCTTGAATTATGCACCCCATCATTCAAAAGGTCTATTTGTTTTGTTATTATTTTTTTCTCGATCCTTAAAATTCTTCAGCTCCTCTTCCCCATTTCCTACAACAATGCTAAGATAGATTTACAAGGTACAGTGTTAGCTTTCTTCTATTACTGGAACCACTAGCCAGCTGAGACAAAGGATCATCACCACGTAAATTAGAGTTGTTCATGAAGTTAAAAAAAAGAAAAGAAAAGAAAAGAAAAGAAAAGAAAAGAGAAGGAACAAGACTTCTATTATCAACAGAGAGAAACACAAAACGAGGGAGAGATGAGAAATCTCTACACACTCACCGATAACAAAAAGGAGGCCCAACTGATTTAAATCTGTATTAGCTACAATTACAAAAAGAATTTGAAAAAGAAGACCTAGTAGAAGCAAAATGAGTAATCAAGTTCCAAGAAACATCCATGTTCGTCTCTTGATCACGAAAGATTTTGGAGTTCCTTTCAAACCAAAGCCTTCAGAGGAGGGTAAAAGCACCAGTGGACCGAAGAATTTTCACCTGTGCTTTGAGGTAAGGGCCTTCGATTAGTTGAAGGAGAGCATCCAAAGATTTATTAGGCCGACACCATTGGATATTGAACAAGCTAGACAACCTATTCCAACAGGAAGCAAGAAACGGGCATAAAAAGAAGATATGCATTAACGATTCCCCAGTGTTTTTACAGAAAACATACCAATTGGGAGAAAGAGCACAGTTCCAAGAGTTCTTTGAATTCTGCAACTTGTATTCAGACTCTCGAAAGAGAAGATCCACAAAAACACCTTAACTTTTTTGGGGCACATGACTTACCATATAATGGTCGACTTCGATGATCTAACGCTGCTTGCTTCACAACAAGTTTCATAGAGAAGGATTTGACCGAAAACCACCTTCATTTTCCAGCAGTCACACTTTGGAGTCCTACCTACTATACGGTCTAAAGTTGTTAAGTTTATTCAAAAGAGCAGCCCATTCTCCAATTTCCAGATCAGTGAGGTTCCTTCTAAAGTTTAGTATCCACTCAAACTGAGGCTTTGACCAGTACTAACTAACCACTTTGTCAACCACGATTCTAACAGTTTAGGAACTTCCACAGCCAAGAGATTATCCATCAACCAATTATCCTTCCAGAAGCGGGTTCCATCTCAACCAATTTTAGTTTTGTACCATTCATCATATAGGAGAATATTTTCATAATTTGGGACTAAGAACCTTTAAACAACCGAGAACCTCTTGTAGAAGGCCGCCAAATTCTCTCATTCCAACTGTATTTAGAAGCAATAGTCTGTCTCCACAAAGCATCTTTTTCCATAAGAAACCTGTAGCCCCATTTAGCTAAAAGAGCTCGATTTTTTGTGGCAAGATCACCAACTCCCAAGCCTCCCATGTCCTCGGGAGAAGTCGTTTCACAATTAAAAAGACTAACATCACCTTCCTTTTTGATGCCCTTCCAAAAAAAAGGTCTGATCAACTTTTCCAGCCTATTGAGCACCTGTGTGGGACAATAAAACCATCCAAATGACCTTTAAATTGGACCCGCAACTGTGAAAGATTATTACATTTTGACGGTAACTGCTAAGTGCTTAGAAAGAGTACACTACACCAGAAGCAAGAAATTCTGCAGGGTCCTTTGTTCCAAGGCTGAAATTTACCTTCAAAAGTTCTTTGGTTTTTTTCAAACTAAAGTTCCCAAATAAGAGCTTAATGGAATTGTTCCTTTTTTCGTTTGTGTGTTTTTTTTTCTCTTTTATTTTTATAGAAACAACTTTAGGAAAAATGAAACAATACAAGGGCCAACAAGAAACCATCCTACTAAAGAAAGGAGCTCCAATTAGGTAAAATGTTGCCATATAATAATTACAAAAGTTGGAAAATGTTGTCATTACCCAAAAGATACTAAGAGAAGAAGGGCCACTCTATTACATGGACGAGAAACAATTCATAAACAAAGACCGAGTACCAAAAGAGAAAAAAGACAGATATTAGGTTATAAACTAGCCAGATTCTAGATTGATGGAGGCGGAGCTTATAAAACTACCCTATTCAACATTAACCAAGTACGTAAGTATTTGAACAAAATGGTCCAATAAGGTGCTAAAAAGCAATAAAAAATTGAAGTTCTTGACATGTTCTCTTTTATACCAGCATTTTGCCGTTTGCATCCAACCAAAAATTTGAAATCAATTTTAGCATAGTCTAACTGGTTAAGGCATATATCATCAATTAAGAAATGAAATGTTTGAATCCCACTTGCTCCACATATTGAATTAAAAAAGAAAAAAAAAGTTATCATAACTACAAAAAGTTCGCTAGGTAGAATAGACATCAATGAAATTCCTAAATGAAATGTTCAAATATCCCTCGACCAACAAATTTGTAAAAGATTTAATCCAATTCCAAGTTGAGTCGATATCCTAAGCTTTATCTTTATACTCCATATTGTACTCATTTTTTATTTGGTGTCTATTAGATGATATTAAATTTAATGATGTGCTTTTCTTGAATATGTTTTGGGAGCTTGAGAACGGGGACTGGTGCAATGGGGACATTCATGTTGATACTCCACAAGCATATGTATGGCGACTTCAAAACTTTGTTCTTGGTGAGCATCTGGAACCGCCAAGAAAACCCGACTTCGGTTAAGGTTTGTTTCAAGATGATGTCCATTTTACCCTGTCTTTAGGCAATTATATGTTATTTGATATATAGTTTAGGAGTAAAAGATGACATATGCTTCAGAGTATATGAGTTATCCATGTTTTATCTTTTCTATATGGTTGAAAGTGTATCTAATAATTTGTGTGACCGAACTGTTTTGTGATATGAAAAATGATCTATATGCTAATTTGTGATGAGAAGTGGGAATGATAAGTTGAGGAAGGGCGTATTTCTGTCATTATGTTGGTAAATTGTTTATTGGCCTTATCTGATGTTTGGGTGGATCTGTAAGCTGCAAAGAGGTGTGCATGTTCCCTGATTCTAAATGCCCATAATCACTAGCATATTCTTTGTGTTTTTAAATTGTCAGTTGAAATACCTAAAATTTGTTATACTCTTAGTGCACGATTATTTCGTAATGAAAATGATACTTATCTCTAAACATTTTCACTTTGATTTGAATGTAATATTTATTTGGTGAGAAAAAACCCTTCATCTGTGTAACAGGCTTGTGCAATCAGTGCATGTGGAAATTTTGCCTTCTTAGGGACAGAAGGTGGTTGGATTGAGCGGTTCAATCTTCAATCGGGTGCTAGTAGAGGTAGTTACCTGGACAAAATGGAAGGAAGTAGCTCTGCACATGTTGGAGAAGTTGTTGGTCTTGCTTGTGATTCTACAAATACTCACGTTATAAGTGCAGGAGTTCATGGAGACTAAAGGTTCTATTGCATGCCCTTTAACTTAGCAACCAAACAAGACTTGGGGAATCTCAGAGGAAAGTTTGGATTTACCAAAATTTATGAAAGTCCCATTTGTTAAATGTCTTATGTTACAGGTTTGGAACTTCAAGGAGCGTGATCTAAAATCCAGATGGGAAATTGGTAGTTCTGTTGTGAAGATTGCCTATCATCGAGTAAATGGTAACTTCCATCTCTTTAAGAATCAAGTCCGACCTTGGTGACAAAATTCCTAGTGGTTGTATCATGTTTTTAAGCAGATTTTTTAAAATTAAATTTCAGGACTTTTGGCAGTTGTAACTGATGATTTGGTTATCCGTCTGTTTGACGTTGTGGCTTTAAGAATGGTTCGGAAATTTGAAGGTCATACAGATCGTATTACAGATTTGTCTTTCAGTGAGGATGGAAAATGGCTTTTATCATCTAGTATGGATGGAAGTCTTAGAATTTGGGACGTCATTTTAGCAAGGCAAATAGATGCACTACAAGTTGATGCTTCAATTACGCGTTCGTTTCTCCAAATATGGATATTTTGGCGACTACACATGTAGATCAAAATGGAGTCTACCTTTGGTAAGTTATCTTGATGGTGATACACATACTAATTTAGTAGGCAGGTGAATAAGGCACAGTACAAATGGGGAAAATTATTTTAAGTATTGTTGTCTGGTATGAAGCGGTCTTATTTTATTTTAAGATTGATATTTTAATCACGGTTTTTGTTTTGTTAATTATGAAGTTCATATGTAATCCTTTTGGAACTGTTTTTTTAATTTAACCAAATTTGACTTCTTTCCTTATGATCTTTGTAAAGAGAGTTATCGGATACCTTTCAGTTAATGATACAAATATTCAAAAGGAAGCTTAACTTTAACTTGAAAGATGGTAAATAGGATTTTTTTTTAAAAAAACAGAATTAAAGCGAGCCTACCCCATTTTATTTGTAATTGATTGCAACAAAGCTTAGTGAGGACACATAATCTCTTAAATGTAATTTTCATTTGATGATACATGATAAATTAGTAATTAATCACACATTCTATGGGATACTTAGTTACATAGGTATAATGAAGACATGCGTAAAGATTGGAACTCTGCAATGTTTTATTGAGGTGCACTCCATGGTTGGTTAGAATTCACCCAGAGAGAAAAAAAAGTGATAGTCGGAGAGCTAGAATGTATTTCCATGGGGTTTCTTTCCTTTCTATTTGTAAGGCTGTTCAAAGTTTATGATTCTGCTTTTTGTCAACATTTTAGGGTGAATCAATTAATGTTCTCCGGTTCATCAAACGTGGATACCCTTGCAAGTGGAAAGGATGTTGTTAATGTTAAATTGCCATCAGTCTCCTCCACAGAAGGAATGGAGTTTGATGATCGTGATGAGGATCCTTCAAATCTAACTGAATCTAAAGAATTATCAGGCTTTCACATCTCCAGCGAGCAAATCCCTGATTTAATTACGCTTTCACTGTTGCCCAGAAGTCAGTGGCAGAGCTTGATTAATTTGGACATAATAAAGGTATCTTTTTATTGTTACTTGATTCCCCCACCACAGGCCAAAAAAGGAAAAAAAAAATTGTAAAGAAAGAAAGAAAATTCATTTATGTGCTAATGCCCTTTTTGTTCATGAATTTTCAACTTCCAGGCCCGTAATAAACCAATTGAACCTCCAAAGAAACCCGAAAAGGCTCCTTTCTTCCTGCCATCTCTTCCTTCTCTGTCTGGAGAAATACTATTTAAGCCTTCTGAGTCAGCAAATACAGTGAGGGAGGAAAAGGGAGTTGATAGTGAACAACAGAAAAAATCCGATATAACATCATCACAATTCTTGCAGCTTCTTGAATCTTCTTCTGAAACACAAAACTGTAAGCCAGCACAGTGTTTGCATTTTCCTTTCCTATAATTCATTTGAGATTGTTCTGCTTTAGCTGTAAACTTGAAGTATTGCTGAAATATTATCATTCCTATTTCTCTCAGTCTCAGCCTTTACTGATTACATAAAAGGTTTATCTCCATCAACATTGGATTTGGAACTTCGCATGCTTCAGATTATAGATGACGATGATCATCAAGAACCTGGAAAGAGACCTGAACTTATTTCAATTGAACTGCTTCTTGATTACTTTATACACGAAATTACTTACCGCAACAATTTCGAGTTTATACAAGCTTTGATCAGATTGTTCCTGAAGGTATAGACTTTATTAAGGATTTCTCATGTTATGACTTTGAATTCTCTAGTTAAGGAATTGATGGAAGCTTTTTGTTAATGAACATGTTTTTACTAAATTGCTGTATATTCTTTTTGGCTAGATACATGGCGAAACAGTTCGATGCCAGTTGACATTGCAGGAGAAGGCAAGGAAACTCCTAGATATTCAGACCTCAGTATGGCAAGGTTTGGATAAATTATTCCAATCCTCTAGATGCATGGTTACTTTTCTAAGCAATTCACAGTTTTAGGTGCTGTGACCTTCTTGGCTCATCATAGAATCATGAAAGATCATTATTTATTGCTGTTGTAGATTAGTTTTTTTTTTTTTTTTTTTTTTTTGGGAGTTCATAGTGGCTTAAACTAGAGAGAGGGATTTTTATTTTGGCTTAATATCTACTTAGTTAATCAAAGGATGAGTATAAGGTGTAAATTGTATAACATGATCCAATTTTGGCTAACATTAGTGGGTATCATTGTAATTCTTATTCCTTTAATTGTGTGCTACTACATTTGTGGAGAAACTTCTTCCAACATTATTTAGCTATAATTATTTTTGCTGTTGTGTCTAAAATACAAACTTTTTCCCCAATATTTGGTACAATGACTGATTGGGTAACCTTATAAAGCAAGAAACATTGAAAATCAAATGGGACATTGAAGAAAAGAATCAAGAGCATATTACAGTTTATTAAATTGCTAGTGGGCGTTATTTGAACAAGATTTACTCTATTGGTTGTACAATTGTATCTTAATTTTGATTTCGTATTTATACTTATTCTTCTTTGCCAAAAAAAAAAAAGTTTTATTCTTTATTTTATAGATTTTTAATGTCTAAATTGTCCTCCGCAAATGTGCTTACTATCTCTTTTAAGTAACTAGTATAATGTATTGCATGTGTTTTATAAAATTTAATGTAGCTATAAAAGTTGAAATACAACTTTACTATATGAATGGATACTTGAGCATTACACCGTCTTTAAATTTACAACTTTACATTTTTTTTTAAATGAAATTAAATATTTTATTAAAAAAACTGATAATATTCCATTGGAAATGGTTAGCGTGGCGTTGGTGTTTACATTTTCAATATTTATAAAACATTGGGTAATTATAGTGAGTAGTAATTTTAGAGATGATAATCAGTGTATCATAACATTCTTAAAAAAAGTGCAAATATAACAAAGTCTATCAGTGATAGACTTTTATTATTGATAGACTCTTATGGTCTATTAGTGATAGACTATCTAGACTATAAAAGTCCATCAGTGATAGAAGTCTATCACTAATAGACTTTGGTATATTTGCAATTTTTCTAAAATGTTGTTATATATGCTAATATTTTGAATCTGATTGTTACATTTGCAATTGTCCTATGAGTAATTGTAATGAGTAGCAATTTTAAGGATAATAACCAAGTGTATAACAATATTTTTAAAAAATTGCAAATATAGCAAAGTCTATTAGTGATAAACTCTTATGATCTATTAGTAATAACTACCTAAACTATAAAAGTCTATCAGCGATAGAGACTTTGTTATATATGCAATTTTTTAAAAATGTTGCTATATACGTTAATATTTTGAATCTGATTGTTATATTTGCAACCAATTTATGAGGTCCTTGTGTGATTTCACAATTACATATATGATAATGTAACAAATAAAATAAAATAAGATTTTCTATGCATATAATCTAAATATATAAATCTAATTATACAATTATCTAAACTTTCCAATTCTTTACACTTATTGAGCTATTATTTTACACAAATTTGACCAAATTTACTCTGTTCTCATTATCATTCATTTTTTAAAAAGTATATAATAATAATAATAACAACAACAATAATAATATTACTACCAAAAGAAACATGTAAGGGAAGTGTCTTGCGGTTATAAACTTCTCAAAACGGTTTTCTTTTCAAAATCTACATAAGCAGGAAAGTTTCTCCAAAAATTCGAAAATTGTTACCCTCATAAATGACAGTAATTATCAACAAGAATTGACAAGAAGCTTTGAAGGAGAAAATATGGTATATCTAATAAGTGCATAAACAAGACAATTTATACAATATATCGTCTTATGTACTCAACAATATATACTATGTATATTTCCATTTTTTACTATATTTCTAAACACACCAAAAAATAAATCATGATACATGTGATGTATATTTTTATTTTTCAGTATATTACAAGTATATTGGACATATACTTGAGATCTCAATAGAAATGTGATCGATTTTCAACTAGTAATATACAAGAAAATTCCTAAAATGAAGAAAACATCAATTTGAAATATCATGTATTAAATAAATATCAACTGAAAATAAAAAATAACAAAAAAGAAATCAAAACTTGAAAATGATGTTAATAAAGAAAGAATTAAATATTTCAAAATTTTATTAATAAGAGATAATGTAACTAATGATATTTCAATAAATAAAACCTCATATAATTAATAGTAAATCAGAAAATAATATATATTTTTATTTTAAAATATATCAAAAGGTTAAAAAGGTTCCAAAATGTTGCTACAATCTAGTTGTGAAATATTACTAAATTTTAGGACATTTATGAAATATTAGTTATATAATAGGCTAATTCTCTAAATCTTTCTATTACATTACTAATTGAGGTCCATCACTGATGTATAAATTGTTGGTTTTTTGGTCATTTAATCAATTAATATTTTGATGATTACAAACATGCTCTTATTCACTAATAATTTTAGTGTTTTGAAGAGTCTATTGGGTAGAGCTTGAAATAACGATTCCAACGCAATTTGAATCACCAAAATCGAAGCTCAAACGAAGAAGATATAGCTGAAACAATCTCACCAAAAAATCCAGAGCCGATGATGTGGCATAGTTTTTTCATCGTGGTCCAATTGAAAGGTGCCACTTGGAGCATTGAAATGATGACACATGGTGGGCTTATGATTTTTGGATTGGTTTAAAAAATGAATTTAAAAAGGAAATAAATTTAATATTATATATGTTTGTGTTTAACTGCTAGTTGACTTTAAAAGAAAATGAATTTAATATGTCTAACAGCTAATTGATTTTAAAATTAAAAAATATTATTTTTTACTCTTAATTTCAACCATTCAATTTTCTTTTAACAACAATGACCCAAATTGAATTTAGTTTTCACCTACTTTCCTCCCTTCCTAAACTCATCTTCTTCTCCACTTTTCAATAATAATTTCACATTTTATCTACAAACCTCCAATTTGCTAAAAACCACCATTATTATTCTCTCCAAGCTCTCAATTTTTTCTTTTGATCTTATTCTTGAGTGAAATATATTGTATTGTGAGGATTGATCTATTGAGTGCTTCAAACTTGTAAATCCACTCTATTGAGAGAGTTGTAAGTGTGCCCTTTAATTTTTCTAAACTTTTGTAAGGGTTGCTCTTAAACTCATAAAAAGAGTTGTTGTAACAGTTTGATCCTCAGCCGTAGAAAGAATCGAGTTTGTTCTTGCACCCGGAAAATGAATGTTGTAGCGGTTCAACTCTAAGCCGTGAAAAGAGAAGTTTGTAGTGACATACCCAAGAGGAGCTTAGGAAGTGGATGTAGGCCGATTGTGCCGAACCACTATAAATGACAGTGTCAATTTTTCTCATAGTGTCAATTTTTTCGTTCCTTCTCCTAATTTATTTTTGTAATTAATTCTTATTATTATATTTCATTGCATGAACTTAATTATACTTTTTAATTCTTGAAATCAATTGCTCAAATTTGTATATTTTGATTGACAGTTCTTAAATTTTCATATCATTTACCAATTTTATTATTAGAATTAAATAGGGTGCTTTAAAAGTGTTAGTTTTAACTTCTTGATTATTTTGAATTGAATTTATTTGCATAAAATTATTGTTTAAATTACTTATTTACAAAAGGTCTCTTAATTTATTTAATTGGGTCCACTTTAGAGAAAAAGTTTTAATTACTTTGATTAAACCATATTCACCCCTCTAGAGTTACCACACTGGTATTGCATAAATGATTGAGGTCTACCATTGATGGGCCTATCTAATGCACTTGTCACTGAATAAGGTCTATAAGTGATAAATTAATATCAATGATAGAGATCTATTAGTGATGGATGGTTGCATGCGTTTTGAAAGTTTAAGGGTATTTTAAAAATAAAGTACTAATGTTTTCATCCATAAAATTACTAATTTTTAAAAAAAGTTTAAAGGTATTAATGAAACTTAGTACACATGATTTCTGTCAAAATATAACATCAAAGGTACTTTTAAACATTTTTTTTTTAAAGTTGAAGGGTAGTAGTGAAACTTTTGAAAGTTTATGGCATTTTTAAAACATAGCACAAAGTTTTGAGGTATTTTCTATAATTTAGCCTAATTTAAGGTTGATGGTTAAATTAAAACTTTTGAAATGATAAAGGGATATAATTGAATTTTACCCCTCAAAGGCATGAGTAATTGTCAAAAATAACATTTATTAAAAGTTTTCAATATTTCACAAATAACACCTTTTTGGCCTAATTGTTTATTTGGGTCATTTCGGAGATATCTCGGTCAAGATCAATACTGAGACAAAAAAAGAACTTCACTTTATTTCCTTTCTTTTCAATTAGCAAACGATCGAGAACATGATTATACCCTCGGGTTAACCAAAAGTTATACTTCTTCCCACAATTTTTTTTTTCGTTTTTGCATTCTAACTCTTCAAACTCACTCTTCTTCCTCTCGTTCGATTCTATTAAACTCATAAAAATAACAACATTGTTTTGTTTTATTTAAGTTTTCTATCGAAACCCATTATTTTTCTTAGTTTCAAATCTTACTTCCAAACGAACTTAGGAGTTAGATCATATATGATAACAATTTCAGTTTTAGTTTTCTATTTTCAAAATTTATCTTTTCATTTTTCTTATCATGATTTTTTTTCTTTCTTCACTATAGTTTTCACATCATTTAAACGTTATTTTCTCTTAGTTTTCAAAACTTAACTTGATTTTTTAAAAAATTAGTAGAAAGTGGATAACACAATAAAGAAATTTATAGATGAACATACCATTTACACGCTTAATTTTTAAAAACTAAAAATCAAATGGTTATGAAATTAAATTATTCTATTTGTCTTTAATATATATATATATATATATATATATATATATATATATATATATATATATATATATTTCTGATTCTAAACATTGCAGGTAAGTAAAAAGGAAACAAAAATTCATTAGAGAGAAAAAAAAAAGTGTATGGTAGAGAGAGAGAGATCAAATACTTAAAAAGAAAATAGCGGATCCAAAAATTTTCTCTTTTATATGATCTGATTTTTTTGTTGAATAATTTATAAATGACAAAGTAATGTGAATTATTCACCACAAACTTTGTCTTTTTATCTTTATTTTATTTTTCCATTCACTGCCTTTAATATTGGTTAGCTTTTGCCATTGATTTTCAAATATTAAAATGAAAAGTTCCATAGATTTTTCTCTTTATATATATATATATATATATGATCTGATTTTTCTTTGTTCAATAATTTATTGATGATAAGGAAATGTGTGAATTATTGACCACAAACTTTAATTATTTTATTCCCCCCTTCCTTTAGGCTTTTTGGGGATGTTGGGAATTAGTTGTTTGCCAAAACCTTATTCCCTAAATTAAAAATTTTGAATTTAAAAACAAACCATTGACTTTAAATCATTTTCAAACCCTAGTTGGATTTTGTATATTTATAAGACGATTGACATATCTCTATGACTACGAGGATATACTTGAGAGGGTTCAAAATATGCATTTTCCATTTTATTTTCTTTAGATTTTTTTTTTTAATATTCGTCGATGTCCGGGCTAATTTACGTACATCTCGACTAATCTCACAATATAATTTGTCTGCCCCTACAACGCTTAGATGCCAAGAAAACTCGTAAGATATTAAATCTTAACTACCTTTTCTTTAGAAAATTTTAATCCTATATATATATATATATATATATATATATATATATATATATAAAGTGTGTATGTCAGTTGAGTTTGACTCATTTTGGTTTCTGAGAAAAAGTTGGATGGGCAAGAATATCGTGTCCAGAAATAAGCATAGTTTGATGGTAATTGACATGTTAACTTTCCTTTGAGATTGGAGGATCAAATTCTGATATCCTCACTTGTACTAAAAAAATACTTTTGGTCCAAAGGGTTTGATTTCATTTTTTTAATAAAGTACTTGAAAATTTAAAAAGTGCATCTTTCATTTCTAATGTTCGGATTTAATTTTAAATTGGTTCTTGAAGTTTGAATTTAATTTCAAATTGGTGATTGGAATTTTAAATTAGTTCCTTGATGATCATTAAGTAGAGTAAACCGTTAGTTGAGCAAAATAAGAGGAAGTTTTAAAAATAGAAAAAAAGGTAAACTATTTACAGCAAAATTTTTAAATAGTTGTGATAGACGCTGTTAGAAGTCTATCAGGATCTATCAGGGATAGAAATGATAGAAGTCTATCACTGATAGATGTTGATAGAAGTCTATCAATGTCTATCAGTATTTTTTTTGCTATTTTATATAAATAGTTTGACATTTTTTTTTTATTTGTGAAAATTTCTCGCAAAATAATGATGATGTGATAGTTAGACATATGATAAGTAAACTTTGATTATCCGCATATTTTAAATGTGTTGACTTTATTTCTTTATTTTTTATATTTCTTTTAATTTAGGACTAACTATAATTGTCAAATTTTAGAAACCAATTAAAAATTTAATTCCAACTTCAAGAACCAACACATGTCATTTTTGAAATTTTAAGAACCAAACATGTAATTTTTTAAACTCCAATGATCAGATAGAAACTGAATTCAAATACCATTCTAAGTCTAAAAGTACATTTTATACCCAAATATAGATTCCTATCCTCAATTAAAAAAATGGAATCTCCATTTGTTTATTTATTGAAATAATTGACGAGATGTACCTACTTGATAAGAATGTTTTTTTAAGAAAGGTGTTGGGGTAAAAACTATCGCATCTGGCCTTACAAGAATTACAATTGGACATTCCAAGAGAAATAAGTTATTTAGCTAAGTATGGAGGCTGACCTATAGGGTCAACAATAAAGACCAAAGAGATCAACTTACAAGATGGATCAATGAATCAATAAGCACCATGAAGGCCACTACATAGGAGAGTACATGAAGGTTGACCCTTGGGGTCGATCATGATTGAAAAGATATGCTTAAGTGTTTAAACACAACTTCATAGCTTGGGTGCACCTATTCATAACGGTTAAGTTAAATCAACAATGGTCAAATTAATTATCTCAGAGGCTAATTAGTCAAGTGATCGTTACAAATCATTTTTCTATATAATGAAGAGGACTTGAGATATTTAAGGTACGCTGAAAATACTCTGAGTTCTCCCTTCTCTTAGCTCTCAATATTATTCTTGACTTGATTGTTGGAGTATCAATGACTAAGTGTCAAACCCCCAAGTCTCGAAGTATAGGACATGGTAGGTGGACAATGTCGAGTGGGCACAGTGCACACTTAAGGCTGACAGGAGGTTAGCCAAGACACGTGCCCAGGGTGTTGAGGTGTGCGGGCTGACACACAGCAAGCTAACGAGAGGTTAGAGTGACATAGGCACGACGTGGGCATGCATCCTACTCTACCTACTTAGAGGTTAGTACGCACACTCGGTGCGTAGGTGGCTCACACGAGAGTGCCAAGGCATGCGGCACCCGCACTCAGGATCATGCGTAGTGAAAGGGAAGGTGTGCGTGCACGAGCGTTTCTCAGACAGGCAGTGGACAGCTCCACAAGCGAGCAACACTGGGCACGCGCTAGACAAGTGGGCGGCAAGCATGCACACACACCATGTGCGCGAGAGGTGCTGTCTTGGCACCAACTTGATACAAGCGATCGAGCGGTACTTAGGTGCGAGTGTAGGTTAGTCTAGGGTGATTCAAGGTGCAATCCATTAAACTCGGAGTTGGATTGCTCATATGCATGACATGTGACAAGTAGTTTTGTGAGACACTTAATAATAAAAGATTATTAATAAGTTCTTCGGAACTTGAGAAGTTGAGAATTTTGATCTTCAGTTCTTTGAAACTTGAGAGCTTCAATTTTCAGAACTTGTGAGCTTGGGAGCTTCGGTCTTTAGATCTTGAGAGCTTTGATCTTCAGTTCTTTGGAACTTGAGAGCTTCAATCTTCAGAACTTGTGAGCTTGGGAGCTTCGGTCTTCAGATCTTGAGAGCTTTGATCTTCAGTTCTTTGGAACTTGAGAGCTTCAATCTTCAAAACTTGTGAGCTTGGGAGCTTCGGTCTTCGAGAGTTTTGATCTTCAGTTCTTTGGAACTTGAGAGCTTCAACATTCAATTATTCCCATCTTCAGGAAGTTGCAAACTTGAGATCGATTAGAGCTTCAGTCTTCTATCTTGAGGTTGACTAGAGCTTCAGAGTCTTGAAATCTTCAGAGCTTCAGTTTTCAAGTCTTCACCACTTCATTGCCAAATGCTTCCAACCTCTCCAAATGAAGGAGAATGACCTCTATTTATATAGATTTTCTATGAGTTTTAGGTGGGCTTGGGCCCATTTCCTTGTGGGCTTGGGCTTGTACCCAATATCTTCTTTAGCCCAAAATTTTACAATGGGCTTAAATTGTATTGGACTTTGGACCCGAATGATTTTAATTACTCAGCTCGATCCAATTTATAATTTTCACATTGGGCTCTAGCTTTCATTGTGATGACGTGACAAAATTTAGTTGGCCGAAATTTCTCATTCAACAATGTCATATATATATTTCTATCTCTACCATATTATAAGTAATCTAGATGGATCATCTTTTTTTTTTTTTGGATTATTTTGTCGAAAGTATTATTATATAATATATAAATTGTCCTTACTATCTCTTTAAATTTTTATTTTTGAATTTCATTTCTCTCTCCTCACTCACACGAAAATCACCAATTTCACTTTTTTTTTCATTAATTTTTGTGTCTCATTAATTTTTACAATTTTTCCATCAAAACCACTAAAACTGCTTAATAATTTATTTTTTTTTTTATAATTTTACTTAATAATTCTAGTATATATAAAGGTTAAAGGCCAAAATGAGCTTAGTTCAACGCTAATTGACATGACTTTCCTCCTTAGAGGTTGGAGGTTCGATTTTCATCCCAGTAGTTGTTGAATTTGTACTAATATATATATATATATATATATATATATATATATATATATATATATATATATATAAGGGTTAAATAATAAATTTTGTTCTTTGTTTCTATTTGGTTCTTGAACTTTGAAAAATGTCTAATAGTCAACTTTTAATTTTGAGTTCAACATGTCGTTAAACTTTCAAATTTATCTAATAGATTCTTGACAAATCCAAATGTTTTAAAATTGATTAACCTCTTAAATATAAAATTGAGTTGTATGCTTAATAGAACCCTAGACTTTTAATTTTCTCATTCTCATTAGTCAATTTTTAAGTTGAGTTCATTTTGGTCCCCAAACTTTTAACATATCTATTTTAGTGTTTAAACTTTTAAGTTGTAATTTCTTTAATTTTTTTTAATTTTTTACCTTTTAAAATGCATATTTTAGATCCTCATTTTTCTTTCTTTATTTCTTTTCCCCTTTTTTTTTTTAAAAAAAATTAAGTTCAACAAATGTGTGGTGTGAGGATTTAAATTCTGATTTTAGAGATAGGAATTACATATCAATTACCACTCAACTACACTAATGTTGAGAGAGCATTGTTGAAAGAAAAAAAAAAACCTCCCACCTACTACCGCATGAATAAGGAGAAAATAATTGAGAAACTAAAAAGAAAACAACAAAATTAAGAAATACAAGAATTTACGTGGAAAAAACTCCAAAACCTAAGTAAAACTACGACCCACTAGAAAGAAATCCACTTCGTGAAAAGTTATTATAACCACATAGAATTCTCTCTCCGATCTCAGTTACAAGAGCACTCTCAATGCTTTTATACCATTTACACCTTTTTTTCTTGCTCCAAAATTAGAGAATACAAAAAAAAAGAAGATTAATTGAGTTAGTACACACTCACGCTTAAAGAGTTTCTAACTTGGATATTTTGAAACCAAAGTCAAAGACTCATTTGATAGTGGTTGGAGCTCATCACTTATTTAAAAAATTTTGATGTGCGGACAATTACTCTTTTATTATTTTGCCAAAATTCACAATCATAAATTTTCAAAAGTAACATTTAATGGTGTATCTCTGAGTAGTAATAACATAGTAATATAATCATGACTTTAAACCAAAAAGTTTAAAGTTAAAAGACTAAAATTAATATTTTTTTAGATACTAAAATTAACATTTTGAATGTTTAGAGATTTTTTTTTTATATCCGTGAGTGTCCGGGTTCAGCTTACGCGCACCTCGACTAATCTCATGGAACAACCCACCCGACCCTACAACAGGCGGGATGTCAACTTACCCGTAGGATATTAAATCCTAGGTAGGTGGCTACCATGGATTGAACCCACAACTCCTTAGCCATTTGACTCTCTTTTTTTTTTTTTTTTTTTTTTTTTTTTATAATGTTTAGAGATTAAAATGAAATAAAATTAAAAATTTGAGATTAAAATAGACATTTTAGAAGTTGGAAGGCAAATACAGAACAATATTATTAAAATAAAGTTTGAAAATTTCCCCTTTTTTTTCTTTCTTTTTTTACAAATTTGGCTATTAATTACTTTTACTTGATTAACTAGTGAATTGGATGCTGTTTGTTAACTATAGTTGTCATCAATAATGGTAATGTGAGTGAAAGGTGCATATCATCAATTTTTTTACTATAAAATATCTTTAACTAAACTTAATTTTATACTAAATATAATTCAACTAGTTATGATATATAACTTCAATCAAATGATCACCTATTCAAATTTATGTTAGGTTGAATTAAAAAAACTTTTAAAAGTTAAAAAATATTTTCAAAAATTTATTTAAATTTCAAGAACTAAAACAAAGTTTCTAAAATTATGCTAATGTTTAATAAGGATCTTTATTTGTTTTTATGTTTTTTAGCATCAAATATATTTACTCATGATTACTTCTTATCTAAATTATGCAAAACACCCCTAAATTTTTTACTTTGGGTAAAAATGCCCTTCAACTTTCAAAAGTTTCCAAAATATCCTTAAACTTTCAAAAAAAAGTTAAAAAGAAATACCCATGCCGTTAGTTTTAGATGAAAACCGTTAGTGTTTTTTTTTTCTTTCAAAAATACCCTTAAACTTTCATAAGTTTGAAAAATACCGTTAAACTCAAAGAAAAGTTCAAAATTACTTTTTGTTGGAGTTCTGGATTGGCTATATTTTGTTTAAGAATGGTTGGGGTGCTGTTATTCCGGTTTGAAGGTTGTCTCATAAAATGTCCCACCGGATGTTTCTAAGAATATTGATCCTACAAGATTATTTTTTCCTTATTTGGAATAGCTTGTGCCTTTACTGTCTGTGGATATTTTCCTTTCCTATATCGTGCTGATCTTGGCTGGGGTTGTTTTCCTTCTTTCCGCAGCGAGTATTTAAGAGTAAGTTATTGTCTTCCTAAGGTTGCCATTTTGAATTTAGAAAATTATATTGTATTTCATATTGTGACCAAACAACTTGTTCTCTGTTATTCAAAGTCTGTGAGAAGCAAGAAACAAAGATAGTGTCGAGACGTATTGTATTCTATGTCTTGAAGGTTGAATTGAACTCGAGAAGATTTTACTGTTCTTAGGGGAGTCTAAGGCCTTATTGCTTGAGAAAGGATTTTCATCCTCAGGGAGATCCTAAGGTATCGTTGATAGAAAAGGAGTTTTCAAACTTAGGGGGAGCCTAAGTTCATCAATTGAAGAGGTCTTCATTTACTAGTGGAAAGATAACAGTTTTGGTGAGAAGTTGTCTCACACTTGGGTGGATCCCAAAGTACCTTGAGAGGGAGTCTCATACTTAGGGGGGCCTAAGTGACCATTTACTAATACTCACAAATTTAGGGGGAGCCTAAGTTCTTTTGAGGAGTCTCACATCTACAAGTTAGGCTCTATGTGTGTAATAGTCATTGTCATAAATTTATAGATAAGTACAACGTTGTAAATGCTTAACTTTTTATATTAGTGAAATTATCTTTTTTGGACACGCTGTTCCCCAGACGTAGGTAATATATCAATGAATTGGGTTATCCAATTTATGTGTCTCTTTCTGTTGGTTTACTTTCATACTTTGCTTGTCTCTATGATTGTTAGGACACTAAGGTACATGTGGGTACTATGTGAAGGATCACCTTGATTTCACCCTTAATTGTAAATATATGAACAGAAACCATTAATACTAGTTTAAAAAATATTCTTAAATTTTCAAAAGTTGCATTAATACTCTTAGCCTTAAAAAGAAGTTTGAATGCTCCTATTGTTAGTATAGTGATCAATTTGTTTGAAGATTTATTGAGTTAAAAAAATCAATTTTAAAACAAATTATATAGGAAAAATTTTTACAGATAGAAAAATTGTCAAACTATTTACAGAAAATAACAAAAAAAACACTGATAAACATTGATAGACTTCTATCAGTATCTATCAGTGGTAGATTTCTATCATTTCTATCGCTGATAGACCCTCATAAATTTCTATCAGCATCTATCACAACTATCTAAAAATTTTGCTATTTTGTGTAAATAGTTTTCCTTATTTTTCTATTTTTTAAAATCTCCCATTATATAGATATTCTTTTTTTCCTATATAGATACTCTCATTTTTCTTAAATCTGTCCAATTCTAGTACCAATTTTCTACAAAATACAAACTGAAACTTTCAAATTAAATCATAAGATCCCACAAAATCTTACAATATTTCAAAATCAAAATCTTCCCCTAAAACTTACTACAACGATAATTAGCCAAATACAAAAATGATGTATTTGGCTAGTAACTCATATTCAATTACTAATGTACAACCTTATTAAAACATTTAAGTCCTAAGTCCCTTTGGTGCTTACTGCTTCCATTGTTCTATTTCTTTTCATTATAATCTATACCTTAATTGAAGGGAGCAATTTTTTATGAGATAAACAAATGTCAAATAATTAACAAGAATGAGGGCCATAGAAGAGACAAATAGAGAAAATAGAAAAGTGTGTTAGATCATAGATTGAAGTAGAGGAGAGAGAGGAAATGAGAGAGGGAGGTAATGAGGTGTAGATAAATAGTAAGAACATATTTAACTTTTATTTTTTGTTTCCAATATAAGGTTACTAATGCAACTCTTTGAAAGTTTAGAAGTATTTTTGTAACAAGATATTAACATTTTCATTTCATATATTTACAGTAAGGATATTTTTTAACATTTCTTTAAGTTTAATAGTACTTTTGAAAGTTTAAGGATACTTTTGAAGCAAAACATTGATGATTTCTATCCAAAACTAACGGTAGGGGTATTTTTGAACTCTTTTTAAAAGTTTAAGGGTATTTTTGAAACTTTTGAAAGTTCAAGAGATTTTTTTACACAAAGTGCAAAGTTTAAGGATATTTTATATTATTTTTTTTCCTTTTCATATATTTTAGAAAAATATTTGAAATGTTAACTAGATGTTTGTCGAACCCTAACAATTCTAAATAGATAATTTGACAAACACATATTAATGATTAAATATTTGGACAAGACTAATTCAAATACAATTGAATGTGTAAACAAACAACCAATCAAATACTAATTAAAAATTTATTTATCCCGTAAGATTAGTCGATGTGCGCATAAACTGGCTGAATATTAGAAAAAAAAAAAAAAACCAATGGTAAGATTAGATAAATTGTCCCGTTAAAAAAGACTCAAATAAATTAATGGGTTGTTTTCAATATTAGAAAAATGAGTCAAACTATTTACAAATATAGAAAAGTTTTAATGTCTATCAATGATAGACTGCGATAGAATTCTATCGCTTGAGCACTTATCGCAATCTATCACTGATAGACAATGAAATTTTTTCTATGTTTGTAAATATTTTGATATTTTTTCTGTTTATAATAATTTTTCTAAATTAATGTCACATTAAAATATATATTCAAATATGCCAAATTATATTCAAATCGACAGGAATGGAAATTTTAAAATTAAAACAAACATTTTTTTAATTAATGAAACTAAAATTTAATAGATAAAATATTTAGAGATGAATATAGGAAATTTGAAACTTTAGTGAAAAAATGGGATAATTTTGAAGGTTTAGAGGGAAATATAATAAATATTAATTATTGCATTCCCAAACGAACTCTATATTAGAAATCCTTCCTTTTCAATACCAAAAAGTATGGCAAAGAAATTAATTAACAAAAGAAGTTGCTCAAAACCCATCTGGCCAAATATGCCATTAATAATGAGTGAAAATGTTTCTTTAAGTAGCAATGATGCTATAAAATAAAAATAATAATTAGAAAAAAAGGGGTAGGGCCCACTTGTAACTATGATGATAAGAATAACAATTAACAACTTTATGAACCACCAATAGAAAGAATTATACTTTGAGTTAGGGTAGAACATGAAATAACTAGAAACTTTTGGGCATGAAAATAAATATTGAAAAGATGGGGTCATGTTTGAAAAAGAAAAAGGACACCTTACCCTCAAACTCAAACTTTCTAACCTTATTTCAACTTAGATACTTAGAATTTCAAAATTAAGGAAAAATAGCAATTTATACCCCTGAATTTGGGAGTTGCGACAATTTAAACCCAAGCTAATAATGGTATCGATTCAAACCTTAAACTTTGAAGGTTGTATCAATTTAAACCTCAAACTAATATTGTATCAATTAAACCTTGAACTTTTATAAGTATATCAATTTAAATTTTAAATTTTTATAAATATATCAATTTAAACCCTGAACTTTCATAAGTGTATCCAAATAAAACATAACAAAGGGTTTAGATTGATATACTTATGAAAGTTCGGGGTTTAAATTGATACACTTATGAAAGTTTAAGGTTTAAATGGATACAATTGTTAGTTTAGAATTTAACTTGACACACTTATGAAAGTTTAGGATTTAAATTGATACAATTGTTAGTTTGAAGTTTGAGGTTTAAATTAATACAACCCCCAAAGCTTAAGAATATAAAATCATATTTTACCTAAAATTAATATTTTAAAAAAGATAAACGATATAGATTTTAAAATAATAAAGAAAAAGAGGGAGATTTGAAGTTCGTAATGTCATTTTTTTTAAATAAAAAAGAAATAATTAATATCTTTTTTTACCATATGTATCATGGAGGACAGAATTTTCAATCTCGAAATTGATATATAATACAAATATATACTAATTGAATTATGCTCATATTGTCAATTCATGTCGTGTTGAGTTTTGTTTAAATTGTGATGGTTGATTTTGGCATGTTGTAAAACTACATACACTACCTAAGTTGACTATTAGTCTGCCATTTTTTCCCCCTAATTTTTGTAAGGAATAGTCGTACCAAACTTGAAACCCACCATCAGCCTAATTTTCTTTGTTAGAAATTACACTTTTAAATGTATAAATTGTATTATTTCTTTGTCTCACTCAATCTATTTAATTTTTTTTTTCTTTTGAAAATTTACATCCATGCTATAGTAGTTTTTGGCATTCACTCGGCGATGCTATTTGATATTAATCTACCTGTCAAAGCTATTAGATTCATGATGTAAGGTATTACTATAAAAAGCGGAAGAAGTCGAGCGATAAGAAAAATTTCCGCTGCTACCATCGCATGTATAAGAGTCGAAATGGGGATAGGACCCTCCATAACATCAGGTAACCATACATGAAGAGGAAATTGAGCCGATTTAGCAACCGCAGGTGCAAATAATAGGACGGCGCACAAAGTAACAAATAATAAATTCACCTCATTATTATCAATCAAGTTATTGAATATTTTAAATAAATCTTGAAATTCAAAACTCCCCTTTGTCCAATAAAGACCTAAAATCCCTAATAATAAACCAAAATTTCCTACGCTATTAGTTACAAATGCCTTTTGACAAGCATTCGCCGCACTAAGTCGAGTGAACCAAAAACCTATTAATAGATAAGAACACATTCCAACCAATTCCCAAAAAATATAAATTATGCTATATCTATAAGAGAACGTACAACTGTATTTGAATATCTTGAGTTGTCGAAGTGAAGATCTCATAGCATTTTCCCCATCATCTTTGATGAAATGGTCAGAGTCTAGTTAATTTGTTCTTTTAGCGTTTATGTTATTCTTTTTTTTTTTTGAAAAGAAAATTTATTAAACCCTTAACTAAAGGGGTAAAGGAGGAACAAAGTCATCGTTAATTACCTCCAAAATTCAGCTAGGAAAACAAGGGTCCCAACACCAATCAACTTCTGAAGTGAACGAGAAAAAAAAACCTAAATCAAACCGAAACTCTGACAACATAATGAGCAGCTCGATTCTAAGCATGAAGACAGAAAGAGAAAGAGACATTTTCCAACTGCTTAGTCGGAAACACAATCTCATCAATAACATTTTTTACCTCAATGAAATTCAACAAATTGTTAATCAAATTAACCACCTTCGAGAGCTTATGTTATTCTCCACCTCAATCTTTATATTATTTTTGTCTTAAAAAAAATAATGAAAATTCAAACTTCAAACGTTCTAGATTAAACATATCCACTCTGTGACTTGAACACAACTACTCCAAAAAAACAATTACAACAACCACAAATCTATTGTTCTTTTAATTTTTTTTTTTTTTTTTTTTTTTTTTTTTTTTTGAAAGTGAAGAACTAAAATAAAGTTAAAAGAAAAACAAAAATGGGAAAAAAAAGGGAAAGAGCAGAAAGTGACAGTCCAGAAATTATTGCAGACTGTTGAAGAGAATAATTATTTTCTTCAACTGTTTATATTCCTCTGCTCCTAAGCCATAGCCTGCAGAAGAGACCAGAGAGGGCTCAAAGTTCCTCTCTCTCTCTTTCTCTCTCTCCCTCCCTCCTTTCTCTTTGAAGCTTTTTTGCTTTCTGCAACCCTTCTTTCAAGTTTCAATTTAGTGGGTTTGAAGAAACTCTCTGTGTTGCTGCTTCTTTCGCACTCCTCGGGGATCTTATTTCCAGAGGATTTTCCGGGGGAGTTTTTCTTTTCTCTCTCTCTCTCTTTCTGACAATCTGTGCGCTAATTCTTCCAATTTACTCGATTCCGAATGTCATTTACACTTCATAAGAGTCAATTCTCTTCCTCCATAGCTTCTCCTCTTGTTTGACGATATCTCCTCTGCAATCCACCTGATTCTAGTGAAGATTTTCAGGTTTGAGGTGAAAAAAACAGAGGAATTGAATCAAAATTTCGTCTCAGAAATGGAGAATTTCATCGGAAAAAGAAAACCCACCATCGGCCTTTCACTCTTCACCGCTTTGTCTGGTTCATTCTCTTCTGATAAAACGAAATCCCCTCGCGATTTCGAAAAGGGTGTTGTTGGGTTGGGTATAGTAGCTGCCATGACTGATTCCGACAAAATTCATGAAGCTTTTGTGTCTTCGAAAGCGGTTTCTCCCAGGTCTTGTTCGATTCCTATCGTTTCTTCTGCTAAACCAGCGGCTAATTTCAGAGGTGGGTTTAACCTAGAAAAGGAACTATTACCTGAGGTCGTTGATGAACTTTCTGAAAGTTACACTTGTGTAACTTCACATTTTGGTAATTGTTTGTTTGAAAAGCGTGTTTACTTTAATGGTGAGCTCGAATTGGTCAATGGCCGCTCTTCGAATGTAGTGAGATCTGGGGTTTTTTCCACTTCCCCCATGAGTTTTGGTGTAGCGGAGAGAGGGTTTTGTGCTGCTGAATTTTTGAGCTCTTGTTATCTCTGCGGCAAACATCTTCATGGGCTTGACATCTTCATGTACAGGTAAATTTCAGTTCTACTCCCTTTCTCCTTTGTCTTGGTTTTAGTTGGTTGTCTGATTTGCAAAGCAATTTGATCAACTCTTATTAGTTAATCTTTGGACCATTGAAACATGAAAACTTGTATTTTCTATATAGAGGGAAAGAAAAATTCAAACCCAGTTCGTTTGATTCCTATAAACTGTTGAGTCATGGTAACTTGGAATGGAATCTTATATTGTTGAATCATGATATTCTTTAATTTCTTGGATGTTCTCTGGTCATGATAAGTTGGTATCTTGGTTGATTAATTGATGACATAAGTAGAATGGATGATTTTGTTTTCTCAGTGAAGTTTTTTGGATGAGTGATTCATTGATTTGCTCATTCTATTTGTTTATGAGATGGCTCTTTTGGAACTCCACGTTACAGATTTTTGGGAGTTTATGATCTGTTTTCATTCTTTTGAGGATTTGCTTTTCAAAGTGGAAACATTTGTTGAATTACACAATCTGTTTTAGATTCGATAAGGGCTTGTTGCGGGCACCTGTTTCTGGTATTTGTCAGCATGATTGTATTTTTTCCTAGATTGATATGATTGAGTTTGGTTACTGTCTCCCTTAGAACTTATGACCTTGATGGACGCATGAGTGATTCTATTCATCTATTCTATCATCAAATATTGGCAAAAAGTTTCTTCAGCTTTGCACGGCTTAATTTCACCTTAGTTACTTTGTTATCTGCACAAATAGGACAGTTCTTCTCTTACGTCTGCATTTCAGCTTATTAGATGTTTCATTTCTTTTTCCTTTTTGGGTATAAATTGATCTTTCGTTGGGAGAAATGAAAGAATATACTAGGGCATACAAAAAACGTCCATGGAACTAACATAAAAAAAAGGACTCCATCCAACAAAAAGCTTAGATGTTTCATAAAAGATGACATAACTTGCATGATAAAGAAGTTCTCCTCTTGTATTGTTAAGTTGTTAGGTTAAAATGGTTAAAACCGTGTTCTGTTCTCATAAGAGATAAAGAACTTGCAGTTTGATGGTTGCAAGGGATGGAGTAATTTTCAGGTCAGTTTATACACACACTCTAAGATAATTGTGTTAATAGATCACTTTAACCAGCCATTATATGGTTAAGAAGTAACTCAAACTATTTTACATGGTTATAAATATGATGCGGGTCAAAATGAATTAGCCTTCCCTTGGATCTTTGGTCAACAAATTGGTAGCCCATAGCTGAAATCTGTCGATCTAATAGTATTTTAAACTATATCTTGTTCAATATATATACATACACTAGACTAACTAGTTATGGAGAAAACCTCTCAGATGTAATTTTTGGTCTAGAGGAGAGTCTAGCTTTCATCTTCAGATATTTTTATAGTCTCTTTTAAGCTTCAACTCTAAAGAGTTAAGCTGTTTCTTTCTTTTCTTAATGAGGACTTAAGTGTTCATTTTAAGTTAGCTACACAAATACAACGGCAGACAGCTATTATTCCCTTGTCTGGACATTATACTAATCTTTGAATAGTATATGACTTAATCGTGGGACAATAATGTTGGCTCTTTCTTGGCTAATACTTTGAAGCTACCCCTTTGATTATTGTCACTTGCACGGGTTTGTTTCATATTTGGACTTTTATGCTTTTTAATTATCATATAATTGTAGGCTTGTTACAGAGAAAATCTTCCCCATCTTATGTTTGTGAAATTAGTTGCACTTTCTGAATTACATCGTAATTGTTAATTTGTTATTATGATGATACCTGTAATTAGAGTAGAAAGATCTGAATCCTGAACAGCAATTCTTTTGTTAATCGAATCGAATCATCACCGTGTAAATGAAACGTTGGAACTGATGATTGAATTGAGATGTTATTGAGGAGCTTGTTATTAAATGGTTCTTGTCCTGTACTTTCATGTGGTTGAAATGAGATGACATGTGATTGGATATGAAACTTTAGCAATTTGGTTGGCATTCATCCAAGATTCTCATGAACTTGGAATCTTCTTTTTCCTTGAGAATGACTTTGCCGTTTTCATTTATGCAGAGGAGAAAAGGCATTTTGCAGCGTTGAGTGTCGCGACAAACACATCAGAGGCGACGATTGCAGGAACAAGTGTGGATCGAAGGCCATGAAAGACTACTCGGCATCGCCTTGCTCCGTGGCTGGTCCCCCTGCCTTGGCTTCAGGTGTGGTTGCAGCTTAGGTAATCACATGGAAAATAAAATATAAATATAGGTGATTGATAAGTAAAGTGTATCAAATAAAACTGGTGGTAGTAAAGACTTTGTAGGAACAAATCTGTGGGAAAGAAGTATTACAAATAAGATGGTTTGTATGATAATTGTTTCATTAGTGGTATAAAATGTATGAATTATGGGTAATATATGATAAAATATGATATGATATACTCTAATAGCTTAGGCAGGCCATGCCTAACAATCCCAAACTTTAAAATGCAGGGTTTTCTTCCCTCCAAAATTATTTTTTATGAATAATATGTAAAATCATATTCTATGTTTTAAAAATGATTCATCCTTGGCTTTGTGGAGACTTGTGAATGGAAAATGTGACTTCTTGATATAGAACCAATCGTTTAATAGTGTTGTGTGTAGATATCTTATCTTATATATAAAATCATATTTTATGTTTTAAAGGTCTATTATCAATTAATATATAGGGACGTTTTCAAATATTGAAAAATGAGCTAAATTTTAGTGATTGACATTAAATTTTTTCTAATTTTTCTATATTTATAAATAGTTTGATATTTTTTTATAATAATTTTTCTAATATTATATATATATATATATATATATATATTAAAAATTGAATATTTCAAATTTTATTAGATATAAAATTGAAAAAAAAAATTCAAAGTTGAGTCCAAGTAGCAAACTTTTAATTTAATCATATATTATATTAATTGATCTATGCTCATTATGGCTAATTATGCTATTTATAACTTGATTTAGGGCATATATGGGAGTGATTTTAAAATCGTTAAAATTACTTGTCATTTTTAAAATCACTCAAAAATACTTTAATCATTCAAAATTAATTTAATTTTTAATTTCACACTTTTAAATGCAACTTTCAATAATCAAAATTAGTTTTTAAGGATTAAACATATTTTACGATGATTTTAAAAATGATTAAATCATTTTAAAATCACTCTCAAACATGTTCTTAGTGTTAGTGCTAAGTATTCAAATTATGGTGAATGCATCTTGTTAGGTTGTGAGATGACTTGATTCGGTTATATTTCGTGTCGAACGATTCGGCTATATTTCGTATCAAACTTTACCCGACAAAATATTTAACTCGAATGTCGGGTCAAGTGGTTTGGGCCGGATCTGCATGTGGATCCAGCCCATTAAGACATCTCCATCAACAGTTTTATTTTGAAATGGGCCCCACTTCGCTGCCCACAGTTTTTACGATCTGTCGGCTCAACCACTCATCCAATTCTAAACTAAAGTAAACGTCCATCTCGTTACATTAATTTAATTATATAAACGTCCCAATTGATTTTTAAATAAACCTTTAAATTTTGTACACCTTCATTAAATATCATACTTTTAGTTTAAAGCTTCACCACAAATATTAAAATGAGTTAAAAATTTTAAATTACAAATTTATTTCGTAGTCTTTTAATTTTATGTTTTATAGGTCCATAAAGTTTGAAAATATTTAATAAATGTTTAAACTTTCAACTTTATATCTAGTACGTTATTCACATATATAGTTTTTTAAAGAAATAATTTATCTATTAGATATAAAATAGAATTTATGTCAATGAAACTTAAATATTTAATTTTGTATTTAGAATATCCATGAATTTAAAAAATATATATAATAGCTAATGATCTATTACTCTATTAAACACAAAATTAAAAAATTTAAAATTGAAAGTATAAAATTGAAAGTTGTTACGCTTGTTAAGGAAAAACTAGAGCATTTTACCACTATGTCAAATAGCCATTTTGATAACAAAATAGGTTGTGTGAAGGAAAAACGTATCAAAGTTGAGGAAAACTCGAGCCCCTGAAACTAGGATAAATTCGTCCCAAATTTTTCATACCATTTGATTTTAATTAAACTAATAATTTTGCCCACGAGCAAATGCATGTTGGTGTATTTAAATTTATTTCATTTTATTAATAGACTAAATCAGATCGTATTTATTAAAAACAAGTTTAGTATAATTAATTTATGTTTTAAGTTTACAATAAGGTTTTTATTGTTGATATAAATGAGATATTAGTATAAAATATAGAGCTCGCCACACATGTAAAATTGAAACCAAACCCTAAAAAAATTCAAGGAGTTGATTTTTGACCAGACCCTTTTTTGCTTTGAAAAAGGCAATGCATGAACACTTTGACCTCTCTCTCTCACAAAACAGTCAAGGAAAGTGCTTCCCTCTCTCTCTCTCTCTCTCTCTCTCTCTCTCTTTCTCTTTAATATTATAATCAAAAGCATGTTGGAGATCATCAAAGTTGACAAAGAAATATATATTTAAATTCTCTTGTAAGTTCTTTTACCTAACCAAAATAGATTATATTTTTCTCTCTAAACTAAATCTCCCACCAACCTCAAGAGACTTCTTCTATATATAGTCTCTTATCAAACTCCATTCATCAACCAAGCCTCTCTCTTTCTCAAGAAATGGCTTTCTTTGCTACAAAATCTAGTGCTTTCTTTTCTCTCTTTACAATGCTTCTTGTTTCTCTTATTACTAAGTTCATATTTCCCATGTCTCCACTTGCTTTCGGAGTCACAATCTTCCTTGTTCCTCTCTTTACTTATATTATCTCTTCCATGGCCTTCTCCTCCAAGCTTCCTCCTGGTCCTCTCTCCATTCCCATCTTTGGCAATTGGCTCCAAGTTGGTAATGATCTCAACCATCGCCTTCTCGCTTCCTTGTGCAAGAGATTTGGCTCTATATTCCTCTTGAAGCTCGGTTCTAAGAACCTCGTTGTCGTGTCTGATGCTGAGCTTGCTAGCCAAGTTCTCCATGCACAAGGCGTCGAGTTTGGCTCTCGCCCTCGAAATGTCGTGTTTGATATCTTCACTGGAAATGGTCAAGATATGGTGTTTACGGTTTATGGAGACCATTGGCGTAAGATGCGCAGAATCATGACATTGCCGTTTTTTACGAACAAAGTTGTGCACAGCTACAGTGGTATGTGGGAAGATGAGATGGACTCTGTGGTTCGTGACCTTAAGAGTAACAAGAAGTTTCAATCAGAAGGGATAGTCATTAGAAAGCGTTTGCAATTGATGTTGTATAATATCATGTATCGAATGATGTTTGATGTAAAGTTTGAGTCCCAAGAGGATCCTTTGTTCATTGAAGCAACTCGATTCAATTCAGAAAGGAGTCGATTGGCACAAAGCTTTGAGTACAATTATGGAGATTTTATTCCATTACTCAGACCCTTCTTGCGAGGTTACTTGAACAAGTGTAGAGATTTGCAAAGTAGAAGATTGGACTTTTTCAACAAAAACTACGTGGAGAAAAGAAGGTAATAAAAAGTCATTATATTACTCCACTTTTATTATTTCAAATTCATTTGTATATATAGCTAACGTGTGATTGATTTAATCAAACTTTAACAGAAAGATAATGGCTGTCAATGGAGATAAGCACAAGATAAGTTGTGCCATGGATCATATCATAGACGCCCAACTGAAAGGTGAGATAAGTGAAGAGAATGTGATTTACATCGTGGAGAACATCAACGTGGCCGCTATAGAAACAACACTTTGGTCGATGGAATGGGCGATAGCTGAGCTAGTGAATCATCCAGAAATCCAACACAAGATTCGAGAGGAGATTGCTAAAGTCCTAAAAGGAAAGGAAGTGACTGAATCTAACCTACATGAATTGCCATACTTGCAAGCAACAGTAAAAGAAACACTTAGGTTGCACACTCCAATTCCATTGTTGGTGCCACATATGAACTTGGAAGAAGCAAAGCTAGGAGGGTACACCATTCCAAAGGAATCCAAGGTGGTGGTAAATGCATGGTGGCTGGCTAATAACCCGGAGTGGTGGAAAAATCCAGAAGAGTTTAGGCCAGAGAGGTTCTTTGAAGAAGAAAGTGGAACAGAGGCTGTTGCTGCAGGGAAAGTTGATTATCGATTCTTACCATTTGGAGTTGGAAGGAGGAGTTGCCCTGGCATTGTTTTGGCAATGCCAATCTTAGGACTCATTGTTGCTAAGTTGGTTTCAAAGTTTGAAATGAAACCTCCTAATGAATTGGAGAAGATTGATGTCACAGAGAAAGGAGGACAATTCAGTCTGCATATTGCCAACCACTCAACCGTCGTTTTTGACCCCATTACTATTGCTTAATTTTTCTACAACAATACTTTCCATATTTTTCTCTTGTTGAATTGAATTACATTAATTTCTAATCTCGTAATAAAAATCAAACCCAATACAAATTTATTCTTCTCAAAATAGCTAAATATACAAATTCGATTTTTAATATTGAGATTCATCCTTCGTGTTTATTCGTTATTTTTCAATCTTGCACTCATGCACATATACTTGAAAAGAATAGAATGTTATTAGCGGCCAATATGAGGGTAGCTTAACCAACCTAATACATGTACTCCCGACTAAGAATTTGAAGGCTTGTATTTCCATCCCACATTAGTGAACTTCAACATAAAAGAAGAATAATGTCAATAAAGATTTGCAATCTCATTTTCTCACACTTTTAGCCCCTCCATAATCCCTCCAACATGCTTCCTCCTACCTATAGAGGATTCGAGCTCTCCACAAAAAATTTTATTGTTGAACTAAGAAAAAAACAATGTCAATCAAGGTGATATCCTCCAACAAGCTTTGTCCAAAATTAAACATATCAAATAGTATGAGTTCCATCTCAAAACTAATTAAGATGATGTCCAAATCTTTCTTGATCGGATAAGAATTTTTTTCATTGGGCTGGATACCGGTTTAGACTTTATGGGCTCTGATACCATATTAGTATGAGGTTTCATTTCAAAACCAATTGACAATGAGAGAAATAACCCATTTATCTTATTAAAAGTGTGAAGTCCCTTGATTTTTCTAATGCGGGATTCTCAACAAAACAGACTAAGGACCCATTTTGATTGACTAGAGAAAATTTTGTTTATCAAAAAAGTCATTATTATTTAAACTATTTTGATAAATATTGTTTAAAATACACTTTAAAAGTGTATCTTATTAAAAGTGTGAAGTCCCTTGATTTTTCTAATGCGGGATTCTCAACAAAACAGACTAAGGACCCATTTTGATTGATTAGAGAAGATTTTGTTTATCAAAAAAGTCATTATTATTTAAACTATTTTGATAAATATTGTTTAAAATACACTTTAAAAGTGTTTCAAGAGATAATTGTCGAACACTTCAATCTTTTTTAACGTAACTTATTTTTAAAATTAAATATTTAAAAAGTTAAACCAAATATACATACTTACAAGACAGGGACGGATCCACGTGAAGGCGGGGGAACGTGCCTCCGCTCAATTTTTTAAAATTACGTATATGTAAATAAATATACGTCGTTTGGCCTAGATGTTGATGGGGTCGTTCACAATGTGAGTACCAAGTTTTGTTTTCACTTTTCTGAGTCTGTCTTCTTTTTTATTATTATATAATTTAATTTTTTTTTTTCAATTTGCAACTTATATAACATTTTTTTTTTTACTTATAACTACATAAGTTTTTAATTTTTTTTGTTATTAATATTCCTTAAATTAGATATTACATCAATGTACTTATATTCATATAAATATTTATTACAAATTTCGAATGTGTTAGTTTAACTTTTTAAGTGTTTAATTTTGAAAATAAGTCATTTTAGAAAAATTTTGAAGCTTTTGAAACACTCTCAAAGTTTATTTTAACCCGTTTTTATCAAAAGAGTTTAAATAAAAATATTTTTTTAAAAAAACATTTTTTTTCTCTAGTAAATCCAAACAAATCCTTAGTCTCTAAATTTTCAAAATTGTGTCTAATAAATCTCAAAATTTACAATCTGTCTTACAAGTCACAAATGTCTAATATTTATCTATAAATTTTCAATTTTGTATTAGACATATTCAAAAAATTTTAAAAACAATTATTTTATTGGACAAAAAAATTAATTTTTAAATTTAATTGAGCCTAATTTTACTTTATGAAATAATTGATAGTACATTGATTTTTTTTTCAAAGAATGTACAAAATGACCTATTAGACATCATATATGATATTATAATTAATATTTTACATTTTCGAAAATATATATATATATATATATATATAAGACTTATTGGATATAAGTTTGAAACTATAAAAATCTATCAAACACACAATTAAAAAATTTAGGGATCTATTATACACATTTAATTCAGGGACCCTATATATAGACATAAATTTAGAAGTACATAGATTAAACGTCTATTTTATATGAAATTGTCCTCCCCTAACCTAAAATTCTTGATCCACCACTGCGTACACGCTACAACTCTTACAATTAATACCTCAATTAAATGTTTGCCTCAATTGTTTCACCAGAACCTCACCATAGTTTTTTCCACCCAAGAATTTAAAGAAAGAGGTTAAATTAGAAAAAATACCCTTGAACTTTGTCATTTGGTTAAAAAATACTCCAATGCTTTCGAAAGTAATAATATTACTCCTGAACTTTTACAAATGTTTCAAAAGTACCCTTGGATTAAGACGAAAATTGTGATATGAAATAGTGTCGCATATATCTAAATAAAAAAATTTAGATTACTATATCGTTTTTGAAACGTTTAAGAAAATTTAAAGGACAATATTGCAAATTTTCAAAGTATATGGGTATTTTTAAAACAAAGGGCAAAATTTAAGAATATTTAATGTTATAATTTAATAAAAAATATTTAATTCATCACACTCAATTTTGCTGCTTATTAAATTAAAGGCTAAATTATATAAATTACACCTAAAATTTTGTACTTTGTGTCAAAAATACCCTTGAACATTCAAATGTTTCAAAAACACCCTTAAACTTCTAAAATGAAGTAAAAAAATACACTAACCGTTAGTTTTGAATGAAAATCGTTAGTGTTATGTGTAAAAAATACTCATGAACTTTCAAAATTTTTGAAAATACCCTTTAAACTAAAAAAAAATATTAAAAAAATACCCTTTCTATTAGTATATAAATAGAAATCGTTAATAGCATATTACTTCTCTATTTCTCCTCATTTTTCTCCCCTCTTCTTCAATACTCTCTAACTCCCTTTTTTTGTGTTAACTATTTGACATTTGTTTAACTCAAAATAATAACAATAATAATAAATAAAATTGCTCACTTCATTTAAGGAACATGGACTATACATGAAGGAAGAGAACAATGGAAGCATTAAGAGATTATAGAACTTAAATATTTTAACAAAATTGTATGTTAGTAATGAAAAGTATGTGTTAATAGCCAAATACATTTTTTTTAGTTTGACTATTTATCACTTTGGTATGTTTTAAGGGGAGATTTTGATTTTGAAATTTTGTGGGATTTTATGTTTTAACTTAGAATTTTGATTTTTATTTTGGTTGTTGAGAAAATTAGTGTAAGAATTTGAAAAACCAAAAAAAGATGAGAGTACCTATCATAAAAAAAAAAAAAAAAAAAAAAAAAAAAAAAAAAAAAAAAAACATTGATGGTAAGAGTATTTTTGAACTTTTTTTTTTAAAATGTAAGAGTATTTTTTAAACTTTTGAAAGTTTAGATGTATTTTTTAAACAAAACATTAATTGATTCCATCCAAAACAAACGATAAGAGTATTTTTGAACTCTTTTTGAAAGTTTATGGGTATTTTTGAAATTTTTTAAAAAAGTTTAAGGATATTTTTGAAACTTTTGAAAGTTCATGGGTATTTTTAACATAAAGTATAAAGTTCAGGGCATATTTTTTAATAATTAAGCCTAAATTAAACTTATTATTTTGAATATATCTTTCAAAAGAAAATAATTGAAAATTAATTACTTCCTTATGTAAGACATAATATTGTATTAAAATTACCTAGAATCTATTAAATGGATTAATCACTTGACTTTTGCCCCTTACATATGGTGGTTTTTTATAGGGCTAGATTAGGATCTCTCTTTGTTTAGGTAAAATTATAATGGGTTGTTGTATAATACAAATGACTCATTGTGGTCAAATGCTTTTATTTTCAATAATGGGTTGTTGTACTAAAAAGAAAACATTGCCTCAAATAATTTATTTTCTTAAAAATACATTTTATGGAAAGATACCTAAAGTTAACAATATAAATTTTAAAACACATTTATTTATATATTTATATAAACCTCTATACTGAAATGACTAAGTCACATATGATCATTCTGTGAAATATAAATCTCTTCAATTAACGAATTTACAAAGGGAGATTTAATATTTTGCGGTTTAGTCTTATACAAACTCTTTGTATAGAATGTCTCACTCACATGTCTCTACATGAACGATTTGGATCAAATTATTTGTAACAATTACAAAATGAGTTGTATCTATAGTGTTACCAGGATAAGACACCCAACGTTAGCTTATCTATATACTATAGACCCTTTAAGTTATTACTTGACCTTGATCCACATGTATGTCAACTACATACTAAGAGCTCATATAACAAATTGAGATTTTTGAATTAAGTTATATAAAATTAAATATAAAATAAAATAACAAACAAGGAGCTTTAGTGCCCTTGATTAGAAACATTTGCCAAATAAGTTTTGTTATATGATTGTCGTTTTTCAATTGAAAAAACTTCTAGTATTATGAGAACCTGATGGTCCTTTTTCAAAATATTTCTGCTTTTATAATTAATATTTTTAGTGTCTGTGCATCCTACATCACTTTTAATGTGATATTGTCGTGACCAATAACAAATGAAAAGTGTTTTCATACTACTGTAATACTAGAAAATTTTCGTATTAGCTATATTTCTCCAATTTATACCTTTAATTTTCTGCCTCAATTGTTTCACCAAAACCTTAATATAGTTTTTCCCCCACCAAGAATTTAAAGAAATTGGTTAAATTAAAAAATGTCCTTAAACTTTGTGATTTATTTAAAAAAATATCCATATACTTCCACCAACATAATGTTTCAAAAGTACCATTGGAGTTAAAAATTCTTTAGAATTTTGAATAAAAATTGAGATATGAAATGATGTGGTAGAGATCTTAAAAAAAAAAAAAAAGATTACCATATTGTTTTATATTATCACCACACAATTCTAAATCTCGATTTTTTATTAGAGGGATAGTTGGAAAAATTCAAGGGTATTTGATGTTATAAGCAAAGAAAATTTAATTGATGATAGCGATTTTTTTTTTTTTTTTAAGTACAACAATTGTTAGAAAGTCATACCAATTACCGTTGAGTCAAACTCACTTTGGCTATCATAGCAAATTTCAATCTTAAAAAAATAATTACTTTGATATATAAGACATAATATTGTATTAACTCAATGGTAATTGACATGTTCTTCTTCATCAAAAGTTGAAGGTTCGATCCCTCATCTCCTGTAGTTGGTGTACTCGGTTAAAAAAGAAAAAAAAAACTACATAGAATCTATTAAGTGGATTATCCTAACATGGTGGTTTTTATTGGACTAGATTAGGATCTCTCTTTGTGAAATTATAAAGGGTTGTTGAATAATACAAATTACCCATTGTTGTCAAATGCTTTTATTTTCAATAATTTGTACTACAAAAAATTACCTCAATATTTTTTTCCCCTAAGATTACATTTTATGAAAAGATGTCTGAAGTCAATAGTTTAGAGCATAAAATTTAAAACACATGTTTCAAAAAAAATTTAAAAAAAATATAAATATAATATAAACCTCAAGACTAAAAAATATATAAATATAACCATCATGGATTGACTTAGTGGTAATGAGAACATAAAAATAAAAAAAAAATCAAAAAGTCGAGGGATCACAGGTTCAATCCATGGTGGCCACCTACCTAGGATTTAATATCTTACGGATTTCCTTGATACCTAAATATTGTAGGGTTAAAAAACACTTGTTCCTAAACATTCACGAAAGCAACAATTTTAGTTCTAAATTCAACATTGTAACAATTTAATCTATATACTTTTGAATTTGTAATAATTTAACCAAGAAGTTTCCATCAATATTGAGTGTAGATTTATATTAGGCAAATATTTAGTATTCATTGTTTATTAACACCCACTTACTTCCTAATCAATTTATCGATCTAGAAATTCTATCTAATCCTAACAATAATTTTCACAATATGGAACTAAATTGTTACAAAAACTCGAAACTATAGAAATTAAAACATTACATAAACACTAAATTATTGTTCTTTCTCATGAGAGTACATGACTAAACATGTTTTTTTCCCCATTTTTGTACAATGGCTTAAGGAAAGATGCCAAAAGTCGAGGTATTAAAAAAGCAGCCATACAACTAAACCAATCATTATACAAGAAAAAAGCTCTCCCTCATTGACATATAAAATATGAAAACAAAGCTGCACTTTGAGCCAAGCCAAACTGACAAACGCTGAATATGGTCAAAATTGGCACAAAAAATAATGCTTATAGTTGCCAAAGGCGGCTTCACCAACCATCACCAACCCCAAGTTTTGACCTTTTCATTCAAATAGTTCTAACTCAAAACCACCTCTATTTTTCACTTGTAATACAAAAAGCACACAGATTTGCTTCCGACCCCCCAAAATCATAGCTATATAAACCATTTCCCCCTCTTTCAATCTCTCAATAGCCTCTCTTTGGATCTCTCTTTCTTTAGATATGGCTTCCAATGCCTTCTTTTCTCTCTTTTCAATCCTTCTTGTTTCTCTTATTACTAAGTTCATATTCCCAATGTCTCCACTTGCTTTTGCAGTAACCATCTTCCTTGTTCCTCTCCTTACTTATATCATCTCTTCCATGGCCTTCTCCTCCAAGCTTCCTCCTGGCCCTCTCTCCATTCCCATCTTTGGCAATTGGCTCCAAGTTGGTAATGATCTCAACCATCGCCTTCTTGCTTCCTTCTGCAAGAGATTTGGCTCCATATTCCTCTTGAAGCTCGGTTCCAAGAACCTCGTTGTCGTGTCTGATGCCGAGCTTGCTAGCCAAGTTCTCCATGCACAAGGCGTTGAGTTTGGCTCTCGCCCTCGAAATGTCGTGTTTGATATCTTCACTGGAAATGGTCAGGATATGGTGTTTACGGTTTATGGAGACCATTGGCGTAAGATGCGTAGAATCATGACGTTGCCGTTTTTTACGAACAAAGTTGTGCATAACTACAGTGATATGTGGGAGGATGAGATGGACTCTGTGGTTCGTGACCTTAAGAGTAACAAGAAGTTTCAATCAGAAGGGATAGTCATTAGAAAGCGTTTGCAATTGATGTTGTATAATATCATGTATCGAATGATGTTTGATGCAAAGTTTGAGTCCCAAGACGATCCTTTGTTCATTGAAGCAACTCGATTCAACTCAGAAAGGAGTCGATTGGCACAAAGCTTTGAGTACAATTATGGAGATTTCATTCCGTTGCTCAGACCTTTCTTGCGAGGTTACTTGAACAAGTGTAGAGATTTGCAAAGTAGGAGATTGGACTTTTTCAACAAAAACTACGTGGAGAAAAGAAGGTAATAAAAAGTCATTATATTATCTCCGCTTTTATTATTTCAAATTCATTTGTATATATATAACTAACGTGTGATTGATTTAATCAAACATTAACAGGAAGATAATGGCTGCCAATGGAGATAAGCACAAGATAAGTTGTGCCATGGATCATATCATAGACGCTCAACTGAAAGGTGAGATAAGTGAAGAGAATGTGATTTACATTGTAGAGAACATCAACGTGGCCGCTATAGAAACGACACTTTGGTCAATGGAATGGGCGATAGCTGAGCTAGTGAATCATCCAGAAATCCAACACAAGATTCGAGAAGAGATTGCTAATGTCCTAGAAGGAAAGGAAGTGACTGAATCTAACCTTCATGAATTGCCATACTTGCAAGCAACGGTAAAAGAAACACTTAGGTTGCACACTCCAATTCCATTGTTGGTGCCACATATGAACTTGGAAGAAGCAAAGCTAGGAGGGTACACCATTCCAAAGGAATCCAAGGTGGTAGTGAATGCTTGGTGGTTGGCTAATAACCCTGAGTGGTGGAAAAATCCAGAAGAATTTAGGCCAGAGAGGTTCTTTGAAGAAGAAAGTGGAACAGAGGCTGTCGCTGCAGGGAAAGTGGATTATCGATTCTTACCATTTGGAGTTGGAAGAAGGAGTTGCCCTGGAATTGTCTTAGCAATGCCAATCTTAGGACTCATTGTTGCTAAGTTAGTTTCAAAGTTTGAAATGAAGCCTCTGAGTAGATTGGAGAAGATTGATGTCAGTGAGAAAGGTGGACAATTTAGCTTGCATATCGCCAACCACTCAACGGTTGTTTTTAACCCCATAATGACTTAAAATTGGCTTCACCCATATTTTACTTTCTTTTTTTGTTATGGATTTAATTCCATTACTTTATTAGTGACTTGTTCAAATAAAAGATCCTAAATCATCAAGAGATGAAGAGAATACAAACAACTCAACTATTTGAACCAATTGTGCTTAATCTAGTTAAATGTTCTTAGAGTGGTGGCTAATTTAAATAGACTTGCATTCTCTTAGGCCTCATTTGGTAATTATTTGATTTTTTGTTTTTAAAAGTTAAGCATGTATACACCCTTTCCCGCTCTAAATTTTTTGCTTTGTTATCTAATTTCTCTAACATTGTGGTCCAAAACCAAGCTAGATTTTGAAAAAGAAAAAAAAAAGTAGTTTTTAAACTTATTTTTGTTTTTGAAATTTGACTAAGATTTCAACTTTCTTACTCAAGAAAGATGAAAACCGTGGTAAAAAAAATTGAGAAAAAATATATACTAACGGAGACACGTGCAAAGAATTTTTTTTTAAAAAAATTATGGTTGCACAATCATGTGTGACGATTGGATAGGACCAATCAAAAGATCATAAATATATTTATAATCTCTTGAAGAGTGTTATAGAGGAGATTGATAGTGAAAAAGTTGTCTAAATTGTTACAAACAATGGCTTTACGTTAAAAAAAGGTCCATGAATTAATCATGGAAACATTTTATATAATTCATTGGACCCCTTGTGTAGCTACTGGGTGTAGATTTAGGGTTTAGGTAATTAACGTTTGAAGATATAGACAAACGATAACCAGTAGGATTTGTTATTAGAGCTGCACGAAGGGTGACCAATATATATAAAACAATAGAGGGTTACTTAATGAAATCATGAGTTATGGGCCAGTGACACAAACTATCTTGCCCTAAGTAGCATGCTGAAGAACACTTGATTAAAAGGGTTGTTTGCCGATGATGAATTAAATGCCTATAATGACTAAGATATGAACCAGGATATCCTCGTGTTACCTCGAGGAAGAATCACACGTTCAAAGGCCAAAAAACTATAGTTAGCTCTGAATTCCCATACAAAAATAGAGATGAACTCAGTTGAGGGTATTCAAGAAACAAAAATTAATCAAAAGCTCTATAATTGGTTTCATATGATACTAAAAGATGAAATTGATTGAGCCTATTTGCAAGCATCCACTATTTTGGTATTTTACGTTTTGGACCCATATATGTCTTATTTGGAATTTTTGTAGTTTTCTTGTGTATTTTTGAGTTAGGAGCATAATGGACTTTTAGTTCTTTTTGGCTAAGCAAGATAGTTTTTAAGGGTTTGAAGGGAATAGTTGTACGATTAGTTTTGAGTTTTTAGATTTTTCTAAATGCAATCATCTGGTAGATGGTAGAGTTTCAAACTGCAATATTATTTGTAGCTCATAATTAGAATTCAAAATATCAATACATGATCAGTATTACAGTGAATCTTAAGTTGATGGAGTTTATTCTTAAATATACAATAAATTATTATTAGATTGACCAATTGACCAAATGTTAGAGATTTTGGATTTGAGGTAATGATAGAAAAATGAATCCATACTTAATTATCTAAATTTGAATTAAAATGAACTATGAATTTACCTAATCCATAATCTTTGAATGTAATTTGTATATTTTTAGAGATGCAAAAAATGAGTTTTACTGAACCAATTGTTGCCATCACCAATAAAAAAATGGTGACATGTAAGTTGGATTTAGAACTATCCAACATATGTATGTATGCATAGCAAAGATAAGGAGCATATTTTCATTTTCTTTTTCTATATTTTTAGGTATGTAGGAGTGGAATTGAAGTACATTTGCTTTAGTATAAACAAAGCAACACAATCGATTAGATTACGAAAAGCAAAACTAAAACTCAAATATATGAATACGAAGGATGAAAACATTGTGAAAATATATTACCTTAATATGATTGATGTCAAATCAGATATAAACGATGATGTTGATGACTCATTTCTTCATATCTAGACGATGAGTTTGGCAACCCACGCCCCAAGATTGTCAAAAAGGAGTACAATGACTTGAAACTACAAGTCATATCGTTTTCGTTTAAGTAACTATCTTCATCTTTAGAATAGAATAATTTGTGATCAATATTATAATTTTTATATGAATTATCAACCTTTAGAATTAGATGCTCCAATGTCATTTTTTTTTAATATTAGACAATAGACAATGTATATCCTACCTAAAACAATCCAAAATTATTACATCATATACAAATATTTCATATCTCCTTTAAATTTGTAATTAGTTGTAATTTAATTGACAATTAAGAATCTAAAACCTAATTTAAACAAACCACAACTACAATTCTTATTTACAAATAAAAAAAAAAAAGACTAATCTTCATTCTTCATAATGTTCCAAAAAAAAATTTAACATGGACATTTTCGTGTAAATTGTACTCATATATTTTTTTTTAATATGATGAATAAAAATGGCCAATTATTACTTGAAAAATTTTCACAGATAAAAAAAATGTCAAATTATTTATGAAAAATAGCAAAAAAAAAAAAAAAAAAACTAATAAACATTGATAGACTTCTATCAGCATCTACTTATATCATTTCTATCACTGATAGACTTCCATCAGCGTCGATCGCAACTATCTAAAAATTTTGCTATTTTATGTAAATGGTTTCCCTTATTTTTCTATTTTTAAAAATTTCCCTTATCACTTAGTATTTTCAAAACAATCGATTATATTATATTTTTTATGTTTCAAAACCTTTCCTAACGACATTTCAATGTAAATATGATATATTTTTAAAATTTGATGGCTAAAAATAATCAATTATAAATAAACCACGACTAAGTTTCAATAAATAAAATGGTGACATTCTTTTCTTTTTCTATTAATCCCTTTTTGCCATCAGTTCCACTTGCTAGAAACTTGAAATTAAAATAATGCCGCCACTTTTCTGACCTCTTGCTCTTTTGCCCCCTATATTAACTATATAGGATCCTTGAGAAATTAAAAAACATTTTCAATTAAAGAAAAAAAAAAACCGTGTTCGCCAGGACAATCTAATTTTATTTTAGTAGAGATCTAAACCACAACTCTCTTATCACTAACACATTCACATGTCAATTATTTTATGTTCATCTTAATTCGTCAAAATTCCTTTAAGAATATATATATATATAAAAAAAAAAAAAAATTAGATTTAGAAATATCAGTTTTCCGCAATTTGTAATATATATATATATATATATATATAATTCTCAAAGACAAATAAATTGATAGCAAATCACTACAGAATTTACAATTAGACTTCTGAAGTTTTGATATAAGAAATTAATCCCAAACTTATAATCATTGCAACTAATTTTATTTTTACTGAAATTATTATAAATGAAAAAAATATCAAATTATTTATAAATATAGAAAATTTTCACTATCAATCAGTAATAAACCATGATATCACGATTTGTCGTTGATAGATAGTAAATTTTTTTCTATATTTTTAAATATTTTTATGCATTTTTCTATAGTTAAAAAACAGTCGAATAATTTTACTTGTTTTTTAAAAAAATGGATTACCAAACAAAACATGGACAGTTTTATTTTCTGGCTTTTTTTAATTCAAGCTTAGGGAAGGCAAAGAAGGTGGGGCAGCTGGTCTCTCCTTTGCCAATATCCCTTTTAAAGATTACCAATTGTTTATATTCGCCAGTGTTCATTAAAAGTAAGAAAAACAGAAACAAAACAAAAAAAAATGTTACTATTACTTCTATAATATATATAGGTTAAATTATATGTATAAAAAAAATACCCTTAAACTTCGTCATTTGTTTAAGAAATATCCTTATACTTTCAAAAGTTGAAATATTATCCTTGAACTTTCATAAACATTTTTAAAATACCCCTGAAGTAGAAATTCTTTAGCAATTTGGATTACCATAACGTTTTAGGTCATCGCCACACAATTCTAAATGTTGATTTTTGTTTGAAATTCTAAATAATTCATACTCCATGAGTAGTTTTGAAATATTTATGAAAGTTAAGGGGTAATATTGCAACTTTTGTAATTATAGAGGTATTTTTGAAACAAAGAGGAAAGCTCAAATGTATTTGTTACAATTTACCCATATATATACTACAAAGCACAGATACTTCATGTGAGGCAAAGAATCAACATCGAATACGTATCATATCTCAATACTCCCATATACTTTCTAGATACGTATTTGAAAAGCGATTTGACGTATTAGTTTTTTTTTTTTTAATATCGGATACGTTGCCCCCTACTAGAACTAAGGGGTCCATGTAAAAAGCTTGTTGCCCCATACCCAAAACTAAAATAATTTTTTTGAAAAAAACCAAACCCTAGAATCACGTAAAACTTCATCATCACGTCTTAGTCCCCACAAAGTTACAAAAAATAACCCACTTGATTGTCTTCAACAATTCAACGAAGTTCATTTATCTTCATACTTATCCCTCTAAACTTCTTCTCTAATTGATCCGACTTCGGTGAGCCACCAACTTTTTCTATTATATTTTATTGACCAATGTATTTCAACATCTCTGATACTCACTTTTGTATTGTATTTTAATGTTTGTATTGTATTTTGTATTATTGTCATTAACTTGACATTTTATGCTTTTAAGGGATTGCATTTAGTATCTTTATGTTAAATTTACATATATCCTAGATTTTTTTTTTTTTTTAAAAAAAGGTATCCGTATCCTAACTTTTTAGAAATTGACGTATCGTCGTATCCTATCGTATATGTGTTTCATAATGGTTTCATAATGTGTGTATAATAATAATAATAATTTGAGGAGGGGGTTAATAAGCAAGTTAGACATAGTCAAGGTTGAGACAAGTGGATTTTCCTTGCTTGTGTTCTCAAGTACTGCACCAACCACCTATGAATTTCTAATGCTTTGAAAATATTCTCTCTTTCCTACCTTGATTTTCATTAAAGCCCATAGGTTTCTCTCACAAAACCATTTTTCACCAAATCCCTCCAACCCCTTCACCATATCTATATAAACCCATTTTCCCTTTTCTATCTCTCAGCTCAGGCCTCTCTATCTCTCTAGTTCTATATATATATATCTCTCTCTCTCCTCTTTCACTATGAGGCATTCTGCAGCAAAGTTTGGTTTCCTTTGCTCAGTCTCTTCACTAGCTTTGGGATTGCTCACCAAGTTCATTTTCCCCAGTTTATTCTTGTCCATCTCCCCAAACATCCTTCCAATCACTCTTTCCATTGCAGTTGTTTTTTCTTTCATCTTCTTTGCCTTATCCAACTTCTTCAAAAATCCTCCAGGTCCTCTCTCTGTTCCCATCTTTGGGAATTGGCTTCAAGTTGGCAATGATCTCAACCATCGCCTTCTTGCTTCTTTGTCGCAAAAATATGGCTCTGTCTTCCGACTCAAACTTGGTTACAAGAATCTAGTTGTGGTGTCTGATGCTGAGCTTGCTAACCAAGTCCTCCATGCTCAAGGTGTGGAGTTTGGATCTCGTCCCCGAAATGTCGTCTTTGACATTTTCACTGGTAATGGACAAGATATGGTGTTCACCATTTATGGCGACCATTGGCGGAAAATGCGTAGAATCATGACACTGCCATTTTTTACAAACAAAGTTGTGCATAACTACAGTGGCATGTGGGAGGAAGAAATGGATTTGGTTGTCCGTGATCTTATGAATAACCCAAATATAAAATCGGAAGGGTTAGTCATAAGAAAGCGTTTGCAATTGATGTTGTACAACATCATGTATAGAATGATGTTTGATACCAAATTTGAATCTCAAGATGATCCTTTATTCATTGAGGCAACTAAATTCAACTCCGAAAGAAGTCGATTGGCACAAAGTTTTGAATACAATTATGGAGATTTCATTCCTCTGCTTAGACCCTTTTTGAGGGGTTACTTGAACAAATGCAAGGATTTGCAAAGCAGGAGGTTGGCATTTTTCAACAGTAACTATGTTGAGAAAAGAAGGTATGTATCATTGACAACTTTTGAACTATTTTAATATCTCTATGTTCTGTTTTACCATAAAATCACTGACACATAAAACTGCACCCAGGAAAAAGGTGTGGAAACTAATACTAGTCATATCAACTAAAACTTCTTTCATTTTAACAGAAAAATTATGGCTGCCAATGGAGACAAGCACAGGATAAGTTGTGCCATGGATCATATTATAGATGCTCAGCTAAAAGGAGAAATTAGTGAAGAGAATGTGATCTACATTGTGGAAAATATTAATGTTGCAGCAATAGAGACGACACTTTGGTCGATGGAGTGGGCAATAGCTGAGTTGGTAAACCATCCAACTGTACAACAAAAAATCCGAGAGGAAATCTCAACTGTCCTAAAAGGAAAGGAAGTCACCGAATCTAACTTACATGAGTTGCCATATCTGCAAGCCACAGTGAAAGAGACATTGAGACTGCACACACCAATACCTTTATTAGTACCACATATGAACTTGGAAGAAGCCAAGCTTGGAGGCTACACAATTCCAAAAGAGTCTAAGGTGGTTGTAAATGCATGGTGGCTGGCCAATAACCCAGCATGGTGGAAAAATCCAGAGGAATTCAGGCCAGAGAGGTTCCTTCAAGAAGAAAGTAGCACAGAAGCTGTAGCAGGAGGCAAAGTCGACTTCCGATTCTTACCATTTGGTGTTGGAAGGAGAAGTTGCCCTGGAATTGTTTTGGCGCTACCAATCTTGGGATTGATCATTTCTAAGTTGGTGACTCATTTTGAAATGAAGCCTCCAATTGGGATGGGGAAGATTGATGTGAGTGAAAAAGGAGGACAATTCAGTTTGCATATTGCCAACCACTCAACTGTGGCATTCAAACCTATAACTGCTTAGTCTGGTCAAAGTATTCATACTAAAGACCAATGTCCTACAAGGTTGACTTCGGTATAATGTTTGTTTTTCCTTTTCTTTTCTTTTGGTTTCTTTTTTTTTTTTTTTTGGGGGGGGGGGTGGGGGGGGATCATTGAATGCATTAATTATTGAAGAACGAGTCACAAGGAAATAAAAATAAAATTTTTTGTTAAATACAGTGATCTAGTCTATTAGAGATAAATGCTTCTCCAAATATCCAACAAAACCAATTCATCATAACATAATTTTTTTCTGGATAAGATCGTCATAACATAATTTTAGACAACTATAAAACTGAAATATGAAAAAAATTACTGAGGATGTCTACACACCATAAAAGTTGATTGTTTCTCACTGAAAGTTTCAAGTAAGCCATCTAATTTGTGAACGAGTAGTGAACACACAGTGGTATTCACTTCAAACAAAGCTCAAGCACATTGAAGGTTTCCAAAATAATGGTGACCTGATAACCTTTTTGCCTTCAAAGATTGTTCATTCATAACAATTTTTTTTTTTTTTTTGTTCAATAATCAACTTCTAAAAAACGTTTGTTAGACCCTAATGAAATTTTAAAACAGAAGTATTTTTTTTCAAATTTTGGTTTAGTGGTTTTGACATTTGATCAAGGTTTCATAAGTGTTCAAAATGTATGGGCAGAGGTTTCAAAGCCTGTGGATCTTGGGGGTTAGGTATAGGTAATTTGAGAACTCACAACCAGGCCCCTTTAACTTGGGGAATCCTTTTTTGTCTCTGTTTTGTTGCTTCAGGATGGGAAAGTTTTTATTGGACGATAGGTGTAAACTCACCCCATCTTTTTGTGATTACAATCTTAATTCTCAGTGGAATACTATTATGTAACTTCTCATGGCATATTGCCCTTTTGTAATTTCATGCGATCAATGAAATTATTCTGACTGCTTCCCATCAAAAGAAAATATTGGACGATAGGTGGTTGAGGGATTGACCCTCTTGGAAAAAAAAGGATTCTTCTCCAAAGTGGGTAGGCTTACTTTGATTAGATCAGTCTTGAATGGCATACCCATTTACTTCTTTTCCCTTTTCAAAGCCACATGTAATGTTTATAAGAGTTTGGAGAGATTGATGCGTGATTTCCTTTGGGAAGGGGTCGATGAAGGGAAAAGTAAGGGTTCGCACTTGGTTAAGTGGGAGATTGTGGAAAGGCCGATCTCTTTGGGGGTCTTGAGATTGGAAACCTTAGATTACGTAACAAAGCCCTTTTAGCCAAATGGTTATGGCGTATCTCCTCTGAGCTCAATTCTCTTTGGCGTAAGATCAATGCTAGTAAACATGACCTTGACCCCATCCTTTCAAGAGGTTGTTCAAGGGGATTAAAGGTACGCACTGAGACTTGTGGAAGGATATTTCGAAAGAGCTTCCTCCTTTTGTTTACTTGGTCCATTGTGTGGTGAGGGAAGGGAGGGACACTAATTTCTAGGAAGATCATTGGGTGGGGGAGAGACCTCTTTGTGCTTTATTTCCGAGATTGTTTCATTCGTCTTCCCTAAAAAGTCACTTTATTGTGGATTTCCTTTGTTTGGTCTGGGAGCTTGTATTCCTTTTCGTTCGGGTTCCGCTGCTCTCTTTCCAATAGGGAAGCATCGAATGTGGCCTCTGTTCTTTCATAACTCGAAGGTCACCTTTTTAGGCGTGGGAGAAGGGATGTGATAGTCTGGAGAGACCCAGTCCTTTGGAGGGGTTTTCATGTAAATCTTTCCTTCATAGTTTGGTTGATCATTCCCCCATAGGTGTCTCGGTCGTGCTAATATGATGAATTAGCTAGCGAGGAAGTTACCTTCACTTGTTGGATTGTTCTGTTGTATTCTTTGTCAGAAGGCGAAGTAAGATCTGGATCATAGACAATGTGAGTTTGCTACTTCGGTTTGGGAGCTGTTTTGACGCAGGTTTGACTTTTCTATTGCTCGTCAGAGGGTTAATAATAGTATAATCGAGGAGTGGCTTTTTATGGCTTGCCAGGGTGTGCGCGATCTTATGAACTTTGTGGGGTGAGCGAAAGAATGGGACTTTTAGAGGGAGGGATAGGGACCCTAGGGATATTTAGTCTCTTGTTTGCTATCATGTTTCTTTGTGGACTTCGATTTCAAAGACCTTTCGTAACTAATCTATAGGCATTTTTTTGTATAGCTGGAGTCCCTTCTTGTAGAGAGCCATCTCCTTTTTGTGAGCTTGGTTTTTTGTATGCTCGTGCTTGTATTCTTTCATTTTTCTCAAATCTCAATGAAAGTTGTTTCTATCAACACAAAAAAAGATCCCATTCTCCAATGTTTCGCAAGTCCTCCATGCAAAGGTTAGTACCTTGGACAGGGTGTCGAGAGAGGTGCCTAATTTGATAGGGTCATGGTGTTGCATTCTTTGCAAGAGAGTAGAAGAGGATTTTGATCATAAATCTTAGTTATGGGCAAATGCAGTCAAGGCATTGATATCAAAATTTTGGTTCGAGCGTAATCAACGAGCTTTTCATTTTTACTTTTTTATAGAAACGATTTTCATTGAGAAAAAATGAAAGAATACACGGGCATATAGATTGGCCTAACCGGTTGGGCTCAGCTCGCCTCCTAGCCTCTTCATGGTGTTCTCATTTCAAATTATTTGCTAATTACTCCATTCAGGGTATTTGTCTAAATTGGAATGCCTTCATTTCTTCAGTTTATTTATGATTTTTGTATTGTAATCTGGATATGTGGTTTCTTCTATTTTCAGGTTAATAGATTTGAACTGGAATATGATGAAGGCGCTATGGGTGTGCCGACTTAGTTGAGATATTCGGGTGTGCCTGCTAATCCCCATCTCACAGGGGCTCCTATGCTTATTATGTTTCACTGTAACTCGAACATTAGTCTCTTTACATTTTATCAATGAAAATTCTTGTTTCCGTTTAAAAAAAAAAATGATTCCCTTCTCAATGTGGAGAACCCCAACTCCTCGTAGTATTTTCATACCATCAATCAAATACACTACAAAAAGAAAAGTAATTCGTTGATATGAATTTTGTCGTTCATTTTATTCTTCCTGCATGTAAATATGAAACTCAACATATAGATTATGTCAGTTTTCTTAATGAACATGTGATGATTAATATATTTTTTCAATAAGTTACAAAGATTTCAGTATAAAAAGGGGAGTACACAAAAAAGGGCAAGGAGATGTAGTTGCATCTTCTGTCAAACACTCAAGAGTGCAGAATTACAAAGGGGCTCAATCCAACATAAGGATACTCAAAAGAAGCATCGCAAAAATCATATGTAGTTTCACTCGAGAAAGTGGTGTATCGACTATTAAAGTCGTACACTATTTATCTTTGTAATATTGGACAAGAAAGTTGTACATTCAGAGTGCATAATTGTAAGTGGGAAAGGAGGGATCCTGAAAAACAAAATGCAGATTCAAAGTTGGCCACGAGTTTCAGTCCTCAATTTTCTCCAGTGAAAATCTCAACTCCCCCACAAAATTTAGTTTGAAAATGTGCAACTCCATGAGTTTCCAATCATTCAACCACGTGAAAAATTTTCCATAACAATCGGAAAATTAATAAACCAAGGATTTAAGAAGTATATTTCCACTAGGACAACTAAACTTACAACTTTTCTCCAAATATGGAGAAGTAATGCAGACGTTGAAGTTCAAAATTTCACTAAACAAGCTGCTGCTGCTATGCCTAAGAAAATACAAACTAAAAATTGTGTACTTTTACACTAACAGTTCTGTTAGTGTTTTAAGAGATTGGTTAGCCTCTCAAATTGTAATATCTGTTCTTTCTAGTTATGCTAAAATATCCAAAAATTTGTATTCCAGTACATCTTATACATGGAAAAGAAGAAAAAATACCTCTATCAAAGATGTTGGTGAAAACCACGATCGCAGAGTTTCATGAACCCCTGAAGATGCAACCAAAGCAGAGGACAATCTACAAATAGAGTGAGTTTGCGAACATTATACCTCTGCGGAGGCTGTCACTGGCTGCAGAAAACTTGCTCTCTAAGGTTACCTCCCCGACAGCATTGGCAGCAGCACGCAACTGAATTAAAAGACAAATAAAATAAAAAGCATAGACATGATGGAAGAATCTCATAAAAAAGGACGCATAAACCCTTTTATTCAGGGATCCCAAAAGCCTAAGCTTCTTTATTATTGTGACAAACATATAAAATAAAAAAAATAAAAAAAAAAACTTCCTAGGTTTTCGCAGACTGAAACGGGTTCAGGTTTTTAAGCAAGAGCAAGACAGAAAATATGTAAATCTATATGTTATTTGTTTGCACCTGATTCAAGAATTCATCAAGCCGTCTAGCACTTCGAATGATGCTACCCTCGAAAATATCTGTCATTTGAATCACCTCAGAGAAACTTGATCCCTGTATGTAGAAAGTCATCATTACATTGTAGAGAACCAATAACACAAATGTTTTGAGCACCCAAATAATGATAACTAGCAAATTTGAGGGGCTTAACATCATTGGAACACTCAGTTTTAGAATGTAATATGTTAGTCCTTCCTAGTGAAAGAAATCATTCAGAATATCCTCTGCATAGAAAAGTAATGCTAGAGAAATACAATTGCGAGCAAAATGAGTTTTCCCACATAGAAGTGACACTCATCTGCCACCACATTTTGCTCCTTGCTTCTCCAAATAATTTCAACAAGAAAAAAAATACAGGAGCATGACGTGTACACATCTATCTTTAGTAGATAAAAAATGTAAGATTAATCACTAGCTACAGTAAATTTAATTATATCAATACTTTAATGCTTTCCTTCATTTGTGGGCATGAAAATTTGAAGGTCCAATAAGTGGACACTTTAAATGGGCAGGAAATGACATCATAAGAATTTGAATATGGGACCTCCTGTTCTAATAGACTAAGAGAATACTAAGTTAAATCACCAATTAACTCAAAAGCTTAAATTAATTAATTATGGTAAATTTAATAATATCAATACTTTAACTGTACACATATGCTTATAAAATCTTAAGTAAGTCTTTCCCACAAACATGAAAGCATGAAGATGGACAAGAAAGCTGATGTAGGACATCCCCCGTCAAATCTTGAGATCTTTTATTCTTCTTGAATAGTTCTTGATCTTCTTGTAATTCTTGTTTGAAAGTTGTTTTTACAGCTGATCCTTGTTATGTAATCCATTTCCGGATCTTTATCTTTAGTAGTTGTTTGTATTTTCTGTTTTGGCAGTTTAGTTTAAAAGACTGCCAAGTCCATTAGTTTGTTGGGTCAGTTAGCTATAACTATTTTCAGTTTCTCCAGCTTTCAGCCTATTTAAACAGCGCTGCGGGCTTTAGTAAAATAATTTTGAAAGATTATTCAGTGAATTCCCTCCCTTGTCTACATCAAAAGCACAGGGATGTACAAAGACATACCATGGACACAGTAAAACGTTAATTGTTTAAGAGTTTAGAACATATGACAAAGACAAGTTCATTAAAATATACTTTGTTTAAATCCCATGCTTGTAGCCTTGTATTATTGATGAATCATCTACAGAATCGAACGGAATTAAAATTTCAGTTTCTGCAAATAAGATGACTAAATGCTAATAAATGACAATATACATGAATATGTTCGTGTTACACGAAGCATGTAAATGCATCAAAATAAACAAAAGCAGCCATCAATTCTCATTATAAAACTATATATGTGCGTGTGAATAATAATAATAATTATTATTAAATTTAAAAAATTAAAAAATAATAATGATAATAATAAAATAAATAAAAACACCTTACCTTTGACCAACAGTAAATGACATCCATCAAATACGGCCTTACTGTTGATTCCACATATTCTTCCACATTTATATCCAACTTGCATTCATGTTGTATCTATATCCAAATAAAACATGTTTGCATTCGGAAGAAAATTAAAACTTCCATAGAAAAGAATAAACAGTAGGTAATTAGCAGTTCAAAACCTCAGCTATTCTTCTTGCACTATCTTGGAGTTGCTGTAATGGTCTAGCAAGCTCGGTTCTTAATTGAATCTGCTCATTTGACTTGTCTCCTGGTATAAAACAACTTGCAAGGGCTGCAATCTGGTGATGATCTAGGTCATTGAATGTGCCTGTTGAGATTTTGACAAAATATAACTTTTCTTAATGTAAGAAGAAAGTTTCTCATTAATCTTTAGAAAAAATGAACAAAGAGTTTTTTAAAATAAATCTGAACAAATTAAAAGCTTTCCAGTTGGCTGAGATAAAATTTTCACAACATGTGGCATTGAAATTCGGATCTCCAACCTTTTGATTGAGGATATAATGTTTTAAACCATTCAAGACATGCTCGGGTTCACAGAAGATAAATAATTATTGAACAGATTCTGATGGGAATAAAAGGCCTAGAAAGTATATGAGACAAATATCTACAATCATCCAGCGCTTACCGATTACTTTCAACCCAAAATTCCAAAAACATTGCCTAAGTTATGAGCCACAAGATCTTGAGGTAATCTTATAGACCACAAATCAAATGCGAAGATGCCTAAGCACACTTTCCGGAAATGTGACGACGCCTAAGCACGTTTTCCAGAAATGCGAGGACACCTCACTTCAAGAACCAAGGTATCCTTAATAAGGCACATTGAGGAACATGCTTCTCTGCATGTGCCTCTGCGCCTTAAATCCTTATTTATTTTCCCTATCTTTTATAAATAAACCAAATAATACTTTTTTTAAAGAATGTTTGACGTTTATTTATCTCCTTAAACTCCTAAATAACCTCCAATTTTTAAAATTTTTCATTACCTTATCATTTATACTAAGATAATTTTTATATATAAAAAAAAATTCTTAACATTTTCCTATTGTTCAGCTCACATAAAGATCTCACTTTTTAGTTTTTTCACTCCTCATGCTCAAGATCAGTAAACTACTGTTTTTTAGTGTGCCTCGTGCTTTTAATATTGATTGTAATATTTATAATATATGGTCAAATGATATTGTAAATCTGAATTGTAAGGTCATTTTACGAGGTTCACTAGTGTAAAACCAATTTCTTGAACACAATCTTGAAGAATTCTTGAATGAGGTCCCATTGTCTTGGTTTGTCTTCACAAAGGCAACGAATTAAGTTGCCTAAAGTACGATTGATTACTTCTATTTGTCCATCCGTTTGTGGATGGCTAGTGGAGCTAAAATGTAATCCAGTATCAAACTTTTTCCACAAGGTTCTCCAAAAGTGACTTAAAAACTTTACATCACAATCGAAAACTATGGTTTTGGGGATACCGTACAACCTTACAATGTCCCTAAAGAATAGGTTGGCAATGCCTACAGCATCACTAGTCTTTTTGCAAGCGATGAAGTGAGACATTTTACTAAATCGATCCACATATATATATTTTTATGTTTTTTTTTATATATAGTGCGCCTTAAAAAAAAAAGTCTGCGCCTTTTTGTGCGCTTTGCGCCTAGGCTCCAGAGGGCCATTGCGCCTCGGGCTTTATAAAACACTGCTACCACCATCACAGAATCATTTCCCCTTTGAGTCTTGTGAAGACCAAGTACAAAATCCATAGATAAGTCTTCCTATATAGAAATAGGGATTGGTAATGGTGTATATAATCCAGTATTTTGAGCTTGCCCTTAGCCATTTGACAAACAAAGAAATGTTTTACAAAGTTATGCACATCTCTTCGAATTTGTGGCCAAAAAATATCTCAAGGACACTAGATAAAAAAAAATTTCCCTACCTAGATGGCCACTCAACCCACCAGCATGTAGCTCTCGGATAAGAACTTCCCTTATTCCCTTAAAGAATTATGCGGAATGCACAATAAATTCCCTTTAAACAAAAATCCTTCAACCAAATGATAGTTATCAATGTTAGAATGATGGTAACAAATGGACCAAATATGTGAAAAATCTTGATCATTCTCATATAAAGTAGGTAACACATCAAAGGCCACAATTTCACATTTAAGTAAAGCTAGTAAAGAATGTTTTCGGCTTAATGCATCAACAGCTTTGTTAATGTTTCCTGCCCTATGTTTTCTAAGGAAATCAAATTTTTGTAAAAAGGTAATCCACCTAGCATGCATCCTATCTATGAAGCCCGAACACTTCATATTAGAGGAGATATCAGTGTCGGACACATTGTGGACACGTGTCCGACACGCCAATTTGCGTGTCCTATTTTTTTCTTTTTTTATAATTTTGGACACTCTGGGACACAGGGAAGACGCTTCACGAACACACTGAAAAAAAATTAAAGAAGAAATTGTTTGAAGTTGGGCCCCCGAATTAAAGTCCATTAACTCTATTTTAAAATATATATATATATATAAAAGGAGAGACCAAGTTATGGGATATTGCTGGAGATGCTTTTGATTCTTTTGAAGATGTCGACATGCTTGGAGTAGCTAATTTATCTTTAGATGATCCAGAGTTGGAGGCTGAAATTACTAACGAGGATGGTGGTGATAAGGATGAAAATGTTATTGAGATTTGAGAGGATAGTTTTATTAGCCTTTAGTTTTTACTTTTTGAATGGAAAACTGCTTTCCATTTCCTTTCATTTTCTATTGAAAGCTTTGTTAGGTTGAATGTTGGATAACATATTTTGTTGATTTGTACATCTACAAACTATAATGGTTTTGGTTAATTAACTTGACAGTTCACATTTTATGCTTTTTTAGTGGAGTATATTTAGTATCTTATGTTAAATTTACATATATTATAAAAAATAATTAAAAAAAAAAAATAGTGTATCCCCAACGTGTCTGTGTACTAGTATTTTAGAAAATGGTGTATCGCCGTGTCCTATCGTATCCGTGTCCGTGCTTCTTAGCATCTTATTGATGTGTTTTATAGTATGAAGGAATTTAAAAGATAAATGATCAGTAAATAGTATAAACTCTTTTCCTAAGAAGTAGCGTTCCCATGGTTACAAAGATCGGATCAGAGAATAGAGTTATTGTTCGTAAGTACTCCATTTTTGCCTAGCTTCAATCAACTTCTCACTAAAATACTCAATAGGTGATTCTCTTGGGATAAGACAGCTCCTACCCCTATTCCACAAGCATCTACAGCCACCTCAAAGACTTTGTTAAAATCTGGAAGCATTAAAACGGGGGCTGAACATAATTTAAGTTTCAAAGTTTCAAGACTTTTATCTTGAACCTTGGTCCAACTAAACTTATCCTTCTTTAAACACTCAGTTAGAGGTGCGGCTAAAGTACTAAAACCCTTAACGAATTTTCTATAGAATGATGCCAAACCTAAAAAACATTGAACATCTTTGACATTTTTTAAAGTTGGCCAATCTCTGATGGTTTGAATCTTTCTAGGATCTACAGCTATGCCTTGAGGACTAATTATATAACCCAAAAACTGTATTTTTTTATTGTAGAAAGGAGCATTTTTTTCAAGTTGACATACAATTGTGTTGCTATAAAGTTTTAAAAAGAATTGTAAGATGCTGCAAATGTTCTTTTTCAGATTGGCTATACACTAGAATGTCATCGAAATATACTGCCATAAATTTATTGAGGAAAGGACGCAAAACTTGGTTCATAAACCTCATAAATGTGCTAGGGGCATTGGATAACTCGAAGGGCATGACTAGCCACTCAAAGAGACCATTATGAGTTTTGAATGTCGTCTTGCATTTATCCCTAGGTTGAATCCTTCTCTGGTGGCAGCCACTTTTTAAGTCAACCTTAAAAAAAATAAAAGCACCATTTAGTTGGTCAATTAAATCCGACAGTCTGGGAGTAGGAAATCTATACTTTACAGTGATTTTGTTTATTGCTCGGTCATCTATGCACATTCCCCAAGATCTGTCTTTCTTTGGAGTAAGAGTGCTGGAACAGCACAAAGACTTATGCTTGGTTGGATGTATCCTTTGTCCAACAGTTCTCGAACTTGCTTTTGGAAGATATCATACTCTTTAGGACTCATACGATAGTGTGGTAAGTTTGGTAATGTAAAGCTAGGAATCAAATCTATTCGGTGTTGTATATCCCTCAAAGATGGAAGAGTGTTTGGTTCTTTTAAAATTTCGGGAAAAGAGTCCAAAACCTCCTGAACAAGAGGATGGATTTCCCCATTTATTCTTGAACTTCAGTTTGTAGTATGGCCCAAAGTTCTTGGTTCTCTTTGAACCAAAACTCTTTTTCTCTTGTTATTGTGAACCAAGTTTGTTTAGTCTCTTTTTGAGACATTTTTCCAGAAAAGATTTATAATCCATGGTTAACAAGACTATTTTCTTTCCTATCCAAAAGACTTCATAAGTGTTCTCTCTTTCATTACGTATTGCTTGTACATCATATTGCCAAGGTCTCCCAAGCAATATATGACATGCATCCATGTCTATCACATCATAAATAATTTTATCTTTATAGTTGTTTCCAATAGATAATGGAACGGTGCAAATCTCAATAACTTGCATTTCCCCACCTTTTCGAATCCAACTCATCTTATAGGGACTAGGGTGAGGATCTATTTGTAGGTGAAGTAATCGAGCTACTTTTCAAGAAATGATATTCTCCCTACTTCCATTATCCACTATGATGTTAGCGAGGAAGCTGATTCCAAGATATGATATGATTTATCCACTATGATGTTACAAACTTTTCCATTAATAGTGCACCTTGTTTTAAACAAAGAATGCCATTGTGGGTGAGATTCACTTGTCTGGGTGAGGAGTAATCGTTGAACCACAAATAGTAATTGATCTCCATTATCGGGTTCCACAAAAGAGACTCCTTCCTCTTCTTGATTTTCTTGATCTTCTTGATCTTCTTGGTCATTTTCAGGATCTACTTCCCTTATTGTGAGGGTTCTCCTTTGAGGGCATGCATTTGATAAATGTCCAGGCTGCCCACATTGCCCAAATTTGGTCGATTATAAGCATTAGAGCAGGAGTTGTCATTAGTTCCTCCCTGTTTTCCACCTTGGATTGTTTTTTGGACAGCAACCTCTTTTCCTTTATCCAAGTGGAATGAAGGTCCCCCACTTCGATAGTTTCTTGGATTGTCTTTCTTGAATCCTCCAACATTTCTTTCCCAATTGTTCTTTTTTGGGAGTTCCTCATTCAGAGGTTTCAGTTTTGGTTGCCAAAGCTACTGCTTCAGAGAGATGGTATAAAGGGTTTAGGACAATCTTTTTTCGAATTTCTTCTCTCAAACCATCAATGAACCGAGATATTTGTTGTTGCTCAGATTCAGCTAAATCATTACGAGCTCCTAGCCTATGAAATTCTTCAGAACAGTCAGCTACAGTTCTGTTACCCTTGGCTACAATGTTGATATCTACCGTACAAAATTTGGTTGTAGTCCATTGGCAAAAATCTCTTTTTCATCAATTTCAACATTTTCGACCACGCTTGGAAAGGTTCTTTACCAAATCTCCTTCGTTGTTGTTAAAGTTGTTCCACCAAGCTGAGGCTATGCCCTTTAATTTGTAGCTGACCAACTTAACTTTTTTATGTTATGGCGTGTTGGCATATTCAAAAAATGCTTCAACTTCCTTTACCCAATCCAAAAATGCTTCTACCTCAAATTTGCCACTAAAACATGGTCAATCTACCTTCATTTTGTAATCTTGATGATCTTGAGTGTCTCTCCATCTTGGTTCTTGGTATCTTTGAGGTGCATTTGGGTGAAAGTCTTCATCTTCGCTGGAACTATCAAATTCCTGGTAAAGAAAATCTTCATTTCTTGGTTCTTGAATTCTTGCTGGAAGTAGTGCAGGCCGTAGTCCTTCTTGGGTATTCTTGTACAATTCTTGCTTGATGTGGTCTGTTTTCAGCTTGATTTCTTGCTGAAAACAGACCACATCGAATAGAGCTCGAAGGAGGAGTCTTATCTCTCATACATCTCCCTTCAATTCTTTCCATAGATTCCTCTACCATAGCAACTCTTCTTGACATTGATGTAGGGGACGAAGGTGGTGCTTGCCCGGTGAGACCTTCGTCTTCGCTGGAAGTGAGTGGTTGCTTTTTCCCAGACATCAACCCCTTCATCAAGGGCTCTGATACCAATTAGTGTGAAACTAATTTCTTGAACACAATCTTGGAAAATTCTTGAAGAACTTTTGAACACAATTTTTATTATTCCTAGAACAAATGCCTCTTACAACCCACGGACCGCTATTTAAAGGCTACAAACCAACCTTTGAGAGATTTTAAAAGAATAACTAAAAACAACAACAACTAAAAAACTTTAAAAATAACCTTGCTGTAAAAACAGGGTTACTATAAAAAAACAGAGTAAAAACAGAGTACTATGACTAAAGCATCTACCCAAGAGTAAAAAGGGACTTTAACCCCAACTAAATTACATCATTCACTTAACCATCAAATCTTTAAATATTCAAAACGGATAGTAACTAAAGTGAATATGAAAGTCAGAAGAATATACACCCTAACTCACCATTAAACATTAATTCAGTAACAAGGAGCTCGTCTCCTGTGTCAATCAAGCAGGCTGCACGCCCCTTCAATTGAACTACACCATCTGCATCAATGTGACCAAGCTTTTTCAAGACCCGAGAACGGTTCTTCAGCTCATCACGGAATTTTTGAAGCTGCATGTTTAAAAATTTTAAGAAATAAAAATAAATACATAAAAAATTGTTCTTCAAAACCAAGTCCACAAATCTGATGACCACGGTCAATCCTTTCATGTGTGCTTCTCCACATGATACTTTTGCAATTTGATCAAACAAAATTATGCAAGGGAAAAACTTGTTCCTTTTTTATCTTTTTATTTTTAATTGTGACTGGAGTTACAGAGAAATGGAGCTCAAATCCACCGCCCTAACAAAGAAAACATTTAAAAGATAAATCTTAAACAAAATCCGTGTCACTCAAACAAAGCATAGAGCAGCTAAGCCCTAGTCAGGAGGCATCTAAGTAGCTGGTTAAACCTCATGTCAAACAAAGAAATTACAAGAAATTCCTATATACTTAGGAAACAAGACAAGAGGTTCTTCAATCATGGAGTGTTAAAGAAACATCAACCATACCTGGGAATCACGCATTTTGGTCTTGAGTATTTGAATTTCATGATTAACCTCTGCTTTCCTCTGAAAACATTTAATCTGGTCCACTTCACGTGACTGCGGTAATTTATGGGACAATCAATAAAACTCTCTAAAGAAAATTTTATGCCAGTACTCAATGATAAAAGAAAAGTTAAGATTATTTTATATACCTTATGCAGAGGATGAGCATATAATTTCCGCTCAAGTTCCTCGATCTGCTTCACCAACTCAACAATTTCTGGATCTTCTATACTCATATCCTGAGAATGAGCCAAAAGAATATTGAATTTTAATTAGAGTTTTTTCTCTCGAATATATGTTTAAATAAACATAAACCACCACAATTCTAAAGAAAAAGAAAATAGGACTACAAATTCTATTAACGTGCAACGAAAACTCAATTAATTATTTTTTAAATTATAAAAAAATAAAAGTTTACTTATTTGTAACTCCTTTGGATTGTGGCATCTTTCCCCTCTTTTATAATTTCATACATCAATAAAATTGTTCCTTATTTAAAAAAAAAAAAAAAAAAAAAAAAAAAAAAAAAAAAAAAAAAAAAAAAACGTAGTTCATCAACTATATGGCACCGTGGGATTCATTCTTGATGCAAACTGGCTTCTTCTTTAATTATCTTCAATAATTAAAATGCATCCCCTAAATTAGAACAGAAAGCATAATCCCGTATCATAACTAATATGCTTGATTGGCAAAAACAAAAAGGAAGTCATGATGCAGAGAAGTAACCAAATTAATCTCAAGTATGCAATAAGGTAGAGAAATTGCAGTAATGAAAAGATAACCATGCTTCTCTTTGTTCAAAGAGGTCTCCAATTTTTCTCCCTTTATGCTTGTGACTTCCAATTAGAACTTTTGTAATACTATGGAAGATTTGTAAGTTTCATTATACTGAACAGAACTCCCGGTCCTCATCAAAAACGTACACGGAGAAACACAATTTCATACTATAATATGCCTAGATTAGATAAAATTTTCATGAAAGATATAACATACAACTATTCAAATATGTGAAAGCATCTAATTTTTACCTTGACTGGATTCAATTTTGGAAAACCTTGTGGAAAACGAGTTCCCAGTTCTTCCAATGCGAGCAGTATGCTTTCCCTTGCTTCCACGGGTCTGAGATCAGAAGGAATAGATATTCTGAGTTTGCTCAAGGCTGAAATAAGAGGCAGCTGAACTGGGACCTGAAAAGGTAACAAAAATGATGACATCTCACATTACCCCATCACACCTAAATAATAAAATCAGAAAAAGGATTTAGAAAATTAAAATCAAGATATAAGAATCTCAACATAAACATCAAAAACTTACCACGTGCATTTCACCCTTTTCTCCAGGACGGGGTGGACAAGGTTTTGGTCGTGAACTATTCTCGCTTAGACAAGGAGAGCATTGGAGTAAGGTATCCACTATATAAGCACCACCACGTGAAGGCAAGATGCCTAACCCAGCTGAGGGCTTTTTAACAACATTGACTACAACTCCCCAACCCCAATCTGTCCCACCTTCTCTTACCTTAACCTACATTACAAAATAACCAATCTAAGCAAGTTGCCATGTAAAGGTAACAGAGAACTGTGGGCATCAAAGGAAATAGGTTTCAAAAGACGAAAAATAATATCAAAAGGTTTCGTTGTGTGTGTGTGAGACATAACTTTTTTCCCCAAAAAATTTGTGTGCATCCCTAGGCCTGGACCCATTAATGATTTTTCATATTATTCTCACTCGAAAATACAAAGATGCAACCTTTGGGTAGGTGTTACTTAGAGACTGCTGGCCTTAGCCAACACGGACACCCCAAGGGGCTATAATTCATGCTTAGAAACCAAGTTTAGCACACAATATTTTTCCATCAGGTTTAGGCAACAAATTATCAACATCTCTAATAAAGGATCTTCCTACTCCCCTAGTACATACCAATCGACCAGGAAGAAGAAAATAGAGGACTCTTTCCGGCCTTGTTATTTCAGACATCATCTTCTTCTCAAGTTGTGCTATATCAAGTTTTAACTTGTGGTATTCAGCAACTTCGGCCTAAATGAAGAAAGCATAATAGTTAAATTCTGGTAGATGATCAAAATATGAATAACTACATAAAAATAAATAGGACAAAAAACTTGCCTCCCCCGAAGCATCAAGTGTGGCGGCTTCCTCCTCTAACTTTGACACTCTTTTCCCAATATCAGGCAATGCCTAAAAATGAGAGTATTAGGAAGTACTTTTTCAATATCACATTATGCTAATTCAAATATGAAGGATTCAGCCACAACCTTCTCATGCTGAAATTGATGAAATGAGTGTCTAATAACATGCTCAGCTGTAAACTGGCCTTCTGCCCGGCTCATTAAATTTAAAATTGAGTAGTAGCTCAGTCTGAAAGTACTAACAAGAGGAGCTGGTTTGCCCAAAATCATATCTTTAATTGTTCCCATCTCCATCTGGAAAGAGGTAATGCAGTCAATGCTTTGTTTTCTACTAAGAAAACATCTTTCATTAAGAACAAGTGAACAAAAGACCAGGCCGCACTACAAACAGCACTCGCCCCACACAAAGGGCCACTGATTACAAAGAAAATTAATTACAATGAGCTCCAGGCTTTCTTTCATCATACATTTGTGTGTTGTTGCCTCCTTCCTTACTCTTCCTCTATCATTCTATTTATGATGGAATTATGGTTATATATTTCTAGGTGCGATACTAAGAGTGAACAAAAATTAAAAACCTCTTTTTTTTCCCTTTTTTTCTTTTATTTGTAATAGGTGCTGTCTCTGTAAGAAGGATGAGGAAATTATGGATCAGCAGTTTATTTCTTTTTCATAGGAAACAAATATAACTTGGTCAATCAGTGATATAAAATATAGCAATCTTATACCAGATCACTAATGCTTGGATTACACTTTTGCTCATATGGTCCGACCATTCTCTTAAAAAGAAAGTTTCTTTGGATTAATGCATCTAGTACATTGTGTTTCAAGAAGAATAGTAGAATTTTAAAAGGAAAGAAGAATGTACAGTTTTATTCTTTGAAACCTCCACTCAAAGTAGTCTAAGTACATTTCTTGGCAACTGCACTTTGCCTGTGAATTGTGTCAATTAAAGGTGTTAGATGATATAATATTAAATTTTCCTTCACTCATCAGCTTAAGCTTTTGGGTAAATCGGCGATTTAACATGGTATCAAAGCAGGTGGTCCAAGGAGGTCCTATATTACAAAAGTCCTTACAAACCAAAGCCCAAAGGGAGATATGGAACCTAAGGGACAAACTTCCTCCCTAGGCTGCTCCACACCTCTAACGCTCTCGTGTTCTTCTCTCTCTAAACCCAAAGCAAAGCACAAATATCAGCTACCCACACAAAACAACCCTTTTTACATAAGGGGGAATGACGCACCAACTCCCAAAACATATAACTAAAAAACTCTTGGTCGAGCCACACTAATCCTTTAGGTCTAAAATAAATGGTACAAGGCAGTTGAAGCATAATTGCAAGACCACAAAGGATGATCGAGGTCCTCTGCTACTCCTCTATAAAGGATATAACATTGTAGAGGCGAACCAATCAATGAAAGCGCCTTTACGATGAAGAACCTGTCAAATAAAAAACTTGTCCATCTTGAAAATTTTAACCTTCTATAGCAAGGAAAAAACAAAAAACGTTGGACAAGAAAGGGTTAACCAAACAATAAAACAAAGAATGTTTAGTTTTCTTCTATTGAAATCAGAAAAGCGATGAAGGCACTTGGCAAGAACAAAGCTTTGGGTCTAGATGGCTATACTGTAGAATTCTTTCTCAAATTTTGAGATTTACTTCACTCAAATTTCCAGATGCTCTTTGACAAATTTTTGGGCAACGGTCAGTTAAATGCTTGTATTAAAGAAAATTTTATTTCTTTGATTCAGAAGAAAGAAGTTGTTGTCTTTGCAAAAGATTTTCGACCCATTAGCCTCACCACCTCGGTTTATAAGATTATTGCTAAGGTTCTTGTTGAACGGTTAAAGAAGGTCATGCCAAGCATTATTCCACCAACTCAAAGTGCTTTTATTAGTGGAAGGCAGATCTTGGACCCTATTCTGTTAGCAAATGAAGTTGTGGAGGATTATCATTCAAAAAAGAAAAAAAGGTTGGATCCTAAAGCTAGACTTGGATTCTGATAGCAAATGAAGTTGTGGAGGATTATCATTCAAAAATGAAAAAAAGGTTGGATCCTAAAGCTAGACTTGGAAAAAGCATTTAATCGCATGGATTGGAATTTCCTTGAGAAAATTTTGGTTCTTAAAGGGTTCAATTCCAAATGGATTTCATGGATAATGGGTTGTGTTCGAAATCCTAAATATTCCATCTTTATTAATGACAGACCAAGGGGAAGGATTTTTGCTTATAGGGGGATTAGACAGGGGGGCCTCTTTTTCCTTTTCTATTTCTCTTAGTAAGTGAAGTTTTAAGCGTGCTTATTGATCGTAGATATGAGAAAAGGGGGTTTAGGGTTTAGGGTTTAGGGTTTATTGATCGTAGATATGAGAAAAGGGGGTTTGAAGGCTTCATTGGGGGAAAAGACAAGATTTATGTTTCAATCCTACAATTTCCTGATGATACTTTATTGTTTTTGTAAATATGATGATAAAATGTGTTGCTTTTTTTTTAAAGGAAAACAAGACTATTCATTGATATAATTAAAGAGTCTAATGCTCAAAGTACATGAGAGGAAACAAAATAAAAACTACAAACTTGCCAATACAAGGCCAGAACCAAACACTATTACAAAGACAAATTCTGAAGAAAAATTATTCATTGATGATAAAATGTTTTGCTGATGACCAAAACAATTTGCTGATGATTCATTGAAGGTGATGCTGTTTTTCCCTCTCCAGATTTTAATTTGGTTGATGCTCCCAAGGATTCTTTCATTTTGAATGACTTTTCGGTTGAAGGCAGGCATAAATTAAATGATAGCAACGTTCAACCAACTTCATTCAATGCCCATCTCTCCTCCTTGATTAGTGACAACGAAAAGTTGCAGCAGGGGAGTCCGCCAGCCTCTAAATGCAGATTGGAAAGAGAAAGATAAAGAAAAGAATTCAGGTTGTTCAACTCCCACTCCCTTATCATTAAAGAAAAAAAATTTCCCCGAATTTCTCCATGATACGAAAATTAAATTATGATGCTTTAGAAATTGGATGTGTGAGGGCTCAAGTTGCTGGCATTTCTTCTGAAAACAATTGGGTCCTCCACTTTCAGTGAAGCCTTCTTTGGTGCTCTCTCAGTCAACATTACAGGTTGGAAATTCTTCAGTTCATTTTAGAAGGTGCACCCGTTGCATTCCTCCTCCAAAAAGTCCTTCTCCAATTAATTCCGACAATGATTCCACAGCAAGTGTTAGTAGTGAAGAAGAGGAATTTGAATCTCATTTGCCAGTACCAAAAACTCAAGTCTCTGAAGAACATTTTGAGGAAGCATTGAATGGCCTTTTTCAAGATTCATCCGAAAAGAAAGGGCTGATTTCAAAGCCAGTAAGTTTCACCCTTGTGTTTCCTTCATAAATTCCATCTAACCTAAGATCGATTGTAGAAATTTGTGGTATTCAACTAGGGAAATAGCTCCCTCTTTGTTTGAGAATAAGCTCCAGTTATTCTGGTAAGTTTGTTATCCCATTTGGTTATTTGGCAGCTTTAATGTCTCAAGATGAAAGCATTCTCAGCCTAGTTTTTCATCAGCATGGAGGCTTTAACCTAGAGGCTTTATTTCTCAGTTATTTGCTTCGCTGGCAGCGTGTGGTTGGTGTTTGGAGTCCTCTGTGTGTCCTCCTTGTTTGCCGACGTGTGAAAGTTTTTCCTTATTTTTCCCTGGAATGGTTTTAAGTCAGTTTGTTGGAGGGAGCTGGTTTCTTATTTAGTTTTGGAGGTTCGCCAGTCATTTTTTAGTTAGCCTTTCATTAAATTTCAGACTCAACTTTGTGGGTTGATGCGGTGGTTGCTTCTTTTCTAATCGTTTTGGTTTGGCTCGAGTTGATGCTCAAACTGTCTTCTTATTCTCTTTGGAAAGTGATACCAGTTGGTTGGAAGCAGCTGAATTATTCTTCGGCTTTGGAAATTAGTCACTTATTTTGTTGATTCTTCAGTAATTTCAAGTTCAATCTTTGTGAGCTGTTGCAAGGGAAGCTTTTCTTCTATTTGTTTCGGGCTTGTTCGAGTTAAAGTCATCTGGAATATGTGTTTCATCTTGAGATTTGTGTTCAATTGGAATGTTTTTAATTTTTCTTCAGAATTTAGTCTTTATGATGTAATTTGTTTTTAGCCTTGTAATAGCAAGTTTGAAGTTTTTATTTATTTTCTCTCCTGTACTTCGAGTTTTAGACTCTTTCATTATATCAATGAATAGTCTTGTTTCTGTTTCAAAAAAAAATATGATGATAAAATGTTACACTCTTATCAGAACAATTGAGGTTTTTGAATGGTGTTCTGGGCAAAAAGTAAATGGGGAAAAATCAACCTCACGTAGAGTTAATGTGGATAAAGATAAGTTATTCGCCACAACAGATCGTCTACATTGCAAGGTTGAGCATCTACCTCTCTTATACATTGGTCTTCCGCTTGGAGGGTATCAGAAAAAGGTTTCTTTCTGGCAGCCATTTATGGATAGGGTTCAGAAGAAGTTGGATAAATGGAAGCGATTTAATTTATCGCATGGTGGAAGGGTCACTTTTTGCAAATATGTGTTGTCTAATTTTACCTACATATTATATGCCTCATCGAGGGACTATAATAGTTTTTAGGGACGGGAAGAACTAGGGGGAAAAATGCTCCCACCTCTCTCCTCTCTCCTCCTCTCCCTCCCTTCCCAACCTACCATAACTGATCTCCAGCCATGACCGCCACCATGAAACATCCGTCCTCCACCGTTCCTCCAACCCGATCCATACTCATTGACAGAAAAAATTTTACCATACATTGTGCAATAGATACATATGGCCAATCTGTAATCATCACAGAACAAGGAAAAGCATTAAACCAGTCTCTCATTCTCTCTCAGAAAGCTTCAGATTGGTTGGTTTCATCCTTTCAAATGCTCCATCGAGACCCATGTAATTTCAAGTTCTTCAAGAAGTTTGATGATGACAATGCCACAATTTGGCTGGAATAACACAGTAACAAACATGGCTATTTTGCTGAACTGACCCATCTCTACCATACCGAGAAGCGCACCAAGATTTTCATCCCATCTCTACCTACAACTTATCTAGGGTTTCCTTTGGGTGGTAACTCACTTGCCGCCAGTTTCTGGAACCCTATTATTGAGAGAATACAAAGTAAGCTTCATAACTGGAAATATGCATACATCTCAGGCGACACACTCTTGTACAAGCCACTCTGTCTAGTCTTCCCACATATTATTTATCTCTTTACTATGCTCCTACTAAGGTTATCAAGCGCCTTGACAAATTGGTTCGGGATTTCTTTTGGGAGGGCTCTCGTGGTGATGACGGAATGCATAATGTGAATTGGGAGTTGACTCAACGTCCTAAATTAATGGGTGGTCTTGGTATTGGTAATTTTCGAATTCGAAACTCCGTTCTTTTGGCAAAATGGATTTGGTGGTTTATTCATGAAAAAGATGCCTTATGGAGACGTTTGATTGTTGCTAAGTATTACTCTCCCTCTGTTATTTGGCCGTCTCCTATTCATGTTGCCACAAAAGCACCATGGAGATATATCTGCCAAGCCACTGACCTTGTGGCTAGCCGCATACAGATTAGACTTCAAACAGGTACCACCATATCACTCTGGAAGGATCATTGGCTTAGTTGTGGTGCTCTCTCTAATGCTTTCCCCCGTTTATTCTGCCTTACTCACTTTCCAGACATTAAAGTAGCTGATGTTTGAATGGCGGACTCAGATGCATGGGACCTTCGCCTTCGCCGCAATCTTAATGACCTTGAACTTCCCGAGTGGGTTTCCCTGTCTCAACTTTTACTACCAGTTCGTCTTCGCCTCACCCCCGATGCTTGGATTTGGGCTCCATCCTCCTCTTTCTCTGTTAAATCACTGATGGAGGATCTAGTTGGTTCTGCTGAACCACGTGTTAAAGATTTGTACTCTGCTATTTGGTTTGATCGCTACCCATAAGAAAATTAGATTTTCTTATGGGAGCTTAGTTTGGGTGCTATTAATACTGTCGATCGTCTCCAACGTCGTATGCCATATATGTCCATTTCTCCATCTTGGTGTCTTATGTGCCAGAGCCACTCTGAATCAGCTGCTCATCTATTTTTGCACTGTCCCTTTGCTGCTCGCTTCTGGCATGTTGTTTTGACTGCCTTTGGATGGTCTGTGGTTAGCTCCAATAACATGTTTGACATTCTGGCTTCTCTCCTAGTGGGACATCCTTTTGTTGGAGACAACAGAGTGCTTTGGTTGGCCATTCTGCGAGCTTACTTCTGGACGTTATGGGGCGAACGCAATAAGCGTCTTTTTAGTGACTCCTTTTCAAATTTTGATAATTTTATGGATCTGGTTTTATCTACTGCTTTGTATTGGTGCAAAAATAAGCACCATTTTCAGCACTTTAGCCTTTCATATTTAGTTCCCAATTGGACATCTTTTCTGTAACACCTTTTGGTGCTTTGGGGTTTCCCCATATTTCATTTTATCAATGAAATGTTTCTCTCTAAAAAAAAAATTATATGCCTCATCGAGTTAATATCCTCATTTCGATAGCGATTAACGATCTTTGAAAATTTGAATTGCTCATCCACTCTTCAAAGAAAGCTTCCGTTTCACATTTTAATGCCTCCTATTCGTCTTCTTTGTATGGAGAATGGGGAAGATCTTCAGCATCTATAATTTCCCTTATTGTTGTGAATCTTTCTACCATTTTTGGTTGTGCTTCAGCTACTGAATCTATTATCTCTGTTAGTTGTTGTTCTACTTCCTCAATTCTGCTTCCCATTCTATTCACCATTCTTCAAAATCAGTTGCTCTAATACCAAATTGATAAAAAAAAATAGAAATAACAATCTTAAAGAGATTTTGAGAGCTCCCGTCTCTCCTAATTCCTAACCAAAAGAAATAACTCTACCATAAAAACCTATTATCACCTACTGACCTTTATATACCCCATTCTAAGAGTGGACTCCATCCCTACTAGGAATAGGCCCAGGCCCAGAGTGAATCCAATTCCTACTAGGAATGGATTCAGTTACAAAAGAAAAATCATTTTTGGCATACAAAAACCAAGGCCCACAAAAGGGAGCACCCTAAAGAAAGGAGCTCCAATCAAGCAAAATAAAACCTAACAAATAATTACAAAAGGAATTTGTCATCAACGCCCAAAGAAAGACATCAAAACTCATGAGGGACCAAACAACAAAAGACTGCCTCTCAATCCCTCTAAAAATTCTATTATTTCTCTCTCCCTAAATACCCCACAACAAAGTACACACCCCAGCTTCCATAAAGAACTCCCTTTTCCCCTGAAAAGGTGGATAGAAGAAGAACTCATCAATCATCTCACTAAAAGCTTTGTGAGAGGTTATCAGTTATCTTAAGGTCAAACACTCCAAAGAAGTAATTCCAAACCAACAAAATATAATCACAAATCCAATTTACTTATCAAAAAATAAATAATAAACTTCAACTTTAGAAAGAAATTAGTAGAAATTTACATTACATCAAGAATTATGACAAGCAGAAGTATTACCTGCTCATCAATCATTATAATACATATACCCCTCTCATCTTTTCCACGACGTCCAGCCCTTCCACTCATCTGAATTGTAAAATTTGCAGAAGTCAAGTTTTTCTCCTTGAGTAAGATAAAACTGTGTCCAAAAAAGTAGTTTTACGAGCATAAACAGGGTCTTCACTCACCTGAATGTACTCACCAGATCCAATAAATCGGTGACTATCACCATCCCACTTTTTAAAGGCAGTGAAGACAACTGTTTTTGCTGGCATGTTCAAACCCATGGCAAACTGTCACAAAGAAAAGAAGAACCAGCACTACTAATCAGCGTTGAAGCTCAAAAAGCAAGATCTAAATTAGCAATAAAAAGAAATCTAAAACAAGCACAAACAATCAGGTGATTGGTAGGTTATCTTACAGTTTCTGTTGCAAAAAGGGCCTTAACAAGACCTTCCTGGAAAAGGAGCTCTACTAATTCTTTAATTACTGGAAGAAGCCCAGAATGATGAACAGCAATACCTCTCTGGAGAAGAGGTAGCATTAACTCAATTGCAGGCAGTTCTCTGTCCTCTTCATTCAAGCAGAGAATTGCATTTCTGAAAATATGTTCCACCATGTCCTTTTCTTCTTGGGTATTAAAGTCAAGTTTGGACATGGACATTGCATGTTGTTCACATTCTCTTCTACTGAAACTGAAGACAATGACTGGTTGGAAATTCCGTTCCATAATCATCTGATATAAGAAAGCACACCATTTCAGGCACAAAACATTATCTAAAACTTTTTTTTTTCTTAATAAGAAACAACAGAAGTAAGAGATTATGAAAATTTATTCAAATATGCTAAAATAGTGTTGATATTAGAATCATTACAAGGGGAAATATTGATTAAATGAGAGGTACAACACAGGGAGAACCTTAACAAGGGAAGTTAAAATGGTCTTCCAGCTAAAGAAAAAGAAGAAATAGATTAATTACTATATGGACTGTATCTTTTGCACCAAGTGGCTGCAATAAAGATAAGCTTCTTCCTAAAAAAGGAAAAGAAGAATATCTTTACTTCAAATCACTCTACTGTTTCTTTTGTAAGGACCACAAAAAGTTTGAAATGGAAGTGAGAAGCAATATCTTCACTTCATTTTTGGATGGTAGCCTTACAAAATGAGAGAGTGTGCCATAGATGTCGTTTGGCAGAGTGGACCAACTGAAAGTTCCAAAGATAGCTTCCTGAAAGTTTTCTTGTTAAGGCAGAGTGTATAGGAGCAAGGAAGGTTGGCATAGAGGATGGGGAAGCCATGGGAGAGGGGAAGGGTGAGCTGACAAAAGAGAGAATGGAGAGACGTCATGGAGATTTCACCACAAAAAAGCTGCAGAATATTTCTTTCTAAACACGGTTCTCAATTTTTGGATCAAAAGTTTAGTGACTATCCTTTTTTCCTGTTTTACACTGGTGTAAATATGTCCCTCTCTTTACCAATAATAGTTTAAACTCTCTTTTATCCAACTAGAGAAATTTTTTGTAACTTCATTTGGATAGGAATTCTCCCTTTTTGTAAATTGCATGTTATCAATGAAATTGTTTTTCATCCAAATGAACACAAAAGAAGAAACAAAAGTTGATTTTCATTATTTTTTATACTATGTTTTCGAATGTGACACCCCATTCCGTCGTAGAATTTAGAGGATTGGGATATCTCTGATTTTACATTGCGATCTTTATTTGTAGATAGGAAAAAGATTGGGTCAATATATAAATTTAGAGAATAATACAGTCATTTAAAATCATTGGGCATCTTATCGAATTAGGAGGATTACAGTTTCTCCAGTTTTACATTGCATACCAATTGGCAGTTGAGGGAGGATTTTTCTTCGTATGTTGTTATCACCTTTGACCTGTTTTTTAGAACAATGGGAGTTCATCATTCTTGGAAATCATTGGCTTGTGAATAATCCCACAATGATCTTAATATTTACAAGTCATCTGAACATTTTTTTAAGTTGCTATACAAAAGAGGCTGTCAATACATCCATATGGACAGATTAGACGTATCTTTTCCACTGGAGATGAAGATTCTTGGATTTGGCTGTGCAATAACCCAAACATTAAATGCGACCCTCTCCAAAAATATCTTAACCGTAGTTGCCATGCCTTTGATGGCTGAAATGAGTGAGCTGGTTTAGAAAGACAAGTATCCTAAAAGGATAGAAGTTTTTGTGTGGGAGGTTTTGTTGGGAAATATCAATACATATGGATAAGATCAAAAATAATTTGAAAAAATAAGAGATCAAAAAGGGAAAAGAACTTCACTCCATGATGGTATGTTCCCCTATCTAGTATGTCTACATCCTCACTAACGAGTTCACTCGTTTAGAAATAAAGCTAGCACCCTTTGACTTATCCTCGTTAAAAGGCATTAAACTCAAAGTTAGGATTGCAAAACTTAAATTGTAAAGTCGACCCTATATTTGATATATGAACAATGAATGTATTTGTCCCAAATTAGGGGATTGCTAATCCCAAAGCTACAGAGATTCAAGCTAACTCAAGCTTTTGCAACTCACTCAGGATGGATACTTATTTTCATAAAACAAAATAAACTAAACATTGGCTACATAAGCTCAAATTTTTGTAACTCATGTCTATAAAAGCCAAACAAATTTACACAAACCCAAACTTTTCATTATCAAGTAAATTGTATCTTTTCTTAATCAGCCTCTTAGTCTTACGGCAACTTGAGGACTTCTTCTTGTGTAATTATTGCATCATGGATACTTGTACCATATAGACACCTTTTCTATAACTTTCTTTAGCTCGGTTGAGGCTTTCCTCTTTTCATTATTTAAACAAGATTTCCACTCGTTTCTAATCACAAGAACATCAAAAAGAAAACGAAATAAAAGATATTTAAAAAAAAGGAAACAAAAGATGACTAACAAACCTTAACAATTTTATAAATATCCGAACCTCCGGAAGCACTGCCACCTTTAGCAATTCTCCCACTAGATTTCCCATTTGCAGTCCTGTGGCCAGCAATCTGTTTTTGTTTAGCAAATGTATCCTGCAACTTCAGAAAATTATCCTCCCTGAACTGTTCGTTTTCATCAACCACAAGATACAACCCATTGCCACCCGCAGGAAAAACATAATGTTGCAAGGGAGTTGGTCGAAAATCAGTGTACACCACATGACAAGGCTGCTTGTGTATATTACATATCCACTCAGCAAATTCTGTGGCATTGGACATTGTTGCAGAAAGGAAAACCATTTTGATAGCCGGTGGTAAAAATATTATACTCTCTTCCCAAACAACACCTCTTTCACGATCTCTCATATAATGAATTTCATCAAAAATTACCCACGCTACTTCCTTCAAAACTTCCGAACCCCTGTAAAGCATCCCCCTAAGTATCTCCGTCGTCATGACTAAACAACTAGCATTAGGCGAAAGAGTAACGTCCCCAGTCATCAGTCCCACATCTTTAAACTCTTGACTCAACTCCCTATACTTCTGATTACTCAAAGCCTTCAGTGGGGAAGTATATATAACCCTCTGCTTGTCTCTAAAAGCCATTGCAATGGCATATTCAGCAACCGCAGTTTTTCCAGCTGAAGTATGAGCAGAAACCAAAATAGATTCATTCCGTTCTAAGCAAGAAACCGATACCTGCTGAAACGGGTCGAGTGTAAACGGGTACGTTTTCGCCACTGTACCATTGTAAACTGGATTCGATAGGGTTCCATGAATCGACTCGTCTTTTGTAGAAGAGTACCCAGCCGGGACCGCTACTTCATGAACACAAGTCCGCGCCAAACTGCGTCGGTTGGAGACAGTTTCCTGACTCGGAGTTGCTTTCTCATCTTCTAGGTTTTTCGATTCTTTAGGTCGCTTGGAGCTCGTTTCTTGGTTGTTGCCAGTTTCAGCGACAGCTAATTCTTCCTCAGGGTCTTTCCGCTTCCCAAGTGTGGGAGATTCTTCCATTTGAAAGCGATTAACAGCAACTCCAAAACTTCAATTTACTTCAATCGCGAGTGGAAATGAGGAAGAGGAGTGTTGTCAACAGACAAATAAGAGGGAAAAGGGTGAGGAAGAGTGAGAGTATATTGGTTGGGAGTGGCGAGTGTGAGCAGCAGGTGGATGAGACAACGATGGAGGTCGAAAATGAAGGAATTCTGAGCAGCGGCGGGGGAAGAGAATTACCGGCGACGGTTGAAGTTCAGTGTAAACTGCTAACTGAAGAAGTCTTCGGGCATTTCGGGATATTTAGGCTAACATATTTAGAACAGGTCGAGGGTGAAAGAAAATCGGGAGAGGAGTCCTAGGTTAAGAGTAAACTACACGGTCTACGGATTAAGTTAGATAGTAATTGGCATGTATTTTTTTTTAAATTTTTCTTGTAAGTTAGATGTTCAAATCATTTATGTACTCGTTAGTTTCGATTTTTTAGCAAGAGAAGGACAAAACAAATGAGATTAGAAGAAACAACAATTAGCATTTAAAAGAGATTCCACCCATGGTAGGTGGTTTTCAAGCCAAATCGTTGTCATTCAATATCTCCAGGCATGTGAAGCAAACTCATGTACAGCATAATTGTGATTGTGTTTAACAAGATAAAAGCCTTGAATTGCACCACAACATTGTAGATTACTCAATGAATCCACAAAATACTAAATCTCATTATGATATCACGAAAAGCCAATCAGAAGGTTCTAGAGAATCATGGAATCAGTCTCATCCCAAAGAGGATGAATGTCAACCTCTAAAGCCTTGGTGATGACTCCATAGAGGGTCATGGCCTCAACAATCTCAACTAAGCCAATGAAAAAACTAGAACTTATCCATAACCATCACAGTTTTGAAATTGGAATCACTAACCACAATCTCAATTGACCTAGAAGAGGGGTGTTGATCGACCAGATCTGTATGAGTGATAAAAATGAGAATAAATATGGTCTAAGTGCAAGTATACACTGTCGATGAAGTAATAAATCTTGAAGTATTCCAAGAGTCGAATTCCACGAGACTATTTATGCAATTCAATTTTTCTAAGAAAGAGCTTTTTGATGCAAACCAAGGGGTAACCGATAAATAAGTGATTTTGAGGTTGAATGTTGATAAAAGCAGTAAACAAAAGTGTTGAACAGGGATGCAGTTATGTTCCAACCCTTCAGGTTCTATGCTGTAAGTGATGCGACCGCATCATACCAAGACAATGAAATATGTATGAACAGAAAACTACTCCTATTCGGTCTTATGTCAAGTTCCTTTAGGAGATCTAAGCAGTTAATGTCTAATGTTTCCATGGCTAGTTGGATCTTAGATTAGTTCAAGTTTAGATTTTTTATCCTACGGTGTCCATTATTTTTAAGGCGACATGACCATCCTATTTCTAGACTCTTAGCCTCATATTTCTTTGTGACCTCGCTTTATATCCTGACCTTCATTAGAACTCCACTAGATTGCTAAATTAAGTGATCAGTTTAACTTAACAATATTTTTCCATAAATTCAACAAAGAAAATGCATAAGTTAAAGAGGTATGAAATATAAACATTGTTCAAGCCATAAAACCCTAGGGTATCCACATAACTAAACCTCTTAGAGAATTTAACTCATCACTAATGATAAAAGAATGACCTTCATTAAATCACAAATCATAGCTACAAGATGATGTTCAACGGGTGAAAAGAAAAGAGAAAAGTACAAGAAATAAATTAATATAAATGCTGGAAAAATATAACTCGAGGAGTCTTGGGACAAGTCCTCAATTCTTTAGTTTTTCCCTAGGTTGATTCCTATTTTTAAAGGAAGAATCTTTTCTCACCACACGCTTTCATGGGATGAGATGACCTAGAGTTGCTACGCCTTAGAGGAACTTTCGTTCTTAAGGTTATTGACATAAGAAATTGAGAAAATGCCCAAGGGTGTTGACGACAATGGCAGAATTGTGGAGGAAAGTGTAGTGAAATTGTTGATGGAGAATTGATTCTTGAAATGGAATGATTCTCTTCCTTTATATAGGCCAAGGTGGTTGAGTGCCTAAAATCATGTTCTAAATGTTTTTCAGCATCTTAGGTGTTCAATAACAACTTTGACCGAGAAAATAGCAACCAGAATTTACTGGGCGCGAATCTGGAAAAACTAGCTCACTATGTGGGTGCATCACTTATGATGCGGTTACAGCACATCTGATGCGACCACATCAGATAGTGTTGGTACATCACTTACTATTGTGGGCACATCACATGAAAAAACAGCCAGAAACTTACCAGAAATGTACCAGATCAATAACAAATCCGCAAATAACATCTTTTAAGCATAATTAACTCTCATTAAGCTTATTTAAACATATTATGACAAAAGTTAGGATAAAATTTATGCAAGAACTCATTTTTCACATTAAAAATACCCAAATAGAAGCTTAATTTCATGCATTTCATGACATGAATCAAACGCCTATTTGGTCTCGTTAAAAGCTAAAGGATCCTGATCAACCTGCCCCACAATTTATTTTTCAAAAATGCATTTTCTTTTAAACATTGTTCTTAGGAAACTATAATTAAAATAATCATATGTTTGTCTACATTTTCTAAAAAGCTTTTTTATACACAAGTTTGTTTGGTTTGCTCTACACTAAATATGTATATACTAATGTCAAATTACTATAAAGAAGGATTGTTAAACACTATGAACTAATAACTTCAAATTTGAGTGGTTGTTAGAGTTGGTTGCCTAAAATGGTTAGTGATGGTGGATCACCGATTCGGGTTACTCATCATTGATTACCAACCTCCAATCTTGGTTGTTGGTCACAGTACCCAGTTACCAAACATAAGTTGTCGATCTAAGTCCCTAATCGAGGTTATTGATCTATAATCTTGATCGTCTATGATTGGTGTGCAACGATTAGGACTAGAGATCAATAATCAGCGACCAAGACCGAAGATCAGGGACTGGTGATCGACATTGAGGAGAACAGATAGGGACCGAAGACCAGGGACTGGTGATCGACATTGAGGACAACAGGCAGAGTCGAAAACTAGTGACCGGGATGGGGAACTAGTGACCAGTAACCACTTCGATAATTAGAAGGGACCAATGACTAGCGACTAATGACCACTGACCATTGACCCTTGCTAGACTAGTCGGTGATCATCGGTGCCTCATTTGCAGTCGCAACCCACAGATTGCGGGGGATGGGTGGTAATCGACAGTAATCACAGGTGAGTGGTTGTTGTTGATTATTGGTCTCTAGTCTCAAGTCCCAGTCGTTGGTCTTGATCTCTCGTCACCAATCGCCTATTGCGGGTCTTAGTCCTAAGGCATGGTCTTTGAACTCCAATCATAGTAGTCGATGACCAGTGACTAGAGACTGGGACTAGGTATCAATGACTAGCAAGAAGAACCAATGATTGATGACTAGTGATTGAATTGAGGATCGGGGACTAGAGACTAAAATTTGTTACCTTCTTAGCCCTTAATCTCAGATTAATTAATTTTTAGTAATTCATGTTTTGATAATAACAAACTTGAATTAATTTACTAACAATTTAGTCTTTTGAAGAGTTCATTGCGTAACTCAAGGTAACAATTTCAACATAATTTAAATCACTCAAATTTAAACTCAAACGAAGAAGATATAGTCAAAACAAGCTTAACGAAAAAAAATATCAAAGGTGATGACGTGACATATTTTTCATCAAATTAGATCAATTAAAATGTGTCATGTGAAGACTTGGAGAAATTGCATATAGTAGGCTTTTGATTTAAAAAGAAAATTAATCTAAAGAACATAGATGTGTGTGTGTGTGATGGTCAATGTTGTTTTCAAAGCGCAAGGAGCACCTCAAGGTGACATGTCCGTTAATCGCCCAAGGCGAGAGGCGACAAAAAGGCGATGCCCGAGCGAAGTGAGGCGCAATGAATAAATAAATAATATATATATATAAGTAGAAGTAGAACATAAGTTTATATACATATGTCAAAGCCTCAAAGATTAACAATAATAGTCTAATCAATAAAAATGAGCAAAACCTTAAAAGTAAAAGTTTAAGACATAATCAAAGGTCGAACTCATCATCTTCCCCATCTAAGTCTAAGGTCTCGTCTATTGCCCCTACTTGGCCATTGTCCTCCTCAATGTCTAATTCCTCTTCATCGTTGTCGTCTTCCTCTTCATCACTAACCACTTGTATGGCTGGTGTTCACTTTTGAACTCTAGAAGTGGTGGTAGTTGCAGTTGACTTTCCTTTTGATATAGTGTACGTGATGGGTTCTCCAATGCCACTAGCACGAGCTACATCTCCCCATGTGAGGTCTTCATCATAAAAAAACTAGTTCATTATCAACTTCAGCTTCATTATTTTCTTCATCCATTGTTCCGACCAGCCATTCATTACTTTGATCGATATGATCTAGGGATATTGGATCAAGTTGATCCTTTAAATCAAAACGCTCTTTAAGTGCTTGGTTATACTTTATATAAACCAAATCATTTAAACGCTTTTGCTCCAACCTATTTCTCTTTTTTGTATGAATCTACAAATAATTAACTAATATATAGTTAGAAGTCTATTAGAAATCTTAAATGAATAATGTAGAAAACAAAGTAACCACTTACATGTTAAAAAACACTCCAATTGTGCTCACACTCAGAAACGTTGCACGTTAGATTAAGAACTTTCATGGCTAATTTTTGCAAAATTGGAGTACTGCCGCCATAAAGAGCCCACCATGATGTTGTTCACGTATTTTAACATGATTTAGAACTTTAATCCTAAGATCTAAATATGCATTATTAATATAGTAGGAAATGTCATTACCTAGCGTCTTAACCTTCTTTGTGTTGATTGCTAAATCAATACCGAACATGTCTTTAGCTTCAGAATATAATTCTAATTCCACCATGCATTGATTTTGATCACTAGTAGATGGTATCAACCTCTGTACAACTTTAAGTAGACCACTCATGACTTCAACATCTTGAATAATTCTATCCTTGTGCTCATTGAAAAGTGATGGATTCAAATAATATCCAGTTGCATGTAAAGGTCGATGGAGTTGACAATCCCATCTTCTATCATTGATCTCCCAGATTGGCTCGTACTTTGCCTTATTATCATTAAAACCATTTTTAATGGCCTCTTTTGCCCTATCCATAGTCTCATAGATATATTCCATCGCAGGTTTATCACCATCTACAAGTCTAAGAACTCGAACTAAGGGTCCAGATGCCTTTAGAGTATAGACCACTGAGTTCTAAAAGGATGGCATCAAAACGGTGGCGGCTTCTCTCTTTCCCTTCGGATCTTTCGCCCATTTAGAAGTCGTTCATTTCTCAAAAACAAACATCTTCCTCAAGTTAGCTTTATTCCTGTGGATACTTGCTAGGGTCAAAAATGAAGTTGCAAAACGTGTAACAGTCGGTCTTACCAATTCATGTTGTTTCGTGAACTCTCTCATCATGCAGTACATACAAGTGGTTATAAATAAAACCACTAAGTGCTACAGCCCTTTTAAGACATTTTTTTAATATGATCAATCTTTCCAATATCTTCTAGAATCAAATCTAAATAGTGGGTAGCACATGGTGTCTAATATAAGTGTGACCGTTTGCTTCCAAATATTTGCGCCGCCTAGGACATAGTTTGAGGCATTGTCAGTCACAACTTGGATAACATTCTCTTCTCCTACCTTTTCCACTATTCCATTCAGAAGTTCAAATACTTTGTCTCCTATTTTGATGCATGAAGATACATCAATCGATTTCAAAAACAATGTTCTAGCAGCAAAATGCACTAAAAAGTTTATTAGGGTCCTATCTCTTTTGTCTGTCCACCCATCCGACATCAAAGAGCAACCATTTCATTTCCACTCAACCTCATGGTTACTCATTAAATTTTTTGTGTGTTCTACTTCCTTTTTCAAACATGTCACTCTAGCCTCATGATAAGAAGAAGGTATCAACCCAGGTCCAAATTGTCCCACAGTCTCTAGCATTATATAAAAACTTTTTAACCGAATGGTGTTTAATGGAATACCTACTTGATAAATCCAATGCATGATAAATTGAATTGTAGCATCTCTCCCTTCTTTGTTATATTTGTTGGCAATGGTTGATTGCTTTAGCTTCTTTAATATATTCCAATCATCAATAACTTTGCTGGATTTGGATACACAAATTTATCCATTGCTCTCTTAGTGCGTGGTGGTTTCACTTGCGATTTCATTCCCCATTTTCTAGATGTTCTGGTACTTGAACCACCAGCTTCTATCTCATCCTCTAGCTCTTCTCCATCAATAATGTTTAAATCATAAGCACTATAGTCTGGGAGGGCATTACTTTCCTTCCTCTTTACTTTTATCCTTATTTGATACTCCTTCAATTCTTCTCTTACATTAGTTGGACATTTTAAGCATGCTTTAACATTTCGATTTTCACCAAGTATTGTGTTGCTTGACAAATGCTACCCTTAGTGATTTTTAAGCAAAACATACATTTGCAAGTGTTCGTATCCTTTTCATTTTCTAATATGACACATTACCAACCAGGATGTTTGCGTTTTTGCTCTCCTTCTCCCATCCTATTATATAATAAATAAGAAATAGAAATTAAACTTTAAAAATCACCTACTGACTACTTAAAAATTAAAAAACACCTTTAAACAAATTTAATATAATAAATTTCAAGAAACTAAACTTGAAAAATCACCTACGGCCATAGAAACAACTTTCAAACAATTTAATATAATCAATTTCAATTTACATAATACTATAAATTAATAATAAAATAGAATACAAAGTAAACTTTAAATAATATAATTTTATTATTTTAAAAACTACCCAAGAAGACAACAAAACCCACCGAAAAAGATGAAAACATTAATATTTAATGAAAATCAGTAACCACTAACCAAAATTAAAATATTTTAATAAAAATCAGAAAGCACTAGCACTAACCAGAAAGCCAACTAACAAAACATTAACAATTTAAAACATTTAAACCATTTAAATGAATTTTGTGATTTAATAGTTTAAAAAAGTGGAAAAAAAATAAATCTTATCACGATGACCACATAGCCAAGCTATAGCATAAAATAGAAACACTTAAAATATTTTATTTACTTACTTAAATTTCAAATTAGAAGAAAAATAGGAGAGGAAGAGGATGACTTTACGAAGAAGAAAAATGGGTTTGCAGCAGCAACAACTTTGAAGAACTGAAGAAGAGTCGCAGGTCAGTTATAAAACCTTGAAGAAGAGTCGCTCAGGTCAGTTTTGAAACCTTGAAGAGTCGATCGTTTGTAGAAGAAGCTTTGAAGAAGACTAAAGACGTTGTACAAGAAGAAGAAGAATTCGAAGCATATGAATCGCCAGACGTTGTACAAGATGCCAAATTTAAAATGGCTAATAAAATCGAATCAAATATTCTTTGCAAGGAAAATCTTCACTTGAGCTTTTTCTTCATGGGCTTCGTATTCAATTCCTTGGGTATCAAGTATATTTAAAAATAAATAAATAAAACATCACTTCACCAGGGGCACGCCTTTATTAACAACCAAGGCGCATCAAGGCGTTGTGAGGCGCCACTAAGGCGAGCGTCCGGTTGAAGTTGGTCGTCTAGCCCTTGCAAGAGGCGCAAGGGCCTCAAATCGCATCGCCTGTCGCCTAAGGCGATCCCCGGGTGTGCCTTGAAAACACTGGGGACGGTAAAGTCTTAAAATTATTTTTAAAAAATCATTAAAAGTTTATTGATAGCACAAAAAATGTGCTATCTAGCTCCATTTAATTCGAGGTTGTTCTTTGGTTTTACATGTTTATTTCATTATTTTATAGATATTAAGCACCTGAGAGGTAGAATCGGGTGTTAAAGCTGAAATGAAGCTAACACGAGACATTTAGTAGTAGTCGGGAGGCAAAAAGGAGATTTTGGCAAGGCAGCCTAGCGTCTAGGCGCCAGGGACTCGGGAACATCAATCTAGTGAGCACCTAGGCACTCCAAATTCAGAGGTAGCGCCTAGGCACTAGCTAGACTGTTATAAACAATCTTTCTAGCTCGACTGTTATAAACAATCTTTCAGCCGCCTAGGGTTGAAGCAATTTGCCACCAGTTAATTTCCAGTGTTTTTCTCTCTATTTTCTTTCTACTTTTCAATCTTGGGTGTATCCCAATAGTACCTTGATGTTTATGATGTCGATCATGGCCTAAAGTACTCGTTCTAGCTTAGCGTAGAGTGATTTCCCCTTTCAACTGTAGACTTGTGAGATTTTAGATCACTTCATATAATTTCTCTATTCTTCTTAGATTCTTCTCTATTTTTATATGTTTATAAATTATATATTTTCATGATTGTTTGACAAGCTTGATTGAAAATATGTAATTGGTTGTTAAGGATTTAACTGTAACACCTGACATATAATTGCAACTTAATCTAAAAGTAGCAATAGGTTAGTTAAGCTTGTAATTTGTTGTAGATAATGGAGAACATTGGTCTAACAACCTAGGAATGAATCAATTTGAATGTTTAACACGACATTTCTATTCACAAAATTCACTTCCAAAACCCCCCATTGGTTACTCCGACTGATAACATTTTAATTGAGAAATTCAACGGTTCCTTAACGATTCGACCCGTCCTTTCACTACTACAAGTTTGTTAGGGTTGATACCCTAAATCTCGTTGCCATGTAATTTTGTGAACTTGTATTATACAAATAAATTATTTATTTAATAAAATAACAGTTATTTTATTTGACATTTAGTTACATTAACCTAAAACCAATAAACTAAGATCCTAGGTTATTAGCCGTAACTTAAACACGTATGTAGAGACATACAAGTGGATCGTGTTTAAGTGATAACCTAAACGGTCTGTAGTAGATGGATAAGGATGGGTACCTTATTCTGGTAACACGAAAGATACAACCCACTTTGTGATTGTTACAAGTGTTGTAAAGTGTCACAAACGCTTATATCCTAAACGTTCATGTGGAGACATGTAAGTAAGGGTATTTGAAAAGCACTTGAAAAGTACTTTATTTGGGCCTAATTTAGAAGTGTTTTTTTTGTGATTTAATGTGTTTGCTAGTAGTTTTCAGGGTTAAATGATGAAAATTGATCTTCGGAAGCATAAGAATCAAACTGAGTCAAAATCGGTCAAAGATAGCTTAAAAACCCTAAAAAAACAGGGCAGCGTAGAGCAAGAGCGTCACTACGCTGCCCCTTTACGCTTAAGACCTGAGAGCACCTATTTTTGGCACACTCGAGAGCGTAGCTACGCTCCTCAAGAGCGCAGCGACGCTGAGGCAGCGTAGCTACACTATTATGCAGCGCAGCGCTACGCTATGTTGAAATCAGACCAGCATAGCGACGCTGGCTTTTCTATTTTAAAATAAAGATAATTTAGGAAATCATTTTCTATAAATAAGGGAGATATTCAGCAACCATAATCACGAAATCATAGAGGCAAAAAGGGTGAGTTTACCACCAAAGAGAGGAAGATTGAGTTCGAGAGAGTTTGGCGGCCGTTCGAGTTCCCGAAGCATTGAGCAAAGGAGTCGTTCCAGTTTCCACAATGAGGGATTCTTCAATAGTAGAGTTCTCCTATTTCTCTCTTACTTTTCTCTCCTCTTTACTGAAATTTAATGCAATTATGTTGTCTAAAGCGATGAATGGCTCGACTCTTTAGTTTTAGGGTATTGATGAACTATTTATGAAGTTATGTTAATCTTATAGAACTTTTTATGGATTAATGCAATTCTATATTGTTCATTGTTATTATACTTATTTTGTGTTGATTGGCCTTCAATACTTATTAGATTAGATATGTAATTTAATGGATTGCATGTTTAATTGGACTTATAACAATGAATCGTTGTTAATCTCTCATGAAAATAGTTAGGTATATGATTTGAGATCAATTCCATGAAACGCTATGATATTACATAATGAATTAAATACAGATTCGATTCAATACCCTAAAACGCTCTTTTACTCTTGATTTTCCAAACTTTACTTGTTTTACTTTTAATGCTTTTAAGGTTTTCACAAAACAAAACAATCGATTCGAATCCTCAAATAAAATCAATTCAACCATAGAATAGCTAAGTAATTAAACTGTTATTGGATCCTTAGTAGAACGATACTTGGATTTAATCGTTCTATATTATTACTTGACTCATGCACTTGCGGTGTCCGTATCAGTATCCTATATATGTGAGACATATATAAGATAGGACCGCAAAATGATTTGTCTCTCGTATTAACACCGTTGCTTGATGGGGCTTACATTTCACTAAGATGATCATAGGTGACTCGACCTTAATCCTAAGTCAGTTGTGAACTCCTGCATGTGAAAGCAATCCTTTGATTTGTATGGGTGAGAGTAACCAGGTACGCTGACTCAATAAGCCTATCACTTTGAGGATTTGTTCGAGCAGGTAGCTGGGGACTCAACTGTATGATAACTTGTAGAAATACAAGTTATTCTATTCTTTTATTTAAAGTAATAAGAGAAATTCGCAAAGAAATGATAGAAATTTGTTATAAATCCTAGCAAATGAGCATACTTTGGGATCGTGTGTTTATAAGTACTTAAAATCTGAGAATCATGAAAAATCTTATGTTTTCATCGCATGAGTAAAAGAAGAAAAGACAAAAATTGTAAAGAAATATTGTTGCCTTGATCGCATGAACATATAGAAGGCAGCCGACGTGTTCACACAACAAGCCATGCAATGAGAAAAGATTTGACATACACAGGTGGGGACTGTCAAATCTACAGAGCAAGTTGGTAGCTGATTTGATAGATTCACGGAAGAACCAATGAACCCGTGATGCAGCAAAGTCGGCACAGCATGACATGGAATTTAATGCACGCGTCAGGAAATCATTAGAGAAAAGCGCGTTTTGGTGCCTATAAAGAATCAGCCTAAATACTGAAGAAGGGTTGGTTGAGTCAAGAGATCAACTTCCTCAGGAGAAAATAGAGAGCATCGCCATTATCAGATCTCAAGCTTTTCTTAGCAGAATTCTAAGTGCAATGCTTAGAATTCTTCTTGGAATAGTGAGATTCATCCTCAACTTTGAAGTGTTCATTAACAAGAAGTCAATTTAAAGCTTGCGAGATCAAGACATTGGCTCGGCGGCTCAACATTCCCATTTCCAGTTCTTTTCTTTACTTATCTTTGTATTGTGAATTGATATTGAAAGGTTTTTTATTCTTAATACCAATTTAAGCTTCTATCATCCATCCATGACTATTCCCCCTGTTTTGAGTATTGATTTCTTAACAGTTTAGGAAGAGCACTTTATTGATTCTTGAATTTATGCATGATTAAGCTATAATTATTGTTTGATGTGTAATCAATCCTTGCTTAGATCTATTGAGAGATAAGTTTAAGGTTGAGTTTTTTGTCTGAAAAGGTCAATAAATTATAGGAAAACATTGAACAACCCAGGGTAACGCTTTAGAGATAAAGTGAGCCTTTATTTAGTCAATCGTTGCATACACCTTAGAAATAAGGAAAAATGTGGTTCAAGGACTGAGAAGTCAGCAAAGATTCACAAGATTGGCAAAAGCACTTCATGCATAAATAAAGAAGTGATAAGAGTTCCTCTCAACTTTGTTAGTAAATTCACCTCAAACACAATCGCATACTGCTTGATTTTGTTGCATCACATCGACAATTACCATCTTCCCCTTTGCTCTCCGCATATATCTCCTGTTTTGTAATTATATAGTTTTTATACAATTCTCATCTATTAATTCTTTGTATAAATGTTCATCGCATAACAATCATCTCATGTTTAATTCACTAAATGCATTGAAGTCCCTGTGTTCGACCCTAAACTCACCAAGAACCTTTTATGAGTTTATACTTGTATTCAGAATAGGAAAAACTTGTGTTCATCGCATTACATAGATATTTATCTCAAGCAGGACGCAACACATAACATACAATTTTGGCTTTACATTATGAATGCAACACTGTACAAGAAGGAATTCACATCTTATGGATTAGACTTCTTCTCCGTTTTTTCGGTGTATTGAACAATGAGACGCCTCACCCTTCCACTGGCCAGAGAGGGGTCTAGTTCATAGTTGGACTAGACTAAATTGTTCATTAGAGGGAGCAGTGGTGCTTAAGGAGTTAGAGGTAACACAAGGGTAAAACAGTAATTTGACCCAACTGTGATTACGAGCAATTTATGAAGTGTCGACTTGTCGTTGATTGATTAAATCCATGGACACAGAAATATATCTACAGTGCTAAGAGTACAACTGTCGGTCTTTAGTGGAGTGACCGACAATTAATGAATGTTAGTTAATTAATTAAAGAGTTTAATTAATTAATCTCGAATCATTGGAGCTTTTAATCTGTAGGTCCATATGATCCCCTTGCTAGCTCACTAAGGATAAAATAAGGAATAGTGGTTTTAGAATAATTTGAATTGTTCAAATTATATTGAGGGAAATAAAATACTTTTTTTTTATATTAATGTGATTAATATAAAGGTATAATGTAAATTGATACGTTATAATATATAGTCAATCATAAATAAGATTTATAATTAAAACTATATATTATGAGAGAGATAAGTATTTAAATAAGATTCAAATATTATTTATATGAATGAAATTCATATAAAGACTATAGATTAAATTTTAATGTGAATAGGATTCATATTAAAATTCTAAGTTAAAGAGAGAAATATGCATTTAATATGCATAATATATAGTTAATTAATTAATTGTTATTTAGTTAATTATATATTTATATTAATTGAATAACTCCCTACTACATGTTACTCTCTTTTAACGGGAAGTGGGGTAACTCCTCACCTCTCTCATTCCCTTTTATTTGTGTCTTTACACAAATGAAGTGTAACCACCCGACTTCTTAGGACTTGTTTTAGGTCGTTAGTTCATGCATGCATACATCTCAAAACGACACTTTTCATATATTTGACTAAAATCAAAGAAATTTATAAAATAACTAACTTTATTAAATTTAAATAATTAAAAATCTTGGATCGGGGTACCCCTAGAAGTTATGAAAATAAAACTGTAAATTTTGCATAAAACATCTAATGGCACAACATCAATATTTTGAATTTAAACATCAAGACTGGAATAGAAACATAAAAACGTGAGCGGAAGAATTGACTAGTCCAAATGGCACGGTCCAAATTCTTCCTATCATTCGCCTGTCTGTCATTGCCTTTACCTGAAAGTTGTACCATAAGAAAGAGTGAGTATAAAAATACCCAGTAAGTGATCCACTACCGGGTCTATCTAGTAAACTTGTTAATTTTCCTACAAGGGATATGTGTACAAATCATAACATGAGCATAAGTAGTGAATCCGAAGGAATATAAATCATGGCAGTCGTGGTGATCCCGGAGGAACACATATCATAGCAGTCTAGTGACCCTGAAGGCACACATATCATGACAGTCTAGTGATCCCAAAGCAACATATATCATTGCAGTCTAGTGATCCTGAAGGAACGCACATATCATAGCAGTCTAGTGATCTGGAAGGAACACATATCATAGCAGTCTAGTGATCCAGAAGGAACACATATCATCGCAGTTTAGTGATCCCGAAAGAACACATATCATAATAGTCTAGTGATTCCGAAGGAACACATATCATAGCAGCCTAGTGATCTCGAAGGAACACATAACATGATATAAAGTGTACACAGCCTGAAAGGATAACTAACTGTCATTATTTAACATGGCATGCATCAATCAACCAATAGGCCTTAAAATCTTAATTATCATAGCATGTAAATTATCATCATAAAGTTTCATGTCGTCGTCATACTATCATAGCTTGTAGACTTTCGGCATACCCAAAGCAATCTGTTCATGAGCAAAACATAGGCAAGTCATTCCAATACAGTCAACTTAACAATAATAACTTGGGTAACGTGTCGATTCAAAGGCGAGCCGATAGTAAACCACTTACCTCGATATCAAGCTTAATTAGTTTTAGCCAAGTAACTAATCTCCTTCAACGCTTAGAAATCTTGGTTAAATCCTATAACATGAATTTAATTAAAATTTACATTTAAGCATAAGCACAAACATAAACTTGTTCAATTGTCTCCAAACAACTTACTCAAAGTGCAACTAAGTCTCAATCCTCTTCCAAACTCTAAACAATAAATCCAACCTAGGACAAAATTAATATTGCGCGGGTTAAAAGCCCCATTTTCAGCACCAATAAAACTTTCAAAATAACTTCCAAGACATTGTCACTCACCAAAATTGATCCAAAATCGCCAAACCGAACTTTACTTCGCTGGACAGCACGCTTCCACCTTCAAAACTTCTCTAAAACTCACTCCTAACGCCAAGAATACTATGACATCAACCAATTTGGATCATAAATTAATGGGTAATCAAGAATTTGTAAGAAAACTCACCAATACTCGAAAAAATATCATCCAGTTTTACAGGTTCTGTTCAGCAGCAATTAAGGACAAACTAGAGCTCAAAACAACGATCCAATCGTGCAGAATGAGACTTTGAGTCCCGAACAGGCTGTCCAAATCTTAATACAATCTAATGGTTGGAACTTTGACAAACAATAATTTTTCGAGAGCTGTCACTGAAAAACCGAATTGCATTGCTTTCTTTCATCTTCTCCGTTTTTTCGGTGTATTTTTCTCCCTCTCTACCTTATTAGGTCATATACATATACAATTCCAAACCCTAATTCCTTAATAAATTAGGTATACATATATATATTTTAAATTTCTTTTCCCTCCACCAATTCAACTAAACAAATTAAATCTCCCAAATTAAAAGTCAATTTTCACCAATTGAATTTAAACTCAAATCTTTTATCCCGTTTAATTTAAATTGAATATCCTTTCAAAATAATTCAATTAACCCTTAAAAATTCAAAATAACACCCAAATAATTTAAGGTAATTAAATTAAAATTACTTAAAATTTTGGGCTGTCACATGAATGATGAAGTTTTTTTGGCTTATCAGAAGAAAAGAGAGAATACAAAAGAGAAGAGTTCTCTAATTTCTCATAACAAAAGTTGTTATGTTGTTTTTACTCTCAGAAAAATTTCCTCATTCAAAACTAGAGAAAATGAGACCACACTTCCTTATTCCTTGCTAGAAAATAGCAAAGTCACCACGTGGTAGTGTTCCTATCGAATTGAAGAAGGGATTTGTAAAGAAAATTCATTAAGGGTGAGTAATTTTTTCTTCCCTTAAATTTTCTCTTGTTGGAAAGCATGCTGGTTTATCCTGTTTTTTTTTGTTTTCTCTGTTCAGTTAAATTCATGATTGAGTTATTAAAATCGCAACACGATCAATCGCTTCCATTGGGAATTCAATTCCTTCAAAGTTTTGGCAAGAAATGGTAAAATTATTTGGTTCAGAATTAGGCGACAAATTCCGCCTGACCAATTACCATTGGAAAAGTTTTTTTTTTTTATTTATAAACCAAACATTGAACAAAAGCAATTACATAGATAATAAAGCAAATTCGCCACCATCATATGACAAAGTGAAATAGGGAAATCATCCCACCAACAATGAGAAGCAACCTCCTTCACTACCCAACAAGCTATACCACCAACCACCAATTTTTCTGATCGTCAAATATGATGAAACTGGATCTCTATGCATCCCCATGAACAAGATATCCTCAAACATAGATTTTTCACTACAGTTAATATATCATCCTCTCCACCAATAATCTAATAGCAGTCACGCTATACAACTCTAACACCAAAGGCAAATGCATAGCTGAAACCACCTCTCGTAATCTACCTACTATAGCACAAACCTCGAAAAACAACACATCCAAATGCCCTTGAACAACCTTCCCACCTGCTACAATAATCGCGACGTTATGATCCCGGAGCACCCAACCAATGCTGCCTCTACTCTCCGTTATATCCCAAGCAGCATTATACGACAAAGAAGACCACTAGGCAGGTGGATAAACCCACACAGTTCTAGTCTCCTCACCTTGCCCCTTTCCACTCACCGAGACTTATGCTCATCATCTAAACCAACTCCCACATTTGTTGTTCTCTGGAACTCAAAGGGAACTGCTGGATTGAAACAATCAAGAGCTTCATCGAACCATCACTCTTGCAAAAGACCACTCAGTTACAAGTCTCCAAAATGCACCACAACACCACAATGAATATCCCTACCACATCATGTTTGCCATGTTCTCGTACCCACTAAAAGTGATCTAACAACGCTCACATGTTCCTGTAATACATTAAAAATACAACGTTAGTAGGAAAAATGTTGTCAAATAGCCTTAACCACTCAATATTTCGAGAACAAATGTGATTGCCATCTACGTCTTGTCGGAGCACAACGGGCAACATGTTTCCATCTCAATATCCTTGACAGCCGAATTCATCCTCGTGGGAATAATATCATTGAAAATTTTCGAACAACAAATCTTCTCTTTGGGAGGCAATTAACATTGCCATAGACTTTTCCATAACACCATAAGAGGCTTGCCACTAGAAGTAGAGGCCTGACCCACACGGTCCAAATTGAACCCCAGCTTATAAGCACTTTTAACCGTAAAAATCTCCTTCTCTGGAGCTCAATACACCTCATCATCCTTCCACAGACTATTAATAAGAATATCCAAGATCAAATCAGCATCCCTAGGCAGAAAACTGCCTTTAACCTTGTCTTCAATCCACCACCATTCAAGGGACATCAAAGATACCATTGACCCTTCCTTCAAGAACTCATGAACACAAAGAGGCTTACCCATTCCCAGACTTAGAAGCCAAGAATCATTCCAAATATCTATAGCATGACTATTGCCTACACGCCACCTAAATCCCTACTTGAATAGCTCCGAACCTCATAGAATACTTCGCCACACATAAGAAGGATTCGTGCATAAGGAGGCCTGAAAAAAGGACACATTCTGAAAGTACCTGATGAAATGTCTCGAATGCATGATTTTAAGATTGAAAGAAGGGTTATATAACACACTATGTAACTTGTTACACACAATGTTATAGCAATCCGTAGGACAAGCAGTAAAGCATAGAAAAAAAAGATATAAAGATGAACACAAAGTTTGGTAACCTAGTTCGGTGCAATACCACCTACATTTAAGGGTGTGCCCAGGATGGATAAATCCACTAATATAAATTCAAGTGATTACAACTATGAGTGAGCAAGGTCGATCGAAGTCGATTTTCTGACCCAAACTGCCACTGAACCGACCATGGTTCGTTTGAAAAATGTCCAAATCGACCTCGACCGCTGAAACGTTGAAATTCAGGCAGTCAAACGGTCGAGTGGTCTTGTTGATTTTATTCTTTTTTAATATATATATATATATAATTAAATTCATTAAAATTTGTTTAATTAGTATTCAAACTTTTTTAAAATGATTAACTATTACATTTTTTATTTGTATTAAGAAATTATGGTTTGAGATTACTCATTTGTGAACTTTCCTTTTCCTATCTAGGAATTTAGTTAGTCAATTTGGATGGCGATCGATTTTCAATATTATTAATTATCATGGGAGCCAGAAGGATTTTGACATACAAATTTTGTCTCATCCCTTAATTGAGTAAATTTTTTTTTGTGTGCTTAAGGATCTTTAAAACAAGCTAAAACTATTTTTTATCTTATCAATTATAGTTACTTTTTTCCCTTTATTCATTATTAGGATATTGTTTTGCATTTTTTAATTTTAATACTTATGGAAGAGAGCTATTAAATTATCTTAAATTCTTGACATTCAAAACCCAAGTCTATTTTCACTGGCTTGCACATTTGTAGAATCATTGATATAATAACCTTTGATATTTAAAATGTCCATTGTTCAGGATTGTGTTAGCTTAAAGAAGCACATAAATTATCCTATTTGAAAACAAAGCTAATATGAGAGTCCCTTCTTCAACTCGTTTGTATTATCAATTGCATTGTTCATATTACAAACAGTAGTTATATATAAAGATAAACAAACATAATGTCCTACAATGTCTAAAACTCTAAATTACTAAATTAGTTAATTAGCACAAAGTACAACCAAAATAAACATTACAAGTCTTAGTCACAAATAGAAATACAACCAAAGTAGCAAAACAACACAATCGCTGTCACATTCACATTCACATTACAAGTCATGCTTAATCGATAAGTGACAACTTTGAAAAATCTTCAAGGTCTTCAATGTCTTTTTCATCCTCCATAATTGTTTTGAATCCTACATAATTAAGAAGAGAAAGACAACCTCATTAAAATTTTGAAAAATATAAAATATGTTAAACTAACAATTACAAAATACAAATAATTAAACAATTGTATACATACCTTCTTCAAATAATGAAGCTTCTTCTAGTTCATGATGAATTTCAAGATCTATTGGATCAGAATTTAGCCAATTTTGAGTACAAATAAGAGCTTCCACTATTTTTGGAGCCAATGAACAACGCAGGATCTGAAATGATTGAATAAGAAAAATCAAGAAACTAAAATTAAGAAAATATGTATTGTTGTAATTTAGAAATTTAAGCATGAATTTACCTTTAAAGAAAACACTTTTCTCCAAGAACTTCTTCATGTCGGTGTCGTCCTCTTCCACGTGATCTTCCTTGCTATGACTCTAGGCAGAAACCAGCTTATGGGAGCATTATAAAGGAAGGGAATTTGTGATGGAATTGGGAGAAAAATTGAGAGTTAATAAAATTGTGAGAGTTGTAGAATTATGAGAACATATAAGTGAGCACTTCTCTTACTTCTATTAATTATCATTTTATAGAAAATAATTAGATTAAAAACCTAATTATAAATTAATTTATTTGAATATCATATATTAAAAAAACGATTACTTAAATTATATTCACATGTATATTTCTCTCATAACCTATAGTTTCAATATGAATCTCATTCATATTAAATAACTAATTATTTAAATCATATTTAAATACATTAAGCTTCTCTTATTACATAGTTGTAATATGAATCTCATTCATGTCAAATTATGAAATATATGAATCATATCCAAATATATTTATTCTCCTTTAATACATAGTTTTAATTTGAATCACATTTATAATTAACTATATACTAATGGGTCTACATACATTATTAACTTATATTAATTGTATTTAATACAATAAATATATTAAAAATTTACTCTACAGAAAAAACATCAAACTATTTACAAATATAGAAAAACTTCACTGTCTATCAGTGATAGAGGATAAGTGATAGACAGTGGAATTTTTCTATATTTGTAGATAGTTTTGCTCATTTTTCTATATTTAAAGACAACCCAAATATATTTTTCCTTAATTAATTTGAACACTTCAAATTATTCTTTCAATACCTTGATCCTCGTTAATTTATTATGAGTTAGCAATGTGACCTCATGGTCCTACAAATTATAAGCTCTAATGACCTGAGATTAATTAATTAACCTTCATCATTAATTATAGGGCAAAGTGCTATAGACCTGTAGTGCACTCTTATGCACTATAGGACAAGTTCTATCGATAGATATAATCACTACATGTAAGTCGATCCTTCACAAGATGTTTGTAATTACAACTGGGTCAAATGTTCATTTTATCCCTCTAATTACCTATACATCTTTAAGTATCACTGATCCTCTAATGAACAATTTTTATTTATAGTCCAACCATAATCCAAGTCAATCTTAGGCTAGTGAGAGGGTGGGGCCCCATTGTTCAAAGTACCGAAATCAACACTTAAAAGAACTACTCATCTACTTACCTAATACATGCCATGAAATGCATGTTTTAAGACTTTATTTTAGTAGTTTTTCTTAGCTAAAACGGTCTTTTGCATGTTAAAATCCCCAAAGTATGTTCCAAATGGCCAAAATGATGAAGAGTAAGGTATTTGAGTGCTAGAAGTGTATTTTTACCAATTTGAGGTTGTTTAGAGGCCTTTTGCATTGATTTTTGACTATTTTGTAGAAATTGCCTTCGATGCACCTGCATCGCCAAAAGTCGATGCGCCCTCATCAAAACCCTAATTCCAAAAACGATGAACCAGTCGCCCACAGTTGCGAAATACTCGGTGTTCAGCCATTTTTCAACGTTGATTTGACTGGAGAGCTACGAGAACATGGATTTCGGCCCTACCTAACTCCTTTCAAAGCTTATAAAAGGGATTGGAGTCTCCTTTCAGCAATCAATCTTCTTCCACCCGAAATTCAATCCACTCCAAGAGATTTTCCCACTCAACATCCTAGCACCTCCAAGAACGAGAGTTCCTCTGCAGTTATTAGGCTTAGGACCTTTTTACCCAATGAGAGCATGTATAGAGAGAGTGGATTGATCCTTGAGAGAGGGAAATCCGACACTAAAGATTGTAAGAAAGTGGGGTCCATTTCAAGGGATGCGACTGTATTTTCAACATTCACTTTCACTTCTTTCTTAATATTCGTTTTATTCTTTGTACATTCATTTTGTACTTATGATTTTGGAAGTAATGGAAATGATTCATTTACTCTTTATCATGAGCTAAATCCACTAAGACGTTTAACTTTGTGGATGCCCTAGGGATTCATGGCATGAGCAATTATTAAAGTGTCATTCCTTGCATTACTTGCACATTTTTTCTTGTTAATTGTTAGGTAAGCATTGTTAATTTAAATTGACCACTTAAGTTAGCAATATAGTGGAGACCTAATACTGAGAAGGTTAGGTAGTACACAAACTTCACAAGGAGAATATGGGGCAAAAGCCTAAAGATAGGATCACCATGCAACCTTAGAGATAAGGGTGCTATAAAGTAAAGAATATGCATGTAATTAATCTAAGGTTTAGCTAACCATAGAGATATAGGAAAGATTCTGGCTATGTATAAGGTAATGCGCCAATTCGATGCGGCCGCATCAGGTTTTGATGAACTTTAGTTGAAACTTAGTTGTATTCCTACTTTTTTCATTATTTATTTTAATCCTTTTAAATATCACTCAACTCAACTTATTTTATTGCACTTTGGTTACTTTTGGTCGTTTGATTGCAAACTTAATTTGAAAACTACTCTCATGGGTTTGACTCTTGGAATACTCCAAGATTATTACTTCACCGATAGTGTATGCTTGCATTTAAACCACTTTCATCTATAAATCTATCATTCATAGACTTTTGGTCGAACATTATCCTAAACGGGAAGGAACGAATTTCATCTTGTGAAATTACGTTCTCAACTCTCTATTTGGTCAAGTCTCCAAAATGGTAGGCATATTAAGTCTGTGACATTGGCCACTTTCACCCATGCAAAATAAAAGACAAGTCTTCACGAGCAGGAGTTCATAACTCACTTAAGATTAAGATCGAGTCACATATGATCATCCGGTGAACTATAAATCTCTTCAATTAATGAATTTACAAAGAGAGATTTAATATTTCGTGGCCCACTCTTATACAAACTCTTTGTATAGGATACCCCCACTCACATGTCTCCACAAGAACGATTTAGATCAAGTCGTTTGTAACAATTACAAAATGGGTCGTATCCATAGTGTCACTAGGATAAGGCATCCAACCTTATTCATATACTATAGACCCTTTAATTATTACTTGAATTTAATCCACGTGTATGTCAACCAGATACTGTTCAAGCGTTCATATAATAAATTGGGATTTTTACCTTAGTGGATTAAGTTATGCAAAATTAAATACAAAATATAAAATAATTATTTTATTAAATATCAATAAATAGTTTATTACATTATAAACAATGGGCTTTAGGGCACAAAAACCCAATCGAATCTGTCCTAGAGAGTCATAGAAAGCGTGAGATTGCTTGAAGGGGTCTTTATACTGTATTTTCCAACATATACTTTAGTTTTCTTTTGCACTCTTTGATTTCTATTTTTTTAATTCTTTGAACGTTTATATTGTAATAATGACTTTTGAATTAATGAAATTTATTCATTTTTTTTAGTTATGAGCTAAATTTCTAAGGGATTCGGTCATATGGATACCCTAAGATCTTATGGCTTGCTAACTCATCATGTCACTTTAACTCCTACGTTTGCTTTGTTGAGTTTAATGTTAACTTGTTAAGTTAAATTGACCACTTATTTTAACATATTAGTGGAGTCTTAATGCTGAGAAGGTTAAGATATAGGATTGTCATGTAACTTTAGAGATAAGATACAAGATAAGATATTGAAATTACATGAAAATGATCTAACATTGAGCTAACCATAGAGATATAGGATTAGCTACTTAGACTCCTAAAGGAACTTGATACAAGACAGAAAGGAGAAGTTTTTTTTGTCCATGTTGAGTCACTATCGACCTAATGCGGCCGCATAGCCCAAGACACAAGTCTCTTTTAGTTGAAACTAGACTGAATTCCATGTTTATCAACTATTGTTTCTTGTTTTATTTAGCACCTATACCAATCATCACTCATTTTAACTTGTTACCATTGGTTTCATTATTTGCATTGTTTTAAAAAATCTAAATTAAATCTAGTCTCGTGAGATAGGATACTTAGAATACTCCCAAGTTATTACTTGTTGACAGTCTATGATTGCACTTAAACCACATCAAATTACATTTTTATCATCCTTACACATCTGATCAAATAATACTTCCCCCTCATGACACGCCCAATAAAGCTAGCTGTCACACCCCCGCCCAATAAAGCTAGCTGTCACACCCCCTCCCAGTATAGTAGCAGTTGCAATTACACCTTCAAACTTTCAATTGTAAAAATTGGACCCTCAAATTTCTACAAGTATTGAAATTGGACTCATAAACTTACCATAGTTGTAGAAATTAGACCCCTAAATAATAAAAATTGAACCCTCAAATTTATACAATTGTTACTGCCGTTTGTAATCTTTTCGTTTTTAGTTCTTTATTTTTGAAAATTAAGCATATTTTCTCACATTTTTTTATAATGGCTTGCGTCTTTCTTGAGTACAAGTTGAATTCTTAGCCAAATTCTAAAAAGAAAAACTACTTTTTTTTCTTTTCGGTTTTCAAATATTTGCTTGGTTTTTGAAAACTTGTGTAAAAAGAGATAAGAAAGTAATACATTTAAGGATGAGAGAGGTGTTTGTAGGCTTAATTTTCAAAAACGAAAAGTAAAAAACTAAATAATACCAAACAAGGTCTATAATTTCTACAATTATGTAAGTTTGAGAGTCTAATTTTAACGCTTGTGTAAGTTTGAGAGCTCAATTCTTACAATTGAAAAAAAGTATAATTGCAACTACTACCATATTTTAGCAGTGGTTTTACCATTTAAAAAAAAAAAAAAAAAAAAAAAAAAAAAAAAAAAAAAAAAAAAAAACCTAATTTGCATCTAGTAGTCCTAATTGGTAACAGGGCATTCTAAATTGATAGCATTTTTCAAAGATATGACTAACAACAAATCAAAAGAGATCTTCAGATTTTAATTGTAAAAAGAATCAAATTATTGAAGTTTCAAGACATGATCATTAAAAAAAAAAAAAAAAAAAAGGCATATAAGCCACATTTCTCATTAGACTGGGAAAGAAGATCTGCACATCTTTTCTATTTTACATTCAAAACTAAGGATACAAAGTTTCATACTTTCGCTAGCTAAACTGCATCACAATAATATAACACTACGGCGTGGCAATTGAGATCAGCCTCGGTGACGACAATGGCAACGGTATCGTAACTATATAATCACATCGGTGAATAATATACCACCTTCCATGACTTGACAACTCGAAATCCGGATGAAGCTTCACTTTTCACTCCACTTCAACTTCTTCTCAACTATGCTTTCAAAGTTGTCTAGGCTAAGAGGTCCAGAAAATTTAACCAGACAATGGCTAAAGCCATTGCTGAGTGTTGGTTGGCTATATCTCCTCCATTGCTGCAAGATTCTCGCAACGGGACATCGTAGCCGTACAAATATTCGACACTATGAACTTTGAGCTAAAAATTATAAGAATCAGTTACCATAAGGGAATGTTAGCATTTAGGCAGTGTGTTTAAGCATTTCCACCATCTGAACTACTGCAGGCTTGGTTCGGTAGGACCCCGTTCCCGAAATCTCCATCCAAGCTCATTTGTTGAACTTCCTGTGGGGAAAGTATCTTGATGCTTCGTACACAGTTCACAAAGTCCCTGAAATTTTGAACGACTCGAGTAAGGATAACAACTACGAGCTTGTAAGAATAAGTACTACAAATGGAAGATGTGTGTATGAAAGAAGTAAATGAAAGACTTACTCCCAAGGGTCGTCGCCTACAAGCAAAACGTCATTTTCATGATCCACATAAACAAGTTTCCAGCCTATCTTTTGCCTGTCCTCCAATTGTCCCTCGATACCAAACCTACGGGCAAGGTCTTGTTTAAGCTCATCATAACCCGAGTAACGGGTGATATCAATAGATCTCCCAACAGCTCCACGTTTGTAAACCTTCAATATTGAAAACCAAGCAAGTTAAACAACATGGAGAGTCAAAAAGAAAATAGAATTGTAGGAATACTTGGTCAGCATTTTATATGTAATCATACCTTGGTGTAGGTTCGCATACGTTGGAACGGAGGCGGAGGGGCCCATTGGTTTCTATTCAAGAAGGCGTTATCGTTTATCGTTGAATCCATGGAATTAAATGTCATGTCTGGAATACCAAATGATTGGGAAACTATAGAGGAAGAAATTTCCTGTTGAGGATCTTTCTGTACATCGTAGGTGGTGAGCATGGCCCCAGAAGAAAAATTATTGGAGAAATCTTTCCCCAAACCTCCAATGCCTTTGTCTAATAAAGGATCGGAATTTAACTGCGCTACCATTTGTCCATCGACATGAGCCCCGTACGGAATGTTATGGAGATCTGTTGGCACTTCCAAATCCTGAGTACTATCTTTAAATAACATTGGCTGTGAGTTGAAAGACATCATGTTATTCTGCTGCAACTGAGCATCATTCTGAGAAAGGCAAGCCGAGGTTGTGGAGGATGACGTGTCCAAGAAATCCGTCTGAGCAACGACACCACTCAAGAAAGTTTGTTGTGCAAAAATTCCATGGCTTTGATTCTTGGACATATTCAGTGAAGGTTTAACAGCAGTCTTCTGTGGCAAATCTTTATGAACTAAGTTGGCATTTGGTGACATGGTATCCAACGTATTTGAACTGAATATTGTTGCAGCTGATTGAGCAACATCCTCGACCAATCCCGTGGTTCGATGAACCCTTCCATTGGCTACCGGTTGAACCAAACTTGGACAATTATTCGTGGAAGGTGACGTGGAGCAAGATGGTATGTCGTCAGTGATACCAGATTGGCCAGCCCCTGCTGCTCCTGTTATTAAACTACTAGTAGCTGCAGAGAGCTGATTGTTTGTTTGGGTAGGAGGAAGTCCCACTGGCCTAGACATATCAGAAAGCACAGTAGATGGAGGTGGTTGCTGTAGTTGTGGAAGTTTTGGTTGCAAATGCTGATTTGAGAATCGATTATTCGTCTGGCTATTGCAATTCACTGCCTGCTGCGGTAATGCATTTGATGGAGGGCCTGCAGTTGGGGTGGATTGAGGAATGTCGAGCATTTGGTTAGATGACATGGACCTAGAAAAGCTTTGGGACGCATCTACTGACTGTCTCTGCTGCTCCGGTAGTTGGGTGAGTTGAGCAGGCTGAAGAGAAGACTGCTGAGCCAAAATTGATTGCTGCTGCTGCTGAAACTTCTGCAACATCTGCATTTGAACCTGATTATCCGACATTTGTAACTGATGATTTAACTGCTCCGGAAGCGGTGACTGATTCATATTCTGTTGTTGATTTTGACCTAAAATTTGCTGATGCTGCTGCATTTGCAGATTCTGAGGGACACTTCTCTGAAGCTGCTGGTTTTGCAAAGCAGTTTGCTGCTGTAGGATCCCATTAGTGTGAGGCTGCTGCATTATTTGAGCCTGAATCTGACTCGAGACTGCGTTTTGGTTAATCAAATTCTGTCGGGTCTGCTGAGACATATCATCCAACTGCTGCGGTGCCTGCACCACGGACCCCAACGAGTTCATACTTGACGGTAGCTTAGGTAGCTGATCTAACTGTTGAGCCTGAGAAAGTAGCCTTTGTGCATTGAACTGTATGTTGTTTGATTGAGGAATTTGTGCATTTGACAAACCAAGTTGCCGAGAAATATCGACTCCACCAAGGTTTGGAAGCATAGACCCAGAAAACGAATGCATATAATTTGGCTGCATTGAATTAGAAAGTGAAGGGTTTTGCATATTCATCCATTGAACTAAGTTTAGGCCAGGATATCCTTGTGGATCTTTCATGCAAAAATCGTCACCAAACATTGTTCTTTTAAATATACCATCCAAATCAGAAGAGTCGTCATCTGCAAGCAAAAAGACGAGGACATTAGATTTCCTCTCCAACATTAACTAGTTCAAATCCTGACAAATATTCATCACAAAGCTGAAAATAATGTCAGAAAACACACGACTTGAGTTTTCGGACGATTGAATCTCTCATCTAGAATTGATACAAAAAAGAGGTTAGATATGGATTGTCTAGTTTCATGATTGTTACAAATATCCCTTTTAGGTTACAGACAAATTTGTAACGACATATAGACACAACTCTAAGACTTGACTTAAGAATTCAACTTTTAAGTATTGTACCTGGCATTCCTGGTTGCCTCGGACGTTTCGATCTCAAAAAAGGAGGGGGGCAAATGAAAAATGGAGCAATAACAGGCTCGATCTCCCATATGGAGACTCGATTTCGTCTTTCTCCTCCAGTCGACTCATCCCACCCAACCTAATCATGGATACACTATACTTTAGCAATATCCCAAACTATAGGTAGACACAGTTGTTTTCATGTATAAAACCAGTTTCAACTACTCAAATATGGGGGGAACAATGCTGCTATCAAACCTGTAGATTACGCCATTGTGAGCCCTTCCATCGGACAGGATCAAGATCACTTATACCAGTAATAGTGCCCATATACCTGAAAAAAAGATATATGATTTTTTCCATAAGAATTGAAACATGTTTTGAGAAACAAAAGGACAAACAAACAGTAAATAAAAGCACTAGATTTACCTTCTAGTTCCAGACTCTTCAGTTTCGAACATCATTCTGAAGCGCATTCCGAGTGATATTTGGTTTGCAGACACTGCCTTATAATATTTGGCAAGAGGAATGACAAATTCTGAAGGACTTGCCCTGTATTTCAAGGGATATACATTTGAATACTCAAATTACTTTAATTCATCAACAAAAGATTTATCTTCACAATTATCTTTATTTGCAAATTAGCAAATACATTTAAGCGGTTAAGAAGCAACTAACACGAACCTCGGGTTGTAGAAGACGGTGAAAGGGCTATTGTTTGCAGCAGCATGGGCAGCAGCTGCAAGAATACCAATATGCATACTATCACTTGACAACACTGATGATGATAAGTTTGTCGGTTGCCTGTTCGCTCGCCTAATGCCCAAAAGAAGCTGTTGTTTTTCATCTCTGCTCATGACAAATAAATATCAAGTAAGATGAGGTTTTCTGATACAACATTTCTTTTTGAAACACTTGCTTCACTATTAAAAAGCATCAAAGTTTCCTTTTCTCATTTGATTGGCTAAATCGAATCACCGAATAATATTAGTTAGACGGTCATGAACATGATTTTTTTTTTTTTTAACAAATAACAACCAGTTAATACCAAGACATGTCATCATCACCTTATGAACAAAACTGAATCGCCAGCAAGAAGTCTCTTTCCACTAACAAATAAGCTCCAACCAGTTGTTAGCAAATGGCGTTTGGGTTGTCCTGCATTGAGGAAAGAAAAAAAAACACAAAGATGCAAGCCAATGCTTAGAGAGCTATTCTTGTACACTTTCACTCAACGAGCTCAAATATGGACTTCCAAACGAATAGCAACAGTTACATGCCTCGATATATGTGACGGAAAGTCCATACATTATCATGCAAATCCTTAGCAACAAGCTCTTGTGCAGGGGGTTGCATTGAGAAATCCTAGCAAGCAAACAGAACAACATTACATTTTGTAATTGACACAGAAGTAGATAAATAACATAGCAAAAGTAAGCAAAAATCTGCTCACAAGAGGGGGGAAGATCTTCTCTGCAGCACGGCGCGGCACGGAGAACCCACCATGAGTGCTCGTGTCACTTGCAGTCAATGTTTTACAGAAGAATTCTGGTTGAGGCTTATTAGACTTGAGAGCTAGATCTGATCTCAACAATGCATCCTTGTCAAACTGCAAAGTAAACATCAAGAGAGTAAGGTTGAATTGCCAATTTGTGATTATTTACTTCTATAACAAATCTAGTACCAATGGTTTGGATTCCCTGGTAGGCAGTTTAGGCTTCAATTTTGTTTTTGCAACGAAAAAACACTTTTATCAAGAAGAAATGAAAGAATACAAGAGGGCATAAGAAAAAATAGTTCAGGGACACCCAACCCCCAACTAACTATACGAAACCGGGTCCAATTCAAAAGGATAAACCTAAAGGATAGTTACAAAAAGCCTTAGTAACAATCACAGAAGCCCAAAAAGGCAGATTAAATCTAGCAAGAGACCACACCTCCTACTACGGCCCATCTAGCATCTCAAAGACTCATCAAAATGTGGAAATTGAAAAAATGAAAATCTTGTAAGAAAATTGAGTAAAGAGCTTACAGAAGGAACTGGCAGTAGGGTCATTTGAGCATATACTTCATCTGTTTCTGGGTCAGCCTACAAACATAAAGAAAGAACAAAGTTCAAGAAAAGAAAAGGAAAAAGAAAGAAAAGAAAGAACGCTAAATTTTGAAAAAAAGTCATGGTTTGAAAAATACTCTTATTTTTTTAAAAGTTACAATATTACCAATTACCATAGCACTTTCATAAATGTTTCAAAACTAGTCCTTGAGTAGTAATCCTTTAAAACTTTTCCGATAGAAGTTAGAACTCAAAAGAGTGTGATAGTGAGCTAGACAGATGGTGATCTAAATTTCCGTTCTAGATCACCATCACACAATTCTAGGTCCCAATTTCCATTCAAAATTCTAAATGTAGTTTCAAACGTTCGTTGAAAGATTAAGGGTAATATTGCAACTATTGAAAGAATAGGGGTATGTTTGAAACAAATGGTAAAATTTAGAGGTATCTTTTTAATTAAAAAAATAAAAACACCCCACAAATTGAAATACACTAAAAGGGAAGAGAGTGGCAGCAGCAAAGCATAAGCAACCATACATGTAATGTTACATTATGAAGCAAACATAGTAACTTGGAAGGAAGATTTGGGTAGTTTGGGACTTGGCCATCCACATCTTTCCTCAAAGATGCTGCAACCTGAAATATGACAATTTTAATTTATTACTGGGCACATATTTTCTCCCAAAAAAAAAATAAATCTACTCAAAAAAATACAAAATAGTCATTATTTTCAAGTATGGTAATTACAAGAATATTCAGTTCAAATCATAATGAAAGAAAACCAAGAATTCAAATGGTTTTGGTTAACCTTTTTTATTTAATCTTGGCATTATTCAGTAAATATTGATAAATTTTATTTTATAAAAATTAAAAACAAGAAAATTCAAACGGCACATGAAATTAATGTAAAGTATTGAAATTATTTCAATAATATAAATAACTAAGCCAAAAATCAAATAAACATGTTTTTTCATAGAATAATATACATCTTTTTTTTAAAAAAAAAAAAAACTAATACTTATTATTATTTTTTTATAAAAAAAGATTTAAATCCTATTTTAGTACTCTTTCATTCATCTTTTATTTCAGTCCCACAAATTTCAAAAAGAATATTATATATATAGAATATGTTGATTTGTTTTTATAGGTTTTGTTTAGAATTTAATAATTTAAACCTTTAAAAGAGAAGGACAACAAAAATAATTTTCATAAATTTTCATAAATGAAGCCAAGGAAAGACATAGGACAATAATTAATCCAGTGTGTAAATTAAAGTTGTAAAAGGAGAAATTCCAATGGTTAAATGAAGGATATAATAACAATAAAAGCAACATCCAAAAACGGCGCATAATAGCAAAATAATGGCTCTATGTGTAAAAAGTAAAAGGGGGAAAGGAGAGAAAGGCGCCGCCGCCGCTACCGCCGTAGCGGCCCACCTGTTCGCTGTGGCCTTGTGGAAAATACACCACGTGGTAACCGGCCGGCGGCAGGTTCACCAGTGGACCGGCGCACGCTTGCCATAACTCCGGATTTATGATCTTCTTCTCCAATCCACCTGCAATTCACCATCTGTCAGTCACTCATTCACTCACGCTTCTACGGTATGTCAGATACAGAATCGATTGTTTTGGTTTCTTTCTTTTTCTGTTTGTTTCTAGGGAAAATGATGGAATTCTCGAGGTTTTTGACGAGTTTTTTCGATTAAATTGCTAGTTTATTAGGTTTTTTAGGGCTGTAGCAAGTAGATTTGTGATAGATTTTGAAGAAAAATTGAAAATACTGTAGCGAGTAAATTTATGATAGTTCGATTGAAATTAAGCCTGAGGTAGAATTCACGAAACAATTCCTAATGAATTTCTGAAAGTTCGATAGAAATGAAGATTCAGATTGAATTCACAGGATTTCTTTAAGGTATTAAGAAAACTCCTAATCTCTCTGGTCTAACGGACCGTTCGAATTAAATTAAGCTCGAGATTGAATTCATGTGAGTAAGTTCTTGAAAGTTTTGGGAAAAACTTCCTAATCTCTCTGGTTTGTATCGAAGCTCGAGATGGAATTTTCAGGAGTTCTTGGAGATTTGGGGGAAAAAAATCTCAATCTCTCTGAGCTCGATGAGATTAAGCTCGAGATGGAACCCGAGGAAGAAGATTAGGAATTACAATCTCACTGTTCTGTGATTTTCTTTTCTTAGAGATAAAGATAAAGAAAAAAAGAAATAGTACCTTCGTTGGAATTAGGCGCGGCGGCGGCACCGGCGGCACCGTTCGCCGGCGTCTTCATTGCTTTTCGCCGTACGTGAACTTCCGCAAGTGATTGAATTAGATGTAAAACCAAACAAAAAATAGAAACACCAACTGAAATCTCACTGGTTCATCTTCTCCGGCGGAAAAGGGAATTTCCAGTAACTAAAACAGATCGAAGAACCAAAAGTTCTGGAACAAGTCAGCTTTAATAATCACTCTGCCACTTCCTAGATCATCTCCAAAAAGAGGGAAAAGAAAGAGGAAAGTCCCACAAATTTTCACGGAAAAGTAAAAGAAAAAAACAACCAAAGAGGATAGTGTAGAAGAATTGAAGAAGGTCAACAACAACAGGAACTGTGGAACTCCGGTAAAGTCGCCGGAAAAGCAAATCGGGAAATTAAAAAGAATCCCAAAAAAAAAAAAACAAAACAAAAATGGAAAGAGGAGACAAAGAAGAAAAGAAAGGGTTTGGTTTTGCTTAGTTACAGAGAGACCAAATGCTGAAGCAGTGTTCCCTATCTTCCCCTACAATCTCCAGACAACTTCTTCTCTCAAACACATAAAAACTTTCCATTTTTTTTTCTTTCTCCTTCCCAATGTTCTTCTCTTCTTCTTCTTCTCCTCCTTCTCCTCCTTCTTCTTCTCCTCTCTCTCTCTACAACCCCAAAAAAGAAAGAAAACAAAAAAACAACCCTTTTTTTCTCTTTCTCTCTCCTTGAAATTAAACTCACTTTCTCTCTTTCTCTCTCTTCTGCTTTCCTTTGTTTATGTCTTCTGTTTGAGTTTGCTTTCCTTCTGGGTCCTTGAAAATGGCAATCTCTTTGTACTATTTTCTTTTTGGGGGTTTTTAATTCACACCTTAATCATGGTTAATCTTTGTATAAAACTGTTTGCTTAATCCCCAAAATGCCCTTCCATCATAATCAACCAACCCACTATCTAAAGAAGAAAAAAAAAAAGAGGACAAAAATTAAAAAAAAAAAAAACATTTAACTAGACAGCATCATGTGCTAATTTTGACCATTTTCTTGACCATCACTATCTCCATGTTATTAATTGCTAGCCCCTTTCTTGCTAAGTTTTATTATCCCCTTCCCTTCCTCTCTCCCTTTCTTTCTCTCTTTCTCCTTTTCATTTTAATTGTCTTTTTTAGTAAAAGTGGAAAAAAAACCATAGCTTGGTTTATATCATCATCTCAAACAAAATAGGTTCACTAAAGTCCTTTTTATGACCATTTCTTGGTTTTTACAAGCCTGTACTATTTTTTTTAATTAGTTGTCTAGATTTTAAGAGTGTTTTCAAAATCGAAGTAAAGTAATGAAAAAAATAGCTTTTAAAACTTGTTTTTAAAATTTAGTTAAAAATTAAATTGTTTATTTAGAAAATATGAAAACTATCAATAAAAAATTGTGAGAAAACAAGTCAATAGTTATCGAATGGATCTAATCTATTTTTATAGTATTTTATTATTTTTAGGGGTTACTTTTGGGTCTTTTTTAATTACTACTCTTCGCATTTTTGTGTTCCTAGTTTTCAAATATTATTTTTTGTAATATATATATTTGGCAGTTAGATTTTATTTTTTCATCTCTCTTGTTATCAAAATTTTGTATTGATTTTTTTTTTAAAAAAAAATAAGGTTAGGTTTGATAACGATTTCGGCCCGGTTTAGTAACTATTTTAGTTTGTAGTTATTGAAAACAATGGTAAAAAGTAGATAGCAAAGGAATAAATTTAGAGGTGTAATAAGCGTTTGTAGACTTAATTTTTAAAAGTTAAAAATGAAATTGTTAACCAAATGGGGTCTTTATTCTTAATTAAAGTTAAATCCATAGTTAAATAGTGTTTTTAAACTTAATTTTAAAAAATAAAAAACCAAACACATATTAAACAAATGAGATGTAAAAATTTAAATCTAGCTTTGAATATTTCAATTTTTATGTTATGTTTATGGTTACTATTTTCAATTTTTCAAGTCATAGAATTAAGACACAATAGCTTTGAATATTTTTCTTTTTCTTGAAAAGTTAATTTTTAAGTAAAACTTTCCTTCTCCAATTACAAGTTCCAAAGAATCTAAAAATAGTTACGGTAGTTAATTCTATTTCTATTTTTTCTTATAAGTAGGAAAGAACTACTTAGGACACTATTGCTTTTGTATTATATTCTTTAGACCAATTTTTGTTATATTTAATTTTGATACGTCGGTCAAATAAATGAGACGTGAAATACATATTTATGTGCTGTCATGTAAGATTCCTATTAAGTTTCGTAACGAAATCAACAATAAGAATTAAGAGAAATTACTATAAACAGAAAAAATATCAAACTATTTATAAATATAAAAAATTCGTTATCTATCTACAAGCGATAGAATTCTAAAACTGTCGATCTCTTAAACAATAGAATTCTGTCACGGTTTATTAGTGATAGATAGTAAAAAATTTCTATATTTGTAAATATTTTCTCTCGTTTTTCTATATTTGAAAATAATATTTAATATTATAATTTTTTATTTAGTGGAGATTTAAGTTCAAGACTTGTGCACATCCATACCTTAAAGAATATTCAAGCTTTGGGAAAAGAAGATGCCATAATTAGAAAATGTAACATGTAAGTTTGAACAAAGCTTTAATCCTTGACTTTTAATGCTCTGTTTTTACTATATTTATACTTAAAAGTTAAAGTTATGGTTGATAATTGTTATGATTTTAAAGAACAAAATTGTTAACTGTTAACTAATAATTTCTTTGTTTTTTCTTATTTATAAAAGTAGTTAAATTTTAAAATGATAAACATATTTTTGAATATTTATAAAATTGAGTTACGATCTTAAAAATGTTTTTAAAAGGCAGTTTACAGTTATAAAAAGAGAAATTGTAAGTTGTAAAGACTATTGATTCGTGATTAGGTATTAGTGTTTTTTTTTTTTTAAATTAAAGAGACTTTTTATAATTGCTATTTTTTTTTTTCATGCTAGGTTTTGTTCCTACTTTGTTTAGGGTTTATGGCATCTGAGTAAAAAGTTTTTTTTTTCTTTTTTTAATCTTCTAGTTATGGAGATCTTTTATTATCACAAAGCTTAGGCATTTTTATAACAAAAGTTTTGGATGCTTTGTTGGTCAGCTTTTGGGTGATATATTGACTTGGTTTTAGGTTAAATTCTTTCAATTTAGTTTTAAAGGTCTTAATTTTATTGGTTAGTCACATTTATATTCTATTTGATGAAGTCGAATTTATTGGATTAAAATTGATCTAATGAATATTGAATTCCCCACTCTTACAAACCCTACCAATCAAGTTTTATTTAGTAACCATCTCTATTTTTTGTATCGTTCTTTCTTCCGTATAACAAATATGGAAGTGAAGATTTGAATGTCTAATCTCGAGAGATGAAGTAGATATCTTAATAGAACTCAACGACACAATTGTACAATCTATAGAACATATCATGTTCAAGTAAGGTCTTAAGTAGATATTTTAACTCTTCTTTGTTTTTTTTTAGTTCAATGTCATGTGGTTGAAAATGCGAACCTTTGACTTATCGATTAAGTATGTAATATCTTAACTAGTTGAACTACGTTGGCATGGATGTCGAAGCTGTTGAACCATATCCATGTCGGCAATCAGATCTTTGTTTTACTATCTTATTAAAACCTCTAAAAAATAACTAAAAACAAAACAAAAGAAACGCAAGCAAGTTTTAGTAACAAAGTCTAAAAAGATTATTATTACATATTTGTATATGTCTCCATGTAATTTTCACTTTAGTCAATATCATTCTAACATTATATTATTATTATTTAATCATGATTCAAACTTCTTAAAACTTAGAGACAACATCGAGTAAAGATATCAAAGTAATCATGGCTCAATTAGCATATAGAATATGTTAGCGACCAAGAGGTATGTAATTCAAATTTTTTCACTCTATATTGTACTAAAAAAAACTCGAGTAAAAGATTACTTTGCATTAAAAATTCCAAACCACTTATCTCCCTATTGCCTTTTTGCTAAATTACATGATCAATTAATTACTTATGTTACAAGCACATTCATAGAAACTTAAATAGTCATTTATTAAGGACCATTTATAAAGGGAGACTTCATGGGCAAATTTGAGATTCAAAATGTTATGGAAAGTAAAACTTAAGAACAAAGAGGGAAAAAAAAAAGGAATATACATATATACCCTTGGGAACTTAAATAGAATTTTCAAATATTTGAAACTCGAGATAGTAATTTAAAACAACCCTATATTATTTCAAAATTAAAATATACAAGTATTTAATTTAAATATGGGCCATTTTATTTACCTATTAAATTGAGCAATAAATTGAAACCATCCATCAATCAATCAATAAATCATTGTCTTAAAAATTTAGAATTATTTAATAAATTAGATCCTTGCTGTCTTTAAGATAATGTTAAAAGAATATACAACTTGGTTTCCTCAAAAAAAAAAAAAAAAAAAAAAAAAAAAAAAGACATACAACTTGGAAAGATTTTGCCCATAAATATTGTGGGAAAGCTTACATTATACTCACATTGGGCGTCAAGTTTGATTATGTCGGTGCATAAATCTAGAGCAAGAGGTTAATGTTATGATTATTATTTTCTTCTTTTTAGTTTTTGGTTTTTTAAAATCATTTTTTAATCATTATTATTGTTAAATAGGTTCTAATTTTGGTATATAATAATTAGGTTAATTCTATTTTAGTCCTTCAATTTTAATTTTGAGTTTATTCTATTTTAATTCTTAAATTTAATTTTGATTTAAATTTTTTTTTATATTATTTATTTTTCTTGTTAAGTTTGTCTAACGGGTAGATAAAGTAACGTCAAACATGTGCATATTAACATGATAACAAATACATGTATTCAAGCCACACAAGTTATCTAAAGTATGTTTTTAAAAAAAATGTTAATGTAGATTTATGTAATTCAGTACATAATGTAACCACAAATAACATGTCAGGTTGAATTTTTATTAATTTTTATGGATAATAGAGATTGTTTAACAAACTTTAATGATGGAGACGATAATGAAGTTTTTTTTTTTTTTTTGTAAACAAACTTTATTAACTTAAAATCGAAAAACAAGAAGAGTTCATTAAGAATAGAGGATCCCTTTAGGGTAAACATCCTCCCATTCCAGCAGACATCACAACCTTCCTCTTCAGAGGAAGGAGCTTAGGAATAAAAAAAGATTAATAGTAGCACGTGCCAAACAATGAGCGATAAAATTACAACAATGTTTACAATAACCAAAGGAGACATCAATTAGAGAAGGAAAGATAAAGCCAAACTCGATAATTAATTTTTAATTGTAAGAATAAAATCTAAATTAAAAATAATTAAGTTTAAATCATACCGCCAAAATGAAATTTAAATTTTTTTAGATATGATACCGTTTATAGAACTATTAGATCAATCCTTTTCCAAAAAAAAAAAAAAAAAATAGATCAATCTATATTATATATTTGTCATGAAGATATTTCTTAAAAAAAAAAAAAAAAAAAAAAAAAATTGTCATGAGGATACATGTTTGAATATGCACCCCACCCAGTTATAAAAATAAAATTAAGATATAAAAATAATTAAATATTAGGTAAAATGATTTGTCATTTGATTTTTATGCTTATCTTCTCTCTTTTTTAGTTATTATTATTATTATTTTTAAAAATTACTATAAAAAAAATATCAAACTATTTACAAATATAGAAAAAGTTTTACTGTCTCAAAATTTTTTATATTTATAAATAGTTTGACTCATTTGTCTATATTTAAAAACAACAATTTTTTTACAATTACTTTTTTTAGATCTAGACTAAAAAATATGTTGACTTATTTCGACATGTTTTACTAGAAAAATCCTTCATATGCTTGTAAAGGTCATTCTTAGTAATCAAGACTGTGTTAAACATCTATTGTAGTTACTTATTTAAAATTTAGGGTGTGGAGTTAATTTTGGGAGGATTGAAAGCAATTTGTAGTGAATTTTAATCTTTTGTTGTATTTAGTAAAACAAATTGGAATTAAATCGATTAAAATCAATTTTAAAACATACTGACAATTTTTAATATATGTTCCCTACCAACTGTAAAATTCTCTTAAAATCATATTTCAATTTTTAATAAATTTTTAATTTTTAATTTTTATTATTCAATATTATGATTTATTTTATGTATCTAATACTTTTCTCACATAAACAAAATCTACCTCTTAATTTTTTATAATCGGAGTGTAATCAATTTTTTTAAAAATAAGTTATTTTCCATCGTGCTCATCCATTAATATAGAGCAAAAAAATATAACATTTTAAACAATTATTTAAAAAATTATAAATTATAAAAAATACAAATGTTAATAGTAAAATTAGTTTAGTTATTATATATTAAACAAAATAATTTAATATCTATTTACCAAACACTCTGATCAACTTGTTGAAGTCTAATGCTGAAATTTACTAAGTATTAAATTGCTTAGTATTAGAGCTAATTTTTCTAAAAACACAATTGTCAGTAATTATTTGAAAAATTAAAAAACAATTCAAATTAAATCTTAATATCTAGCTTACGAGTTTTCTTGACACCCAAATTTTGTAAAATTGAACCGATTATTTCGTGAGATAACTTGAAGTGCGGACAAGTGACCCGAGCACTTACAAATATTAAAAAAAATGTGTTTAACCAAAATGATGAATTTTTTTTTAATATAACAAAAGTGATAGAATTGAATTATGATGTTTTCTTTTTCTCATTGAGTATAATAAAATATAGTGTAGGAATTTGAATGATGTCAATTATATATGTTTTGATTAAACAAATCAAAATGATTTGGTGGGTTTACTATATGCTTGTGATTTATGTTTTCTAATTTTTAAGGAGGAAAAAGGAGAGAAAAAAAAATAATTTAAACATGACATTTTATATTTTCGTTGTTTCAAAATTACTCTTAAAATTATATATTTTTTTATTCGAACTGCATGCCTCTTGATTACTAATTCATACGTCAGTTAATTTTTTTTTTCTTGCATCCGTGAGTGTCTAAGCCAGCTTTTACGTATCTGGACTAATTTTACTAGACAACCTGCTTGACTCTACAACATTTGAGTGTCAAGGAAACTTATAAAAAATTAATTTATAAGTAGATGACCATTATAGATTGAACGAATTATGTTCCTTTTGACTTAAACTTGAGTTTGACTAGAAATATGAACATGTAACTAATTTTTTTTTAAGTGTATTTGTAATTTTTTTTTAATCATTTGTATTTTGTAATATATTTTGAAAAACATATTTAAAATCCTAGATCGGACAAATTTAGATGGGGCCTTATTATTCCAATTTGGTCACGGAATTATATATGAATTTTTAATTTACAATTGAAATTTTAAGAGTTTTCAAATATGTTTTATGAATTTTTTAAGGGTTCAAATTCTAATTATCCTTGTATTTTATTAAAGAAGTAATGATGTGACAATATATGTGCCCTCAAACTTGCCAACATATATTTAAAAAAATTATATATAATTTCTCCAATTCCTACCTTCTATTTTCATGAGTCCCAATGTGGTTCTTGGGAAAATGACCCAACAATAAACCATACACAATTATTTAGTACTCTCTCTCTTGTGTGAATGTTTTGATACTCCTATTATTATTGCTTTAAATTCTATATATATGAAAAATAATTCTATCGATTTTTTATTATTTTGATTCTTAATTTTTTTTTTATGTTATCCTTCTCTTGGAGGTTTAAATATTCAAATATCAAACTATTTATAAATATTGAAAAATTTCACTGTCTATTAGCGATAGACCAAGATAGAAGTCGATAGAATGCTATCGCTGGAACGATAGACTTCTATCACTGTCTATCGCTCAGGCAATAGAATTCTATCGCTGATAGATAGTAAAACTTTTCTATATTTGTAAATAGTTTGACTCAATTTTCTTTTCTTGAAAACAATCATTTTTTAATTGGTAATTAAAAAAAAACTTCTAAAAATGAATTTGAAAATGATGTATGAAGATTCAAATTTATAAAGTTCAGAAATATTTATTTGACATTTTTAAATTTATTAATTACAAAATTGAGATCACATCGATTGAAATTAAACTTGGTAAATTATCAAAGAATAGGTTAATAATGTTAGTCATATGATTCTTGCATTAATGTTTATTTTTAAAAAAATATATTAATGTAGAATTATGAGTAATGGATTGGTGAATTCTTTTTCTAATAATGAGTTTTAACAAATATGAGGTATGAAAATTTGAATCTTAACCATAAGCAAAAATTTTGCATCTATGACTATTTTTTTTTCTCTCTCTTATCTCATGAATTTTGATAGGAGATAAAATATTGCGAGAAATGAAATAAAATAGGTTAAATTACCATTTAAGGGAGGTGTTTATTTGGTCTTTGAACACAATTTTTTTTTTAAAATTATCTAAAAGATCCTTTAATTTTAAATAGTGTCTAATAGGCCATCTAAACTTTTAATCTTGTGTAGAATAGGTATTTAACTTATCTGATATTTTTAGAAACTCGTGAACTGACTAAATATATAAAAATTAAGTCCTATAAAAAAACAGCACCGATATGAAGCAAATTAGTATTTGGTACATTTTAGCTTTAGACTAGAACAAATTAATTACATTGATTGGTAAATAAATACTAACTTATTGTATTTTAGATATAATAACTAAATATGCCTACTCTTAAAATTTGCATTTTTAAAATAAGTTCTGACTCTGAAATAATTGTTTAAAATGATATATTTTGTTTGCTCTAAATTAATAGTTAAGTATTAAAGAAAATAACTTCAATATTTTCAACAGATCAATGATATGATTTTAAAAATTATGAAATAGATTTTAGTTATGTGAAGAAATACTTGATATTTAAAATAAATCTTAATTTTGGAGGATAAAATTGAGAATTGAAAAATTATTAAAAAGTTATATCACTTTTTATGAGAATTTAAAAGCTAACGAGAATTGATTTAAACAGTGTAAAATGAATGTGTGTGCCTAAAAGTGTGATTTACCTTCTTAAAAGCAATTTCAAACACACCCTTAATATGATAATAGCTAATGAAGTTAGCTAAACTAATATTTTTTTAATTTTTTTTTTCACAAAAACTCTTTTTATTGATATGCTCATCTTCCCCTCTGGGTAAAGGAGAGGATCTTTGTAGGACAGCTATTTTTTTTAATTAAGGTTAATGATTTCTTTTAAAATAAAAAAAAATAAAATAAAAAATGATGAGAATTGTTGTATTGAGCTATCGTGAAGAAATCATAATTTCTTTTAATGAATGGTAGCAATATAATATTCATAGATATGTTTTGTATTTTATCAACGGTATTTAAATATTAAAATTTATGGACACTTTTATTAAAATGATATATTTAATAATTAAATTTTGTTTTTAAAAAAAAAAACCTCTAAACTTTAGAGGTTGCATTGAATAAATAAAGGAAAATTTTTACCGATAGAAAAAATGTCAAATTATTTACAGAAAAAAAAACACTTATAGACATTGATAGACTTCTATCTGATAGATTTCTATCATTGATAGATCCTGATAGATTCGTGTCTATCACAACTATCTAAAAAATTTAAATAGTTTCCCTTATTTTCTTATTTTAAAAATTTTCCTTGAATAAAATCTTAAACTAAACATTGTATCCATTAAACCATCGTGAGTTGGCTTAGTGATGTAGTAGGGTCATTAAAAAAAAAAATTGAAAACCACTTTTTTTCCAAAAAAAAAAAAAAAAAACTTGGCCAAGCCTTCGTTGAGGGGCCTATTTTTTGTGGGCCCTAATCTGTTTAAGTCTTCTTAAGTTTTATTCTGAGTAGACCTAGGAAGATTCTAGGTCAATTTCCTCTATAAATATAATATGATGACCTCTCAAAAGGGAAGTTCATCTTCTCCCAAAAAATTTGTTTTGACCGTTTGCTGAAAAGTTTGGTTGTTTTACTGATCATATGTTGGATGCACGTGAAGGTTAGGTGAGCTTTATTGATCATATTTTTGCCATCAATCAAATTCTCATCTTATTTTTAAGTCTCTTTCTATATATATGTTTTTATCTTTACGTATTTAGAAGGAATTATGGATTTATTTTTTTGCTAGTTCAGTACGATTTTTTTAGAACAATACTGTTTATGTAAATTTTAGTTGATTATAAATAAAATCAAGTGAAAATAGTTCTTGTGACATCTGTTCATGAAATAAGGATATAAAAGCTTTTTATTTACTACCAAACATGGCATTACTACAAATCAATAATTATAGCCGTCTAAAATTTCTCAAGAGTGTTTTGGTCCATGAGTTTGGAATTAGGAGCTTAACTTTTTGAAGCTAACTCATGTTTGGCCAGTTGGAATAAAATTCTTAAAATTAAGAAACGAAACTCATGAGTTTGGAATAAGGTTTTTTAAAGAATGTCATGGGTTTTAAAAACCTCCCTTCATTTCTTCTCTCTTATCAGTGGTTGTTGGAGACCATCGACAACAACCATCAGCCGATCGATTGTGACTATCGATCGCCATGATAGTTGGCGAGCCGATGTTGGTGATCAATTGTTGTGAACATCAATGACGGATGGTTGGCCACCCGTGATTGCAACTGTCTCTTTCCTCCTCTGGATTTTTCATTCCTTTCCCTTTCTTCCTCTCCCTTCCTCTAGATTTTTCATTTCTTTCTCCATCTTCTTCATTTTCACATGCACAAAAGAAGAAAATAATATAAATTGTCGAATGGACTAAAAATGCAATTAGATGCAAACTTTAAGGGTAAAGTTCATTTCATGCCAACAAAAAAGATGATAAATTCGTAATTTAAAACAAAACTAAATTTGTCATCAATGTGTTAGTAAAATAAATTTCAAACTTTACTACTTTGTTGTTAAAAACTAAATTTGTTATTAAAAAAAGATAAATTAGACATAAAACAAAACTAAATTTGTTATAAACTAAATTTTAAGGCTTTGTTACTTTGTTACCAAAACCTGAATTTGTTATAAAAATAACCAAATCATTGTATTTCAACATTATTGTCATGAAAATTAATAAAGCAAAAGAGATTAATTTAGGTGTACGAAAGACATAGCCAATATAAAATTTATTTTAAAATGAATAGGTTAAATGTTTCATTAAAAAATTATAAAAAAAAAAAAACTATATTACACTAGATGTTATACAATACACAAAACAACCACTAAAAAACTTGAAAAAAAAATACAGATTACTCAAACCCAAGCATAAATAACCTACACCCCAAACACAGGCTTCTGAAATCTAGGCTTCCAAACCCTACAAACATAGACATTTATGATTTTCAGGTTTCGTAACTCGCTCAGATAAGCCCCAGACTTTTTATTCAAGACCGGCACGCCAAATGCCCCTTTAAAGTTTGTTTAGAATAATTTTAACTACTTGAAAAAAAAAGACAAATATCAATTTATACCCTTAAAAAAGGCATAAATCAATTTATACCTCTAAACTTTGATGTTATATCAATCAAAACTATGAACTAATAATTATATGAATTTAAACTCTAAATTTTGATAAGTGTATCAATTTACACCCTCATCCAAATTTATATTCTCATCCAAATTTCCTTTGACTAATATTGTGCAACATATAATTTGAGTCAATTAAACTCTTGAATTTTCAAAAGCCAATTAATTTAGACAATTCATTACCATTACCTTTGAAAACCATCAACGCATTAATTCTCAATCATGTGTACATTTTTTCAAATGTCCATTTTACAAAACAAACTATTAGAATAAATTCATGAGTGATTTAAAAAAAATTGTCTAAAAGTTTAAATTTATTTATTTATAGAAGTTTAGGAGTTTAATTGATACAATTATACATTTTCCACAAGATTTTTCCAACCGAAACGTAAATAGAGAGTATAAATTGATACACTTGTAAAAATTTAAGATAAATGAATACAATTATTAGTTTAAGATTTAAATTAATACAATCCTTAAACTTTAGAGTATAAATTTATATTTTTTTCTAAAATTAAAAGAAAAAAAAGTGCTAAAAAAGGATTCTCAATCACTTAGAATAGAATATCCTTCGAAAAGAGGATGTTAAGAAGCTATACTAGACACATTCCCAAGTAGGTAAATTCCTTGAAAGGTATTTGTACAAAAAGTTGCTTTATATAAGAAAAACACTTTTTCCAAAAGCGATTTTCCAACATACTCAAAATTAAAGATGGCTTATTGAAAGTTGGGATAATGAGGTAATAATGGCAAGCCAAGAAGGGCAAAAGAGTAAAAAAGTTGGAAAAAGGGAGGGTAGTGGAGGGTATTGAGTGCCCTTTGCAAGGGATGCCTAAACTCACATGCCCAATGTACGGACAGCCAACTTGTGGATGATTTGTGATTGAGAGGATCTTCCTTTCAAATTTGATGTAATTAATTAAGACTCCTTTCCATAATTATTTTATATTTGATGATGACTTTTTTTAAAAAAAAATAATTTATTATAAAGCTTATGCATATTTTCTTTCAAATTTGGTGTAATTAATTTATTTTAAAGTTTATTTTAGTCTTTAAAAGATTGACTTAGTTTTGAAGAAAGTGGATAACAAGAGTTAGAAGTTTGTTATTAATAGTAGTGTTCATAAACTTAATTTTTAAAAATAAAAAATAAAATGGTTATCAAACGGGATCTTAATTTGTAGTTTTTGGTTTTTGAAAATCTCGTTGGCTTTCTCACAAATTTTTATCCATGATCTTAACCGATTTTAAGTTAAGCATTTGAATTCTTTAGCCGAATTTCAAAAACTAGAACAAGTTTTTTTTTTTAATTATCTTTTTTTATTTTTTTAATTCTAAAAACACTCATAAAAAATAAATAACAAACAAAATAATCAATAGGTGAAAGTATTTTTTATAAGCTCAATTTATAAGATATCTAAAAACAAAAAATGAAATAATTATCACACGGAGCCTAGCAACAATACCAACAAAAATAATGTCCTCAATAAAAACTCAAATATAAAAAAGATAGGAATCCAAATGATAGTTAGATTAATTTAGAATTATATTAGCCATCATCATTTAGTATAGATTATATGAACCCTAATTATCATTTATAGGCTGAAATGGATTATAGGATCTTGTCGAGTCTCACGATGTGAACATCTCGTTATGCCAACGAATTGCAAATTTTTGCGGATTTCATTTATCCTTCTTACTATCAAAGTAGTGCAATTTTTGGTTTTCTCTTTATCAGTCGAGATTGTAATTCTGTTCTCCACAAGTTTGTCTCCCATGTTCGTGGACATTGTTGGTTAGAGATATAGCTATCTGGAAGATGATTATTCTCTATAAGTAGATTGTTTATATATATATATATATATATATATATATTTGAATGGTACAATATTTGATATGTGACCAAATAAAGTATAAAATTTAGAGAGTATAATAATATAAAATTGACATGTATATATCTTCAAATCAAATAATTGAATGCTAATTAACCTATACAATTTTCTATCATGTTCATTACATCATATTAAACTCTTTGTAGATAGACTGAAGATTATGAAAGATAATGCATTTAAAATTTAGGATAGATTATTGTAAAAATTGTTCACTCTATAATTCTTTTAAAATTTTATCAAAATGTAAACAAGTATCAATATTTATGGAAAACAAATAGTAGCAATAAAAAAAATATTAAAATTATTTTGTATGAATTGAGGAGAGTGAGTAATCTTTAGTTTTTTACTATCAACATAAACAAATATTATCACTTACATGATGTATAATTTTGAATATGTAGTTGTAAGAATATTAGTTAATATATATATATATATATATATATATATATTTTTTTTTTTTTTTACAAAATATCATTTAATAAGAGAATAAGAGTTTTGGGTGCTTTGATTAGACAATATGTTGCATAAGTTGAGACAAAAATTGAAATATTTCACAAATGATGGATTGATTAGAACCATTGGTTGACATATGGTTGATTTGAGTTGAGCCACCACTTAAAATGAGAGATAATTGAATGACTACTTGACCACTAGAGATAAGACTTGCCATATATCACTTGAACAATGAACATGGAAATAGAGATTGATTAAAAAAGGGAAAAAAAATCAAAATCAAAATCAAAATTCCACCTTATGACAAGATTTGTAATGCTTCAAGTTCAGGATTTACAGATTACGATTTGAACCGGCATTTCTTCTACCTTCGATCTTCTTCAATTTTGATGTGACATCTACTAAACCTAACTTGTTATCTAGAGTGTGATGACTGTTGGAAAATTAACACAAATCCTATTATGTTTCGTCCCTATTTACATACTTCCTAGAAAATTTCTTTGGGAGATCGCCTAATGTAAGATTGTTCAAAGTCAAACACACTTTAATTTTTTAAACAATTCTTGTGAATCAGCCACAAAAAGAGAAGATACATATTATTGATATAAGTAGTAATTATCAATTTGTAACGTCTTTTTTAATCATTCATCTCTATAATCATTTCCTTTCATTTTCTTCCACTGCCACATAATTCACTTGTACTTTTTTCAAGATTGGAGATGGAAAATTATTCTTATTTCCAATCCTAATTTTGATTACATATAAATCTTTTACTAAGTTATTCACAAAAGTATTAACCATGTTTTAATTTAATAAAAAACTGATGCACAAGAATACGCGTACACATGTATAATTTCAAATCACGAAGTCAATAATATAAACTTTTATGTCAATTGAACTATTTTTATTTTGTCAGTTTAATATAATATATGAAGTATAGTAATAGTAGCATAAACACCGAAGGTGTATTTTCAAATATTACAACAAGCTTAAAATTTATAGAATTTGCATAACTCAAATCCCACCTAAGTTGAAATATACTATACAATACAATAATAAAAGTCTACTTATAACATAATTGAATTTGCTTTTAACATTTTTCAAGTTGTATGTTAGATTTGTGTTATTTAGTAATATTTAATTTTTTTAACCATTAAATAACATATTAATTATTCAAATAAATAAAAGGCACAATCCAAATCCAACCTAAGCTCAAATGTAATATAAAGCACAACAATTAAAGTTCAACCTATGCTCTATATGAAGAAATTAAATATAATTTTAATATTTTTCAAGACGTATGTTAAATTTGTGTTATTTGAACCATTAAATAATATATTAATTATTCAAATACAAGTATATATCATACTCCCTAATATTTGTTTCAAAATAATTTAAAAAATTAGGTAAGACAAAAAAAAAAAAAAACTTTTTTAGAATTTTCAATTAGATTTCAATACAAATTCGAGCATCATTCTTTTAATATAATTTTTTTTTCATTTTTATTTAAAATTTTTTTAGATGACAGACTGGTCTAAAAAATTGCACCCAAATAAGATTTGATATGATTTCACAAAAACAATTTTTCTACCTTCATCCTTCTTACTTTTTCTCTCGCTATAACTCTTTATTGTTGCTCTTTATGTTGTCTCTCGCTCTTGCTCTCGTTTTTTTTTCTCACTCTTGCTCTTTTATTTTGACGACAACTTCTTGATTGAGCCCTTGTCATGATAGAGAGCACGAGAAAGAGAGGAAGAGAAGAAAATAAAGAGTTGCGATCCAGAATGAAAGAGAACATAGAGAATGCGAGGAAGAGAAAAATTAGGAAACAAGAGCGTGAAAATTAAAAATATACAATAAAACCTTCCGCCACACCAACAAAGGGTTAGAAAAACTTATTTTGATAAACCAAGTAAGGGCCTGTTTGGGAGTGATTTTAAAATGGTTAAAATCACTTTTGTTATTTTTAAAATTACCTTGAAATATGTTTTTAATCATTCAAAATTAATTTTGATGATTGAAAATTGCATTTAAAGGTGTTAAATTGAAAATTAAATTAATTATGCGTGATTAAAGTGTATTTTTGAGTGATTTTAAAAATGACAAAAGTGATTTTAACAATTTTAAAATCACTCCAAAACAGACAATAAATCTATTTTCAATAAAAAGGGAAATTATCATAAATAACATTCTCAATTTTTCACTTTTCAAAACTAGCACGCTTTTTGAATACTCATTAAACTAGTTTTTCTTGGTCCATCTCAGGAAAGATTATCAACCACCGAGATTTAGTTAAAAAACTATTTTTTTTTTAACTTATCGATTGTTTTGGGCCTTACATCTGATTACACACCTAGATTCTCGTAATTTTTTCAAATACTTTCTTAATCTTCTTAAAGCTCATACCAAATCTTATATATTTTCAAATTTTAATTTCTACAAATTCAATTCTTTACCAAATATTATATGAAATATTTACGTAATTTTTCAAATCTTTAGCCCGATTTCTTTTTCCACAAATTTCCAAATTGTTAAGATGGATTTCAAGTGATTGACTTGTGATTTTTAAAATTTGAAAAAGATCAAATTTTGTAAAAAAATTAAGTAAGATATGAGAAAATATATAGAATCTGGGTGTTAATCTGACCAAGATGTACCGAAAAGGTTCAAAACAATCGATAAGTTAGAAAAAGTTAATTTTTGGTCAATCTTGCCCGAGATAGATCGGGAAAACTTAGTTTAACGAATTTTAAAAAGCATGCTAGTTTTGAAAAGTGAAAAGTTAAAAGTGCTATTTCTGACAATTTTCCTAAAAAAATCAAACTTCTACCTTGATCTTTTAATATAAGATGCTTCTCTCAACTTGATTCGATAATTGACATCACAAAAATAAATTTTATAGTAGTTACGCAAAAATCGTCAATTTAAAGGCTAGTTAGCAATGACTTTCGTTAATTGAGATTTTGTAAATGTTCATTATTTATATTTCTCAATATGTACCAACATGAACATGATTTAATGGTAATTGATATATGCACTCATTTTCTTAAGTTTAGATGTTCAAATTTTCACATTTCACATTTGTCGCACTAAAAAGGCATTTCTAAATATTTAAGAAATATTTTCTAAAATTGTTTACCAAAATTTGGAAATAAAATATTTTGGTTTATTGTTCTCCCTTCTTCAAAACATATTAACTAGAGTAGCAATTTCCTACCTATATTTAGTAAAAAAAAAAAGTATCTAGTACTAAAATTAGGATGGAAATATTTTGTACTACTAATAAATAATGAAGATTCTATTAAAAAAATGAAAGATATTATAAAAATATGTGTTATGTAGATGTCCATGTTTAATGTCCAAAGTCAATTTTTTAGAAAAATTAACTATAAACTAATAGTAAAAATTATGTTTGTCAATAGAAACATAATTTAGTAGTAATTGCTATATATCCTTTTCTTTGAAATTGGAGAATCAAATTTTCATACTTTGACATTTATCGTTATATTAAAAACTAATTTTAAAATTAATTGAAAGTATGTTAATAAATTTTTAAAACAAAAAATGGTTTTCTTCATTTTGATGGGATTCCAATTGCTAATAAAAACAATTGAGGAGAGAAATGGTAGACAATTCAAATCTTATGAAATTGTATCAATTATTCTCGTATGTATTTGGGATAATGAGTTAAGTTCAAGTACGAAATTAATATGTTGGAGTTAGGAAGTTTGTATTTAGATGCAAAGTTGTGAAGATGGAATTCTTCGATAAATGTGCAAAAGAAAGAAATAGAAAAAGATGAAATTCATCTATAAATGTACAAATTTCAATAGTAAATACTGTTAAAGTTAGTAAAGTTTAATTATTTAATACCAACTTATAAAGTCGGCGAGTGAAACGCCTGTAAAGATATTTTTAAATTTATTTATTGTATTATTAAATAAGAATATCACGCAAACACACGCATATATATATATATATATAAATAAAGAATATTTATTTTTGGCTTGATTAAGTAGAAAATATCAATACCTAGTTTTTTTTAGGACATTTTTGACCTTGTTCTTTAATATCAATTATTTATATCTGTTGTTACATTGTTTAACATTTAAAGTACTTAATTAAAGATTTTAAGTTAAAACAAAGTTCTTTATATAGTAGTTGAATTTTAAGTGTTATTTATTATGTATAATAAATATTAGATTTAAAATTTCACTATAAAAGGGCTCTCACTATTTTCTCAAGATACACAAACAATACTCAATATATCTTTCTCTTACTTTTTCTTATTAACTCTTTTATGAACAATTGACCAAAAGAAAAGTATTTTAGTTGTAGAACTTTAAGCTCAATCTTTCAATACAGAGAGGTTTGAACTACACAACGTTTCAGTTGGGTTGTTATATCGTAGAGGGGACGAGCCAGAGAATATTTGTTGCACTGATAGTTGATATAAAGAAATTCAATACACATTGTGGAGGGCTTGAATCTCCTTAAAGAGAGTGAGATATCTGCATCTCAACCTAATTATTTACGTATTTATTTCTCAATATTTACATCATTTTCCTCTGTTATTTATAATTCCCCCATTAATTTTAAGGAGATTCAAAGATGGAGTCTATTATTGAGAAACCAAATGAGAATGTCGGAGATTTTAACAAGCCATTTCGATTTAAGGGAGCACACTTTAAGAGTTGGAAGGGGAAAGTGTTGTTCTACCTTAATCTTCTCAAAGTGGCCTATGTCCTCACGGAAAAGAACTGAAAGAAGATTGATACTAAAAGCATAGATCTTGAAGAGTTCATGGGACACCAAGAGAAAATTGACAAGTATGAGAAAGATGAGTACAATTGTCAGTATTGTATTTTAAATTGTCTTGCTGATCATTTTTATAACTATTATGATACTACTTTCACGTCTGCCAAGAAAATATGGAAAGTCTTGCCGAATAAATATGATAATGAAGAAGCAAGTGCGAAAAAAAATTATGCAACTCGCTTCCTTTATTTTCAAATGGTATATGGAGAATTTGTCGTAGAGTAAGCACAAGACTTTCAGATGATAGTAATTGAAGTGGCATATGAAGAAATTAAGATTGGAGATAATCTTATTGTTGCCGATATAATTGATAAAATTCCGCCATTATGGAGATAATTCCAGAAAAATATGCATCATAAGCAAAATGAAATCTCTCTGGAAGTATTAATTACTCACATGGGGTTAGATGCTTTGATTCAAGAAGACAATTAAATCTCACAAAGGTAAATCTAAATTCTTCTAATGATAATTTATCTTATGGTTAGATTCTTAAAAATAGTAATTTACAGCCAAAGAAGATTTATTAGAAAAAGAAGAATAAACCTCACTTTTAAAGATATCCAAACCAAATTTAGGTCTAAGTCAAAATTTAAAATGATGTCATTGGAGGGAGGAAAAAAGAAATTTAGGGATTGTTTGTTTCGTGGGAATCCAATATTCTTATGGACTGGAGATCTGAATTTCTGTGTTTGTTTTGTAGTGATGTAAGATGGCCAGACATCCTAGGAAGCTCTTACGAAGGGCATCTAGAGAGTTTTTGATGCCCTCCTAAAACATGAGTTTTTTGGATTCCCGTGTTGAGGGCATCCCCCTTCTTACTTTTTTAACCCTTCTTTTATATATATATATATACCACTCTTCTTTATTTTCATTTTATAATTAAAATAAATACTGTCAACTGTGTATTTCACTCTCTTTGGTTAGATTGTAGTTGTTTTTAATTTTTTAGAAAGATATTCAAATTCAAATTCAAATTAAATATTTATTTTATAAAAAATCTTAAATTAGTATATATTATTTTGTTGAGAAAAATAATAATAACTTATGTAAATTTATAAAAAAAATAATATATATTAAAAAAACAAATATGTTATATAAGTTCAAATTATATTAAATTAATTATAAATTAATGAATAGTCGTAATGACATTCTTGGAACATTATGTAAATTTAAGACATTCTCGAGTAGAAGTCCTACAAAACAAACACATTCATCCAAGTATTTCCAGATATCTTCAAAGATATTCCTACAAAAACAAACATATATGGTTATCTCGTCAGACATCTCTAATTCTGGGTATCTATAATTTCGGGCATCTAAAGATTTTGGATATCTGCATTCCAAAAAAAAAAAAAAAAAAAACAGCCCCTTAAGGTTAAGCACTATCAATAATTTTTTTGTTTTGCTTATTAAATGACGTTCACCGAAAGAAACAAAACTTTAGGGGTAAGCACATTGTTAATTGGCTGCTTTTATTACCGACAAAGTGCTTGAGCAATATGTTTTGTAACATGTCTTGTATTATGCCAAGTAAAATGTTCTGTGTCATGCATATTTTGCCTGAAGATGTTTTCCTTCTCTATTGAAGTATGTAGTGTAGATTTGCTGGCCAAATTTTCCATTATTGCAGATTTTTTCTTCCTTCAAAATCTTCTCAAGGTTGAGCCATATATATTGTGGTCTTGTTTATTTTTAGGATTAACCCTTTAAATTGAAAAGTGTAGTGTTAAGGGTTTTAGAGATTGTTCAAGCCACCCGATACCTATATGCACTATTTGTGATCAACTTCATGCTCTTCAGTGTTGAGGGTGTTGCTTGTAGTCGTTTAAACTAGGCTAATTATTTATGAATATTATAGATCACTTAAAGAGTAAGTGAGAACTTGGAATGAGTAGTTGATGTTGTACTGAGAGATCTTAAATTAAGCTTGAGAGAAGTTTACTTGTGAAGGTGAGGTGAGCTCACAGTTAGAGTCTTAGGGGGAGCCTAAGTACGTTGTATTGAGGGTATCTCGTATAAAGCTTGGGAGAAACTTTATTGTGGAAGTGAGGAGAGCTTAAACTTAGGGGAGCCTAAATTGAAATTGAAGAGTAGACTATACGTGAATCACGACAGGAGTTTATCAGATTAGTACTTCATTGTAATTGTTTAACTCTTTTATATAATAGAGTTACTTTCCACCGAGCACAAATTTTTTCAGAGTAGGTGAAGTTGCACTAAACTGGGTTACCAATATTTTTGTCCCTCTGTCTTTTCTCTTACTGTTTGATATCAAATTATTCTCTTTATTAGTTATCTTGTTACAACATCTTGCTTGATTTGTATGTATTCTATGTTAGATTCACTTTTAAAATTTCACAAATAATAAACATGAATCAAATTTGAGGTATTCTTCTCATAATTAATTAACTGACAAAAATTGTGGTTAGGATATATAAAAAAAGAGATAATAGAAAAACTAAAAAAAACATTTGATAAAAAATTAATCTTTTTAAATTAATTAATAAACAATAACATTAAAGGCATAAAGTGAGTATTTAGTAAAAATATCAAGATTAAGTGACAATCATGAAATCTAAAAGCGAAATGAAAACAAAACTCAAAACTCAAGGGTAATAATGTAACATTTTGAAACTTAGGTACCAAATGAAAATTAAACTCAAAGCTCAAAGGTAAATATTTAACATTTTAAATCCTAGGGACCAAATGAAAAATAAATCTAAAATTTAAGGACAAAAATGTATTTTTTCTTAAATAAATTAATAAAAAATAATGAAAAAAAATCAACTTCTTTCCTACAAAAGTCAAAGACTAAAAGTAAACATTTCAAAGTTGTGAAATTAAAACAAAACATTTAAAAGGTTAGCAACCAAATAACCTTCCTCTCAAATAAAAGCAGCTTTCAATTTTATTAAAAAAAAAAAAAAAGAAAAAAAAAAGAAAAAGAAAAAGTAAAGATAGCATTGTTGGGTGAGGATAACATGGCAAAGACTTTATTGAAGATCTCCTTTTGGCAATAAAAAAAATGATATGATTTAGCCAAAATTCAAATGATTAAGAAGGGATGGCTAAATGCTTTTGGTTCATACAAATTTAAAGAACAAAAGTAGCATTCCACTAATTAAATATTGGTAAAAATATCATTTTCTTTTCAATACTTTAACTTTTATTCCATTTTAACCTTTAAAAATTTAAATGAAATTTAGTTTGGACGTTTTCAATATATCTTAAAATCAAGGATTGTTTTCAAATATAAAAAAATGAGTCAAACTATTTATCAATATAGAAAATTTTACTGTCTATCAGCGATAGACCGCAATAGAATTCTTTTGCTTAAGCGATAAATAGCGATAGAAGTATATCACTCAAACGATAGAATTCTATTGTAGTCTATCGCTGATAGACAATAAAGTTTTTCTGTATTTGTAAATAGTTTGATATTGTTTTCTGTTTATAGTAATTTTCCTAAAATTAATTCTTTGAAATTAATTTTTATTGAAATTAATTAAATAATAACAATAATTTTCATACGAAATAGAGAAATTTTTATAGAAGGTTGATTAGCAATCTTTTAAAAAAAATAAAAAGTTAACAATAGACTATTAGTGGAGAATATTTTAAAATTTTATTAAAAGTGTTGAAAACATTTTAGACATTTAAAACTACAAGACAATATAACCAATCTCATACTATAAAGATTAAAATGATATTTTATTTAAAATTATACTTTTTGGCTAAGGAATTGGTTCTTTCTTTTCAAGCTTTTATTAGGCTATTGTCAAAAAAAAAAAAAAAAAAAAAAAAAAAAAAAAAAAAAAAAAAAAAAAGCTTTTATTAGGCGTGAAGAATATTTATCACCATATCATATAATAATAATGAGTGAATTCAAAGTTTCAATTATAATTAATGATTTTTATCAATGATAATTGGTACTTTTTTTTTCTTTCTAAAATTTGAATTTGTTCAACTAATATTTTTTAGTCAAAATCAACAAAATATTTGCAACTAATATTGTAAATATAGTCTCATTCTCTAACTTTATACCATAATTTTTAGGTTAAAATACTATTGTGATCCTTTATCTTGAGATTTGTTCTATCTTAGTTCTAGTTCAATTTTAAGTGTCCAATTTTAATTTTTGTATTTTTAATGAATCTTAAATTTAATTTCTATTACTAGTTTATGTTGATTTTTAAAAATTTTTTTATTATGCATTAACATTTTTACTATAAATTTTGGAATCATATTCAAATATGATATTTTATTGCATGAAAATTATTATTATCATTCAACTAATTTTGATAAAATATAACTTTAAAAAGAACTAAATTTAAAATTTATTTAAAGTATATGAAATAAAATTGGTGATTAAAAAAATATTTTGAACTAAAATTAAACAAATTCCAAAATTATTTGGAAGAATTTAGTTACAGTTAACATTGATGAATAAAATATTAAAATGACACTTGAATAAAATTAGAAAATTAGGATGGTTTTGAAAAAAAAAGTGGGTGAAAATTGATAATGGGTTGTGTTGATTTAATGAGAAATTTAAAAGTCAATGACATGGACATTAGAACGGTTAATTTTAAATTATAAAACAATCAGATGTTTTTTTTTTTTCTCCATTTGATGTACTAAAAATGTGATAATTGTGCATGCACGTTTGTCTTGATAGATTAAGGGTCCGTTTGGATTGATTTGAGAAAAAAAATATTTTTATTTAAACTCTTTTAATAAAAACGGTTTAAAATGCATTTTAAAATCTATTTTAAGTGGTTGTCAAATACTCCAATTTTTCCCAAAATGACTTATTTTTTAAATTAAATACTTGAAAATGTATTCCAAACACATCCTAAATTACTAGTTTCTTAAGAAAATTTTTAGGTCACCTAACATAAAAAAAATATCTATGACTGAACCATCGAAAAGGAAGATGCACCTTGTTGGTATAAATAATAACTTTCAATTCTTTTAAATCTTTCTTAATAATATTTGTATCTCATCAGGATCTATCTCATTTAGATGTGATCTAGATTCATTCATGTCCTCTTCTAAGTTTAGGACCGTACATTTTTCATATCATTTTTTTTATCTAATGAAAGTTTACAAAGTAGCAAGGAATTGAAAAAAATGACATAAAATTAAAAGAATGTGATAAGTTAAGAGGTTTAGGATGTTCATTGGGTTAAAAACATAATTTTGGATTGAATTTTAAGGTATTATTTTGACTTTAAAAAATAGAAAATTGTGCTAAGAATCTAATTTTATACCCATTAGATTTCTATGACTTCATATATGGATGAAATAGTAAAAATAACTTCTCTTGTTTTGAATTTTATTACTTCTGCCCAATGGTAGGAATATTGAGTAAATTTTAATCAATTTATCTAAAATAAAGATTAAAGGTGTATTTAGATTGACTTTTTAAATATTTATTTTGACAAAAACAATTTTAGCAAAATTATTTTATCCAAAATTACTTTTTTAAAAAATGAGTTTGAGAAAAAAGTGAAAAAGTTGAAATCAAATTTTAGAATTTTTTTTCTTTTTGTGTTAATCCAACTAAAATTTTCATAATATATGAAAATAACTCAAATATCCTCACACCACTCTTTCCAAATCACCAAAAACTACCGTTCACTATCAGTCACTACGTACTGTTGGTTGCCATTGGTGATCACAACCAACCTCACCTCACTGTCAACCTCGGTGGTAGTCAATGGTCAATCATAGTATTTTAAATATAAATTTAAACTTATTAGTTCATAGTGCTTATTAATAGTTGTCCTTTATAGTAATTTGACATTAGTAGAAATATTTTGAGTGTAGATTAAATCAAACAAAACCAAACAAAATTATATGTAAAAATATTTTTGAGAAAACGTACCCAATATAGGAGTGTTTTAATATATATTTTTTTAAAAACAATGCATTAATTTTTTTTTTCCGGCCTTCGAATAAATTAGTTAATGTTTACACTAATTACTATACGTGTACGTTTTTATTGATTTTTTCACCTACTATATAAATGCCAATTTTACTTGGAAATTTTTAAGTATAATAATTACGATGGCCACTTTATTAGTTTCTTTTTCACATCCCTTTATTAGTTATTAGAACGACCAATTGTCATTTGTGCCTTAATTTGATGAAATAGTGGTTATTCAAATAATAAAAATAATAATAATAAATCAAAAAGGCTAAATTATACACAATAACTTTAAACTTTGTTTTGTATCAAAAATACCTTTAAATTTTAAAAAAATTAAAAAAAAAAAGTACTCTTTTTAGGTTAAAAAACAATATCCTTACTATTATATATTATATGAACAGAAACGGTTAATACGTATTATTTCTCTATTTTCCCTATTTTTATTCTCTCTCTTCTTCAATACTCTCCTACTCACTTTTTTGTTAATTGTTTGACATTTATATATCTAAAATAAATAAATAAATAAATAAATAAAATTACACACTTCAATTAAGAGAAAGAGAATAATGGAAGCACCAATGGATTTTAGGACTTAAATACTTTATAATTATTAATTTTCTAAAAAATATCTATATAATTATGAGACCTTGACCAAAAAATATCTATAATTATGAGAACGTTTTCAAGTTTTTAAAACTTCTGGAATAGAGATGTCTACTATTAATTTTAGTGGTCAACATATAATTTTGTTCTTTAATACGCTTTTCCTTATTCAAATTTGTTTTTTAAAATTTTAACATTCTAGCTTTAATCATTTCTATATATTTTTAAAGATATATTGATAACATCAACGGAGTGAACTTAGCCAAGCAAAAGCTCGACACTTTTAAGGTCGATTGCTAGTTAAGCAAAAGTTCGACCTTTTCTATTGTCTAAGTTGTTCACAAACTCGAACTTAAACTTTAGAGTGGGTGTGGTTTGGCACCACATGCATGGGTGCACCATTCTTTTTGTCTTTGTAGGGATAAATCTCAACTGTAAATGCACAATATGTAAAATTTTAGTGGAGTGATCGAGTGTTGTCCACATAAATGGTTTTTTAGCTCAATATATTATTATGGATACTAATTCCAAATTTTATCTAAAAATAAATAAATTAAATGATAGAAAAATAGGAAATCATGTAACAAACAATGAAAACTTCAAGAAGAAAAAATCTAGGGAATTGTTTTCACCAATAAATTATTCTGTTTAATTAATGAACAACCAACATATCGACCTTATATCCTAGATACGTAGTCAATTTGGGAGAAAACTTGTAGTATCGAGATGCCATAAGTATAGTGTTTCGATGCTACGAACGGAATCTCACATCTCCATGTTTTCAATTGTTGAGGAAGGACAAGTGGCAATCTGTGACGTCGTGCGAGATGTTCCTTCTCCAAGTCATAGTGTTGAGATGCTATACATGCAAGATCTTTGGCTTGGCTGCAAATGTTGAAACGTCTCGATGTTGTCTTCTTGAGTCAAATGGCTTATTTTGAGCTCTTCTTCACTTAATTTCTTCGCTAAGCCATATATATATATATATATTTTGCTAAACAGAATCTTTTGCTCAAAAGATCCAAACATTAGATATATCTATTATTGTTTGGGTCAAAAACTATATAATTGTTGTTTACTTTATTTAGCATAATATTAACATTAATGTAAATTTCTTAGCTGTTTTAAATTTGAATTTCAACTACATCTTTTGATTGGCTCTTAGTGATAATGACAAAATTTAAAACCGATCCAATTTAAAAATCTTAAATAAAACTTTTCAAAAGCAAAATTAGAAATAAAAGATAAATGTAATTTTTAAAGTTTTAATAAATTAACTTCAACAGCATAAATTTGCTAATCTAAGCATAATAATTGATATAAAGCATGTATCATTGATTAAGATAGTAAAATATGTTTGAATCTCTCACTTTATATATTTTTAACTAAAAACTATTTATGGTTATAAACGATTTTGATTTGGTTTTCTAAATTTTTCTATTTCATCATTCATTTTAGAGTTTAAAACTCAATAAAAAAATTTTAAATACCATTTTAGTTTTTGTACTTTAGCCTTTAAAACTTGTTCAATTTTAGTCTTTGTGCATTCAAATGTTCAAATTTAGTCCATATACTTCGATAAATCTTAAAAATAGTTCGTACATATAGTTTATTGTTGATTTTTCAAAATAAAAAAACAAATAAAATCATTAGCCTTTTTGTTGTCGAGCAAAACGAGGTACAACGGGAACACAGATACCGAGAAATTATAATATTAAAGGTAAAGAAATAAAATTAATTTAGAAAATAACAAAATAAAATATATGAAATTAGAAATTTCTTCTTAATTTCTCTCCAATATGCATCTCTACAAAATCCACAAAATGCCACTAATTATAAGTAATTTGCCAACTAGGATGTGGCATTACATGGACATTAAGGATGTGTACTCATAAGACACATAGATAATTTGCACTAAAACACGTGGAGAAATGGGAGATAAAACGCATACCTGATACAAAATTGATACAATTTTAGAAAAAACAAAATTAGAGCATTTTTTTGTTTGTTAAAATTTATGAATTTTGGGATAGAAATCAAATTAGGGGCAAAAATTACAACATATATTAATTGAAAATTTAGAGTTGGAATTAATACAACTCAATAAGCTTAAAATCAAAATCAAATTTCTTCGGTTCATAATTACTTCAAATTCTCACACATGATAAAATAATGTTTGAAAGACAATGATTAGATGTTGCTTAAGTAGGTTGCACGAAGATCGTGCAATCATCTTTTATTACATGGTAGAAAAATAACACTTCAAAATTTTTCTTTAAAAAAATTGTTTGTCATATAACAATTTTAATTGAACAATTAAGTAGGTTTTGTAGATATACTAAAAAAAGGTAAGTTGTACAAATATAGATGCATCTATCAACACTAAATATTTTTCATGTCTAGAAATGTGATATATTATTTTTTTTTTTAAAAAAAGAGATATATAATTATTTATAATATAATAAAAATAAAAGATTCAAACTACAAATTGTGTAACACAATCTATATATTAATTGAGTCATGCTCGTTTTTTTACACAAATATGAGCTTAATTTGCAGAATCCAATGCACATGAAACTTACTTGAAAAAAAAGGGAAAGGAATTAATGTGTTAAAATAATAGTGGGTGTGTATAGTTAATTAATGTTACTAAATAAATACTAATAATATTAATAAAAAAAAATGAGCGTGCACGTAAGCAGCCGAAATTCCGGCCGGTTTTACCGGAGTTTCAATTTCCTAAGCCCACGCCACAATGTATCCACTTTCTGCCACCTTTGTTTTTGTTTTTAATAAATAATAAATAAATAAATAATCTTTTTTTTTCTGAGCCACACACGTGCAACAATGAATTAAATAAAGGGACGTGATGTGATTTCACGAACCCCTGCTAACTCTAAGAACTCGTCTTTAATTTCGATGGTAGGCGGTAACCCATTTACATGGAGTTGAAATCGCTAGTAATATGAGGTGTTATTTGAGAGATTGTAATGTAATTAGGATTATCGAGAATTAGAGGAGTGTTGAAATGCATGAGGTATTGAGGGTGGAATGGAAATGGGTTAGTGAAACATGAAAACGATGAGAAAGAGAGTTTGGTTAAAAACTGTCGATTGAATTTAATATTATAAATTGGGTCTAAAATACTCAGTCCAAACATGAATTTTAAATTATGTTACGATCCAAACTCATTCCATTACGGTTTCCCAAACAACGCCGTAGTTCCTCTATCTTGCAATGTGTAATAGATATGCTAGTTTTTAAAAACTTTGAATATGTTATAACTCATTAAAACATGTTAGCAATTTATTAGACTTAAACTTGGAAATGAAGTTTATGTAGTGGCGGATCTAAGATTTCATATTAAGGGACACAATTTCATATAAGATTAGAAGTTTAACCTAGGTACTTTTAAATTTGTTTCTTTGTAGAATCTCTAAATTTTAAAATGTGTATAATAGACTCCTAAATTTTTTATTGTGTATTTGATAGATTCCTATGGTTTCAAGTTTATATTAGACACAAAGTTAAAATTTTAAAATGTGTATAATAGGCCCTAAATTTTTTATTGAAAGTAACCTAAATATGGTTTTTGGTTTTTGAAAATTAAGCTTATTTCTAGAAACAAAAATAATTTTTTAAAAAACTATTATTTTTAGTTTATAAAAAATTGACTTAGTTTTTGAAAACATTGGTAAAAGTATATAACAAAAAACAAAAAACAAAAAACAAAAGCAAGAAATTTAGAGATGAAAAGGGTATTTATAGGCTTAATTTCCAGAAACTAACAAAAAAAAAACTAAATAGTTACCAAATAAGACCCAAGACATTCAATTTTATTTTTAATATCTCTTTTACAAAGTTCAAAAAACCATAAGACTCAGAGGACACAAAATTAAAAAATAGAAACTTATTTGACGCTTTATATAAAGTTTAAAAACATACTAGATACAAAACTAAAAATATATAACTATAAAAGTTCAAAAGTCAATAGGTGCATAGCTCAACTATCATAAAAATATGAATTATTGATGAAGAATTTAAATGTTAGAATCCTCTATATGGCAAAAGGTTAGACCTCGTTTAATAATGAAGTCTTACCCATTTATTTATCATGTTTTAATAAATACCTAATATGTTTTTCTTTTTTTTGAAAAAAAAAACACGTTTTCAAAAACTGATTTTTATTTCCAAAATTTGTTTTAAAAACGTTTTTAAAATTAAAAAACAAAAAAATTAATTAGATATCAAACCTAACAAATTAAAAATTAAAAAATAATTGGTTATCAAACAATCCTAAAGTTATTATAAATTTAAAATTTGTTTTATCGTCATGTTTTAGTTATGTTTAAATTTATTCAACAAGTATACATTCCGTCAAGATTTTATTAACAATGTTAAAGAATAGGATTAGATAAATAGTATAATCTAAAATTTTGGAAAGTAATTGAAACTATTTGAACATTGAAGGCTAAACATATATGATATTTCAAGAGATTAAATTTATAACTTAATAATATTTTAAGTACCTGTTTCTAAAATTTTGTTAAGAATTTAACTTTTTTAACTTAAAGAAATATGCAGAAGAAATAAATTTTATTTTTAAAAATAAAAAATAAAAAAACTAAACCCTATTTGATAATTATTTGATTTTTTATTTTTTATTTTTTTAGAATTAAATTTATAAACACTCATCCCACCATTAAATTTCTTAGTTTGTTATCTACTTTTTAGTTTTTAACAAATGAATTTTGTCTCTAGAAATTTAACTAAAAATTCAAAAAAAATTTATTTAAGAAAAATGCATATCACTGTAAGAAATTTAGAGGAAATAAATTTAATTTTAAAAAATAAAACACAAAAAATCAAATGGTTACTAAACGAGACTCACATAATTATCAAATAAGGTTTAAAATTATTTGGTTTTATCCCTTAAATTTACTTAATCAAACTATTTTAATGTGATTAATAACATGTTTGAGATTGATTCTAAAATGGTATAAATCACTTTTTTCATTCTTAAAATCACTCGAAAAATATTTTTAATCACTTAAAACCAATTTTAATAATATGAAAATGAGTTAAAGTTTCAAATGTTTCAAAATGATTTTAAACTTGTCAAAAATGATTTTAATCATTTTAAAATTAAACATTCTTGTTTATTCGTTATCTAACAAAAATATTGTTTAGTTAACACTTGGTACACGACTTAACGATTACACGGATGGGGTTTGGGAGGTAGTGGATCGGTAGTACTCAAATTAATATTTTTCATTATTAGATATTAAATTATCTCTACATGTCCATATATTCTATATCGACATAAGAGATAAATCAATATTTTCATATCATAAAAAAATGAAAACATAAAAAGAAAGCAACAAATTAAAATTGCACAAGTCACTAATATAAATATAATATAAATAAAATTAAAATATATTCTTGGTCTTTAAACTTTAATACAAGTAATGATTTAGTTTGTAATAAATTAGGAACTAATGACATGAACACTTTTGGTCTTTAAACTTTCACAAAAATAGTAATTTAGCCCTTGAACTTTAGTTGGAAACAATTTAGTCCCTATAGTTTTTATACTTTTAAATTTGAACAATCTGGTCTTTAAACTTTAATATGTAGTAACGTTACAAAATTTAGGTTATTTTAAAAGTAAATTATGCATTGAATTCTTTTTCAGTCCATTAATTTAAAATTAATTGAACTTCTATGTTATGGATTCTAATTTAAGAAATTAGAATTTCAATTTGATCTCTTAAGTTAGCTAAATTAAATAAAATAATGAGAAAAGAGATTTTAAGTTAAATCCTTAATTCCACGATCTTGAGGCGTTACAGATCATGATATAAAAGTGGAACCTTGTTGCGCTCACTTTCGTTTGCAATTATAATGATGATGCGATGAGTTCTAGAATAGCCTTAAACCCTAACTTTCAAAAATGAATTAATATAGAAAAATGAACGATCGCAAGTTTTTCTTAACGAAACCTAAGTATAAGTTCAGACAAGGTTTCTTAGTGAGTCCAGAGTCGAACACAGAGATTTATACTAATTATGTACTTGGGATGAATGACTTTAATTATGCAATGAATGTTAATCATTGTGTTAAGATGAGTGTTGTATGACTAAAATGACTACTCACTAATTAAAGGGATTGAATCTTGGTAGAAGTGTGAATCCCCCGTGTTTTTAATTGTCAATTCATGAAAATAGAGAAATTCAAAACATGATAAATATTCTTAAGCATGCTGAGAAGATAAGATTAAAAGTAAAGAAACCTTACCCTTATAGTTTTCTCTTCTTCACTGAACTCTTCTCCAAAGTGACACGAACGCTACCATGCAAAGCCAGAGAGATTTTTCACGTTATGTACTCTTCTCCCAAATTATGTTTCTATCATCTGTGTATCAAAACACAAGTAAATGAGAGAGTGAGGTGGGGAGTTACTCTAACTCCCCACTTCCCGTAAATGAGAGTAACTCCCTAGTAATGGAGAGTTAACAAATTACGTATTAATAATAAAAAGTAATTAATATATAAATATATAATTAATTAAATAACTATTAATTAATTAACTATATATTATGCACATTAAATGCATATCTCTCTCTTTAACCTATAGTTTTAATATGATCCTATTCACATTAAAATTTAACCTATAGTATTTATATGAATCTCATTCATCTAAATAATATTTGAATCTTATTCAAATATTTATCTCTCTCATAATATATAGTTTTACTTATTTATGATTAACTATATATTATAATGTATCAATATATATTATATCTTGGGGAGTTTTTAAAAATAGAAAAATAAGGGAAACTATTTACATAAAATAGCAAAATTTTTAGATAGTTGTGATAGACGCTGATAGAAGTCTATCAGAATCTATTGGTGATAGAAATGATAGAAGTCTATCACTGATAGATGCTGATAGAAGTCTATCAATATCTATCAATGTCTATTAGTAATTTTTTTTGCTATTTTCTGTAAATAATTTGACATTTTTTCTATATGTGAAAATTTCCAATATATCTTTATATTAATCACATTAATATAAAATACTCTTTTATTTCCCTCAATATAATTTGAACAATTTAAATTATTCAAAAACTACTATTCCTTGTTTTATCTTTAGCGAACTAGCAAGGGGACCTTATGGACCCCAGATTAGAAACTCCAATGATCCGAGATTAGTTAATTAAACTCTTCAAATAATTAACCAACATTCATTAACTGCCCGTCACTCCACTAAAAACCAACAGTTGTACTCTTCGCACGGTAGATATGTTTCTATGTCCACAGATATAATCAATCAACGATAAGTCGACCCTTCACAAATTGTTTGTAACCATAGTTGGGTCAAATTACCGTTTTACCCCTGTGTTACTTCTAACTCCTTAAGCATCACCAATCCCTCTAAAGAACAATTTAGTCATAGTCTAACTATGAGCTAGACCACTCTCTAGTCAGTGAGAGGGTGAGGCGTCTCATTATTCAAGACCCGGTATTAGTTCTTAAGGGAAGAATTCATAAGATGTGAATTCCTTCTTGTACAGTTGAGTTATCAACTACCTGCTCGGACAAATTCCTGAAGTGGTAGGCTTATTGAGTCGGTGAACTTGGCCACTCTTACCCATACAAATCAAATGATTGCCCTCACAGGCAGGAGTTCACAACTGACTCAGGATTAAGGTCGAGTCACCTATGATCATCCTAGTGAAATGTAAGTCTCATTGAACAATGGTATTAATACGAGAGACTAATGATTTTGTGATCCGATCTTATACATATCTCCACATGAACGTTTAGGATCTAAACATTTGTGACACTTTACAACACTTGTAACAATCACAAAGTGGGTCGTATCCGTAGTGTTACCAGAATAAGGTACCTAACCTTATCCATTTACTACATATCGTTTAGGTTATCGCTTAAACACGATCCACTTGTATGTCTCTACATACATGTTTAAGTTATAGCTAATAACCTAGGATCTTAGTTTATTGATTTTGGGTTAATGCAACTAAATGTCAAATAAAACAATTGTTTGTTTATTAAATAAATAATTTGTTTGTGCAATACGAGTTCAAACTACAAGACCACGGGATTTAGGGCATGAACCCCAACATTAATTACAGTAAATTGTGGTGATGGATGTTGGTGATGAGATCGATCTGGTGAGAGTGTGAAGTAGATGATAGTTGCAATCACAAAGAAAACAACTTGCGGTGAAGGGAAGACAAAAGCAATTAATAAAATAGGGTGAAGAAGATTTACTAACATTTTCTTAAATGATGCACAAGTAGGCGTTCATGTTTCCAACTCTTAAAATGAAAACCTAATCTCTCGGTCTTTAAGTCACATTCATCTTATTTCTAAGACGCATGCTCGAGTTGAACGCAAACGAAAGTCTAACTTTATTTCTAAAGCTATCGCCTCCTTTGTTTAATGATTTCCACAATCTCCTACTTTCTCAAGTAATTGATTATTTTTACTCAAATCGATTTTTCAATGGATTCAAGCAACAAACTAAGCACACATTAAACAAAATGAATTTCTATTTATGCACATTATTGAAAATGCTAGGCCATTCTTCTTAACCCATTAAAAGTTTAGCTACTCATAGTGGAAAGACAAGAACAAATGGATAGATGAAAATGAGTGAAATTCATATATGTATTAGGAAGCAAGGAGTTTTCAATCTTAATAACTCAATACAAAATGAGATGATTGATCAGAAAAATAAAATGTAAAGGAAGAAATGAGTCAAGTCGTCGGTTGCAATCTCTTGCTCCCTTTGGCTTTGATGTAGGCTGCCTTTTTTAAGTGGTTGCTGTGGTGGTGGTGGAGTTTTCTTACTTTTTCAAGAAGAATTCTAAGCTCTCACTTAAAATTCTGCAAAGAAAAGCTCGAAGAAGTGGTGGCAATGGTGGATTTTGGTGATCTCCTTTGATCTCTCAATCAGTTTTTCATCCTTCATATCCAGACAAATTTCAATGGGCTATTTATAGGCGTCTAAAGGAAGTTCTTCGCCTCTTTCCAATGATTTTGCTGACACCTTATATTTAATTCCATGCCCACGACGACTGCATCGTGTCACAGATTCATTGGCTCTGCCGCGAATGTCTCAAATTAGCTACCAATTTGCTTTGTTGATTTGACTTCCACTGTCGGTTTGTTGTCTTCTATCTCTGTGTTTCATCCCATCGCGTGGTGCTATGCGTTGCAAAGTTGGGTGCTGAGTTGGTATCTTCTATGCGTTCAAGGCTGCAACTTTGTGTCCTTGTTGATTGGTGCTCTATTTCATCCAAATCCCGCTTCCAAAAGTGACAAATCTTATAATTTTCAAGATTTTAATTTTTTGTAAACGCATGATTGAGTATGATTATTTACATGAATTTCTTATCATGTTAATACATTTTTCTTTGCATTTTCCTAATAACTCTAAATAAAAAGGTAAAATAACTTGTATTACTACAAGTTATCAAACCTCCTCCCAATAAGATGTGCTTCTAGGACAAACTAAGGTGAAAGTTGGTGGGCATATAACGCTCGAGTTTAGAAGGGGTACAGGAAAGAATCAAGATCACTTTCAGATGAGAGAGGTCTTGAGGATATACATGCATAGTTAAGAAAAAGCTTAAAAAGAAGAAATAGTTACTACCTATACTTATAAGCGGCACCTACCTTTTCGACTGGCTCAATCATAAAAACTTCAAAATTAAGTGTGCTTGGCTTGCAACATTTCTATGTTGTTTTGTGGGAAATAGTCTTCACTCTTACAAGCAGTTAAAAATAAGTAGGCTACAATATATCGCAAGGGAATGGTGGGGTGGTCAGGTGCAAAACTTGAATTTCAAATCTTGGTCCGAATTATGGGCTTGAGGCATAACAAATAAGTAGCAATTTATTCCCTATACTTTAAAATTTTCAATAATTTAGATTTTATCATGAAAAAAATCTAATCCAAATTAAGTTTCGATTTTTATTACGCAACGACTTAGTGTTTATAGTATATGTGTAAAATGTTTAAGGTTATTTTTAAATGTAGAAAAATAAGTCAAAATATTTATAAATATAGAAAAATTTCATTGTCTGTTAGCGATAGACTTCTATCACTCAATCATAGAAGTCTATCACAGTCTATCGTTGATAAACAGTAAAATTTTTCTATATTTATGAAATAAGTTGATATTTTTTCCATTTATAATAATTTTCCAAATGTTTACTTGTTAATTATTATTTTTAAATTTTTTATAACTTTAAAAAGATGGCCATGGATATCGATTTCTTGTCAATATTTTCGGTTGACATTTCTATAAAATTGGGACCTCAACATTTTAAACCTAACATACTTATCTCGTAAAAAAAAAAAATTCAAGGGCAAGTTTCTATTAAATGATTGAAAATATGTCTAAATCCCATTTTAATTCATGGATTTTTAAAAATATTTTGATTTAGCTTTAGAATTTTTAAATATTTTATTTTAGGTCCAATTTGATAACCATTTAAGAAGCGTTTAGGACAGGTTAAGAATTAAAAGACTGAAATCAAATGCCTGGAGGCTGAGTTTTGGTTTTTATAAAATGTATTTGTTTTCTTACAATTTTCATACTATAATTTCCATATTCATTGAATCCTTAGCCAAATTCTAAAAACAAAACAAGTTTTTAAACCTATTTGACTTTTTTTTAATACAAACCTACTATAAGATTTTATTAACATATAATGCAATTTTATAGGTAACAAATCAACTGTTTTATTTTTTTAATCTATTATTAACTTATGAAACATAAAATTGAAAAGTTAGAAATCTATTAGACAATTTTAAAAGTTTGACACCTTTTAGATACAAAAGTAAACACTAAAGAATCTATTAAACAAATTTTAAAGTTCAAGAATTTTTTTAACACAAACTTGTTAAATTTCAGTAATAGTATTTTAGTGTCCAATTTTAATCTATGTACTTCAATAAATCTTAAATTTAGTTCCTGATTGTTGATTTTTTCTTATAAAATTAAACCTTCTAAATTACATTCACTAGAATTGAATAAATTGCATAATAGAGGTAAAAAAAAAAAGTATTTTTAACATATATATTTTTAGATTATTCTCTTTTTTTAACATTACATTAAAACGAGGGAGAGAGAAGAAAAGAAGAAACAAATTTTTAGGGTTTTGAAAACATTTAGGGATAAGGTTAGTTTAAATTACTAGAATAATTAACTATATAAGCTATAGTTGGTGGTTATAAATTTAAGTAATTAGGAGATTAATGTTAAAGGCTAGGCTATATAATATATAGTTTTAGTGAACTTTTTCCCAAAGATTAATGCAATGAACTTTGAGGCTATAATGGAGAGAGAGAGGGAATAGCTTTATCTTTAGGTCTTGACATGACACTTTGAACACGCTTCATCATTATCTTTGATTTGCGTTGATTGAAAACCTTTTGTGGACCTTATTCTATAAACTTAGGGGCAATCCTTTTTCACATTGATTTTCTTTTTGAATGACTTTATATTTAAGACTAAATTATTATCCCTAAATTTTTTCCTTTCTTTTGAAATTAGTTAATATCGCGATCGATTTTTCGTAAATGTGTTTTAAAACGTGGGACCTAAAATTATGAGGTAGTGATGTTCGAGTCCACATCTTAATTTTCATTCAACATTCAAACGGATTTCTAACCCTGAGATAGTTTTGAAACTTCGTAGGAAAGGTTAAAGGTAATATTGCAACTTTTTGAAAGAATAAAAGTATTTTTGAAATATAGAGTAATATTCAAGGATGATTTTGTAATTTACTATTCTTTTTAAAAAAGTAAAAACACTTTTCCAATTCTTAAATTTTTGAAAAAATGATAATTTGGTTCTTAACTTTAGTCGGTAAGGATTTAGTTCTTATGCCTTTAATTTTATGTAATATTTTAGTCCATAATTAAATTTTAATATATAACAATTTAGTCTTTATACTTTTAATTTTGTGACAATTTAGTCTATATTATGAAAGTTTTATTGTTTAGATTTAATGAGTCTTTTTTTTCCCCATATATAGATCAATAAAATTGATTAAGATATGTGTTTAGAAACAACAAAACCAAAGTTGTTACACAATAAAAATGAAAACTTATTTGATGAGATTTTTTTTGGTAAGGTTAAATTGTTACAAAATTTAAAGTATAGAAGTTGAATTGTTATAAAGTTACTACAAACTAAAGTTTATAAACTAAATTGCTAGTGTCGTCACAGTAAAGAGACCAAAAGTAAAATGAAATGAAAGTTTTGTAGAATGTCCATGATTTACTTAGCTAATTTCACTTTTAACCGTACGTTTTAGAAAATTTTGATTTTCCCCCAATAATATACGGGATGGGAGAATCGAATCTCTGACCTCGACGTGGATAATACATTTTTTATGTCAGTTGAGCTATGCTCATTTTGATTACAAATTTTTTATTTGTTTCGAGGAAAACCATTTGTTGGTAAAATGTTATTAAAATGCCTCATCAATTATGAAATTAATATTTCGAGAAATAATAAGAAATTTTAAAGTTTAAAATGGAAACAAATAACTCGAAAAAATAATGTAACTTAACGGTAATTGACGTTTACTATTTTTTTTTTTTGAGATCGAAGGATCAATTTTCCCAACCCTGTTTGTTGTACTAGAAGAATAGTCCTACATAAGATCATTTGATATAATTTAGTTGTTCTCATTTTTTTCTAGTTTATTTAATTTTCAATTTTATAAGACTTTATCATTATTATTATTATTTTGTTCACAAGTTAAAAATGATATTCTCATACGTCAATGAATTTGTCAACAAGATGGGGTTCAATCCACATCTCTATCAAATTCAAGAAAGATAGATAGCATCTAACACCAAAAAAAAAAAAAAAAAAAAAAAAAATCAACAAAATATCCCTAATATAGATATGATATTTAATAATAAGAACTTTAAATTTATTTTAAAAAATGGTTATCTTTCAAATTATATATTTTTATAATTTTTTTATTAATATATATTTTTTTTAGAAAACAACTATGACATTTTTACAAAACAAAACTTCAATATTTCTATCAATATCAATTTTTAAAATCTCAAACATCTTTAAAATCTTATTGAAAATAAATTAAGATACGATTAAAATTATGAACAACACCTAATTATATAATTTAATAAAGGAAAAACCCTCAAGACTTATGGTTTCAAAGAAAACCTTTTCAATGGACAATTTATAAATAATTTCAAAGTATAGAATAAATGATAAGTCAACTTTCAATTTGGAATATATGGAACTAACCATTCTCCTAAGTTGGACACCAAATTTTCATTGTGGCCTTTTTTAGTCAGCATGATATATAAAGTGATTTAGAGGATCAACTAACACCAAGGTGATATATATATATATATGGAAAAGACTATATAACCAATTAAAATAGAGAGATGATAAATAGGAGAAAACAATGAACAAAATTCTTATATTAAATTCAAAATACATATACTATTTCGTACACTAAATTAAAACGGCTAGAGTCGAGTACTAAAATATGTGTCGCAATTTAAATAGAGATTTTTAGTGAATGAAAGAGCTATGTATAGTAATTTTCTTATAGAAAGACCAAACACGTTTTAATAATTTAAGATTCTCGAAGATAGAATTATTAATAGAAGGCTAGCGTTAACTAATTACTAGAAGGCTATTAATAAAATAAAAATATCAGCATTTCATTTCTAGTTTTTTGTTTTTTAAATTTATGCTTGTTTTTCCACCATTTCTTAGTATCGGTTTCACCTTTACTTGAAGACAAGATTTAAATACTTAGTCAAATTCAAAAAACAGAAATAAGTTTATAAATTACTATTTTGTTATACTACTTCTACCTATAAGTTTCAGTGTTTCGTTATATCCACCTTCTACTGGTGTTTTCAAAAACCAAACTAAATATTTTTTTAAGCAAAAAAAATCTAATTTTAAAAAGCGTGTTATGTTTTTAGAATTTGACTAAGAAGTCAAGTGTTTTTTTTTTTTTTTTTTTGATAACAGGAAGTTAAGTGTTCCTTAACAAATGTAAAATTCATAACTAAAAAATTGAAAGAAAACAAACATAAATTTCAATAACATAAAACTAAAAACGAAAAATACGATACAAAACAAGTTATAAAGCCAACTTAAAAAACCAAATCATCATAAAATAAAATACTTTTTTTTAGTATAACAATTGTGGGGTGATAGATCAAACTTTGAGATTGAAAAACCATACCAATTGCAGTTGAACTAATCTTACTTTGACGAAAAAAAACAAACAAACTTACAAAATTCTTTTAAAGGAAAGAAGGAAACAAATACAAAAGTGTTGGGAACAAAAATAAAATCTAGATGCCAATATTGTCACATTCATGTTGAAATATATTCATTTTATTTGTGAATCATATATTAATTATTACTCCATATTGTCATTTAGTGAAGCCATTAAGATTAGAGTAAGGGCCACAAACAATGATATGTATGGATTCAATAAACTTGCCCACCCAACAAACATGATAACTATGCTTTAATTTCACCAAATTCAGATGTTGATTACACTTCCATATTAATTATAGGTTAAAATAACTCATTTTAGATTCTATACTTTTAATAAATTTATTGTTTATTTTTTAAAAAATAAAAAAGTCACTATTGGCTCTATTTTTTTTAATTTTAAAAATATATTTCCATGGTATTTTTTTTTATAAAAATTATAATTTTTATTTGTCAAATTTGGATTGAAATTAATTTTGAAAGAATAAATTTAAGATTGATAGAAAGTACAAGGGCTAAGTCAGAATTTATTTAAAATACGTATAAAGATTAAGGGTCCGTTTGAATTGACTTTCTAAGTGTTATAAACAATTATTTAAACATTTAGAAAGACAATCCAAACAAACCATAAATTTAGATAATTAATGTATATGTATAACATGGATTAAAATGGAATGAGATTCAAAGTATATGCTCTAAAATAATATTTTAGCTTGAATTATATTCCAATAATAAATCGTTAAATTTTTAATTTTATGTATAACAAATGTCTAATAGGTCCATAAATTTTCAATTTTGTGTATAATATGTTCACGATATGTTTCAAAAAATTTTACATTCGCTGATCAATATTGGATATGTTATGGTGGTTTTGGACTAAAAGTCATAATCAATATAAACCAGGAATAAAGGATAAGGCTAAATATACACTATCTTTTAAATCGACGGATTTATTCAACACAAAATTGAAAATTTAAAAAATAAATAGACACACTACTAAGAGCCCTTAGGTGGGACATAATTTCAAAAGCAACTCTCAATGACTTTATTTGTTTCACCAAATTCCACTGTTCAAATTGTGGCTACCAATCCTTTCTCTCTCTCAATTGTTTAATTATAGAAAATATATGACACCAAAGTTTATTTTTTTTTTAATTTTTTTTTTCAATTAAAATTCAACGACATATGAAGAAGATTTCAAGATATCTAAACTTAAAAATTGTAATCTAACTTTAAATAAAATATTTTTCATATGACGTAGAAAACAATTTATCCTAAGTTAAATTACTTTTTTTAATCCTAATATTTTAACCTTAATTTCAATTTAGGTACTAGCCATCAAAATTCTGGTTATTCAATCATTTTTTTTTGGTATTTTGATTTTGGGTTTAATTTTCATTTGATCACTAAATTTCAAAATGTTACACTTTTAATTCTCAAGTTTTAAGTTTGGTTTCAATTTAGTCCATAGGTTTCAAATTGTTACAATTTTACCCTTGAGATTTGAGTTTTGTTTGAAGTTGGTCTCTAAATTTCAAGATTTACACTTTTAACCTTGATTTTTTTTTTCACTAAATACTCACTTTTTGTATTTAGATGTTAATGTCTATTAATTAATTTAAAAAATTATTATTAATTAAGTTTCAAATTAAAATTTAATAATTTGATTTGAAAAAGAACATCACTTTTAACTCTTTCTTTTACTTTTCAATAAATAAATAAATAAAATTCGAATGATATAAAAATTAGGAAAATTTTCACCGATATAAAAAATGTCAAACTATTTATAGAAAGTAACAAAAAAAACACTGATAGACATTGATAGACTTCTATCAACATCTATCAGTGATAGACTTATATCATTTCTATCAACGATGTACCTTGATAGGCTTCTATCAGCATCTATCCCAACTATCTAAAAAGTTTACTGTTTTGTGTAAATAATTTTTCTTATTTTTCTATGTTTAAAAATTCTCCAAAACATTATGGTTGGAATGAAAATTTTCCAAAAAAAAAAAAAAAAGAAAACATAAAGAAAGTTAAAGAATAGAGCTTTAAAATGTAATATTCTTTTAGTTCAACTAAGACAAAAAAAAAAAAAAAAAAAAAAAAAAAAAATTAAGAAGTACGGATTTTAATCTTAAAATTTTTTTAAAAAAAATTTAAGGTGTCGGTAGAAAAGAAAGATAATGAAACAAAAAAAAAATTGTAACTTAAAACTTTTATTTTAATTTAATTATTTAATTATTTTTTTAGAAAATAATTTTATTATTATTTTAAAAATATTAATGAAAGCAATGGATGAACATATTAATTAAAATTTGGTAACATGCAACAACATTATCTCTCTCAATATTGGTCCCAAAAGTACATCAACACGGACACTATTGAAATATTGATTGATACATTGTATGATGAACTTTTTCCTTTTTCCATTTATTTCATTCCATAAATGCAATGCGCACTAAATTCGTTTAATTATTTTTTCAATCTCAAATTTTTATTTTTTTTCTTCGTTTGAAAATTAATGATTTACCGACTAGAATAAAATTTAATTAATTAAGATATATATCATCGGCCAAAAGTTAGAGGTGCAAATATCTATTTTCATATTAGAAATATAAATAAAGGTCAACATTGACAAAAAATAGATAGCAGATCTATGAATGTTGATATTCAAAATGGACCATAATATAATACCAATATTGAAATATATGTAGAGTCAATTAATTTTTACATGTGGTTTGACTAAAAAAATATTCAAATTTATAAAGAAAAAATACCCATTAATACTAGAAAATCTAAATAAACTATTTAGCAAATGTATTAATTTATATGGTTTAAATGGTAGAAGTCTATATACTCTATTTTTTCATTTTAACTCATTATTATCGGTGCATGAAAGTGGAAGAATTTGAATCTCTAATCTTTTGGTTAAAGTATTCGTTTTAACCAGTTACGTAGAATTAGGTTGGTGAAGTGTATACACTCTTAAATATACATTTATATGAAAATTAGTATTGTTATGTCTTTTTTGTTATTTTGTTCATTTAATTAATTTTTTTTCATACCTAAAATGTGTTAAATTTAATTATAAAGTTTCTGAGCAAATGCTTCCCTAGATTTTCAATGGTCTAAAAGTCCAAAATGGGAAGAAAATAAACTAAAATGAAAAGAAAAATGTTAATATATTGGTCACATTTGATTTAACTTAGGGTTGAAAATGACTAGAGACCAAAAGGTCAAAAAGAAGGAATAATAAAAATAAAGCTAACTTTAAACATATCTTTTTTAATAGACACTAATAACACAATTATTGACAAATTATATTATATTATTATGTACTTATCCAATTTAATGATGGATTAAAACTAGACACTAGATGATAAAAACATATATATATATATATTATATATTTTAATAGAGCTATGTATTTATCCAATTCAATTGCAATGAATCACCATGTAATTGTTGAGCTCAAGAACGTTTTTATTTTTTATTTTTTTTTATTTTTTTTTAATTTTAAATAATAGTCACATAATAAATTATTAATAAAGGTGAGTTGTAATTAGGGTTTAAAATTTCTGTTTAATATGATGTGTCGATATTTTTATTGATATTTTTACATGTTCATGACTTTGGTATTGAGATAAAATGTAAATCGATATTTTTGTTATATTATAAAATTATCAATGAAATATAATTAAAATATTAAGAAATTAAAACTATTACTAATGTAGAGTCAATATTTATATAATTAAAAAATTTAGACCTTTTGAAAAGAGAGAAATGCTCTTAATTTAAATACTTTCTATGAATTTTTAATATTTATAATTTTTTTTAGAATTATTCATCTACATCATCGATATTTGATAAAAATTTCCTTTTGACATTTTCACAAAGTTGGGACCCTCGACATTTAAAATTTTGGATGTAATTAGCTTTGCTACATTTACAATTATTTTTTAAATGATCACAATATTAGTTGTAAATTATGTTGAATCACAAAATATTTGACAAATTTAATTACATCAGCTCATTTTTGTCTCTGAGCTCCGAAGTAAATGTTGGGAATAGTACCAAAAAATTTCACCTTTCACAAATAGCACATTTTTTGGTCAATTATTTTAATAGCTTGTCCTGATGTTATCTTGGTCAAGATCGATATCAAGACCAAAACAAAACTTTTAAAAGTGACACGTTTGAACCACCAGTTCTGTACTTGGTGAAAATCCCAACCAACACGAAGATGATCAAGATAAGACTTTATGGAATAGAAGTTTTTTAAGATTTTATATTTTTCCCTAGACAAAAATTGGCTATGGAGTGAATATCCAACACTATACTCTCCAACAATCCGAGGCTCAACTATCTCAAATTCTTAATTGTCTCCCAGTGTACTCACAATATCACATTGATTAAAACTTTCACTTCTTTTTTCTTTTAATTTTTGTTCAATCTATGTAGTGATCCTGGTTAGAATTTCACACACAAAGCCCAAAAAGCTAGTAGATCGAATGTGCTATTAAAAGAAGCTAAAGTTTGTGTTTTGATCTCATTATTAATTCAAATCGAGATGCACTGGGACGAGTCATTATGAGCTCGTTTGATAACGTTCTCGTTTCTTATTTTTTGTTTTATTTTTTTTCTAAAATTTAAGAAACGTTTGTTAAAAATGGATAAAATTTGAGATATTACAAACCTATTTTGTTTCTATTTTTTTTTATATTTCTGTTTCTTAAAGTTTCAATTATACCGTTTGGCTTGTTAGAATTGAGGCTCTCCTGCTACCGAATTTGCGCCTCATTGGGTCTTGTTTTCGATTCCCATTGACGTCCTTCTTTTTTTTTTTTTTTAATTTTATTTATTTCTTTAATTTATATATTAGTTTAATTTTGAATTAAAAAAATCTCTATATTATTTTAATGTTCGATTTTAAATTTTTAATATGTAATTTTTTTTAATTTTAAATCTTAAAATGAGTAATGTGCATGTTTATATATTATTTTAATTTCAATTTGAATTTTTATTGCATTGAAAACATTTCTTTAACTTCGCTATAATATTTTTTTTTTATCACAAACTCAATCAAATATTATCAATAAATGCCTCCTTACCCACTCGATACACAAAAATTATACTAATATCATGTTGCATGATTCACAATTTACATTAGATTGAATGATCATCAAGATGATCTATTCAAATACTTTAGCAATGAATCAATGATTGTTGAAGATACATAGAGTTTGCTAGATAATTTACAGAGTAGTATAATTGAGTTTAATGTGAGTCCAAATAATTTAAGATATTGCTATTGTTTTTAGTCTAAATAATTTATAAATAGCTCGGGTAAGAGATAACATTGCCAATTAAATTTGGGCATAGATGTAATTTTGTTTTTGTTTTTAGTTGTGCATCAAGACTTATTTGTATTAGATTATATAGACTTTTGGTTATTTCTGCTTCGATATTTAATGTATGAAATATCTTTTTTATATTATATTATTAAAAAAGAAAACAAGAAACAACTATCAAACAAGTTTCTGTTTTCATTTCTTTTTTTCAAGAAATAGATATAAGAATAGTTATCAAATATAATCATGTTTCTAATTCTTAAAAAGTAGAAAACAAGAAATAAGAAACGAGAAAAGAGAACGTTATGAAATAGACCCTAAAATATTTAGTAAAAAAGATGGTATTTGTGAAACGGAAAACATTTTGAGTGTTATTTTTGATAAATTGGATAAAAAAATGGTATAAATTAACCAATAAATATAAAAATGAGTGTAAATGCAAGTATTGGGTGGGGTCATACCACGTAATGGACACGTAAACCCACATGCATATGAAGAATTTTCGTCAATTTATAAATTAATCAATTAATAATTATCAATCAAAATGTAATAGAATCGAAAAGTTAGACGTTGGAGAGATTCTATTTCCACTACTCAAATATATATAATATTAAAAATGAAATTTTCTACCATGTGTGTGTATCTTGTAGACTAGATGAATTTTGATTGATTTTTTAAAAATGAAAAAGATTTTCAATTATCATATTTAGACAAACTATATAATGATCAAAATTTCCAAAACTCTCAAGTTGTAACAAAAAAAAAAAAAAAGTCCACTATATTCTTATAATTGCAACGGTTATTGAACTTTAGTTTGTAATGATTTGATCGGTATACTTTCATATGGTAACAATTTAGTTTCCGTGTCAATTTAATTTCTATAGTTAAAATTTATATATATTTAGTCTCTATCATGAAAAAAGATGCTAATAGTCTCTAACGGCCTTTACCCACACCAACCAACATGCACGAATGTCCTACGACGCCTAGGGTGTATCATAAGGAAGAACATTACCCTTAATTTTGTTACTATCTAAAATAACTATGCATGTTTATACACTATAAAGACAACACCGTTATATAATAAATGTCAACACTTAAATTTGATGATAGTTTGTATGGTAGGGACTAAATTGTTACAAATTTTTAATTATGAAAGGCAAATTGTTAATTACCAATTTGAAAGCACATGGACTAAATTCTTACCGACCATAGTTTAGCGACTAAATTTTTAGGACTAAAAAGGTTTTTAACCAAAAAAATCTATATTTTTTCTTGATTGTGCATTATTTTAGTTTGGTGTTCAACTATTAAAAACGTGGAGATCAAGTCATCTATCTTTAGAATGGGCTAGTTGCATAAATGACATTTAAGCCCAAAATAATAGAATATGTAGCACAAGGATAAAATAATTGCATATATAACACAAAAATTGATAAAAAGACTAAAATGCCCACACCCAACCACCATTTTGCACATTTTTTTTCCGATTTTCTCAAATTAAAAGCTATCACTAATAGCCGTTGATAGCTGCTATCAGTTGCTATCACTGATAGTAGTTATCAGTGATAGATTTCAATATGAGAAATGTGTTATCATTTGCTATCAGTGATAACTTTCAATTTGAGAAATATTAAGTTCAATGTCATTAATACATGAATATCACTTATATCTACCTAAGTTTTATCACCGATATCATTGATAATTAATATACCGATACACTGTTATCACTGATATAAAGATATCACTAATATCTACCTAAGATATATTAATGTTATCATTGATAATTGATATTACCAATACACGGATATCAATGATATCTACTTAAGTCATATCACTAATATCATTAATATCACTGAAATCTACCTAAGTCATACCTGTTGGGGTTGATGCCCTAAATCTCCTGGTCTTATATTTTGTAAACTTGTATTGTATAAACCAAATTATTTATTTAATAAAATAACTGTGATTTTCTTTGACATTTAGTTGCATTAACCAAAAAACTAATAAACTAAGATCCTAAGTTATTAGTAGTAACTTAAACATGTATGTAGAGACATACAAGTGGATCGTGTTTAAGTGATAACCTAAACGGTCTGTAGTAGACGGATAAGATTGGATACCTTATCTTGGTAACATTACGGATACGACCCACTTTGTGATTGTTACAAGTGTTGTAAAGTGTCACAAACGTTAAGATCCTAAATGTTCATGTGGAGACATGTGAGTGGGGGTATCCTATATATGTGAGACATATATAAGACTGGACCGTGAAATGATTAGTTTCATGTATTAACACCGTTACTTAATGAGTCTTACATTTCACTCATAGGTGACTCGACCTGAATCCTGAGTTAGTTGTGAACTCCTGCTTGTGAGGGTAATCCTTTGATTTGTATGGGTGAGAGTGGCAGGTTCGTCGACTCAATAAGTCTACCACTTTTGGGATTTGTTCGGGCAGCTGGGAACTCAACTATACAAGAAGGAATTCACGTCGTATGAATTGCTCCCTTAAGAGCTGATACCGGGACTTGAACAATGAGTCGCCTCACCCTCTCACTGGCTAGAGAGGGGTCTAGATCATAGTTGGACTATGACTAAATTGTTCATTAGAGGGATCAGTGGTACTTAAGAAGTTAGAGGTAACACATGGGTAAAACGGTAATTTGACTCAGCTGTTGTTACGAGCAATTTGTGAAGGGTCGACTCGCTGTTGATTAATTATATCCGTGGACATAGAAATATATCTACAGTAAGAAGAGTGCAACTGTCGGTCTTTAGTATTGGATCGGTATGACAACCCTAGAGGGGGGTGAATAGGGTTTAATTAAACTTTTTGAGAAATATGCTCAATTTAAACTAATTAAATACTTTTTTAAAATAAATTAATAAAAATCCTAATTAATGCCAAATAACAAGATTGATAAAAAGTATGTAATAATAAACTCAATCAATTTCAACCAACAAAAGCATGTAATTAACATTAAATGCAAAAATAATTTGGAAAGAGTTAGAGAAGAAGACACCGTAATTTTTAGAGTGGTTCGGTCAAACTCGACTTACATCCACTTTTCCAAGTGCCTCTTGGGATTTCGATTAAAAATCTCCTTTGACTCTTTCCACGGATCAGAGCCGAACCGCTACCTTGCTCCTTTTTCGGGTTCAAGAGCAAACTCGATCCTTTCCACGGGTTAGGATCAAATCATTACAATGTTGTTGAAAGCTTTAAATCACACAATAAAACTCTCTAAAAAGAGTGGGTATACAAATTTGAGCTCACACACTTTGATTCTCACAATACAATAGAAAATTCTCTCAAGAATAAGATGAAAAGAATAAAAATTGGAAGCTTGGAAAGAGAGAAACAATGGTGGCCTTTTGCTAATTTTGAGAATTGAAAAGTGTGAAAAAGTTGAAACAATTTTAGGAAGATGAAGTTTAAAAAGAGAGAGAAGTGGGCTAAAAAATTGAATTTGGTTTTTATTCATTGGATTGTGTAAAAAGTAAATTGAGTGGTTGAGATTAAAAGTAAAAAAGTAATTTTCTTTTTAATTTTAAAATCAACTAGCCGTTAGACACAAACATATATAATATTAAATTCATTTAATTTAAAAACAACTAGCCGTTAGACACATACATATATATAATATTAAATTAATTTTTTTTAAAATCATTTTTTTTTATTATTTTCAAAATCAATATCTTTTAGTTTTATTTTCTTTTAAATAAAATTAAAATCCACCAATTATAAAATAAAGCTCCATGTGTCACTCCCTCTATGGCTTCAAGTGGCACTTCCTAATTAGTCCAAATTAATGATTAATTTGGTCACGTCACCACCTCAGATATTTTTTCGTTAACTTTATTTCGGCGATAACTTCTTCGTTTGAACTCCAATTTGGGTGATTCAAGTAGAATCGTTGTTCCGAGCTCTACGCTATGGGCTATTCAAAATAATAAAATTGTTAGTAAACAAAATCAGGTTTGTTATCATCAAAATATTAATTAATTAAAATTAATTAATTTTAGATTAAGGGCCAAAAAGCCAACATTTAGTAGAATGACTGACAGTTAATGAATGTTGATTAATTTAATTAAAGAGTTTAATTAATTAATCTCGTACCATTGGAGCTTCAAACTGATAGGTCCATTAGGTCCACTTGCTAGCTTATATAGGTTAAGATGACGTTCAACTGTCTTTGTTTAATTTGAAATTTTCCAATTAAGTTAAGGGAATTAATTGTATGAGATACAATTAAATAATGTATATTGATACATTATAATATAAAGTTGTTTTTTATATGAAATGTAAAAATTAAACTTTATAATATACGTGAGAGAAATATTTGAATAAGATTCAAATATTAAATATTATATGAACGAGATTCATATAAAACTATAGGTTAAAAATAATGTGAATATGATTCATATTAAACTATAGGTTATGTGAGAAAAATTGGTTAAGTAGTAACTAATTATTATTATATATTAAATAAGATTTAATATATATAATTTAATTTAAGGGAAATTGTTGTGTATATAAAAAAAAACAAAAGTAATTACACATATAGAAAAAAGTGCACCCCATGTTTTTGTATTTTCTACTTTTTTTTTCTATATGTGTAATTACTTTTGTTTTTTTTTATTTGTGAAAAGACCCCTTAATTTAATTTAATTTATATTATTAATTTATTTAAATTAAATTAAAGAAAATCATAACTCCCATTTGGGAGTTATTATCAACGTAAAGTGGAGAGTTTTTCTCTAGAATCCCTCCCCACTAACTCTCTCAATAATTTCTCTCTAATGAAGAAGGTAACTTCTTCTTCCTCTCTTTAAATAGATAAATGGAGGTCAAATCTCCAATGACTTTAATAACCTTAAGAATAGTGAGTGTTCTTTAGTGATGTCGTCCCAATTTGTTTTTTCTCTCTATGTACGTGAAGAAGGAATTTATCAAGAGTAAGTTCTTCTTTCTTCTGTTAAGTTTTTATTTTCTTTCTAAAAAAACATGTTGTTTATCCTATTCTTTTCTATTTTCTTTGTTTTTTTTTTAAATTCATAATTGAGTAATTGAAATCACAACGCGATAAATCGCTTCCGCTAGGAATTCAATCCCTTCAATGCCACTGATGTCTACCTAAGGTATATCACTTAAATCAGTAATATTTTGACACCAAGGCTATTAATGAATATCATTGTATCTACCTACATTCTATAACTGATACATGGATAGCATTGATATCTACCTAAGTTATACCACTAATATCATTGATAATTTACTGATACACAGATATCATTGATATCTACCTAAAACATATCATCAATATCATTGATGTTACTGATATCTACCTAAGTCAAATCACTAATATGTGGATATCACTGATATCTACTTAAGTTATATCACTAATATCATCAATTTTAAATGCTAGAATTGCCAAATTCATATTTTCACATATAAAGAGGACTTTAGTATATCAGTGGCTATCACTGATAGATTTATATTTTTATGTCATAATAATAGAAGTTTATCGTTGATAACTATTAATAGATTTTATAAGCTTTACACTTTTAGTTTGATCTTAAGTATTTACTAATAAATTTTTATAAATTAGTTGATATAAGTTTATAAGTAATTGAATTCTATTACTCATTGAAGTAGTTGATAGAAGTATATCATTGACTTAGTCTATCAGTGATATCATAGGCTATCAATGATAATAGTTTATTACTAATAGATTTCACACTTTTAAAGTCCTACAAAAAGAAAAAATAAAAATAAAAATAAAAATGATTGATCCATTTGATAATATTCTCGTTTCTCATTTTTTTTTTTTGAGAAACAAACTTGTTTAATAAGCATTATTTTGTTTCTTATTTCTAAATTTCAAATAACATTTTAAAATGTGCAAATTTGATAACTAAAAAAAAAGTAGCATCTTTTAAATTTGTGTTCATTTGATATTTATATTTAACGTTTTATTTTAAATATAAAATTTGATAATTGGCTCGTTGGTATTAACGCGGTTGTGAAAATTATTATTATTATTATTATTATGCACTTTTAAATTTTGGGTTCGAGACAAACTCGTCAGGAAAGGGAGAGAGAGAGAGAAAATCTGAGAGATGAAAGAAAAGAGGAGTGTGAGGGAGAGAGAGCCGCCAAGAGATGGGAAAATGGAAAATGAAGGACAAAGTTGGGATTTTAAAAATGTGCTATATTTTTAGATTGTTTCTCTAATTCTATTATCCACTATAATTTTTCTTTTAGAATTGTGATAAGTGCCTTGTGCCTTATCCACACCTAGCTATGTTGAGATTGGCCCAATTGTGCATTTTTATTGCAATAACTTCCTTTCACCTTTTATAAAATTTTTAGGAAATTTGTTAAAAAGTACATATATATATATATACATATATATATATAATGCTTATTAATCTAATCTACTAGCTTAATTTTTTTTAATTTCCTCCCACTTCTTCATTTACTTAAGAAAATAGAATAATGTCAAAATAATTATAAAAAATTGAAAATAAAATTTTGAGCAAAATATTCAAGAAAATTCCAAATGTGCTCTCATATATATATATATATATATATATATATATATATATATATATATATATATATATATATATATATATATGTTGCTCTCTCTCCATGTATGCTTCCATGTGCAAGTCAAAACAAAGAAAAGCACTCCATGCATTGAATAAATGCACTTTGTAAAATGAATCATTTTGTTTTCAAGGGTTGGTGGCAATGAAATATCAAGAGAATTGGCAAGATATTTAAACTATTTTAATTAAAAAAAACATTAAATTGAATTTATGTAGTATGCATGGTTGAAGTAAAAATCACATTATCCTTAATAAAAAAAAAATAATGTAAAAAATCACATTCATTAATTATGGTGGCAAAAGGAAAAAAAAATAGCCTTTTTTTTTTTTTTTTTTTTTTTAAATGTATTGTTTCCTTTCAAAATTCTTTAAAAATTGATATTAATTATTAAATTAGTTAATGTTATTGTACATGTTATAATCACCATATTGATTCAAGTATGTTTGACATACTTTTTATTCTAAAATATATATAAAAAAATAAATTTCGCAAACGGCCTAAATGTCTCTCCATTTGGAAGTACCATTATAGACATTAAAAAAAATGGATGTAGAAAAAATTAATTGATTGAATAATTTTTTTAAAGAAAATATTTAATATATAAAACATTTTTTTAGTAGTTGAAACAACTAATTCTTGAATTTAATAATTATTTTGGAAAGGTTAAAGAGTATCCTTTAGGTGGGATTTTGGTTGTACTTCATTATTCACCAATTTGCACATGTATTGTAATCAATCACATTGCATCTTTTTTTTTTTTTTTTTTTTTTTTTGCCCCTTTTTTTTTTAAAAAAAATATTTATATTGCTCCTTTTAATAATTTAGATCAACAACAAGATTCAAAAGAGAATTTGCAACTTTCTTTTTTCTTTTATATTCTCTCCACATGATACCTGGTTACCTTGCTTTCTTTTAAAAATAATAGTTTGAAATGGAGAATTTTTAAAAATAGAAAAATAAGAAAATTTATTTATACAAAATAGCAAAATTTTTAGATAGTTGTGACAGATACTTATAGAAGTCTATCAGGATCTATTAGTGATAGAAATGATAGAAGTCTATTGCTGATAGATGCTGATGAAAGTCGATCAATGTTTATCAGTATTTTTTTTTTGCTATTTTCTGTAAATAATTTGACATTTTTTCTATCGGTGACAAATTTCCTTTGAAATATATATATATATATATATATATATATATTTTTTTTTTTTTTTTTTAAGTTTTGATTTATTCAAAAGAGTAACCATGTAAAATTTTACCTATCAATATTTCTGGAAATCTAATTTTTAGAAATATTTTCTACAGATTCAATGAATCTAATATGCTGTTTGACTCATAGTTTTATTATTATTATTTTGAGAAAGGTTTGACTTATAGTTTTAAAAGCTTGGTTAGATTTTTATTATTTGAGATTAGAATATATGGAATAGGCCTTTAAAATGGTAATAAATGCATCCTATCCACTAAAACTATATTCAAATTGAAAACCTAAATTTAGTTTGTGAGTAATATATGATTTGTAGAAATTAATTTGTATTATTCAATTTAGATTTCAATAATTAACCCTAGGTTTTATAGCTTCAAATTAAAGAAAGACAACACCTAAGCTAGATTTTTATATTGAAATTGGCCAGCAAAAGATTTATCTAAGAGAAACTTTTAAAAATAGAAAAATAAAGAAAACTATTTACACAAAATAGCAAAATTTCTAGATAGTTGTGATAGACGCTGATAGAAGTCTATCAAGGTCTATCAATGATAGAAACGATAGAAGTTTATCACTGATAGATGCTGATAGAAGTCTATCAATGTTTTTTTTTTGCTATTTTCTGTAAATAGTTTGACATTTTTTCTATTTGTGACTTTGATATCACTTGTTAAAGACACAAACAAATGCTCCACATATCTCTACATTGGTATGATATTGTCTGTTTTTTTATCGAAAGTTCTCATGACTTTATTTTTTATTTCACCAAAAGGACATATCATTAAAGAAAATTGTCCAACCGTTATTATTATATGATCTTCTTTTTATTTAGTTAAGGTGGCACTTTATGTTCACACCAATCAATTTAATAGGGTAAATGTAAGTAGAAAAAGTCAAAATTGCAATAAGTTTAGTATTAATATTTTAATTTAATGAAAAAGATAACAGTTAATTTCTTGTATTTTAAAAAATAAGATTGGTAGAAAACTTTTCTAATGTCCGCATAAAAAATAGGTAAGAATCAATTCATACTCCTAAACTTCGGAATATTATTAGTTAATTATTTATAATTATTTTCTGTTTATTTGATTTAAAATAAACTCAAAGTCATGTAACTTAAATTATATATACTTCTTTAAAAGTTCCGCAAAGTATGAAGAAAAATTATCATGTACATTTTTTTTTTCTAAATAAGTAAAGAAAAATATAGGAAAATGAACCAATGAAAAATTGCTCAAATTTAAAGAATTGTCTTATGCACATGCAAAAGTTCTGTATTATTAACCGTTTTGAAATAAAGTTGAAGGGCCTAAATTGATTCACATCTAAAAGTTTAGGTGCCGTTTCGTAACTATTTGTTTTTTTTTTTTTAAATTAAGTCGATAAATCTCTAAATTTCTTGATTTCTTATCTATTTTTTACTAATCATGTTTAAAAACTAAAAAAAGTAATTTTTAATAACATGTTTATTTTTGGAATTTGATTAATAATTAAGAATTCAACTCTTGTACTTAAGATTTAAAAAACATGCAAATCATTGTAAGAATTTGATAAAAAATAAGCTTAATTTTCAAAAATTAAAAACAAAAATAGAACGGTTACCAAACAGGCGTTACGATTTAAAACTATTACAAGTATTAGTTTAATGTTATAATTGAATCAAAAGTTTATAAATATAAAATGATTTTTTCTCTGGGCAATTGTTTTAAATAGCAAAACTGCTAGAAATATTTTTAAATATAGCAAAATGTTACTATCTATTAGTAATAGACAGTAATAGAGGATAGTAATCTATCACTATCTCACAATATATTTTACTATATTTGTAAATAAATTGACTCATTTTTCTATATTTAAAAACAATCGTTTTCTTTTCTGGAAAAGAATATGATTTTCTTAAAATAAAAAAAAAAACTTTAAAAAGTCAGAAAACAAGAAGTTTGATAATATATTTTTTTAATTCTTTAAAAATGGTATATTCCAAGAGAATGCTGAAAAATGAATCATTTTTCTATTTATTGGTAAATTAATGATGATTCCATGATGATAAAATATAAGATCATGAGAATATCTTTGCTTATAATTTTGTATTCATGGCATGTGACAGTAATTATGATATGCTTAAATACTCCATTCATATCTTTTAAAGCAACTAAAATAATTTCAAATATTCTTCTAATAAATATATATATGAATAAAATCATCAGTCAACTCTATCTAGCCAATTTTTGCTGGCACCATAGATGCTTAAGGTTACTGGTTGATTATTTAAAATATAATGTTGTTTTTATTTTAATTATTTATTTTTTCCCTTTCAACTCACAAATCTCTTGTAAAGATTACTTTGATAAAATGTTTTTTTTAATTACAAACATTTTGAGTATTTAAAGAAAATAACAAAAAAAAAAAAAAATACTAATAGACATTGATTGATTTTTATCAGCATCTATCAGTGATAGACTTTTATAATTTCCATCACTGATAGACCCTAGTAAACTTATATCAGCATTTATCACAATTATCTAATTTTTTTTATTTTGTATAAATAGTTTTTCTTATTTTTCTATTTTTAAATTTTTTCTGAAAACTTTTGTATTTTAGATTGTAACGGTTTAAAGAAGTGATTTTCCTTTGATCCAATTAAACTATGAAGGTGAATGAGTAGCTGTTGGTGAAAAAAGATTGAAAAAAGAGTTTTTAAAACAAAAGAAAAAAAATGAGTTTTTGGAAAAGTGAGAATCCCACATTGCTTAGTTTAGCATTGGGATCTCACTTTATTTACCATTCTCTTTAGTGATGGCCTTGGGCCCCAAGGGGTACCCATGTCTTGGAAAGGGTGAGGAGATAGGCAATGGTAGGCTTTGTAGCTTTTTCGCGCGCCGCTGCGAGGTGAGGTGGCAATAAAGATAAATTTTTGTTATTATTTTATTTTAATTTTTTAAAAACAATAAAATCTCTTTTAGAATTTACGATCTTGCCCTTCGCCGCATCGATCGCGTAGTCTTCGGTCATCGCGTGGTCTTCTCGTCGGCGCCGTCTTTTTCGGCGCAGGTGGTGTGGACGAGCGCTCACCGCGCGATGCACGTTCTGTGACCGAGCGCTCGTCCCTCATGCGACCGTTGAGCCTCGCGTATTATAAATGCCCTGCCATCTTCAGTTGAAGAGATAGATCGAAAAAATCCTTTCTCTCTGAGTACCGAGCAACATAGAAAGAGTGTGAATACCGATCGATTCTTGTGCGAGTTTCGACCAAGACAGTATTATCTGGGCTGTTTTATCCTGGGGACGGCGTGACATTTAGTCAGAACTGCAAAGCACCTTGGGCAGAGCCACGAAACGTCTTAAAGAGAGCGAGCTCCGCGACTCATCCTTCACGAGCTTTTATTTTGCAGGTTCATCGCATAGTAGGCGTCCAACTTCATCGCTTACCAGGCGTCCAGTCCAAACTCATCACATAACAGGCGTCCAACACAGTTCGTTGCATACCAGGCGTTGAGTTGACCACCAGGCGTTGAGTTGACCTCCAAGAGTTGAGTTGACCTTGCGTTGAACGCAAAGTGCACGAGGTTTCCAACAATTTTAAGACGTTTATCCATTTGCCGCCGTAGTAATGGCCCAAACCGACGTCATGGTCTCCGATCTCAACTGATCGTTCCGTTTCGAAGGAGCGAACTTCAAGCGGTGGAAATAGAAGATGATGTTCTTCCTCACTGTCAAGAAGGTCGCTGATACCTGCAACACGGAAAAACCAGAAGTCCCGGAGAAGAGTCCAACCAATGAGCAGATTAAAGCAGCCGCCGACTGGGAAGAAAAAGATTTTATGTGTAAGAATTTTATATTAAATGGTTTGACTGATGATCTGTATGATTATTATAGTTCTATGAAGACGACGAAAGATATCTGGGAGGCACTGCAGAAAAAGTACGACACCGAGGAGGCCGGGTCGAAGAAATATGCTGTAAGCCATTACCTGAAATTTTAGATGACGGACGACAAGTCTGTGGAGGCCCAGTCTCATGAATTGCAGAAAATCGCTCATGAAATAATTAGCGAAGGTATGCCTCTTAACGAGCAATTTCAAATTGTTGTTATTATTGACAAACTGCCCCCTCTGTGGAAGGATTTTAAAAATACGTTGAGGCACAAGACCAAGGAATTCTCCTTGGAGAGCCTGATCACACGTCTGAGGATCGAGGAGGAGGCTCGGAAGCAGGACCGGAAGGAGGAGGTAAACGCCTTGCTGAGGAAACCCCCCCAGCCGCCGTGAAACCTGACCAGAAGCATAAAGGAACTAAAAGGAAAGGTCAGAATCGCGGATCAGCAACCAACAGAACCAGAAAAGACAGATACCCCCCTCAGGAGAAACGGTATAGTTCCTCTGCTATAACTGTAATAAACCTGGACATATGGCTAGGAACTGTAGGAACAGGCGTCGTCGTGCTGGGCAAGCGAACCTGAAAGAAGAGTCGTTAGTAGCCATGATCACAGAAGTAAATGTGATTGGTGGTTCTGAGGGATGGTGGATAGACACGGGCGCCACGCGTCATGTCTGCCACGACCTTAGTCAATTTAAAACATACACTGAAACTAAGGATAAGAATGTTCTGTTGGGGGATCACCACTCGTCAAGAGTTGCTGGAACGGGCGAGGTGGAGCTGAAGTTTACTTCCGGAAAGATGCTCACTCTGAGGGATGTCCTGCACACTCCGGAGATAAGAAAGAACCTGGTCTCGGGCTACCTCCTCAACAAGGCTAGCTTCACACAAGCAATAGGGTCAGATTTGTACACTTTAACTAAAAACAACATGTTTGTAGGAAAAAGATATGCAACAGATGACATGTTTAAATTAAATGTTGAAATTAATAAAGCAAGTTCATCTGCGTATATGTTGTCTTCATTTAATGTTTGACATACTAGGTTCTGTCATGTTAATAATCACATAACTAGTAACATGAGTAGGTTAGATATGATTCCTAAGTTATCTTCAAGTGAATTTGATAAATGCGAATTTTGTAGTCAAGCTAAAATAACAAAAACCTCACATAAATCTGTACTTAGGGAATCTGAGCCTCTGGATTTAATTCATTCGGATATATGTGAATTTTATGGTGTTTTGACTAGAAATAGCAAACGTTATTTTATCACGTTTATAGATGATTGCTCTGATTTCACTTTTGTTTATTTGTTGAAAAATAAAAGTGATACTTTTGATGCTTTCAAGCTTTTTGTAGTTGAAATAGAAAACCAATATAATAGAAAGGTTAAAAGACTTCGTAGTGATAGGGGAACTGAGTATGACTCAGACAGTTTTAATAACTTCTATAACCCACATGGAATAATACATGAAAAGACTGCGCCTTACTCTCCTGAAATGAACGGTAAAGCTGAAAGGAAGAATAGAACTCTAGCCGAGCTAGTAGTTGCTATTCGCCTTAATTTAGGAGCTGCGTCTTATTGGTGGGGAGAAATTCTCCTTACCGTGTGTTATGTCCTAAATAGAATTCCAAAATCTAAAAACACAACTTCACCATACGAAGTCCTTAAGAATAAAAGACCAAACTTGACCTACTTTAGAACGTGGGGTTGCTTAGCCTACGTTAGGATTCCTGACCCAAAAAGAAGAAAACTTGCCAGTAGGGCCTACGAGTGCGTCTTTATAGGTTATGTCATGAATAGTAAAACCTATAGGTTCTATGATCTTTCAAACCAAGTAGTCATTGAATCGATAGCTGCTGACTTCTTTGAAGATAGTTTTCCTTTTAAATCTAGAAATAGTGGGGGCACGAGCTCCAGTAGTCTACCTCTAGTTAGAAATCTTCCTTCTTCTGAGGAAGCCATCTCTGAGCCTAAAAGGAGCAAACGGACAAGAACAATCAAAGACTTTGGAGACGACTTCCAGACCTACAATGTAGAAGAAGATCCTAGAGACCTTAAGGAAGCTCTGTTCTCTGTAGACGCCAACTTATGGCAAGAAGCTATAAATGACGAAATGGACTCTCTAGAGTCAAATAGGACTTGGCACTTAGTAGGCCTAGCCCCAGGTTGCAAAGCCATAGGTTGTAAGTGGATCCTGAAGAAGAAACTTAAACCCGATGGAACGATAGACAAGTTTAAAGCTAGGTTAGTAGCCAAGGGTTTCAGACAGAGAGAAAACATAAACTTCTTTGACACGTTTCCACCTGTCACTCGAATCACTTCTATTCGAGTACTGTTTTCTCTCGCTGCTTTAAACAACCTCGTAGTATATCAGATGGATGTAAAGACTGCTTTCCTAAACGGTGATTTGGAAGAAGAGATTTATATGGAGCAACCAGAAGGCTTTGTAGTCTATGGTCAAGAGAACAAAGTCTGTAAGTTAGATAAATCTCTCTATGGCCTGAAACAAGCTCATAAGCAATGGCATGAGAAATTTGGCAACTTTATTCTGTCTGAAGGTTTCAAAGTCAATGAAAGTGACAAATGCATCTACTATAAGTTTGAAAATAACCTTTGCACAATCCTTTGCTTATATGTAGATGATTTGTTAATATTTGGTTCAAATTTGCACGTCATTAATAACGTAAAATCTATGTTGAGTGCAAACTTTGATATGAAAGACTTAGGAGAAGAAAGTGTAATCTTAGGCATAAAAGTCACTAGGTCGGAAAAGGAACTTTCCTTAGATCAATCTCACTATGTGGAAAAGATTCTTAGCAAATACAATTACTTTGATTCTAAACCTGTCTGTACTCTTTATGATCCTAGTGTAAAGTTGTTCAAGAACACTCGTGACAGTGTTAATCAATCCCAGTATGCGAGCATCATAGGCAGTCTTAGATATGCTGCTGATTGCACTAGACCGGACATAGCTTATGTCATAGGTTTACTATGTAGGTTACAAGCAGACCTAGTATAGAGCATTGGAATGCTATAGAAAGGGTTATGAGGTATTTAAAGAAAACCTAGAACCTAGGATTATACTATCAAACGTTTCCTGCTGTCCTGGAAGGCTACATCGATGTTGACTGGAACTCCCTCTCGGATGACTCAAAGGCTACCAGCGGCTATATCTTCAATATAGCTGGTGGAGCTGTCTCCTGGAAGTCTAAGAAACAGACTATAATAGCCTAGTCAACAATGGAGTCAGAAATGATAGCACTGGCAACAGCCAGTGAAGAAGCAGGCTCGCTTAGAAGTCTGCTATCAGAGATTCTCTTATGGGAAAAGCTAATACCAGCCATTTTGATCCATTGTGATAGTACTGCAGCTATCGCAAAAGTTCAGAACCGTTATTATAACGGAAAGAGACGACAAATACGTCGTAAGCACAGCACCATTAGAGAGTTCTTCACTACTGGTGCTTCACTACTGGTGCCGTCAGAGTGGATCATATTCGGACTGATGAGAACTTGGCAGATCCTTTGACGAAAGGACTGGCCAGAGAAAAGGTTTTCAAAACCTCAGAAAGGATGGGACTCCTGCCTATAGAAAGATGAGTCACGAGTGAGGAAAACCCAACCTGTAGACTGGAGATCCCAAGAAACAGGTTCAAAGGGTAATAACTGATCACAAGTGATAGGTAGTGAATCATGCAAATAAACATAGAGTTCCCTTCCTAGGACCTAGAGTCTTGGCATGATATCCTGAAGCGAATGATAGGTTGAACTTAGTTCTTAATGAGATCTATACTTGATGTCAAGTGGAGTACCTAGCTACAGGAGTACTCCTGATAGACTCACCTATGTGAATGTGGAAGTGTAGGCCACTTCCTATGGAATTTTAGGCAAATTCTCTAGAGCGTTCACTAGACTGGGATACACGCGCATGGCCTCAAAGCACGAGCTTTTCGAACTACACTCTAGTAATGTTGTGTGTGAGATCTTGTCAGAGATAGAGTTCAAAACCAAGAGTTACTCTAGTAAAATCTGAATCATCAAACGCTACGTAAAGGTTCAAGTCGTAAGACACCTTTGCTTATGCACAGTGTTATACATTCTGAAATTGCTCAATGAACAAAATATTTTCCTATTTTCAAAAATTTTTCAAGTGGGGGATTGTTAGTGAAAAAAGATTGAAAAAAGAGTTTTTAAAACAAAAGAAAAAAAATGAGTTTTTGAAAAAGTGAGAATCCCACATTTCTTAGTTTAGCATTGGGATCTCACTTTATTTACCATTCCCTTTAGTGATGGGCTTGGGCCCCAAGGGGTACCCATGTCTTAGGGTGAGGAGATAGGCAATGGTGGGCTTGGTGGCTTCTCCACACGCGCGCGCCGCCGCCATTGGTCGTGGTGTGGTGAGGTGGCAATAAAGATAATTTGTTGTTATTATTTTATTTTAATTTTTTAAAAATAATAAAATCTCTTTTAGAATTTACGATCTTGCCCCTCGCCGCATCGATCACGTAGTCTTCAGTCATCGCGTGGTCTTCTCGTACGCGCCGTCTTTTTCGGTGCACGTGGTGTGGACGAGCGCTCACCGCGCAGCGCACGTTCTGTGGCCGAGCGCTCGTCCCTCATGCGACCGTTGAGCCTTGCATATTATAAATGCCCTGCCATCTTCAGTTGAAGAGATAGAACGAAAAAATCCTTTCTCTCTGAGTACCGAGCAACATAGAAAGAGTGTGAGTACTGATCGATTCTTGTGCGAGTTTTAACCGAGACAGTATTATCTGGGCTGTTTTATCCTAGGGACGGCGTGTCATTCAGTCAGAATTGCAAAGCACCTTGGGCAGAGCCGTGAAACGTCTTAAAGAGAGCGAGCTCCGCAACACAGCCTTCACGAGCTTTTATTTTGCAGGTTCATCGCATAGTAGGCGTCCAACTTCATCGCTTACCAGGCGTCCAGTCAAAACTCATCTCATAGCAGGCGTCCAACACAGTTCGTCGCATACCAGGCGTTGAGTTGACCACCAGGCACTGAGCTGACCAACATGCGTTGAGTTGGCTTGTGTTGAACGCATAGTGCACGAGGTTTCCAACCGTAGCATTACAACTAAGATCATTGCCAAAAAGTTAGCAAATAATTAATTATTAAAAAAGTCTTTATAAATATATCTAAGAATTACTTGACGTAGATGATACATTCTCTTCTAAGATTAAAAGTTTGATCTTTACTTCACATTTGTGGAACTAAAAAAATATAATTTATGAAACACAAGATTTTTATTTCCAAATACAATAGCATCAAAGTATTCAAACTCATCCTTAATCCTAAACCCTAAATTCATCTATCATATAGCAAAAAGAAAATCAAAACGTACAAAAATTTATTATTAGACATATTAAAAGAAAGACACAAGATCAATAGATGAATTTAAACTATCATAGAAGTGAGAGATATATATGCATGAGTACTAAAAATCTCCCTAACTCTACTTGCTAGGGTAAGCTTGAGCATAGTTCAAGTGATTTAGGTCTGTTCGAGAGATTATAATAAATTATTCATACATCTCTTATAATTATATGATATTTTTCACTTTATTAGGAACAAAATCTTTATGATTGTGCTTTCATTTTCACCGAAAAGTTTTCATACTAATAGAGGTATTGTCCACTTTTTTAATCTCATCACAATTTCTATGTTTGGCATCAAAACGTTCTACACCCACACAACTTACTCAAGAGATGGTCCTGATATCACACTTGTTAGAGATAACAAACCATCCATATACATCTCTACAATAATATGATATTATCCACTTTTGGGCTTAAACTTTCATGACTTTACTTTTGATTTCACTTAAAAGACCTAATATACTATGAGATATTGTCCCTCATGTATATACCAAATAGTCTTTCCTTTATCTAGCCAATGTGAAAATTTCAACTCTATTTGAATTTTCAACAGTAATAATTATATCAATTGAAACTTAGACTTTCATAAGTGAATCAATTTAGATCATTTGTCAAGATTTTGTTTTAAGACTGACGAAACGTAATTTTCACAAGTAAATAGCGGTGATATTTTTTCATTAATATATATATATATATATATATATATATATATATATATATATATATATATATCATCTCTTTTTTTTCTCCACTTAGGAAAAGTTACACAATATTTTTTTTGCTACTTTGATAGTATTTTCTGAGAAAACCAATTTTCTCTTAACTTTTTAGTGAAATCGAAAGAAAAATAGCTATAATTATAAATTAATAAAGAAATATTTTGAAAGTACAGAAACTAAATTGAATAAAACTAGACCATATTAAACCATTTCAGATAACTTATAGAGACACTTAATAAACCTCATTAACATTTGTTTTTAGAGTGCAACAACTTGATTGTTCTTCACGCACTCGCACTCACATGCACACCCACAAACACACAAAGAAAAAAGTTTTACTTTAAAAATTGTTCCAAAAAATTCTCTTACTTAACATTGAAATATTGTCCCGAAGCATTTTAGATAGTTACCAATATGAACCTAACTCAATTTTTATTTTTGAACTTTAAAAATTGTTCCACAAAAATTTCTTAAAACGTTGAACTATTGTTCCAAAGTATTTATATAGTTGCCAATATAAACATAATTCAATAGTAATTGACATGTACTTTTTTCTTATACACATTTGTTGTACTACATAAAGGGCATTTGCATACGCTCAATTTATATACAATAGTTGTCACATCAATATTAGTATAAGGACATAATTAAAACTTACCCCAAAGTTCAAAAGTATTTTATGTAAATATTGTTCCTTGAATTATGAAAGAAAGAAACTCTCCTCCCTTTTTAGATACTTTAGCCAAAATCTATTGTGGATCCCACACATTGGATAGATGGAAAGACCTCACAATCTTTAGAAGATACATGAACTACTCCTTCCATAAGCAATTGGCTTTGAGATAGAGTCTCATATTTATCTAATATGGTATCAGAACCCATGAAACCACACAAATCTTTGGTAAAAAAAAGAAAAAAAATCGATCAAAAAATGTTGAGCACTTAAAGAAACATCACCTTGAGGGAGCATGTTGAGAATCCCACATTGAAAAAGATGCGAGACATCATAATCTATAAAAGATATACGCATTGGCTACTCTTTCTATAGGCAATTGATTTTTAGATGTTTTTAGATGTGTTGAGAGTTGTTATAGGCAACGCCCAAAGTCCACGGGCAGACCCAAACAGAAAGGAAAACAGGGGGCTGCATAGGGGCCCACACATCCCAAAAAGAAAAGTCAAACCTTTTGGCTTTGTATCGACCAGCCGAGCTCGTGGAGTACTTTCACCAAAAGGGAAATGTCCGAGCCACGCTTGCCACTCTGGCACTCTTCCACATCGAGGGTCACACTCATTCTGACACCACCGACACTACGCATAACTCCTAACGGGTGTTAGAGGGAGGACCTTATAAATAGCCTCACACCAAGAACTTCAAGGAGTAAGTGAAAAAAAATCTAATTCCCTATGTGCTTAGCTGAGCTAAATACTCCTTTTACTAATTTAGGCATCATAGTGTACTCGACTCGATACTACACCATTGCAGGCACTCTTACGCAAGTCAACTACATCGATGAAGCTAAACTAGAGGAGCGGGTCAAAGAGGAATACTCAAGACCCGTCTGCCAATCTCCAGCACCAACAAAATGGAATCCATGTTTATCTAATAAAATCCTAAGATTGAGAATGAAGAAAAGATCATGCAAATCTTGAGATATATAGATTCAAGAAAATCTCTAAATTCAATCAAACCAACAAACAACTCTCAAAAAAGATAATTTTAAGTCATTGAAAGTGAATTCAAATAAGCCATAAATTTCTCACAATTTTTTTTATGTACGTATCTCTTCTCTCAAGTATCATAAACAAAAATACAAAAACTTGAGGAAATAAGTCATTATAAGCAAAATATTAAAATAGCAAATATTTGTTTCCTAAAAGCAAATAAAGATTAATTAGAATAGAGATACATTATTAAGTAATCAATTGTTTTAGCTAAGAGTTTCCAGCATGGTAGGACAGCCAAATTTATGAGCTACCAGAGAGCTGAAGACTTGTCTTTGTCATCCATTTATTATCTTGGATTAATGAAGTCCACTTGTGACACAACCCAAATTAATTGAACAATATATATTTATACATCTTATCAAATATATCTCTATGTCAATCAAATTGTCAATGAGTGGTTAAACCATTATTATTATTATTATTATTATTTGGTTTTATTAGTCAATTTATCACCGACTTCTCAATTTAGTGGAAGGGATTTTTCTTTTTCTTTTAATTTTGTTTGAAGTAACTTATATAATTTGTACTTTTAAATGTTTGGATTATAGGATAGAATGCATTTTGTTTTTTCTAGATTAAAAAGCTAATAATTGAATTATGATAAGACATTCAAGTTTAAAATGTGGTTTCAATTTTACGAAAATGTCAATAAAAATATTAATATCGATATCGATATCGATGAATATTTATATAAGATTTATAAAAATAAAAAGATTGAAAAAATATTTAAAGAGTAACTATACATTTTACCATTTTAAAACAAGTTAATAGGTTTATTATTATATTATATTTCTATTAGTCACATTTTGTTAAAAAAAATTCTTTTTATGTTCTATAAATTTTTTTATTAATAAAATGTTAATTCACTCATCATGTCGATGTTAAATTATGAAAGTGTAAAAAATTGATCAACATTCAATACTATATTTTGAACTAGCTTTGAAAAATGATTTCATAATTGTAATTATATTTTAGAATAAAAATTCACCGCATGCCATAAATTTAATATATATTTTGGAAATGTTTTAACTTTTTACTTTGTAAAAAAATGATATTTATTTGATTTTAATTTGTCCATTTAAATATAAAATTGAATGTTTAAAATTAAAAATTCAAAAATCAAACTGGAAAACAAATGTTAATTCAAGGACAAAATTTATAATTAATTAACCTATTATGTGAGATGATTTTGTGTAGTTTGTTATCAAATGGAAATAAATTTTGGTCGGTAGAAATTGAAATGTGGCATCCATTTCTACTGATTTGTTTGACTGTAGAGGGACTCTAGTTCCAAATGTTCTATACAAATAGACAGATCAATATTGGTACATTCTAATGATTTGTTCTAGAAAATATATGAACTTTCCAATTTTTTACTCATAATAGAAAGTTTTTAAATTGTAATCTAATAGATTGATTTTCTTTAATTAATTAGAAAAATAGAGGGAAGAAATTATTTCTCTCTCCATCTATAGTGTACACAGATTCTTTAAACTTAAAAAAAAAAAAAAAAAAGAAAGCAACCCACATTACTGACTAACGGGAATAATCATATTTTTTAGAGGTACTAAATACAACTCCATAAATGAGCAAAATGAAAGTTGCATTAATGATAAAGATCTCTGGGAAAACGCTAAAAAAAGATTGAACATGTGGGAGGATCCAAACAAATTCTACTTTCATTTCTCTCGTATAGAGCACTGAGTTACTTACGTTACGGTCTTCAACAGACAGGCTGCATTGACGACGACGACTAGGAGGGTAGCACAGTTTGGAATGCAGAGGAGCTATTATTGCTCAACTCCCTAACCTAATGTGACACCGGGTTCGGGTCGCAGGGAATCGTAGCATGTGGGGACGTCTAATCCTTTTGCCGCCATAAGGCTGGCTAATCACACACAGCAGGCTCGAAGACCCTTGATTCTGGAAGGCATATGAGTCCGAACGCTATGTTGAATGTGTGACCGATACTACGCAACATAAGTACATGCACAATTCCTCTATACTTTTCATCAATATATTTTGGATGTGATAATAAATTTTCATTTATTGTGAGGTGAAGCCACAAACAAAACACAACTACAAGAGTTATAACGGATGACAAAGACAATAGATTAAACTCGCACAAAAAAATCCTTAATTTAAAACACACTTCAAGAAAACAAAATTCAAGAGGAAGAACTTGCATATGAATTCCTTCAATGGAAACTCCAAGCAACTTAGAACAATAGAGGGACATGTCAAACAGAAAAGCCTGACAAATCACTTGAGAAGAAGCAAGACAACATGATGGGCTAGAAGGTTATGTTCCCTGTAAATATAGTAGATGATAACGCGCCAGACTACTTTCCACACCTTTCGCCTCAAACAATTGCCTGGTCTAATACATGACAAATATAGTTAAGCTTTGTGTCCAACTGAGAGATCCTATGGGAGCAACCACACCCCACAAGAGCACATCGTTCTCAATAGGCCGACTAGGAAGGGCAATATAATGATAAATGGTCTCGAGACTCAGTTCCACAATCACAAAGAACACAATCATTAGAAATATATGAACACCAGTGACAAATACGATTTTGTTATATCATATACTCATTCTTCGTTTATAAAAATATATAGTTAATAATAATTAATTCGATCTTATAATACTATGAAACTTAGTTACATTACTATGAAAGTAATAAGAATGATAAATAACTTTTTAAAAAAGTATAGTATGTAATCATTAGTGAGGATTTTTTTATGTAGGAATCAAATGTCGATTGTTGTTGTGCTGTGGAAAATTCACTGCCTTGAAAGCAAAATCAGCGCAACCTCGGTGCTAAATCGTCAAAGCTGGTTGCTCCCCAAAGTTAACACAACTCCCGATCGCTGACGTGCACTAGTCGGAGAACGGGTTGGAATCAATGAAAAATGCTCAGAAATCAGTCAAGAACCAAGATTAAAACATAAAATTTTTATCTCTCTTTTTCCTCCAAATTGAGAGTTATCTTTTAAGGAAAAATAAAAATCACTTTTAAAACAAAAGAAAACCGTTTTCAAATTAATTTTAAAACGGTTTTAATTGAGACAAACAATTAATTCTTGAATTAATTAAAACGGTTTTTCGATTATATTTTCTTTTGTTATATTAGTCATTTCCAACATTTTAGACTTCCCTTATAAGTAAATTTTAAATAAGTAACAAATGGTTATATCTATTTGAAGAGTTAATTATGTGAATATGGTTGTTCATGTATCATTTAGGAAGAAATATCCAATGTGATAGATCAAGTAACTAATAATAATATATTTGTATCTTAACAAAAATTTGAAATTTAAGTAATATTAATACAAATTAAACGAATGTGCGAACAACAATTTGATATTGTATTCGACATATATCTACTTGATTTGAAGATCAAGACAATACTGAAAAATGATTTCGATATCTCATTTAAATTCTAATCAATTATCAATTAATTCGATTCACATCAAAAGTAACATTAAACACCTATCATATAATTTATGTTACAGATTTTATTTTTCACCCACTTATTAAGACATTGGTTCAAATTTCTACCTAACTATATTTAATTCAATATATGCATAAGGTGTGTGAGAACCTTGAATAAAAGAACAACACCATGTCAAATTGTCTCCTTAAAAGAAACTTGCATGAAAAGAAAATATATATATATATATAGAAGAAGAGAAAAATGAAAAAAAAAAAAAAAGAAAAGAAAAGAAAAAAACAGATATTAGGGGGTTTTTGGGAAATTGAGAGATTAATAAACAAAACTTGATTGGAGGTAAAAAGTGTAGGCTAAGAATAAGGCAATATGTTGAACTGTCTTCCAAGTGGGGGCCAAGCTGTCTGTCAAATGTTTTTAAGTAATGCCACGTGGAAAGAAGGCATTGGAGGAATATTTTGTGAATGGTGATTGGAGAGTTTTGTGCCTAAAATTGTGGGACCCATAAAGGTATTGGGGAATCCTATTGATGGGTAGATAAGATGTTTTGGTGTAGAGTCGATGTTCCAAAAATATGCATTGACATGGACTTGTGGATATCGTGACATGTGGCTATCAAGCATCTTCCTTTACATTCCTTCTTTTTTTTTTTTTTTTTAATGATTAAAATATTGTTTTGGATTTAATTTTAAGTTGTAGTTCTTCTTGTTTAGATAAATCTTAAAATTAGTTTAGGTGAGTACTTCTTTTAAATTTTTGGAAATGTATTTTTAAACTCACTTTTGCATGAAAAATTATTATTATTATTATTGTTATTAACTAATTTTTCCAAAGTAGGTTGTTAGTGGTGGTTGTCGTCAGAGTTGGTTGCCTGAAGTAACTGACAAAAGGTGGTAGTAGTTGATGGTAACCATTGTGAAAGTGAAGGTAGATTATCAGTGAAGGTATTTTGGTAATTTTTTTAAAGAAGTATTGAAGGTATTTTTGTAATTTTATATATTATACAAATTAGAAGGAGATTAACCATTAAACGCTCTATAAACCTGTTTTCTAAAAGTTGATTTCAAGTATTTCTCGAATCAACTTATCTCAAAAACTCATTTAAAAAAAATTGGGTGGTTGTCGAATACTCCAATTGTTTTTTAAATGATTTTCTTTCCAAGGATAAACACTTGAAAAGTGAAACCAAACGCACCCTTAATCACTGTCTTGAAAAGAAATTTTTATTAAAAAAATCGAACTATTAGAGTTATGCCTATTTAACTCTTATATTTCAAAAAGATTTAAATAGATTCTTAAATTTACAATTTTGTTCTTAATAAATCATTATCGTTGACTTTGTCAATTTAATCCTTATACCACTAAACATCAAAATCTTTTCAAAATCAGATTGGACTTGTAAATGTTGTTTTATTTGTGTTGATACTAGAATTCGAATAGGTTGATGAACCTTACCTCAATGTGGTGACAGCGGTAAATTTATATTCACGGGGAGAGAGCTCGCTTGCAAACAAATAGAAAACTGCACACCAGTGTGGTGTGAACCACACACACTTTGTTGCCTAAGTTAGAAAGGTAGAGATTCACTATCAAAGGAGTTCTGAGTAGAGAATTCACTTACCTCATTCGTCCCCCTTCTCCTTTATTTATAGGTTGTGGTCGTGTTCCTTTTCCCTCCTAGGGTTTCTTCCGAGATCCTCTCGGATATCTCTTCCCATAGGGTTTCAGTACATGTTGAGGATTTGACGCTATGGGCCTACTAGCCCTGGTCGAGGCTGAGGCACAGCAAGACGATCTTGCTTTGGGCCTTGTGTAATCTTTCTCTGCAGGTGCATGTGGAATGAAACAGAGCATGCGAGCTCAGTTTATTGGGCTCGGCCTAGGCAAGCTGAGGCTGACCAGGCTTACTCGGCCCAAAAGTACTTTGGTCCAATTGCTTGCCTATCTATAGTTGCTTCTGTTGTCCTATTTCTTCGTCGCTTTTACCCTTTAGTTATTGAACAAAACTTACATCATGTACAAATCAAATTTATATTTTCATAAGTCTAACTTATTTCTATGAGTTTTTTTTAGTATACTAACGGCAGGGATGAAGGATTGAACCTTCCACCTCTGAGGAAGAAGGTTAGGTTAACTATCATTGAATTAAGCTCATTTTGGTAAAAAAATAAAAAATAAAAAATAAAAAATAAAGGAGTTAAAAATTAAGTAGTACACTAACCTAATAAATGACTACATCAATCAATTAACAATTAAGTTAGAGTAGGGTAAGATAGTTTCTTTTTTATGTCAAGGCCTTTAACAAAGGGTAAATTTTCCCTAATCTAGCGAATGATGACTTTTTTTTAATTCATTAAAAGCCTGTTTGAATTTACTTGGAGAAAAAATGTTGTTTAAAAAGTCATTTTCATTTAAAATATTTTTAATAAAAAAATTTAAAATTAAAAAGACTCATGTGTTTGACAACTCTTTCTCAATGTATTTATACATACAACATTATTTAGTTTGTTGTATTAAAAATATTTTTATTATTATCAAGTTACTATTGAGAACGGATATAAAATACTATGAACTAATATAATTTAAAATAATGGTTGTTGGAGTTGGTGGTGGTGGTTGTCGAAGGTGGTCGCTAGAATTCGCCGTCGGCCGTGGTAGCCGGAGTTGGCCACTAGAGGGCAATAGTAGTTACGACAACATAGTGAAAGTCAGAGCATTTTGATAATTTTAAGAATTATACAAATTAGGAAGAGATTAACCTAAAAATCATTTTTTAAAATGTTGGTTTCAAGTGTTTATTCTAAACCAACTTATTTTGTAACTCCATCTTTTTCAAAAACTATTTTGAACTGTTTTCAAACACTTTAACTTCTTCCAAAATAACTTATTTTCAAAATTAAACCTTTTTTTAAATATTAAAAGTGTGAAATTCAAATTTTTGATCTCAATTAGAGTGAGTGATGTGTTTAAATCAATTATGTTGGTAAATTTTATTATGGTGTATAATGGGATTTTCTTAAACTCCAAAACATAAATAATGAAAGAGCAATACATGAATTTTGATGGTGTCAAATCATTATATCTTTAAACAAAAGGAAATATAAAATTATATATTATCAAAGATTTGGTTGAAAAGGAGATACTTTTCACTGAGTAATTTTGTTAGTGGCCATAAAATACTCTTATCTTTCCATTCACCACATCCTTCCAATAAAGTTAAATCAATCTTTTGCCCTACAAAATGTTAAATCAAACTTTTCCCTAGAAAAAAATAAAAAATAAAAAATAAGAAAGGAAAAAAAGTAAAAAATTAAAAAGTAGATTCAATCCCCTTTTGCTTGGATTTAAACCCCAATTGCCTCACTCATTGAAGGGAATAAGAATGAGACTTTATAAAACATCATAAAGATACACATCACTAGATGGAATTTCAAAACTTTATTTTTATAAATGAATTGTAGCAGCCAAAAAAATAAATAAAAGTACCACCATTATTATTAATATTATTATTATTATTATTATTATTATTAATATCTTAAATTACATTTAAATATTCTTAATATTAGATGTCTATAACCTTCATATATTACAAATCCCTTTCATTAACTCTCAATTATTCTTATGATGAGTTAGCAAAGTTGAATTATGTAGATCTTGTAACTTACACTATTTCAAATCCTATAAATCGTGTTGTATGGAGCTTTGGGAAGAGATATCTCAATCATAATAACATTTGTTTTCTCTACTTTTCTTCTCTTCATCTCTTGTGTTCTTATGTTAGTTCTTTTTATTGTTCTTATTTGCTCTTGTTTATAACAATTATTATTATTATTTTGTAATTATCTCAATTGCTAAAATGTGTTTACATATATCTCTTAAATTAATATTTGGAATCAAATTCACATACTCATAATATGATGTATATATGCATAATGCATGTAAAATATTAACAATGGTTGTCTAAATGTGGGTGTTTTTTAGTATATATAGGAAACATATGGGACTTAGATTGTCAAACATTACAAGTAAACATAGAGATATGTAGTCGATTCCAACCTCCTATTAAAAATGACAATACCAAAATAATGATAAATTGCATGCAAACTTTTGACGTTTGATGAAACAACTACCTTTAATAACTTCGTAAAATGCAAACCTTTAAATTGTTAGCCTCTGAAAATATTTGAATTTATTCTCCATATCAACCTCTTGTATAGGGTAAGTCCCTAGAGAAAATATTGTAAATATAACTATCTATATGTTATATAATTAAGCAATCAAAAAATATGAAGTAAACAATTATATACCCTTGAATTATTTTAAATGAATTTGATGGCAAAAGTAGAAATAAGAGCACAAGACTATTCAGCTGAGCCCACATAATTAGGTACATCTACAAGTACCATATAATGTATATATAAGTATATTATCCTAACCTCACTGCCTCTATGAAATATATATACATCTATAACTAAGTTCACCCAAGGGTCCTGCTCTTGTGGAATTGTAGACAATTAGCATCGAGAAAAAATGTAGAGACTTGGAACCCTAAATCCAATTAAAACCGGCCACTACATGCTAAGTGTATCAAGGGAAAAATAGCACATCAATAAAATGATTTCCTACCTCCATTAAATGAAGATTTTGAAAAACTTCCAATGTCTAATGCACTTTCACTGAAAAAAGCATCGGATGTCTTTTTCTACATCTCTGTGCATGTGCCTCTATGTCTCCTTCAACTTCTCTCTTTGATGATCTACGTCTACATCTCCTTCTCGCTCTGCATCTACCTGAACCTTGTCTTCATCTCCATCTACATTTTTTATTGGAATCATAAAGTGAAAGTATGTGCATCGTCATGATAGATATGTGGTTTATCAATAACTTAGACATTGCGGGTTAAGTTCTAGATGAACTTTGAGTTCTGAAACTTGGAGCTTCAAGACAAAGTTTTGCTCTTCGTTTAACTAAATTTTCAAAAAGAAATATTTTGAATTTAAATCCTTTAACTCCACACCAATGTCTTAGAAATTTTGTTGGAGGTTGAAAAGACTAATATTGAAAATATTGAAAAAAAAATTTAATGCAACTAAAATATCGACAATAACTTTTAGATTTAAAAATTAGTAAATGTATTTATAAGTAAATCTGAGTGATATATGAAAAAAAATCATAATCTTATGGTTATATTCTGATTAAAAATCATTAAATGCAACTTAAAATATAGAATATAACTTTTCAATTTAAAAATTATTAAATATGTTTGCAAGTAAACCTAAGTGCGATATTTGAAAAAAAAAATAGAACCTGTGTATTTTATAATTAAAAATGGTTAAATGCAACTAAAATATAGAAAAATATGATGATGGGTGAGAGAATACAAAACTTACAATCATTTAAAAAAAAAAAAACATATAAATTTTCACTTGAGTTTGTTTAATTATAAATACACAAATAATTAGGGTATAAATGATAAGAAAACTCTTCGTGTTGATTTCCTCCTAAAATCATGTTTTTTTTTTTATATCCATAAGTATCCGGACCAGCTTACGCGCACCTCCACTAATCTCACGCGACAACCCACCTGTAGGATATTAAACCCTAGGTAGGTGGCCACGATGGTTCCTCCTTAAATCATGGTAAAGAAGGATAAAAGAATATAAACATATTTTTATTATTTTTTTAATTAAAAAAAAAAAAAAAAAAGCAATTTTTGATTGGGTTACCTTGAGGGTAAATACACAAATATATAAATTACCAAAAAACTTTTCACCCTCTTCTGCTAAAAATATATTATATATTTTATGAAAAGTCACTTTTAACTTGAGTATTTTTTTGGGTATTTTGTTTCATCTTTAGATATCAAAATGTTACATTTTTATTTTTGTGTTTTAGTTTTCATTTGGTCTTTAATATTCAAAATTTTATATTTTTATCCTTGAATTTTAAGTTTAGTTTCTATTTTGTCAATAGATTTCAAGGCTTACAATTTTAGCCTTGAATTTTTTACTAAAGCACACTTTTAGTCATTTATATTCATTTTCTACTAATTAATTTAAAATAATTAAAATAATTAAAATAAAATTAGTTTTCATTAATTTCTAGTCACTATTAAAATTAATTGAAAGTTAATATCGACAACCAAAAGTGAACATAAGGTACTTAGGAGTAAAAGCAAAAAATACTGAAGTCTAAAGACTATGTAACGTTCTTTAAATTTAGATACCAAATAAAAATTAAACTTAAAACTTAAAAGTAAAAATGTAACATGTTAAAACCTATAAAGCAAATAGAAATTATAAACAAAACATATAATGACGAAAAATTTATTGTTTTCTATATATTTTTATATGATAATTTGAGCTTATATTTCACTCACTAATTTGTAATTAGATCAATAATATGAAATTTATGTTAGTTGATCTATGTTTATAAGTTGAGAGAATTTTTATTTTTTTTAAAAAAAAATTCATTCGTAACTCGAAGTTTTATTTATTTATTTTTTAAAGGAAGGTACCACGAAGATTATTAATTGTACTTCTCCTAAACTAATAATAATGATTCAATCTTGTCCTCGTGGATCCCAAAACTACTTATTATTATTTTATTTCACAAATTATTTATCATTAAATGGATTTTAAGAAAACTTAGGGTGTGCTTCTGATACATGAATTTGGGAAGGATTAAATGGAAACTTGTTAGCATATTAAAAAAAAAATTATATTTCAGTCTAAATAATTATTTAAATGTATTTAATAGTATATTTATAAACAGCCGAACTAGATGTAGTTATTTACTAAAGATTAAATATGAAATATTATTTATTATTAATTTATGAGTATATATTATGTTAAAAATTTTGTATAATTATTAATTTGTAATATCATATGATTTATAATACATTATATATAATATATATTTTTAGTTTAACATAAATATTTTTATCTTTTTAAATATAATTCTATAAACACACTCAAATATTTTGAACATATTTGGTTCACTCACAATGAAGAAAGTGATTTTAGGCATATGGTTGAGACATTTACTCTCAATATTTGGTTGGACCATATTGTGATTAAGTTTATATTAGGTCAAGCATCTAAGGTTAATGATAGGAGATTATATTTTGTTTTATACACTTTGCACTATAGATTCCTGCTTTGATTACTTCTCAAGAAAAATTTATCATAAAAGACTTAATCGATACATTTCTTAAAGCTATAAAGATTAAATGGTTAAATTATTAGCTAAAGTGGGAGTTTATAGCTTACAGTAACTGGCATGACCTTTATCACGAGAGATTGAAGATTCCTATCTCTATAATTGTTGTGATAAAAAAATAGTATTTTATGTCTTCGATTTAGATTCCTGAATTTTCAATTTGAATTTTCAATTTTGTATCTAATAGTAAATTCAATTTTTTTTAAGAAGAATTGATTTAGTATATATAAAATTGAATTTTATATCTAATGGAATACTAAACTTTCAAATTTGTGTTTAATAGATGAGTCAATTTTTAGAGATTCAAAAGTTCATAGGTTAAATTTGTAATTTTAAAAATTCAGGGACTAAATAGATACAAATTTCAAATTAGTTCAGGAACTAAATTTATAATTTAACCATATTAAATTTTTATAAAGAGAGAGTGATATTTTAATATTTAGCTTAACTGACATAAAGTTGTATGAGAAATTTCGAAGTTAGTAGTTCGATTATGAAAAAAAAAGTTTATTTATAAAAAAAAAAAAAAAAGTTATTAAAGTTTTATCCAATATTGAGTTGTTTTTTCTTATTTATATATTTTGTGGGTTTTGAAACTTAAAAAACCATGTGGTTAGTGCCAACAAAAACTCCGGAATCTTAGCATATACAATGATACAAGACAGCATTGAAAGAATTTTTAAAATATTAGAAATTAAACTATAATTTTAACCTTAATAACCAAAAATGGCCCTTAGTAAGACTTTAAAGACATAATAATAATAATAATAATAATAATAATAATAATAATAATCTTCTGTTGGCTATAGGAATATTCATTGCACCATTTTAAATTTTCAATGGTTTATTCCTTCATTTTGGTAAGTTTAGTGTTTAAAATATTGTCCCAATTTAAAAACAAAAATTCTAAGATATCTAAATTAGTTGTTTTAATTTTAGTTTCTTGACTTTTAAATGTTTAGAAAATTTTCACAGATATCAAATTATTTACAGAAAATAGCAAAAAAAAAATACTAATAGATATTGATAGACTTCTATCAACATAGTGATCAACTTCTATCATTTCTATCACTGATAGACTTTGATAGACTTCTATCAGCGTCTATCACAATTATCTAAAAATTTTGTTATTTTGTGTAAATAGTTTCCCTTATTTTTCTATTTTTAAAATTTCCCTAAATATTTAAATTTAATCTACATTTTTTTTTATAAAAGTTAAAATTAGTCGTTAATTTTTATTAAACTTCCTAAATTAATAATAATGATTTTGATTCAAGATTTTCTTTCCGAGAAAAGAACTAATATTAAATTTTTTTCATTAAAAAAAAATTAACAATAAACTAACAATAAAGACTCATTTTAGATTTATTGACATTATAAGAACTAAAATACAAGGACTACCAAAATTGTTTGAATATTCAAAATTGAGTAGAAATTTAAAACATTTAAAGAAGATTAAAAATAACAAAGAAGAATGTATATTAGAGTAAAGAAGAAGGGCAACAAGTGGGCATTGTTGAGCACCAAGAGTTTGGTTGTGGTGAAATGGTCATAGACCAAGAGATATAGTTGAAAATGGAGTGATTAAAAAAAAAAACATAATAATAATTCCATATGAAATGATTGAATAATGAAACAGCTAAATAAAGGTCATAAATGAATATAGAATAATTACTAGGAAGAGTATGCCAAAAAACATTAAATATTGCCAACCCAACACCCAACTACATATGTTTCCTACTATACTATTAGATCCCTTCATTAGAATCACTCACTCAATAATGCCCACAAAGAAGAAGCTAAGGAAAAAAAAAAAAAAAAAAAAAAAAAAAAAACAGTACATTATATTTATTTATTAATTAGCATTTTCAAGTTTACTATTTTTGTCCTTTTTCCTACCATAAATATGCACCATTATAACATTACTTCCCCTCTAAATTTATAGGAATGATTGAGATATTTTATTGGAATTTTTATTTATTTATAGCATAATATAATATATAATAATATGTAGTTATGTGGTTGTGATTCTTTTGGTTGGGAATTGAGAATATGAATTTTTAGGCTACTCTAGTTCTTAGGGTATAATATGAACTATTTGCTATATTGTTTTATGTGTAATATTATTTTGAGAGTAATTTTATGAAGTTGAGATCCTTAGTTTGTAAATTATTGAAGATTATGATACTCTTATCATACTATATTACATTTTTGTTCACATAGGGTGGTTAGCCTAATAATGTATTTTTTTAAACCATCCTAGCTAGACTCTTACGCTATGAGCTTCATACACCTAAGCCAAGAATTAGGTCATTGTTCTCCATTAAAATAAATGTCGAATTTATCATTCGAGCATAGCTTACTGAATAATATGATACTAATCACAATATGAAATTCTATTTCAAAATGACGTCTTTTTTTTTTTCTCCCATCAAATACTCTTTTGGGTTTCATGGATTTTAATACCATATTAGATATTAGATAAATATGAGATTCTATTTCAAAATCAATTGGCAATGAAAGAAGTAACTTATGTTTTTCTATAAAGATTGTGAAACTTCGCCATCTTTCCAATGTGTGATTCTCAGAAGTTTTAGCTTATTTCATAATTTAAACTTTTCAAGTATCATGCAATGATTTTCAATCACCAACTTTAACTTAGTTCAACTAGTTAGTTAATATATTATTATATATCTACTTTAATTTAAAGTTAGATGTTTAAATCTCTATTCAATACGTCAATGAACTAAGAAGAAATAGTAATAATAAAATGAAATAATTAACTCCTTAAGTTAAACTTTCATCCTACATAAACATTTGTAGTTAATTACAATTTTATGCACCATAGATTAAGTTATATCTTAACCAATATAATTATTATAGAGAGTAAGTCTTTTATGATTAGTTCCTTAATTAATTAGTTAAACTAAATATATTTATTATTTTTATAAAAACACTTTATTCTTTAAATACCATTGATTCTCTAATGAATAATTTAACGATGTAACTATATACAATAAGCAAGTGACAAAGCAAAATTTCACTATAAATACATCTCACTTTGGATGTTTTTTTGAGCTAGCTCAACATTTACCTGGTCCTTTGATTTGATTGTGCTAATTTCCCTTGCATTTACTAGACTTTTGGTATCCAACCCATTGATTGAGATCTTCCAAATTTTAATATATAGGATTAAAGAGAGTTTGATATATGGGACTACATTCATAGATGAGTGGTTAGCAAAGCTTACTTGCTCCCCACCCCTATAGGTTCAAAGAATATCAAGGGGAGTTGATAGAATTTTCTAGTTTGAACTTTAGGAGCAATGAAAGCTATTAAATAGTCAACAAAATAATTGAGAGAAGGTGAAAAAAAAAAACGTTATTGTCCCCACATATCTTTCATATTTTTTAAGGGTTGTTTTTAAATATAAAAAAATGAGCTAAACTATTTACTGCTCGGATTAAAACCCAAGCACAACGGAAACGTATCAGAACCATATCTCAAAATTAATTTTAAAAATTTTGAAATATTTTTACATTGGCAAAAAAAACTTAAAAATATCTAGGTTAAGCATATAGAATAAAAAAAAAAAAAAAAAAAAAAAAAAAAAAAAAAAGAGAAAAAAAAAACTTACGTGTCACCACCACTTGGAGACCTTCCTTTTCTCTGAATCTTGAGGAAAGGCTTGTGGGAACCTTTTAGCAAGGGAAAAAAACGCAGAGAATTTTTTTTTTTTTTTTTTTTTTTTTTGAGAGAATGAACCATCTGATTCTTTTCTGTTAGATGCTATAGAAGGAAGCGAGAGAAAATGGGAAACGTGGGTGTTATCCCACGTATTAAGTAACTCCCCTACATGGGAGTTACAACAATATTGACTCTTATTTAATATTAATTATATTAATTAATTAAATTAATAATTAATAATTAATTAAATAATTTAATTAACCAATTCATTTAAATCATATTTACATGAATATCTCTCACATAACCTATAGTTTTAATTCAATTAATTTAATTAAATCAAATTTAATTAAATTAGATTAAATTAAATAACTAATTAATTCTTCAATTAATTAATTATCAAATTAAATATAAAATATTTAATTTTAACTTGCATTTGAATCAAATTCAAATACATTTCTCTCCTAATCTATAGTTTTAATGTACATCTAATGCGCATTAATTTTAACCTATAGTTTTAATATAAATCTAATTCATATTAAAATAATATTTGAACAATTTCAAATATTTAATTCTCTTACAAATTAACTTTGAATCATATCCAAAATTATATTTATACTATAAAGTTTAATTTGTAAAATAAACTTTATATTATAATGTATCATTATACATTATACTTTTTCCTTAGTAAATTTGAACTTTTCAAATTTCATCCAAGAATAAATTTCCTCAATATTCTTTACGAGCTAGGAAGGGAACCTAATGGACCTACAGATCAGAAGCTCCAACGATATGAGATTAACGGGATAAACTCATTAACCACATTAATCAATATTCGTTAACTGTGGGTACACTTCACTAAAGACCCACAGCTGCACTATTCTCACTGTAGATATATTTCTGTGTCCACGGATATAGACCAATAATAGCAAGTTAGTCCTTCACAAGTGTTCGTAACACCAGCTGGGTCAAATTACCGTTATATCCCTAGGTTACTTCTAAATCCTTAAGTACCAGTGCTCCTCTAATGAACAACCTGTTTATGGTCCAACCATCAAACATAAACCCCTCTCGGGCCAATGAGAGGGTAGAGCCCTTTGTTCAAGTCCCGGAGACACCACTTAAGTGAAATCCATCTTGTATAATTATGTTCCCAGCTCCCCACTCAGTCTTGTCCCCAAAATGGTAGGCATATCGAGTCGGCAAACGGGTCACTCTCACCCATACAAATCAAAGGACAATCCCTCGTGAACAGGAGTTCATAATATACTCAAGATTAAGACTAAGTTGCCTAGGTCAACCTATTGAAATAGAAACCTAACCAGTCAACGGAGCTACATCTAGTGGTTACTATTTCGTGGTCCAATCTTATGCGAACTCATTGCATAGGATACCCCCACTCGCATGTCTCCTACACGAACGCGTTGGATCATTGCGTTTGTATCAAATACAAAGTGGGCCGTATCCATAGTGTTACCAGGATAAGGTACCCAGCCATATCCTTATACTATAGACCCTTTAGGCTGTAACTTGAACATTAATCTCTATATGTCTCTACATATTGTTCAAGACTCATAAAACAGCCTAGGATGTTAGTTTATTGGATTTTAGGGTTATTAAAACAAGATAAAATAATCAATAACATTTATTGAATAATAATGAATAATCATTTATTAATGACGGTCAAAATACAACATTTACTATCTACGAGTTTTAGGGCATAAAACCCAACATTTACAAATATAGAAAAATTTCACTGTCTATCAGCGATAGATTGACCACGATAGAATTCTATCACTCAAGTGATAGAAATATGTTTCTGATAGATAGTTAAATTTTTCTATATTTATAAATAGTTTGATATTTTTTCTGTTTATAGTAATTTTTTTTTTAAAGAAATTCTATGCTTAAGTGATATGGTGAATGCTCACTTGAGCATATAGTTCAATTGCTTAAAGTATATATCTCCAATCAAAGGGGTCAGAAGATTTAATTTCTTCACTCTATACGTTGTTGAACTAAGAAGAATAATGATGTGACTAATAACGTGACTAATAGAAAATAAATGAATTTTTTGTTTTGATTTTTAATTTATAGAATGAATCTGTATATCTGTGTATAGCTAACATAATTTTGAAGGCCACATTTATTTATTTATTTATATATATATATATATATATATATAGTAGAGTTTCATCGTTTGTCAAATCTTCTTGTGATCAAGTAGGAAGAATTTACTAAAAAGTTGTCTCACAAGAAATCATAGTAAATATCATGAAATCTTTAAAGAAGATTTTACAATATAATATGACGTATAAGATAATCATGAGCTAAAAGGAGTATTTGGTCCTTGCAATCAAGTAGTTTTAGCTTTTTCTTTTTCTTTTTTATTTACTATATGTAAAGTGAGGGAATCATAGTATAAATTATGCTCATTTTAACAAAATTTTAGTTTTTGGCTAATATGCTTTTTAATATCCAAATTTTGGAACTTCTCATATTAGAGATAATCTAGATTGCATGCTTTAAAGGGTATTCTAATCAAGCTAGAAATTAAGTGATGGGCATGGCTAATTTGAACTTTTTAAAGAAAAATTAAAATAAATTAGTAATTTATCACAATAATGATCTATTTCCCTACTTTAAATTACGTTATATATCGTTCTTAAAAAAATGTGTAATATACCATCATTGAAATTATGTATATATATTACACACAAAATACTCTCTTGTAGACTTTCAAATTGTCAAACAAAAATCTTTTGAGGGTTATTATTTATTTATTTTTGTTAAATTTATAGATAAAAAATGACGGACTAGTTGATGTGCAAAAGTTGAAAGGTATATGTGTAACATAATTTATAATTTAACATAAACTAAATAGAAGATTAAGATTGTTGTTGCCAATCTTTTTTTTACTATAAAATATTGTTGACATCATTAATAACATTTATTCATATTATCAACTTTTATATATATTATCATATATTAATTTAATTACGTGCATAGTGTTATAAATGATGTCTTAGGTATCTTCTAATTCTTACACATCAAGTTTATATACATTTCCATCAATCAATCTAACAAAAAATTATCAACTTCGGTACAACTTAATTGGATAAGACATATTTTAATATCGACAAAAAGTAGGAAGTTTAAATTCTCAGTCCACACACGTTATCATTGAAATTTTATACAATTTAACCAAAATTTAACTTCTTTAATTATGTTTATTACGAGTGTCGTAACATCTTATGCCCAAGACTTAGAACCAAGATTCGAAATTCAGATTTAATATTAACAACTCCAACATTATTTTTCTTATTATTTCCAACGACTTGGTCATGCTACAATCGTTTTTAATTGCTTCAAAAGTGAAGACTATCCCCACATAACAATACATATTTTTTTAGCATGTTTTGTCCTCACTCACATGCTTTTAAAAAGATTTCAAGTAGGTCACCCTATATAAAATTGTTCCAAGCCAAAATACGCTTAACTATAAAGTTTCTAGATTGAGTCATGGAAAAGGAAGTTATATCTTGTTTGTATAGATAGTTACTATCAATCCATATTGTAGTAGGTAGAATGGGCAAGTCGCATAGATGTAAAGAAATACGGTGCCATTAATTCATGAATCTTCATATGAATCACGAGTCTAGGATATTACATATGTTATCAAAGTGAAACCTCTTCCAATAGGATATGATTTAGGAACAAATCAAAGTAAAAGCTAGTGAGGATGTGAAATTTGAGTATATGAGAGGTACATGAATGAATCGAGACCGCATCTTAAAAGTAAAAAAGATTATGAGAATATGAAAGTATGGTTGAAAAAAGGTTTACAATTAAAGAATCGATAACTACTACTTATAACAACAAGGAACGCCTTCTTTTAAGGTGGTTTAAATCATATAAGAACTCCAAAATTAAAATTAAATGTGATTTGACTTGTATCAATCTTATGTAGGACAACTTTCTTAGAATGTTTTTAAAAAGAATGTACGGACAAAATATACTGAAATGAGTATTCAAGTTCATCTACCGAAATAATCTTCACTCTAAAAAACAATACTTCAAAATAAGTAGGTATAATGTGTGACGAAATTGTAGAGTATGTAGGAAAATGACAGAGTCGAGATTTTTGAATTATGGTTTGAATCCTAAACCTGAAATGTTACTACAAGTCAAAAATAAATATTTGGTGGGTATTTCAAAGAAGTATATATTGTGAAGCATCTTTCTCAATTGTTATTATTATTTTTTTCTTTTTTTTAGTAGTCATCTTTCTATACTTTTTGGATAATGTAAGGTTTGACGTAATGATAGCACGTAATAAATATTTATCTTTAAATTTAAGTGATCTTTAGATGCATATATATATAAGTTTTTAAAGGTCAACCATAACATGATGTTCAAATGTAAATTTAAAATTTTTAATTAAAAAGGGTCTAATTGGACTTTAAATTTTCACTTGATTGTCTAATAAATTTGATTTACTAATTTAGTGTTTAGTAGATACTTGATCAATATGACATATTTTAAATTTTATGTACCTATTGAATCATTTTTAAAATTTAGGAACTTCTTAAATACAAAATCTATAATTTATGGACCTTTTAGGTACTTTTTGACACATATTAAAGATATATAAGTAGAGTAATTGTTTTAAATAGCAAAACTGTTGAAAATATTTTTAAATATAGAAAAATGTCAGTGTATATTAGTGATAGACAATAATAAACATCATTTGTCTATCAATAGGCATGGAGAAGCCATAAAACCGCCCACCATTGCCTATCTCCTCACCTTTTCCAAGACATGGCTACCCCTTGGGACCCAAGGCCATCACTAAAGGGAATGATAAATAACGTGAGATCTCAATGCTAAACTAAGCAATGTGGGATTCTCACTTTTTCAAAAACTCATTTTTTTCTTTTGTTTTAAAAACTCTTTTTTCAATCTTTTTTCACCAACACATACAAAACCCATAACTTGAAATTCATATTTGGCTCCTGATGTTCCCCAACATTCACCCAATTTATTACACCTTTTATCATATACTTTACTTTAAAGTCATCTAGTAATTAATATATTTTTATTAAAGTTTTTCTTAATTTTATTGTTTGATATCTAAAAAAAAATTATCTTTGATGCAATTCACCTATTATTTCCTTAGTTAGCAAATGGGGAAAAATTCAAAAATAATATTGAATTTTGAACTATTGACAAAAATAAGGTACATAGTAAAGAAATCCCAAAAATAGAGTGGTTGAAGAAAATATTGACAAAAATGGGGTTGCAAAATCGTGTACCTCGTACACGATTTCCACATAGCGCCCACGTGGATTGGTCAATGAGACCAAAATCGTATACGGAGTACACGATTTCCTTTTTTTAATCAACAATTACATTTCTTAATATTGTTATTTTATAGCATACTCATATAAATGTGTCTGAAGATTAGAAGTTCATAAAAACTTAAACTTTAAATTACAAGCGAGTCATGTGCCACATGGTGGACGTCTTCGTTGACGTTGCGGACGACGAGGTACAGACACTTCAAAGTGTTGTTGTTGATGAATTAATTCATCAATATCCTGTTGGGTGACGACTGATGGATGTTCATAATACTCTTGTTGATTGCCAGAACTCGATCCAATGTCTGCTCTAGGAGAAGTTGGAATTGGATCATGGAACATCGGAGGTTACTGGTCAACTTGTTCCTCTAGAATAGCTTCACCCTGTTGGCGTTGTCGTCTACGACGAATACGTCTTCAATCAGTGTCAACAACATTGAGTCGTCTTGTCTGCTGAATAATATTTTGTACATTTACCAAGTTTTGGTCACACATTGTAGTCAACTCTGGTAAATCTTGTTGTACAGAATATTGATGTACATCTTGGACAAAATTATTCTGAATGGTGAAAAAATTTAATATTAAATAATGTTCATATCATATAAATAAAAAATATAAGATGACAAAACTCTTACCATGCAGTAATAGTAAGCACCGTCATGGGTGATAAATCACCTCGTGATTGAATCGTACCAGGGAAAGTAGTCGTCTGATACAACTGGCCCATTTGTCACGCAATACTTTTTTACAGCAAGTTGGAGATCTTCTTTCGTGTCAAATAACATTCATTTTTGTACTAGACTAGCACTATCTACATGTCTATTCCTTTCTTCAAATGTCGATTCTTGTTCACATATTAAATTAGTAATATCCCAATCTATTTGAGTGAACATCTCGGACGGTACCAATTCATTGTCATGTTTAACACTTTCTTGATCCCTAAATAATTCATCAATTTCTACATCAATATCGCTATCCCCATCATTACCAGGTTCGAGAACAACTAAATCTTCAGGACGCAACGACATATCTAATCAGATGTTCACAACTGTTACAGTTTACATATATTAGTCTAATTTACTAAGTTAATAAAAAAAATCCAATATCAAATTTATGATTAAGCCCAACATTGTTTTTTTTTTAAAAAACAAAAGTCAATAACCCTACAGCCGAAATCCAACATCAGTCCAAGATATAAATATACAACCCAATACATATTTAAAGTTTTTTTTTCCAAAAAATAAATAAAGATACAAATATAAGTCTAAATTATTAAACTTAAAAAAAAAAAAAAAAAAAAAAAACTCAACTTTTCAAATCCAAACTCATGCAATCCGAAAACAAAGTTACAAAATCAAATCTAATGGTAAAAAAATACTAAATCTTATACAAAATAAATAAATATTCAATATTAATCAACAAACAAGCTTCACACTCTAGATTTAGTGAATATTAACCAAAATAAACTTCATAACAAGTTTTATGTTTAAAAAAAGAAAAATAATTACCAAGCTATTCGACGACGGCGGTGACGGCGGAGACGGCGGTGACGGCGGAGACGGCAGCGGCGGCATGGTGGTGAGGCGGCAAAGGACGGTGGCGGTGGGAGGAATTTGGGCGGCCGAAGAAGAAAGGAGTGAGGCAGAAGAAGAAAGGAGTGAAGAAAAAGAAGAGAGGGGGAGGAATTAAAGGGCTAAAATCGTTGACCCGGTCCACGATTTCACATGCAATAACAAGCGTGGCAGTGCAAGCGTGGCAGTGGCAGGAGACGTGGCAGCAGGCGTGGTAGCAGGAATCTTTGACCGGCAGAGGTGGCAGGTAACTCGTGGACCGAGTCCACGAGTTTCATACCATACTCGTGTACTCGGTCCACGAGTACACGATTTTACAACTCCAATTTTGAGATTATTTTTCATTCTACTCTATTTTTGTCATATATTATTAAATTAACATTATTTTAAAAAAAAAATTCAAACAAATGTCACAAATATATTCTAATATTCTTAGCTTAAACATATAAATGTGCTTTTCATTAAATCAAATCAGCTCTAATATATTCTTTTGGTTTTTTTCTATCAAATATATAATTACACTATTTTATTTCTATGTTTAGCTAGGTTTGTAATATTAATATTTATAGAGATCCCTATAGATCACATAAATAGGAAATTGACAATTAAATAATAAAATCTTTAAACCTCTATTTTTTTATTTTTTCTATCAAATCCCAAGGAAGTTCTAGACCATGTGGTATAGAATAATAATGCTCCCAATAATCGAGTGGAAACCACTAGTAGAGAGAATCCTGGCTTTATAAATAAGACAAAGTGTCTATGATTAACAATAATATTAACTCTTCCTCTATATATATAAATGTTTATTTTTAAGTTTATGAACTTTATATAATTTTTATTGATTACTAAACATAAAACATGGAATTAAAATTAAACTTTCATATTTATTTATAAAGACATTTACGCATTAAGTAAATGAACAAAATGTGTGTCCGTACCATGTTTGTGTTGAATACCCTTAACTTTTCACATATTTAAAAGTTTTAAGCGAACACCTTTTATTCGTATGAATTAATATAATATTAAATAAATGAATGTAATAATGTTTGAACTCAAAATAGTAATGGTTATGGATAATTTTGGAGAAAAAAGCATAAGCGATATTAAGAGATGAAAGAGCAGTGAACACAATGAAATTTGGGCAAAATAAGGAGAAGTCCAAAGCAAAAAGTATAGCCCAAGAGAGGAAGATAAACCCATGTCATTATCTCGGCCCAAGTCGAGACCCACCCAAAAAAATCCACAAGGAAAAAGTGTCACATGAAGGTATTAGAGGAAGTAAGTCAACTCTAATACTCAAACTACCAACTAACTTTAGCATCCGAAGAGTCCTGTATACTCATTTTATAGGTCGTGTTCCTTCTCTAAATTACAAGTTTACCATTGTCACGTCAAGGTTAGATACACTTTTTTTTCTAGATTTTGGCATCAACAACCATAATAATAATAATAAATAAACAGTAATGATCTCTTAAGTATATTCATTGAATTCCAATTCCATGATTGCACCTTTTAACAAATGCACGTAAAGTGTAGCGAGAGAGAAAAATCATTAGAGATTGTTGTATATTTATTATAATTAAGATAAAATATTATAAAAAATACTAAGTACAAATCGATTTTTTCTTTTTCTTTTCTTTTCTTTTTTCTTTTGGATGAAATTTAAAAAGGTAAGATTGATTATTATGATATTTAAATTAATCAGTGATGGTTATGACTATAATTAATTAATTTTTGCTGTAACTCCACCATTATTGTAGAAAAGTAAAAAAAATATATAATTACTATTACCAAGGTCAGTCACTGATTAAAAACATGGTATATATTTGCACTTATTTATAAAAAGAATTTTAGAATCACAATAAATTTAAAATAGAAAAAGGACGGTTGCAAATATAACAATCAAATTGAAAGTATAGCATATATAGCAACATTTTAAAAAATTACAAATATAACTTAATCTATCAGTGATAAATTTCTATCGCTGATAAATTTGTATTATCTCGGTGGTCAATATTTGTAATTTTTTTAAAGTATTATTCTATACTTAATTATTATCTCTAAATTTAGTACAATGTGCTTAGAAGAAAAAGACACCAGATAATGGGCCTTTTAAGTCCAATATGTAGCAAAACTGGACCTATTTTGTCTAATAAAATGAATTTAAACCCAGCTTTAACTGGCACTTTTGTGGCTGAAAAAAGTATAGAGAATGTGACACTTGTAGCATTTTTGTACTAGAGTGTTATTTCAAAAAAAAAAAAATGATTTACATCTTTGTAGATCATTTTGTGATTAAGCTTTACCAAATTGGGCAAAAAAAATGAGAAAGTTATCAAAGTTAAAAAGATGGATTTTGGTAGTCATTTATGTGTTCAATGATGTTTTTATTATTTAATAATCTTTTAATTGCAAAATTTTTACATTGATTAATGTAATCTTGGTTAACATAAAAGAGATCATGTTTAAGAAATAAATTGGAGGCTTATCGACACACTTTCAAATGATCAGATTCAAATCGTTCATATGGAGAGACATGTGAGTGGAGATATCTTATACAATGACTTTGTATAAGACTAGATCATGAAATATTTAATCTTTCTTTCTAAATCAGTTAATTAAGATTAATATTGCACAGGATGATCATATGCGACTCAATCTTAAATATGGGTAGTTATAAACTCTTTGCACGTAAAAGCTCTTTTTTTTTTTTTTTTTTTTGCATAGGTGAGAATGCCCTTTGTAGCCAATTAAGTAATCTTATCTTTTTAGGAACTTGACCAAATAGAGAATGGAACGCTCCAATTATCGTTGAATTTTTTAATGAACATAACTTTTACAAGATGAATTTCACGCCTATCAATGTTAATTTCAAGATTGAACAATAGGGTCTTATCTTTTCATTAGCGTGAGAGGAACTTTGTTTATGATTGGATCATAACCAGGTTGTTTAGAGGATTAGTGATACTTAGGAGTGCAACTTCTTTTATAGTTCAACAATAAGATTCAAATAAGTAAAATATATAATTTAATATATAAAAAGAAATATTGTTTAATTTTGGCAAGGATTCTCACTATGTCCCTATAAATTGAACCCTTGGGTTGAGCCAAAGAAACATCTCACACACATCTCTTCTCTAGAGAACTAAATAATTCTCTCTAGACTTCTCCCCTTCCAATTCCTTATGGATTTTCTTTTAAGAGTCTCCTACAAGGCTTGATCCTATGTTTAAGTCATGGTAAGGAAGACTTTGTGGAAGTCTTGTAGACTCGATTCATTGTTGGAGAACAAGAAGATGATTATTCCTTTCATATAGAAGGGATTCAAATTCTTCAATCACGGGGTGGATTATTCTACAAGAAAAAGAAACTCTAAAGAATCCTTAGAGGCCATTTGGCTCATTGAGTTGGTTTTTAACCCAGCTCAGTGTTTGGCTCATTAACTTCATAAGTCTCCCCTTTGTAAGCCAACTCTGGGTAGTTGGAACAGTACACAAAATGAACCCCTTGCTTCTCTCACCCTCATTTCAGACATTTCGTCTAAAACCCTCTCTCTCTCTCCTTCTCAAACCCTATTTTTTAAAACTCCCAACAATATATATGTACTTAAAAAAATGGCATTCCATACTTTATTTTTTAAAAAATATGTAAAATTATTGAATAAAAATATTTTTTTAAAAAATAGTCACATGAAAAGCAAATTATATAAGTCATAAAAAATGCACTAGATACCTTTGACTTCATAACTCAACTTAGCACTCCAAACACATATAAACTCTATAGACATATGAACTCTAGATTTCATAACTCAACTCAACGTCTCAAATAACTCCTTAGAGTGAAAACTCTTCAAAGCTCTTGTCTATTTTTTAGATTTCTCCATCTCCTTGAGTTGAAAGCCTTGAATTTGTAAATCGCTAAATTCCCCTTGAGAAAGGAAGATTTGAGCTTGTCAAGTGGCTTAGGGTGTGTTTGGGTTACATTTTCAAGTGTTTAATTAAAAAAATAAATCATTTTGAAAAAATTGAAGCGTTTGGCAACGGTTCAAAATAGATTTTGAAATATATTTTAAACAGTTTTTATTAAAAAAAAAAAAAGTTTAAATAAAGAGAAACTTTTAAAAATAAAAAAATAAGGGAAACTATTTACATAAAATAGCAAAACTTTTAGATAGTTGTGATAGACGCTGATAGAAGTCTATCAAGGTCTATCAGTGATAGAAATAATAAAAGTCTATCACTGATAGATGCTGATAGAAGTCTATCAATGTCTATCAGTGTTTTTTTTTTTTTTGCTATTTTCTGTAAATAGTTTGACATTTTTTCTATATATGATATTTACTCTTAAATAAAAATGAGTTTTTTGAAAAACATTTTTTTCTCCAGTTAATCCAAACGAGCCCTTATTCCTTTATCGATTTCTCTCTTTTTGTAAATTGTCCCAAGTTTTAACTAGTTTTATTATTTCAATGAAACATACTTTTGACTAATCTTGGTATTGTTAGTTTGATTGAATTACATGTTCATTTCTTGTCTTGATCACTAAAATTTGTATAAAAGTTATAATTCATTCAATACTGAAAGCATAAAGAGCTTCCACCTCCAACCTTCGCCAAAAGAGCATAATTGTTATATCATTGAACTCTTCAATCATATAGAGTTTCGAACACTATTGGTTCTGAAAGCATCTTTTGTTGGAAATTAAATCAACCTCAGTCGAACTAATTCCACATCTAAACCAATCCAAACGCTCATAATTCTTCTATCTCGCCATCAAGATCAGAAACCTCCGATCAATGTTTAATAACATAGTCTATCATTGTCATTCCGCTACACATCAATGACCAAAGAAAGCACGCGCAAGAGGCTGTCGATGGAAGAAAATGGCTGTAAAGGCCATCTTCCACGATCGTTTGTGAATTTTCGCCATGGTTGAACGCCCTCCACGATCAACTTCAACTGTCTCATTATTTTTTTTATAACCCCAATGACATGGATTTAATTAGAGAAGGGAAAATGAAAACCAATGAAGCACAATGTATAAAAAAGTAAATGCACAATCTTAGGGGATTTGAAAATAAACTGAGGTTTGAATTTTGAAATTCATATCATACAAGATTTTTGAGGTAGAATTGTTAGTTACTAACATTCTTGAGTATGCATGTTCTTCCTTCTCGTTCCCTTCATGTTATCTCTATTCAAGATAGAATGTAGTCAACCCGAGCATAACTCAACTGATTTAAGGTCATATACCCACGACCAAGATGTCGAGAGGTTCGAATCCCTCACCTCTAGCGTTGTTTAACTAAAACAAACAAACAACGACCAAAAAATATCGTATAAGGTTAATGATAATATACATGCTCTGTCACAATTCCCTTTCCAAAATTCCTCCTTTTGTCATCTTTTTGAGTTACAACTCCTTTTCCACTTTGATGAAACCATGTAATGCAACAAAACAAGGCACAACAAAATACAATCCCAGGCTCAAACCAGTATTACTTTTCATATTGATCAAAGCAACGTTCTAACTTTACAGCAGGAGGTTCGGTCGATGCAAGAGAACTTCTACGCATTTCCTTTGCTAGAGCTCTTTTCACCTTCTTTACTGGTCGAGTGACGGGATTGTCAACCGGTGCTGTCGAAAGCAGTTCCGAGAGCCCCGGCTTTCCAAGCTGCAGTGCAGTAGAATCGTCTGGACGAGCCCATGATATTGGATGCACTGCACAAAACAGGGAGAATATACTATTGTAGCATTGTACTGATTAACATACCATGCATTAAAGCTGTCAAAAGTAAACATGGTCAATGTAGAGGAAAACGAAAGATATCCGGACAAACTTTTATAGAACAAAAAACCAATCTTTCTGTTTTTTATTCAACAAGAAACCAAACTTTTCATTAAAGATGAAAAGAGAGCATTGCTCAAAGATACGAACTCCAGGAAAAGAGGGAAGAAAAAAGAACAAGAACAAGCTAACGAGAAGAAAAAATAAAACTCCAATTTAAACCTATATCTTGAAGAGGATAAAAAAGCTTAGAATTTGATATTTTTTTTACAGTTGATTTCTAGCATCATAGTTCATCTTTAAATTAGGAACATTTTTGAAAAGCTAGACTAAAATCTTTTTTTTAGTCAGTAAACCTACAAGAATACTGTAAGGACAAACAAAAAAAAAGAAAAAAAACAACAAAAGGAATCCCCCCGACCAGGACTATACATAAAAGGGGTACAATTTAAAGGATAAAGCCTAAAAGATAATTAAAGAAAAACATAAGACAGTTAAATCTAACACACCAGCTCCCAAGATCTCAGTCATCAAAAAATTTCAAGGGACGAATAGGAAACGAGTACCTTCACCAGATTCAAGCTTAGAACCGTCACATGAAGCATTCATATTGGGGCGCCGCTTTCTCACATAATTTTCCCGCAGAGGCTTCGGGATTTGAAATGAAAACCGTGTCATGGATACATCTTCCGTTTGGTACTCTGGATGTTCAATCAGGTATCTTCAGAACCAAATGAACAATCAGAGGGTGCCCAAAAGAATCAATAAATAACACACTATATTTGTAGGCCACAGATTATTTACAAGCATTCAATCAAACATAAAAAAGAATAAACATTAAATAAAGTTTGAAGCACAATATACAGCAACATACTTCTGAATATCCACCATCGAACGAAGCTTCTTGCCTGATGGTGCAATGTAATACCTGATAACAGCAGAACATAAAATTTAATAAGATCCTAATGATTCTAGAAATGACAAAGTACAATTTAAATGACCTTTCAGCTTCATTAGGACATTTAGTAATTTCCACTAATTTGGACCTGGTTAACCCCCTTTGATTAAAATCTTTCATCCTATCAAAAATATTTTGATGGTGCAAAAAAGCTTTTAGTAGAGAATCAAACAGTTGGTATTTCCCTGGTTCGGACAGAATCTCAGAGTTAGCACTTGCACCCATGGACACAATCACAGAGTAAAAATAACAATGAGTACTAAGTGATGATATGATGATTAGAAGGAAAACGATTTAATATCTTTACAAAAGAATAGTAACCATGACTTTTTTGATAACAGCAGCAATTTAAATGACTTCGGAATGGTAAGAATGGTGATTCTGATTTGTAGCTAATAGAAGGCAGAAAAGGAAAAATTATAATATAGAAAACATTTAAATTTTAAGGAAAACACAAAGATATTTAATTATAGGATTTTTTCCTTTAGTATAATTCATAACAATAAACCCAAAAGATCTAAGAATAAGAATTTTAGAGAGAGAGAGACAGAGAGAGACATGGTAGTAGTCCAAATCTAACTGATGACAGGTATAGACAATAAAACCCACAAAATTTGCACTGATAATACAGAATTTAAAGTACATACACATCAGCAAACTTGGTGCTTCCTTCACCTCTGATGTGTAGTAGCCTTTGCCAGCCAGGAGGGGGCTGTGCTATATTCGGCTTGTCAATTGCCCATAGCCTACTGCCATCTTGAGTAATGTCAGCAGGATCATCACAAGAGATATCAGGCCGCCATTCACGAGCAGTTTCACAGTAAAAAGGTTGCTCTAACAGATGTTCACGTATTTCCTCGTACTTTTCCTTCGTTGGAATGAGCCTCCATTTAAAACAGCTTGCACACTGGACAGTAAAGGCCCCTACTGATGGTAAAATTCTGGAAGAATTGGGAGTCGAGTGTCCTACAAGTGATGCACGCTGCTGCTTAACAGGTGTGGAAACAGGTTCATTAGCATCTCCATCATTAGCAGAAGGGTTGTATATAACCAGTTCACGAGAGGGATTTCCATTAGATTGAGATTGGGCATTCTCGTTCCTAGTCTCATGTAACTCGTTCTCGGACGAAGAAGATGAAAAAGAGGATGAAGAGGAAGAAACAGCTATAACATCTTGCTGTGGAGTTTCTTGGTCGTTTGACAAACTCGGCTCATTCAAGTCATTTTCTTCACCACCATCCATACTGGTAATTTTATCAGCGCTTTAACCACATCATACCATGATCCAAAACCCTGCTATATACAAAGAAAACAGATTCAGAATATAATCTCAGTTTACTTTTTTTTTTTTTTTTTTCTTTAATAAAAGACCGACTTTTATTGAGAAAAAATAAAAGAATACAAGGACATGCAAAAAGAACCTAGCCCACTAAAGGGAGCACCCTAGAATAAGGGTCTCCAATCTAACAAAATAAGGTTTAACGAATCATTACAGAAAGAACTCGTCACAAACCCAGACGAGAGAAGCCATATAATCTCAGTTTACATTTCCTTTTATTAGAAAGGAAAAGTAAAATTTATTAGTAAAGGTAAGAGGATGATACTACTTCTCCCACTGCCAGAGCCAAAAGCGATAACCAAATGAAACATTTATTGGCATCGATCAAACAAGAATGATTACTAAGAGAGGAAATAGTGTTCCAATTGAAACATAATCCCAAATTCTGATATTTAAGAGCAACACAATTACATTTTTACAAGTCAAAACTCAAAGCAAAGATGAAATCCTTGAGAAGAAAAGATACTACAAACAGGGCAGGATAGGATATTCTTCCCAAGTGAAAGGGTTAAAAAAACACTTAGTATAATTCGAAGAAGATTTATGAAGAGAACACCATCTATAAGATATGAAAAAATGATGAAATCCAAACAAAATTCACAATCTTAGGACTAATCAATTAGAGAAGGGAGTTAATGGTTGGCCATTGAGTTAGTTGGTTAGCACATGAGTTGGTAAAAGTTTGTTGAGAGTTGTTACTAGCAAATGGTTAAAATAAAGAAAGAGGGAAATGAGCAGCATTGATTCAGCATTAAATTCAAAATATTCAGAAGATGTATTTCCATTTTCTTAAGAGAACTTATACTAAGCTCAACCCCTCATTGTGGGTGTTTATTTCTAAAGAGTTTTGGAGTTATCCTTTCATCCTTATTCTTATTGATTGGAACCTTTATTGAATCTATGATTTTTTTTTTAAGTACAATAGGTGTAGAGGATTCTAACCAAAGACCTCTTGATCAGTAACACATCCGAATGCAAGGTGTGTGTTATGCTCACTTTGGCAACCTTTATTGAATCTATAATGAAGGTTTTTGTTTTGGCTCTTCTAAGTTAAGTTCTCCTGTTAAATGCATTCTTTCAATCTTCTCAATAAAACATATCCTAGAAAGACATAAGGATAATGCACAACATTACAAGCAACCAAAGCCTCTGCATCTTCTTGATATAAACAAATACTTCCTATATGAATTCTCTCTCCAAAACACTGAAAAAAAACTGGTAAACACAAGAAACTTAAGCAATGATCAAAATGTCAAAGAGGCGAGAAGGGTAAAAACACGTAACTCCAAGCTCTAAAACAACAATGCAGTGAAGAGATCATCATGAACAACAAGAAGAAAGATTTGAACCCAATACAGCAGGCCAGCAAGATCATCTAAAAAACAGGAAACCCACAACAAAAAAGGAAGCAAAACAGCAAGATCGACCGCCATGGGAGTAGAAGAAACATACCCATAATTTCTCTCCAGCTACATAATCAAAGAGCAAAAAAAAATACACCAGTCTCATGAGATCATTCAATTCTTATCTCGATCGGAACCCATAACACAAACGCACCTCCACCATAGATCCACAACCTCTCCCATCATCGGAAAAAAAAAAAAAAAAAAAAAAAAAAAAAAAAAAAAAAACCCAAACCCAAAATATCATCCAATCTATCTAAACCTTCAATCCCACAAAATCTTCAATTCTAAACACCATACCCCTCAACAAATTGACTCAAATACCCAACAAAAACAACCAGCCGATGCATAAAGAGAAACACAATCCAACGAAGGAAATTAAAACAATAAAAGGAAAAAAAAAAAAACAGAGGAGAAAGAAAGAGATATTACACAAATATTGGAATCAGAGGCGAGGAAGAAAAGAGAGATGAAATACGTTGATTTCGAGGAAATGGGCAGGTGGAAGATGGAAAATGCGGAAGAACTGGGGGGAAGGAAATGGAAATGGGTGTGGGAATTCTGGTGTTGAAATGATGGTAAGGCCTCGGGAAAAGGGAAAGGAGAAGGATTTGCAGATAGACGTTGAGAAGAGAAGAAGGAGAAGGAGGATAATTCGTTGGTGGAATTTGGAAATGGGTTTTCATCCAAAAACAACACAGATATTCTTAAAATTGTTGAATTAATTGTCGTTTAATTGTTTATGGTTTGGATTAGACTTATGAATCTAATCTGTTTCCAATTTACGTTACTGCCATTTCTCTCCTCTTGCAATTACTGTTTAAACTCTTAACACTTTAATATCAATATATATATATTCTCTCACTAATTAATATTTCTTCATCAAATCTATATCCATCCATGATTTGCTCCCTTTGAAGATGATTATGGTTGAATGGGAAATTTTGGATAACCATAAATTGTAATATTTTTAAAATTAATGATGAAATTATAAATTAACATATTTAAGATTAATAAAAAGTCATACATGCTCCAAGTTGAAATTGAAGAGTCAATAGAGAACAACGATGTCGCATGTGTTTTTTCATGACCGTTGGATCAAACAAACTAATTTGGTTCAATATTTGGGTTCGAGTTCAATTAAGTACAAAAATAGGCGTTGGCCCCTAGGTCAACCAAGTAGTAAAAATAACCAGAATTTGCAAAAATCAATAATAACATAAGTTAAACTCCACAAAACACGTTTTTTCAAAAACGTCGTGCAAACGGTTATAACTTTTTAAAATAACTAATATACAATAAGCATATGCTAAATTTTTTAATTATTTTATATATAAAAATATATACTTATATTTTAAATAAATAAATAATTTAAGTTTTGGAAAATTGTGACGAATAGAAAAAATTATAGGTGTATTTACAAATTTAGCAATGGTGTTTTAAAATTGTAAATATAACCAAAAAAAAACTTTGATTTTTGTTTTTTTTATTATTCCAATTTTACCATCATTTGTGTATCAACGAATATATCTTATATACTATATATTTGATAACTGATATACTTTGTATTAAGTAGATCAATTTGATATATAATGATTTTTAATAGTGTCATGGTGGAAATTGTTTTTGTTTTTTCGTTTCATTTCGATATGAAGTTGTTTTCTTTTTATTAGTTTGATTTTGATGGTTTGGTTTAGGTTTTAACTTTAGTTTTTTTATGTTTTCAAATTTTTTATATAGTTTGGATGGAATATCGTAATTTCATTTAATTGTGTCAACTAATATAGCAAATATAAAGTATATCAATTAATTTTGTCATTTTTCAAAATTTTTATATGATTTTGATGATATGTAAGTTGTACTTAATTTGGTATATAAATTATTTAATGTATATACTTCATACTTGGTATATTAGAAGATGAGTACAAATTAGTTTGTACTTCCAAATTGGTTTCTTAATGTTCTCAACCATAAATCTAAGCTTGAGAGTATATTCAAACAAAATATATATATATATATATATATATATATTAGATAACAAATAAACAAAAATTTAAAAACAAAAATTGAGAGATTTTAACAAACCATCTAAAATATTGTAAAGATAAGATTATAAACCGTATTGCCACCAAAACGTAATTAACTGCTACTCACTTCCCACACTCGATTCAAAATTGAGATAATACTTCACATTAAAGGAACAAAATTGCTACTGTGGGTTACTCCCAAATTTTTGTACATCAAAGTATGAGATAACAAATTACTGCCTAATCACCAAAACAGCTGAATCTAGAAAACCAATGTTAACAAAACAAAATTGCAAAACAGGAGGAATACAAACCTTACTACAAACATAGGTCTCTAAAATTACTGAGGATCCCTAAAAATATAGAAACCACGACTGAGATGCTAAACCGATGGTTTTCCTTTTGAAAAAAAATATTGGTATATTGTTTTTTAAAATTGACCTCTAAACATAGCCAGATAGTCCAATTTTCTTGAATAAACAAGACTCAAGACCAAATACTTAGCCAAGGTCGAAACAAGTCTTGGACTAGGTGAGCAATGAGTCAAGGCATTGTGAGTAACATTCTCAGCCTCGAGGGTAAGGATGGCCAATTTGGCTCAAGGGTGTGTGAAATTAAAGTTATCTAACACATGATAGAAGTACTTGTTAAGTGCAATACATACAACATCAGTGATAAATGCATAATATAAAAGTAAGAATAGAACACAAGGTCTGTTAACCTTGTTCGGTGTAAATACCACATATGTCTGGAGTGCCTAGGAAAAATAAATTCACTAATTTAATGTCAAGCGATTACAACGTTGTACTTATCTGTAATGACACGGCAAATACAGTAACACCTGTACAACTTAACAACTTAAAATATCAATTGGGTTCCCCTAGGTGTGAGACTCTCTCTTAATGATCTTAGTCTCTCCCTTAGAGTATGCTTATTAGTGAACGATCACTTAGGCTTCCCTAAGTGTGAGATTCCCTCTCAATGTGACTTATGCTCCCCCTAAGTTTGAGACTCCCTCTCACCAAGACTTTTATCTTTCTCAAATCAAATGAGGATCACTCCACTCAATTAGTTTAGGCTCCCCTAAGCTTGAGAATCTCTTCTCAAGATGATAACGAATAAACAAATACGATTTAGAGTAAGTCTCAAGAGATCTACAACAACACGACCTTCTTCAATGAATGATGATTGACACACTTGTGAAAAACTCTCATAAGACAACGGCTCAAGTAATTCTCATGAATGGCCAACCCTAAAAAGACCATCAACTTCTTCTTAAATATACACAGTGGAAAAACATATGAACAACCCTAATTCTCATTCTGTTGCGCTTAGGAAAGGCAAGAAATCAATAAGAATCGACAGACAGTGTTTTTCAAATAAGGAAAAAATATGTGTGGAAACAGACGATCAGATTGAAAAAGCAGATGCTGAGATAATTTGAATAACAACCCATAAACTTAAACAAATATTGCCAACACAAAAACTCTAACAATGTGCAATATGCATGCCCATGGTCCAAAAGAAAGATATGAACCTAGGAACCCATATTTGAAAGGGATGAGGAAAAACTCTAGGTCAACTAGTTGATTGATAGCTGCTAGGTTTATTTGGTTTAAATTGAGCTAGTTCATGAGAATTTTATAGATTAAAATGTCGTTTTGCAGAAATTGAGCAACAAGAGGTAAATCGAGTCAATCCACTCAAATTAGTCTATAATAACGAATATGACTCTACAAGCGTGATGTTGCTTATAGCGTCTCAATGTTGTCGCAAGGCATCATTTGGCGTTGAGGAGCACTTGGCTGAACATAAATTTCATTTGATCGAGAAGTTCAACAACCCATCTATCAATCAAATATAATTCCCCATTACCATTAATGTTTTTGCATCTTTCACCATTACACTTCTCTTACTCATTCATCACCTCACCTCACTATATTTTACTCTATTACAACTATTGCACTCTAAACCTTTAGAATACTCCAACTTTTATCAAAATACTATAGAGAGATAAGTTCTCTAATAATATAATTAACTCCCTTAACAAAAAAGTCAACATGTTAATTAAACATAGTTTCTATGGTGAAACATATGGGTCATAAGTTCAAATCATCTGCATATTTGTTAGATAAATATTATGAAAACAAAAATGTTGCACGGATGCGATAAATCAAAATAGACTAGTTAAGTTAAGCATGACTCAACTGGTTAAAATATATGTAATCGACCAAGAGGTTAGAAGTTTAAATCTTTCACTGGAAAAAAAATAAACAACCAACATTTTTCAATAGTCTCAAGTTTGTACTGTAGAATATCATGCATGAGCACAATTGGAACCTGAGAGGTGTGTATTCTACAAAAATGATCACTTATCATATGAAAATCTCCTTGCCAACCATATTGCATATCTTTAATATGTATGAAAATATATCAAAAGAAATCTTCAGAAAGCCTCCCTACAAACTGCATTTCATATCTATAATATATAAATGATACTAAAACATTTGCATTCAAATCTGATAAGAATAATATAAATATAAGAGATTCTGTACACAGCAGCTAGGAGCAGTAGATAGCAAAAAGGAATGACCACAAGGAGCTATGGCTGGCCTTTGCAAAAATGCAGCCAAATCAGACTGTAGCCTTCACCAAGGGAGCCTTCTTCTGGGAAACCATTATGGATTATTTCCCAAATGAGAGAAATAAATGTTGCTGTTGCTCAACTAGACTTGGATTTTTTCGATCGAGAAACTAAAGCGGCATAAATAAGTTCATTCCAGGCATCAGGAACTCCAGGGAGACACCAATGGCTGCAGTCCTGCCGTCTAGTTGAAACCTTTCTCGCAGCGGTACGATTCTTACTGTAAATTGATGGGTGACCGTCCTTGCGGAAATTGGTTAACCTTGTAACATTCAAAAGTATGACTGGAACCCTCATTCCCTTGATCGTTTCCTCAACTATCTTCATTTTCAAAGGATAGTTGTCAAGGATGGCACCACTTAAGACTGGTTCAGTTTCACCATTGCATGACCCTCCTGAATCCCAATCTCCACCTCTGTTTTGCAGAGTTCAACATATAAATGTACAAGTAGACAGGAAATTTTCTATCCCTTGTGCGCAGAAAATATTTTCAAACACACAAATTTTATTGAGGAATAATTATATCCATTCATTAGCCATTCAAAGTGAAAGAGAACTGATAGAACACCCTTAAACTAAAAAACTTGAATTGAATGGTTACAGTATATTAATCTTGTATATAAGATTCCTCTTCGCATGAGAATTTGGTTAAAACCAAACAAGTCAAAGAAAAGAAATGATACAAACTCAAGACCTCTAGATACTATATTAAATTGTAACTAAACCCAAAAGTTCATGCTGATAGGTTAGGTTATATTTATCTTGTATATATTCTTAACAAAACTTTTTGGGGCCCGGTGGGGTGGGCTATTATAGTCCACTCAATGTTTGGGCCTACCATTATAATAGTTGAAATTCTCAATTATTATAACCCACATTTAACTATAGTAAAACTATTTGAAAACCCTCATTGTCTATGATGCTTACTATTTGGTAACCACTCTCTCATCATTTGTAGACTAAAATAGTCTGCACCTCAAACACAAACTATTACAACCCACAGACTATAATAACCAACTCAGTGCTCCAAACAACCTCTTTAAGATAGGTTGATTACTTTGTCAGTTTTCATGGAATAATCCTATCTTCCCAGCTCATCATATATATATCTACCCAAAGCTATTTCAAAAGAAGAAGTGAAATTCGCACCTGAAATGGGCAGAAGAATATCCTCTATAGAAGACCAACTGCTTAGCTGGATTTATATTATTATCGATCCAGTTTCCCCATGTCTTGAGTGCTCGTCTGTAAGCCTCAACAGCATCGAACTGCGGGTAGAGAACGTTGCCTTCTTTATAATAATTTTTCCTGCATCATCAAATCGTATCAGTAAGCTGCACCAAAGAATCAATTTATTTTTCATACAAAGTTCGATTGGCCTTAAATTTTATTTGGTCTCTATTATTTTTATGTGATCTTGATTATTAAAATCTTTCAAACATTCTAGGTAGATTCCTCAATTTCAAATATTTTGTTTTGGTACTTAGATTTTGTATAAAAAATTATTTTAGTAATAGCCATGAATTTTCCTTGTTTTGAACCTAATGCTACATCATGTAGCTTAAAGTATTGGTCCACAGTAGACATATATGCATCTAAACAAAGGCATGTCTGTGTTAGGTTTCTGTTAAATAATGTTGTAAATAAAATTAAGAACAAGGACCAGAATGGTTTAAATTCAAAGTTTTAGAAACTAAAACTAAATATTTAAAGATTGCATTTAAACAAAACAAAAGTGGAAGTTTAGGTACTAAAATAAGATCCAAAAGCTATTTAAACATTTTTAAGGATTATTAAACTAATTGAAGTCTATTTCATTGCAATGTAGTGTTGTGTTTGTCAATTTGTTTGCAAACACAACATCATTCTAGTTTCTATGACAATTTAAGGTAAAATCCATCCAGGCTCATGTTTATGCAATTAGAAGTGAAATCCTTCCTTACCCACGAGCAGTCTTTCCATGAGTCCACCAGTGGCCAGTATTAAACACAAGAATGTCAGCACGCTTCCAGCGTCCAGAAGTCTTGTCAATTCGATCAATTGATAGAGTCGGATTTGAGTTTCCTTGAGCATTTATACGAACTCCCTCCCTCACAAGAAAATGTGATCTCACAAATTCGACTGTACAGTCATAATCCTGCCAAGTTACTTGAACCAGTTATTTACTTACCACTAGCCGCAAAACCTGAACTAAATGAAGGGTAGTACTTTTTTAGTGCACTAAAATCAGTCAAGAATAAAGCATGTAAGGGAATATTTACTAACTATGGTGCCAACAACCACCCCTCTGAATATATATTTTCAGAAAACAAACAGATTGGAACTCGAGAACATTTATACCATTACTTTTATAAGTGGTATAATATTCTGATATATACAAACGAACCATTTCACCAAAGTAAATGCTGGCTACTAGGTGAAGACTGAGAGTCATAACCTTGCAAAAAGTTATCATGAACTGTTTTCCTCCTAAATATGAAGACCTCTATCACACAAGGTTTTAATATAACAAAACAATAATTGTGGTAGCACAAATCACCCTGCCAAAAAAAGTCATATTCACGTGAAGAAATCTACATTTCTTTTAGAACGAGTTAAGAAATCTATATTAACCGGCAGGAGTAAAATCGTTTCAGTTTTTTTTATTACCTTAAACTTGAAGACAAAGTAACCTCTTCCCTTGGTTATTTTATAGCCATGGGTCTCAAACATTCTCTTCTTATCTCGAAGGCCTTCTCTAAGGAGACAAAGGATTGACTCAAACTGGTTTCTGTTCATAGAGTCTCCAACGAGCATCAATCTTTTTCCTCTTAGTCTCACCAAAAAGTCTGTTGCATTAAATCTGAGCTACAAGTGAAAAGATGATACTTTTCTTAGTAGACATGTAAAATCTACTCTACTATAAGATACTCAATGGTTCATTTTTGTTTTTCTAACAAGAAATAAAGCATCAAGACAAACAAACATAAATACAAAATCAAAGGAGGGAAGATAGTCAGCCAACCAACCCAAGGCATAGGAAACTCACACACACACAAAGAGGAGGGGAAAACTCCCACTCCTTGGGTCTACTCCAAAAGGAGGCAACAAAAAGAACAACAAGATCTCACAATTCTCCAACTAGCTATGTGTACACCTTGGAATACTCTTCAACTTCTTTGGGGCGACAAGTACCTAAGTAATTGTTAAAAAAGCATTAATCCAACTTCCAAATTGAAAAAAATCCCACAAAGCATGTGAACAAGACAGCCTTAAGTGTTTCTAGAAAAGACCGTTGTTATGTTGAAGCATTCAAGCAATTTAGTCCAGCAATACCAGTAAATGATAAATAAGGTCCTGATTGGTAACCAATTGGTTTTTAGTTTTTAGATTTTGAAAATTAAGTCTATAAATACTTTTTCCACCTCTAAATTTCTTGCTTTCTTATCAGTTTTTAAAATTTTATTTTTGTTTTTAGAATTTGGCTAGGAATTCAACTCTTGTCCTAAAGAAAAATGCAAATAATCGTAAGAAATTGAGAAGAAATAGGCTTAATTTTCAAAAACCAAAAACAAAAAACGAAATGGTCAGAAAACGGGACCTAAGTGATTGGCACAATCTAGATTCCTTTTACAAAGTATACACTACCAAGGCCATTTGGTAGATAAGGAAATGTGTGGGGCTCTTTTTGAAAGAACCCTATCACCCATATTCATCCCTCAAAAACAACAATTATGTAAAAGCTTTAACCCTCTTTCGCGTTAAGCCTTGCACACAATGAAATCCTATTACTGCAATGGTGCAGGAAAAGAAGGATACATCCACTCAAATGCATCTCAAAAAACTGACCAAATTAAAACCAACCAAAGCCACAGTCCTCCCCATTCCATCCATCAACCATAGAAGCATATACCTAGGGAGATCACAGCCATAAGGCTTCCATCGCCATTTCGTATACTCAGAATCAGCTCTCCCATTATTCCCACAGTCATAGGCCTCATCAACATAGGGACAAGAACCCACTCTATAAACCGGATAGTGCTCTTCATCTTTAACCCAGGTCCCCATGTAAAGATCACATTGCTTCAGCCCCTCCATTGACAAATCCGGACCATCATCAGCCACCATAGAAGCAGCAGCTTCACCATCAGTAACCGAGCCATTTTCGTCATTAACAGAGAGCTTATCCCCAAGCTGATCATTAGAAATCTCTGTTTCTTGGGCAGATGGGTTCGTTAAGGACTCAATGCCAGAAGAATCAGACCCAGAATCAGGAAAAGAAATCTGGGGTTCGGCTATTGAAGGAGGAGGAGAAAGTGTGGGAGGAGGAGGAGGAGCGAGAGAGACAGTAAAAGGGGGTTGGGAAGAGAGATCTTTGTAGAGAGAGAGGGAAACGTCGGCGTTTCGTTTGGTGAAGAAGATGAAGGAACAGAGGAAGAGGAGGAAGAAAATGGGGGCGAAGGCAAAACGGTAGTTGGGGAGAGAGGAAAACGCCATTGGAGGGGCAGAGAGAGAGAGAGAGAGAGGAAGGTTTCAGTCTGTGATCCGCAAATGGGCAGTGGACAAAAGAAGAGCACCTGTTGGATTTGGACAACAAAGCCGCGAAGGTCTCTCTCTCGTGTCTGTGTTTGTGTATTTGCTTTCATCCAAGGCAAATGGAAAATTCTCGTCTGAATGTGACAGAAATTTTTTTTTTTCAATTTAGTAATTTACAATACATGCATTAAAGATTAATTATGAATAGTAAATAAATAATAAATTATTACCTATCAACATAATACATAATAAATTATTAATTATTAATTATCCAGGATAAGTGTAATAGAAATTCAAAAGTTAGAAGGTAAAAAGTTTCTCTTCCATTAAAGGTTAATTATAAATAATAGTAAATAAATAATAAAATTATTAGCTATCAATATAATATATAATTAATTAATTATTAATTACCAATAATAGGTGTAATCGAAATTCAAAGGTTGGAATGTAAAAAGTTTCTCCTACTACAAAATTTTTCTTCCTTTAATTTAATTCAAAAATAAAATTTTAATAGTATAGAATTCAAAAAATTTTGTAACTCTCAAGTTCTACTACTATAAAAATGAGTTTTCTTGATCACCATTTTTCACCAGCACCTAAAGCTTCATTCTTTCTTTTTTGTTCTCTTGCAGTATTCTTTAGTATTCTTTAAGTCTCTTCAATCTTCAAAACATCTCAAGATGTTACATTCAAGTAGCAAAAAAGACACGTCTTATATCTATATCTCGAATATGAAGATTGTGGTGTGACACCTCAATTTTGATGAAGTTGAATAAGAGTGTTTGTCTACCCATTTTTATGAAGAAATGAGTGTATAACTAAGTTAATTTTTTTTTAGTTACGGTTTATTGTTTATTTTTTATAATCAATATATTGTTTAAAATATTTGTTGAAAAAATAAAAAAAAAATTGATGATCTATCTATATTTTAGGAATGTGTATAGCTAGGGCCTTGAATTCTCTTTGTTACTTCTTTTAGTTTTCTTTTAATAATTTTTATATTATTATGTTATTTATAATGACTATTGAAAGACTATGGATCAATCTATTACATGCTTATATTTTTTTTAATAAAAAAAGCATGTAACCTTATGTCTAAATTTTTTTAATTAAATTATAAATAGTAAATTAATTATCAGCAATATATTAAATAAATAAAAATATTGTAATTACTAAAAAATAAAAGGATAGGACACAAAAAAAAAATTATTACTTCATTGACAAAGAATTCCAAGAATTTTTCATTAATTATAATAAGTAACTTGAAGTAATATTTTATCTCAATTATAAAAAGTATCTATTTAATTTTTTTCAAAAATACAAAAAACAGGTGCAAATGCACGTGGTAAAATACTAATATATATGTGTGTGTGGGTGAGAGAATTAAACCTCTTACTTCGAAGTTTTTTTCTTTTTTCAAAAGTATTGAATTAAAGAGGATCTCACAACACGAGAACAAGACACAAACACAACCAAAGAAACTAAGAGTAATAAGAGCAATATAGAGAGAGAGAAGACATACACAACTTAAAGAAAAAGGTATGACTCAGGAATACGTGTTTGAGCCCTCTCAAAAGAAACTCCAAACCACTACAAACAACAAAAAAAAAAAAAAAACCTCCGCACAACTTAACTAACCAGCTGGAGAGGACACAAGGGAGCTTCAAGGATACAAAGATTACGCTCTCACCAAATATGATATATAGTGACATACCAAACAACTCTCCAGACTTTATGCCTCAATTGATTGCTTGCACTAAAGTGACAAATCCAAATAAACTCTATATCCTGATGAGCGATCATGTGGCAGCATACACTCTACAAGAGCATGTCCCCCAAACAACCTATCTAAAAGGGCAATAAAAAAAATGGTGTTTAGTCTCAACTCCAGCAGTGCACAAAACACATACACTAGAACATCTTAATACCTCCTGCTGATACGATCACACTTCTGTTACTGATTCTGAATAACAAGTCGAGCAATGAAATTCGTCTGGGAATATTACCTCCAAACCAAAGAATGTTAGACCAAGCCACCACATGGTGCATAGGCCGCAAGACATCCAAGGGGCATTAGTCAATGAAAACAGTCCCGAGCGACACGGGAGCCAGGTCACACGATCCTCCCTTCCAACCTCAGCCACAATCAATTATACTTGCTTTGACTAAGAAGTTGATACAAGAAACACTGTGCCAATTGAGCTATGCACATTTTGACAATAGAATATAGTTGAAGAGTTTTAGGTTGTTTTTTAAAATTATCAAATCTTCCCTCTAATATCATTGTGTGACACATTTAGATGCATATTTTGTGGGATTGAGAGTTAGTGTCTTTCTAGGTATTGTCTTCTATTTATCTTGCACGCATCTTGCAGTAAACAAATTATCAATTTTTACCTCTAATTTCATTGTGACACATTTAGATGAGTATTTTGTGGGATTGAAAGTGAGAATACACACGTTTGAAACTTTTTATTGTTTTTCTAGGTATTGTCTTGCACTTATATTGTAGCAAAAGATTGACCCTTACCTCTAATTTCGTCGTAACACATTTAAGTGCATATTTTATGAGATTGCGAGGGAGAATATATAAGTATGAAACTTGTTAGTATCCTTTTTAGGTGTTGTCTTGAACTTATCTTGCAAGTATCTTGATAAAGACAAAAATTGTAAACCCTATTTCTAATTTATTGAGACACATTTTTCTGCACATTTTAGAAAAGGGGCACTTGCAAGAATATAAAAAAAAAAACATTCTTAAATTTATAAATTTAGGAATTGTTTTTCAAAATTTGCAAATATATTAAAAAAAAAACATAAAAACAGACTTTCGCTTTTATTATTCCAAATTTACCCTTATAAGGTGTATCAGCATGTATATCAGTTGTATATCTGATATAAGTCATCTGATAAACTTTATATTTAGTATATCAATTGACTAATATACCAAACATAAAGTATATAAGTTATACAGTGAATATATCAAATTTATCATGCATAAATTATATTTATCAGTCAAGAATTGTTTATTCATTTACCATTATTCATGGACTTAATTTCAATCCTAGTTCATTTGTTATAGAATATTATTTTTCTACCACATTATAATCAACTTATAATAGTTCAATTCGTTATGTTCATAACCATTTTGAATGAATGTTATAAATTATTGGTACACCAATGCTACACTTAAAATTGAATTTTGAACATATGTTGATATATAATTGATATACTTGAATAAATGTATTTTTAAGAAGTACTGATACACTAATTATATATCAAACTTTTATACTTAAAATAAATTTTGAGTTAATGTCAATATTTATATATTAATACACCAATGTTATATTTAAAATTTCATTTAGAAGAAATGTTGATATACTACTAATATACTAATGACATACTTGATTTTAGTTTTTTTTATGAGCATTAATACAGTATCGATATTATTTTTTTTAAAAAAAATACAATATTGATAAACTAATTTGTACTTTAAATGAAAGTGTTGCATTTTTAGCTCATTATAATATATCATTAATACACTAATGATCTACTTGCAATTCATTTTGAATTCGTACTAATATACAATTGAAATGTCAAGGTTAAACTTTAAGTATCATTCTAAATTATATACTTCATATTTGGAATACCAACAATATCATTTATATGTTTTTTTTCTTTCTAATTAGGTAAATCAATCAATTAATATACAAAATATGAAATATTTGTTATACATGATATACTAAATTAAATATGACTTATATACCACTAAAATCATATAAAAAATTAAAATAAACAAATTAACTAATATAATTTATATTTGGTATATCACCTGACAAAATTAATAATTTAACATATACCATCGACATTAAAATTGAACTAATCGAATGAAAATAACTCTATATCAACATGAAATAAAAAATAAAAATAATATTTTTCATAATTGAACAAACAATAACGTCGACCATAACACAATTAAAGTCGTGATATACTAGTTGTATAAATGATATTATTTAAATAAGGTATATTAATTGATTGATATACCAAATATAATGTATAGCAATTGATTAATATACCAAAATATAAAGTATATCAGATATATCGATACACAAATGAAGGTAAAATCGTAAAAATAAAAAGATTCCTTGCCAGAGTCATAGCAAGGAAAAACTTGTGGAATTAGAAGAATTCAAAGAGAAGACTACCGATCCGAGGAGAAGATTTGTCTACATTTGTGAATCGACAAAGGTTAAGCAAATGTATGATGCTTAAGATTTTCTTGCTTATTTGTATTTTTAATTATTTTAAGAAATCAAAAAACGTGATCATATGTTTCTGGGATTTAATTCCCTTCAACAAGAACTTTCCAAAAATAGCCCAGCGCTTCACATTGTGGCTTTGCCGTGCATTCAAACTCTCTTCCTTTTTGACTGTCGTAGCGTCGCACAATGATATGATTGAGCACCACAAGAGCTGAGACGCTACACAAGGCATTGCACAAGTCTCATATTTTATGCTCTCGGGTTTTTGCGCCGCGGGGCTGCCTTATTTTTACTTTTTGGCAATCTTGAGTTTTTCTTCTCTTTTTTTTGGAGATTTGACCCGATTTGATTCTTTTGACTTTCAACACTTGTTTTCTTAATAAATTTATGAAAAACACTAACAAATACATTAAATCTAATAAAAATATCTCTAAATGAGAAGCGAAAAAAACACTTTGCAAGTACTTTTCATTGCTCAACAAAAAAAAATCTTGCCCATCATTTTTTTGAACTCGTTTCGACTAACGGAGGTATTTTTTGCATACGTCTTCCCAACACCATCCAACGTATGACATTCAAACCCCCCCCAAAAAAAAAACCTCTCACAAATATTTTTGATTTTTCTAGTTTGCAAACTCTGAGGTCGTTATGAAAACTTGATTTTTGTAAACTATGTTTTCTTGAAATTCAATACTTGAAATATTTCTTTTCTATGCTATTTATTGATAGTGTCTCAAAGTTTCTATCATTAGATTATTATTATTAGTACAATAACGGCAAAATTGAACATTCGACCTATATGAAGGTCATGTCAATTTCAGTTGAACTACACTCATTCAACTAATAAATGTATTATTATAATTATTATTATTTGAAGATTCAATTAGTTTAAATCATCATGAATTGACCTAGTGGTAGTGGGAACATAAAAAAAAAAAGCAAAAGGGGTTTGTGGGTTCAATCCATTGTGACCACCTAGGGTTGTAAAGAAGATTCAATTGGTTTATTATTATTATCAACATTATTATTTTGACATACCAATTAGTTTATTATTGATTTCTCAATTAGCATTCCTTATACATATTATAAAAATTATATTCACACAAAATCTTTTCTTATAAAAAAAAATTATTATTATTATTTAACGAAAATTATTATAAATAAAAAAATATCACACTATCTACAAATATTTAAAAAAATTTACTATAGATTGTAAATTTGTTTTTATATTTATAAATAATTTGAAAAGAGTCAATTATTTAACTAATATTGATTGAAATTAATTTTGCAAGGACTAAATTTAAATTTTACAATTTACTAAAAAAAAAAAAAAATAGAAAGACCAAATTTGATAAATTACAGAAATAGGACCAAAAGGATTTTTTTTTTAAACTTTTTGTTTTATTTTGTTTTGGTTTTTTTCTGGGAATACGAACGGCTCTGAGTTAAACCCCCCAAGGTCATCTAGGGTTCTCTCAACGCGATACAGGGGAGAGCAAAAATCTCCAACCGCCGCCGTTCGGCCTTCTGGGAATTGGGAAATTCCGATTCCATCGAATTCAATCTTTTTCCCTCACACCCATCTCGTCTTTCAATCTAATTTAGCGTTTTTGTTCTGATTTCTTCCTCCTTTCTAAATCTGATAGCGAACGAGCGAGCTTTTTTTGGTGAAAAAATGGAGGAGCTGGTTGAAGGAGATCAAAATTTCACTTCATTGGTCAAGCTTTTGGCGTCCTCCAACAAGGTGACTCGTGACAAGACCCTCCGTGTAATCATCAAGACATGGCTTCCGACTCAAACGAGCCTTTCCGATGGCGATATGAAGAAGCTTTGGAAGGGTTTGTTCTACTGTGTTTGGCATGCTGACAAGGTTCCTGTTCAATCTGAGCTTATTAATCGCCTCGCTTCTCTGCTCCTCCATCTCGACCTGCCTCTAGCTGTTCAGTACTTCTCTGTTTTTCTTCTCACCATGCGTCGTGAATGGGCCGGCATTGATGCGCTCAGGTTAGATAAGTTTTACCTTTTGATTCGTCGATTTTTGCACCAGTTTTTTGCTTTGTTGAAGAAGCATTCTTGGGATTTGGAACTGTGTCGTCGTTCGGTTCAAGTTTTGGAAGAGAGGGTGTTTTTTACTGATGATAAGTTTCATGGGAATGGTGTTAATTACCAAATTGCTACTGTGTTTCTTGAGGAACTTAGGCCGTTTCTTCCTCTTCAGAAGGAAGTTATTGATGTCCTGTTCAAGCCATTCCTCTGTACCATGGCTAAACTGCCAGATAAAGTGTTGGTGGGAAAAATTAAGTCTAATCTTTTCGATGTGATACTTAAAATGGGGAAGCAATTACTTGAGCGTCGAAAATGTGGAGATGATGTTGATTCTGGTGATGATATGGTTGTGTTCGGGACAATTTCGTTGACAAATCTATTCTCAACAACATTTTATGAATTGGGTTCTTCACCTGATTGCTGTCAAGGGAATAGAAAGATTCTGTTTGCCATGCACGAAGAGTATCAGAAGTTGGAGAAAGATTTTATCTCATCAGGAATTGAGATTTCGTTTCCAGATCTTCAAGAACAAGATGGGGATGAAGTGCCTACTTTGGTTCCTGTTTCCAGTGAAGAAGAGGTTCCTTCGGAAATTTCCATGGTTGATGTTGATGTGAATGCTGAATCCACTGATAAGGCACATAAGAAGCAAAAGAAGAATAAAAAGGCCACTGATGGCAGTGGCAAGAAGAAGGCCAAGAAGGCTAAGAAGGCAAAGAAGACAACAAACGGTATTTCTGATCTTGTTTCTGAAAATACTCCTATGAATAAGGACAATGAGAATATAGTTGTTGCTAACGGTGAGAATTCTAATAATGAACAGATTAGTGATGGAAATATGATAACTTTTGATGAAACTGTGATATCGAACCTTCAGATGCAATTTGAGAGGGTTGCTGCTGAAGCTGATTTTGGAGACAGTATTGTGAGCCCTGTAATATCAACCAATGGCTCGGTCAAGAAAAGAAAGAGAGCAAAGAGTGTTGATGGGCTGCAGAAACATGATGTAGTACTTCCTAGTGAAGTCGACGCTGAAGGAAATACAGCTGCAAAAAGTGAAGAGAAGAGTGTAAAGAAGGTAAGGTTTTCAATGAAAAATAACTTGGTATGGAAACCCCATAATCCCTTACCACCTGAAAGTTTGAGACTGCCTCCCTCTGTTACTCCAAGGGGAAGTGCACTTAAGAAAGGAATACCTCCTGGTCCTATCTTGGAATTCACTGCCACAACTAAAAGGACAAAAAGGAGAGCGGTTGCAATGAGGGCTAAGAAAGGTGTAAGAAGCTTGCCTGTCAAACGTTTGAAGAAATTGAAAGCTAAGAGTACTTAGAAGCTTTTTGTCTTAGGGTATGAAGTTGCAGAGGTCCAAAGCTTACAGATTTTTATCATTTTATGATTGTCTTAATTACTTCGTTTCATTTGGGCTTTGTTCTCATATTGACTTTCATGATCTCAACCGTTAAAAAAGAATGAAGATTCTGATGCATTGAGTTGAGTACTTGAAATTAATGCCCCCATAGAATTCTAGCTTAAATGATCAAATTTTCTCTTTGCGTTTCATTTTGGATTTTTGTGCCTGGTCCTTCTTTCTTTCTTCTTAGGGTTCTCGCTGTGGGAGAAGATGGTTTTGCAGCATTAGTGAGTGAGAGGTAAGGTAGAATCTCGCGCAGGGGTAGTGTAACTGTTTTTGTTTTTACCTTTTCTTTTGTTTAGTACTTTTGTGCCTTTGTGGTTTAGTAGGCAAGCTTCAAAAAGAGGTCTTTGGTGAAAGCTCGTTGGCCTATACAGCGCGTGTGCTAAATAGTGGTTATAGCTTATAAGTTCGCTACCGAAATGTGAGAAGACAACTTGGAAATGACTAAACTTCCTCAGTTTCTAATACCATATTATTTGCTACTTACCGTACTATTGAGATGGTTGTTAGGCGAATGCATTTTTGTTTTTCTGTTGCAAGTATCTGGACGAATGACTGGAAATGCCTATTGTAGATTGGTTATTTATTGCATCTGCATTTTCTCATTTTCTTTTGTGTAATGGCCCTTGGTTATCTTCATACTGAACTGAATGCATGATGCCAAATAATATTTGGGGCGTGAACTGGTTCGATTCAGTTCTTGGATGAACCAGCCAAAACGGATTGATTAGGGTGAACTGAATCGACCAGCCAAACGGTTCTTTGGTTCTGAACTCTCTATTTAGTGTGAATTTAAGTATTAAAGCTCTTCTTCAGCTGGAGGGTAGTTGTTTTTGTGTCTTATTCTATGTTCCTTTGACTAGGATTTTCAATACTTTTGCGTTAAGAAGAGGGTGAAGTAGCACCTGTTTTCTTTGAGGCTGTTTCAGCATTTTTATTTGGAATTTGAAGTTTGTCTTTGGCTTCCAATATTTTTCTTGAATTTTATTATTGTATTTCTTGTCTTGTAACAACGAGCATTTATCTAGAGGTGTAATGTGGGTTGGTTTAGTTCTAATATTAAATACAGCTAGATTACAAATTTTGAACTTTGTTAAAAAAATTTAACAATGTATTTATGTAGTTGATAAATTTGAGTTTTTTTTTTCCACTTGAAGGTATTGAATTGCGATAAAGAGAAGATCTCAAAGTTTGAGATCAAGGCACAAATATAACATACCTAAAAGAGGTAAGAAGAGAACAAGAACAAAAATCATCCAAACACATTTAGGGGGTGTTTGTCACATCATGTTAAAATATACCAACTCAATGTTTGACCCACTAATTTTTTAAATGTTGGTGGAGTTGAGTTGGTTATTTTACCAACTCTCCCTAATTCTCCCCATTTCTCCCTATCTTAAATGTTTTTTGGGCTAACAAGATAAATAGCAAATTTTAAAGTTTTGTTTGAAAAAATAGCAAAAAGTTTTTAAAATCGTAAAAATAGCATAATAATTTTTAAAAATAAATAATACTAATTAGCTAGTGTCCAAACTACTCAAGCAGCCTAAAATTGATTAAAAAAAAAATCCACGTGACAACCTAAAACAAATCTAAAACAATAGAAATACACTGTATTTAAGAATTTTACAAGTCACTAATTACATGCAAATAAAATATATTGATGCAGAAATGGATTAAGTCGGGCACATGTTTAAAGCAAGCAAACAAGATTAGCATGATGGTTTGTAGTTGAAGTAGAGAGTGAAATAAGAAGAGGAAAAAGAAAAAAGGAGATGAATCTTGTTGCATTCGATAATTGGTGATAGCATCACAAAGAAGAAGAAACGATTGAAGGAAGTGTATGGCTGCCGATTAGAGACTCATGAATGAACCAAAAACGTGAAAAAGGGAAAAAATACACCTTAACATGCTAGCGATATGGTATTCAGCTACAATAATGGTAAAACAACAAAAGTGGGAAGTGAGAAAGAAGTTGTAGCCTTAGTGTTACAATTTTTTTCTTTTTTCTTTTTTTTCCCCTTATTTATTTATTTTTACTTTTTATGGATTTGAATTATATTAAAATTGGATTCTAAAACAAAATCTAAAATACAAAATTAAAAGGAAACAAAATACAATAATTTGATATAATTAATTTAAAATCACAAGATCTCGAATTTTACCGTTTATATACCAATGATACATTATTATATTATTATATTACATTTTAAAAAATATAAATCATATAAATAGTAATAATATAAACGAAAAAAATGCAAGAAATAAAAAAATTAGATAAACCGTGATAAGAATACAAATTTCTAAATGTATTAAAGATTTGAAAAAGAATTAGATAAAATTTAATCAATTTGAAAAAAAAAAGTTACAAAAAACTGAATTTAATAACAAAATGTATAAACAAATTGAAACAAAAATGAGATAAAAACGAATTTGATAAAAAAATGTATAAATAAATAAAAAAAATCGAATCTAATAACAAAAGATATATTTGGATAGATATTCATGGAAAAAAATCAGGAAGATACAAAATTATGTTATAATAACGAATCATGAAAAAATGATGGCTAAAATCTTATAATTTTACATTACAATTACACTGTATGATTAGTTAAATCTCGTAGTTTCATATAACTATTATGCTGTATGTAGTTAATTACCAGAATATACTGATATTAATAGAGAAAAATTAGAAAGATACAATATTATATTATAATCAAAATCTATTTTGAATATTAAAATATATTTGAATCGAATTAAATTTGATAATAATTATAAATTCAAATTAAAAATCCTGAGGAAAAACTAAGGAAGAAATTCATTAATTTTGAATTAATTGATAAAGTAGTTATCAAAATCTATTTTAAATATTAAAAATAGATTTGATTAAAAAATCGAGCAGAATTCAAGGGATGTGGCTGAAATACAGGTTCAAAATTGAATTTTTTAGATATAATCTGATTATTTCGACTATCAATCCAGTTGCACAATTACACTGTATTTAAATCTCGGTGATGAATCAAGCTTGCCAATTACATTGTATTTAATTTTTCGAACGTACAAACCAACCAAGGGAAAAATAGGTATTACGGGAAAGTCACCCATGTGCCTTGCACACTTTTGCCATAAATTTTATTATTCCCGATTTTTGTCATAAATTCAAATGACATCTCATTTTTTGCTATCTCATCCAATTTTCCATGTTTTTAGTGGCTCTACCCATCGGCCACCGTTGGCGACTACTGCTACTACACTTTCGCGACATACTCCAACGACCACCTTCGCGCGACTAACTTCGACGACCAATTTCAAGCTTCGAAAACCACCTCCGACAACCAACTCTGGCAACCACCTTCACACAAGCAACTCCAGTGACATACTCCGACTTCCACCTTCGTGTGGCGAACTCAACAACCAACTCTGGGCTCCGACAATCAAATCCGACGACCAACTCCGACAACCACATTCTCACAAGCAACTCTGGTGAAATATACTCCGACTTCTACCTCACTTGGCCAACTCCAACGACCAACTCTGGACTCTGGCAACTACCTCCAACGACTAACTCCAACAACTACCTTCGCACAAGCAACTTCGATGACATACTCCGACTTTCACCTTCGCATGACCAAGTCCAACAACTAACTCCAAGCTCTAGCAACCACCTCCAACGATAACTCTAGCGACCAACTCTGACCTCACCTTCGCACAAGCAACTCCGAGGACATACTCAGACGTCCACTTTCGCGCGGCTAACTCTGACGACCAACTTTGGGCTCCGGCAACCATCTCCGATGAAAACTCTACCGACCAACTCTAACGACTACCTTCGCATGCCCAACTCTACTGCGGCAACCACCTTCGGTGATAACTCTTGCGAAGACCACCTTGGATGATCAACTCCATTGAGAACCACCTCTAACAACCAACACTAACATTCAACTCAGGGTACCAACTCCAGCGAATGTTACCTCTAACGAAACCCTTAATGACAATCCTATTTTTTGTAGACATGTAAATATACTCTTAATGACAACCCTATTTTATGCATGTTCAACTCATATGTTCTACGACAGTTAAAATATATTATTTCATTTGTAAGTGGTAAATTAGATTGAACCATAAAAAATATTAGCAAAAATCGAGTTGACACAAAAAAAAATATTTTGTTGTATTAAATATCATTTCGTTGTATTAGTGTAAAATGTAAAGAATCAAATGTTTGCACAAAAAAGGAAAAACCAGTACTTATAAAAATTGAAATTCATATTTCACAAATGGGCAAAAAAAAAAAAAAAAAAAAGAAAAAGAAAGATAAGAATTGGTTTTTTAATTAAAATTTATAGTTTAATTAAAATTAATCGAGGGTTGAAAATTGAGGGTTAGAGAGTAGAGAAAATGTTCATTTTATTGAGATATGACATATCTTCAGGGATGTACATAAAATTATTATGCAATTATGTGTTGAAAATATGTTATATTTTTCAAGAAGAAATAATAAAAAAGTTGTTAAATTTTTAAGCTTCTTGAGTATTCATGATTGAGAGCTAAGTAGTTATGAAAAGATTTGCTAGTTCCAAGCAATCATAAAACTAAACCATAGGGAATTCAAAATAAGTGTGTTGTTGACTCATGCCTCAGAGAATAACATATTAGGAATTTAAAAGGAAACATTCAAACATATCTCATATTATTATGAACACTCGAGGCCAAATCTAATCATGTCCCAATAAAAAACAAGAACTCAAAGTAGGACTTAAGAGAGCTTCTCTAGTTTTCCCCTACTCTAACTCATGCACCAATCATCAGGAATTCATACACTTTAAGAAAGTAATATGTCGACTAAGGTGCCTTAAGTATTGATTTTAACGGCTGTTTTAAACTTGCATTCTTTTACCTAGGGGCACTAGCTTTCACACATTCACTGTAGGAACTCGTACCTAGTCAATTTTCAGGCGTCCTAATTGATCACAACAAATGCAACTCTAATTACCCCCATCTATGCATATACATTACAAGTTTAATAAATTTAAAGTTGTGCAAAGAGATATTCAAGTAAACTCATGCTTGAAGTGTACACTTTTTCTTTTTCTTTTCAAAAGCAAAAATAAACGTTTCTTTCTTCTTAGTCTAACAGTACAAACTATCATGCACTTCAACTCTTTAACCGGTGGGGCCTTTCGAGGTGACAACCAAATACACTCAACTTAATCCTTTTCTAAGTTAAAACTTCTAAATTAAAGTGGCTACGTGCTCAAGATATGGGAGATTCAAAGAGGGACTTAAATAGATCATAGCTCAAGATAATACTATCATAATTCCACAATAAATGTCCATCATGCATATTCGAATCTCATTATAGCCAATCAACATCAAAACACACAAACATGAACTGTTCCCATTAGCAGTTAAAGATCAAAATTAAAAAAAAAAAAATTCTTCAAAATTTTAACTCACATTAACATGCATAAAGAGTTCATTAAAACTAACTTAACATGCATAACATGATAAAATCAAACAAAAGTACAAAAGACGCCTCCCACCCGAAACTTAAAATTATGTATTGTCCTCAATGCATGAAAAAGAAGAGCGCAATCACTAAAGAGAGTGATACAAGTCTGGGAGTGTGCAGGAGTCCACTGAACAGGATGGTGGAATGAGTATTTTGTGTTGCTTATGAAATTCTGCAAGAGAGACTAGAAACATATTAAAAATGTCATGGAAGCCAACTTACTAAAAACGAAAAATACAAGAAAGAAAATAATTGAAATAACAATAAAGCAAGTAAAACTTGGGTTGTCTCCCAAGAAGCGCTAAATTTAACGTCTTCAAAGCTAGATGACAAGGGAGATTCTTTATCAAGGTACATAAAAATTCTCCCATTTTTTAGGGTCCTTTCTTGCTTGAATCAATGTAACCTACAAAGTCTTGTAGGCTTACACTTTTCTCGTGAGCACCTGAATTTAGAAAATTATTTTTGTTATTTTTCATATATGGAAAACTAAAAGAAAAAGACTCAAAATTAGAAAAATATTTGCAAGGCTCATGATAACTAAGGAAAGAATTTTCAAGAATAAAAAGATTTTCTGGGGATAAAGAATTTGGCTTTTCAACCCCAAACTTTATCTCTTGAATATCTTCCTCAACATTAAGCATGTTTTCATCCTCAATCTCACAAACCGACTCCTTGGTTGATTTTAATTGACAAAGCTCATAAGGGAGAGAAGACTCACAAATGGGAAAATTCTCTAGAGATGGCACACTAGGTTTTTTTATCTCAACCTTAATCTCCTGGGTTACCTCATATAATTTAGGCTCAATTATTCTCTTTGGCTCACACACCTCATCTTAAAGTGGCTCACCTCCCTCTAACTTATCCTCATTATCATAATACATAACCTTAGGGTTCCTTACCTTAGTGGCATTGGAAGAATCATCCTCACTCAAGGTCTTGATAGCATCAACTATCAGACTAAGTTGATTGCATATGCGATTTAGGGCGACCTCGTTTTCTACCACTTGAGCTTCTATCCTAGCCAACCTATCTCCCTCTTCTCTAATGAACCTCTTCACCTTACTCTCTAGGATATACTCTTCTATCAAATCTTCTAGGGAAGGTCTCTCCTCTAAAAGGGTTGGATTATTGCACTCATACTCATAAGAGAGATGACTCACATACTCATGGCTAGGGTAATTAGAAGGGTAAGGGTTAGCATTAAAGAGTGGTGGTGATAGTGATGTACCTAGGGTTGGTTGAAACTCCCCATACGACCACATATAATTATTGAATTCTATAAATACATACACCACAATAAATCAACTAAAGAAAGACTCAAGAACAAAACTAAATAAAAAAAAATAAAAGCAAAAATAAACTATTATACACTCTAAATTAAGATTAGTCAAATATCTTAAATATTAAAAGAAGAAATCAAAAGCCAATTCCCCGGCAACGACGCCAAAAACTTGATACGTCGCAAGTGCACGAGTCGAGTAATAATATAGTTAAATGGTCTTGGCTGAGTATTATCCTCAGGGAATCAAATTGATTAATCTTTTAGCTCTTCAGAGATTGTTCCAATTTTATTTAGGGGACCGAATCATAATGACACTTAAGATAAACTAATCTAAGAAAGCAAATAAAAGTGATCAAGATATGGGAATTATCAACTAAGAGACGCTTTAGGGAATATATTTTATCAAAGGTATTATTAAACACAATTGCTTGACTCTTGAAGTAATTAACACAACACCTAGATCTAGAAGTCTTTTATCAGGATTGAATCTTTCGAAAACAACATTTTCTTTTACTTAAACCCTAATTACTAATTGCTTGAAACTAGATGATTAAGCAAAGCATTTAAGACCCTTCGTTAACAATCTCTACCGTTATCCAACTACTTTCTGTAATTTCGAACGATAGTCTAACATGCATGATCTAATCTAAAACTCACCTTGTTCAAGCAAAATTCTAAATCATGAAGTCATTCAAACATCGATCAAACATTCAAAAGCATTAAGAATGGTCATGCAAGAAAGCGTAGATGTAAATTAACAATCAAGAAACAAAGTGTTCAATAATTTAAACCTAAGAATTCATCTACCCCTAAAACTATGAGAAATTTAGTCTAACATGGCTTTCATAGACAAAATTCACTTTAGAATAACAAAATACAGCAAATAAACCAAGAATATAGAAAGGAAAGAAAAGTTACCCAGCTTCCAAGCTCATCTTAAGGATGAATTTGGCCTTCCAACGATCCTCGAACCTTCCGGCATCATGGATCTTCATACTTTGCTCTAAATTCTCTCTCTAGGTCAAAATCTGATAATTAGGGCTGTTGAGAATTCCCCATTTATAGAAAAACGATTTTCAAATCTTCTCATAAATGAAAAAGGAAAGCTAGCATCGTTACGCTCTATCACAGCGTTGCGACGCTTGTCTAATTCCTATCGCAGCGTAGCGCTGTGCTGCGGAATAGCGTTGCGGCGCTGCTACAGCGTCACTATGCTCCCAGGCAATGTAGCTACACTCTCGGTTGTGCCAAATTTAAGTCCTCTCGAGTCTTGAGCATAAAGGGGCAGCGTAACGACGCTTTTGCTTTACGCTACCCTGTTTTTCTAGGGTTTTTTAGCTATTTTTGTTCGGTTTTGACTCGATTTGATTCCATTGCTTTTGAAACTCAATTTTATTTTTTATCACCTGAAATTCACTAGCAAACACATTAAATCTACTAAAAATACTTCTAAATAAAGAGTAATAAATGCACAATTTAGGTGTGTTTCATCTCATACTCAAAAAGAGGATCTAAGTCCTTTTCCTCCTCCACCATACGAGCTTTTCCCTCTCTGTAATGCACTGTTGAGGTGGCAGCTTCACCTTCTTCTCTCATATTTCCTTATATCTGATGTGACTAGCTCGATGCGGCCGCATCACTGGTGGTTCAGATTCCACCAACAACGTGCTTCATTTTTCTTTCTCTTTCTCTGTCAACTTCTTCTTCTTTAAGCCTCAGCCTCTCTTCCTTAGCCCTATCTCTGGCTTGGACTACAAAATCTTTAGCTCTCATCCTCTGTTGCTCGTCCTCAGCCAAATGTTGCCTCAGAGCTCTTTCAACTTCCTCGTATCGTTTCTGTTTACGGTATTCATTTGCAAAGAACTTGGTTATCTGAACAACCTCATGTACTATCTTCCTCTGTGTCTCTTCATCAATTCTACCACCCTATTTAACAAATTATTATAAAACCAGGTTAGATGGTGCATTACCTTCCTTGGCTGGAACATGATCGTCTGACTGACTCAGATCTTCAGCTTCTTCTTCCAGGGCCTTCCTCCACTAAGCCTCCATCTGTCTGACCTCATCCCACCATCTTCCAGAGCCTTCCTCCACTCAACAACTCTTGTTTCTCGATCAACACAGACTTACAGACTCGATTACTAAATTTAAATACCCAAAACAACAGTCTCTTATATGATTTTATCAAGTAAAAACAGTAATCTAAATGCCAAAATTCGAAAATGTCTATTTTGCAAACTCACATACATTATGCAGAAAACAACCCACCTCTTTTCTGTTTTCAATCCAAAACAAAAAATTAAAAGTACGATTTGGCTTTGATACCAATTGAAGAAATTGAATTCCTCAGTAGAAGCGTGTGAATGCATGTGTCTTAGAAATTCATTTTGAAAAATCTTAAAAAACAGAGAAATTACAGTACAGAATAAACATACGTTCATAATTAAGCATGATTTTTACAGGGCAAGAAGACATACCCTATGAGAACTCCCATGACTTAAAACTTCTCCCACGAACAGGATCTAACAGGACGCTACCACTAATGTTACCTTGCTATCCTCAGACAAGAACCAGACAGTGGGATCCAAGCTTTTGGGGAGGGAAGATGATTATATAGAAGAATTTTTCTGTAGAATCTTTTGTGAGAGATAGAGAGATCTTGTAGAAAATTTTTGAAGTCCATTAATGTTCTACCTGAAAATCTCTACAAAAAACAATTGATATATGAGAGAGGGAGTTAATTGGAGGATTTGTAACTCCCCTCCACTAACTCCATGATGGGAGTTATCTTATTTAAATTATTTATTTAATTTATATATTAAATCTAATTTAATATATAACTTAAATAAAGAACAATAATTAATTAACACTTAATTAATCAATACGTTAAATATCACATATTTAACTAAAATTATATTTGAATCATATTCAAATATAATCATCTCTCATAAGTTATAGTTTAATACTAATCTTATTCATATTAATTTTAACCTATAATTTTATATGAATCTCATTCATCTAATTAATATTTGAATCTTATTCAAATATCTATCCCTCTCATATAATAAAGTATAATTTTGAATCTTATTCAAAATTAACTTTATATTATAATGTATCTTATACAATTAATTTTCTTATTTAATTTGAACAATTCAAATAATCCAAAATTTAATGATTCGTGTCTCACCCTTAGTTAGCTAGCAAGGGGACCTAATGTAACTACAGATTAGAAACTCAATGATACAAGATTAATTAATTAAACTATTTAATTAAATTAATCAACATTCATTAACTGGAGGTCACTCCACTAAAGACCCACAGCTGCACTCTTCACATTGTAGATATATTTTTGTATCCATGGATATAACCAATCAACAGTAAAACGAACCTTCACAAATCGCTCGTAATTACAGTTTGGTCAAATTACTATTTTACCCTTGTAATTACATCTAACTCCTTAAGTCTCACTAATCCTCTAATGAACAACCTATTTATGATTATACCATAAATAAAACATTCTCGGCCCAATGAGAGGGAAGGGCCCCATTGTTCAAGACCCGAACTCAGCACTTAAGGGAGCAATTCCTCTACTTACCCTAAAGATGAGAATGAATGAAGTTCATCTTGTGTAGCTATGTTTCCAGCTTCCTACTCAGACAAGTCCCCAAAATGGTAGGTTTATTGAGTCGGCGACTCGGGCCACTCTCATCCATACAAATCAAAGGATTACTCTCGTAGACAGGAGTTCATAACTCACTTAAGATTGAGGTCGAGTTACCTATGGTCATCTATGAAATGTTAATCTCTTCAGTCAACAGAGTTATAAAGAGAGATTAATCATTTTTTGTATAGGATACCTTCACTCGCATGTCTGCACACGAACAATTTAGATCAAACCGTTTGTAACATTTACAAAGTGGGTTATATCTGTAGTGTTACTAGGATAAGTAAGACACACAACCTTATCTATGTACTGCAGACTATTTATATTATTACTTAAACAGGATCCAACTGTATATCAACCACATACATGTTTAAGTTACATAAAATAACCTTGGATCTTTCTATAATTGATTATTGCATATACTAAATAATCGACCATTACTTCAATTAATAACAAATAACTACGAGACTTTAAGACATACATCCCAACAATACATGAATCTCACAAAAGACTATGGGACTAAGAGTCTAGACATAAGTTGTCATGTGACCTTAGACATAAGGCATACCATAAGGCCTAAGGGATTGTGTGAATTGATCTAAGATTTAATTAGCTATAGAAATATAGAACTCATTACTTAGGCTTTTAAGGGTACTTGTAAAACAAGACTAAACAGAAGTTGCTTTCGATTCATAGGAATAGTTGATGCGATTGTGATGCAGTATCCATAGGTCGAAGCTTGACTTATAATCCCTATTTCTTATTGTTGTGTATTTTTATTAATTGCAACCAATCCCATAACCACTAATTTATTAATTATCATTTGGTTTACATTGAAAAACTATTTCTTAAAAGAATTGAATTGAATTAATAGTCTCATGGGAAACCATACTTCGAATGCTTTCTTATTACTGCTTATAACAATGTATACTTGCACTTGACCTTGCAAATCTAAATTAATTATCATCCATAAACATTTTTGTCATAGGTTTTTCTCACTTAAAGTTACGTGTAAAAAGACAAGAATTATTCTGGTTAATGCATTTAAAAAGCAAAGGCATAGGCAATCAAAGAGTCAAGCATGATGTGTTTTCTTTACTATCTTGGCAATCAAAATCAAATGCTTACCACACAACTCTTGAATGGTTACTACATATACATAGAAGAGCTTCTAAAATTTAATCAAATGATTTTTCTCACACTGCTTTTAGTAAATATGACCTTGGTGATTTGACCTTAGAATACTCCAAATACTACTATATTAACCTAAGTGTATGGCTAAGGGAAAGAAAATGTGAAAATGGAGTCTCGTGAGTGTTGTAAGTTAAAAAATTGTAAGCCCGCAATTCCAAAATATTTTGCATCGTACACAAGAAAATGTGTGTTTTTATTAAAATGCTATAAACAAAGCTACAAAAAGCCACATGTGTTGTGGTGGGCACTACTACATTATGTAAAGAGAGGCCTACATACAACATATATTCCATACTTGGTTGCACAACTTTGTTCTATTAATAGTTCCTCAAACTTCACTATCAAAAGACCACAAAACTGAAATTCATCTTTCTTATTAAAGTTAAATATATATTTTGGATGTTGACATTGGAAATGGCCTCATCTAGTGAAATACCCCCGTGTCGAGAAAAAGCGGCGTGGTGAGAACATCCCAACGTACCTCGGTGAAGTGAGACCATCGATGGACTGATATTGAGACCACATGAAGGCTTCTCGATCCTCGTGTGGCTCACTAGTTCTAAAGTACCCATATCCACCACTGAAGGTTCCATATCGAACTAACTTCCCCACCCATGACTTCTTCTTTTGAGGGCTTCGATGTCCTGCGTTCATCTTCTCACTTAAATACTCCTTAACAGCATGTAGTCCTTGTTCAAACACAAGTAGAGGCGGAGAAGATAAGGGATTGCCATCAACACAGAGTTTGTGGAGCCTCTTGAGGCAGCCAATGGAGTCAGGGAGAGAAGTTATTTTATTATAGCTAATGTCGAGTTCAACTAGAGACAACAAGAGGCCAATGGAATAAGGTAAACTCCGAAGGTGGTGGAAGTTTTGGCTTACGTTCAAGACTTCTAGCTTAATGAGGTTTTCTAGGTCATCGGGGAGAGAGGTGAGGCAGTTTAGGCGGGCGTCGAGGACACGAAGGTTGGTGAGGTGGGAGATGGAGTGAGGAAGATAAATCAACTTGTTGGAGTTTACTGAGAGCTTCTTTAAGTTTGTTAGTTCAAACCCTAATGTGTCTGGAAGTTTCGTTAACTTATTAAAATTTACGTTCAATTCTTCTAAAGATCTGCAATCAAATATATATAAATATAAACGCTTTATCAATACTTCTATAAGTGGTTTAGCATTACTACTAGAGGTCAAATGATACTTTTGATATTTTGAAATCAACAATATATGTTAATTTGTCATCGATATTGAATAGGTTATTTATTATTAGTATCCATAAAATATCTAAAGTAGTTAAGACTTGGGAGAGAGGAAGGCAAGTGTGAAATAAAAAATTTGTTTCCGCGACATATTATGAAATTAATTATAAAAATATCTAGCCAACCAACTTTTAGTGTAAGACTAATGGAAAAAACAAAAGTAATTAAATATTAGACTCAAATAGATGCAAAGGTAAAAATATGTAATTTACCTTAAATTATATCACTTTTTAACTGCATTTTTATTCCAATGAGAATGTGTTTTCTATTTTTACTCAGCAAAACAAAGTGTTATATATATATATAATTGTTTTAAATGACAAACTGCTGAAAATATTTTCAAAAGTAACAAAATGTCATTATCTATCGGTAATAGACAGTGATAGATACTAATAGACTACTAATAAATGTATTATTGTCTGTCAATCATAAACACTGATAGATGTCTATTACTATCAATGTTTATCACTAATAGACAATAACATTTTACTATATTTATAAATAAGTTGATCCATTATGTTATATTTAAAAACAATTCTATATATATATATAAAAAGATAACTCGTAATTATTTTAAAGATTTGACAATTATGTAAACATTATTTTAAAATTAGTTAGGTAGGCTAGATAAGCACAAAACCTTATATTTTCTTTTATTTTCTTTTCTTTTGGTAAAAGTTAATATTCATCGTATACAATTTATGTTAGTATTATTATAATTTATAAACATTTTATAATGTATTATTCAAAGGGGGAATGATGAGACACATATGGCATATGCTCCCACCATAGACTGATTTTAATTTGTGAGCTCTCTTTCTCTCTCTTTTTTTTTCTTTTTCTTTTTCTTTTTTAAATGTCAAAGTCCAATCATGATCTATGCCATTATCTTTTATTGTTGCTCCTTTGCTTTTCATATAATTTTATACCCACTTGACATAATATTTTTTTTTTTTTTTTTTTTGAGTCCTTAATTTAATATTCTATTATAAAAGTTGCTCATTTTTTTTAGGTCAATGCTTGTGTTATTTACCTTTTTTGTTACTTTTCCTATGTAAAAGCTGCATCTTTTTACTTCTTAATCACCATACTTTTCACCCCTTTTCAAATTTTCTCCAAGTTTTTACATTATGCATTGTAAAACATTGTTTAAAAAGCAGAAAAATAAAACCCTTATTTGGAAAGTTTTGTGGATGTATTTTCTAAAAGTATTTTTAGAGATTACATTTTAATACTATTGGTATTACTTTTTACTTTATATATATATATACTACTTGTTTTCTTTTTCTTTTATTTCTTATCAAATTCTATTTGAAAATTATAACAACAAAAAGCAATTTCAACTCCTAGAAAAAGCCTATCACATAATGCTACCATTAGAAAAGACTCCATCAAAATTCTTATCCACTCATATTTGTGATACATGTTTGAAATTAATTTTAAAATTGTTAAAATCACTTTCGTCATGTCTAAAATATCACTCTCAAACATGTCTTAAAAATCCGATATATATATATAGAGCACAATGCAAAAATATTTGCAGATATAGCAAAATTTAGATCAAGCTTTCGTTGTCTATCAAAACCATATCGCTGGTAAGAGTTTATCACTAATAGAAGTCTGTCGTTGATAGATTTATCACTTGTAGACTTTACTATATTTGCAATTCTTTAAAAATGTTGTTATACACTTAATTACTATCCCTAAAAGTGCTACTTATTGTAATTATCCTATAATTTTACCCTCAGTGTTTATTTTACCAATCATTCAATTATCTCCTATATTTACAACAAATATCACTCATGAGAATGTATAGGTTTCTTTCCAAAAATAAGGAAAACGGCATGGAACGTGACATTGAATCAAAATTTAGCTGGTTAAGATATTATAACTTTGACTAGAATATAAGATGTTTAAATCTCGAACTCCACATATTATTGAACTCAATAAAAAAAGAATTAAAGAAGATTTAGGGATAATGAGTAAATTTAGAGAGAGAGAAACAAACCTGCAATCTTGAAGAGTTTTGGGAAGGGAAGCAATGAGATTGCCAGAGACATTTAAAGTCTTGAGCTTACCCAAACAACCAATGGAATTTGGAAGACATTTCAATTGGTTTGAGTGAACATCTAAGACCATAACGTTTAACAATCTTGCAGTAAGAGATTCTGGGATGCTCTGTAAAATTTCAAATTTCAAAAAAAAAAAAAAAAAAAAAAAAAATCTTCATTACACATTAATTAATTAACATATAAGCTTTGTTAAGAAAAATTATTTGTTTGGTAAAAAAAAAAACAATCTTTCTTTATTTTTTTCCCTTGATTGTTTCGTTTGGTTTAAAATAAAGAAAGTTAAAAAAAAAAAAAAAAATTTAGATGACTAAAAGTAATTTATATCTAATTTATAAATAAAAATTATATTATTACAAAAAATTAAGTTTTCTCTAAAATTGTATCCTTAGAAAATATTAGGTTAAATTATAAAAAATGCCTTTAAATTTTACGATGTGTTTAAAAAATATTTTAAAATTTTTAAAAGTATCAATAATACAATTAAACTTTCACAAATATTTCAAAAACGCCCTTGAGGTAGAAATTCTCTAAATATTTTTGACAAAAATCTAGATGTGAAATAGTGTAACAGTGACCTAAAAAAGAAATTTAGATCATCACAAGTCATCCAATTTATAATAATCTTGAAAAAACACACACAAAAAAAAATGTTTTCACGATGAAAGTGTCCATCGCAACAAACATATTAAGCTTGCCATGTTTTTTCCCTCACAAAAAAAAACGAAAAAAAAAAAAAAAACAGCTTGAATATATCTCAACTTAGGTGAAAATGAAAGAGAGAGAGAGAGATGACCTGAAGGTTATTATTAGAGAGGTCTAATTTGCAAATGGTGGCCAAATTTAGATTAGGATTAGGCAAAGAGTTCAAAGAAATGCCACTCAAATCCACAATCTCAAGCTTCTCTTCCTCCACCACCCTCTTATTTCTCTCTGTTTCCGCCACCCCGGCCCCGGGCATCGTCACGGTCACCGTCCTCCTCCCGGCCCCCATCGTCACACCCGCGTTGTCCGGTGGCTGTCGCAGCTGCTGCTCAAACAACATGTTCATTGCTTCCCTCCCCCACACAAGATCAACTCAAGAATTTTCTTACCTATTTTCTCAATAAACCAAACAAGCTAACACAAAAGGGAAAGAAATGGAATTGAAAATAGAATAGAATTAAAGTTGTTTTTTGGTTGTAGTTATAAGGCTGTGTTTGGATGGACAGAAAATTTATGGATTTGTAGTCATAAAATAAGAAAACTTAAGACCTACCACGTGTGAAAAAAAAAATATTGGAGCAAAATCAAAGTACAATGGCCGTATACTTAGGGAAGTTTGGTTTTTATTCCTTCTATTTGATAAAGTCAACCCTTTCCATTATTTCCTTTATTGGTTTCTATTAAAAAATAATATATATATATATATATATATATATATATATATATATATATATATATATATTTTGCTTATACCCTTAAATTTTGAGTTTGTATCATAAACTAATAATTATCATTCTAAACCCTAAATACTTTTATGAGTGAATCAATTTAAACTTTCTAGTAGAATTTCGTTTTAAAATCATTAATGAACAACTTTCACATATGTTTAAGACTTGATTAAATTGGTTTTACATCAAGCCATTTTTTTTTCTTTTTCTTTACTCGTTTAAAAGGGAAATTTTTTAAAATAGAAAAATAAGGAAAAATATTTACACAAAATAGCAAAATTTTTAGATAGTTGTGATAGATCTTAATAGATGATAGAAATGATAAAAGTCTATCATTGATAGATGCTGATAGAAGATTATCAATGTCTATCAATATCTTTTTTTTTTTTTTTTTTTTGCTACTTTTTGTAAATAGTTTGACATTTTTTTTATATGTGAAAATTTCTCTATTAAAAAAGAATCACTAATGAAAATTAGTTTTAATGTTTAAACTGATACAATTTTTTTTTTTTTTAAGTTTTAATTGATACAATCCTAAAATTTAGGGTATAAATTGATATTTTCAATAATTAACCCAACCAAAAAAAATTACCCTCCACACCCCGTAATATTCTCTCTATATGCACCATATTTTTTTCTCTCTATATATCTTTGTAGCCGTTTGTTGTTTTACCAAATTTGGTTAGAAAGTAGTTCTTTAATCTTAAGGCAAAAGCAAACAAAACGGAATGTTTGTTTATTTCTTAGAGCTATAAAATCTTAATCACCATGCATGTTTGTAATGGCTACAATCAACCCATCTTTAATCTCTAAGTAAGGTCATTTGCGACCACAAATGAAGGAAGGACTTTCTTGAACTGTGTATATTAGTATCGAAAGTGTTTGATGAAGACTATTATTGGATCCAAAAGGTATGTTTATGTATGTATGTATGTATATATATTTATTGAGAATTGTTACAAACCCTAAAGGATATATTGATATAGAGTTTTATCATAATTTTCATATGATCTTCATTGACTTCATATTTATATAGAGATATTAAAAGAATTGTGTTTAGAGCTTCATGGTTTACAAAATGTTCATGTGGAAATGGTAGATAGGTTGTTATCATCATTGCATATGTCATTTTCCATCAAACTTTTTACATAATCACCATATATTATAAATTCAGCCCCTTCATTTATTTTAGATTTGTGTCTTTTTATTCTTAAATATGTATGTAATAAGATATATGCTTTTCAATTTTGAATATAATATATTTCTAATATATTTTTAAAAAAATTAATTTAATTTATCTATTAAATAAAAAGTTGAACTTTATATATAATATAGAATTGTAGGAATTTCTTTTTTTAAAATACATTCGAATAGGTCAAGAACCAATTAGAAGAAAAAAAATGAAAATTTTGAGATCTATAGAAAAAAGTTAAAAGCTTCCAAACCTATTATAAACACATTTTAAAGTTTATGAGCCTGTTTGATGTAAAACTTTCATAAATCTATTATATACTTTTTAGAGAAATGGTGTGAAATGGACTCAACTTTATGGTATATTTTAAAAAATGTTTTAAATAACTTTTTTTATTCATGAATTTTCAAAAAAATGTTCTTAATTTTGAACTTACCAAAATACCCTTTTTACTATTAGTTATTATTGTTTTTTCATTATTAAATCGAAATCTTTGAATTTTCGAAGTTAGGCAGGTTTGAGAAAGGATTTTTTTTTTTAAAAAAAAATTTTGGGTTGTAAAATTCAAATTCTTTATTTCCTTTTTAGATTTTAATTTTATTTAGAAAAATTACAAAAGGCAAACTTTTTTCAATCGGTTGTAATACGAAATTGGCATGTTTGAGAAAGGAAAATTTGTTTCCTTTTTTCTTCTTTTTTGTAAATTTTGGTTGTAAATTTAGATGGGAAATTAAATGCAGTATAGTGCATTTATAATAAACCATCAATTTTTTATGAATGGAATTATTTTTTCCATTTTTCATATTTTAAAATCAACATTGGAAGGTTTAATTTTTGCATTTTTAGATAGATTTGTAAATATTAAAAGTTTTTAGTCTATTTATGGAGAAGCTCCTACTTCTCAGAGACTAAATAGATAAAATCTTAAAATCAAATTCTAATCGGTTGGTCTAGTGATGTTGAAAATATCAAAAAATGAGATTAATTGAGGTACACTTAAATTAGTTCGGACACTCAAAAAAAAAAAAAAAAAAATCAAATCCTAAAATTTCATAGATTAAACTTATAATTTAACTAGTTTTATATTACTATCTCAAAAGAGCTATTATATTTAAAAGATTAAGTTTTCAAGATCCTTCCATATTTGGGAATTGGGAGTCCCACCAAAGATAGATCTCAAACTTTCTCAATATTCTTCACTTGTGGTGGAGATTGTCCCTTAAACCACTCACATGATTTGATTGCCCATTGTATACTAGTGTCAGCAATCTCAACCCATGATGGGATTGATAGGGTTTTGACCTCTTCACTTATACCAGTTAACTAGCCTCTACTTGTTCAAAAGGCTGAAATGTGATGAATTTGTAATGGGTTCTAATTTCAAACTTATGTTTGGATTGAGCGTTTTGAGCCCAGTTTGTAATCTCTACTACATTCCTTTCCAACCGTCTCAACCCAACCCTCTTTCCCACTTTTTTCACATTTCACGATTCATTCCAATACCGATTTTTAACATTTTTTCGTAATCTTGATTACATTTTAGCCGGCCAAACAGACTCTTAATGCTCCCAATATTGTGTCGCATGTTCACTAATTGGCAACCCTCTCAAATTTTGAGGTCGAGTCAATTGAACCAACCTCCATGTTTAAACCTACTTTCCTTTTTTGAAACCTCAAACAAGATATGGAGCGGAAATGTTGAATCTCTAACTTCTTAAACTGAGGATATAAATCTTAAATTCTCTTTTGCATCCTATAGGTTTTTAAACAAAATGTCTCTTCTAAAATTTTGAAATTACATCTTAATAGATCAATTTAGTGAGTGGTTGAAACTCAAATAGGTTTAACCTGAAAGATTTATTATACACAAAATTATTAATAATTTAAAGATTTAATAAATACTATTATAATATAAAGACAATACAATATTAGAACAACTATCCCCGCCAAAAATAAACCATAAAAGAAATGGAAGACAACTAACTACTTGCCCTAACTTATATATTATTATTTAATTAAATAAAATTTTATTATATCTTTCATAGCAATTGGTTGGCCCTCCAAAATATATTTTCATAAATATATAATACCTATCAAGATCTACAAGTTGTCCATTATAGGTCTCATGTAACAAAGTCTTTTTTTTTTTTTTTTTTTTTCTGATCATCATCATGATTTCTTGATTCATACATCAACCCACAACAGCCAATGCTTTGACTAGAAGTTACCACTTTTTATGAATCACTATTTTTTTCTCTAGTCTATTGAATCATGCAACAATATTATTTTCACACAGGAGCCAAGATAATAACACCTACTTTTAAGTGCATGTTTGGAAGTGATTTTGAAATTGTTGAAATCACTTTTTTCATGTTTAAAATCACTTCAAAATAAACATTTAATTACTCAAAATTAATTTAGTGTTTAACTTCACATATCATTAAAATTGGTTTTGAAGGATTAAAGGCATATTTTAGAGTAATTTTGAAAATTAAAAAAAAAAAAAAAAAGTAACTTTAACTAACAGTGTTACTCCCCAAACATGCCTTAAATATCATCCAGGCTCAATGTAATCATTTAGTTGGAATCACTTTAATTATTTCATAATAACACGCCAAATAATTGAATAAAAAGTAATTGCAATAGGTAACACTTTTAAAAATAATAATTAAGTGTATAGAAATATTTTAAAAAGAGTTGCAAATATAACAAAAATTATCAATGATAGACTATTGTTAATACACCTACTAGTGAAGACTTTATCATTGATAGACTCCTAGCAATATAGTCTATCACTAATAGATTCCTAGAGCTAGATCTAAATTTTGCTATAGCTATAAATTTTTTACATTGTGCTATACTTATTAATACTTTGACCGTGATTGTTATATATGCAAATGTCGTTGAATAAAACAAATGCACTAATGCCAGCAATTTTAACTTTTACACTCCACTGTCCCACCTATATGTAGTAGTGTTTTTAAGAGCTGTTCATAATATGTCCCCAACTATGTGTAGGAGTCTCTTTTAAGAGTTGTCTAATTGGTACTCCCTCAAACTTAAGGAGTTAATTGCTCCAAATTTGCCTTTCAAATTTTCTTCTAATTTGAGTTCCATGTCGAATAAAGTTTGAAATTTCTATGTCATATCTAACCGATTCTTAAAACTTAAATGATGTTAAACATTGTCATAAACTCTCAATTTTATGTTAAATAAATTCTTGAACTATATAGTAAATATTCAAGAAACTAATAAGTCATCTAGACATTTTCTAGACATCTTCATATCATAAAAATTTTGAGAATGAAAAGACAAAGCTTGCAATTTAACCACAAAACAGGCTATAAATTTGAACATAAACGGTAGCTTTTCCTTCACCAATAATATGCAGACTTATGCCAAATTAGTTGAAATGTTAAAATGCCTTTCTGTGATGTAATTTCCAAGACCCTCATTAGCCCTTATTATGCCATCAATCTCTTTTACTAATCACATCAATTTCTTTTGTTTTCCTCCATAATTCAACCCATGGTAGATAAAGTCAGTTCATTATAGGTCTTATATTGTGACTTGGTTGGCATGATATGATTTCTTAAGTACATGGTTAAGAACATACTAATTCCTACAACTCACCCTGTTTTTCTCGACTACATTGATCGGTGAATTAATTGTCTTCTTAAATCTTCAGTCTCGTTTATCGTTAAAACTTAAATTTTGCTTTTATTTGATCTCTAAACTTCAAGATCTACACTTTTAACCTTGAACTTTCTTTAATTCACTTTTTAATCATTAGCATTAATGTTTATTAATTAATTTTAAATTTAATTTTAAAAGTGATAAAAAATAGTAAAACTTTATTAATTATATGGGCTCTTTTCAAATATAGAAAAATGAGTCAAACTATTTACAAATATAAAAAAATTTTACAGTCTATCGGTGATAGACTGCGATAGAATTCTATTGCTTTCTATCGGTCAGACGATAAAATTTATTTGCTTGAGCGATAGAAAACGATAGAATTCTATCTAGGTCTATCACCAATAGACAGTGAAATTTTTCTATATTTGTAAATAGTTTGATATTTTTTCTGTTTATAATAATTTCCCTAATTATATCTCTTTTAACTATTTTAAATTAATAAGTAAACTAAATACGAAAAAACTTCAATCCTATGAACCAAATTAAAACAATACTTATATCTCAAGAGTAAAATTTTGGAACATAGAGACTAAATTAAAACTAATACAAACTAAAAGACTAATTGTATAACATTTTGAAACGAACCAAATAGAAACTAGAGCCTAACACATATGGACTAAAAAAAAATGATTTTTCTCATAAAAAATACTATTTAAAAAATCAAGCAAAAGACACTAAATATCAACTATAAAGATTTCCAATACAGGAACACAAAATAATACCACCTTTTATGAACAGAATCAAGATTAAGCTAATCCTAATAACAGGCGCAGAATTTACCATCGTTACATTAACCTATCAATTTAAAAATTGAAAGAAAAATAACTCAAACTCTCTCTACTTTTTTTCCCTTTTCTCCCAGAATAAAGAATGAAGTTAAAGATTAAGACAATAATGATAAATGAAAAGCATGAAGAAGATAAAAAAAAAAAAAAAAAAAAAAAGAATTGAATCGAATTTACGACGCTTGTGTATAATTTTAGCATTTTGTTCTGCGTATTTCACATCAACATAATCTTCAAACCATAATAAGAAAGCAAACCCCAAATCACAAAGTTATCAACATAACATAAACTGGAACTGGAATATAAACTTAAAAAATACCATGATAGTTATATTCAACAGGAAACGATTTTCTTTTGCCACCATTCTCGTATTGGGTTAGCAAGTTAGTCGAGCCAACGATTTATCTGAAGAACTTCTATACGATCCCTCAGAACGATTGCTCTTCAGAAGCACAAAAAAACAATTCCCACAATATTTCCATCTCAACGTTGAGGTAAGTGTTGCTCTGGGTCCTAAAAACTGCCATCCTACAATCTGAAAAAGAAAAGACAGTGCTTTCTGTGCAGATCAAACCGAAACTTACAGTTAACCTCCCCCGGGTCGTCGTTTACGGAACAATCTGATAATGAGCACATGGAAGGGGGTTTCAGGAACAGGTATGAATTTCCCAAGGAGAGCTAGAGGCCAACTGAGACAAAAGAAAGGTATGGTTTAGCCAGAAAGCTAAAATACATGAAGTTCGTGAGTTAATATTATGTGATGAAATGCCTTGAAAGCTAAAGGAGAGAACAACAGAACTTTGGGTTTTTTCATTATTAAAGCTATCCATAACATAAAATTTAAGATATAAGCATACCTGATAACGCCAATGATTATGGAAATAATCCAATATTTCCAATTTAGCCTGACCGTGGATGTGAATTTCCCAAGAAACTCGATTATTATCACCTGAGCAGAAGAAAATAATAAAATGTTACCTTGAAGAACTTGAAGTAACTTGGTAATCTCAAAATATAATAGCAAAGCCGAATGACAGGTCTCACCTGGAGAATAACAGTAATTGCAATGATCCCGATGAAGAGGTAATTTTTAGTGACTCCTTTGAATATATTCTTCTCGTCAGGTTTTCGAGCATTAAACTCATTGAAAATCTGCAGTTCAAGGAGCAAATATAATTCAGTAAATTTATCTAGACAAGAACACATATCGAAGAGGTTTAAGTTTTGAATACAAGGCAAGCCCCAAACTATCTTGATTGATCCCGAAATGTATATAAAAAATAAGAGAGGCACGAGCGACTAATATTATTGTAAATCCAATGAAAAAAAATCAGCACATAAAATTCCGCCTAATTATACTCGAGCAGAGGACTTACTTGACAAAGTACAAATGCATTAAAGATCAACGTATTCTTCACTTTGATAGCTTCTAAATTAGAGTGGTTCAAATGAAGCAAACTCCGACCACGAAAATTGAGGACGAGCAACACAGTGACTTGATAAAATGCCTGAAGATACACACAATAGAGTAAGGAATTTCGTAAAGTGCTAGAGCCTTCGAAAATGGAAATTTTGAAAATATAGTAATCAAGCCACAAAAAGTTACCTGTATCAGGAGGTTCCTCCACATGATATTTGTTATAAGAGGTTCTCTGAAACATACAACGGATTAGTAGACGGCCGTATTTTGTTTATTGTTTATCTAATAAAGAGAAGACGACAAAGCACACACGCACGCACACAGCTCCATAAATTAAGTCACCAGTTCAAACAATTTTTTAAAGGAATTTATAGGCGTGAGAAAAGAGAAAGCAGTATAGAAACTCTGTAGAATTGCTTCGGTGAAGTGAGATAAGTGATAACAAAAAGGTCCAAAATGCTAGATACCACCATGAAAAGAGATATACACAATACAAGATCACCGGCTGAAGTTAAAAAGGAAATGGAAAAGTCATGCCAAGATATATATGTGAGTTGATATGGAAACTGATGTAGTAGGATTAGGTTATTCATAAGAAACTTGGTTAATTCTTTTTAGTTTCCTTTTTGTACTTTATTTTCTGGTCTCATTCCCCTATTTGTTTCCAATTCTCTATTAGAGAGTTGCCTCATGTATTCTATAACTTTGGATTCATGATAAAGATTTTGATTTAATTTTTGGATAAATCTCTTAATTCCTTAGGCTACACCAGGAACATTATGCCTACCATGCCCAAAAGTTGCAAGTTCGGTAGCAAGACTAGGCTAACATTACAGACTTCGTTTCAGTATATATATAAGTCAAACTTTTGATGTTCTGCAAATATCTGTAGAAATTTACAAGGCAAGTATACCTTCTACCAACTGGCGATCTGTCCATGAGGTGATTGGTTGGTGGTTCAGTAGCCAAAGCTAATGCTCCGAGAGTGTCCATGATAAGATTAACCCACAAAAGCTGTCGAAGTGTAGACAGATGTCAATCAACACGCTATTTATGAAGATACTCAAAGGCAGCCAACAGAGAGTGCACAAACCTGCACAGCATTTAGTGGGACATCACCAGAGGATACTGCTGCCACGACATTGATAATGAGTGCTGCAACATTAACGGTAAGCTGAAACTGAATGAATTTCTGAATATTTGCATATACTGATCGGCCCCACCTTACAACCTGCATCCAGCCGACAATGAATAAAAAGGCTCCATATAATGCTATTATAGAAATTTATAGAAGAATATAAATGATTGCATATCCGTCATCTCACTCAACACCAATTGTGTTAAGCTCAAGCAAAATGCTTTAGAAATAAAGCTTTCACATCTACGATAATTTATTTTTCATCATTAAATCATTAAATGAGGCATTTGTTCAGCTGAATTTTCATTGTGCATAACGTTCAAGACAGGGAAAATACAGTGATGAATGAACACACTGCACACCAAGTTTCATATATTCTGGATAGTTGTTATAAGGATCAAAACATGGTATATAAGGATAGATGTCACAATATCGACTGGCATCGCAATATGAGAGATAAAACAGTACACAAACTTTGGGAGTACAAACTTTTGTAAATTAACTCAAGCCTTTGACAATTTGTTAAAGCAAGCATAAAAAGACAACCAAACTTCTAAGTTCCTTGAGAAGAAATTCAACTACTGCAAGTTACACACCAGGCCCTCAAATTTAAAAATCTTACTTCAGTCTGTAGACAAAATATATATATGATATTCAGAATGTTAAAAGATACCAATGCAATTAAAACAAGCTCAAGATCAACATAATAGTATAGTGTACAGCCAAACAGATGGATTCAGAAGTCAAAAGTCTGTAAAATATCCATGGACCATGTATCAAAGGCTATATAAGTTATACCATGAAGCACATCACTGCTGGTATTATTCTAATAAATATATATAAATATAAACACTAGAATGAAAAGACTGACCTTCACAACAGAAGCGAAGTTGTCATCTAAAATAATAATATCTGAGCTTTCTTTGGCAACTTCTGTCCCCTGAATACCCATTGCAAGACCAATATCTGCCTACACTCCCGTAAGAGTAGCAGCATTTAAAATGATGAACAAAATGGAAAATCAAAAGCTAGAAACTACAAATATCAGGCATTAAATTCCAAGATCAAATTGTTTGACATCTCTCAACTGACACTCTTACAGAATAAGATTGAAAAATAGAGACTAGATAATAGCAAAACCTCATGCAATGCAGGAGCATCATTTGTACCATCTCCAGTAACAGCAACTACATGTCCTTTCTTTCTTAACGCTTGCACGAGGAGAAGCTTATCATTGGGAGAGGATCGGCCCATCACCTTAGAAGAATCAGAAAAGTTAAAGTCAATCTCAATTATTACTCTTTATGCAAGCAAGCACATTCTAAAAAATAAAAAAAAACAAAGGAAACAAATCTTTTCATTGAAATAATGAAATGAGATTAATGCTCGATGTACAAAGAAAATAATAAGACAAAGAAAACCTTCGACCAATGAGCACCAAGAATAGGCCTTAATCCGAGCATGCTCAAGCTAATCAAGCTGAGGAATAGACGTTGACTTGAAAAAAAAACTCAATGACAATTCTACAAATTGTGTGTGTTTAGAGGAGGAGAGGGAGGGAGGGAGGGAGGGAGGGAGGGGGAGGGGGGAGAATAATATCCAAAACACGTACTGATATTTTCTCAGCAACTTCTTCTCTTTGGGCATCAGATAGGGCACGGAATACTCTTCCTTCAATAAGATTTGGTTCAGTAGCATCTGAATCTGAACCAAGTATTCCACATTCCAAAGCAATAGCTCTAGCAGTTTGGACATTATCACCAGTGACCATGCGCACCTATGCATGAAAAATAATTTAGTGAGTACAATAGACAACATCCAACTAGAAAAGACTCTCGTGCAACCTATAGAGTTAATGTATGTATATATATGGAGTATCCTAGACTAATAAAGAAACAACGAGAACATTTAAAAGATACAAAGATAAAGGAGATGTATGATCAAATTAAAAAAAAAATATTTAAATGTGGAATAACCAACAACCAATAAGAATAAGGAATAACCAACAGAATAGAAGTTACATCTTACAAAAGCATTTAAGACATATATGCAAAAAAAATTAAAAAATAAACAAATAAATAAATAATAAATATGCTGGATTCATAAAACTGATGTAACTGCCAGTATGGAGGAGAGAATTTTAACATTAATGTTTTGAAACATATTGATAATTCATAATACTATATAATGAACACAAAATAGTTGCCAGAAAAGAGTACCTTAACACCAGCCTTTTGGCAAAGTCGTACTGCATCTTTTACTCCTGGTCGACAGGGATCCTAGAGTCCAGAGGGCATGAGTAAGATAATAAAAACATGCGTAAGAAATTAAACGTATGCCAAATTTCTAGACTGAAAAGCTGAAAGCAGTGCAAGCCCATCCAAGCCAATTAGAAGTTTAGAGAAAACCCAAACAATCTTGCACATTCTCATTTACTTAGTGTTTCATTCGAATAACCAAGTAACAAAAGAAATATGCTTATCTTCTAAATCTGATAACTGAATAGCCATGAATCAAGACAGAAATGGAGTATCAATAAAATAAGGAAGACTATCAAGATTTTTTATCTAATTTAAAAAAAAAAAAAAAAAAAAAAAAAAAAAAAAAAAAAAAAAAAAAAAGTAGTATAAGAAAATCTTATAACTTATATGAAAGAGCAGGTAAAGTCACAGACAGAACTTTATACATGGCTTCAATCTCCAGAACTTTTTATCTTATAATTGAAAATGAAGCCTCGATTTAAAGAACGAAGACCTACCTTTAAACCAACTATAGCCAACAAAACAAGGTCGTCTTCTGGTAGAGCCCACTTACTCAATTGTTCTTCGCCATCAGGAACATTCTCAGGTTCAACAGGTCTATACGCAATTGCAACACAACGTAAACTACGTGAAGCCATATCTTCAATAGCCCTTTTAAAATACTTCATCTGCAAAAAGTAACAAATAGTACAGCGTAAATTGCTAATAAAATTCAGAAAGATCTTTCTTCCTTTAATGGAATCAACAACTTCATTGAGAAAAAAAGAAAGAATACAAGGAGATAAAGAAAAACAAGTTCATAATAAAGGGAACTCCCTCTATTTTTTTTATTTTTTTTTATAAGCAGGGAACTCCCCTCTATAAAGAGGGGCTCCAACTAAGTAAAATAAAAACCAAAAAGATCGGTACAAATGAGAGTACCAAAATCATTTCAACAAGGTAGCAGACCACTAATTATTGAACATATGCAAAAAGATGGCTAACATTTCCTGCTATGATACATAAACAATAAAAAAGAAAAATAAATTAAATTCACATGAAAAGTCTTGAAATAATACTTTTGTGCCAACGCTTCACATAACCATTCATTCTAAAAGCACAAAAGATGTCAGACCTTATCTTCATCTAAAGGAACAGATTGATCATGTTCATCCGTATACTGTGTGCACGATGCTAAGACTATCTCAGCAGCACCTTTCCAGTGTACATGGACTTGATTATCCTGTAAAACCGTAGAGTACATTCATGTATCATTAGTCCAAATATCTAACATTTCATCAAGAACCAAAACGAAACAGCACTATACAACAAATGAAAAACATCACCCATAAGTTGTTGGGCAAACATGCTTTAATATAGGTCAAACCATAGCACATTCATGTACCCATTTAGTAATTTTTCTTTTTGAAAAAAAAAAAAGAAAAAAAAACAATTAGTACTTGACAAAGAATTATGAGTGGTACACGTAACACAACATAATACTTCAAAACCACAAAATATATTCCTATATTTACGAAGATAAAAAATAATTACTCATTCTTTGATCAATAATCGGGAGGATAGACTTTCCCACCCTTTTTTTCCATCATATAATTTTACTAACAAGTACCAGTTTACCACATAACAAGGGAGAAGTAAACAATTGATTTAAGAGATTGCATTGACCAGAATGCAAAGGATTTGGATGAAATAAAGGATTCTCACTTTGTCTCACCAACCATTAATTTTCTTTGTCAGAACTGAGACATGAACAATCAAAGTAAGACCTATACGCCTCGCAAAATTCTTCAAATAAGAACAAGAACAATAAAGAACCTCAAATAAACCATTTTCTTCAAATAGATATTTCCTCTCATTGAAATCAAGATATATACAAGGGAAAGAAAGAAATGGGGAACAAAGATGTAGGGGGAACAACATTTTCGACCTAGTGTAAGTGAGTAACATAAGCTTAAGAAGACACTACAATTGACATCTAAAGTGCCAGAGATAACAACAAAATTGTTTTGATATGGATCTCAAAATGAATGCAGAGAATCAAACTCAATCCCAAAAGTCAAAAGCTATCCAGATTTTTACAGTCTCCACATTATCAAGTCACAAAAATAGTTTATGGAGCCCAATGAGGAAATTACGTTCTTGTATCTCCAAAGAAGCATAAAGAATTCGAGGTTACAACTACCCGCTACAGACATTTCTTAATATTTTATTTAGAAACAATTCCATAGAAAACAGAAACAGAAAAAGATTTAAAGACAGTGAATTTTAGATGACACAGCATAGCTTATTACCCGTTGACCTGCAACACCACCACGTTTTTTATCTGAGCTGAAGGGGAAAACATGAAGAATTGCAGATTCTGATCTAAGTGCTTCAAAGTTCATTCCCAGCTGTAGCCACATGATGATTATGAATACTGTATACTACAATTCACTTCTGTAGGAAAGAAAGGATGAACTCATTAGAAACGTACCTTGATACCCCAATTAAGAATAGCCTTCTCTGTAGGTGATCCTGTAACCTCCACCTCTCCACCACTCTGAAAATCACAAGACACACAGTAGGGTTTCAAACAAGTTGCAAGACAAATTATTCATATTTGACGATGACAAAACTGGATTGTAAAGTTGAATCTATTTTGTACAATATTAACACAAAGAACTCAATGCTCTGGAAATTTCAATAGTTCTATCAGGATATATCTGATTAATTTATGAGTACAAAATAATTACTGATTCTTTAAGCATACCTCAGGCACATATACACTGCCATTTGAGTTTAGAGCAATGCCTTCAATAAGTATAGAGTGTAACATAGGAGACAACTCTGACTTCTTCTCTGGCGGATCAATCTTCTTCCCACCAGCATAAGCCTCAACAATGGTCATCTGCAAAATTGACCAACGAGTTTAATACACCTGAAAGGCTAACCAGGGTAATCACAGCAAAAGAAAGACCATTCCCATCCTAAAAGACTCATTAAGTATTTCTCTGTTTCATCATTATCCAGATGCCAAGGAGTTACAAAGAAAGTGAACAAATTTTTGGGGAAAGAGAGTTTTCAACTTACAGTCAATTTAACATCATATACAGTAGAATTTTGAAGATCAAATTCGAGAGAAAATGGACCAAGTTGTCATCAGAATTAAGTGAACTTAAAAATCAAACAAAATTTGTGAAACTTACCTGATTTAAAGTTAGGGTTCCAGTCTTATCACTACAAATAGTTGTAGCAGACCCCATCGTCTCACATGCTGATAGCCTCCGCACCTTAAATTTAAACCACATCGAAGTATGTCAACATATGAATAGTGAATCTGCACTATCTATTTATCACAAAAGTTCACCCAAGTATGACCATGGAATGAACCAATGAACGTACCAATGCCTTGTCTGCCATCATCTTTCTCATTGAGTAAGCAAGACTGCAAGAATAGTCAAAATAAATGTTAGATAAAATGTCAAAGAATTAAATAAACACAAAGGCTGAGTACATTCCGTAATAAGGAAAAAAATTAGAACATATAAAGCTTAATACATTTATAAAGAAGATCTCATTTATATTGCATTGAACTAGTTTACAAACCAATTAGAAATAGAAAATCCAACAGTACTCGCAGGAAAACCATGAAAAAACATTAGCAACTAAAAAGACACCCAAGATTGGAGATTTGATGACAATATAGAAATTAAATGTGGGGTACAAAAGTTCTCAAAAAACAAAGTGGGGTATAAAAAGAACATGCTTTTCATAAAAAAAAGTATGCAAAATCTTGATGGCAAATAAGATACACTTACGTTAAGGTTACAGCTAGTGGAAGCCCTTCCGGCACAGCAACCACAACAATGGTCACCTACATGACAAACAATTAAAGCAAAATGTATTATAGAAGCCGTAAATGCACATCCAAGCAGCCATGCACATCATTCGTCCATCATATAAATCTTCCACATGCTTTTAAATTTTTAAGGTGTGTAATCATATCATCATCATCCATCAGTCAATCCTCCAAACACTGTTATATACATACTGCAATAGTGACAATTTTGATGGCCCCATCAACAGCACGACCAACTTTTGTCTGGCCTGCAATAAACTGACGGCTTCCATCTGGATTTTTGGTGTGACCAGTGAAATACCTGCTCAAATTTGTTTTATAAAAAATGATGTTAAACATGCATCTCCTATCGGTAGAAAAGGACAGACATGGTTAACCAGCCTTTCATTTACCTTGTAAGGAGCACAATCAAGACAGCAAAAGCTACTGTGAGTCCAACAATACCAATTAAAGTAGCCACACCATTTAAACGCACCTATTAAAATTCATCAAACTGTAAAATAGGAAGAGAAGATATACCATCAATAACAAAAAAAAAAAAAACAAAACGGGGTTCAGACCTGCAAAGGAGTTTCCTCGCCATTGTCTTCAGAAATACTTGCCATAAGCAAACCCCATTCAGTATTAACTCCAACACTTGTAACCTGAAACAATATAATGTAGAGAAGTTTTATGCTTTGGGCTTTAAGACTTTGCCTTACTGTGATGTTGTACTACCCTTTATGTTTGTTATTTTAGCTAAGCTACTGTCAGCTAATTGCTATCTGCGACTTAACTATTTGCCAAGGTACCTTTGAAACTCCTTGCCATCTTATACTATAAACAAAGAATTTATCATGTTACATCCAATTCAAACACAATTAAAACACATATTTCCATCAATACTGTCTGCACCAAGATTAGGATCAAAGCCTTGACAAGCTTAAGGCTCACAAATGTCATCAAGCAAAGCATCAGTTTGGAAAGGGGACGTCCTTCCCATTCCCAAGATAAAGAGCTCTTATAAGGTAATGTAACCCACATGCACGGAACATTCCCATAGCACTAACCCCACATTTAAAAAATAATAAAAAATAAAAATAAAAAAAATAAAAAAATAATTCAGAGCAAGTGTTAAACAGCCTTTTAAAGGCGATTCTTGTACCTAAGAATCACAGACACCGACATGCGACATCTGACACGTGTCAATTTCAAGAAACATTAGGCACAGTACAACACATTGGAAACATGTCAGTTTTTTTATTAAAAAAAATGTTTGCATAAACATTTAACAACGTACAAACAAAATTCATATTTTAAGAAAAAAATCATATAAATTTTAAATTTGAACATCAAATGAGAACACAATTCATTTAATTGGTGGAAGACAAGCTCAACCCACAGCCTAAGGGCTGTTGCCTTTTGCCCCTTTCTTGATGGAATACATTCCTTTGTTTCATATTAAAAAAAAGGTTTAGAAAACAAACTTGAAATAGAATCAAATGCTATGCCTCTTAACTTTTATTTTTTTATTTTTTATTTAAAGAAAGAAGGAAAGAAAGAAAGAAAGAAAGAAGAAAGAAAGAAAGAAGAAGGAGAAGGATGGAGCATGTCAGGACACGTCTGCAACAGGAAATTTTTAAATTATTAATAACATGGCTTCAAGTATGTGTATTAACATGTTAACATAGCATGGCATATATTACTGTCACATAGGTTGGCTGAGGTGAGTATTAAGCAAGGAAATACCATGAAACAATTGATAATAAGTATCAAAATGTTTGTTTCTTTTCAAGTACAGGCACTAAAACAAATATTTTATAACTACATTAAATAAAAATGGATAAAAGCCCAACTTTGCTTATATGAATCTTAAATTTCATGGACTCAAAGTAGTAAAAATATCTGACTTGGGATAAAAGAAGGGAGAGAAGTGATCGTTCCAACTTAAATTACACAAACTCGCCTGTTACTCATCCAACACAACTCTAAAGAAAAATTGATATAGTTCATGATATAAACTTCTTTTTTCCGACCAGAAGTCCAAAATACCAACATCCTTCTAAGTGTGCAATTACAAATCACAGATTATCATATAATCCAAGAAAATGTTGTAGTAAGGACAAAAAAAATTAATATTAAATATCCAGGCTCAGAAATAGACTGAGTAAAACTAATCATTTAAGTTCAAACCTGAATATGTTAACATTTTTTTCAAAAAGGAACATCCTGCTGTTTAATAGTGAACATGATTCAAATTCATGATTCCCAAGAAATGTTAAAATCAAAGAACCGAAAGACTTAAAAAGAATAGACAAAACACAGACACGCATACACACAAACCTAAAAATAACATTGGACTAATTGCGATCCTGAAGGACTGGAGGGGGAAAACCCCAAAAATAAATGAACATTTACCAGCATGGTGCCACTACCATCAGCAACTTTGCATCCAGACATCAGGAACGGTTCCTTACCATGCTTTTGAACCTGCAAATGAAGCAAACCTTTATTCAGATGAAAAGGGGAAAAGAACTTCAGTGCATTTCATTTAATTTAATAAGCCAGACATATATATACAAAGACTAACAATCTTGCTCTCTCCAGTCATGCTTGATTCATCAATAGCAAGTGAGTGTCCAGAAATTAGGATGCCATCAGCAGGGACCTAACGAAGATCTATCAGCATAACAGTTCATCATCGAAATGTGAGTGTAATAAAATACAAAAAGAAAAGAATAGATCTGCAGACCTGATCACCAATATTGAGCGGTATAACATCACCAACAACGATGTCATAAATTGAGACCTCAATTCGACGGCCACCTCTAACGACCTATTTATTTCACTAGTAATCATTAATTTAATAAAAGTAAAAAAAAAAAAATAGTGGTATTAGTAGTACAATTGATAGTCGTATAAACAGCAAAGTTGACTATTTTTACAAAGAAATGAGAGAATATCGTATTAAGATTTAAGAAAATAATATACAAAATCACATGACAAAAGGTCCAGAAAATTATTAATTATTAAAACCATAGAAGCACAAGAAATCTCAAATCCTGAGTAACCATAAAAATTAAGGGAACTCCAGAACTTCTTCGTGAGAACAATATAGCTAGCTAGTAGATAGTAAACTTTCATCAAACATACCGTGACCAAAACCTATACAGGTGAAAGTTGAACTTTCTTTTTTGGAATTCAGATGAAAGTTACCTTCATAGCCCAAGACTAAAGGATATCAAAAATAATAATAGTAATAATAAGTGAACCCTAAAATATAATTGGCTTCATTCAGTGGCTGCAAGGCGCACTCAAGCGCTGAGGCAATGTGAGACGCATGACCATCTCCCAAGTGATAACCAAGGCAAGCACCTTTGATGAGGCCTTTTGCACCTTCTAGCTGCCATGAACGTCTTCATGGCAACACAGGCACTCACCTAGAGAAGAGGAAAAAAAAGGTTGAAAGAAGAGGAAGAGAAGAAGAAAAAGAACAGTGTCTGTGCCGACTGAGTTTTTTTCGAACGTGTGAGATGTTTGTCCATCCCATGTCCATACATGAATTTCAGTTTCTTTTTAAAACTTTCTTCTACCATTTGTCTGGGTTTAAATTTCCCCTCCCTTTAATTAGTCGACCATAGCTTCTTCCTTCATCAGCCCCCATCATTAACCTTCCACCATGACTATCCATCTCTGACTCATCCCCAATGCTCTCTTTTCTCTTCCTCTATTCAACCCAAGCAAACTGACCCATCTCGCCTGAATATTCCTTTTGTTAGCAAACAGTTGAACCAATCCAACTGAAGCATCAATTTCTTGGTCTAATAAAAGCTCTCTATTTTCTTTTTCTTTTCACATTGAATTTGGTTTCAGTTGAACTCTGGAGTCGAGCCAAACCAACCCATGAATGCAACTCTCTTGCAAAATCTCAACCTATAGATTCATCTCTACACCCTAACATTATCAAAGCAATTTGGAAAGACAAGAATCCAAGAAAGCAAATATCTTTATTTGGGTTTATTTGAAAGTATAAACACTCGTGAAAAGAATTCAGAAAACAAGCCCCCCCCCCCCCCCCCCCCCCATCAGCTCTCTCCCCAAATTGGTGCTCAATTTGAGGTGGTGGAAGTCCTTTGGCCTAATAACATCATATGAAGCTTTAGAGCACTTGGATGGAGAAGAAAAAGAGAGAAATCTCACTTATTTAACCTCATATATTCATAGCTGCCACCTGGTGCAGGCTTGGTAAATTGTTCTGTACTTATTCTCAAATAATATATGCACTAATTGAAGCCCCCAAACAAGAACCATAGTAGCTGGAAATTACTAGAAAGAATACAAAATTAACAAAATAGTTATGAAGAATTTTCTGGACCAAAAAGAACTACTACAAGTACAATTGAACCTTCAAGATACCCCCCCCACCCCAAAAAAAAAAAAAACCTAAAAAAGGATAGTTCCCATCAGATCTCAAAGAAAAATTAACGACTGCAGGCATGTGGTGATAATGACTAGAATGATTACTTCAAAGTTTTAGTACATTGAACGTACCTCCACTAGTATGTTCCTCTTCTCCTTATTCAAGTTCTGAAATTGAAGAGATTGTCGATAGTCACTAATAGCTGGAGAAAAAAGGCAAAAATAGAAAAGATAAAATAATTGTCAGTGAAAAGATTTTGAAATAGTTGTAAAGGAGATCCGTGAATAATATATTAAATCACAAATAGAAAATTATTTTTAAAAAATTATGTATTTCTGTATTTACAAGAGAAACTGTCTTCAGGCTTTAAGACTATTGCAAAACAAAATGTGAAAAATTGTATGGCTATAACCACAAAGAATTCGTAGTTACTTCCTTAGCCTGTCCTATAAAAGAAAATGCATTAGGCCCTGCCATCCATCATCAATAATAAAACTATAGTTGCTTCCATTGCTTCATAATAGATCTGACTAATACTCACTTTTTGTAGAGGTGAAAATTAAATAACAAAAGATTGACTTTATCGGTCTGGATCAGTTTGTTATCTAATAAACCAAAATAAAACTGAACACCGATTGTATATTATTAAGCTAGTTGTCAACAGCATGTGAACCTAAAGGCATGGGAATGAACATCTCAACCAATCAACTGCTGCCATCTTCCTCTCCCATTCCAAAACGTGAGAGAGAGACAGAGAGAGACAGAAGCTTTTTCTTAAGGGGTTTTTATTTAACATTTCCTCCGCGGGAGACGGTTGGTTTTGGTTTTGGGACTCTCTTTGCGCTGCACGGACATTAGGTGACATCTAATTGCAGACTGAGTTGATTAACATCTCAAAACAACCAAACCAAAACAAAAAACTGTTTTTCAGGTTGACAATTCGGTTTACACAATTGTCAGCCATCTATTGCTCTGGTCCTTTGAACTCTAAAATGAGCTGAACTAACCCGTGAATACCCCTAACTCAAATAACTAAAACAATGTAACTGAATCAGAAAGAAAACAGAATACCATAACCATAACAGAATACCATAACCATAAGCATGACACGCAACATAAATGAAAACAATAAAAAGCAACCAATGTATAGCACCTGTTACAACAATGACAAGAATAACGGCAAAAGCAATGCTTCCACCATCATACCAGCCTTCCTTGATTCCCTGTTCAGAAACCCAAAACTTTCAGATGTTAATGCACAGTTAAAATGTCTTTTCAACAATATAACGTACACCAGGCCCAATTAGGTTATACATGAAATCGTACTAAGACACGAAAAAAGAAAAGGAATCTCACCTCAGTCTTTATGCCTAGCACCAACGAAGCAACAGCAGCTATCATCAATATGATCAATGTAAGATCTTGCCAAGCTTCCCAGAGAAACCTCTACAAGAGAGCAAAAAAGGTAAACATTCACTAAGAAGTTTTGGCCTCTGGAAGCAGAAGAAACAAATATATGCTTGTGCAACTAACAGAGTCCAGAAGAAACAAATATATGCTTGTGCAACTAACAGAGAAACAGAGAGCAAAGATAACGGCTGACAAGCCATCCATAGTACAATTAATAAATCATGTTCTGGGAGTTTCAACAGAGTGATGAAGCATTCGGTGTATTTAGGATGGAAGCCAAGAGGATTTTACTAAGAGAACGCCTGATTTCTGTATTTTGTCTACTTTTTAGGTATGTTTTCAAAAACAAAGCCAAGGAAAACCAAAATAAGTAGTTGAACTTATAAACCCTATTTTCAACTTATAAGTTTCTTTTGTTTTGTTATTCACTTACTACCAATATTATTAAAAACCAATCCAAATTTTGAAAACTAAGAAAATATTTTTTTTTTTTAACAAAATGACAGAATTCAAATATTTCTAGATGAAAACCATAGTAACAAAATTGGGAGGAAAAAAGATTGTTGCCATTCGGACCTTAGTTTTTTAAGCCTTCAACAACTTGATTTTAAAGTTCAACGACCGAGATGTCAATTTAGACCAACCTAGTCAAAAGTGTAATTTTCTCTATACAATAATTCTTTATCAGTAGTTAGCTAATATACTACAAAACCAGTTTCTTTCATGAATTTTCATTAGATAAGCACATAAATAACAAGAAAGCTTTAAATTTAACTTATCACAGAACCCTCCATCTTCTAAGGAATTAGGAGAGTCGAGAGTAGGGAAGAATTAATAACAGATAAGCCTAACTGGTTCCACACATCAATATAACTACTAGTGTGAGAATTACCCAAAAACTCCTTCCCGGCTTCTGGGGATATGTGTTTGAACCATATGTGTTTCTCCGTTTCAATAAATCAGAATCATCACCCATTATCCCCTTCTCTAAATTTGATTGTAACATATCTGCTACCCCTTTAACCTGATGAAATCATTCAACTCATCCATTAGATAAAATATTTATATGATGGAAATTATCAAAAGGATAATGAAGTTTTCTAAAAATAAAAACTAACCCCTCCATACTGCTCCAGAGCTTCAACATTACGATCCTTTACCAACACAGCCAGTTGCTCTGGTCCAACAGAAAATTCACCATTTGGAGGTTCTGCTGCTGTAGGCCCTGGTCCTAAAGTAACCTCGTTTAATCAGAGAGCAAAACAGAGAACAGTAACCATTTATAACAGTGCAACATAAACACCATAAAAGACAAGTGCATCATTAGACAACGGACAAAAACAATTACAAACGGTAGTAAAGAAGATAGTACATATAACAAGATCAAGGCACAATAAAACTCAATACTAAGGCTTAGGCACATGGCAAAAAGAAAGCACGGACTTTTTTTTGTTAGGCACACCTTATATAGAAGTTCTACATACAAAAGAGAAAGCATAGTTGAGGTGGGAAGTAGGAATATGAAGGAATAAAAAGAAAAAGGAATTTTGCGTTTAGGTTTAGTAAATTTTATTTCTTTTTATTTAATAAAGAAGGAAAAACCATACTAATTATTATTTTTTTCAAAATAATGAAAAAGCCCCAAGGCCCAAGCCTTTAGGCCTTAGGGCTTCCCATAAGGCACGCTTATTTTGTGTGCCAAACCTTCGCCTAGCCGCGCCTGGGAGGGCATTTTAAAACAGTGCATATAACTATTTATCAAATGAAAAATACCAAAGAAATACATTAAAAAACAAAAGGCAGAGAACCTAGAACTCTAAAATGAAAAGTTCCAAGTAGTTCTAAAGAAAACAAGAAAAGAGGTAATGAATTCCTCCAGGAAAATGCACAACAAATAGAAAAAGAAAATTAGTTTTGGAATCAATGTAGAAAAAATTAAATAAATTGGACGAGCATCATAGTAAATAATAACAAGCATTGAAAATAGAACTGAGATGTGGTTGTCTTAGTGGAAATCCCCACATCAGAGGGCATTAATATGACAATAAAAATATAAATCAGCAACGTCAAGAAATTATTTGGGGAAAACATATTTGCATTAAGAGGAAGAAAGGAATCAAAGATCCTAACAATTATGTCATGCCCAGAGGGAAAAAGCTTCTTGGATTGGAGATTTCTCTAGCATTGGGATTCATTCAAAAAGGGTTGAGAATTCGAATGAAATCATTAGAATTACAATAAAAACTTTAGTGCACACTCCTACAATCCACATACATTATATTCTGGGTAAATCATTTGTATCCTTGATATATTAGACACTGATACTTATTGGACATGTCCCAAAGACTGACCAATAGTATTAGAACTCCAATTAATCGGCATAAAGAGAAAGAAAAATAAACATAAAATTCTAAGGAGTGAAAAACACCAAACTTACTTTAAACATATAATTAAACTAACATAAATAATTTTAAGTTTTTCTCCTATATGAACAAAAAAATAATAATAATAATAATAATTTGTTGCAATATAATCAATCATTATGAACAACCTTATTTGGTAAGGACGCAAGGAAATTCTCCAAATCATTAACTATAAGATATCCCTCAACTTTTGAGGTGGTAAATATCCATTTCCTATTTTCTTACAAATGTAACTATCGGAATTTTAAAAAATAATAACAATAATGTGATGACCTTTTCATGTAATCTAACAACGTTTAAATGAATTAAAACTAAAAGTGTCAATTATTTTCCTATTAGAAGCAAGGTTACAATATTTAATATATGCACCAACACCACCTGATAGGTTACTACTATAAACCAGAAAACAATCAAGCGTTCCTACAGAAATTTCAAACACAAGAACCTTTTTTATCTGAAAGGAGAACAGTATCAATCTAGATTAGAATGTAACCAATCTCACAATGATCAAATTTCAAAAGAAAATCTCAAACTGGACCCATACATTGGACTACTAGCAATAGCAGGTGAATGTACACTCCTACAATATAGATAGAAGCTACAAAAGAAAGAATCTTCTAGATCTCCCCAAGTTCCTCATATAATGTATTTCCACATTTATTACATAGAGATGAAACTAGATGAAAAAAATAGCAAACCTGTTACACGATCCCCAGCCGCTTTAAAGAGATACGCAGCCTAACCCAGAAAAAGAAATGGAGATTAAATTAAACACGTGTTAAAAGAATTGAAAAGACTCTGGTTCAGTAAATACTTACTCGTATGGCTTGTGCATGTGCTCTAATCTTTCTCAAAGCTTCTTTCTTCTCTTCTTCCTTTTTCAAGTCTAAAGTATACCGAAAACGACGAGAAGCATTTAACACTAGTGCAGCTTGCTATAAAAGAGACACAGTAAAACAATATAATCTGTTAGATTCTCATACAACAGTAGCGTAGCTTGGAGACACAGTAAAACAATTCAAACAGTTAGACTATGAGAAATAAAATATGTCAATGTTCGAGACTCAAAATCATGAATAGAAGAATATAATAGTGAGAATGTCTATAGAACTGTTTTAGGCTCAAAGTGCACTTAACCTTCTGGGATGTAATAGTAATTGTAAAGAAAATTGAGGCCATTTTTAATGACGCACACAATACAAGAGTAGAAATTTAAAAAATAAAATTGTACAAGAAAGTTTTTGAAGAATGAGATGATGAGAGATTAAGGACTTGAGGGCTCTTTCTAGAGATTGATCACAGAAATAGACATCCCGACCAAAACAAGTTTTTACTTTTAGGTAAGAATGAAGAAACCACATTTTCGTGGAAAAGCATGAAAGAATATCCCCAAAAACCACCAAAACAAATGGGGTATGAACCCTAACAAGAAAGATGACTCAATTTAAAAGAATAAGACCTAGATTATAATTACAAAAAGACCTAGTGACCGGACCCCACAAGATAGCATTAAACCTAGCAACCTCCCAAACCTCCACACACGATCACTCCACCTCTACAAAAATCCTATTGTTCCTCTAAAGTCAAATAAAGAAACCAGCATGCTACAACACTTTGCCATTTTCCCGATAAGAGCTCAAAAGCACCTGCTCTATCATAGCGCAACAATCTATATTTCAAGCCCACATAAACCAAACGATCCCATCCACCAACACCAAAGGGATTTGAGCAAACTGGTAACCCCATAGCATATGATCAAGGTCCTTCTCCTGCAGCCTATGCACCATTTTCAGATACAACACAAAGGAAGAGTACCTTTCAACACAACTGACAACCCATGATATGAACTCTCCCATGTAAACCATGCCACACAAAAAGCGTAACCTTCTTTGGATTTTAACCTCCAAAGTGATTACAGGGGCAGCTTGAGGAGAGGGAGGGATAGACAAAACATGAAAAAGAGAATTTTAAGAGAAACCCCTAGGGAGTCCAAATTCCACCATCTCTTCTCCCTTGTCGTAGGGAACATGTGCTGGTTTTGTTATAGAAAAGGAAGATTTTGTCACCTCTAATAGAGAGGTCAGAGGATAAAAGAGGATGATGAAAGCCTAAGGAGATCAAATAAGATGAATCTATGGAAAGCAAAATCAAGATGCAACCTCTTTTTTAAGGTTTAGTTGGGAGGCTATCTAAAGTGTTTCCATTACATTGTTTTGTACAGAATTTTAGCCGCTAAGCTATTTCCTTACTAGTTAAGCAAAAGATTCTTAAACCCATTTTGTCATTCATGTCTTGACCTGCATGCTAAGAACATTTAGTTAGGATTGATTCTCGTATATTGTGGAGTATTCAACTGAACATTTAGTTAGGATGGATTCTCCTTATCTTGAGGAGTATTTGACTCTTGGGTCTTCTTTGTCTCACGAGTTTTGAACTTAAGGCAATCCATGTATAATCGATTTGATTTGGGGCTTTAGTGTGTATGAATTAGGATTTTACATGCTCAAAGAGTTCCAATACCAATTCGCTAGGATTTTCACATCAGTTACATTGTCTAAGCTTCATAGCCAGAACCATGGTCAAATGAAAATCATAAAATAATCCTAGTAAATGATTCGCAATATTCCTTCCCCACATCAGCCGCTAACCAAATAAAGACATTGGTTTAAGCCAACCAACGCCACAAACATTTGAAAATGAGAACCACTCATTTCCAGACCTCTATTAGTATACATACTAACAGAAATGAATGGGAAGTGTTAATTTCCTCTTCAGACCTTCATCAACGCCACCAAATTTTCAAGTCCTATAAAAACCGCCAGTTATTTGTCTAAGTTCAACTGGCCAATTTCCAATATTTGATTAAATTGTCAACTGGCATATTTCCATGAATTAAACCAAATTAGCACAACTAACGTTATAATTGCTAGTACATTGCAGCTTCGTTGGGTTAATAAGTCTCTTTATTCCTCTCTTAGATTTCTGGTGCTGCACCTATCCATTGATTAGAAAATTTTATGTACTTCAGAAACTAAGTTAATTACACAATTTTCCATGAATATAGCTCTGAAACAACTCCTAATGAGATAACTCGGTAGCACAATCTTGGATGTTGTAAACATAAAACGTCAATTCCAATGTTAACCTAAAGTAAAGCAGGAAATAAAAACACACAAAACCAAAATAAAAACAAAACAAAAGGCCGGAAAAGGTAGCAGAAATTCAAATTGAATAATATCCAAAACATAAACACACAAAAAAGAGAGAGAAAAAAAACTCCAAAGAAATTTCGAGAAATAAAAACGAAAACAGTAGAGATTCAACATTATTCAGAAAACAAAAAATGAGAGGAAAAGAATAAAAAACGTACTCTCCAGCGGCGGAGTCTGTCAAGAGAAGCATGCTTAGTGGTGTGAATTTCAAAAGGATTAGATAAGTCCTCCTCCTCCGCGTCGCCGGAATTGCTGCTACCGGACTCCACATCACTCCGTCTAGCGTACGGAGAGCCTTTGAATGAACTCATAGTGGGAAAAAAAAATCTGTCGCAGGAGAGATGGCACCGTCAAGATTTTTTGAGGCAAGTCAAAGTTGGGAAATCATCTGAGAATAATCAGAGAATCCAAATCTTATGGCCGGAAAAAAAGAAAGGGAGAACGGAATCAATTTTGACGGTGAACCAACTGGAAACTTGTATGGCACTCGACACAGTTTCTCTTCTCTACCTGCGCTAACCAAAAACAACTTTCTGTTTACCTTCTTCTTTTTCCCTTTAATTGTGATCTTTTCTACCTAATAAATGTATTTTTATTTTTTTTTTATTTTTTCAACATTCGGTGTATCTTGGGAATGAAGTTTTTTTTTTCTTCGATTCTAACGAAAAAATCCTAACATTTAACATTTAACCTCTTAGTCGGATTCTAACCTTATTTAGAAAGAAAGTTGCAAAGTAGAGAGACTTATTATAATATATTCGTTGTAATTAATTCAAATTCACGACTTTTTTTTAGTTCAAAATGTGTCTAAACCTATTGAATTATGCTTAAGTATCTAGATATTGAAGTTTGAGCCTACTTCCAACATGTTTTTGTACTAAAAATATATGTCTTAGTCAATCAGTAATTTGATTGAGTTGATATATATATATATATATTTCAGTTTAGTGAACTTGGTTAGTTTTTTTTTTTCCAAAAAAAATTATTCAAAAACAATTTTGTAGATTTTTTCTATAAAGAATTAAGTTGGGAAATTGTTAGGCATTGAACATCTACTCTCTATATATATATAGATGACTAGATATAGAAACATATATTAAATAATTGTAAATATCCAAATCTCATGCCAACTCGAGCTTATTCGTGAACACAATGATATACATGAGATGCTAGACTTAGTAAATTATTTGTTAATGCGCCAGAAAAATACATAGCTCAACTAATCTAAAAAATGTACTATCAACTTTAATATCAGAGATTCGATCTCTCTCTCCATATTGTATATATATATAATTGTTCACGTAAAACAACACCGAAAATAGTTATCATCTTTATATGAGTGCATGGAAAAAGCATTATGATATCAAATCTATACTTTTACTATAATTTTATGTCTTTTCTATACCAGGTAGCTACTTTATCTAAGTTGAAATTCCCACCTAATATGTTGAATTAAAAAATATACATTATTGATTTATGTGGTTATATGAAATGTTTATTTAATATTTAGTTGTAATAATTTTAAAGGAAATTACTATAAAAATAAAAAAAAATATCAAACTATTTATAAATATAGAAAAATTTTACTGTCTATTGGCAATAAACTGCAATAAAGTTATATCGCTTGAGCTATTAGGCTTCTACCGCTTAAGACTTAAGTATTGCTGATAGATAATAAAAATTTTCTATATTTATAAATAGTTTGATTCATTTTTCTATATTTGAAAACAACCCTAATTTTAATGTAGAAAAAATGATTTATCAATTAGTACAAATTTAATGAAAAAGTTCAATTTGATCGCACTGGATTTTGTAAATGATTTCAATGGAGGTTAATGAAATTGTAATCTAATTAAATAGCAATATAGTAGAGTGTATCATAGGTTTACCAAATATATGTAAATTTAATTTTGATATAACAAGTACTCAAAAAATAATTGATATAACATCCTCAATATTTAATTATGTAGATTTAATAAAATTTCCTCCTCAAAAAATTAAAAAATAGATTTAATAAAATTCCGCAGACAACAGTAAAGTAATTTTTAAAAAGAAAAAGGGAAAAAGGCAGCAAAAAAAGGCTATATACTATATATATTAATCTCTTTTACAATATATGGGGGGGATCCAAACCTCAAATATTGTTAATATTAAAAATTAAATAATTAAAAGATGAATAATTTAAAAAAAAAAAAAGGAAAAAATGAACTAATGTCATTAGATGTCAAACCATAATTGATTTTGAAAAGATTAAAATTACTATATCATATTAATTTTAATTTATATTTTAATAATTTCAAAATCAGCTTGAAACATTTTTTTTAAATTGATTTAATAAAATTAATATTTTAATAATTTCAAAATCAGCTTGAAACATTTTTTTTAAATTGATTTAATAATGTTTAATTTGATTTTACTTTGTGAACCCAATTTTCATATCTCAAAATTGATTTTAAATAATAAAAACATGATTTTGAATGATTTTAAACATGAAAGTAATTTTAACCAGTTTAAAATTATTTCCAAACATAACTTAAAACTTTTAAAGTCTAAAATGAAAAGTTTCTAAATAAGTACATATTTGAAAGTTTAGACCTCTGACCATAGATTTCAAACAATCAAACTATGCTCGCTTTTGACCTTTCTTTCAAATTTTGAAAACAAAATAACATATTAATTAATTAATTCAAAACTTAAGAAAGAAAATTTTCCAATTGAAACAATATTTATAATTTTAATTTCTCAAAAATACTCTTGTAATTTGAGCTTAACAAAAAAACGAAGGAAATAAAATAAAAACCGGTTTCTCGCCGATATTTATTTTTCAAAAAAGTCAAAATTTACCGATTCTTTCCGTTTCCAAAGCAGGAATTCAAAGTGAAAACTCTCCACAAAAAAAAAAAAAAAAAAAAAAAAAACACGTCGTTTTGTCTCCCGAGCTCTTTAATGAGTCGTTCCGCGTAACGGACCAAAAATCCCGCCGACTATGTCGGTTATAATTTATAAATAAACACCACAAAACAGAATACACGGATATTTATATTTTTTTCACTCCGCTTTTAATTTTAAATAAATTTTCTAATTACTTCAACAACGGGGAATATATTATTATTTTTTATTTTTAAATAAAAGAACGGTTGTGTTAATCGGTTTACCTGGTAAAACGGTGCGTTTAAAGCGTGGCGGTGGCCGGTGGTCGGTGGCTGGCCTTCTCTGTTCTCCGTCACCGTCGTTGTCTGAGCGCCGGCCTCCTTAAAACCCAACCTCTCTTTCTACTGAACACACGACAAACGAACGACACGCAAAGTGAGTGAAGGTTTCAAAGGAAATTAAGTTAAATAATGGGGCCCACCCCTAACCCTGGAACAAATTCCCCCGCGTTTTCCCAGAAAAGGTTTAAGAATAATATTATATTATTTTATTGGCTAAATTATAAGAAATGTTCTGAATTATGCAATTTGTGTCACAAATACTACAGAACTTTCAAAAGTTTTAAAAATACCTTTTTTAAAAGTTTCAAAAATATCTTTATCAAAAAAAGTTTAAAAAATACGTTTGCCGTAGGTATATGAATACAAACCATTAATACCTCATTCCAATATACTGATGAATTTGTTTAAAATTTTATTAAATTTAAAAAGAATGAATTTTAAAACAAATTATATAGATATTCTCATTTTTTTCCATATAAATACTCTTATTTTCTCTTAATTTTTCAATTATTAACTTACACAAATTTTCTCATCAACCAAAATTTTAAGTTAAAACATAAGATCTCATAAAATCTCACAAAATTGTAGAATCAAAATCTCCTCTTAAACATACCAAAACAATAATTAAAAAAAAAAAAATTAGTAGTTGGGTGTATATTAATAACCACATACATTTTTTTATTTGACTATTTATCCTTTTGATATGTTTAAGGAAAATTTTTGATTTTAGAATTTTGTGAGATTTTATGTTTTAACTTAAAAATTGGTTTGTGAGAAAATTGGTGAAGCTAAGAATTGAAAAATTAAGAGAAAAATGAGAGTATTTATATGAAAAAAAATGAGGATATTTTTATAATTTGTTTTAAAGTTCATTTTTTTCAAACTTAAGAAAACTTCAAACAAATTGACCACCATATTAATGTTAGGAGCAATTTTAAGTTTTTTTTTTTTAATTTTAAAGTTATTTTAGAACGAGACATTAACGTTTATGTTCATAAACTTACGGTGAAAGTATCTTTTTAATTTTTTTTTGAGTTAAGGGTATTTTTAAAACTTTTGAAAAGTTCAGGAGTATTTTTGAAACAAAACTTTAACAGTTTCCATCCAAAACTAACGGCAGCCATATTTTTTAACTCTTTTTGAAAGTTTAGGGGTATTTTTTACACAAATTGCATAGTTCATGGGCATTTTTTATAATTTAACCTATTTTATTTTTATCGCTATTTAAATTTAAAATGTAGATGTTGAGTCAAAAGTCAGCACAATTCAACTGTAATTAAGATTCAAATATTCATATTCCTCGACTTGTTATACTTAAAAAAAAAATTAACTTTAAAATATCGATGTCGAGTCAAAGAAGAGATTTAAATATAACTTTGATTTTTATACTTAAATCATTTAGATCTTTATCGTCTCAAAATATTCATTTTAATTGATATTTTTTTTAACTGTTGTTCATTTTGATTTCGATACTTTTAAAATATTTATTTTAGTCTTTATATATTTAAGTTTGATCCACTGTGGTCTTAGTACTTTTAAAATATGACTATTTTTGTTTTTTAATGAGATAAATTTCGACTTATAAACTATAAATTTTGTTATAACTTTTCAAATAATAGTAATTGTTGTCAACTTTACTAATTAAAAAGTCACTCCTAAATAAAGTAAAATAGTGTTTGGTAAATTGTAATTTTAAATTAGAAAAATTAGTTATAGATAAATTATTAATAAATTGGTGTAATTTAAGTACTTATTGATAATTAATTTATAACTTATTATAATATATATTTTTTAAAATTTTATATGATTGAATCTAAATTAGTTGATAAAAGTTTAAGAAAAATAATGGTTATAAAAAAATTCAATCAATTAAAATTTCAAAATATATATAGAAGAATATTATTTTAATATATTTTATTTAAATGGTTAAGAAAGTAGTAGATTTTAGAAAAACTGAATCTAAAAGCTATTACTATCGATTTTTAGTTAAAAAAGTTATTCTCATATATTAATTAATATCTATATAAATGACTTATAAAAGCAACATATGTTTAAGGAAAATTTTCAAAGATAAAAAAAATGTCAAACTATTTATAGAAAATAGCAAAAAAAAATTGATGACATTGATAAACTTCAGCATTTATTAGTATTATGAATGATATGTTCTATCATTTCTATCACCGATGGACTCTGATAAATTTCTATCAACGTCTATTACAACTATTTAAAAAATTTACTATCTTGCGTGAATAGTTTTCTTTATTTTTCTAACTTTAAAATTTTCTCTAGGTTTAATTTAATAAATAAATATTTCACACTTTTTGTAATAAATTAAAATGCTTATAATCTGTATTATCTAAAGTGATATTTAAATATTTGGTTGCTTTTTAAAATGTGAAATTGTAATGTCGACAGCGAAAAATATAATAAATATAGTAATTTATGGAATATTAATAGTAATGATAATTAATATATAATTAGAAAAAGGGGGGAAATGAACATATGGAGTGATCTGGAAAGAAGGAGAATAACGTGGCCTTCTACTTTTAACACACATTTGATTGCTTCAGGAAGACGAGTGAGTTTTTTTGTTTTTGTTTTTTCCTTTTTTTTTAAATATCTTAAAATTAATAAAAAAAAAAATGAAAAGGAATTTAAAGCATGACAAGTGGAAAGGGCAAAAGAGCATGGAAGAAGCGTGAACGATTCTCGTTGTTCTCGCTACTCGGACCATTTTTATTAGCAAATATTCATTAAAAAACAATAACTTAATATAATTGTTATTGTTATTTAATTTTGCTTTGTTTTCCAATTAGTTTACGTAATTGCACATGGGCCCCCCAAACTTTTCTCTTTTTTCCTTTTTCGGCCATCTGTTTCCACACAGATTCTAAGGGAGGAAGATTCTATAGGGTCGGCAAAATAAGGTAAGAAAAAAGAAATAAATACAACAATGGCAGTTGAGGCTAAAATAATTTTTAAATAATAATAATTAATTAAAGTATTTAAAATAAAAAAAATAAAAAAATAAAAAAGTTGGCTCTATGGTGGTGTGGATATCCGGCGGAAATTTTAGTTTTATTTTATTTTTATTATTTTGAAATGGAAAATTTTGTTTTTAAAAAGCAAATCGTATATGTTCTTTAAATAATAATTAATAAGAAAAATGATTTTAAATGACAACATAATGAAACTATTTATAAATATAGCATATAGAAGATAATGGGATGAGTAAACTTTTGGTCATTTTGTTATATTTGTAAATATTTTTATTATTTTATTAGTTTATAAAAATAAAATCATTTTCAAATATAGAAAAATGAGTTAGACTATTTATAAATATAGGGTGCAATGAATTATAGACTTTTATAGTTTGATATTTTTTTTCTATTTATAATAAATTTTTTTATTCAATAATAATTTTAACGAGGTTAAGTTAAAATCAAATGCTGGAACTTAAATTAAATTTTAGAAAAAAAACAAACAAACAAACCCAAAATGCTCCAGGAAACATGCTACTGGTTTTATTCATTTGTTCTTTTAATATTTTTTGAAAAAAAAAAAAACTTGATATTTTTTTCTTTTACCGAACGAGAAACTTTTTTTTTTCTATTGTAAATTAATAATTAAGAAAAGTTGTAACTTAAAAATTAAGAAAATTGGCTGCACATAATTATAAGTTCATATTTAAAAGTTGTTGACAATAGCTGGATGAATATTGACATAAAAAAGAGGACGAAAGAAAATTTTAGAATTTTTTAACCAAATTATTTTAAAGGATAAAATTGCTGAAAATATTTTTAAATATAATAAAATGTCACTCTAATGGATAAGGATAGACAATGAAATATTTTGGTTCATTTTGTTATATTTGGAAATAACCCTTTCTTCTATTTATATACTAAAAAACGAATTATAAATTTTCCAATATTTTTCTAAAGAAAAGGTATAGAATAAAGAAGAGAACAAAAGGGAAAGAAAAAACACGCAGGAACAAATTAGGTAGTAAAAATTTATTAATTAAAAAAATAGTTGTACTAAGAAAAAGGAGGGATATTTTTCAAGTGTAGTGTAAATATTATTAGGCTAGTATAACTTTAATGTTTATTTCATTATTTCCTAATTTTTTTAAGGATTCTATTTTAGTATATGCTAAGTTTTTTTTTTTTTTTTTTTTAGTAAAGTATATGCTAAGTTAGCTATGATTTTTTTTTCTATTTTTACTGTTTAACAAACTTAAAAAAAAAAACACAGAAATCGTGTAATTTAAACCTAACATAAGCTTTATTGAAATCACCTAATCTTTAAATGTCTTCATAAACACTAAACTAAAAAGAAACGATATAAAGAAATATTTCAAAAGTCTTCATGGACAAATAAATCAAAAGGAAAATGCATATCTTCATGAACAAGAAAAGTCACAAATGGATATATATTTTTATATAAAGAAATATCTAAATTTATTTTAAGTAAGTCACCTATTAAATCTAAAATCATTCGTATCAACTAATAACAAAAATAATATTAAAAGGAAATAAATCGAATTTATTTATTTATTTATTAGTTAAAAAGCTTTTGCAATTAAAAAAATGTTAAAATATCATTTTTGGTGTACATCTTTTGAAGTTTATATAATTTTAGTCTTTATACTTACCATTGTCAAATTTTAGTCCTCATATTTTTAATACATTTTAAATTTAGCCTCTTAAAACTAATTTTGATAATAATAATAATTTTCATGCAAGAAACTGAAATATGTAAATATGTAAATAATAACAATTTCTTTTTAAAAAAATCAACAATAAACTATCGCTAGAGACTAAGTATATAGATTAAAATAAGACAATTTAGAATATAAAGACTAGAATTGAATAAATTTCAAAATATAATGATCAAAATGGTATTAAAAAATATATTTTTTAAATAGTATTTAGAAATGACTAAATTTAAGATTTGTTAAAAATAGAAAATTAAAATTGAACAATTGAAAATAAAAATACAAAATTGAAGAAATTTTTAAGTATGAAAATGATATTTTTAACTTTAAAAAATATAAAGTTTTGGGAGGATCACGTGACAGGTGGAGGTACGATATTTTCGTACGGGAAATTGAAGTATAACTGAATAAATAGACACGTGTCAGTGAAGGAGAAACGGCAATTTATTTATTTGGAGGAAGTTTCGTGAAAAGTGGAAAGTGTATATAACTGTCAAAAGATGATATTAAAATCTGATCACACCATAAAACGGGTGAGAAAAATGGCCGTTAGACTCATACACGATAACGACAGCATTAAATTAAATAATTATAATATAAATTAAATAATTATAATAATTATTATTATAACGTTATAAAATTGATTGAGATTGCACTAATATTTTTTTAAAAAAGAAAGAAAAAAGTTATGGGAAGCACTAATAGCAAGATATGTTATGTTTGGTATACTAACACAATCTTATTTTCAAATGGATTAGATGAAAATTCTTCCACACAAAAAAATCCCCAACATCGTTTGTTTTTTATGTATCCAAGTTCTTAATTTGATTATTGGGAAATTTTTTCAGATAGAAAAAATTTCAAACTATTTATAGAAAATAACAAAAAAAAATACGGATAGACATGATAGACTTCTATAAGCATTTATTAGTGATAAACTTTTATTATTTCTATTACTGATAGACCTTCATAGACTTCTATCAACATCTATCACAACTATCTAAAAATTTTGTTATTTTGTATAAATAGTTTCCCATATTTTTCTATTTTTGAAAGTTTGTCTTGATTATTTGTATTTTGAGTTTCGTTCTATTTTAGTCTATATATTCTTAATATAAAAATCATGGTAGAGATTTATAGTTGGGCTTCGACTAGTTGTGTGTGCTCCTAAAAAGTGGAGTTGGTTGGATTAGAGCTAAACAAATAGGTTTATTTGAAGGAAGGTTTTGCAATACTTTGTTTGAAGGGAGGATTGTTGGGAGCGAGACCAAAATCTTACATTAACTAGATAACAATAAGATTATAGGTATGTAACTGAGGAAAAGTAAAGGCATTGGTATGAGACCTTTCGAATGATGCAAAGTCATGAAAATATATGACCAAAGTAGATAATATCATACATTATAGAGATATGTGGAGGGCTCGTGTCTCAAACAACAAATTCTATTGATTGCAACATATACTCCCAATTACAAGATTTGAGGTTTAAATTTTTTAGATTCTATGTTACTTCACTAAAGTAAATAAAATAAAAGTTTTTTTTTATCCTTTACTACATTCTACATTCTTGTAAAAAAAATGTTTTGTTCATGGATTGTGACATTGACTCTCTCTAAAAAAAAATTATGTTGGAAGTGGGACTAAAGTAATATTTACTTTGACTATTGGCTAGAAAAGAGGAATATCATAGGTACAAGTGAGGGACAACATCTCTATTAGTGTGAGACGTTCTAGGTGAATGAAAAAAGAAGAAAAAAAAACCATGAAGAATTATGCCTAAACTAATAGACAATAACACCACATAATTTTTTTTTAGTGATTTATGGATGGTTAGTTGTCCACAACAATTTTATTAAACCTAATTATGTTGATAGAACCCTTTGGGTATCCAACAAAGAAGCAATGAGTTTTTTTATATTTTTTTGATATCTGTGAGTGTCCAGACGATTATGCACACTTTAACTAATCTCATGGAACAACTCACCTGACCCTACAATATTTAGGAGTCAAGAAAACTCGTAAGATATTAAATTCTTGGTAGATAGTCACCATGGATTGAACTCATCTACTCTTAGTCGTTTATCAAACTCAATGCCTTTTATTTACCACTAGGCTAATCCATGATGGTTACAAAGAAGTAGTGAGTTAGAAAGAAAAATCTCCACCTCAATGGAATATATCTTTATGGATAAATAGAAAATGTCAAGCATTAACTCAATTGAGATAATGCTTGTACTTCGAAGTTTGAAATTCGATTCTCTCCCCTCTATATATTGTCAAAAAAATTTAAATAAATGTTTATAGATTAATTTGACATCCCTAATTTTAGTTCCACGAAAATGTAAAAAATGTCAATAAAAATATCGACAAATTGATAGAAATTTAATATCATGACTCTACATTCTAACTATTTTATTGGCATCCAAAAAATATGAGAAAACGTTTATTTCAAAAATGAAGGAACAGATAAACATATTGAAAAATAAAAGAATTAAAGGGGAGACTTACCAAGAAACAACCAAGTAGATAAACTTCAAAATATAACTTCACCACAAGAAGGATGTTCACCTCTATCTCTACATAAGAAATTGCAAAAATAATAATTATTATAATAAAAAAAATCCAACAATTAAATTAGATTAAGTTTATGTTAATTATAAATTATAAAAAATTCCAAAAATCTCTTAATTATGAGAAACACATTATCTAACATAGTACTAACTATCTTTTTTTTTTAAGGAAGAAGAAAAAGACACAATGATCATATTGTACCATTTTTACCGAAAATATCGACGACAAAAGAAGTAGTTAGAAGTATTTTTTTTTATTTGAGTTTGGATTAATCGAGTAAGTTAACTAATTGATGACTCGTTATGTAATATATAATCGATAAAGATTAGAAGAAGGGAAGAAAAAGGATTGATTCCAAAACATGAAAAGACAAGAGGGGCATATATGTATTCTCCCACTTTGAATTTTAGGACAGAAAAAGTGAGAGAGATAAGATTTTTATTTCAAGAATATTTTACCTTTGAATTGTTTGTGGGTATTAGATGCAAATTCATAATGTAAAAAGAATACAAATATAATATTTCATATTTGAAGGTATCAGCATAATGCATGCCCATTGTTTTTAATATTACAAATGGCAAAATAATTAATAGTTTTAATTTAACAAAAGCATGCACTTAATCAACCATTAGGAACATGACACGTATCATATATGTCAAATGTAAAATTATTGATACCTTTTGTTGAAATATCTCAACAATTAATAGAATGAATATATGGTATTTATTAATTACTACAAAAATTAGTAGTAATAACAAACCACTAAAGAAAAAAACAGCCATATAACCATAATGGTTAGACCTACTTTTTGTTTAGTTCAACAACCGTGGGTGAGAGATCGAATCATTATTGACTTTTGATATGATAATTTTTTTCTTTTATCTACTGAATTATACTTATATCGATGGTTAGAATAGATCTTCTACAAGTATAACAAAATTTCACTGTCTATCTTCGATAGACGGCAATAGATTACTTATCTGTGTCTATTTGTAGTCTATCGTGACGCAGATAGTAGTCTATCGCAATCTACGATAGACAGTGAATTTTTGATATATTTAATGGAAGAAATTTTTTAAAAGAAATGTAATTATAACATAGTTTAGAGGAGAATGAGGAGAAATTAAGAACAAACCTTGGAGAAGAGAGGAAAAAGGGAAATGCTATAGAAAGGATGCTAGGCAAATGAAGATGTTGAGAATATATATATATATATATATAGTGAATTTGGTGGGTACTCCTTTCTCCCTAGGATAAGGTTTTTTTTTTTTAATTTTTGCAAGCAAGGATCAGGTACCATTGGAGTTAGTCCTATGTTGATGTGGTGGCATGTTCTAATTTTCTTCTTACTTTTTAGTTTTTTTTTCTCGAATAGTATCAGAGCATACGTTTAATCGATTAGGTATGTATTCAGAATCATAGGTAATGATCATTTTCTTCTTCCTTATTAATATTGTAGTACTTTTAAAAGTTTTAAAATTTGTCATACTTAAGTAAACATAATGATTAGTTAAATCCTTTTTTAAAAAAGATGGAAAAAAACAAAATGATGTAATAATGGTCATTTTTCGATTTTATTCTCCTAACTATTTTTTAAAAAAGAAATATTCAATTTTGTGTTTAATGTAATCAAATTATTAAGTTAAGAGGCCAAAGACTTAGAACGTATGACAAGCCATTGATCTTCCATTCTATTTCAAAGCCTTCTTTTAATAGTTAAAACAAATATAAATTCGATCCAAACAATAGCTTACATATTTTAACGTCGCATTATTGATTATACCTTTCTTCTATAGCATATTTTCTAAACAATAATCTAATTAGTTAAGCATTATGATTTTGATAAAAAAATTTAAGATTTAAATCTCTTTTATATATATATATTAATCAGTGAATTAAAAGAAAAAAAAAAAAAGAAAGAAAGAAAGGAAAAGTGATAAATTTAGAAACTTTAGTCGAAATTCAAATCATCTTTATTTTTGTTTCTCTCACTATAAAGGAGAAAAAAAACTTATGTATTACATAATTATTCACGTGTTTAAATAAAAATAATAATAATAGCAATAAAAATATTGAGTGAGAAGTGTATTTTGTTATTTATCAAATTGAAAAGTTCGAGAAGAGGAGCAATAAATGGATTGGCACGAATTTATATTATCAATTCAGTCAAAAAGTTGTCTAATCTTGTTCTAACAAAATAATAATAATATTCATAATAATAATAAGTAAAAAAATAAATAATTAAGTGTATATAATAATATAAAACAATATTTTTTAAGTACAAGGAATCAATTTCCAACTGTACCAGACTTTTCCTTTTTTTTTTTTCTTTTTTTTCTTAAAGACAATTGTGGTAGTTTTAAAATGTAATTAGACTTATTAAAGCAAAATATTAAAGAAAATATTAACTTTAGCTTGAACACGCTAGATTCTTTTTAACATTAAAATAACAAACTTTCACTTTCACTTTATTCTTTCTCTTTAACAAGAAATCAACTAGTTTTATGTTTAGTTCGATTATCGCTTAATTTTTAAAATTAAACTTATGAACGCTATTTCTATTTCTATTTATAATTTTTATATTTTATATTTACTTTTTATTCCTGTTTTTAAGAACTAAATTAAAGTCTTGAAAATTAAAAAATTAATTTTTATTTCTAGAATTTGATTAAGAATTCAAGTATTTCTTTAAGATAGATGAAAATCATAAGAAAGAAATTAGGAGAAAACAAACAAAAAAATTAGAAAAAAAAAAACGAAACTGTTATAAGACAAAACCTATTTTATTTAGCTTATAAAACTTGTCTTGATTTTTAAAAACATAAGTAAAAAAATGGATAACAAATATAGAAACTTATAGGGGAATTTTTAAAAATAGAAAACTATTTACACAAAATAGCAAAATTTTTAGACAGTTGTGATAGACGCTAATAAAAGTCTAGGTCTATAAGTGATAGAAATGATAGAAGTTTATCACTGATAGATGCTGATAGAAATCTATCAATGTCTATCCGTATTTTTTTTACTATTTTCTGTAAATAGTTTGACATTTTTTATATCTATGAAAATTTGCCAAACTTATAGGTGGAAGTAATATTTATAAACTTAATTTGTTATGAGAAGTCTTAATTTTTATTTTTAGTTTAAAAAAATTAACCTTACAAATCTTACTTACTTGGAAAAATTTATAGTAGGAGTGTCATACTCCATTTGTTCACACTATAGATTTGTCTTCATAAATATTAATGGATCACACATTAATTTAAGTAAATTCCAACATATTTTTAAAAACATGTTGACGTGACACACAATGAATAGAGGGAGTAATGAAATATTGTAGTACTAAAAATTTTCTCACTTACTTCTAGTTATTAATTTGTTTGATTTGTTACATCTACTTTATGAAAGTATTTTCAAATTCTAAACCAACATTTGAAAACTAAAAAAAAAAAAAAAAAAAAAAAAGTTTTTAGGTCTCATTTGATAATCATTTGGTTTTTTAAAATTAAACATATTTTTTTCTCAATTTCTTACCTAATGATTTGCATATTTGTTAAGTAAAAGAGATGAATTCTTAGCCAAATTCTAAAAACAAAATCAAGTTTTGAAATGGAGATAATCAAAGCAAAAAAAATTAGATTTTTAGTTTTTAACTAAAAATGGAGACAACGAAGAGTTGGTTTGCATCTTGCTTTTAGTTTTTCTAAAAACTAAAAATCACAATCGTGTTTGGTAACTATTTGATTTTTTATTTTTATTTTTGAAAATTAAGCATGTAAACATTTATTTTACCTCTAAATTTCATGCTTTGGTATCTATTTTTTTATTAATATTTTTTAAAAACTAAGCCAAATTTTGAAAACTAAAAAAAATAGTTTTTAAAAACTTATTTTTGTTTTTGAAATTTGACTAAGAATTCAACTCTTGTACATAAGAAAGATGCAAATCATTGTAAGAAATTGAGAGGAAATAAACTTAATTTTCAAAAACTAAAAATTAAAAGACGAAATAGTTACCAAAAGAAGCTTACATTTTTTAGTTTTTAAAACCAAACTTGGTTTTTGAAAATATTGGTAAAAAATAGTAGATAACAAAATAAGAAATTTGAAGGTAAAAGTAGTATTTATATACTTAATTTTCTTAAAATAAAAACAAAAAATCAAATAGAATCAAATAGTTACCATCATTTCGCACATATAACTCAACTAACATAAAATATGTATTATTAATTTCGATGTCAGATGTTTGAATTTTCACCTAGAACAAACTCAAATAATAATAATAATAAAACTTAGAAATCAAGTATAAGTTATGATGGCAAAATGAAATCAAGCAATATTAACATAAACTTTCCAACCACAAGCTTAATAAATTCATAATTTTCAATCTCCAACCTTCATATGTTCTAACTTTATTAAATTAAATGGAGAGTCTAACAACTCCTAAGAAAATTAATTAATTTAATTATTTCTAAAAGTCATGTTAAATTTTTTTACCTTAAGTATCTTACGAGATTTGCATCTTTTGACAATGTGCCTAATTTTTAAGCGACAAATTAATGAAAAAGAGATATACAGTCAACTAAATCTCATCATCAATCCAACTCCCAACAAACAAAGATGAAAATTCGTCAAAAAAAAAAAAAAAAAAAAAGCAAAAATTAAAAAAGTTTTCTAACTTCAAGATAAATTAAGGCCGGTTTGATAGAAAATTTCAATCTTCTTTTATGTTTTCAAATTCATTGAGTTTAGCCAATATGCATTTAGTACGCGATTTGAATTCTGTTTTTGAAAATTGTTTCCAAATTCTGTGATCCAAATAATGTAAATTATGTAAACAACATTTTAATATTTTGAGTCTATCTAGATTTTGAATTTGAAAATAAATGCAGAATTCTATTAAAAAAGATTAAAACAATAATAGTTATAATATTTTATGTTATAAACTCAATTATTTCTGTTAAATCATATAACATATTATATATTATATGATATTAATAATTTACAATTTTTTTAACACAAAACAAGTTTATTTATTAATTCTAATACTAGTTTATATTAAACCAAATATTTAGTGAGTAGTTACAATTAGTTTTATGGTCTAATAAATATATTATCAAATACATTTTGAAAAAATTGTTTAAGTTGAAGTTTAACTTCTGAATCTGCTACCAAACATATATTTAAAAATATGAAATACAACTGTGTTTTAATCGAACATATTATTTTCAAAATTTTTATTTCAGGTTGCCTACCAGGCCTTTAACATACGAGGACTTGGATTTTTTTTAAAAAAAGAAAAATTAGAGTGATCTACATTAAAACACTATTTTATCTTTTTCAAAAAAAAGAAAAAAAAAAGAAAAAAAAGAATACTATAAACAGACAAAATATCAAACTATTTATAAATATAGAAAAATTTTAGATAGATGACGAAAGACTTCTAACGCTGATAGACAATAAAAATTTTCTATATTTATAAATTGTTTGACTCATTTTTCTCTATTTGAAAAAAAAATCCTATTTTATCACAATATTTTTAAAAAATAAGTTGTTGGTAGTTGTTTTCACTTAGTATGAGGCTTTATCTGCTATAAACCGCAATAGACTACTATCTGTGTCTATTTGTAGCCTATCGCAACACAGATAGTAATCTATCGCAGATAGACAGTGAAATTTTGCTATATTTATAAATATTTTCAGCATTTTATTATTTAAAATAATTTTTTAAAAAATACATATTTGATAGCTGTTTTTTTTTCTTGTTTTACTAAAAAAAGTTTTTTCTTTAATTTGATTATAGGAAATTTTTATGTTATGTTTACTTTTAGATATTTATTATGTACTTTATTACAAACTAATGCTTTCATTTATGTTTGAGAAAAAATTAGAAGTACAGACAAAAACTAAGAAATTTGGTTTTTTTTTTCACAATTTCTACACAATTTTTGAAATGTATATGAAAAATGAGAAACAAGACACAAGAAATAAGATCCGCTACCCAATCAGATCTACATCTAGATTTCTAAAAAATTAAAAATAAAAGACGAGTGTAAAAACAAAATTTTATCTAAGAGTCTTTAGTTTCTTGTTTCTCATCGTTATTCCTTCTCAAAACAAACTACTTTTCATTGTGGTTTTTATATATATATATACACAATATTGTAAGTTGTGCTATATATGCTATAAATTATTTGAAATTTAACATTTATTATTTTAAATTTATCATGGTGCAAAGTTGATAGATTTAAACCTTTAACCTTTGATTGAGGAGAATGTATGCAATTTGATCAAGCTTTTTTTAATAAATTAAAACTCATTCATATTTAATTATTACATTAAATTGCATTTATATCAATTTGTAAATTTTCATTGATACACAAAATCAAAATAATTTATATGCTTTAATAGAATATTATTTGTTCCTCTAAAAATAGAAAGAATATTATTTGATTTGTATAGCCATTTATTTCTCAATACTTTTTTAGGGTCACATAAACTTTAATTATAAATTGCTATATTTCTTTTTCTAAAACCTTGATCAATAATTAAAATTAAAGAAATTTCTTTAGAATTGAAAATAAAATTAAGACATGTTAAAGCAACTTAATATTTTTATATGATGCCATCATAAAAGTATGTTTAAATGCCTATATGATTTCTCAACTTAATTATGAAACAAATATTCTTTTATGATGATTGTGATAATTGGCCAGAAATTCTTTCATTACTATAACGAAGTGTAAATTTTTAATTTAAATTTAAACTATTTTTATCTAATTTTTTTTTATCAAAATAATTACTGCTAAAATGAAGACAAAATCTACAAGAAATAATAAAACTTAAATAGTTGTGATATGGTTCTTATTACATAAAAAATCTATAAAATTAATGACTGCATAAAATATTTTAGATTAAAAGTTATTACTAACTAAATATAGCCCATTAATAAATTATATATCAAAGTAAAAAAAAAAAAATCAATCTATTTTGATAGAAAAAAATTGTAAAGAAAAAAAGAGAGTATCTAAATTAATATGTAAGGATATTATTTTGGAGTACAGCGCATGTATGAGAGAATTCAATTAATTAATAAAACACAGGTCAATAGGCACAAGATTGTATTATCGATCTTGTGATTAGAGGTTCGATTGGCCTCATACATATAAGTATTTCTCAGTTATTTTACGTAAATAAATTATTTCATGAAAGAAAAACTATGTACCTTTTAAGTTTTAATAGTTATTGCAACTATGTAATTTATATTCGCTGAAATATATTTTAATTTTATCATAGAAAAAATGAGCTATATGTTTTCTTATTTTAGATGTATGTATATATTTTTAAAATTATTATTATTAAAATATATAGGACGAGAGATCGAAATTCAAACTTCAAAATTGATAGTATAAATTGATGACCGTTAAACTATGCTTATGTGAATATTTTCTTTATTGAATAATTGCACTACATAAAAAAGAAGAATCTGGTTAAGTTTTTAAATAAGAATTATTATATAAAAATAAAAGCTCAGCAATATTTGATCATGTTTTTTAGGGATATCATGACATGTATGCTTCTGCAGTAATTATTATTAATTTGAAATTTATTACTAATTACGGTTACTTTGTATTGAAGTTCACATTTATTATTTCTTAAAAAAAAAAGAAAGCTCGCATTTATTCCCAACAAAATTTGAAGACCACTTTTCAGGAAAAAAAAGAAAAAAAAAAAAAGAAAAGAAAAACAAAACAAAATTTTGAGGAAAGGAACACTACTTTTAATGCTATAAATGCTAATTATTTTCCATTTTTGAAAAGATCCTTTTTTTTCCTTTCTATTTTTGTACTTTTTATTTTATGGGTCATACTTTAGAATTCCCTCTCCTAATTTTGTGATGTAATTTTATGATTTTCAAAATTTATTTTTCTTTTCAAAGTGAATATGAAATTATGGTTTTTATAATTTTAACGAGACAGAAAACCATTGATGCAATCACATCTCTTTATTTGTGCAATGGGTTGGTTAATATTTAAATGCTTAAAATTTCAAGCTTGGGTCTTCAAAATCGTGTTCAATATATCATAAATCTTTAAATATTTAATTTTATATATTATAATATTTCAAACTTTAAAGAAAGTCTAATACAACTTTAAATTTTTAATTTGGGTTGTTTTCAAATATAGAAAAATTAGTCAAACTATTTACGAATATAGAAAATTTTTAATTCTATTGCTTGAGCGAAAGATAGTAAATTTTTTCTATATTTATAAATAGTTTGATATTTTTTTCTAATTATAGTAATTTTCCTTTTAATTTTGTATCTAATTAATTTTAAAATTCTTTTTATTAGATATAGTTATATCTTTAACTATAAAGTAGTACTTATCATTTTCATTCATTATTTGACGAGTCGTCAAATAATTTATTAATTTATTATTTTAAAGATACCACATAATTTTTAAACGCTACTTTGGTAATAAGTAGTTGCGGTACTAGAAATTTTCTGTGTGGATGACCAATTTCTATTAAATAAATTATTAAAGACTAATGTCAAAGTCCGCAATAAATTATTTTTTCCCCTATAATAAAGTTCATCAATCAATATTTAAAATTATTTCGGTTAAAAGAATTAAAAAAAAAACGAAAAAAACGTTATTGGTCACTATTTAAGAGCTTTACGACATCGTTTTGTACATAAAGTAATGAAGACGTAACCTCGTCTTGGGAAGTTTACAGGAAATTTCCTGCCCATTACCTTTAATTAAAAAAAAAAAGAAAAAGAAAAAGAAAAAGGAAAAAAAGCATCTTCAAGTTAAAACCAAAGAAAAAAGTGATTTTTTCCCCCTTTTATGTAATTTCAGACTCTAGATTCGAACATTTGACTGCCATTTTATGTCAGTTAACTACGTTTATATTGGTAAAATTTTTCAGAGAGATACATTTTGATTGTGATTTATGTCCTAAAATAAGTGTTTTTATAAAAAGAAAAGAAGAAGAAGAAGAAGAAGAAGAAGAAGAAGAAGAAGAAAGAAGAAAGAAGAAAAGAGATGGTGAAATTTATATTAAAAATTAACAAAGATGGAAAAAAGATGAAGAAGGAAGAAGAAGAGAAAGAAAGAAAGAATAAAAAAAAAAAAAATTAAGACTAAAATAAGAAAAAAAAAGAAAAAAAAAGAAAGAAAGTGTGAGAAAAGGGTTTAGAGTTTGATTATATGCTTACCTTGTGGAGGCAGAAACCAAGAAACCAAGAAACAAATTTGATCCTTTAGCTTTCCATTTCACCAAGCAACCTCACTTTATTCTCTAAAAACTCCACATCCATTTCTATTTGGATATTCCACAACCCAACTCACTAACCCTATTTATATATACAACTATCCCCAATTTTTTTTTTTTTTTTTTATTTATTTTTTTTTGTAATCTAGTTAGTTATATTTACAAACCATTCCTAACTTTCGATTTTATGTTTAATATAGATTTTTTGAAACTCTTAGAACCGATTTGATAGACAATCTGAAAACATAAGTTTAAAAACAAAGAATTAAAAAAAAAAAACAGAATTGTATTTTATGTTTCTAGATGTGTATTTGGTAGCAACTAATTATAGTTACTTACTAAATATTACGTTGAATATAAACTATCATTAATTAATTTTTTAACTTGTTTTATGTTAAATTTTTTGTATAATAATAATTTTGTAATATCATCTTATATATATTTTGTATATTACTTTACAAAAAATAATTGAATTTATAACATGAAATACTATATTTGTTATTTTTTTTCTTTTTTAATATAGTTCTACATTTTAAAATTTTTAATTCAAAATCTGGATACACAAACAATATAAAAATGTTGTTTTCAGAATTTTATTGTTGGGATCACAGAATTTGAAATAATAGTATGTTTTAGAGTGCAGACTAATATTAGCATGGGTAAGAAATAGTAAAAACGGTAACAAAGAGGAAAAAAGAAGTCGAATAGAAATTAATAAACACTGTAGCAAGGAGAGATTTGAAATAGTAATATTGTAGTTAATTTTAGGTTATAATAGTTGGAAACACTAATTATTATAATTAGAGCCCCAAACATGGAGGGTGCTATAATAGTCCACTCCACCCACTTGAAGTTGGAGGTCCAAATACTCTCTTACTTTGTGTGTCTAATATAGTCTGTGTGGACTTCAAAATATATGACGAGTCTTTAAACTTTTAAGTTTGTGTCAAATAAGTCATTGACATATTCTAACATTTTTTAAATTAATGAATCGATTAGACATTAAATTAAATTTTTTGTGTATAGAAAATTTTGAACTTTTAATTTCGTGTATAATAAATTTACTTATTTTAAAATTTAAGGACAAACTTATAAGACATTTTTTAAAGTTTAGATCTAATCTATCCAGTACAAAATTGAAAATTGAATTTAACTTTTGAAGTCTTTTTTTTAAAGACATAACACTATGGATTCATAGACTACATTTGAAACTTAACCTATATTAAATTTATGATTTGGTTATAAATTGTTTAGGGTTTTTTTTCATAGTCTTTATTGTTTAATAAGTTTTAATTTAACTTCTTATTTGTAAGACTCAATATTATATCCCTCTTCTGATGAATGTTAAAATTGATTGATGCAAGCTTTCATGATACATAGTGAGTTGGCATAAATATTTAAAGGATAAATTAGACCATAAAAAAAGTTGAAATTTAAGAAAACATCTTAGAAATTTCGACGAGGAATTAGAATATTTCCTCAGTTAAATGGCCTAAATTTCTTGTCTAAGTTTTTGCCAAGTATCTTACATCAAGCTTATCATATAAGTTAATTTTAACATTTAGTAATGAAAATATCATAATTAAAAAATGTTAAAACATAAACGATTGGATTGAAACTAGACTAACCCGAAGAAACAACCAATCCTTGGTAAACTAAGCTTTCAACTTATATATTAGAGTGTTGATATAATATTAAGTTTACAACCTTCACCTATTAATTTAAGTTTTTAGGTCAATCAATAATTTAACATGGTACCAGAGCAGGAAGTTCTGTGTTCAAACCTTTGCAATGTCATTTTCTCTCCATTTAATATTGATCTTCACTTGTTGAATCTTCTACATATTTTAAGGCTATAAGTTAAGGAGAATGTTAGAGTGTTGAGACTTCTTTATTTTTTTTTAAAAAAATATTTTTGGTCCTTAGGTTTTGGGTCTAGTTTTCATTTGGTCCCTAGGTTTTAAAATGTTACGCATTTAGTCCTTAAATTTTAAATTTGGTTTCAATTTAATTCATAGGTTTCAACATGTTAAAATTTTATCTTGGAGATTTGAGTTTTGTTTCAATTTGGTCCTTCAGTTTTGAATTTTGTAATGAGAAGTTGAGGTTAAAAAGTGTAAATGTTGAAACTTAAGAATCAAATTGAAACAAAATTCGAATCCCACAAGGGTAAAATTGAAACATTCTGAAACCTAGGGAGTAAATTAAAATCAAACTCAAAATTTAAGAACTAAATGTAAAACATTTTGAAATCTAAGAACCAAATTGAAACAAAATTTAAATCTCAAATAAAATTGTAATATTTTAAAACATAGGGACTAAATTGAAGCCAAAACTCAAAATTATCTGAGACTAAAAAACTATTTTTCTCTTTTTCTCCTTTTCTCTTATTTATCTATTTTTGTGTGGTGGATTTCGTTGCCCAAATCTATTCCAAACACGTAATTAAATATTCGTTTGGTTCAATTCTAAGTTGGTTAGATCAATACTCATCTCTTTCGATTTGCAAGCTAACCTAACCTATCACTTTCTATAGATTAACATACAATCAAGTGTCACGAATCGAACATTAATCAAAAGTAGTAATCATACATCCACAAGCGTATGACGATATGATAATAATCTCATAAAACAGAATTGAATCAAGCAGATACAAGAAATCGGTTCGAAAACTCACAAGTACATTGAAATAGGGAAGAATTCTAAGAAGTCTAAGCTAGAATGGATTACCTTAGCCCATAATCAGCATTCCCGACATTATTTGACTTGATTATAGAAAGAAGATGGAAATAACTCTAAACTTTAATACTATATATGGATAGAGTACGGAAAAACGAAGAAAACAAGTGGTCATACGCCTAAAACGGCCACCCGAATCAAAAGATATGACCTAAAAACTAAAGAGCTGAGAGACACGTCGCGGATCTGTAGTGGCAGTTTCGCAATTTTGACTGTTTTGGCCTAACTGCTTCGTTAGAACTCTAAATTGGTCCGTTTTAACTCCGTTTTCTTTCTAATGCTCAATTCTACTTCTAAATTGCTCGATACATACAAAATAACATATTTAAGTTCATTAATTAACACCAAGAAATAAGATTAAAGGTATTACGATGACACTAATTCTTATTTAAAACAAAAAAACGTAATGTGTCTAAATGGAAATTATCTTCAAAAGGAATTTTTTAATTTCTACTTTTAATATATATATATGTACTTTTTGTGGAGTAGAGGGCCAACTCCACGCATGTTGATGTGGATGGATAATTTGTAGTTTCTTTGAAAGTTCCAAAAGTAAAGTCGTCTTAACTTAATCCATATCTCGATGCTTCTCCATGGAAATTCAAGTTTCTTTTTTATTATTTTTTTTAATGATATTTGTTTAGTACAACAATTACGAAAATGAGAGATCAAATCTTCAACCTCTAGAAAAGAATTCATGCTAATTATTATTGAGCTAAACTCACATTGACAATTTTTTTCCTCCATTCCTTCTTTAGTTAGTAAAAAAAAAGATAATTAGTGTAGGCGGCAAAATTTGTTATCATATTTACAAATATGTCACACACAAGACAATATGCAAATATCATAATTTTTTCGAATTTTTTTTGGTCTATTCTTAATATATCATTTAATAGTCTATCAATGATAGAACAATTTATTAGAGTAATAGAACAATATATCACTGACAAACTATTTTTATGTCTATCATCGATAGACCATTTCTACCTTCTATCTCTAGCAGATATCTACTACTTACCAACTATTTTTTTTTATTGCTGATGAAAACTTTTTATGTATATTATCTATAGACTATTAATATGTCCATTAGCGATAACTTTTTATTACTTATAGACTATTTTTAAACAACAATTTCTACATGTTTAGTAGACTATTCTTATATCTATCACTGATAGAACATTTTTATGTTTATCATTGATATATCAATTCTACTTTTATTGACACTATATGTTTGTTATTGATATTACAACTTATATATTTAGAAATGGTATATTAGTGATACATTGCTATTAGCAATCTATTGTTATTTTTTATCAATTGGTTTGTTATTAGTATTAAATTATCATATATGATTTACTATTTCTAATGTTTTCTAATTTATTGATATGGTGAATCAATGATAGATCTCATAACACACACGGACATACAATTTCAAACACTGATATCTCATTTTGAATTCTCAATAACAAATAAGCATGCAAATAATCAAATATATATATAAAAAAGCTAAATGTCATCAAATATGGTATATCTATTTCTATTAATAATGTATATTCATAATAAGCCCGAAAGAAAATGAAACAGAAGAATATTACATAAACACTTACTCGAAATCTCATTTATCATATTCCATTGTGGAAGACGTACACAAGTTTTTTTTTTTTTTTTTTGGGGGGGGGGGGGGGGGGAAGAGAATTTGCCATGATATATATGATCCATGTACAATATCATGAAAAATGGACCCTAATGATCAATATAAGTACGAATGATCCGACTCGATATTTGGTCATTGATTGACCGAATGTTTATTGATAATAAAAATATAAATAAGCTAAGCAGAGTCTAAGTGCAAGCATACATTGTTAATAAGTAAAAAAACTTAGGAGTATTCCAAGTATCGTATCCCATGAGACTAGATATATTTATATTTTGTAAAACAATATAAATAATAAAACCGAGGGTAACCCAAATTAGAAAGAATGATGATTGATTGGATGTTGAGTAAAAATAGTAAACAATAGTTGATGAACAGGGATTACAGTCTATTTTCAACCAAAAGAAGCTTACATCACGGGCTCGTATGATCAGGTCGACAATGACTCAATATGGATAGAAAATGTCTCCTATTCGGTCTTGTATCTCTACGGTTAGCTGAATCTTAGATTATTTCCATGCAATTTCTATATCCTATGGTGTATCTTGTCTCTAAGCATACATGACAACCTATTTCTAGGTTCTTAGTCCCATATTTCTTTGTGAAATCCGTTTGTATCTTAACCTTCTCAGCATTAAGACTCCACTAGCATGTTCAATTAAGCGATCAATTTAACTTAAAAAATTAACATTAAACTCAACAAAGAACATGTAAGAAAAGTGACAAGATGAGTTAGCATTTGCTCAAGCCATAAGATCTTAGGGTATCCACATGACTGAATCCCTTAGAAATTTAGCTCAAACTAAGAAATAATGAATATATTCCATTAATTCAAAAGTCATGGTTACGATATCAACCTTCAAAGAATAAAGAAAATATGAAATGAAAAAATGCAAGAAATAAAATAATTAGTGTTGGAAAATACAGAAAAAACTCATTTGAATCAATCTCACACTCTCTAAGACTTCCTAGGATAGAATCTCCTTTCTCAAGGATGAATCCTTTCTCTACACACGTTCTCATGAGGTAGGGATGACCTAGACCTAGGGTTCTTCACAAGGAACTCTCGTTCTTGAAGAATTTCTTGAGGGAATGGTGAGATCTCTCTTGATAACTATTGATTGTTGAAGAAGGAAACTTAATTTCCATCCCTTATAAACCCAAGGTTGTTGAAGGGTGACCGAAATGGGGCTTTGAATGTTTACTAGACATTTTTAGTGTTGAATAATGACTATGGATCGAGAAAATAGCAACCACGAATGACTGAACTCGTTTCCAGAAAATTAGGGTTTTGATGCAATTGCATCACTTCGACGATGAGGCCGCATCATGGTAAAAAAACTGCAAAACAGTCTAAATTCACGATAAACACTCATAAAATTAGCCAAAAAAATAGTAAAAACACACTTTAGACAATTTAAAGACCTATACTTGACCATTTTATTCAATTTAAGCCAATTAAATGGGTAAATAACATGTAACTAACAATTTTCAGTAAAGAAAAGTGCCAAAATATATCTTAAAAACATGCATTTTAGATATTTATCAGATATTATAACTATAAAGAAGACTTTTCTTATTTTGATTCTTTTGTATCTTCATAAGAAAATTGAAGGGACAATTGCAAAAATGTCAAATTGATTTGTTAAAATTAGACCCATATACAATGTTTTATGATTTTGTAAAAAAGACAAAATCTTTAAGCCCAGCCCAATTGAAATACCCGGATGACCAAAATGCCCCTCACAGTTAAAAATGTGTGACTGTATCTGATTGCTCACTAATTACTATCTGATTGCTATCTGATTACCATATAATTGTCAATTATACCAATTTCTATCTGATTGTTGTCTGATTATTGTCTAATTGTTATTAATTGTTAATGATACTGATTGTTGTTTGATATTGATTGTAATATGATTGTCAATGATACCATTGTTATCTGATTGTTCTCTAATTACTATATGATATTGATTGTCAATGATATCGATTGTTATCTGATTGTTGTCTGATTATTATTTGATACTAATTGTCAATGATACTGACTGTTGTCTGATTGTTGTTTGATTAATATCTAAAATGGGTAGTCAATGATACTAATTTTTATCTGATTACTATATAATTATGATTGTCAATAATATGTGATTGCTATCTGATTTTCATTTGAATAGATTGTTATATGATTGTTGTCTGATTACTGATATACTAATTGCTAATGTTTACCTGATTGTTGTCAACAATAAACTGCTAAAATAAGACACTATATATTGTACTTACATAAAAACAAATGATTAACAAATATATCTTTGATGTCACAATATGATTATTCAAATAGATATAAATTATTTAGATGTTTTTCCATTATGACCAACACGCTTACAACGGCTACCGTTAGGTCTTCTTGCTTGACGAGGGTTGTTCACCTCTAAAATACAAGTAGTAAAAAATCAAACATCAATCACATGACAATTAAATATAAATAACAAATTACTTAATATCTAATAAAAATCATATGGAATCAGATAGCAGTGAGATATCAGTCACGTGGCAATCAAATAGAAATCACAAAATACTTAATATCTATGAAAATCACATGGTAATCAATGACAATCAGATATCAATCAAATGACAATCACATATTAATCAAATAAAAATCACAAAGTACTTAGTATCTAATGAAGATCACATGACAATCAAATATCAATGATACGACAATCACATGACAATCAAATACATATCACATACATCTTTATCTTCAAGAATCTTGACAACATGTTGAACCCCAGTACTACCTAAATCCAATAAAACTAAAAGTTCAATAGATGAATGAAGTTGAGTTTCCTTTTTTATGAAGTTAATAAAAGAGTCAAAACACATCGCCTCGTCAACCAAAACACCAATAGTTTTGTAATCTACATAGCACTGTCGATCAAACCATAACTGCAAAATGCTGCAAAAATATAAAAACTAAATATAAGATAGCGATCAAATGAAAAATAAATCACATGACAATCCGATAGAAATCAGATAGCAATCACAAACTACTAAGTATTAAATACTAATCGGATAGCAATTAGATGATAATCAAATGTCAATCACAAACTAAATACTATCAACTAACAAATTAGATAACAAAGCAACCAAAATGTGAACTAAGAAAACTCATATCAAACCCCTCTCAATGAATCTATACTCCTCATCTCTTCAAATCCCAACAAAATCACTCAACAAAAAAAAAAAAAAAGAACAAAAAGATAAATCAAACAGAAAACTTAGCTATGAGAAATCAATCAAACAAACTTTATAGTTTCAAACATAAACTTAAACACAAAATCTTAGCGGGTGAAATCAAAACCATCAAAAGGCTGATTACAAAAAAAAAAAAAAAGTTAAACTGAGTGCAATTGTAAATGAGAGAGGGTAAGGACGAACTTCAATAAAAAAAAAATCGAACACAAATGGTTGAAAACTTTTGAAATTGGCTTCAAGGAATCTCTGGCTGACGAAATCGAAACCAGTAAAATTGTGTTTACAATCATGAAAGAGAGAGGTAAGAATAAAATTCAAGCAAAAAAAATCAAATATAAACCGTGGCTTCAAGAAGAAATCGTGATTTTGAAGCTGTGGGTTTAGCTAACAAAATCAAAACCAAATTTTGAAAAAAATATGAGCAATCGTGTGCATCAAAAGAAATCTTATACTTCAAACGAGAATATCGAATAGAGGAAGAAACGCGAGTGGAAGGAGAATATCAAATACTAATTTTCTATTTGAGGAGATATGAAGGTAAGTTTGGAATATATTTTCACATAAAAATCAAATCAAGCATGATCTTTTTACCATGTATGTTGTTATCAATATATTTTGACATATTTATAATATTTTTAAAGTTGATGATATGGATGCTAATGTATAATCAAATTTTGATACCCAATGCAATTCCCCAAAATTAAATCATAGCATTAAGAAGTTTGAAAATGTTTAGTACATATATCCATTATGAATGGTATATGGGTGTTACCGTTTGAGCCATAGGAACAAATTTGATAAATAATGATAACTTTTGGATGAAGTATTAGAGCGAAAAAATTCATTACATAAATAACGAACACGTATTCGATTCACTTCTCATTCTCTCTTAAATAAAGCTCACTCTTGAACTTTTAAAAGTTAAGGGTGAGTCGGCCAGGTCTTTCCATGTTATTCTGTTCATGCCACGAGAAAGATGCATAGAAGAGGTATTTCCACCACGTGGAGGATTAGTTGAGACTTTCTCTTGTCTCGGTAAGGAATTGTACGATGTTAACTTTTCCTAATTGAACCAGTAACTAGCCGCCATTGGAACAATTCTACAAAACATAGCTTTTGGACCTCAAGTAGCTGCTGCTCAAATAAAATCTCTAACTCTCACTTGTACTTTTTGTAGCGAGAATCATTCATCAGATAATTGGAAGCTAAGTATAATCCAATGTCCTTATGTTTTATAGGTTACCAAAAGAATCAACCGCAACGGAATCTAGATTCCAACACTTACAATCCTGGTTGGAGATCATAACCAAATTTTGCATGAGTTCAGCCAGGTGCTGGTAATAATGCTGTACCACAAATAGCGAGGCAAACACCACCATCAGATTTTCCTTCAGTACCACAAGTTCAACAAAGAATGTAATAACCAACGCACCAGTCTGCACAAAACCCAAACATGGAGAGTCTGTTGAAAGAGTACATGACAAGGAATGATGCAACGTTGCAGAGTGTGGAAGTCGAAGTAGGTCAGTTGACGAATGAAATAAAAAGCAGACCACTAGGATTACTACCCAGCAACACAAAAGCACATCAAACGAGCGACAAAGAATAATGTAAAGCAATTACATTAAGGAGTGGGTTGGAGTATGAGAGACCATCTTTACCCAATGAATCAGAACAGAGAACCCTAAATTAAAAGGCAACACCTTTGTTTTGAAAACTCTTCATTTTAGTCAATGAGGACATTGCCTTTGTTAAGTTGGGGAAGAGAGGGGGTTAGCATCATATATGTAAGTGTGTTACTAGGCTAAAAAAAAAAAGAAAAAAGAAAAAAAAACAAAGTTTATTAAAAGTTACTTCTTTACTTGAATTAACCAAGTAGCCAAAGGGATGCATGACACTTGTTGTTTGCCACTACGCGAAAGGTTAGTTTAAAGAAGTGAGTATTTATTCAAGTTTGTGATTCTTGCTCTTCGTTAGATATTTTCACCACAAGTGTTATTAAGCTAGAATGAAAGTAAGAGTGATAACAATGATTCTATCTAGGCAAAAAGTTTTAAAAAGTAAAAGATAAAAAAAAAAAAAATGATGTGAAAGCCTACAAAATAGACAAGTTTGGGAGGAAGATGAAAAAAATGCATTAGCTTAAGGTTTTCAGTTTAACTTGTTAAGCAATCAAGAACTACTCTATGTTCTATGATCAATAGTTATGCTAATCTAGCACGAAGACTAGAATAGACGAGGGAAGTTTTGTTTTGGAAAAAGATAACTAAAGTTTGTATAAGAGAGTTTTGGGAATGTGAATTGGCACTAGGGTACGAGACCTCTCCTGAAAGGTGTTTCGATTTCCTTTATAGAAACTATGTATGAAGCATGTTGCTAACTAGTCATATGTACATTATGTCTTGCTGATTTGTTTTGATTTCTTGAGGACAAACAATGACTCAAGTTTGGGGTGTGATAAATGTCATATTTGTATACTTTCTACTTTGAAATTATGGTTAATATACGTGAAATATGGGTAGAAAGTGGTTAAGATAAGCACCCAATCAGCCGTACTTAAGTGAAAATGAGTTGTTGCATGCTTAAATGCTACTTTGGGTTATTCAAGAACTTTTAGGGTTAATAAGGTTTTTTTATGTTAAAACCTAACAATATTTTTAATTTTGTAAGAAAATTAGATTTTTGTTCCAATGCGGCCACAATGCTCAACAAGCAAAAATCCAACGCAGCCGCATTAAGCCCTAGGTTGCTTTAGCAGATTTATTGTGGTCAAAATGACTTTGATGATTCGGAGGTCTCGTGCAACACCTGAGTTTAAGAGGAGGACATAAATGAACCGATATCACATCCGAATAAGAGAGATCCTGAAGACATGAAAGTATAGTTAAGAAAGGGTTAAAAGAATTGAAAGTTACTACTTATACCAACAAGATGCACCTTCCTTTTCGGTGGCTCAATTATAAAAATTCTAAAGTTAAGCGTGCTTAGCTTAGAGCAATCCTATGTTGGATGACCTCTTCAGATTTTTCCTAGGATGCTTGTGGGGACAACTTTCACTCTTAGAAGCATTCAAGACAAGTAATGATGAAGTTGCCCGGTCGTAGGGGAATGTCAAGGTCATCAGGTGCCGAATTTTGAATTCCAAATCCTGAGCCTAGAGCGTTATATATATGTTGTGCTCTTAGTTCATGGTCTAAGAGAGACCCCTAGAAATGTGGAGATCGTCCCAAAGGTTGCAATTTTTATTCTTTGGTGATTTCTATTGCATTTCATTTCATCTTGTACTCATGAATTAGCCATAGACATATAAGTCTGATTACTTATACTTCTAAGAGTACTTGAAATTAAAGTTGAATAAAAAATCCTGATTCATAGTATAAAGGGTGGTGCCGTTAAATTGTGGTCACAATGCTTAGGTTATTTATCTTAAGAGTTGAAACGTAAACTAAATCACATGTTTTCTATCATTATTTATCTTTAAGTTGCATTAACTAAACTTCAACTACTGTTTTTTGGCTACCCTTTGGTCTTAACTAAAAAGCTACCCTTTGGTCTTAACTAAAAAACTCTTCCCTTTAAATTTGAATTTTGCAAAATGATGACTCGGGATACGATACTTGGAATACTTCTATCATATTACTTGTTGACAGTGTGCACTTGCACTTGACTCCATAGATTATTTTTAGTAGGTTCTCGAACCCAAACAATCTGTACACATTTTCAGTTATTATTTATGAATCAAAAAAAAATTTGCACGGCTGGACATATGGAATTTTCTGTCTTCTTCTACATAAAATCTCAAAAACACAAGGATAAACACCAATTTTTAAATTTAAGAATATTATCACATGCTCAAATGATATTTTTCAACTAATTAACTAAATTTCACAAATAATTAGATCCAAAAGCATTCTAAAGTCAATAAATAACTTTGGAAAAGAAGCTTAATAAATCTAAAAAAATGAGACTTATCATAATGAATAATTACTAATTGTCTGATATTTTTAAATTTTTCTTATTAAATAAAACTTATAATGTAAAAATATAATAATATATTTATTAATAAACTTGAAATTCAACCAAATCCTTGTTATGTTACGTATTCCATTTCATTGTTTTGGGTTTACCAAATACAGTTTCAATAGACTTTTAAATTGAGATCTACTTTATGATTTGCTACTAAATATGTATGTGAAACAATAAAACATAGAATATAACTTTTATTTTAATCGAATCTCTTATTTTCAAATTTATATTTTTAGATCGCCAACTAAACAAACTTGAGCAACGATGAAATATGTCATACATATACATTTTGTAGTTACACGACATGGAAAATATAAAAAATCAACAAAAAAGAGGCTAGGTTCTATTATTTTAATTAGAAATGCTACATTCCATTAATAATAATTATTTAATCTTTATTATTTTTTTTAAGAAAACGTTTCAGGTAAGAATAATGTGCCTATTAAGTCAATCTAATAGTCAACCAAAATAAAGCTTATGAATCGGTATATTAATGTGATTTTTTTAAATCTTTTGTCTCACTGGTGGACTCGAAATTAACATAAGAGTAATTAGAGAAAAAGTAACAATAAATAAGAGATAACTATGATGGGTGATTGTCATATTTGCAAATGTGTCACATAAATAAATAATTTGAAAATATGTCATCGATAGGCTATTTTTATTATCTATCATTGGCAAACCATTTTTATGTATGTCATTGATCGACAATTTCTACATTTATCGTTGATGAACATCACTATGGTATGTATTTTTCTTTCTATTTAAAGATATTTTTTGGATGAATCAAGTATAATTTGAAGAATATATGTGCTTAAAGGCCATAAGTTGGTCGAAATGAAGATATCTCTTGTTGTGGGAGATAATTTGTAATAACATAAGGTTTTTGGGGGTAGAAAAGTCATTCTTAGTAAAGACTAACCATATTTTGCTATTTTTTAGGTGATGGGCATTGAAACAAGTTGTCCCTAGGTGCAAGTATACACCACTGACAAGTAGTATAAAATGGACAAAATTCAAGTATTAAATTCCATAATAATGGAAATACAATAAGTCAATTAAACAAAAGAAAGACCTCCTCAACCAAGAAACTAATTGGAGTTTGTTGTGTGCTTCTAAAATAAAGAAGACTAGAAAAAAGAGAAAATAGTAAAGAAAGATTTGATGTAAAAAGATTGTGAGAGAAAAAAGGGGTTAAAAAAGGAGGAATTGTGCCAACTTTGCGCCCGCAATTACTTTGCTCTTTCAAGTTGAGAGGAGTTAGGTGATCGTATGCGATCAAATTGTGCTTACATTCCACCCTAATCGACACTTAGCAACATGAATCGAATTCAACGCCTATTCAACTCTCTTTGATAATTATCTTTAGGAGAACTAAGCAATTGAACATATATTTTTATGACTAATTTAAAACTTAGATAATTAAGCATACAATTCTAGTGACTCTATAGGCGTTATCCTATTTCTAGGCGGCAAACAAAATCATGTCTTAATTTTTCTCCTATACTGCTTTTATGACAACCAGATATTGGACTCAACATGGGATGCTAACCCAAGTGATCAAGCTAAGTTAACAATAAGCAATACAATCAATAAAAACAAATGAATACTCAGTATTGAGCGAAAATGAAGAAACACATATAAGATCATTTATTTATCTTTAGGGTATTCACATATTTGAATCCAAAGAAAATGTTTAACATTTAATGGAAAGTAAAATAACACAAAATATAAATAATGAAATATCTCATATTATTGTAGAATTAAAAAAGGACAAGAATTGTTCCAATATAAATGAAAGTAAAACAGTAGCTAAATGTCATAAACTAAAAATCCTATGAAAATGAAAATACAAGAAAGATGAAACAAAAGAACAAGTAAAGAAACTCTCCAACATACTCCTTAGTTTGGCTAGGTTCAATCCTTTTCGAGAGGAATAAAGCATTTGCACTTGTTTTTTTTTTTTTTTTTTTAAGAAAGTGCCCAAAAAAGAGTATGCAGAGTGTGAGAGGATCAAAGCAACAATTTTCTAGAGTTTTCTTTTAGAGGATGAGGCTTGATAATTTTGGAAAGAGAATGTCGCTTTTAATAAAATTCCATGACCTAAAATTTCCTCAAATTCAACTTTAATTGTTGCTCTTTCCTTATCAATCTGGATGAAAATAATGAAGATTTGATCTGATTTGCTTCGATTTGAAAACAATTATGCAGATCCCAAAAAAAAAAGTTGGAAAATATCCATGACATCAAGTTGCGTCTACATCTTGGCCGCATCTTAAGTGCAATGTTGACTCTTCCCAGCTACTCTACATTTTGTCATCTAAAGGGTTGCAACGACATCTTAAGCGCAATTTTGATCGTTTTGTGCAAATGACACAAATACATAAGAAGAACTCAATATTTGACTCTTTTTGCACATATTTCGCTTCATTTTACAAATCATGGCTAAGAACACATGCTTTACTTGTTTTTACATAAAATCACTCATAATGCTATCAAATATGACATTAAACACATGCTTTGTACTCAATAATGTAAACTTTTAAGATTAAAGAACTCAACTATAGGAGAGTTATTAGAAGGTTGGATTTTTGCTCCAATGCAGTTACATTGCTTCATAAGCAAAAATTCAATGTGGCAGCATTGTGCCCTAGCTAGACTAATTGAACGAAAATTTTGTGGTCTTACCAATTTTTGCTGATTTGAGGCTTTGAGCTTCCAAATTAGAAGCTATAAAAGCTCTTCAATCCCTCTATTTAGGGAATCAAGGCTGAGTCACAATTTTCACGCTTCCATTAAAGAGAGGTACAAAATTGTTTATAAACCATCTTTATGTATATTGTCGATAAACCATTTATATGTCTATCAGTGAACTTTTTATTCTTTTGATAGAATTGTTTTTATGAATTATGTCTATTAGCAACCATTTGTACATATTTGGTAGATTATTTTTATGTCTATCAATGACAAATTTATTAAAGACCAAGGTCTATTAGTAGTAGATCTCAATCAATGATGAGTATTGATAGACTTCAGACCATGACAAATAGTTTTATTAGTAATAGACCTAATTTAATGATAGCTACTGATAGAAGTATCAAAATGTTTCCATATTTACAAGCATTTTTAGATTGTATTATATTTGCTATTATTTTGTTCTAAATTGCTATATATGAAATTGCCTCTAAAAGAGGTTCCAACGTTAAGATTCTCTATGAACTTGAAAATCATAAAAATATTTAAATGATAAGAATGAAATTAAAACCAAACAACTTTTTCTTTTTTAAAAAAAAGTTTTATTATACAAAATACTAACTTTGAAGTTGGTTGAATTATGTTTTTGACTTTGAAAATTTTCATTTTTGCTTTCCAACTTCAATTTTTTTTAAAAACATATCTTTGAAAGTTTTTTTTTTTTTTTTTTTTTTTTTTTTTTTTTTTTTTTTTAAATAAGAGTGAAATCAGTGAAATGGCTACTGTGTAACAATTGAAAGACATTTGGTAACATGCACTACAAGATTTGACGTCTTTTCCATTACAAAGAACCATCGAAATTTTTTTTCCTACACCATTTTGTTAGTGAAAAACCTTGCCGATAGAACTTTGTCAAAAGAGGCTTTCTCAACGTCAAAACGAAAGGGAGTTGAGAAAACATCCCACTCTCCATACGCTAGTACACGACGTCGACATATATATGTCGACGTCTTGAACTAGCGTCGAGAGACACTCCCTCTACCAATACCATTGGTTTTGGTCCAACGTGGCTCCCCATTTTTTTTTCATTTGTAGCTACCAGTATGGACTTGACATATGAAATATTGATATTTTTTAAAATTTAAATATTTGTATTTTTCAGTTTAACATTATTGTAACTCAAACCTGTTAATACTTCAAACAATTTCGTACAGAACCATACAATTAATTTCGTTTCAATATAATTTATATCAAGCTACAGACAAAATCCAAGTGCAAAAAATTATGAATGACAAGCAAAATTTGTTTATAGAATTTTTGTTTATATAAAAGCAACTACGAATAACAAATTCTACTTGTACAAATGCATCTAAGATCCAAATTCAGTCAGTTTCAATACTAACTAACTAATTTAAAATTATAAAATAATTAAACATAACAAAAATAAAGTAACTCTATATAAATATGGAAAAAACTTAAGTAAAGTCGGGCTACACCCATCTCTTATGTAGCATGACTAATACTTAATGAAATTGTGTCACGTGACACAACTTTTTTTTTAAAAAAAAAATGATTAATTTTTTTTTAATACAAAAAATGAGAGTATAGAAATAGGTGCAACCCTATTCATTCTCCTATGAATATGAGAACAAAAAAAATCTACACGACTTTTCAAAATGATTAACTTATTATGAAAAGTTACAAACAAATTTTAACTATCCCCTCACCTTGCCCCAACGAACAAATAAATATAACAACTTTACTATATACTTAAACTTAGAAATTACTCCTACAATCTCAAACTCAACATCAAACTTAACTACCACCCATGCCAACAATCTCAAAGAAATTTCCGTCAGAGAAACAAAATTTTCTTTTAGTTTTACATTTAGAACATCATTTTCACATAAGTTGATGTGATAGGTGTTAGGTAAAAAATTGATACGTAAATATTTTAAAACATATATTTTTGAGATGAAAAAATGGTAAAAAACAATCTTAATTAATTTTCTACCTAGATTGAAATATTATCACTTAGGCCTTCCATTATTATTATTTTTTTTTAAAATGACTTTTTGAATGCATAGTCATGCCTATGGTGGAGGTGACAAGAAATGTACTGAGGTATGATCAGAAGTGACAGAAGTTTGTGGAAAATGCATTCCTTGAGAAACTTCCTCTGAAACATACATCACTTAGTGTAGACAAACTTAGGTCAATAAGTTAACGTTATATATATATATATATTTTGAATGTTTCTTTACTGAAATTTCATATTTTTCAAAAAAAAATTTCATAGAAATTTCCTTTAGTACGTTAGTTAGTTGAGTGAAAAATGAGAGGTCATTATGACCTAGTTTCATAACATTTTTTTGGTCCGTTTTATAACGTTTCTATTTCTTGTTTCTGTTTCTCATTTTTTAAGAAAATGTATGTTTAATAATCGTTGTCGTTTTCTGTTTCTAAATTTTAAGAAATATTTCTAAAAACAAATCCAAATTTCAGAATGAGACCATTGCAAATATAGCAATCAGATTCAAAATATTAGCATATATAGCAACTTTTTAAAAAAATTAAAAAATATAGCAAAATCTATCAGTGATAGACTTTTATCGCTGGTAGACTCTTATGGTCTTTGATAGACCATCAAAGTCTATCAGCGATAGAAGTCTATCACTAATAGACTATGCTATATTTTAAAAAAATCTTGCTATTACACTTAATTATTATCACGAAAATTGCTACCGATTACAATTACACTTTAAAAGATTTTTCCTTTGCGTTTCGTTTATATATGTTTATTTTGAATAGCAATGAGGTATTGGCTTGGGTCAATTGGTAGGCAGGTGTGCCAACTATGTCCTCCTGCTTCACAAGTCGTTCTTCTGTTCGATTCCCAAGAAGACTATTTTTTTATTTTTTTATTTGTTTCTTTCTTTTATATTTGTTTCCTTTCTAACTTAATTTTGCTATATTTCTTTCTTTCTTTTTGTTTTTATTTATTTTATTTATTAATATTTTTATATTTATATGTTAATTTAATTTTGAATTTTGAACTTTCATATTATTTTGATTTTAAAATTTCAAAATTTCAAAATAAATATGTTTTGAATTTTAGAATAAGCATGTTTATACTTTATTTTAATTTTGTATATGCAAAGCAGGTTAGAATTCTATAATATATAAATTTTTTTTTCTTACTAAAACATTCTTCACTTTAATATTTTATAACCACGACATTTACATAATAATATAAGTCAGTTGATTTGAATCAACATCATTTAAGACTAATGACTTGAGTGAGAAATAATATTGCAAATAAAATTTTAGCAACATATGAATTATAGAAACAATAGTATTATTATTATTATCATTTTAACCATCATGAGTTGGCCTAATAGTAGTGATAATAGCCAAAACAAACCAAAGAGCTAAGGAGTTGTGGGTTCAATCTATGACACCCTGCCTGTTCGGGTGGGTTGTTATAAAAAAATTATTATTATCATTTTTTACATCGAAACTTTATGTGTATATGATAATGTAAATATTTTATAATTATTTTTTATATTTTAATGCACACTATTTATATTTTTTATTTTACATAATTAAATTATATTTAAACTATAAAAATAAGAGAAAAGGTAAGAAAAAAAAATACAAGAAATGAGAAACAAGAAATGATTATCAAACAAGTTTTAGTTTTAGTTTTTGTTTTTGTTTCTATTTTTTTCTTTAAAAAAAACAAGAAACAGAAATAGTTATCAAATATATTCTTATTTATAGTTCTTAAAAAACAAGAAATAGGCAATGAGAAACAAAAAAACAAAAACAAAAAACGAAAATATTATCAAACGAGCCCTTCGTTTGATTGTTTATTATTTTCTAATTCTTGTTTTTCGTTTTTTATTTCTTATTTTTTATAAATTCGAAATAAAAATATGTTTGACAACCGTTTATGACATTCTCCTCCCTCTTTTTATAGTTTAAAACCCAAATAAAATGTATATTTTGTTACTTGAACACAAGATCCCTAGACAATAGGCATGTGGCAGCTCACCCATTAAACAACGAATAAAAGATCAAAGTGTAATTTTAATTAAAATTACAAACAACCAAACATAAACAAACCAAATCAAATTTGACCCTTTTTAAGAAAGGCTTAATAAAATTTAAAAACAAGAAAGGAGAATAATTATCAAATAAGTTATTTATTTATTTATTTAATTTAATTTTATTATTATTATTATTATTTTTTTTTTGTAAAAACAAGAAATGCGAATACGAAACAGAAAATGAGAATTTGATCAAACAAGTCTTATGTTTTTTGCTTTCTCATTTTATAGAAAACCGTTGATAAAAATGTTTACGAAACTTGAATTAAAAAAAAATACTTGAATATCTAATCAACTTCTAAAAGTAAAAATAAGATTATGAAAACTATTTTTTTTCTTTTTTAGATTTTAAATTTTGGATAGGTTTTTAAAACATTAGTGAAAGTAGACAACAAAAACATAGAAACTTGTGAGTATAAATATTGTTTAGAACCTTAATTAATTTTCAAAAACCAAAAACTAAAAACTAAATGGTTATCAAATGGGACCAAAGATTTTTGTTGCTCATTCTCTGTTTCAATAAAAAGGAAAAAATATTTATCTTGTCACTAAAATTGAATTTGATAACTATTTCGGTTTTTAAAAATTTACAAGGGACGATATTTTAGTTATTGAAGTTTAGAAAAAAAAAAAAGTTATAAATGGTCCGTGAGCTTATTGGCCAATTGTTAACTACCAAAAAAAAATAAAAAATGATATGACAATTAAATTGTTGGTTGTACTTAGTACGATTTAATAAAAATATATCAATTTCCTAATAATTTTTAGTGATTGTACTTTCTTTCTCTCCTTTCCTTTTTACCTTTCCCTTCCTCTCTCCTTCCTCCCATCATTGATGTTTTTCACTAACACTAACATCACCAATTGGTTCCTCCTCCTACTTAAGTGCTCAATTTTGGCAAAATATTAGAAGAGCAGCTGTCCTACATCGGAAAGGTTCAAGAAAGTGATGAATTACAAGCACTATAAAAGGATCCTATGCCTTTAATTTTTAATCATCCAAATTTAAAGCACTTTAAGCTTGGTATACTAGCTTAAGATATGTTTGAGAGTGATTTTAAAATCGTTAAAATCACTTTTATCATTTTTAAAATCACTCAAAAACACACTGTAATCACTTAAAATTAATTTAATTTTCAATTTTATACTTCTAAATTCAATTTTCAATCATCAAAATTAGTTTCAAAAGATTAATTAAAAACATATTTCACGGTGATTTTGAGAATAACAAAAGTGATTTTAGCCATTTTAAAATCACTCCCAAACATGCTCTTAGCTGTGTGAGTGGTATAAGACATTGAAAGAGTGCTCTTATAAATGGGGTCGGGGAAGGATTTCTGTATGAATATAATGATTTTTTACATAGTAGAATTTTTATGGTCCGCAGTTTTTTCTCGTTAATTATTGTGTTTCTAGTTTTATTACTTTCTTTTAATTACTCTGTTATTTATTATTATTATGATTATTATTATTATTTGCTTATTCTTGCTGTGGAAGTGAGAGATTTTTTCCCACAAGTAGCATCAGAGTATTAGGTTCGTAGTTTATTGAATTTTTTAATATGCTTTGTGGTTGCAACATTGTCTACATTTCTAGATCATAAATGAATTCTTGAAACAGGCTGTGATATTTGTGAATAGTGTGAGTTGTTCACTACTTGTCGATTTGCTAGGAATGAAGCAGATGGTCAAACTTTATGGGTTTAGTAAAGTTATATATGAAAACTTTTGATGAAATGATCAACTTCGACTTGTGGAAAGTGTAGGTCAAGGATGTGTTAATACAATGTGGGTTACACAAGTGCAGGTCACGCAGTGATGGTTGTGTAAGAGTGTCCAGTGGCAATTCCAATAGAGGTTCAAAGAAGAAAGTCTTCGAGCAGAAGACAGACCGCCGGGAATGCAGGCTGTCTAAGTACATGAAGAACATAGCAGACTCGTCAAAGGGCTCTAGATTGGATATTGATGGTGTCTTTCTTATTAAGAAAGACAATGGTTTCCTTTGAAGAAGATCATATAATTCATCCTTGTGGTATGTCTGCTTTACCATGACAAAGGATGTGATGTTAGTGGTTCCACAAGTTTGCAAATGGATATTGATTTGATGGTTATAGAAGGTGTATGGTGGAAGTTATGTCGATGACTGAAGAATTTCTAGGTGAGCTAAATAAGTGAAAGTTGTACCATAAATTTCAGCAAGATTTATTGGCATGTGACAAAAAAAAATCATTTTATAAAAAAAATCATTTACATCATTTTTACGTGACTAGAATAGTCAAATGAGTTAAGAGACTATATTTAGAAATATTTCTCAAATTAAGTAGACATTAAATACAAAGCTATGGTATTGTACTTCTCAAAAAATACCATCCTAAATTTAATTCTAAATATATTATTAATACTTTAAAAATTAAAAAAAAAATGGAAAAGAATATCATCGAACCGACTTCGAAACTTCCTAGAAATTTCCAACTTCCCATTCTATAATTCATAGGTACCTTTGCTTCTAGACGATGAACCAATCCCATCCAATTTGATCACTTATTGATATTTTGATTGCGAGATTGGAATATATATAATTATTTATCTCACATCATAATATTCTATATAATAGTATTGCTAAACCTTTAATTAAAGAAAAATGTATCCATTTATTCTAATTTTCTTCCAATATTCTTTTCACAATTAAATACGATCCCCTCTCAAAACGATAGAAAAAAAAGAAATGCTAATAAACAGGAATACAATTTAAGACATAAAATATATCCCGTTGATCAAGAGATCAGAAGTTTAAATTTTTCATTATACATATTATTGAGTTAAAAAAAAAAAAAAAATCTATCCATAACATATATAATTGGAATTACATATATATCTTAGAGATGACAATAACTATTTTCTTTTTCCATATTATCATTTATGTTTAAGGCACATTTGGGATTGCATTTGCAACGGTAAAAAGTGATTATAGAAAAGGCTGTTTGGTAATACGAATTATTTAGATGGTCGTTTGATAACCATTTGGTTTTTTGTTTTTGAAAATTATGGCGATAAACACTTTTTCCACCTCTAGGTTTCTTTACTTTGTTATTTACTTTCTACCAATATTTTCAAAAACCAAATTAAGTTTTGAAAATTAAAAAAATAGTTTTTAAAAACATGTTTTCATTTTTAGAATTTGGCTAGGAATTCAACTCTTCTACTTAGGAAGGATGTAAATTATTCCAAGAAATTGGAAGGAAAAAAATAAAATTTTCAGAAACAAAAAAACCAAATGCTTACCAATCTGAGCCTTATTAATCTATTCAAAATCACTTTTTAATTTATTCTAGAGTTCAAAAGTGGATAGATACCTCATTTTCGATTTAACTTTCTTACAAATCTACTACACCTTCTCCAATTGTTTACCAATCTCAAATTTAACATTCCATATATACATTGTTACATCTATTCTCAAATTTTAGTTCATCGTTTTTTTTATAATAATTATTTTTCTTAAACTGTCGTCAAATAATTTAGATTAAACAAAGAATTTCAATTTAAATCATATAAATATTTAAATAATTATATTCTAATAAATTATAAATTAAATATTAACATGAAATAATTGAAACAATAAGTTTACTTTCGTTCATATAATAAAATTACATCAATTTATTATTAATTTAGATTAACAATTTTTTCTAATTTAAATTTAAAATTTACCAAATACTTTTTTACTTTAAAGCTCAACTACCAATAAATATTTTAAAACTACAATAATTTCAAACTAAACCTTACACAATAATTAAAAAAAAATAACAATTTTTTTTTCATTTAATGGCTTCACATGCAAATTTCCTCTTTTATAAGAAGACTCTAGCTCTCACATGACAAATTTATTTCCATTGAAATTTTTTGGCATGAATAATATTAATTTTCTCTATTATGAAGAAGTTAAGGCTAGCTCTATTATGAAGAAAACTTCATTTTTTTTTTTTTTTTTGTTTTTTTTTTCTGATTCTTCTTTGAAAATCAAATGTATTGCATATAGTATGTTTTCCATACAATCTACTATATATTTAGCAATTATTTATTTATCTATTTTTAAATGGATTCCATGGAAAGTGAACATTATTCTCCATCATGGAAAATACCCAACACTATACAAAAAAATTATTCTTTCAAAACTTGGATATAATAATGGTTTCTTTTCCAAAAAGAAATAAAGAAAAAATATGTTGCCATAAAAGATAAGTCTTACTTTATTTATATTGCTAAAAATTCTTTTGATCTTTTTTTTTTTCTTTTTTTTTTTTTTAATTTGAGTTTAAAAACACTTGTGGAATATATTTGAGTGTAATTTTGAAATTGTTAAAATCATTTTTATCATGTTTAAAATTATTTTAGAACATATCTTTAAACACCCAAAATTAACTTAATATTTAAATTTTTATTTTTAAATGCATATTTTAGAGTAATTTTAAAAATAACAAAAGAGATTTTAACCATTTCAAAATTACTCTCGAATATGTCCTTATTTATCGAGTTGTTTTCAAATATAGAAAAATGAGCCAAGATATTTACTAATATAGAAAAATTTCACTATCTATCCACGATAGACCACTATAGACTTCTATCACTAGGCGATAGACAATGAAATTTTTCTATATTTATAAATAGTTTGATATTTTCTCCATTTATTATAAATTTTCTTATTTATACTATTTTGTTCTTTTTTTTTTTTTGTTATATAGTTTTTAATACGTTTTCAAAAGGTAAATTAAGTTAATTTTTTTTAATATAAGTTTTTAAAAATGGTTGTGTTTTTAAGAGAGTTGAAAATCATATTAAAAAAAGTAGGGGAAGAAGGAAAAAAAAAACCTAAGTAAAATGTTAGGAGAATCCATATCTCATTAGATTTTTATTCTTCTTCTATGGCAAAGTCCTTGATGTGAAATTATTTTCGCATCTCGACATAATAAAAGAAAGTGATCGAGACCAATTCAACTAGAATGACAAATAACTTTCTTTGATAATTTTGATCCATAAAGAAAATGTTATAAGTAATTGATATATATACATATTTGAAGTGGCCACAACGTTATTGCATTATTGTGTTGCCCAAACAAATACCATTTCTAAGAATAAGTGTGTTCCCCACACACCAAAATTGGATTACACAGCTATGCAGAATCAAACCACCACATGATTTTGTCTTCATGAATTAGTTTGCAAGTTTCCCAAGTCTCCACGTTTTATCCTACTCGATCAACCCCTAATTATATGGAACCCCTCATGCATTTCTCTGTTGATCCCTACTTTCATTTAACATTTTCCACCCAAATAAATGCCTAAAATTTTAATTTCTTCACTTTAATTTGGCTCCAATTAAGTTTGATGATTTTGACTCAAGTGAGGTTAAGGATGGTTGGACTTCTATTTTTGGTATGTAGAAGCAAGGTTTGGAAAAACTAGAGTAAAGATTGGAGTACCAATAACTTTGAAGCTTCAAATGGCTATATTGAGTAGCAATACTATTTTTATTTATTTATTTATTTTTTTTTTTGGGGTGGGGGTTGAGTTCAACCACCTAAGAGAGAGGATTTGAACCTCTAACTTTTTGGCCGAAGATATATACACTTTAATCCGTTGAGCTATGTTTAAGTTATGATGAATAGGGGTATACATGAGTTAGATGGAGTTAGTTTGAGTCAATTCGAAAAATAATTATTCAACTCGAGACCCAACCCAACCCGACAAAAATAGAAAAAGATTTAACCCAACCCAAACCTAACTCTTATAGTTTGGGTTGATTAGTCCGCGTTGTTTGGATTGTCGGGTTATTTGAACACCCCTATTAGTGAAGCATGAAAGTTAGCTAAGTTTGATAATTATCTATATAAAAGGGGCTAAATATGAGGGAAGAATCTTTAAATATCCCTTTTGCGCTTATATTTTTAGTAAATTCCTATATTGTCATTTATTGAGTGGATGCAACTTTTCAAGTGTAGGTGTTTGTTTGAAAGATAAGGGAGGTGACCTGTCCTATTTTTCAGTTTACATGAAAATAAATTTATATATTTCAAAATTAAAGTTTAAGGTGGAATAAGTGCTGGAATTGCTCTTGATAGGGTGTGACTCTTCAAGATAAGATGTCACTCTTCTATAGTATTCTTCTTTTAGGCCCAATATATGCAATTGATGAAAATTGGATGCATATGTATCTGGGTAGAGGTGGTTACACATTGAATTGGTGCATGACTCTTCCATTATGTATGTGCGAGATGCATGTGTAAAAGAAACACAAAATAATACTTGTGCTTATATTCTTATACTATATATAAATAAGGAGTACGAGGGGAGAATCTTTACCTACATATTCCTGTTACAACATTTTTAGTAAATTCCTATGTGGCCATTTATTGAGTAGGTGTAACTTTTCGAGTGTAGGTATCCATTTGAAAGGCAATAGAGGTGAGCTTTCCTATTGTTAGTTTACAAAAATAAATTTTTATATTTTAAAATTAAAATTTTAGATTGAATAGATACAATAATAGATGTTGATAGGACGTGGCTTTTCCATACAACTCTTCCATAGTATTTTTTTTTTTTTTTGAGAGATCAAAAGAATAGAAAAGAAAGAATTTGTTGGAATAGGAGCATAGAAAGACTAACTTTAAGAGCAAGAAACTTTTTAAGAAAAGTAACAATTTGTTTGGTAAATATGAACAAGGAAGTTTGACAAGAAGATAGCAAATAAATTGGAGGAAATTATAATTTCTTATACATTTTAAAAGTCTACATACATTTTTCTTACAAAAGACTATATGAGTGTTATTAAGTCTAAGATAAAATGAGCCCAAAAATGCCTTTATGAGAAAGTATGACATGGTTACCGTATCTTCAACAACAAGAAAAAGTCAATTAATAATTTCGAAAAACATTGGCCTATCGACAGCTTTTTGGTCTACAAAATCTTCTCTATGTCCAAGTTATTCTTACTCTTGCATTATATATATTAATTAAACTGACGTAATGTGTTCTTGTAATTTCCCTTGTTGTATGGGCCTCGTTCTTTAGAAAGGTATTGAAATGTCAAAGGATAAAACCTTTATGGGCCATTTGGATCAAGATCAGAATGAGAATGTAAATAGGATTGATATATCAATATCCCTTGTTTGGTATAAAAGTTTGAAAGATGGGAACATGAAAATATGTCATTCCCATGCTTTCCATTCTCTCTTTATATCAATGTATCAAGAATCTAACACAAAATACACATAGGTGTAACAAGATAACTAATACAAAAAATAACTTAGATATCAGATAATAAGAATAGGGATAGAGAAACACATAAATTGACAACCTAGTTCGAAGCAACATTCGCTTACTTTAGAGGGATGTGTGTGCTTGGTAGAAAGAAACTTTATTATAGAAAGAGTTAAGCAATTCCAACAAAGTACTTATCTGATAGACTTCTTCTACAGTGGCTCACGTACATGTACAACCTACTCTTTAGTTTCAACTTAGGCTCCCTTAAGTTTGAGCTCCTCTCACTTTCACAATAAAACACTTCTCCCAAGTTTTGTATGAGATCCCCTCCAATACAACGTACTTAAGCTCTCACTAAATGTGTACCTCCTGTCCCCCCACCCCACCTTCACAAATAAGCTTCTCCCAAATTTAGTATGAGATCCCCTCAATACAAATGTACTTAGGCTAGCTCCCCTCACCTTCACTCAACGTGATTTACGTAACTCATAAACAATAATCAGCTTATTCTAAATGACTACAAGCAATACTTCAATAGCGAGGAACCATAAAGTTCATAAATAGTGCATATATGTATATTTTTGAATGATCTCTAAAATCCTAACACATACTCTATTTTTATTTAAAGGGGCTAACACTAAAAATAAACACAAGATCTACAATATATATGACTTATCCTTGAAATGATATTCAAAAAAAGAAAAAAATATAAGAAAGCACACCATCAAATCTGTACTATACAAAACATCTTGCTTGACATAATACAAGATATGTTATAGAGTATGTTGCTCAAGTTTTGCTTGTCATAAAATTAGCCAATTATACAGCAGTAACACTACCTTCGGTTTTCTAAATCTCTCTCCTTTATTTGTTAATAAATATTAATTTGATTTAATTTAAAGTTTTGAAACATTTAATTCAGACCAATTGTATAAAATTTAATTGATAGTTATAAATTAAATTATCATTATTAATTAAAATGTACTCTTTTAGGTTATGGAAAAAGATTAGTGTATTTCCCTTGAATGTAAGTACTTTAATTTCCCAATAGAAGCTTCATTGATATATATATAAGGCATGCAATCCCAAGTCTTGAATGTGCAATAACGCATTAACAAATATAATTAAGGAGAAGTTCCACGTATGATCAGAAGACATTAGCAAGTTTATTATATATATTTGGGAGTAAAAGTATTCTTAGGAAAAGTATATACTAAGATATAATTTATTCTTAATCTATATATATATATATTGTGTCTTAACTCTTATTATTTAATGGGAAGGGGAGTGGTTAAATAAAGCTTAGTAGAGGGGTTGAGGCAAAGGAATAATCTTTTCCTTTACCTTCCTCCTTATTTGGGTTTTGGGTTCTTTTCTTCTACCTAGAGGGAATGCACTTTCATATATAATGTTTTTTTTTCACCGTAAATGTTTCTTTATATTTCTTCAAGTGAGGATCTCAACTTTTCAAAAGAGTCATCATAATTTCTTTTTAGCCCTAAACAACTTAATATTTAAGGTTTTGGTATCATGCTTGAAGACTTGTTTGGAGTGCTTAGGTATGTTAGGGATGACTTGGGCTTTTGGCCAATAACAAAAAGTATTTTGAGAAAAAGTAGTATGTTACCTATATTGAAAGATTTTGAATTGCTTATCGAGTTTTTATACAAAGACTTGCTTGTGAGCTTTCAAATTGTGGTTGTAGTAGAAATAGAAACTTTTTCCACATGCATGCATTGCTACCTCTGCCAGCCATTCGAACGGGCGGGCAGGCGGGTTCGGGTAACTGCGCTCACGCGTAAAGAAATAAATTTTTTTTTATTACTTTTCTTTTCAATTTTTTACTAAAAAGTTACCATTTTATTAACATTACAAAACCATTTTACTAACCTTTTAGATTCTATGTTTTATCCATTGATTGTGGATTTGAAAATTGATTGCACATCTAAAAACCGTTCTCTTACCTCTTCTATATCTAAAATTAATTTTGAGAAAATACATAGATTACAAAATTCTTTTTCTTCTCCCTTTGATTTTTTCCGATTGCTGTTTCTAGGTACATTTTCTTTTGATTTCAATCATTCTTTAATGAGTGCACGTCAGAGATAGGGTGTTTTATTAGCACCTTGAGAAGTAGCTAGCTGAAAGTGATTTAATGCCGAGGTTGTGCCGTATTTTACTTTCAAGGCAGTGAATTCCTCCACGGCACAATAACAACAATTTGCATTTGACTCTATCAATTTGAAAGTAAAATATTTTATCTTTTCAAATGCCAATTAAGAACGGAAAGGTGCCTCTACATCTGTCAAAATTAGAACCACTGGATGAATACCATTACCGACACTGGTCTTAGAAGCTTCTAATTTTCTTCAAGTAAGTAAAGGTCGATTATTTCCTCACCTTCAATCATTATGACAAAGGTAAAAGTAATGTGGAGATCGAACAAGACATATCCAAAGTTGCAGATTTAGCTAAATCTAGTTAGTCCAAATCTGTTATGTCGCAAATTCGGAACAATTTGAGAAAGAAAATAAGAAAATCTGTGGTCATCTCTTCAACCGCATGAACGAATCCTTGTTTGATCTATTTGTGGTCCAAAAATTGACAAAAACGATTTGGGATACTCTGGAATCCAAATATGAAAGTGATGATGCAGGCAGAAAAAATACGTCGTCAGCAAGTGGCTACACTTCCAGATGATGGATGATAAATTGATCATGGACTAGGTTCATGATCACAAGAATCTAGTAGCAAATATTCTGACCAAAGACATGAAAATGTGTGAGATTCTTCAAGTAAATGTGCTGCTCAAGAAATTTCCTCCGTCCTAAATTGACTATCGCAACCATATGAAATATAAGAAGAAGGTTTTGACACTCCAAGAATTAATCAATCATATGAGCATTGAAGAAGCCAATAGACAGAAAGATAATGCTAATTTGGTTGAGTCTTTTGTTGTCAACAAAGACAAGTTTAAAAACAAAAGACAAACAATTTACAAAAGACAAGCTAATGCAAAAGAAGGGACATTATTTCAAGGTTGTTGATGGGAGAACTGAAAAGACCGAGTTGATATGCTATGTCTGTAAAAAATCGGGTCCCAAATCCTATTAGTACAACTAGAGGAAAGGAAGACCAGATCAACATCTTGTGCTAAGCAGAATGACACTTGTTGTCGTGGTCGTGGAAGCCAACTTGGTGGAAAAAAGTATGATTGGATCTTTGGCACCGGAGCCTTGAGACAATTCTACTCAAATGGATAACTCTTTCATGACTTTCAAGACGTTCTATATGTACCTTCGTTATATAGGAACCTGGTGTCTGAATTTTGTTGAACCGTGTTATGAAATCAACAAATAAAGATAAGTAGAAAGGTGTAAATAGTAAAGAATCGACAAAGAGATTTACATGGTTCACTAACAGTGTGTTAGCTACGTCCACGGGTAGAGGGAGAACAATTTATTATTAGAGAGAATATTTTAGATTAGCAAGACCCCCGTACTTGGTTGTTCGAAATGTTAGATATCAGATTCAAGGAATTCCAACAAACCAAGCTAGGCTTAGAATTATAATTGAATTTGACAAGGTTATCCTCACAAAAAATGGTGACTTTTTTTGGTAAGGGGTACTTTGCTGATGACCTTTTTGGTAAGGGGTACTTTGCTGATGACCTTCTGTTTTGCTTATATAATTGAATTCATTGATGTGTGGTATGGTAGACTAGGTTAAATGAATGTTGCGTTGATAAAAAAAAAAAACTTGAAGCATTAAATTTTGTCAATGCATCTAAAACACATGAAAATGATAAATGTCCTATATGTATAGAAACAAAGTTTACCAAGAAACCTCTCACTACCAGATGTACGAAATTACTTGAATTAATTCATTCTTGAAAAAGCAATAGAAGACTATTCAACCAATATATGGATGTCCCACGAAAAGCACTGACATCAACTGTATCAACAAAAAATACAAAGGAAAAAAGAACAAGTAAAGACACATAAGAGTTGGTAACCCAATTCGGTGATAAACTACCACGTCTGAAGGGTAGAGTGCCCAGGAAAAATAATCTACTAATATTAAAAAGTCAAGCAATTTACAACGTAGTACTTATATGTATATCACAACACTATAGTGGCTCACGTAGTGCTTAACTCTTTGATCACCTAGGCTCCGCCTAGATGTGAGACTCCCTCTCAAGTAAACTTAGGCTCCCCATAAGTGTGTTAATATTAGCATCTAACACTTCGGTACTAGACAGTGTGTGAGACTCTTCTCACGATGTATCTTTCCTCAGGTCAGTGAACTCCCTTCACCAAAAGCTGAATCGTAGGATCCCCCTAAGACTGAGAATCGCTTCTCTGGCAGCTATGACTTAGGCTCCCCATAAGTCCGTGTAGGCTTCAATGTGTTGCACTCCAATGAAAGAACAATCTTGCACAGCGAAAGGTCATCAAAGAGTCAGAACTCAATCTGGAACAAAGCGACCGTTCAAACAGTTAGCCTTTGCTCAAACAAAATTGTAATTAGGGGTAAAACGGTAATTGGCCCAGCTGAAATTACGAACAACCTGGGAAGGGTTGACTTACTGATTATGATTATATCAAATGAATAGAAATATATCTACAGTGAGGAGAGTGCAGCTACGAGCTTTAGTGGAGTGTCCTGTTAGTTAACGAATATAGGTTAACTAGGTTAAAGAGTTTGACCAATTAATCTCAGATCGTTGGAGTTCATGATCTGTTGTCCATGAGGTCACTCTACTAGCTCATTATGGACTAAACCTTAGATTAGTGTGATGAAAGATTTTGAATTGTTCAAAATCGAATTAGGAAAAAAACGTGATTTGTATTCCATACTCTAAATGTTTAATTGTTTATTTTTTTTAATTAAACAATAAAGAGAGTTGGAAATATTTAAATGTGATTTAAATATTAAAAATATGAGTAAGAATTCATATTCGAAGAAATCAGTTTTTTGGATAAGTTGGGACTGGTGTGAATATAATGTTATTTTAATATTTGATATTAATATTATTTATTATTTATTTAATTTAATTTTCAATTAATTTTATTTAAAATTCAAAAAATTAAATTTAAATTTGAGAAAATAAATTTTGATTTTTCAAAAATCCAAAGGGTTGGATTTTCCCACTATCTCTTCGTCACTCTCGGTGTGTTCACCATATGAAGCCACAAATCCCACTTTGTTCTTTCAAATTTGTTGTCAATTGGTTAACTCTCCTTGCATGTGGTTTCTCTATAAAACAAGAGTTTTGTGGTTGAGAAAATGGTTGAAGGTTTTGAATAATTAAGTGTTAATTGAGTTTCAAAACTTCCAAGAACACCACACTCTCCTTCTCCAATTTTCCTTCAATTTCACCACAATATTGGACCCCACCGTCTGGTCTAATGCCAGAGAATAGTAGCGAAGACTTTTGTGGTTGTCTACGTGTTGTTTGTGTTCAAAATCATCAAGGATTCAAGGAGAATTTCGTGCTACAAAGGTTGTTGCTCTAAACTCAGTTTTTCCCCTTTTATAATATGCATGTTTGTCCTTAAAACTGAACTTGTTAGAGTGTAATATGATCCAATTAGCTTCGCGGCATGTTTATACATCTATCATTCATTGTCTATCAGCGAACGATTGAAGTCTATCACGGTCTATTGCTCTAGCTATAGAATTCTATTAGAGGGTCTGAATTAGACTATTTCAAGTTTAGGGTTTAGGATTGAGCGATAGACAACGATAGAAGTCTATCGCTCGGATAGACAGTGAAATGTTTCTATATTTGTAAATAGTTTGACCAATTTTGAAAACATCCTTTACTATTATTAATTTTTTTTACCTTTCAATTCCTCTCTCTTTCCCCTCCCATCTGGTCCTTCTTCTCCACCTCCATCTTTTCTGTCAAACTTTCTCTCTTCCCCTTCTTTCCTGGGCATGGTTTGGTTTTCATTTTCATTCTAGCCACCGGAATCGATGAAACTTCCTTTGCTCAGAATTTGGGGTTTCTCAACTTCACCCTCAATGGGAACCCCAATAACCATCTCTTCGGAATTTAGTTTGATCGATGTTTTTGCTAATAAGAAATTCAATGACTCCGACGATAATCATGACAGAATCAACTCTAATTTTTACAGCCTGGAGTTTCAGCAACTCTAATTTTTCATTGAGTGACAGTTTGATTACCATTGGATTGCTCTCCTTCGTCCTCCCAAAAGACCCAATTACCAAATCGAAGCGGTTCATCGCGGAATGACGACCGATGGATTCCTTGTTTGTTTCATGGTAACGATTTTAACGGATTCCTTGTCGTTTTTTATAGCTAGGACTGAGAAATAATTGATTTTTTCATCCAAATTTTTTTACTTGGAATTTTTTTTATCCTATTTTACTTTTTTTTTTCATTTTTTTCATTTTTTTTTAAATTTTTGCTTGCCAATTCATCTTATTTTTTATTTTAATTTAATTGTAGGGACTACTTTTAAGCTTTATTGAAACTATAAGAACCAAAATGGGACATTTTAAAGTATAGGGACCAAAATGAAACAACTATCAATGTATAAGGACCAAAGTGATATTTTAATATTTTTTATACTTTAATTTAAGAAACATTATTTTTTAATTCACTAGTTCTCTACTATTTTTATATTTAGGGTTGTTTTCAAATATAGAAAAATGAGCAAAACTATTTACAAATATAGAAAATTTTTACTATCTATCAGCGATAGACGACGATAGAATTTTATCGCTTGAGCGATAGCGATAGAAGTTTATCGCTTTCTATCGCTCAAGCGGTAGAATTCTATCGCGGTCTATCAGTGATAGACAGTGAAATTTTTCTATATTTGTAGATAGTTTGATATTTTTTTTTTGTTTATAATAATTTCCCTTATATTTAAGTGAAAAACTATTCAAAACTATGTGAATACATTTTTATGTACTTAAACATATAAAAGTCAAACAAAAATTATATAAGTGTCCATCATAGAAAAAAATACATTATGTATTTACTATAGCTAAAGAGGATCCAAGTTAAGTTGGGTGGGCTATTATAGTCTACTCAGTGTTTGGCCTCCCTATTACTAGAACAATTATTTTAACTCATAATTAGTTACAATACACATGTTTCCAAAATTAATTACCCCAATTTTAATACAAAACAGTTAAATACATTTATAATAACAACTTTCACACATATCATTGAACCAAATGCCAACACGAATAGGATAAATATATCTAAAACATGACTATAGAATTTTTTTATCTTTAATGAAACACAATATACATATTTGTGTAAAATGCAACCAAGCGAGGGAGACACGTTTCCCTTGGCCCTTTGTTCATAGGTTTGTCCTTGAACATAACTCTCTACTAACATAAACTTGTACTATCCAACCTCAAAGTTCAAGTATTGATAATTTTCCACTCCACATATCATCCACTTTGTATATATCTCAACTTTTGACACTAAGCTAACTAAAATGTTCATACAACTTGGAGGCTTCTTGATTTAAGTGATTTGCCCAAGACTAAACAATTTAATTTCATTAAAACAACAAGAACAACTATTCCTAAGTTATATCTTTTCAATAACCACGATATTTTCCAAACTCAATAACTTCGATCCTTGCTCAAAACATCAATGTCACACCAAACCTAGCTGTTTCTTCACGAAATACAAATACTCACATTATTCAAATGTATTAAAAAAATAGAAGAGTGAAAAATCTTATTTATATAATAAATGTAATATTTAGTGTAGATATTCAACACCTATATATAGGTTACAAAATTTTATAACTTCCTTTTGAATTATTCTATCTTATAATAAACACCCTTCTAGTTTCCCTTCTAGTTGACTCTCTATTTCATTTTTTTTTCTTATATTGTTCTTATTTTTAAAACAGTTTATTTATTTAAAATTAAAAATTAACAAGATCTAGGAAGATTTGCTTTTGGATTGATCCAATACAAAGGACACATTGTTTGAATGGCAGGAAGAAAAAAAATGTCATTCAGCCTAAATTTCCAAGATGTGTTAACCCATCATAAACCCATGGGCCAATGTGGAGGGGGCTTCATAGGTCAGTTTATTGCGGTAAGTGACAAATAACTAAATTCGATGTGATTTGCCGATTTGATCATTGAATCTCATAATAAAGCATACATTCGATTTATAAGCACACGACGATTTACTTGGCTTAACCAACTCGTTTGTGCAGCTAACTCATTAAAAAAATCAAGCAAGCACCCTAACTATCAATTAATACTAGCGTCCTAGTTAAACTAGATGCTTTGTCCTCTTGAGTTCGATAGCGTCTATATAGGTTATAAACATCCACATTAAGGATTTAGGATTCCATTGAGTGATTAATTTATTGGATAACCTAATTAACTAATCAGTTTGTTCTTTGAACTTTAGTTGAGCATGCAAACAAATACTATGGATGACCTATATTTCTGGCATACATGGATTCAACTTTTGTTACTTAGGTGATTCAAGCAAGACGAACATGGGAGAAAATGTGAAAGCTCAAATTTGTAAGTTAGATTCTATAATGTAAGTTTATCCTAAGTTGTGAAGGGTCTTTAGTGTAGTTTCTCGTTGGTGTATGATTCGCTGGAAATTGGAAAACTTAATGTTCTTACTGAGATTAGCAAAATTTTGGATGACAATTTTGTTGTAGCTCAAAACGTTGAGCAAGTTGTTTTCTCTCTCTTTTTTTTGTTTTAATCATTCCAGCAATGTATCAACGCACTACCTTACTCGGATTGGTGTGGGTTGGAGGGTTTGATTGATTTGAGTAGAGATCTTCTTCCATAGAAGGTGCTAGCTTTTTTTAGGATTCTTTGCATTTTATTTTTTAAAATTTCTTAGTCTATTTATAGCAAATCATTATGCATTTTGTAAGCCACTTTGGCAATTACAACCAATAAAAATATTTAAGAAGTGCAAACGAAAATAAAAGAAATGTTAAATTACAAAGTTAGATATATTGCGTTCTTCCTACTGATGCCCTAAAAATCGTGCGAAAATTAGCAAATATTTCCTTAACATTTTCTTCCTCACTTTTTGCCATTCCTCTAATATTTTTCCTTCTCTATCCTTACTCTTGCTCATTTTTCTAGATTTAGATTTTTATTTCAATTCCAAGTGAGAGAAGAGGCAGAGCCAGAGAGTGAGAAAAGGAGAACGATAGGATGATTTTTTTTACGAGGAAAGAGGAAAGAGAGAGAAGTGGAAGGAAGAGATCGTGGGATTAAGGGATGAGAGCTAGGAATGAGGGAGATGAAAGGAGGGAGGAATAATTAATAATAATAAAATATTTGTTGGTGCAAGCAAAAGATTATATAACCTTAGTTTAAAAAGAAAGTTTAAATCTTGCCAAAGTAAACTTAGCTTAGTAGTATTAGCATGTACTCTGTCTCTAGAGAGTGGAAGTTCAATCTACCATCTCAATAAAATTTAAAAGTGTCAATTAGATCTCTAAATTTACTTTTTATTTAATTAATTCTTGTCATATTCAAACATTTTTTAAAATTCACAGACCTATTATATATACAATTGAATTTTAAATTTTTTAAGACTCTAATATTTAAATTTTATCTCAAATAAAAGTTAAATATAATATAAATCTATTATTCACAAAATTAAGAGTGAAGTACCTGTCAAACATAGAAAGTTTTTTTTTCAAGTTCAAACCTCAATATTTAAGGCCCAAAAACTTATTAATCACAAGTTTAACATTTTATATTGGGTAAACTTGAGGAAAATTTCTAGTATTACAATTTTTCATATTATCCATTTATTGCTTAAACAAATATTTAAAAATTATATGAATCCTATAAAATAAAGTAACGTATATATTTGATAGACCCCAATAAAAAACATATATAATAATAAAAAAAAAGAAATAAGAGAGGAGGGCAAAGTAGGCAAAATGATGTAATTAATAGTGAATGAGAAAGTAGTTGTGTGAGTAGGAATTGTGTGATTGTGTGGGCCCTTGGGGATAATTCTCTTAGCTGAGTTTTTTTTCCCTTTTAAGAGATGTAGGAAGGTATAACTCTTTTTATCTTCAGAGTATCAATTTTAGAGATAATAACTAACTGTGTAGCAATATTTTTAAAAAAATTGTAAATATAACAAAATTTATTAGTGATAGACTTCTATCGCTAATAGACTCTTATGGTCTATCAATGATAGACTACCTAGACCATAAAAGTCTATCAACGATAGAATTCTATCACTGATAGACTTTGTTATATTTACAATTTTTTTAAAATGTTACTATATATGCTAATACTTTAAATCTAATTGTTATATATTTGAAACTATCCCTTTTATCTTTTACCATATATGTTTTGTAGCTAAACATAGAGAGGAGGAAGATCTCAAACTTCCTTGCCTTTTGAAAAAAAAAATAGTGAACTTAAAAAGTTGAGTATATCATCTAATATTATGTCAAATTGTTGAATGAATATGCACTATTTTTTTTTATATGTTTGAAATATCTTTTTAAGTGATTATTTTTAAAAAATTATTTTAGAAAAAAGTTAAGTGTTTGGCAACCACTCAAAATAGATTTTGAAAAAAATCTGTTCATCAAATAAGTTCGTTTAATATAAAAACTTGAAATCAACTTTTAAAAAAAATGACTTTTAAGTGTTTAATGGTTAATCTCTCCATAGTTTGTATAGTTCTTAAAATTACCAAAATACCCATAGGTTATCTACCTCACTTCCTTGTTGTGGCTACCACTGCCATTTGCTAGCCAACTTTGGCTACTACCTCGACCACCACTACCGACCAACTCCAGCGACCACCTCCCACCGCTGCAGTAGGCCACCTTCGATAACCACCACCGACGCCCAACTTTGGCTATTGCTTCTGCCCTTAACTTTCGGCGCTAACTTTGGCACCATATCCACCCGCCATCGTCAACCACTTCTGACAAACTATGGCAACCACCACCAGTAGCTAACTTCGGTTGCCATCTCTGACGACCACCTTCAACTGCATCCATCATCGGTCAACTCCAGCAACCACCACCAGCGGCCATCTCCGGCGACCACTTCCGGTTGCCACTGTCGGCCACCACCACCGCTAGCCACCTCTAGCCAACTCTAGCAGTCACTTTCAACCATTATCACTAGCAACTCCTCTAAATGATCAATTTTAGAAACCATTATTTTAAATTATTAGTTCATAGTATTTTATATCTTAAAATAATTTTATATTAATAAAAATACTTTTAGATAACAAACTAAACAAACTTATTTTAAATTATTAGTTTATAGTGTTTTTATTTCAAACCATTTTTATAAAAAAGAAATTAAATTTTTTTTTTTGAAAAACATTTTTTTTTCTAACTCCCATATTTAATGTGACTCTAAATTTTATGAAATAAATGAATACATAAACATATAGCTCTAACTCCCAAAAACTTTGTAGCTATCAACTTTGAAAATAAAAATAAAAGAGATGAAAAGAGATCGATAAGGGATGCATTGTTTAATTTTATTGTGAGAAGAAAAATGAAGGTTGAGTTGAAAAGGCAGGTGGCATAGGTGTAGTTTGGCAGCATTTGATGGCAGCAGCTTTTATCATGTAACAGTTAACACTGACCGACTCTTGCGCCAGCAGCCTTTATGGAACTTCCCTGCTCTCTCTTCTCTCAACTCTGACCTCACAACACTCTTCCCGAAACACACTCTTCCTTTCACCCTCTCCAATATTAGGATTACTATAGTTTATGAATTCTCACTCTATTTGTTTTAACAAGTATTGTCATCTAGACTACATCTCACTTAATTATGTTAATAAAAGAGAAGATATCAAAATTTTGGAAGTTCTATCCATTTAATTCATAAACTAATCATTGTATTAATTTAAACTTGGATTTTGGGTTGTATCAATATAAACTTCAAACTTTCATAAGTATATCAATTTGAATAACTTTAAACTTTCATAAGTATATCAATTTAAATCATGAACTTTGTATCCAAATAAAACATAATAGAGGGTTTAAATTGATACACTTATGAAAGTTCAGAGTTTAAATTGATACAATATTAGTTTGGGGTTTAAATTGATACACTAATGAAAATTCAGGGATTTAAATTGATACAATTATTAGTTTAGGGTTTAAATTAATTAATATAACCCCTAAAGTTTAGGGGTATAAATGGATCAATATAATGTAAGCAATAATAATATTTGTGAAAAAAATATAAGTATCGACCATTTTAACTTATTTAAAAATGTAAAATGTTTACTTAATTTAAATATAATTTTTTTTATTTTTATAATTTTTTAAAAAGTACTCATCTACATGTGATCAATATTTCTGTCCACATTTTAAATCTTAGTTATCATAAATAATGTATGAGAAAATTTCTAATACTATGATTTTTTTATACTATTTCTATTCATTCTTTTGTTTTGGAAGATGAATTTAAAAATAATTTAGAATCTATGAAATAAAATAATATATTATTAATGACGTGCTTTGAATGAAAAGGATACTATTGTATACTAGAATGCTTTTTAAAAAAGATAAATTTAGAGAGGAAAAAATTATCGAACATGAGATATGTCAAAGAAGGAATACTAGTTACATGAGGATATATAGGAAATGTTAGAGATAAAGAGAAAATAATTAAGATAAATTAGTTAACTTACAAATTTGGTCACTACTGTCTAAAGAAAATTAGATTTTTTTTTTTAAAAGTAAGATGAGGGAAAATTTTCACAAATAGAAAAAATGTCAAACTATTTACAGAAAATAGCAAAAAAAATACTAATAGACATTGATAGACTTCTATCCACATCTATTAGTGATAGACTTCTATCAGCGTCTATCACAACTATCTAAAAATTTGGCTATTTTATGTAAATAGTTTTCCTTATTTTTCTATTTTTAAAAATTTCCAACAATAAGTGTTGAAAGTTAAAATTTTTCTTTACTTTTATTTTAGAATTTGACTAATTAAAAATTCTAACTCTTTTAACCTAAGAAATATAAATTGTTTTAATAAATAGAGAGGAAATAAGCTTAATTTTTAAAAACTAAATAGTTACTCAATAAAACCTTAATTTTTTCTTCTTTCTAACTTACCTTCTATAAAAAATTTCTCCAAAATTTCACCCTAAAAAATTCTCAAACTTTTTTTTTTCCACACGTTAGAATATTGGTGTAGAATTAACTTTAATTTGCATTATAGATAGTTTATTTGAAAATTGACATTTGCCCTACCCAATATCCGTTTTAATATGACCTTCATTTATGCTCATGTAGTATATAGATGATGATCCAAGAATTTAAATCTTCTTTTTTTTGTTAATACATTTTCATGTTTATTTTATTTTGATTTGCAAATTTAGTTTATGAGCTATTGTTGTTTGTGTGTCTATTTGGAGTTGTTTGAGAGGCTAGAATGTAATCAAAATTACTATAAATCAGAGGAATGTTGGAATACGTGAAGTGTCAAGGACGAGACGGGAATGAGATCGTGAAATGCGAAAATGGTGGAAAAGAGAGTTCGGTTAAAAACTGTAAGAACGGAATGAGTTTAATATTACAAATCAGGCCGAAAACGCTCAATCCAAACATGAGTTTTGGATTACATTACAATCCAAACTTATTCTAATACAGTCCCCAAACAACTCCTTTAAGCTTTTATGGTATGTTTGGATTGATCTTTTTAAATAAGTGTTTATAAGTTTAAAAAAATGTTTATAAACATTTAAAACATCATTTCCAACAGACTATTCATTAGAAGAAAAAAAACCAATTATATTCTTAGACTATTGTTTTAACTTTGTTGAAAGTATAACATGATTATTAGACTCTTGTTTTAACTTGGTTGAAAGTATAACATGATTAACTAAATATAATATTGATGACTAACGAAAAATGATTTGACATGTCATTAGCATGATAACACGTGTGGCACAAAGATTAGTTGGCATTCAATTGAACAAAATAAGGACAAATGACGAAAAACTTTTATTTTATCCACATTAAAACTATGACACATTAAGGGGACGTTGACTAGGCTATTATAGTCTACACTATAATAGTCTATATAGGTGCAAATTTGTTTAGTGTGAGTAGAAAATATTAGATAACATGGGGTTCCAGTTTAAAATCAATTGGCAATGAAAGATATTAGCCATCTATCTTATTAAGAATATGAGATTCCTTGATTTTTTCAATGTGAAATTCTCAACATGTCCCCTCAAAATGATGCCTCTTTTGAGTTCACTATTCTTGACTGGATCACAGTTTCTTTTTATTGGACCGAGTACCCGTTTGGATTTTATGGGTTCGGATACTATATTAGATAACATAAGATTCCATCTCAAAACCAATTGGCAATGAGAGAAGTAACTCATTTATCTTATTAAGAACGTGAGGTTCTTTGATTTTTCTAATGTGAGATTCTCAATAGAATAGTAAACACTGTACTAAAGAGGAAGAGATGATGAGTAGGAAATAACGGTAACAAACAGAGATTTAAAATTAATAATACTACTCTGGTTAATTATGAGTTATAAATAGTTAGAAACACCAACTACTATAATTAGAGGCCCAAACACTAGTGGGCTATTGTTCACTCCACCTGATTGAAGTTGGTGGCTCAAACAACCGGTAACAACAGTAGCATATAGGTAACATAACATTTTATTATATTCAATGTTCATGAGTCCCTCCTCATGTCAAATCAATACACGATTGTACAATACTAACTTTACCAAAATTCAATAGTTAATTAAGACAAAAAAAAAAAACCCATAAGTTAAAATTTTGAAATATTGTTACTCTTCTAATTTTAATACATGTCATATATATCATTCTATTGTAACTAGTAAGTACTATAATTTTTGTTAATACCTATAAAAAATAAAGGTTGATTAATTTGATATGACATGATATAGTAAAAAGTGAATTCATATCTTTTTATGAATAAAATAAATTTGGTGTAATTTCTCTCACACGTAACGCGCATATATATATATAGAGAGAGAGAGAGAGAATGAATTTAGTAATATGAAAGTAAAGCAGCAACCACCATACCCTTGTGTTGGGTTTCTGGTGGATCTCACATGAAAGTCTGAAGAGCCACCGATGAGGGACGTCAGGCCACTGCGGTCCCCTCTCTGCTTCATGAATGCTTCTGAAAAAGAATTTAAAGCAAACTCATTCAATATCTCCACAAAAATGGCAGTTAGTTCCAATCCAATTCCAATCCATCCTCATTATTAGAACACCTCCAAAATCATCCAACGGCCTCCATAGAAAGACATGGCCGGAGAATCTTACCCCGATGGGATTATGGTGTCGGTTTTTACCGTTAAATTTGAAGTTAAGATAATCTGATTGACGATTTTATGTTGTCATTAGCTAACTGAATATGACAAGAAACGTGCATCAGGTTATGTTATGTGTAACACTCGAGTTCAGGAAGAGTACATAAACAAATTAAAATAGATCTTTAAGGAGGTAAAAAAATTGATAGTTACTATTTATACCCTTATAAGGTACGATAGCAACTTTAAAGTTAAGAGTTCTTAGTTTGGAGCAATTCTTTTTATTGGGTAACTTCTTATAAATTTTCGTAGAAAGCACGTAAATGATGACAAAAACGTATTGAAAGGTACAAATTCAAAATTTGAGTCATGTTCTAAATTTTGAGCCTAGTGCTACATTATGTGATGACATAACCCTCTTCTCTATTTTTCTGTTTCGAGGAGAAAGTTATTATCAAGCATCATGTTATATAATAAGTCGTTATAAGTTACAAAATGTCTTAAATGATTTAAATTATTGTTTTGTTTTATTTGAGGGCATTCAAGGCCTGCAAACTTTGAGAAGTTGACACGTATTTTTTTTTAATGTATTAGAACTTCAAACATTAATTTAAATTTATTCATGTGTTGTTAACCATCTAGTTTAAATTAAATATTCATAAGTATTACTTAAGGTCTGTTTAGTTGAGAATCTAGATTCTCTTTTATATTTTTAGATTTACTGACTTTAGTAAATATGTATTTGATAGATAATCTAGATTCTATTGGTTAAAATTGTTTTCGAATTTTAAGATCCAAACAGTGAAAAATTTAAAAAAACAAATTCAAATCATTTTTTTAAAAAAAAATTAAACTATGTATTATATAATATATTATAAATTATATAATATTACCAAATAATTATTATACAAAAAAAGATTATACAAAAAAAAAATAAAATGGTAAATGTAAATTTCAAGAAAAATAAAAGAGGCCTATCCTAGTTTTTAGAGGTATCCCTAATTGTCTTGATCATAGATTCATCAAATTAACTTCTGTATTGTCTACGCTTAACCAATCACATTTAGAAAAGCTAAAATGGACGTCCTGATATGAACTGCCCAAGGCATCAAATTATTATTTAATAATTTTGATGTAATTTAATTATTTTCTAAATTTATCCTTGTTAATTACATTTTAAGTAGGGTTATTTTAGACATTTTAATAGCCTTGCCTTTAGGTTGTTGAAGAGAACAGTTTTTGATGTTTTTAGAACTTTAGGATTTTTTTGAATGAGAATTCTCTGGTAGATGATAGAGTTTCATCCCGCCACTTTTGCAATTCTTGAATTAGGGTTGCATGTCAAGAAAGTTTGATCATCTTGCTTGTGGAGTGTTCGAACTTGGAGTAAGGAACTAGTTCTCTTATCTCTTAGTCTTCGATCAAAAGGTAATCCAATTCTAGTCTTTTCCTTTGGATTGACATTAATTGATTTGGGGGTTTTGGGATTTGTTGTTAGGGGTTCAACAATTGGGTTCCTAATTTTCAAATTACTAGGGTTTTCATATAATTTGTATAAGAGTCTAGACTCTAGATTGGGTATATGTTTATTTCAATTGTTTTTTTTTTTTTGTTGAGTATATTTCTTGATTAGGGTTCTTATTGTGAGTTTTGAAAAAAAAAATTAAGCAGGCACGTCAATTTTTTTTTTATAAAAAAATCGGCCGAGGGGTTCTATAATTCGGAATAGAAAGAAAAAAAATAAGCTCAAGCAAGCACGTCAATTTTTTTTAAAATTAGAAGTTTGTCGACGGGTTCTGTGATTCGTAATTGAGGGAAAAAAGCAGGTGGGTCAAGTAGGTAGGTCAAGCAGACAACTCAATTTTCATGAGTTTTAAGCTGCTGAAATTTATAAAAAAAGTTGGTTGTTTCAAATCAAACTTTGAAATTTCTTATAATTTAAATTAGGGTTTTGGGTAAAAGTAGTGTTTCTAATTCCTACTTCTTGTTTTCTTTTTATCATTGACTTGTCTAGTTGTTTGCCATTCTCTTGTTCATCTTGCATAACTCTTGTTCATCTTGAATCTTAAATTCTTGATTCTAAATATCTTGTTTTTCTTGATTTCTTGTCTAGTTTGTCAAATCTTGAATATTAGATTCTTGATTTTTAGTTTTCATTTTTTGTGTGGTATTCTACTGGTTCTTTGCTTGAGTTTGACACTTTACAGTCATTCTTGCTTGGTTTGTTTTTGGCTTACTCTTCTGATCTTAATTGCCATTTTGGCTCATTACCCTTTCTAGAGCATTCCTTTTTGTGAGAGAGTGCTACATATTGAGTGTAAACACGAGTGACTATTCATCTTTTGAGTGAAATATGTAAGGGAGTGAATTGTGGAGTCCACTTTTCTTCTACTTGTTTTTATTTTGCAGCCATGTTCTATCCAAGAAGAAGGTGTGTTGAAATTCGAGATAGGGATGCAAAGCTTAAAGAGGCTATACGGGAAGATTTAGTAGAACTATGTAGTTCTATAAGAAAATATGTTACGGAAGTAATCCAATTAGAATGGAGTTTGATGTGTCAAGTTTCAACGGAACGAACATGCGAACCAAAATACGATCAACCACCCAAAGAAGAAGAAGATGCAAATTTTCCAAGAGCACAAGAAGAAGAATTAAATAGAGAGATTTCTGACGATGAAGAAAGAAGAGCCATTGAGAGTAAAGAGATAAACATTTCTCAATCAACATTAGAGAAAGAGAATGAGGAGGCTGAGACACTAGTTAGAAGAGAATGTGAAAGAAAAATTTGACAGTAATGTGCAAAGTAATGAAAATGAAGGAGAGATTGAGGGAGTGAGTCCAATTTTGAGAGTACGTGAAGATGAAATTATCTCCTCAAGACCACTCATATTTGAACCTATACACAAGAGAGCTTATTATCACCTAGGTGGAGTTAATCTTAGAGTATTATCTAGTACTACTTATTTTGATTTTTTGCAGGACTTTAAAGTACTAGTGAAGGAGCAATGTTGCCCACATGTGAGGTACAAAACAAAGATGTTATTTAGAAAATATTGCTCCAAACTTGCATATGAACTCATCCATGGTCGAAAGTTCAAGAATGATCAAAAGAGAGCTCGATCATTAACATCTCATGACTACAAGGTTGCTTTACAAGGGAGACCGTCCAAGAGAGGTGCTAGAAAATTGACATCATTTTCTTCCCATGACTTCAAAACTGCTTTACAAAGCTTTGATTTGGATTCGAGGACGAATCCTTCAAAAGGAGGAGAGGATGATATGAACTGCCCAAGGAATCAAATTATTATTTAATAATTTTGATGTAATTTAATTATTTTCCAAATTTATCCTTGTTAATTACATTTTAAGTAGGGTCATTTTAGATATTTTACTATGAATTATGATAAGCCATTAGGGTTTTATTGGGAGGCTATTTAAAGCCTTGCCTTTGGTTGTTGAAGAGAACAGTTTTTGATGTTTTTAGAACTTCAGGGTTTTCTTGAATGAGAATTCTCTGGTAGATGACAGAGTTTTATCCCGTCACTTTTGCAATTCTTGAATTAGGGTTGCATGCCAAGAACATTCAGGCAAGTTTGATCATCTTGCTTGTGGAGTGTTCGAACTTGGAGTAAGGAACTAGTTCTCCTTCGATCAAAAGGTAATCCAATTCTAGTCTTTTCCTTTGGATTGACATCAATTGATTTGGGGGTTTTGGAATTTGTTGTTAGGAGTTCAACAATTGGGTTCCTAATTTTCAAATTACTAGGATTTTCATATCACGTCCTAATAATCAAATTGATCTTTGTGCTTAGATGAAAAACATCTTAAACATGCAAATCAATTAGCATTAAGATCTAGGGCTATTGCTAAGACGAACGAAATAATTTGGAACAACCTAATTAAGTGTTTGATGCGAATCTCACCTAAGTTAGTTAGACGAATGCTATTGGATTGGAATTGATGAATCAATATCAACTCTAACTTAACTTTTGATATTTGGCGATTTAAGAACCTAACGATTACGTCTAGATGTAGATCTATAACAATCAATCATGCAACTTTGACTACCTTGTCAAACAATCTCAGAGAAACATAACCATAAATATAATTCAAAGATGAAAATTGCTAGAGAAAGTAGAAACAATCAAGATTTAGAGTTTAGAACAAGTCTCACAAGGTTACAATTGGAGAAAACCTTAAAAACTAGGAATTGGGATACTTACCTTCCCATTGAGATGAGAAAACTCAAATCCGCCACCTTTTAGCTCAATTACAGAGAAATATTCAAATAAAAACCTAAAACTAATGTTGTAAATGAATAGAGCGAGAAAAAACGAAGAAAACGAGTGGTCATTCGCCCAAAACTGCCACCCGGATAAAAAAATATGACCTAAAAACTGAAAATCAGATTTTAAATCGTCACGACGGCACCGCGACACGGTCAAAATGTGCTGCCTCAATGGCAGTTTTTTTTTTAATTTTTTCCTCTTTTAGCCTAATTACTTGGTTAGGACTTCAAATTGGTCTGTTTTAGCTCTATTTTCTTCCTAACGCTCGATTCTATCTCCAAATTGCTAGAAATCTATAAAATAACATATTTAAGCACATTAAATATATATAATAAACAGGCAAGATTAGAGGCATTAAGATATCACATGTTAGGTGCTATCAGTGAAGCAGACACCATCAAAGCTAAAGGGAGCAAGATATTGCAACCTGTGGCTTGACACTTCCATCTCTGCACTTTACTCTATTTTTTGTTTTACTTTGAATTTGTATTGAGATCTTGACATTGAGAAACTATTTATTCTTAATATAAATATGATTTCCATCATTTCTCATCTATCCATGCTTTCACTTTTCTCCATTATGAGCAACTAATTTCTTAATGGGTTAAGAAGAATAAACTAACAATTCTCACAAGTTTTTGTATGATTTTAAGTTCATCTTGTTTAATATTATGTGCTTAATCTAGCTATTTGCTTGAATTTTTCTAATCAATTGGTTTAAGTAGAAATAGCTAACAACTCGAGAGAGCAAGTGGCTGTAGAAATCATTAAATAAGGGAAGAAGTAGCTTTAGAGATAAAGTTAACATTTTGTCTAAAATTAACTTAAGCATGCGTCTTAGAGATAAGATAAATGTGGCGTGCAACAGTGAAAGGCGAGTTCTTCATTTTATAAGTTAAAAACATGAATGAATATACTTATGCATCACTTAGGAGAATGTTAGTGAACCTTCTCAACCCTACTTCATCAACTAATTTTTAATCCTCTCAATGCATGTCGCTTTATTTGTGTTGCATTTTTGTCATTAACACCACCATTTTCATCACTCAACGCATCACCATCACACACATCTTCAATGCATCATATCTCCACTACCACTTTCACCATTCACCTCATCCATTCTCATGATCTTTTAGCTGTACAAATTAACAATCACTCAACGCATTCATTAAAGACAAATTGTGTAAATATCATTCATTAAGTTCAAGCATAAATCATTAGTCTAAGTGTTCGACCCTGGTGCTTGTCAGGACACTCTATTTAAACTTACACTTAGATTCAATTAGAGAAAACTTGCAAACTTGTATGCAATCAAGATAATTCAACTCATTAATTTAACACGCACAAGACAATCCATAACACGTTTTCCTCACAACAAAAAATCATATTGAAAATAACAAATAAAACTATGAATTATTAGAAAAATGATGAAGTTAAGCCTGTGATAAGCCTAGATTGACTATATATTGTGCACATTTTTTAAAAAATAAAAATTGTTTTTAAAGTCAAAAGTAGAATTGGAATTATTTCTCTTTAGGGTTTATAATTTCTCTCACCCATTTGTGATGTGGTCTCAAATTTTCTCTTTCATTTGTATATAACTTTCTAACTTATGAGATTTAGGTATGACGATGATCCATGTCATTTAATTTCAATGCTTTATCTTTGTTCTTAGGCGTATATATACGTCAATTAAACGTAACAATATTGTATATACAAATTAAGTAATGCTACATGACTTGATTAAAAAAAAAGTTAAACAATAAGTTAAAATATCATTTTGGTACCTATACTTTAAAGTTGGTTTAATTTTAGTTCTTATACTTTAAATTATTTAATTTTAGTTCTTGTACTTTCAATAAATCTTAAATTTAGTCCCTCAACGTTAATTTTTAATGAAATTGGTTAAATAATAATAATAATTTTAATGCAAGACATTACAATATGTGAATATGTTTTCAACATTTATATTAAAAATGCTAATAGATAACAATTTTTTTTTTTAAAAAAATCAACAATAAACTAATAGTGGGGACTAAATTTAATATTTATTGAAAGTACGGAGACTAAAATTGAACAGACGTCAAAATGTAGGAACCAAAATAGTATTTTTAACATAAACAATAATATAAGCGGAGTCACTTCTAATCTAACAATCTACCTCTTCAAAAACTACAACCCTACTATCATCTCACTTAATCTCTCTGCTTTTATGTAATATCTTTCTTCTCCTTTTGTTTGTTGTCAGGCTTCTCTCTAACCCTCTATCTCTGCTTTTGCTTTAGCTTGATTGAATGTTTCTTCTACTTCTTGATTTATTATTGAATGAATGGGAGTAGGAAATGATGAGGATATTAAGAATGTATAAACTCTGTTGAGATATTCTTGTGCACCGACCTACATATTATATATTAGATTTCATTTTCATTGAAGAAAAGTTCTGCCAAAAGTTGCCAATAATTCCATTTTAGAAAAGAATTATAATAATAGACGTTTTGTTTATTAAGAGATGACAGATAAGGAAAGAAAAACGACGAGCCTAAGTTCTAAGAAAGAATAATAAAGAAATAATATTTCAAGATAAAGAAAGACAAGAATTGAAAAGAATAATATATAACATGAGATGTGTATAGATACTTTTCTCTATCTGTGTGGGAGGGGGCCACTCAACAAGGCCATATCAATACCATGTGAATACATTTACTGCCACAATTCATACGGTACAGATAAAATTATTCGATGAGACTGTCACAATATTATTGACAAAATTATATCGTTAAAAGAAAGAAACTACAAAAATAATTTGAATTTGTATTCAATTGTTATTAGTGACGATATGTAGATTTAAATTTATGTTTAACAATATTATGAAATAATTACATTATAGAGACTTTTTTTTTTTTTTTGTCAACATGAACATAACTCAATATTCAAACTTTAAAAGCATCCTCTCATCTTCACAAAAGTGGTAGATTCATCAAATTATTATCTTCCTATATATTTGTTGAATTCCAACTTTATAAGCTAGAGTGGTATAAAATTGTAACTTCGTGGGATAATTTTTTTGATATTCTTTATGTTCATGCTGAGTTTATTTTCATAAATATCATTTTAATCTATTCCATTTTTAAAAGAATTGGTGATTACATGACAATCACTTATTGAAAGTAGTAATCATATTGTGGTAGTATATTTTTTTAAAAAAAAATCCTTTAAATACAAGAAAATGATAATACACTTCTTATTCATATTTGATGGTTAAAAAAACACGCACACAAAAACCTAGCTTTTGTATCAACTATGTGATATAACTTTAAAATTTATCTATCTTAACAATGATATAAAATATTATTACCACATTTTGTTTTTGTCGTAGAAAAAAAATATAATACTATTTTAGTCTCTCTTGTTAATGGTTTTATTCCACTGTTCAAATTAATTTTGTCAATAATTCTTAAAATTAGTGTTTAGTATTAGTTTATTGCTTAAATTTTGAAAAAGAAAATTAATATTACCAACATTTTCGTGAAAAATATTATTCGATAAAACATTCACAATGTAACTGATAATTTTACATTAAAGATGAGAAAAGGAGAAATTATTACAAAAGTATTATTAATATGTTGGGCGGTTTTCAAATATAGAAAAGTGGGCAAAACTATTTAAAAATATAAAAAAAAAATTCCACTTCTATCGAAGTGGATTGTGGTCCATTGTTATTTCTATATTTTATAAATAATTTAATATTTTTTCTATTTATAATAATTTTTCTAGTATATATTTAATAATTATTAAATAACATACCTATTTAATCCACGTTCAACAATTATTAAGAGAGAGTTCTATTAAATATTTTTTTTTTATTTCTTTTCATTTATATATCTTATTGAATGAATATTATTATTATATTCAGTAAAAAAATACTAAAAGCATTAATGATTCATTTTTAAAAATATATATTAAAAAGACATGAACTTGAAAGTACATGAAATTCTATACATATCCACCAAAACAATATTTAAAATTATATATATATATACACACACACACGAAAGGAAGAAAATTTCTTCTTCTTCATCCATCATGTACTATATCTGTCTCACCTACCATTCAACACGGAAATTTCTTCTATAACTTCTTGATCATTATCATTATCTGTCTCTTTGAAAGCTTATCTTAAACCATCATAAATAACACAAAAATAATAATAATAATAAAGAAAAGAAAAATCTACTTCTAATATAAAGAGATAGGTTTAAAATTTTCACTTGGTTAGCAACTTAGGTGAAATGGTTTCTCATAGAGAAAATCATTTCAAACAAAAACTCATTCACAATCTGATCTCCCCCTCCCTTAACCAAACGCATTTACACCATAATAATAATAATAATAATAATAATAATAATAATAATAATAAATAAATAAATAAATAAATTCACACCTAAAGAGGTTTTTAACAAGCATCGAGACGGACATAAAATTTATATTATAAAAAAAGTTTGAGATTCAAATCACATACTCGTAAATTACAAAGAAATTTATTTAACAAAAGATCGTAGCTCCACCGATATAAAATTTTTACATCATGAGTTTATAGGTTGGATAATTGGAAAAAAAAAAGAATTAAAAAAAATTAATGAAGAAGAAAAACTAATGATTCAACTCCAAACGACGACCACACGTTACACAGTAATATTTCCTCTTGATTTTGAAACAGAGTGGAACAAAACAGAGCCTCCATTTTCTCTCCACGTCCAGAGCTTGAACTTTGCCGCCACATGACGGGCACGTGCCGGTGGCCTGCCGCCGACCCAGCTCCTTTTCCTCCTTGCAAAACATTATTTTCACGACGGACGCCGGAGTGATTAAAAAAATTAGGAAAAGAAAAAAACACAGTGCCAAGTTGTTTTGGTGGAAGAATATATTTATAGAGAAGAATGGGACGTTGATTCTACGGCTGGGATGGGGCCCTGAAGATCCGATCTAGATAAGGGATGGGAGTTGTGAGATCGTGGCCGTTCAAAGTTTTGTAAGGATTTTACTAGATCGTTCGAGGGGAGAGATTATGTGTACATATATATAGACAAAGCTTGCCCAAGCTTTTCTTTTTAAGTCATTTTGAAAATGGAATTATTATTGTTACCAATTGAATGTAAATTGAATACATGAACCGACTTTGTTAAATATTTTATTCATTTTGTTATGGAGACTATATTAAATTAAGGACGGGTCATTGACTATATTGCCCCTCTTTGTACTTTTTCTTCCTCTCAATTTATTTTGAAATTTGCTAAGATATCATTTGATCAAAATAATAATCTATGTCATGACGACTCAAGACATGAACTAACTACGTTATATACGACGGTAAACAATGAATTTATCTAAGAGATTAGAAGTTTAGATTTTTTGATATATGTTATTGAACGATTTGACATCGAAAAAATGACTTCAATATCAATATATAGCCGATCTAAAATTTGATATTGGAAGCATAAGTTCATACAATTTATAATCGTTTAGTTATATATCTATGTATATGATCTTTAAACTCTAAAAGAATATAATCCATCTTTAAATTCTTATCTTTGTTTTCAATAGATTATTAAATTTTTTATTTTATATTCAATAAGTCTCTTATATATTAAAAAAATGTTAAAAGTTAAATGTTATTTCGAATAAAATTTAATTTTGTGTCTAGGTTTCAGTTCTATTAATCATTGTTTTAAAAATAAACATTATTTTAAAAATCAATATATCTTATTATATAAAAAATTAAAAATTAAAAATTTAAGGTTTAATTAGATAAAAAAAAGATTCAATTTAAAAAATTCAGAATATATTTGAAATCTATTAGATTATATATATATATACTATGAATCTATTATTAAACATTTATAAAAAAATTGCTAGACTCAAAATTAAAAGTTTAGAGACTTATTAGATATAAATTTGGGTTGTTTTCGAATAAAGAAAAATGAGTCAAAATATTTACAAATATAGAAAAAGTTTGCTGTCTATCAGTAGTAGATCGCGATAGACTTCTATGATCTATCACTGATAGAAAGTGAATTTTTTTTATATTTGTAAATAGTTTGATATTTTTTCTATTTATCTTTTTCTATAATTTCTTAAAGTTTAGAGACTAAACTTTATAATTTAACATTTATGCTAATATAATTTTAAATTTATTGATATAGAAGTAAATTTTTTTATAAAATAAATTTACCTAAAATAATTTCCTAAGGATTAAACAATGTTTATATGTTTGTCTTTGTATATATATGTGAATAAAAACAAAACAGAATCAAAGTTTAAAAACTGGTTTCAAGGGAACTAAAAATAAAAATAATATAAAAATGTAATATAGATTGCAAAATTAGAAAATTGAAACTTAAAATGATATATCAATATATATGTTGGAGCAAAGAATAATAGGTAGTAACTTGGCATTTTTCAAACGTGAAATATAAAATAAGATTTGAATGTATCTAAAAAATGAAATTAAAAAAAAAAAACAAAAAAAACAAAAAAAATTAAAATATAAAACAATTATATGCATCAACGATTCAACATGGACTTGAGCCTTGAAAGTAGGGGCTCCCATTTAAACAAGTCTAATATTTGATATCTTACGCAAACAAAGTAATACTACATGTACATGAAAATTTTCATTTGAGGGCATGTGCCATCGCTCTCCTTCGAATCTGTTCTTGCTCATAATGTATATATCGGATCTATTCTTGCTCATAATATTTATAAGATATATGAGTTATTCATTTCATTTTTAATTGGTTTTGAGATCGAATCTCATGTTATCTAAGATAGAATTTAAATTAATGAAATCTAAAAGGGCATTCGGTCCAAAAACAAAGAGGCACCATCTTGAGAGGTATGTTGAGAATCCCACATTAAAAAAGATGACCTCACAATGTTTTTAAGATATATGTGTTACTTCTCTAATCTCTTGTTGCCAATAGATTTTGAAATGGAATTCATTGTTATATAATTATGGTGTTAATAATATTATTTATTTAATGTAGAATATAATTGTAGTGAATCCTTTAATTTAAAATATAATAAGTTAAATGTACTGTATATATTTTTTACTCAAAGGTTTTTTTAGCGGTTTAAATATCTAAATCTCACATGTTGAATTAAAAAAAGGTTAGAATGGTAATAATTGGATTTTTATTGTGTATTTAGGTGATCTAATTTTGAAATTTTGGTGATGGTTTTGTTATCAGCTTATGTCTATGTTTTCAAAGTTGCCTTACGGAATTTCTATACATGTTTTGATTATCTCGAGTTTTGAAATTTCTCATGATTTTCATTGTTTTACGAAATTCTAATTTTTTTTTATTGAAAATGTGAAAAGTTTCTTTTCAACATACATTTTTTATGAACTCTCACCATTCATTGAGCTTTTTAACTCATTCGTTTTCTTAAATTTTCTACTAGGTAGTGTTTGAGGTTCCAACAGCCAACAGGAGCTGAAATTTGCCACCAATTTTTATTTATATTTCGCATTATTGCATATGTATTTTTCTTTGTTATTTTGGATTGTAACTAGAGTGACTGGGCCTTAGTTTTAAATGGTTTGAAAACGAAAAATTTGCATGTTTTCTCTTATTAAGTTTTCATGATATGGTTGGAGTGTTGTGATATGGATTCTAGTGATGAGTGTGGGGTGAGACACATTTGGTGGGTGATTAAAACATATATTTTGGAAGTGTTTATAGAATTTTCCTGCAGGCATGGTTATTTATCCAATTTTCAGGAGATTCTGTCGAAATTTTTAATAAATTTTATAAAAAAAGAAAGAAGTATTTGCTAGCCACCTATTTTGAAAAATATATTTAGAGCCTGACAATATATTTCATAATTTAATTGGAATCTATTGTCGTCATGCCACATCTTAGGTTTGGCAGGGTAACTTGGGACGAGGTGTAATAATTTGTCTTCTTGTTGATCCCGCTAACCCAGTGAGGCTAGAGAGCCGTGTGGGTCAAAAGAGATGGTCTCCCCCTAACTCCCTGAGTGGTTGTTGGACTTGTTAGGGTTGATGTCCTAAATCTCGTGGTCTTGTAGTTTGAGAACTTGTATTGTACAAACAAATTATTTATTTAATAAAATAACAAATATTTTATTTGACTTTTAGTTGCATTAACCCAAAACTAATAAACTAAGATCCTAGGTTATTAGCTGTAACTTAAATACGTATGTGGATCGTGTTTATGTAATAACCTAAACGGTCTGTAGTAGATGAATAAGGTTGGATACCTTATCCTGGTAACACTATGGTTGCGACCCACTTTGTGATTGTTACAAGTGTTGTAAAGTGTCACAAACGTTTCGATCCTGAACGTTCATATGGAGACATGTGAGTAGAGGTATCCTATACATGTGAGACATGTATAAGACTGGATCACGAAATGTTAACTCTCTCTTTATAACGCTGTTACTAGAAGAGACTTACATTTCACCAGGATGACCATAGGTGACTTGACCTGAATCCTAAGTGAGTTGTGGACTCCTGCCTATAAGGGCAATCCTTTGATCTGTATGGGTGAGAGTGACCAGTTTCGCCGACTCAATAAGCATACCATTTTGGGGATTCGTCTGATTGGGGAGCTAGGAACGCAGCTACATAAGAAGAAATTCACTCATCCCCTACTGTTTGGGTAAGTATATAAATTGCTCTCTTAAGGGCTAATTCGAAGGCTTGAACAATGTGGCGTCACACTCTCTTCTGGCTCGACAGAGGTTTGGTTATAGTTTGATTATGACTAATTGTTCATTAGAGGGATCAGTGGTACTTAAAGAGTTGGATGTAACTATAGGGGTAAAATGATAATTTTGACCCAGCTGTACTTACGAGCAATTTGTGAAGGGTCTATGCAATGTTGATTGATTATATCAAGTGGACACAGAAATATGTCTATAGTGCAAATAGTGCAGCTGTCAGTTTTTAATGGAATGACCGACAGTTAATAGATGTTGATTAAATTAATTAAAGAGTTTAATTAATTAATCATCATTAAAGCTTCAATCTATAGGTCCATAAGGTCCCCTCGGTAGCTCAATAAGGATTAATGAGAATAAAATTTATTTTGAGATTAAATTGAATCGTTCAAATTAATTAAAGGGAATTAGTTATATTAGATACAATTATTAAATGTATGTGATACATTATAAAGTTTAATATATTTGCATTTAATTCAAATATAATATGAATATGATTCATTTATATATATATATGTTTATATAAACTATAACTTAAAACTAATATGAATGTGATTCATTTTAATACTATAGGTTATAGGAGAGATTTTAAACTATAGGTTATATTATATGTGATATAATAAACTGTAGGTTATATATTACATGAGATATAATATATAGTTTAAATTTAATATATATTAATTTAATTAATATAATATTAAATTTAATGACAGTTATTTCACTTGAAGTGGGGCAATTATTCAATAACTTTCCCACTCCCTCACCGATTTCTCATAAGTGCAGTTGATGGAAAGAAGGAGGTGACCTCTGATCTGTGTTTTTGAAACCAGAAAAATCATAAGAATTCTTTTCCTCTTTGCAATTTTGCTCTCAAAATTTCTGACTTCCCTTTTTCACCAAATTATTCACAAAATCTCACAACTTTGTGTGATTCTTACCTTGAGAATACTAAGGAAGACTTCGTGGTGGTGTTCTGTACTAGTCTTGATTTGCTGTCAACGAGTGTTCGAGAGAAGTTTAGTTCGAGCTCTTGCTAGAGAAAGGAAACAAGAAGAAAGTTCTTCAAGAGTAAGTGTGCTATTATCCCTTTCATTTCCTTTTAGAAAGTATACTTAAACAAAATACGTTCATCTTGTTTCTGTTCTCTGTTTAATTGAGTTTTGTAAAATAAAATTCTAACACACAAAACGATTAAACGCTTCTGCTTTGGGAATTCTATTCCTTCAGGACTCTTAATGTAGATGTCTCTTGGGTGGTTTAGATTTGGTTGTTCGTGAGTCTCAGGGCTCTTCTAGCTGCATTAGTTTCAAGAGCTTTGATAGGGGATGGTCCATCAGGGCTCTCCTAGGAGGCAATTTGAGTTGGCTTATCTTTGTTGGATTTTTGGCAAAATATTAAAAGTGCAGTTGTCCCACATTGGTTAAATTGAAGAATGAGGGTGGACTCTAAGCCTATAAAAGGAGCCTATGCCTCTAGTTTCAATTCGTCCCAGTTAGAAACATTTTAAGCTTAGTTTGCTAACTCTAATTAAATTCCTTTTGTATTCTCTAGTTTGAGAGTGGGAAAAAGGTGTGAGTAGTATAAAAGCTTTGAGAGAGTGCTCTTGTAATTGGGATCGGGAGAGAGAATTATTCTGTGTGATTGTAACAATTTTTCACATAGTGGATTTTTTTTTGGTCCGTGGTTTTTCTCCAAATTGGGAGTTTTCCACGTTAATTCTTTTGTTTCCATATTTATTGCTTTCTTTTAATTTTTCTGTTATTTTCTGCTTATTCCTGCGGTAGAAGTGAGAGGTTTTTCCCAACAATCTTGCCACCTCTAGTTGAAAGGAAAATTATGTCAATCTTTAATGATAGAGTCTGACTCGATGGATATTATTCGAGCCCTTAACGATTCTGATGTCGATCTATTAGAAAGCAAAGAACATGGGTGGATTCCACTATAATGTTCACCAAGCATATTGGTGAATGTCTCTTTTGGTTTTTGTAAACGATTTTGTAATTTTGTCATCCAGTTTATGGCGTGTGTAGTTGTTAGTTTGTTTGATGTTCCTCCAGGTTCCTCTCTCTGCGACGGAAGGTCGTGATGGCTATTGGGAGGCTGATTACTCTAGTTGGGTGTTCTCTATTCTTAATGCCGACTTTATTTGTAATTAGTTAATTTCTTGTTTTAATGAAGTTCCTTTTTTTAAAAAAAAAATAATAATTGTAGTTGGATATTTAAGATAATTAATGTTTGGGGTTTAAATGCTTATTTTTGTTTTACCAACTTTGTTAATAGAAAACAATAATTAAATAATTAAATAGAAAATATTAAAAGAATATTAATAATTGTTTAATACTTTAATTTATTTAAAATATCAAAAGGACGTGGAGGCATGTTCAAACCTATTTTGAAATTAACTCTACCCAAAACCTAATATCAAAGATACTTTATTTATTGGGTTAACAAGATAAATGATCAAATTCAATTGTAGGTTTTGAAAAAGTGTAAAACCTAATATTTTAATATTAAATTAGATTTCCTCTAAAACTAAGGGTCTGGTTGTTAGAGAATTTGAAAACAAGCTATTCAATAAAAACGGAGATGTATTTTCAAATTTATGTTTGGTAGTAGATTTAGAAATTGGATTCTAATTTAAACAACTCTTTAAAATGTGTTTGATATCATATATTCATAAATCATAAGACTAGTTATAGTTACCCACTCATATTTAGTTGACAATAAAACTATTATTAATTAATTTATGAATATGATTGATGTTAAAACATTTATATAATTATTATTTTGTAATATTATATAATAATTTATAATACATTACATAATACATATTATGTTAAAAAAAATGAAATTAGTTTATAGCATGACATATTATATTTCTAAATATTTTTATATCTATTTTGTATAATTTTGCATTTATAAATTCAAAATTCAAAATCGTTATACATTGATAACATAGAAATGTTATTGTTTTCAGAATATGCACAATTTGGATCACATAATTCAAAAATAGTTTTCAGATGGTTGTTTGGCAAATACATATTTGCTGAACGGAATGAATATGAAAATATAAAAAGAATCTAGCTTCTTTACCAAATAAACTATAAAATAGTAAAAAAAAATAGATTTGTTTATTTAAATCTCAAACTAAATCTAAATTTTAAAATAGAACCAAATTAGTTAATTTAAATTTTAAATTAAATTAATTTTTTTTTTAAAAAAGATAAGATTGATAAATTTAAATATAAAATTAAATTCTAAATTTAAAATATGATAAGATGTGTTAGTTTAAAATGTTGGAGGAAATAATATATATGAATTGAATACACTAACAAACTGATTACAACTCAACTAGAAACAATATAATCAATGTAGGATATTCAATTAGCAAAATGGTGTAACAAGACTTAGATATGATAATATAACCAAAGACTTGAAAGAACCTCAAAACTTTTTTAGACTCAAAATGTAGTCGAGGCACGCTTCTGATAAGTGTCGTCCTGAAGACGATTATTCGCTCTGCACCAGATGCAAGCAGACTATAACGATCGTCTTAGTAGGATACAACGACTAACTCCGGTAAAACTGCAACCTTGAACTACTCGGATCTGGCAGAACTCTTGGATACTTGCTCTCAACTCAACACAAGATGGAAAAAAAAAAAAAAGAAAGATAGAAAGAAAGGAGAGAATTCTTCAATTTGAAGTGGGATGCTACAAATGAAGAAACAAGTTGCTATTTATAGGCTAGCAATTTAGTAACTTTCCAAAATACAAAATAAAATAAAATCAAATAAATACAAAAAATGAAACATTTGTCAAATTTAACTCATTTTAGTTGTTACTTGACAAAAATCACATATAACTCATTCAAATTGAAGAAACTACAAATTTAACTTTCATACATGTTAAATTTGTACATGAAACATCATCTTAGTTTGATAGTTTCAATCCAATTTGAAGTTTCTAACAATGAATTTAATCTACACAATTAAATTCAATTTTTTTATGTTTCAAATATTTACCAAAATCTTACTTTCTTTCACTATAAATATCCAACAATCCCCCACATGAAAGAAAGTGAGAAAAATAAAACAAAATCGTTGAGAACAAACCGACAAGCTATGCATCAGAGAGGTGTCTTCTGGACTTGTACCTTCCTTAGTGAATATCCATCGAATTTACCGAAGAGATAGTGAGACCAAGCTCTAGAACTATCCTTCTCATTGGTGAATTGAGACAATAGATATCACACACAACTTATCTTGCATCTTTGAGTTCTATATGTTTGTGTCTATTTTGGTCTTGGACAAAATCTTGAATTCACGAGAGCTTTAGAGAACATAAGCCATTTGAAAGGTTCTCATAAAAGTAACCTCACTTCTATTCTCACATAGGTAATATTGATTAAGATATTCTGTCATTACTCCTCTTGTAAAATAAGATATCAATATGACCTTAACATCAACAGACCACACACTCTACAACATCATAGAAACGGGAAGAAACTATAAATTTCTTAGTGTGTCAACTATGAGTTATCCAGCTAGTTTGCCTATTGAACCTAGATCTTGGGAACTCCAGTCAACTAGGTTAGGTTACCACCAGATAACTCATTTCATAGGCTTTAGCCCCATTTTCCTTGATGTATATGCAACTTGCTCTCTTGACAATCTTTTCGTCAAAGGATCTGCAATATTCTCCTTTGATTTCACATAATCAATGGAAATCATTCCATTAGAGAGCAATTATCCTATCGTATTATGTCTGTGTCTAATATGTCGTGACTTGCCATTGTAGACATTATTCTTGGCTCTCATAGAAGTCGCTAAATTGTCACAATAAATATATATTGCACTTATAGGCTTTGGCTACAATGGAATATCTTCAAGAAAATTTCGAAGCCATTCATCTTCTTCTCTTACTTTATCAAGAGCTATAAACTCTGATTCCATAGTAGAACATGCTATACATGTCTGTTTTGAAGATTTTCATGATACAACTGCTCCACCTAAGGTAAAATATACCCATTGGTTGATTTAGTCTCCATATTATCAGAAATCCAATTAGCATCACTAAATCCTTCCAGTACATGTGGATACCTTGTATAATGCAATCCATAGTTTAAAGTGTACTTCAAGTACCTTAATACTCTGACTAAAGCATTCCAATGATCATGCCCTGGATTTCTGGTGTATCTTGCTAACCTTCCTATTGAATAGACAATATTAGGTCTTGTACAATTTATTATGTACATTAAGCTGCCAATAACTCTAGAATATTTTAGAGAAAGCACACCTTCATCATTGTTTTTCTTCAACTTACAATTTGGATCAAATGGAGTAACTTTGAAACTTAGATAGCTTTTTGGGAAGGGTTTGATTGCAATTAAAATGTGTTATCTTGCTCAACCTAATTTGGATGCGTACGTTGGTTTTATGTGTTTATTTCATGATTTTGTAGGTCTCTGGAATAAAGAATGTAAAATTGACTGTTGTGGTGAAAACTAGGCTCAAATAGACAAAAATGGAGCCCTAAAACATCAATCGAGCAAAGAAGAGGCAAAATTATTAAAATGCCTCTAAGGGCAGGTGCCGCAGCGCCTTTCACAGATGTGGCATTAGCAGATAGCATTGTGGCGCTGCCCATTACAATTCCCCAAAATTTTATCTTTTCATTTCTTTGTAATATTTTCTTCATTTGTTGTTTAATTTCGTCAATTATCGGATTGTTCTTAACATTTATACCCTATTAAATCATTGTACACACTCGTTAAAGAAATAGTTTTCCATGTCTCTACTTTTTCGTTTTCTTCCTCGTAATATTCACTATATTTATATGAATAAATTGTGTGTAAATCTAGTAAATACGTTCGTAGAAATAAAATGTGGTATTTTATATATTTGGTCAAAATAATCAATTTAGATATATATACCAAAATAAAAAGATATACACTAAATTAAAAATATATACACTATAATAATACCCATTTTCAAACCAATGTAAATACCTCCATATGAATAAAATATGATATTGTATATATTTGGTCAAAATAATTAGTTTAGATATATATACCAAATTAAAAAGATCGATATTGTTATGGGTGAATTTTGGCATAAGATAAATCAAGATAATTTGAGATGAAATAAAATAAAATAAAAAGAAATAAGAAAAGATTTGATCTTGCTTAGAATTAGGAAAATCTCATATCCTAATCCTAGTAGATTTAAGATAAATCCTAGATCAAATCCCCTATAAATACACCATAATAGCTCCATCAAACAGAACTAAAAAATTTTGACTTCTTCCCTATTGTATAATTCTCTTATCTTTGTTTTGCAGGTCCTCTCTTAAATTCAACTGATGATGTGACGTGAAGGTCAGGTGCGTTTTTCCTGTCCCAAATTTTGCATCAACAAATATAAATCAAATTAAAGATATATACACCATAATAATATCCTCTCAAATCAATATAAATTGAGGAAGGAGGAAACAAATTTATTCATAATTTTTTAAGGAAGAAGCAACTGGACTAATGGTTTGGGGTATTCGAGAGTTTCCCTTTGAAATGGTTGTTATTGAGAAAAATTACATATTTTGTAGGGAAATTATTATAAATAGAAAAAATATCAAACGATTTACAAATATAGAAAAATTTCACTATTTATCAATGATAGACCGCGATAGAATTTTATTGTTTGAGCAATAGACTTCTATCATTGTCCATTGCTCAAATGATAGAATTCTATCGCGGTTTATCGCTGATAGACAGTCAATTTTTTTTATATTTGTAAATAGTTTGACTCATTTTTCTATATTCGAAAACAACCATTTTTTGTATTCAGATTTTTTTCCTTCTCAATATTAGGGAGAACTAGAAGAGAACGAGAATGGAGAAAAAAAAAAAACCATATATCAGAATATGGAAAAAGTCTTTTTAGTATTTTTTGTATTATTTTTAAAAAATAATATAGATCACAATATTGGAAGACTACTATAGTGATTGGTATATTATATAAAAATCCTTAATTATTACGTATAAGACAAATTTGTAAATGAAGTTTTTAACATTGGTATAATATTAAATTCTATTTTGGAGGAACCCAAAAAAAGTATCCATAAGGCCTTTTAATTTGGAAATGTTGAAAGTTTTTAGAGAAATTATAGGATATATTTTAATCGGGGAGGTGATTTTGAAAAATATATAATTTTAATTTTTTTTTTAAAAAAAATTCTATATGTTTAAATATGAGTGTAGCCATTTTTATTTTATTCCAATTTTGCCCTCCAATTACACTGTACTCAAGTCTATTTTTTGTTGTTTTAAAATTCGATTTTGATGGAATTTTTTTGGATTTTAAGATCTCTTTGAATTTTTCGGGATGCACATTTTATCTGTTTTTAAAAACCAAAAGTAATATTGTTCGCACGAGGTTTTCGTAGAAACGTGTTTCGTGGAGTTGAACTTGTGTTTATGTAGATTTGATGCAGATGTGGTTCAATCTCTTGTACTTGATCCTTTGATTCTGTTTCATTTGAACGCGTGTGCTTGATGTATGGAAGCAGATCCTTTGATTCTGTTTCATTTGAACGCGTGTGCTTGATGTATGGAAGCAGAGCGCGTGGATGTTCTTGAAGTTGGAGTTCTTGAAGGATGTATATATTCAAAGGAACTTCAGTCTTCAAGCGTGATTTAACTTCAGGAGTTAGGGAATCTTCTAGTTGTAGGGAGAATTCTCTTTAGTCTCTATGAGCGTAAATTTTCTGAACCCTTCAAATGAATGATTCTGAACCCTTCAAATGAATGAGAGCTCCTCTATTTATAGAGCTCTCATGTGGGCTTTGTGGGTTAGGATTGGCTGGTCCATGGACCTAGCCCTTGGGCCCAACTAATTGAATTTGGGCCTTTGTTGGCCTTTGGGCCAAATTAAGTCTATTTTTGGACTCAATTTTATTTTAGCCCAAATATTAATAATTAATTGAATAAAAAAATAATTAATTTGATCCAATAGTGAGGACGAAAACATGTGGCCACCATCAGTATTTGCTAATTTATGTCTTCAATTTTAATTTGGGACACGTGTAACTTTTAATTAGTCCCAAATTTAATTATTTCTAATTTTGCCATTAATTTGAGAAATGACATGACAATTTGTGATTGGTCCAAAATTTCTCATTGAACAAGTATCTTTGTATTAATTAAATAGATTTATTTTATTTATGCTTATTTTTTAGATTTTGTAGGTTTAGAAGTTTTGTTTCTTCTTGGTGCCATGGCTAGAGTTTTCATGCTCTCGAATCATTTGATCTCTGCATTTTAGGAGTTCCTTTATAGGTTTAGTGTTGCAACACTGTTAACTTGTTAGGACATAATTACCGTTGGTGATGTGCCTGCTCGTTGGTGTACCTTAATTTACTTGTGTTGACTTTGTTTCATTTATTAAGAGTTGGTATTGTAATCTTCTGCCTCACCTAATCCCCTAATTAGCTAGGTTTCTTTATCTTCGTCTTCCTCATTGATTATGTATTTAAGGGGAGTGTGCTCCTCGTTTATTGTAAGAGACCTTTAGAGTAAATAAGATCAGTAAAAGCATTTACTTCTCTTCTTCCCTTCTTTATAAAACTAAACCTGGTATTAGAGCTTCCCATGGCTGACACCCACATTGATCCTGTAAACCCGAGCAAGAAACCCTCAGAATCTGAAGTGAAAAATATGGCAACTCCCTCTTCAGCACAAAAAAATGCCACCTCCAGTAGCGACTTTGTCCCTGTCGTCGAACAGTATCAGGTAAGATCTGGTACTTGCCCTATCGGTAATTCTTCCTTCACGAATTTGCTGAACCAAGTAACCTCTATCAAGCTAGACAGAGGTAACTTTCTCCTTGGGCAAAACATTATGCTTCCGATCTTAAGAAGCTAAGTTGGAAGGCCATCTCATTAGAAAAATGCCTGTTCCTGAGCATTCAATCATCATCCTACCATGCGAAGATGAACCCAAAGGGTTAATGCTGCCAACTTCGGAACACGACATCTAGCTAGCTTCTGATCAACTCCTAGTTTGGTGGTTGTATAACTCAATGACACCCGAAGTCACAGCCCAAGTCATGGGCTATGATGAAGCTAAGCTACTGTGGGATGCTATTCAAGAATACTTTGGTATTCAATCAAGATCCCAAGAGGACTAATACCGACAGATGATGGAACAAACAAGGAAAGGGAGTATGAAGATGGAAGAATACTTGGCTGTCATGAAACGTTATTTAATAACCTTCTGTTAGCAGGATCCCCCATGGACTTCAGGAGCTTCATCTCACATGTTTTTGCAGGACTTGATGAAAAATACAATCCCATTGATTGTGTCATTCGAAGCTAAGATCTCACTTGGAGCAAGATACAATATGAACTTACCTTCTATGAGTAAAGACACGAGAAACTTCAAGAGTTTAAGGAAGTTCTGTCCCTAAATCAACCTGTTGTCAACTATGCTGTTGTTGATAAAAAGAAAAACTCCAACCCACCTCAGTTTAATTGTGGAAGCAACAACAATTCAAACAGAGGAAACAACAACAATAGGAACTGAGGAAGAAACCGTTACTCTCCCTATCCCCAACATAATAAACCTACATGCCAAATCTGTGGTAAATATGAACATGCTAATGACATTTGCTACTCAAGATATCACAAAGAGGAAGAGAATCATGCTGCCAACGCTGCTCCAAAAAATAAAAAACACACCGCCTCCACTACTCTTATGGCCTACCCAGAAACGCTCGAACATCCCTCCTAGTACTTGGATAGTGGAGCCACTAATCATGTAACTGCTGATCTCCAAAATCTTTCCCTAAAGGATAAGTACTCTAGTTCAAATGCTATTATTGTTGGTGATGGTTTTGTTGGGACTGATCCTAAATATCTAGTTTCTCATTATTTGTAATTCTTGTAAATACAAATTATTATATCAATAAAATAAAGAGTTATTTTATTTGATTGTTGTTGAATTAACTCAATTCCAGTAAACAAGGATCTATGGTTATTTCATGTAAACTTAACACATGTATGTGGTTGATATACAAGGTTTGATCATGTTTAAGTAATAACCAAAAAGGTCTGTAGTATAGGGATAAGGTGGGTACCTTAACCTGGTAACACTATAGATACGACCCACTTTATAATTGTTACAAGAGTTGTAAAGTGTTACAAACGATGTGATCCTAATCGTTCATGTAGAGACATGTGAGTGGGGGTATCTTATGCAAAAAATTTGTATAAGACCGGACCACGAAATGTTCAATTTCTCCTTATAATAACATTAATTGAAGAAATCACTACAAGAAATATGGGCTTTGATGTCGGTTGGAAAAACTAAAAACAGATGTACAATGTCGGTTTCTTAAAAAAAGAAAAAACAGATCTTTAATGTCGATTTTAAACTGACATTGTAGGCTATAATGTCGGTTTAAAACTGACATTGTAGGTGACCCTATTTTTTTTTAATCCAAACAATTTTTTAATTTTAATTTTTTTTGTTTCCCTCCCTCTCTTTTCCATCAAAATTTTCTCTTCCCTCCACTCCCTCTCACCCGTATGTTTCTCCTTCCCTCCTTCCCTCTCCTCCTCACCCCTTAGGCCTTTCCTCCCTTCTGTGTGTTCCCTCCCCCTCATTTCTTTCCCTTCCCCTCTCTATATTTCCATCCTTCTATCAATGTTTGACATTGAAAAGAGAAGGTAAAGGAAATTAAAACCCTAACCCCTCTGCTTTCTACAAAAAAAATCCTAATTTCTTTCTTCTCCAATGAAGAAAATTAGCACTCCTCTTAAATAAAAAAAAAATCTGGGATTAAAATAAAAATTTGAACCCTAAGAAACCTATCAATCGTGCGTTCATCTTCTTCTCAAGCCCATACGTAGTCTTCATCCTCCGACCGCTGCAACGCACGTCTGTGTCGCGATCGTTGCCATTGTTCTTAGATCGTCGTCCACCGCATGCCAGCTGTCGACCGTCCAAGTGAGTTGTTCGTCCTCTCGATCTCCCTTTCTTTTTTTATTTCTCTCTCCTCATCCCTCTCTGTTGCATAGGCTTGCCTACACGAGTAAAGTTGTTGATCGCCATGCTCCACCTACTGTACGTCGATTGTTGTCCATGTCGTCTTCGTTGGGATGGTCGACCATACCAATTAGAGGAGTTTTCGGCACCATTTGGTGGGTATCTTCAGTTTGGATTTATTTTCTTATGTATGGTTGGCTTAAGAATGTCTCGTCCTAGTTAAATCGGTTGTTGGTGGATATCACAACTGCTATAAATTAGTGTACACAAATTTTTCCTCATCCCTCTTAGGTTTGGCTTTTACCCACTCCCGAATTGACTTTGGTTCAAGATATTAACACCATTAATCGCCTCTGGTTCTTACTTTTTTCTTCTCTGCTCTTACTCTATTGTGGTTTTTGTCCATCGTTACTTTAAATACATTGGTTTAACTACTTCTAAAACTAAGAAAATATAGAGTTTGTGTTTCTATGCTCTCTAGTATCTAACCCCTTTGATTTTGGTAACCTTTAATTTGCCCTAATTTTTAAAATAATCAAATTCATTCCTTAAAAATTCAAGAGTTTTGATGGAAGCTTACACATTGTTGGAAATAAGTTCTTGACTAATTCAAGAGCTATGTAACTCTTATATGTTTTGGTAATTTGTTGATTACTCATTCTTGACTAATTTGTTGATTCTTAAACCTTGATTTTAGTTTACAAGTTAATAATTTTTTATCTGTTCTATGTGGTAGAATTGTTAAATACTACACTATGCTAGCTGAATTTGAGAATCACTTTACAGACACATTGTAGGTTTGTTAATAATCTTTTATCTGTTATATGTCTAGGCCATTACTTATCGTCATTAACAAACTTAGGATACAAAGAAAGAAACAATATAGCATAGACAAAATGGTTTTGCTTGAAAGATTTGACCATCCTCTTGAGGGAAAATACCATTTAGTAGTGTTTTGAACCACAGTACTAAGTTCTTGGTAATGATCTGTTGCTGGATTTTGGATTGGAAGATCTAGTAAACTTTGAAATACCAATGATCAGACACCAATCTGCATCAAACAGTGGAGGATTAAATTTTTTTAAGCACTAATTTATGTCTGTAGAAGGAAAGTATGAAAGAGAAGTTTTTATGATTATGTTGTTTTCTTTGCTGTATCATAATGTTTCTTTCCCCCACCCCCCAATCTTTACTCTTTCTACTCTTATCTTCAAGCACAAGTAAACAAAAAGTGTTGGAAGTTTCTATTCCCAGAGTTTAGGATCAGATAAATCCTGTCACTATTCTTTAAATTGCCTTTTTATTGTTTATTGATTCTAACAAACTATGTAATTGTCAGTCATCTTCACCAAAAGTAAAACTATAAATTTCCATCAACCATGATTGAACCTAAAGAGTAATTTTTCCTAAACTTTAAATTGTGTTCTAGTATAATTCCTATCTATTAACACTATTAACTAAATGATGATGCACTAAGCCTACCGTACAAATCGTACAAATGATAGTCGATTTCGGTACATTGTAAACGCTACTTTATTTTGTTAAACTTCTACTAGATCAATAACGTTAAGTGCTAACTTGTGAATTTGTTGTACTTTTGATAGGTTGTCATTGGTTTGTTGAAAATGAGAGTTGTTAAGGAGGATTCAAGAGCGTAATTCTAAGGTAAGCTGAATTAAAGGTTGTTTAAGAGTTTTATGTAAGAAACTTGTGTTAAATGGCTTGAATAATGTAAAACAGGGGCTGGAAGTGTTGGACATCAACTTGAATTGGAAGAGGTTTTGCATTGTGAAGAGTGTTAGCTGTTGTGCTGGAAAAGAATCGGCTTGCTGACGGTGTTTTTGTAAGTTGTGAAGAGAGGGTACAATTATTATAAATTTAAAGACCATTCTTGTACGCCTCTTTTCCTTCTCTTTTTTCTTCAGCGTAATGTGCTTCGTTCCTCATTTCTTTTGGTTCTTGGGTGATTCGTGAAGATGGAGGAGGAGGAGGTTGTTGCAACAGAAACTTGAAGGAGAACTTGAAGAAGAAAAATGTAAAGACAACAGCTAAGTTGTTTGATTTTTGAAGAAAAATTCAAGTTGTTGCTTTGAGTTTGGGTAAGTAATTAATAATTCTTCTGATCTTTGTTAATGGTATAAGCTTAGTATGAGGGGGTATCAAGCTTTAAAAAAATGGTGTTCACAGGGGGAAACGATTGGAAATTAAATTGGAAGTATTGCTGTCGCAGATTTCATTGTTGGGTGAGGTACAACAGTTGTGAAGGAAAATTTTGAGGAAGAACAAGCAGTGGATTTCATTTTTGGTAAGCTCTCTTTCTTAATCTACAACTGTAAATTGAGGGATGGCTGTGGAAAGAAGGAAATAACTTAAATAGCAACAAAAATATGAAGAAACAGCAGGGCAATGAAGTTGCTGCAAAAAATTTGCAGTACTGTCAAGCTTATACTGCTGTTTTTTGTTTTATATCTACTGTTTTAGGCTGGAAAATAACTTAAAATTCTCAAATTATATCGTATAGTTGCTATTTCTTTTAGTTTGTAGTTGGGTTAACCCCATTTTTGGGCTTGAAATTCTCAAATTATATTGTATTCAATGTCTTAAGATAGTTCCTTACTTGGATTGGACTTCAAGTGTCCAAAAATATGGGTTAAGAAAGAGTTAAAATGATGAGAAATTTGATGAAATAGCAAAAAATGAGGTTTTGTTTGGATATTTAGCAAAAACTGGAAATAATAAGATTTATGGCAAAACGTGCGCTAGACACCTGGGTTACTTTTTCATAATACTTGTTTTGCCCTTAGTTGATTCGTATGTCTGGACCATTAAATACAGCGTATGTGGAGAACTTGATTAATAACCAAGATATAAATACAATGTAATTGAGGAACTTGATTGATAGCCAACTTAATCAGATTACAATCTAATAAATTTTATTTTAAAACTGAATCTGAACTTCATTCCGTAAATTTTGCCATTTTTTTTTAATTTCAATCAATTTTCAATATTCAAACTAGATTTTGATAACTATTTTAGCACATGATTCAAAATAAACAGATTTCTTCCTTATTTTGATAACCACTCTAGAAAATGATTTTATACATCATTTTTCATGGTTTCTAATTAAAACAAAATATTGTTTATGTTATAAACAAAAGATTGTCAATAATTTATATTTAAGATTTTTCTTCATTTTTTTCACCATTATCTATTTAAATCTATCCTTCATACTTTTAAAACTATACATATACAGTATAATTGCATTTTGTGTTAGAAATATTATATCAACTATTATCATATTTAAATTAGTTTCTGACCTTGTATATAAATTTTTCTACACTATTCACATATACAGTGTAATTGTGTTTGATTTCTAATTTGATTTCTGATTTTTTTACCTAATTCCTAATTTTTCTCCTTCATTCCTAATTTTTCTCTCTAATTCCTAATTTTTCTCCCTATTCAAATTTGAAATTATCTTTTGTTTTTCTCAGTTTTTTCTCGGATTTCATATCTTTTAAATTTTGAAATCTAATAAATTAAATTTACAATAGATTAAATTAAAATATTTTAAATTTCAAATTTTTAAGTTTCAAATTATTTTATAAAAAGAGAATGGATAAGATATTTTAATTTAGGTTAAGGAAATATTTATGTATTTGTTATATAAGGTTTGTGAATTAAAATTTAATTTAATTAAATTAAGAAAGAAAACAAAACAAAAGTAAACCTAGTTACTACCAGTGCCGTCCTCCCCCTTCCCCTCCCCTCAACTTAACATTCTTCTCCTCATTCGCATGAAGACAACTTTCTACTACACTGATGACGCCGCAAACCCTCCTCAACCTTCTTCCGCACAGACGACATTGCACAGATGCTACCGCACGCCATAGATCTTCCTCTCTTTCTCTTCCTAGCTCATTTATCATCTCCTTATCATTTTGTCTTGATCTTCTTAGATCTCTTTCTGCGAAATTTTACCCACAAATGAAGTCGTCGATCTTAAGCTTTGCCACTGTGTGGTCATTAAAGGAATTGACTAGCAGTGTTTAGGTGAGTATGGAGTTGTTTCGTGGTTATTGTTAAACTTTTGGTTTATGTGATATGGGTTGGCTTCAATTAAATCACCGATTTGATTTGGGATTTGGTGGGACTTTTAGAATACCTTTCAATACAGTGTATTTCCTGTTTTTGGATTCAATTAAATCACCGATTTGATTTGGGGTTTGGTGGGACTTTTAGAATACCTTTCAATACAGTGTATTTCCTGTTTTTGGATTTGTTGTAGTTTCTGACTTGAGTTTTATCACTTTGAGTGTGTAGGAGTAGTTTAGGTATTTGCTCATTTGTATTTTATATTTAAAATAATCGTTTTGTTATTTTTACAATTTTGAAAAGTTTTTGCTGTTTTTCCAAATGAAACTTTAAATTTTGCTATTTATCTGGTCAGCCCTAAAATGATTGGAATAAGCTAGGTGATTGGAATAGAAATTGTCTTGTTACTAACACTTTTGATCTAAAGACTAATTTCCAAGTGAGTTTTTTTGCTGCTGATCATTTATATGACTCAATGTGTCATTTATAAGTACTTCATGAAGGTTCTAGCTTGCTGATCATTTATATGACTCAATGTGTCAACAATTAATTTCTTAGCCGCACAACATTTGCATTCCAACTCTCATGGAGTTTTTTAAAAGTTTGGTACTTCATGAATCCACTAGAGATTTTATTTTACTATTTAACAATCTTTAGTATTGTTGACTTCTGCTCTGTTCTCTAGGTTCTAGTTGCAACAAGAGCATTAGGAATGGGATTGACAAGTCAAACGTTCAGAGAATTATTCACTACAATTGACCTCAGGTGACCATTAAAATTACTAATTTACTAGATATATAATAATTCTTTGTCCTTTTGGATTTTGTTGTGAATTAGTTAATTTTTGTGTTTGTTTAAAGGTGAGTTGTATATATAAAAGCAATTAAGTTAAGTGGTATCATAATATTGTGTCTATTATCCTTTGTGAAATTTGATTCATATATTTAAAGTTCTTAGTTTTAATACTCTTCTATTTTTGTTTGTAGGTATCAAGGAGTTGAGGATAACATCCGATTAGACTTTGACTTTGGAGATACCTAAGAGTGTTGTGGTGCTTGGAGGAGGGTGCAATCTCTTTTACTTATTACATACGCTCTGTGTTTTATAATTAAGGATCATAACTCGTCTTGTATTTAAAGTCTTATTTATTTCTGTAAATTGAATATAATTTGGGAAGAGACGGATAGTCATACTACTTTTGTTGGAGTGAATTAATTAATTGTTGTGTTTGATGAAAGTTGAGTTATGGTGTATACAAATCTCATATTACTTTTATCATATGCATAGAAATATTAATTTTGTTAGTCAGTCATGTATGCAACCAATATTTTTTTTTTAATTTTTTAATAAAGTAATGATGACGGACATTGCTTTTCACAGAAATTTAATATTTAATGACTGCAAAATTCATTTAATGTCGGTCGGACTACCGGCATTGAGGGTGTTAGTGTTCAATGTCGGTCATCTATAATGTCAGTCGAAAATTGACATTAAAGTCATCAATTATGTCAGTTGAAAATCAACATTAAAGATGACCGACATTGAACATTTTTAAGAACACGTTCTTCGATGTTGGTCGCCTGATCGACACCGTACCCCTATAATGTCAGTTTTTGACTGATATTATAGCCCATTTTTGTTGTAGTGAATTAACATTTTATAGGATGGCCATAAGTAACTAGACCTTAATCCTGAATGAGTTATGAACTCCTGCCTATGAAAACAATTCTTTGGTTTGTATGGGTGAGAGTGGCCAGAATGCTGACTCAATAAGCCTACCATTTTGAGGATTTATCCGAGTAGGGAGCTGGGAACATATCTTCACAAGATAAAATTCACTCCTTCCCGTCTTTACGGTAAGTAGATAATTGCTCCCTTAGGGGCTGATTTCAGGTCTTGAAGAATGAGGCATCACCCTCTCACTGGCCCGAGAGGGGTTAGTTTATAGTTGGACTATAAATTGTTTGTTCATTAGAGGAATCAGTGGTACTTAAGGAGTTAGATGTAACTACAGGGGTAAAACGGTAATTCGTTCCAACTATAGTTATGGACAATTGTGAAGGGTCAACTTATTATCGATTGGTTATATCCATGAACACAAAAATATATCTATAGTGCGAAGAGTGCAACTATAGGTATTTAGTGAAGTGACCTGCAGTTAATGAATTTTGATTAATTTAATTAAAAAGTTTAATTAATTAATATCATATGATTGTGGCTTCTAATTTATAGTTTCATAAGGTCCCCTTGCTAGCTCATTAAGGGTTTTAATAAGAATCAATTGTTTTGGATTAATTTGAATTGTTCAAATTAAATAAGAGAATTAATTGTATATGATGCAATTAATATAATGTATGTAGATACATTATAATATATAAAGTTTATTTTGAATAAGATTCAAAATTATACTTTATATTATGAGAGAGATAAATATTTGAATAAGATTCAAATATTAATTATATGAATAAGATTCATATATAAACTATTTGTTAAAATTAATATGAATAAGATTCAGATTAAAACTATAGGTTATGTGAGAGAATGTTATTTGAATATGAATCAAATCAAATTAATATATGTGATATTTAATTGATTAATTAACTAATTGTTAATTAATTAATTTTATATATTAAATATAATTTAATGTGTATATATATATATATATTAATTAAATTAACATTTCGCCACATCATCACAATGAAAGCCCGAACCTAATATGAAAATTATAAATTGGATCGGGCCGAGTAATTAAAATCATTTGAGTCCAAAGTCCAATACAGTTCAAGCCCATTGTAAAATTTTGGGCCAAAGAAGATATTGGGCCCAAGCCCAAGCCCACAAGCAAATGGACCCAAGCCCACCTAAAACTCATGGAAATCCTCTATAAATAGAGGTCATTCTCCTTCATTTAAGAAGGTTGGAAGCATTTGACAACGAAGTATTGAGACTTGAAGATGGAAGCTTTGAAGATTTCAAGACTTTGAAGCTCTGGTCGACCTCAAGATTACAACATTCTGAAGATTGAAGACTTGAAAGATTGAAACTTCATTGAATTCTAGAAGATTGAAGCTCCAATCAATCTCAAATTTACAACTTCATGAAGATGGGAAGAACTGAATGCTGAAGCTGCTCCCACGATCAACTTCTACCCTCTTGAAGATTTAAAAACTAAAACTGAGAGGACTTCCAAAAGATTAGAAGATTCTCTAAAGCTTTTAAAGTCATAAACAAGCCAGAAGCCGATCCAAGTTTATCAACAAGCTAGAGGCTGACCCAAGCTAATGAACAAGTCAGAAGCCGATCCAAGAAGATCAATAAGCTAGAGGCAGATCCAAGCTGATCAGCAAGCCCAAAGACCAATCATCCAAGAAGATCAACAAGCCTAAAAAATGTTGATCATCCAAGAAGATCATCAAGCCTAAAAGGCCGATAATCCAAGATCAACAAGCCCAAAGACCGATCATCCAAGAAGATCATTAAGTCTAAAGACCGATCATCTAAGAAGATCAATAAGTCATAGGCCGATCATCTAAGTAAATCAACAAGCCTAAGAATCAAAGTTTACTTTTCGAGAAAAAAAATCAAAGGATTATGTATTAGAGATTGTACTCACTATACTACATTTAAATTAATACAAATACAAAGTTCAACTCCATGAAATAAATTTCTTCGGAAATCTCGTTCGAACAGATTGGCACGCCTAGTGGGACCTCTCTACCTTTCATCTCTTTCTCTCACATAAGATCGAATGACATCAAAAGACAACGCTTCCAAAATCTCAAGCGATGCTTACATGGGACCAATTACTCGTGGTCGCTCCAAGAAAATTCAACAATCTGACGAGCAACCAACCTTTGAGATCGAGAGGAATATGTGGGAGCGAATCTCTAAGGACCCAAAAGTTGGGGTCATCGTCAAAGAAAATCCTACAATGGACAAACACACCTCATCTTCTGAGCAATCATACAAAGAAGCATAAGAACCCAATATAATGTCAGTCATGATGGCAGACGTGCGTACAAGTGAAGAAAGGATAATTGAACTAGAAAAGAAGGTGAGCATGCTGATGAAGGCAATCGAAGAGAGAGATTATGAAATCGCCTCTTTAAAGAATCACATCGAGAGCCTTGATGCTGCTGAGTCAAGCCAGACACCTATTGTCAAGAATAATGATAAAGGAAAAGTAGTCTTGTAAGAAAGCCAACAATATTCAACTTCAATTGCTTCATTGTCTATCCAACAATTACAAGATATGATCGCAAACTCCATCAGAGCTCAATATGACAATCTTTCTCAAAGTTCTCTTTTGTATTCTAAACCATATACAAAGAGAATTGATAATTTAATAATGCCAATCGGATACCAACCACCTAAGTTTCAGCAATTTGATGGGAAGGGCAACCCAAAGCAACATGTCGCTCATTTCATCGAAACATGTGAAAACGCCGGTACGTGAGAGGACTTATTGGTCAAACAATTCGTTCGAACGTTGAAAGGAAATGCTTTTGACTGGTATACGGACTTGGAGTTTGAGTCAATTGACAGCTGGGAACAACTCGAAAGAGAGTTCCTAAATCGCTTCTACAGCACAAGACGAATAGTCAGTATGTTTTAGCTTACCAACACCAAGCAACAAAAAAGTGAACTTGTCCTCGATTATATAAATCGTTGGAGAGCTGCAAGTTTGGATTGCAAAGACCGTCTCACTGAACTGCTTCAAGTTCAAGGCTTCGCTCACTTGAAGTGGCATTTCATCTTCAATGTCTAGTCTGGTTGACTTCGCATGCTCAAGAATAGAGGCTTTGACAATGATATAACTTTGACAATGATGCAGCTTCAAAATCATGCTTCTTCATTTCCAAGTTTGGAGGCTCGCTTCATCTCTCAAAGTGTGCAGCTGGCTTCGCTTCATCTCCAAATAAATATTGTGATGCTTCATCTCCAAATAAATATTGTGATGGCATGGCTTCGCTTCATCTCCAAATAAATATTGTGATGGCATGGCTTCGCAGCTTCATCCCAAATAAATATTGTGATGGCATGGTTTCGCAGCTTCATCCCAAAATAAAATATTGTGATGACATGGCTTCGCAGCTTCATCCCAAAATAAAATATTGTGATGGCATGACTTCGCAGCTTCATCCCAAAATAAAATATTGTGATGACATGACTTTGCAGCTTCATCCCAAATAAATATCAATATATTGTGGGGCACAAGTTGCGCATTGTTCAGCCTTGAAAAAATATTATTAAAAGAAAAGAGTTAGAAAAAAAAAGAGAAGAAATCAAAATAAAAAAAAAGAAGAAAATACATGTAAAGAAAAAAAAACGTTCTCCATCCAATTGCCCCATCCCATTTTTTTTCTCTCCTCTTCCCACACATGGCAACAGTTTTCTACCGAGAATGAAAATTTGGAGAAAAAGGAAAAAGATTATTAAGAAAGAAAAGTGGTGGAAGTGAATATGGAGAGCTACCCCACCTCCCTCTATTTATAGGGAAAATATCAAATCCCAGCAAACTAATAAATCTCAAAATTTGTTGAGATTTGGGCAATCAAGATGAGAATGTGAGAAAAAAAAAAAATCAAATCTCCAAATTTATCTAAATTTAGTTTGAATCTCACTTTTACTCCAACTCAACATTAAAATAAGCCTGATATTTATTTTATACTCGAGGAGAATTTAAAATCCGTTATGTGTAACCAAAATTTAAAATACTCTGGCAGTAGACCACAAATTCTAATACTCCAAATGATGAGGAAAAGTTCAGATTTTTAATTGAAATTGAAGTCAAAATTCAGTTGAAATCCCAATTCATCTCCAAATTCAAGTTTAAGTTGAGTAGAATTCAAATGTTTAAAATTGGAGAAACCTCAAGTTATCCCATCTCAAAATTTTGTAATCACAAATTCTACTCCAAATTATCAAAATTGGAGCAAAGTACAAATTAAATCAAAGTCAAAATTGGAGTGAAATTTTCATTTTACCTCAAAATTTGAGTATATTCCTAGGTGGATAGTTTAATTCAAATCCAAACCAAATTTTTGGGTTGAATTCAAATCATATTCAAAATCAAATCTTTCTCAAGTTAAAATTTGACATACTCCAAATTTTATGTCAAATTCAATTTAGAATGAAACAAAAATATTATTTCAAATTCAAGCCAATATTTGGGTAACGATCCAAAATTTACTCCAATGTCAAAACCTTGGTGTAATTTAAGTGTTGCCTCAAATTAAAATATGGGCGCAATCCAAAATTCTCCAAATCGAAGCTGGAGTGAAATTCTACTGAAAATTTGAATCAAGAATGAAGCATAATCCAAATTTTATCCCAAAATTCAAATTATCTAAGTACGGATGTTTATCCTCAATCAAACTAAATTGAGGGTGAGATCGCAACTTTATCTCAAATTAAAATTGGGCCATATTCCAAAATTTATCCCAAATTCCAATCAAACTTATGTACCAAATTCATAATTTGATTAAATTGACACAAAAATAGAGTCAAATCAAGAACATATAACTTGCATTTTGATTCCAACTTCATCGTTTTCGAGATTCACCCACCGTATAGACGTGCATAAATCTCGAAAAGGGGCATTTGTTGAATGAGAAATTTCGGCCAACCAAATTTCGCCACGTCATCACAATGAAAGCCTGAACCCAATGTGAAAATTATAAATTGGATCGGGCCGAGTAATTAAAATCATTCGAGTCCAAAGTCCAATACAGTTCAAGTCCATTGTAAAATTTTGGGCCAAAGAAGATATTGGGCCCAAGCCCAAGCCCACAAGCAAAGGGCCCAAGCCCAAGCCCACAAGCAAATGGGCCCAAGCCCACCTAAAACTCATGGAAATCCTCTATAAATAAAGGTCATTCTCCTTCATTTAAGAAGGTTGGAAGCATTTGACAACGAAGTATTGAAGACTTGAAGATGGAAGCTCTGAAGATTTCAAGACTTTGAAACTCTGGTCGACCTCAAGATTACAACATTCTGAAGATTGAAGACTTGAAAGATTGAAACTTCATTGAATTCCAGAAGATTGAAGCTCCAATCAATCTCAAATTTACAACTTCCTGAAGATGGGAAGAACTGAATGCTGAAGTTACTCCCAAGATCAACTTCTACCCTCTTGAAGATTTAAAGACTAAAACTGAGAGTACTTCTAGAAGATTAGAAGATTCTCTAAAGCTTTTAAAGTCATAAACAAGCCAGAAGCCGATCCAAGTTTATCAACAAGCTAGAGGCTGACCCAAGCTAATGAACAAGTCGGAAGCCGATCCAAGAAGATCAACAAGCTAGAGGCAGATCCAAGCTGATCAACAAGCCCAAAGGCCGATCATCCAAGAAGATCATTAAGTCTAAAGACCGATCAATTAAGAAGATCAACAAGCCCATAGGCCGATCATCTAAGTAAATCAACAAGCCTAAGAATCAAAGTTTACTTTTCGAGAAAAAGAATCAAAGGATTATGTATTAGAGATTGTACTCACTATACTACATTTAAGTTAATACAAATACAAAGTTCAACTCCACGAATTAAATTTCTTCGAAAATCTCGTGCGAACAGTATTATTAAATTAATAAATTATTTAAATTAATACATGAGTTTCTCATGTAGCTGCAAGGAGTTGTAACTCCCACCACTTCTCTTTATCATAGGATATCAATAGGAGAACACAGAATTGTAGAGATGGATCAATCCGTCTGCATTTTTTGTTCTACCAAAAATTTCTCTCTAAAAAAAATTACATTCCCTTGCCAAAATCTCAAAAAACATAATAAGGCAGACTTTTGTGGTGGTGTTCCAAAGTTTTTTTTGGGTGTTCGTGAGTTCCAACAAAGAAGAGAAAAGAACCGGTAGAAGACAGTCTTCAAAAGGTAGTAATATTCTTTCCTTAAATCTCTTCTTCTAGCATGTTGTAATTAAATTTTTTGTTTATCCTATAGAATGTTTTTTTCTCTATATTTTTCGATGGTCAAATTAAAATTTTTTGGTACATGGCCATCAATCACTTCTGCTGAGGAAATCCATTCCTTCAGGTTCTAAAGTACCCATTGTTGCTTATGGAACTATAACTTCTAGTAAAGTTAGTCCTTTGACTCTCAAAGATGTTCTTTATGTTCCACTCATGAAAAAAAAAAACCCGATTAGTATATCTAAGTTAACTCAAGATAACGATGTGATGGTTGAATTTTATGATGATTTTTGTTTTGTCAAGGCAAGGAAGTCCAAGGCAATATGTCTAACAGGGAGGCTTGAGCATGACCTCTATCGATTGGAAGCAGTCTCACCCAAAGCTTTTCAACCACTAAAATGGACGATAAGAGAGCTGTTTGTGTAGTTTATCTAGGAGAAGCCACTGACCTGAAGACTCGTACACCTCCGTACACCTCATTGTTGTCTTGTACAAAGGATGTTGGGCATCAAAGATTGGGTCATCCATCCCCTAGGATTCTTAGTCAAATCTTGAAATCATGTAACCTTTCTGTTAAAAGTAATGAAAGGGTGACTTTTGTGAGGCATGTAAATATGGCAAGGCACATAGACTTTCTCTTCCACTGTCTCAATTTAAAGCAGCCAAACCTCTTGAACTTATCCACACCGACCTTTGGGGACCAGCCCCTATTCTCTCTACTAATAGTTACGAATATTATGTAGTATTTTTGGATGATTTGTCATTTCACCTGGATCTATCCCCTCAAAACTAAAAGTGAGACAGCCACAGTGTTTGTTCAGTTCAAAAGTCTTGTTGAAATCCTATATGGAACCAACATAAAACTCTCAGATGTGATGGAGGTTGTGAGTTTAAACAAGTCATTGAAGCTACTCAACGACAAAGGATTGCTATCCAAGTGTCTTGTCCCCACACTTCCTCTAAAAAAAGGGAGGGTAGAACGAAAGCACCGTCATATCGTTGAAACCAACCTTGCCCTTCTTGCCCAAGCTCATATGCCTCTCCATTTTTGGTGGGATACTTTTCATACCACCACTTACCTCATCAATCGAATGCCCTTTCCTGTTATCAACAATAAGAGTCCCTTTCGGCTTCTCAAAGGAAATTCTCCGAATTACACCTAGCTTCGTATGTTTGGAGCTGCCTGTTACCCTTGCCTCAAACCATATCAGAAACATAAATTTGACTACCACACGGAGAAATATGTCTTCATTGGATACAATGATCACCACAAAGGAGATCGCTACCTATCTTCTTCGAGAAAAATCTTTATCTCACGGCATGTATGCTTTAATGAAAAAGAATTCCCTTACTCTACATTATTTGCCACTTATACCAGCCACACTGCCACTTCTACTGATACCATCCTCTCTTGGCTCCTGATTCCTACTACTCCAAATTTCAACCAACCACATTCCAGCCCTATATACTCCACAACCAAGCCATTTTCACCCTCTTTGTTGTCTCTAGAGATGCCAACCCCTTCCCCTTTTTCCCGTCAATTAACACCTTCTCCTCAATCATCTGCTTATGCTCCTCTACATGTTCAACTCAACACCCCTTTAGCTCCAAGCACAACCAATGCTCATCCCATGACCACTCGAGCCAAAGTAGCCATTTCCAAGCCCAAGCAATTTTATGGCTGCCTTACTCAACTTATCTCCACTACAGATTGGTCTCAACTTAAGCCTACTCTCTACAAGGAGGCTGCCTCTTCCCTCGAATGGCGCATGGCTATGGATCATGAGTTCCAAGCTCTCCAACTCAACCATACTTGGGACATAGTTCCCCCCACAACCTCTCACAATATTGTGGACACCATGTGGGTCTACAAAATCAAACGAGATGTTGTCGGGAATATCCAACACTATAAAGCCAGGTCTGTTGCTAAAGGCTATCTTCAAGCTCCCGAGATTGATTATGGTGATACTTATAGTCCCGTTATTAAGCCAACCTCCATTCGCCCTGTCCTTACCTTGGCTTTGACTTGTCACTGGCCAATCCAATAGCTTTATGTTAGCAATCCATGGTACCTTGAAGGAAGAAGTCTATATCTCTCAACCAGAAAGGTAGCTAACCCTCACTACCGTCATCATATTTGTCGTCTTCACAAAGCTCTCTATGGGCTTAAACATGCCCCTCAGGCTTGGTATGAGGAGTTACGGGCCTTTCTTCTCCGCGGTCATTTCACTCAATCCAAGGCTGACCTTTCTTTGTTTATGTATCACTCTCCATAAGGCACCATCCTCCTCCTTGTCTATGTAGACGATATCATCCTCACTGATTCTTCTCAGCATCTCCTTTCTACCTTTCTTTCAAAATTACAAGGCACCTTTGCAATCAAAGATCTTGGTTGTCTTCATTACTTTCATGGCATTCAAGCTTAATTCACCAACAATGGGTTGGTTCTCTCTCAAGCTAAATATATCCAAGACTTACTTGCTCGACTACATCTTCAACACCTCAAACCTGCACCCTTTCCTATGCTCACCAGCAAACAACTGTCTCAATTTGATGGAGATTTCATGGCTAACCCTTACCTCTACCAAAGTACCCTTGGATCTCTCCAATACTTACAACACACTCGAGCATACATTGTCTTCGCTGTCAATAAACTCAGTCAATTTAATCAACATCTGATCGGTCTCCATTAGCAGGCTCTCAAACGCGTCCTTCACTATCTCCAAGGCACACTTCACCTCAGGTTATTTCTCTTTGTTGTCCCTTCTTTCTCGCTTATAAGTTATTTGGATGCTGACTGGGCCTTTTCCCTGGATGATCGAAAATCAGTTGGTTGGTTATTGCATCTTCTTCAACACCTCCCTTATTATTAGAAACTTAGTGATTAATAAAAAGTGGATCACGATTATTCAATATTTTACCATTTGTTATGGTATCATAGCGATAACAGTCTTCTGCATCGCCTTCTCTATTGGCCATCAAAACAGAGCTTTCACCTCCTATTATCTCTGCTGCTTTGTCTTTGTTACTTAATTTTTTGATTAAATATTTCTTTTTAGACTTCTTCGATGATTATGCTTGTGATTTGCTAGACTATTAGCAATTCAAGTTTTCCTAAATATCAATCCAAGTATAAACTGATACCAGGTTATCTTGGTGAGAACCAAGGTCGAACACAGGGATTTTTATGTGACTAATACTTTGCTTATAACGAAAATCTCGAGGACAAGGGGAATAATTTGAGGATTTGTGAATAAAACTAATTTAAAATATTTAAAAAACAACTAAACGGGAGTGTTGAGTTAACAATGCAATCTCAGTGTGAAAAGTGGTAGAGAAGAAGAGTGTTGGGGACTGTCATTCATCAATATGTCGAACACCTAGCTAATTATATCGATCGTTCTTTCAAACACCATTGGTTCATACCTGTCGGCAGAGACGCCACACTAGTCATATATCTATGATACGTGCCAGTTTGAATGGATCTAAGACAAAGCTTATTTCTAAGACTATCCTATGATCTACAGTAATGCAATCGATAATGACTTACCCTATCAAGCAGTCAATAAAAGAATACAATCTTGTAAATGATCAATAAATTTTACTCGAATTCAATAATATTAATGATTACAGCCCCTCAACCCTCCTAAAGGTTTAGTTACTCATTTTAGCTATGAAAATGTATATGAATAGAATGTTCAACATTGAAGAAGGAGTTTCAGAGAATGACAAATGTAGCTAAAATGCGGGTCTCAGATTGATAACTGATCTAGGAATTACGCAAACATAAAGCTCTATAATGATAAGAAAACAATGAATGTAGAAATTGTTAGCAAGAATGTCTAGCCAGCCAACAGGGCTACAATGATACTGAGATTGCAAGTAGTGGTTGCTAATAGCAGTGGAGATTTCGCCTCTCTCGAGCCGGAATCTGTCGCCAGTAGCTGCGCCTTAGGATGCTCTACAGTCGTCGCTGTGAAGAAGATGAGCTGGTGTGCAGAGGCGCTCCCCAGAAAAGTGATGTTTCCCCCTTACCCTAATTGTCGGCGTCTCCTCTGCTTTTATAGGCGCCCTTATGGTACTTTCCACCTTTGGTGCAGGTGGGACCACAACGCGTTCGGCTCATATTTTTCTGATCGCGCGTTCAGCCTCTGTCTAACGGTTTCTGGTGCAAAGGATCTCTCCCAGCTGTCATGATTGGCTGGCCATGCGTTGATAAAGTTCTTGCCGCATGGTTGCGCTGAAGTTGCCCTGCATACATAACATTCAAGAGTTGTCAATTCTTATCAATAATATCTTTTGTTGTCTTTTTCATGCACTTACGCGTAGTAGAAGAATACACTAAGGAATCATGCGTTGAAATGCCTTTCTTTTCACTAATCATTCATTTATTCTAAGAAAAAGAAGTGAAATAACTTGTATTCCTACAAGTTATCAGTCTTCTCAAGCAATCCAGAATTCATCTGAAGTCACTCTAAATCCCTATGCCTTGCATCATAATGATACTTATAACCTAGTTTTGGTTACGAAATTGTTAACCAATGACAATTATGTCACTTAGAGTCGTTCCATGCGATTGACACTGTCCATTCACAATAAATTATGATTCATTGATGGATTTATTGCCAAGCCATCAGGTGAACAACTCTCTCTTTGCATTCAAAACAATCATGTTGTGATAGCATGGATCTTGAATCCAGTTTCCAAGAGAATATCCTCCAGCATTCTTTTTTTTTTTTTTATTATTCTGCTCAAGAAGTGTGGGATGATTTGAAATTGCACTTTCAGAAACGTAATGGTCTTTGCATCTTTCATCTGAAACGGGAATTAGCCACTACAAAGCAGAATCAAGATTCTATTATCATGTATTTTGCGAGAATCAAAAGCTTATGGGATGAATACATTACCTACAAGCCAGGATGTTCTTGCTCCCAATGCACTTGTGGAGGCAACAAGAAAATTGAGGATTTTATTCAATATGAATTTCTTATCAGCTTCCTAATGGGATTAAATAATGATTTTGGTTATGCTCGTTCACAGATATTGTGGATCCTCCACTATCTATCAATAAGGCTTTCTCATAATTCAGAATCCAATTCAAACTCCTATCGCTCTTCTTTGCAATCTACTAATCCAACTTCACTGGCTTCGAATACACAATCAAAAGCGAGAAATCAAACTAGGCTTATTTGTACACACTGCAATATTTCAGGACACACCATTGATAAATGCTACAAAATGCACGGGTATCCTCCTGGATGCAAACATAAAGGAAATCAACGAAATGACTCTCAACATCAAAATAATAGTTCAAAAGGAAGCATTTCTGATATTGCAAATAATGTATCATCTAATCCTGATACTTTAAATGTTGAGGATCCTTTCATACAATGTCATAACTTTCTTAATCTTTTGCAAACTAAGTTTGCTACTGCCAAAACTAATTCAGGGAGCTCTAGTAATCGTGTGAATTCCTCTCTAGTAGGTGCTTGTCCTAATATTTATTTACCTACTGCCATGAGAAATGAATGGGTAATTGACTCTGGTGCATCCACACACATTTGCTTCAACAAAGATTTTTTTGATACATTGGAACCTATAGATACTACAGTTGTTTGATTATTTGGCATTGAAGCATGTCTTGCTCGAATTTCAGTACAATCTACTTTCCATCAGTGCATTGACTGCAGACAAAACCCTTTGTGTTTCCTTTTCGGTGGACTCTTGTCAAATACAAGAAAGGTGCACTTTGAAGATATTTGGGCTATATGTCTTAGAGCATTCCGGTTCAGCTGGCACTAGTGATAATTCTAAAGTTTGTATTGTTGGTATTTTTAAACAAAATACTTCTTCATTGTGGCATTCTAGATTAGGACATCCTTCTTTTGCCCATTTACATACTTTAAAGAATGTATTGTTTTTTTATTCAAGTTTGTCTTATGCTCATCTACATTGAGATCTCTGTCCATTGGCCAAACAAAGGCATTTGTCATTCATTTCATATAATAATAGAGCATCTTTAGTTTTTGATCTTATACATGCTGACATATGGGGTCCTTTTGCTTCCACTTCTCATATTGGTCATAGATATTTCCTTATCATTGTGGATGATTATAGTTGATATACATGGGTTTTTATGTTGAAAGGGAAATCAGGTGTTCTACATATCATCCCTGAATTTTTTAAACTCATAGACACAATACAGTAAATCTATCAAAATGTTTCGTTCTGATAATGCTCCAAAACTTCGTTTTGATGACTTCTTTTGGAGTAAAGGGGTTGTTCATCAATACTCTTGTATCAGACATCCTGAGCAAAATTTAGTGGTTGAACGGAAGTATCAACACATATTAAATATTGCAACGACACTATTTTTCCAACCTAGAATACCATTAAGTTTTTGGAATGAGTGTATTCTTACTACCATTCATCTTGTAAACCGAACTCCATCTCATATTTTGGAATGGTCCATGCCTTTTGAGCTTCTTAATGGAACGACGGCTGATTACTCTATATTAAAAGTTTTTGGTTGCCTCTGTTACGCTTTTTACTCTGTCAGCACATCGAAAAAAATTTCTCCAAGAGCCATACCAACCATTTTTATAGGTTATCCACCTGGTATGAAAGCCTTTAAGCTATTTGACATTGAAAATGGTTGTGTTTTTATTTCGAGAGATGTGGTTTTTCATGAGGATATGTTCCCTTTTCACAAGGTGACAAGAGTAGAAGATTGTCCTGATCTTTTTACTGGCTTGGTTCTTCCAAAATCATTTGATATTGCCCTGCCTACTGATACTACAACTACTTCACAGCCCATAACTGATACCATTAATCAATTATCTGAATCCTCTTCCACACACACACCTATTCCACCAATTGATACCATAATCCCAACTCATCAAAGTCCACCAGAATATTCATCACCTCCAGCAAATGATACCATAATCCATTCACCTATGCCAATTCCTCCCAAATCAACTAGAAAAACCACCATCTTACTTTCAAGATTATCACTGTGGCTTTTTAACAAACATCAACTTGCCCATGTCCTCTACCCGATATCCCATACAAAACCATTTGTCCTACCATTTCCTTTCACCTAGTCATTATGCTTTTACTCTTCAACTTTCTTCCCATTATGAGCCTCAATTTGACCATTAAGTAGTACCTCATGAACATTGGAGACAATCTATGAAAGTTGAACTACAAGCCATGGAAGAAAATAATACATGGTCTATAGTTTGTTTACCTCCTAACAAACATGTCATTGGATAAAAATGGATCTACAAGTTCAAATATAAAGTTGATGGGTCTATCGAGAGGTATAAAGCACGATTGGTAGCCAAGCGATACACTCAACAAGAAGGCCTTGATTTTATACACTTTTTTGCTAGTTGCTAAGTTGGTTACCGTTTGTATGGTACTTACAATGGTTGTCTCCTTAAATTGGCCCTTTATCTAACTTGATGTAAATAATGCTTTCCTTCATGGAGACTTGTTTGAGGAGGTTTACATGGAGTTACCTTTGGGTTATCATCCTCCTGATGTTTTTTCTAAGGGAGAGCATGTCGTCTGCAAATTAAATAAGCCTCTTTACGATTTAAAACAAGCCTCCAGAGAATGGCTTGCAAAATTTACCACTACTTTGCTAGCATTGGGGTTTACTTAATCAAAGGTCGATTACTCTTTGTTTGTTGAAGGTGAAGGAGATGAATTTCTTGCTATTTTAGTTTATATCGATAACATAATTATAATAGGAGCCAACCAACAACATATTGATTCTCTCAAACTGTTACTTAACCATGCTTTCAAGCTGAAAGATTTGGGGAATCTCAAGTATTTTCTTGGCCTTCAGTTAGCTCGTTCTTCTAAAGGCATTTACATTTCTCAGTGCCATTATACACTTCAGTTACTTGAAGACTCAGGATTGTGTTAGATTTTTGGCAAAATATTAGAAGTGCAATTGTCCCACATCGGTTAAATTGAAGAATGAGGATGGACTCCAAGCCTATAAAAGTAACCTATGCCTCTAGTTTCAATTCGTCCCAGTTAGAAACACTTTAAGCTTAGTGTGCTAACTCTAATTAAATTCCTTTTGTATTCTCTAGTTTGAGAGTGGGAAAAAGGTGAGTAGTATAAAAAATTTGAGAGAATGCTCTTGTAATTGGGATCGGGAGAGAGAATTATTCTGTGTGATTGTAACAATTTTTCACATAGTGGATTTTTTCTTGGTCCGTGGTTTTTTTCCGAGTTGGGAGTTTTCCACGTTAATTCTTGTGTTTCCAGTTTTATTGCTTTCTTTTAATTTCTCAGTTATTTTTCTACTTATTCCTGCGGTAGAAGTGGGAGGTTTTTCCCAACAAGTGGTATCAGAGCTTTAGGTTCCAGGTTTCTTGAATTTCTGAGTATGCTATGTGGTTGCAGCTTTGTCTGAGCTTCCACATCAGAAAAGAATTCTTGAAACAGGCTGCGATATTTTTGAATAGTGTGAGTTGTTCACTATTTGCTGTTTTACTAGGAAGAGAAGCAGATATGTCAAGCTTTATGAGTTCAGTAAAGTTTGATGTGGAGAAATTTGATGGAATGATCAACTTCAGCTTGTGGCAAGTGCAAGTCAAGGATGTGCTAATACAATCTGGGTTACACAAGTGCAAGTTAAGCCGTGATGGCGTTCTAGTGCAGTTCCTAAGTGATTCCAGCGGAGGTTCAAAGAAGAGTCTTCGAGCAGAAGATAGGCTGCTGGAGATGCGAACAGTCTGAGCACATGAAAAATAGAGCAGGTTCGTCAAAGGGCTCTGGATCAGATGCTGACGTTGTCTTTCTCGCTAGGGGAGACGGTGGCTTCCTCTGAAGAAGACGGAAATCATCCTCGTGGTATGTCCGCTTTACCATGATAGAGGATGTGATGTTAGTGGTTCCACGAGTTTGCACACGTGCATTGACTTGGCGGTTATGCAAGGTGTGTGGTGGAAGTTATGTCGATGGCTGAAGGACTTTCAGATGAGCCAAGTAGATGGAAGTTGCACCATAAATGTCAGCGAGGTTTATCGACATGTGACGAAAAAAGCAAATCTTGGAAGTGGTATTCCAAGTGGTCTACTCTTTATGGTGGAGTAGGTGAAGACAATGGATGTTGCAGAAGCTGTGGATTCTTCAAATATCTTGCCAAGGTGGAATTTGTTGGGTTTTTGGTAAAATATTAGAAGTGCAGTTGTCCCACATCGGTTAAATTGAAGAATGGGGATGGACTCCAAGCCTATAAAAGGAGCCTATGCTTCTAGTTTCAATTCGTCCCAGTTAGAAACACTTTAAGCTTAGTGTGCTAACTCTAATTAAATTCCTTTTGTATTCTCTAGTTTGAGAGTGGGACAAAGGTGTGAGTAGTATAAAAGCTTTGAGAGAGTGCTCTTGTAATTGAGATTAGGAGAGAGAATTATTCTGTGTGATTGTAACAATTTTTCACATAGTGGATTTTTTCTTGGTCCGTGGTTTTTTTCGAGTTGGGAGTTTTCCACGTTAATTCTTGTGTTTCCAGTTTTATTGCTTTCTTTTAATTTCTCAGTTATTTTTCTGCTTATTCATGCGATAGAAGTGGGAGGTTTTTCCCAACAGATTGTTGGGTGCTAAATCTGAAATTTTGCCCATGGATCCTTCTTTAAAGTTACAACATTCTGATAAAGATGTTCTAAAGGATCCAACTGCTTAAAGAAGACTTATTGGTCGACTTTTATACCTTACAATCTCTAAACCCGACATCACCTTTGCTGTAAACAAGTTGAGTCAATATGTAGCAAAATCGTGTAAATCAAATTTAGTCGTTGTTTATCATTTGTTGAAGTACTTGAAGACAGCTCCTGGCCAAGATCTTCTCTTGACTGCTACAACCAACTTTCAATTGCGAGCTTTTGCTGATTCTGATTGGGCTACTTGCCTTGATACTCGACGTTCTATCACAGGTTTCTGTATATTCCTTGGGGATTCATTAGTCTTGTGGAAATCCAAGAAATAGAGTACTATATCTCATTCTTCAGCTGAAGCAGAGTATCGAGCGTTGGCTTTAACAACTTGTGAACTCATTTGGTTGTCTTTCTTGTAAAAAGATTTGAAAGTTCCTTTCACAACCCGCTCTTTTGTTTTGTGACAACCAATCTGCCATTCATATTGCCACCAATCCCATTTTCCATGAGAGAACAAAACATATCGAACTTGATTGTCATTTTGTTCGAGATAGAGTTTCAGATGGTTTTCTCAAACTTCTCCCCATTTGTTCTCATCTTCAACTTGCCGACAACTTCACAAAGCCTCTTGCTGCTGCTATTTTATTTTCCATGTTGTCCAAGCTGGGTATTTTAGATATTCATCACCCACCTTAAGGGGGAGTATTAGGAATATTTTAGTAATTGTGGCATTTGTGTTAAATGTATTTTAAATCTTGTTTGTTAGACAGTTATTAGTGGCATATTGTGTAGATTGTGTATAAATACCAAATTTAGTAATTAATAAAAATTGGATCACGATTATTCAATCTTTTACCATTTGTAGATTTCATGGAGTTCTAAGAAACAAGCAGTTGTGGTTCGATCTAGCACTGAATCGGAATATCGTCATACTGTTTGTGAATTACTCTGGCTTCGTGCTCTACTAAAGGATCTTGGTGTTCATCTTTTGTCCTCTCCCCTCATTTGGTGTAATGACATCTCCATTGTTGCTCCTGCTCGTAATTCTGTCTTTCATACTTGCATCAAGCATATCGAGATCGATGCCCATTTCATTCGTGATCAAGTTCTGTCCCACCAACTTGATATTCACCATGCTCTATCACAAGACCAACTGGCTGATTCCCTGAGAAAACCATTGTCACCACGCCTGTTCCAAGATCTCTGTAACAAACTCGGCCTCCGTTTCACTCCCATGCCTCGTTTGAGGGGGGTTGTTATGACATAATTAGTGTTGGTGATGTGCCTGCCCATTGGTGTACCTTAATTTACTTGTGTTGATTTTATTTCATTGAAATAAATTAAGAGTTGGTATTGTAATCTTCTACTTCACCTAATCTCCTAATTAGCTGGGATTCTTTATCTTCAGCTTCCTTATTGATTATGTATTTAAGGGGAGTGTGCTCCTCGTTTATTGTAAGAGACCTTTAGAGTAAATAAGATCAGTAAAAACATTTACTTCTCTTCTTCTCTTCTTTATAAAACTAAACCAAGCTAGATTTGGTTGATTATGATTGAATGTGATTGAAAGTTTTAGATCGTTCATTGTAGATTGATTATGGGAATGGTGAAATTGGAATCGTCCAATGATGGGGGAGGGATTTTGGTTTTGATGGAGGAAGATTTTTGGGACATTCTAAATGAGATCACTATGTTGTCATTTTCTCTATAACCACATTCGTTGAATTTTGAAGATTCTGAAGGACACTAAAATGATTAACATCATGATGAAGATCTGGTTCTTAATTGAAGGTATATGATATTTTTTTATGGTGGTGACTCATCTTTTGGTATACTAAAACTAGGAGTATAATATTTTTAGTACAAGGTATTTTTTTAATATAAGGTAGTAGCATGATTTAATCTAACAAAAATTTTAGTTATTAAGTACAAGGTATTTCCATGGCGTCAGAGATAATTAAGCCTAACGAAAGTAGTTTTAGTACAAGGTATTTGTGCAAGTAAAGTACTTTTGTGAAGATTTTAAGTTATTTTTTAGTACAAGTAGAAGGAGCTCTCAATGTAAGAATAGTGTGTTTGGGAGAGTGAATATCTCCCAATATTCGAGTTATTGCATATGAGGTGATTCCTGCATAATATTAATAAAAGGGAAGGGAGATAGAAGGGTAATATTTTTAAAAAAAATTTAAATGCTTTTAAATATAAGGTATTTGCTAAGACTCTAACTATTTTAGTTTCGATAATTAAGTTATTGTCTATTTTGCATTCTATATTTTGAAAATATAAATATTTTTAAATGTAAAGCATGATTTAGTAGATTCCGTAAGGTATTTTAAATTTAGTATGATTTTTTTTCAGATTTAGTTATTTAGACTTTGTGTTTTTTGATTTGTTATAGTTACCATAAATCTAGAAGGAGAATTAGTTGTTTAGATTTTTTTAATTGAATCTATAATTTAGTATAAAGATTTTGTATTTATGTACTTAAATATTGTATAATTCGTTGATGGTAAGGGCATATTGGTCCAGAACTTTTATTAATTATCATGTAATTTAATTAAATATTTTGCATTTAGACATTTTTGGGATATAAATTGGATTTACATATTTTTCTAACATACATTTTAAAATTAAATATTTGTCCAAAGTTTTTAACATTGGTGTAATATTGAATTCTATTTTGGAGTAACCCACCCATTAGGGCTTTTAATTTGTAATTCAGCCCTTCAAGCAGGTCCAGGCTATTCTTAAAGATGGACTTGTGGGCACTTGCTTTATACGTGTTTGGGCTAGGCATGTATTGGGTCCAACATAGAAACACTACTCTCTAAGGATATTTTTACCTTTTCTTATTATGAAAACCAAGTATTTTTTGTCTTGTTCATATATTATTACTCATCAATGATTCCTCAATGTTGTTGAATTAAAAATAAAATACATTTTTAACAGATATTTAAGAAAAATACCTACAAAAAGTATACGATAATGAGAATTACCGAAGTTAATTGGGAGTGCCTTTGCAAAAATACTTAACAGATTTTTAGGAGAAAAGGGTGAAACACTAAAAAAAAAAAAACGAGTTTTCAGCGACGCCAATAACCATCGACATAGAATACCAAACTTCAATCATTTTACTCCTATGGTGCTAAATCTCTACTTAACCTTTCATACTAATTTGTGAAAATATTAATTTATATTCATAAACTTTAGAGGTTGTATCGATTCAAACCCTGAACTAATAATTATATCAATTTAAACTTTGATTTTTTTTAAGTATATCAATTTACACCCATATTCCGTTTCATTTAGAAAAACCTTGTGTCAAACTTTATAATAGTTTCAATTAAACCTTAAACTTTCGTAAATAAATCAATTTAGACTTTTAAACAAAATTTCATTTGAAAATCGTTCATGCATTTATTTAATTGTCTATTTTGTAAAATCGACATTTGAAGAAGTCTAAGCACATTTGAAAATTAATGTATGCATGGATGATTTTCAAAAGTAATCTTGTGAAGGGTTTAATTGATTGTCTTATGAAAATTTAGGAGTTTAATTAACTTAAATTATAAGTTTCACGCAATATTAGTCGAATAAAATTTGAATAAAAGTGTAAATTGATACATTTATGAAAGTTCAACGTTTAAATTGATACAATTTTTAGTTTAGAATTTTAATTGATACAACCCAAAATTTAGGTATATTGATTGATATTTGATGAAAATAAAATAAAACAAGGGATCAGATCAACATAAATCTTATATGATTCTTTAATTAATTATCACTACCATCCATATCATTATCCATTATCATCCTTCGTCCTCCATATTGTTTTAACTTTAACTGCATTGGATATTAGTCTTCTTCCCAAGAAATACAAAATTCTAAAGGATGGTTTGAGACACTAATTTGGTTTTAAATTTCATTTCATGGGTTGATTAGCGGGAATCAAAAACTTGATTGATAATTATTAACTTATATGTATCCAAAGAAAGATCCTCTACATGCTTCTCAATTTGATAGTCTTCTTTTTAGGTTGATTATTTGTTTGAACTTGATAGGTTATGATACTGCACATTATATAACTTGTGGTTCTATCTTAAAATCAATTAGTAGTAAGAGGAGCAGTTCATGTCTCTTATAAAGATTGAGAGATGTCCTTAATTCATTTTCTCAAAGTGGGATCTCAACATACCCCATCAGATAGTGTCTCTTTTTGGATTCGCCATTTGTGGAATGGATCTCAATTTTGTTTCACTGGATCGAATACTCATTTGGATTTTATAGTTTCTTTGATACCATATTAGTTTTGAAATGTCACCCCATATTTTTTAATATGGTATCAAAGTCCATCAAGCCCAAACGGGCATTGGTCCCATAAAAAAGTCTAATGATCAGGCATGTTGAAGAATGCCACATTGGAAAAGTCGAGGGATTTCACAATCTTTATAAGGTTAGTCACACCATTGTCAATTGGGTTTGAGATAAAATTTCATATTATTGAATAAAGAGTATGAAGTAACATAGTTTTCTATAATTGATAATGAAAGAAGTAACTCATATATCGTATCTGGAACCCGTTTGATTGGATTTGATTAAATTATATAGGTTTGATAGCTTCATGATTTAATTCAAAGAAAGAGGGTTTGTCAGAAAGAAAAACCAACCCCCACTATAAGTTTATAAAGTCCCCACTGATCTTCCAAAACCCCAATTGTTCTACATTTCATATAGCATCATGAATTAATAATTCAGATGAAGAAGAAGAAGAAGACGACCCTTCAATGTCAGAAGAAAAACAACACACCACACCCCACTATAAGTTACAAAATCTCTCTCCACTCTCTTGTTCAAGAATTTCTCTGAATGAAATGTGTGATGCCACACCCATTTCTTTTTCAATCAACCCATGATGAAAAAGGTTTTTAGTGGAGGTCACTGCCATAGGCGACAAACAAAATTTTCAAAGACCAATTTTTGCATCAGTCAACGAGAGCAGATCGAAGAATCTCGCTCTTCTTTGGCAGTGCTTATTGGAAACCATAACAAAATAGAAAAATCGAGTGTGATGTAATAAAAACCCTAAAGTGATGTAACAAAAAAAAAATAAATCAATGTAAGGTTTAAATGAACTGTCGTGCTAAATTTAAGGGAAAATATTAATTTATAGCCCTAAATTTTTTAGGATTGTATTAATTTAAACCTTTAAAAAAATGTATCAATTTACCTTCTTCACAATGTTTCGTTAGGAAAAATACCATGTAAAACTTATAATTTTAATAATTAAACTTTTAAATTTTAATAAATGAATTAATTTAGAATCTTAGTCAAAATATTTTTTGGAAATCGTCAATACATTTACTCTAATCATCCATTTTGTAAAGCCAACATTTTAATAAGTCTACACACATTTGAGTCTTAACGCATTGATAATTTTCATAGGTAATCGTAATGAATAGTCTAAATTGATTGACTTATGAAAACTCAAATTATAAGTTTTACACTATTGATCAAGCGAAATTTGGAAGAGTGTGTAAATTGATACACTTACAAAAATTCAAGATTTAAATTGATACAATTATTAGTTTAAAGTTTTAATTGATACAATTCCTAAAATTTAAGGGTATAAATTGATATTTGCCCTTAATTTAAAGTAGCGAAAAAAATTGAATAATAGTCTATTTATACTAATAAAATATAATAGAGACGCTAGATTTGAAGAGTCGTTTGGTGTGTGTTGTTATTAATCATATTTGGCGCAAGTATAGTCTTTGTGTTCATTGAGCTACCATGTGTCCTTTTCCATATGGTTGTGGGTTGTGGCTTGGGCTGCTTGAGATCAAGAGACCTCTTCTCTTAGGGCCCTTTTTCTTTGAGTTGTGGGTTTTTTTTTTCCTTGCATATGTGTGTTTAGTTCAGTTGAGTTTTGTCCTGGTTCTTTTGCTAGCCCTTTTGGGTGTGTTGTGTTTGTAACTTGTTCTCTTAGGGTATGAAGTCTATTTTCTCTTTATTGAATTAAATACCTAGAAAAAGAAGACATAATTGAAACATTAATCTACCAAATCTCAAATAATGCACATAAATCTATTTTAAATAACTAATCGAGAGTATATGAAAATTTTCAAAGTGAACATAGCTCAGTAACGTTAATTGATATATATCACCTCCCTTAAAATCGGATATATATACATTTTTTTTTTACCTTGTTTAAGAAAACAGTTAAAGAATACTTTTGGTCCTTAAACTTTCATCGGAGTAACAACTAAGTTCCGGAACTTTAGTTGGTAACAATTTAGACCTTATACTTTCAAATTAGTAACAATTTAGTCCTTAAACTTTAATAAGTAACAACTTAATCTTTATACTTTATAATTTGTAATAATTTAGCCCGTGCGTGAAAACAATTATATATGTAGATCACTAAATTGATATGAGATCAATTTTTTTACAAACTATATATAATTAGTTATTACGTACAAAAATCGACACTTAATTTTGATATTTTTTCATGACAAGGACTAAATTGTTATAAATTTCAAAGTATAGAACTAAATTGTTACTTATTAAAGTTTAGGAATTAAATTGTTACAAATTTAAAAGTATAAGGACTAAATTGCTACCCACTATAGTACATGGACTAAATTATTACTTTCATGAAAGTTTAGAAACTATAATGTATTCTAACCGCCATTCACAAGAAACTTAGTTCATATACTTTTTTTTTAAGTAAATGTTACTTTAATATTTAATTTATGAATCAAGATTTATTCAGAGGATATTGAAAAAATCAAGGGCCCTCAAAATGTTTTATTGGATATATGAGTCACACATCTCTTTGTCGATTGAGATGGAAACTCGTATTGTCTAATATGATATTAGAGCCCATAAATTCAAACGGGTATTCGATCCCAAATATTGTGAACCCAAAGAGGCATCATCTAGAAGGAAAACGTTGAGAATCAATACTGAAAAAATTAAGGGATCTCATAAAATTTATAGGACATATGTGCTACTCCTTCTTTGTCAATTAATTTTGATATAAAATCCTATATTATCGAATAAATTCAACAATATTTCAAGATTGTAAGATTTCATTTACTACGAATTAAGAAGCATAGGTGAAAAACATACAACTATAGAAAAATATATCAGTTTAGGGCAATATAAGCAACATTATAAGCATGAAGAAGATAAAATTTGAATATCAACCCAAATGATATTCAAATTCTCAGCTTGATTGTTGAAAGTTCTCTCCCTATTCCAACATTTAAACATTTTGATAAGGAAAATTCATATAAAGTAAAATGAGCCAACTTATTTATAAAATAATAAAATATCATTGTCTATCAATATAATGATAGACAGTAATAGACGCTAATAGACTATATTATTATCTATATTGAAAAATATTTTTAGCAGTTTTGCCATTTAAAATAATTACTTTATATATATTCATTAGTTGTTATTATTATTATTAACGAATTATTATTATCAATTCTGACTGCGTTATCTTTTAACAATATTAATAATTATCTTAGATTATAATTTTTTTTTTCAATTAATATGTAAGTAAATGAGCTTAGCTCAACTGGTACATATAATTTTTTTTTTCAATTAATATGTAAGTAAATGAGAAGCTCAACTGGTACATATAATTTTTTTTTTCAATTAATATGTAAGTAAATGAGCTTAGCTCAACTGGTAAAGTGCATGTACTATCAACATCAAAATTAAAGATTTCATCCTCCCAATATTTTTAAAAAAAAAAAAAGAAAGAAAAGGGACATTCTATAGCAACAAAAGTATTTTCTTTTTCTTTTTATTTTTATTGGGAAGGTGCCCTGAAAGATAAAATATGATCATCATATGGGGTCCAATTGGTAATGTCATAATGAATACTTTGCAATAAGTTATTTTGAAATTATAATACTTTGTTATAAAAATGATACGATCTTAATTATTTACAAGAAAAAAAAAAAAAAATCCATTACAGAACAACTCGCTAATAAAGTTATAACCATTTTAATTAAATAGCACTTTTAAGGTAAATTATGAAACTAATCATAGTTATAAACAAATAAGAAGATATCCTTAAAAAAAAAAAAAAATATAACTCAACTAACATCAAATATATACTATCGAACATTTTTTTAATAATAGCATGTGTCTGTAAAATTTCTATTAACATTGTAGTTAAAGGACGTTTTTTTACTCAATGTAACTCAATTTTGGTTAAAACATTATACACATTTGTTCTATTAGCATTGAAACTCTTACCTCTACATTTCTAAACTAAAAAAGAAAAGAAAAAAGACCTTTCCATTTAGGAGTTCTAACCATAGTAATTATTGATTAGTATATCTCTTTATATTAAATTCTAGGTAGGTGACCACCTTAGATTGAACCCACAACCCCCTTAAGCCCTTTAGATCTTTTTGAATGTTTCCACTACCACTAGGCCAATCCATGATGGTTTATTAGGATTGTTTTTAAATATAAAAAAATGAGTTAAACTATGTATAAATATAGAAACATTTTACTGTCTACCCGTGATAGACTGCAATAAACTTCTATCGTTTGAGTGATAGACCGCAATAGACTTCTAACGCTCAAGTGATAGAAGTCTATCCCGATAGATCGTTGATAGATATTAAAATTTTTCTATATTTGTAAATAGTTTGATATTTTTTCTATTTACAATAATTTTTCGTAGTTTAAATCTTCTCGATTTATTTGTAATGTGATACTCTGAAAAGAAAGTGATGTTGACTACGTTATCTTCATCATCTAAGCAAAGTCGCATCATGACAATACTCTATGCTTAATCATGTGGACAATAATTTCAATGACGATTAAAATAGTGTATTAAATATGTTACAAATATGATCAAATTGAGTGCAACGTACTAATAATCTATTATTGTGATCGGTATTATATATGTTGATTAATTTAATAGTAAAATTTAGGTTAAAATATTAGTTTGATTCCTATACTTTGAAGTTTGTTCAATTTTAGTCATTGTACTTTGTCCAATTTTAGTCTCTATACTTTCAATAAATCTTAAATTTAGACCCAATGCTAGTTTATTGTTGATTTTTTTAAAATTTTTTGTTATATATAAATTTTGAAAAAGTATTCATATATTTTATTTTCTTGCATGAAAATTATTATTATTATTTAATCAATCTTGGTAAAAATTAACTTTACAAGGGACTAAATTTAAGACTTATTGAAAGTATAAAGACTAAAATTAAACAAACTTCAAAATGATAATTTGACCTAAAATTTAATATCTAATTTCCTTTAAAAAAAATACTAAGTTATTAACTGGCTCTTTATAATTATCCAACTTTTACACTATCAATGAAATCATTTTTCTTTTTTTGGAATGATTGTATGAGTATCATTGAAACCTTAATCAAATATTAGAATTAGATTTTTTTCTTTTTTTTAAAAAAAGACAATTAGTATTTAAAATTTAGCCATAATTTTAATAACATTTTCAAAATAGACTCATCAAACAAAGAATTTACTACTATTATCAAACAAGCCCTTACTAATCAAACCTACGTTAACATATAGTATGTAAAGCAACAATTTGAATCGTCAAATATATATGATTACAAATTAACAAGAGAAAATCTCATAAATAAGAGATTTATAGAGAGAATTAAAAGAAAAATAAAGAGAGAACAAAAGAGGAAATATAGAGTGATCAGAAGTGGGTTGGGAATGAATAATACACTCTTGAAATTCACAGACAAAAGTAATCAAAATAAAAGATAAATGGAGGCAGAAAGAAAAAGAAAAGAAGAAAAACATTCCCTTCAAATTCCAACCCTACTTTATTTATTTATTTATTTATTGAAAATGTTATAAAAAAATAAAAATAAAAAAGAGGAAGCAAAAGCAATAGCAATGGGAAGGGGATTAGGGCAATTCCCTGTTCCCCACCAGCTGAGGTTGGCAATGATGATATGAGAAGAGCTAGTGGGAGTGGGGCATGCAGTTCAAAAGAGCCCTAATTAACCCGAAAAGGATAATATTTTTCTCTCTCTCTCTTACTGAAGAATATTATTGGAATTAAGAGAGAGAAAAGTTGATATGAAACATAGAATCTAGTACTATCTCTTGAGACAAGTGATGGGTTTTGCTCTAACAAAGGGAATCCATGTTGGGAGAGAGAGATAGAGCTTCAAAAGCTGAGCCACCAACATGAGAAAAAGAGTACACACACATAACAGAGGAAAGAGATATACTTATTTTTTCATGAATAATTTCTCTTTTCACAACTTTACATCACATTCCCTATTTAATCCTCTTTTCACTTTTTTTCCCATTTTTTTTTATTATTTTTTTAATTTAAATACTATTTTGATATTCGTACTTTTGACTTTAGTTTATTTTGGTCCATGTACTTTTAAAATGTTCATTTTGGTCTTTGTACTTTTAACTTTGATTCATTTTGATTCTTGAACTTTCAAAAAGTGATCATTTCGATCCCTTAAACATGAAGTAGAAATGAAAACGAAGGGACCAAAATGGTCACTTTTTGAAAGTACAATAACCAAAATAAACATTTTGGAAGTATAGGAACCAAAGTGAACTAAAACTAAAAGTATAGGAACGAAAGTAGTATTTAAACCTAATTTTTTATAGTTATTTTTCAAGAATTAACTCCATATTATTACTTTTGTTTTTTTAGCTCAATAGTATATTTAACATGGAAGATTCAAATATGTCATAACTACGTGGTTGAAAAGAACATACTTTTATGTCAGTTGAGCGATGCTTATATTGATTAAATAAAAAGTAGTTTCACATATAGCAATCATATTTAAAGTATTAACAAATATAACACAATGCAAAAGAATTTGCAGATATATATAGCAAAATTTAGATCCATCTATGTGAGTCTATCAGTGATAGACCATATTGTTGGTAGAATTCTATCAATGATAGAGTCTATCACTAATAGGAGTCTATCAGCGGTAGAGTGTATCACTGATAGACTTTGATATATTTGTAATTTTTTTAAAATATTGCTATACACTTAATTATTATCATTTTAAGTGTTTCCCATTGTAACTACTCATTAAAATAAATGCTTAACCACACATACTCATTTTTGAAACAAAATGCATGTGAGGTGGCTAGAATACCCTTAGTCATAGAAAAAAAAAATAGAAGTCATTTCTTAATTGCTAAGCTATGGTTATTTTGAGCACTAAGTTAAGATTCTTTTTAATAATCTATAAAAACTAAAACAGAAATTTTATATAGTGTTTAAAAACTAAACAACTATACTTGATAGTTTATGCCTTTTTTTTTTTTCCGTTTATTAAAAGTGTTTGCTAATTGTTCATATTTTTTGTTTCTCATTTTTAGAACACATTTTCAAAAGTGAATAGAAATTTTGGAAAACAACACAACCAAGTTTCTTGTTTCTGTATGTTTGTTTTTTTTTTTTCTAAAATACAAATAAAAAAATTGTTTCATTTTTTACTTCTAAAATATATAATAATAATAATAACTATCTAGAAATGTCTATATAAGTTTATACCCATTTTTCATGTAGAATTCTTACACTTGAAATTTAAACTTTCATAAAATCAAGAAACATGGTTACTAAACATATTTCTATTTTTTTCAATAAAAAAGGAATAAAAAAACATGAAATAGTTATCTATTATAGTTTTGTTTTTAACGATCTACTATATTAAATAAACTATATATATGAAGTATTTTTTTTTGGGCTACTTTCAAATATAGAAAAATGAGCTAAACTATTTATAAATATACAAAAATTTCACTATCAATCGCGATAGACCATAAATAGTTTAATATTTTTTTTCTATTTATAATAATTTTTCTTTTTTTTTTATTTCTTTTTTATATGTGAAATATGTGTATGAATAAGTGTGGTTGGTAGAGCATGGGGTTTGGCTTAGTTTGTTCATACATTGAAAGGCAAATCAAATCCATAAGATGAGAGAGAGTTGAAATTTGAAATATCAAAGTTTTTATTTATTTTTTATTTATTATTATTATTATTTTTGAAACCAATAAAGGGTAAGGGGAGCAGTGAGTGTTGTTTGCTTTTGGCGTTTTCCCACATTCCCTTCTATTCCTTATGTCAGTCTAATTCTTTCCTTTTTATCTCTCTCTCTCTCCTTTTTCATTTCAATATCTCTCCAACTTTTTACTTTTATTATATATTTATTTATTCATTCTTTTCCTTCAAAAAAAAGAAAAATAAATAAATAAAAAATCATGCCTCTTCATCACCAATTCCCATCAAAATTAAAAATCACCTTTTCTTTCTCCTTTTCCTTTATAATTATTTTGTTTACATTAAAATTATAAAATTCCTCCTCGAAATTTGCATATTGTATCTATTTAGGATGCTAAACTTTATAAAGTTTCAATTAATATTCCTTAACATTTTGAATCATGTACATTCTTATATTTCTTCTTCTTATAAGTCATACTTTATGTTGAGTGTGTGATATGTATTATTTATTGGTTTTTCCAACTAATAATAGGTCATATCATACCAATTCAATTAAAATTTATTTTAGGTTAGTATTTTATAAATGAACTCATACAAAGAATTAGTATTAAACATATAAATATAGTTTTCGTAACTACTTTTTTAAACAAAAAAAAATGGCGACAAAATTTAATATGTATTATTCTTTGCGCTGTTTTCAAATATAACAAAATAAACCAACTTATTTATAAATATAACAAAATGTCAGTCTATTAGTGATAGACACTGTCTATCAGTGTCTATCACTAATAAATAGTAACATCTTGCTATATTGAAAAATATTTTTGGGAACTTTATCATTTAAAATAATTACTCTTAAGAGTGAAATTTAAGAAGAAATGATAATTAGCCAACTTATTTAAATAAAAACCAAAAATAAAGTTGTTATATCTAATCCATTCAACTATTATTGAGCATGCTTTTTCATAATTAACATTACATGTGTTTTCATACCCTCTTGATTTTTTTTTTAAGAAAACCTCAGTAAATACCCAATTTATTTAAACCCCCCAAAAAAAAAAGAAAAGAAAAGAAAAAATCTATGGTTTAGAAAAGAATTTGGATTTGTGAAACCCAAATAGGGATAGGAAGCTTAGCTTGAGCTTGTGTACTCTTTTGATCTTTAAAAGAATATAAGTTCAAAACCCTACAATTGCAGAACGTAATGGTTTCTTTCTTTTTTTTTTAATTTAAATTTTTTATTTGGATTTATGATTTACAATTGGATAGAAGATAGATTTCATATTGTTAATAGATTCATGCAACTATTAAGCTCAAATTTTTTAGCTTTGATTAATCAAACTCACATATTTGATCTGAATTTGTATTATATTAAACTCAAGCAAAAAATATAATAATTTTTTTTAATATGTAGATTTGAAAAATTCAAACCACAAATTTCATAGCAGCCAACACATATTATATCGATTTAAATATTAAACCATATAAAACAAACTTTTACATCTTTACCAGCAAAAAGGCTAAAGAAATCTCTTTATTGATCTGCAGTTGTTAATTAAGTTTAATTAATTGATGAATTCCCAAATAAAGACAACCTCAATGACATAAAAAAAAAACAACAACCTGGGATACCAAGAAAAAAAAAAGCTTTAGTTTGATTCGTTTCCTCAATCCAATGATTTAGATTTAATAACTCCTTTTCATTATTTTATTTATTTATTTTACTATTATTATTTGAAGTGAATAAAGTGAGAGGTATAAAAGAAGTAAAAGGTGGAAGGTAAAAGCTTTTTGACTGTAATAGAGGAATGAAGTGAAGTGTGGGTACACACTTTTTCACTCTTAATTTATTTAATTTGCTCAACTTTCTAAAACCACTTTTGGCCTCAAAGTTATTGCAATACATTGTAATTGTACTCTCAATTTTTTTTCTAACCAATCTCCTTGTGATTCTCCCAAGAAAAAAAAAAAAGAGACTCTTTTAAAGATACTTTTTCTTCATCAATATGGAGAAATGGATATTATACAAAGTTATGAATTGTATTGTGTTTGTGTTTTTAAATTATATATGTTCTTTTTTAATTTGTAATTTGATTGCTTTTTGATGTACTACATCCACATACCATTACTTTTTAAAGTGATCATATGGTTTCTTTTGAAATATTAAAGCACTTTTTTGAAAAATGAATTGGAAAATAAAAAATTTTGAAGTAATTTTTAGAAATGATGTAAAATAATATGGAAGCTTCAAAAGCAATTGACAAGTAATTTTTGGTTATTTCAGTTGATACACATAGATCAATTGTTCATGGGTCCATATTGGTTTTGGTTAAACTGTCTCTCTAAACTAAGATTTAAACTAACTTTTAAAGGAGTTTACTATCAACTTAAGAAATAAACTTTGTTGAGAAATTTAGAAATATAGCTGATAAAAAAAAAAACAAAAAAAAACCTTTAAGTGAAGGAGTAGACGTCAATTACGAAGAACTATGTTCGTGTTGACATAATTTTTTCTTCTTTTGATTTAATTATTTATCATGACTTTCATTAAATCATTTTAATTTATGAACTAGATATGTTTTGATTGGAATAATACTCAAGTAGTATGAACGAGAAAGTTTTGAAAAATATTTAGGTTTATCTTGGACTACACCTATATTTTTATAGCCCCGCCTATCCAATCATTATTCAACTACAATTTATCACGTGATAAACTTTTCTTCTTATTTTATAATTTTTTCTGTAGTATGATTCGAGTAAGCTGTAAAAAGACGGGTGTAGTCTAAAATACCCTACGTATTGCTTTCAAGTGTTTTGGCACATTTTTTGCTTTATTGAAAGAAATAAAAAATATATATATTTCTTCTCTCCACTTCTCCCCTTCTCCCCTCAATTTTTCTAGCTAATTTACTAATAATATCAATAGTATTTATACCTACTCTAGTTTGATTTTGAATGGTTTATTTTATAATTATTACGATTTTTAGCATATCTACCTGTTTCATGGGTTGGTTATCTTATCTACTTATTATAAACCAATGCCATATAAACATAAAAGTGCTTGAGATAACCCATGGGTTGATTTGAGGAATAATGCAATTTAAAAAAAAAAAAACTAAAAAAAGTTCTTTAAAAAATAACTTAGCTAGAAAAATGAGTGGTCTTGTTGCTATTTTTTTCAAGAGACACATTCAATTTGAAAGTTTGAGCTTTTTTTTTTCTGTTTTTTTTTCTATTTAATGTTCTCGTTTGAGCATTCTTCAAGAGAGGTTTTTTTATTTATTTTATTTATTTTTTTTATGGGAGGATGCATCCTTCGTTATTTATTTTTAATGACTTGTGAGGGATGAGCGCATCTCAAACTTAGAACTTTTTTATCTGTAGCCTTGAGTTGATATCGAACTCATTTGAACACTTTTAGTTGGGACTCAATTAATAAATTCGTTTTGGTGAATTTGCAGTGTTGAAGCTTCAAACACTATTTTGTTTTAAGTGTTTGTTTGGTTAGTGGCAAAACTTGTTATATATTTTTTTTTGTACAAACTTTACCAACGTTGTATTTAGCGTTCCTTTGTAAAACATTATCAACTTTATCACATTATATACGAAAGTTGTTATTTATGATTTTGGTTGAATACCAATACAATTCTCATATGATTCTGGTTGAAAATAGGTGTGGTTACTTTTTCATGTACGAATATAATTGGTTTGCATGTGCTAGCTAATTATAGATATATAAGTTATTCAATAATATGAGAATTGATTGCTAGGTCTTGCAACTATTGGTTTCATTTGTTAGTTCAGTGTAAAATACAAGTTTTTTTTTTTTTTTTTGAAAGGATATTAAAGGAAAGAGAGATTAGTATATGTAAACTTAAATATCTCAATTACGTTGACACATTTTTAGTACCCTCATCACATTCCGAATCCAAAAATAAAATTACATAAATCACAAAAAGATATAATACATATGAAAGTCCGGAGAGCTAGAAGAAAGCTCTCTTAATGCAATAGAGGGAACATCATAATTACAAAAAAAAAAAAAAAAAGTTTGATTTAGTGCACCAAGTTGCAAGAAGCAAGAGAGGCATCTTCAAGAAGAGATATAGGATGTGTGGAGACATCTTAGAGTCGATTGTTACACTCAAGCCGAAGGTGCTAGGGAATAGATCCCATAAGATTAGATAGCATAATATTTTGAAAAATTATTATAAACAAAAAAACATATAAAACTATTTATAAATATAGAAAATTTCTATTGTCTATCGTTTGCCATAGAATTCTATCACTTGAGCGATAGCTGTCTATCACTCAAACATTCTATCGCGGCCTATCACTGACAGTACATAATTTTCTTTTTTTTACCTTTATTGATAGTTTGACTTATTTTTTTATATTTGAAAATAACTTTAATATTTCGTTGGTGCATTTAAGCGATAAGGTCAATCGAGTAATATGGATACCTTCAACCGATTGATAAGATAGCCAGTAAGATCCATGAGAACAATGGAGGAACAAGTGATTTAGCATTTCAGAACCCTTATTGCAGAGGACACACCAATTTAGGCTGAGAGAGAGAGCAATGAGTTTCTTCTTTGGATTTTATCTGATGTGTTTAAGCTTTTGCGGTGTATAGACCAGAGGAAGATTTTGCATTTCTTGGGAAGATAGGCCTTTCATAATTTAACCAATTCAAGGGAAAGATGACGTGGAGATTCATTGGATAAGATTTTTTTTCATCGATTTCACTGTGAAAATGCCATTAGGATCAACCTTCCATAGCAGTGTGTCTTCTATCTGATTGTCTGAAGGAATGGGCCATAATTCAGAAATCAATCCCCATCTAACAATCTCTCTTTCCATTAAGGGCCTTTGTGGAACAAAATTACCATGGACTGAGGAGGAATATTTGGCAAAAATAAAATCCTTCCATTTGTTATGGAAAAGTGGATTTCATCGTCCAAATTCGTTCCAAATGATTAACCGTATCCACCACTACAACACTAGTCTTAGTGACAAGACTGAGTCAAATACAGGGAACCACTGAATTTCTCAACTAAATGGTTTAAAGCCCGAGGTAACCGAATGGGAGGTTTGGAGATTGTTTTGTTGCAAGAATTGTAAAATTGCATAAAAGTAAATAAAGCAAAGTAAATGGTTTGAAAATGATAATTGAGAAGGATCTAGCTAGGGCTGTGACGAATTTTCTCTATTTTTAATATTTGATCATCTAATTCTTATTACCGAAATTAATTGTTTGCTTGCACCTAACCAAATTTAATTAAATTGTCCTAAACAACTAATTAGCCCAACTTGAAAAGATGAAAGCCTGCATATTCTGTTGGATTTTATGTCCTAAAAACTCGTAGTTTGTAAACACTAACATGCATTCTATTATCAATAAAGTTGTTATCGAGGTTATTTAGTAAACTTGTTATTGAATATGTGAATTGTTGTTAATATAACTCTATATCCAATAAACTAAGAACCGATAGTAATAATATGTATACTTGAACTATATGTGTAGACATAAAATTGGATCAAAGTTCAACTAAATATCCAAAACGGTCTATAGTATAGGATTAAGGTTGGTACGTTATCCTAATAGCCAAAACGGTCTATAGTAATAGGATTAAGGTTGGTACGTTATCCTAATAGCCAAAACGGTCTATAGTATAGGAATAAGGTTGGGTACCTTATCGTAGTAACACTATTGAATGTGGCCCACTTTATATTTGATACAAACGATGTGATCCTAAATCGTTCATGTGGACACATATGAGTGGGAGCGTTCTATGCAATGAGTTTGCATAAGACCGGACCACGAAATAATCACTATTACTTTATAATTAACACTGTTTACTGTTAACACTGACTATTTCAACTAGATGACCTAGGTAATTCGATCTCAATCTTGAGCTAACTGAACTCCTGTTTATTTGGACTATCCTTAGATCTGCATGGATGAGAGTGGCCCGATTTCGCCGACTCAATAAGCCTCCCATTTCAGGGGTAAGACCGAGTAGATAGCTGGAGACGGAATTCACTCATATCCGACTTAGGGTTAGTAGATGGGTTGTTCCCTTAAGTATTGACTCTGGATCCTGAACAAGTGGCCCCACCCTCTCATTGGTCCGAGAGGGACTCGATTTAGTGATAGGATCACAAACCAATTGTTCATTAGAGAATCAGTGGGACTTAAGGAACAAGATGTAATCACAGAAGTAAAACGGTAATTTTGACCTAGCTGTGATTATGGACAACTTGTGAAGAGTCGACTTACTAATTATGGTCATATCAAGTAGACAAAAATATATCTACAGTGAGGAGAGTTCAGCTACAGGCTTTAGTGGAGTGTCCCATTAGTCAATGAATGTTGGTTAACTAGGTTAAAGAGTTTGACCGGTTAATCTCGAATCGTCAGAGTTCATGATCTGTACGTCCATTAGGTCCCTCTACTAGCTCACAAATTGACAAAACCTTAGATAGTTTGATGAACGAGTTTGAACTATTCAAACTCGACTTAGGGAATAAACGTTGGATATATGCGATATGTCTAACGTATTAACGTTTAATTACGAATTAAACAGACATAGAAGTTGAAAATAATATTTAAATATGATTTAATTATTAATTATATGAATAAGGATTCATATTGCTTTCTAAGCAAAAATCGGGATAAGTGAGAAAAATAATATTATTTTATTATTTGATATTAAAATAATGTTATAATTAATCTTATATTTAATTAATTATTTTTTAAATTTAAAATTCAAATGAAAATTGATTTTTAAAAATTATTTTTAAATTGAATTTAAAATTCAATTTAAAATTGAATTTCAACCTTGGATTTTCTCACTAACTAAGCTAGTAGCTTAGTTGTAATTTCCTCAATTAGCTACACAAATTGAATAAGTTTTGTTGTCAATTTGATATGCAATTGGATTGCATGTTAATCCTTGATAAATAATGATGATTTACGCTGAGTTTTGGGTTGAAATTTTTGCAAATTAAAGGTTAATTTTGCCAAAATCTCTCTAGAACTTCCTCTCCTCTATAACTTCATTTCCCTCACAAATTCACCACAAAATTGGATCCCACCATGCAATCTAGAGCCAGAGAATAGTAGAGAAGACTCTTGTGGTGGTCTACAAGTAATTGGTGTTCCAATTCGTGGAGAAATCAAGAAGAATTTGATCTTCAAAGGTTGTAATTTCTAATTCTCAATTTTTCCCTCTTTTGCACGAAAGTTTTATCCTTAAAATTGAGCATGTTAGAGTGTAACCCATCCTAAATCACTTCGTTGCATGTTCATATATCCATCTTATTCAAATTTACCTAATTGCATTAAGCCTAGGGAACGTTAGGTGGAGTGTTTAATTTTCAAGCGCGTAATTAAACATTCGTTTGGTTCAATTCTAAGTTGGTTAGATTAATACTCATCTATTTTGATTCGCAAGCTAATCTAACCTATCATTTTCTATAAATTAACATACAATCAAGTATCACAATCGAATGTTAATCAAAAGCAGTAACCATACATCCACAAGCGTACAACAATATGATAATAATCTCATAAAATATAATTGAATCAAGCAAATATAAGAAACCGGTTCGAAAACTTACAAATACGTGGAAGTAGGGAAGAATCATAAGAAATCCAAGCTAGAAAGGATTACCTTAGCCCATTATCGACATACCAATCAATGGGTAGAGTTTAGAACATAAACAGACTAAAAGGAAGAAGAAAAGATGGAGAAATTGAAGTTCGAGTTGGCTGGTGGCGTCTGATGGCTTGTCTCCCCTAACCTTCGGCGGCAACACATTCTTTACAAAATTCAAACTGGCGCCGAGGTGCCAAGGGCGTTTCATCAAGACTGCCTCTAGAGAAAAGGCGTCGAGCTAGCGCCTAGGGAGCGTCGTCGCGCCATAGCTTTAGGGGCAAAATAGTCATTTTGACCCTCTCTTTCTCGGGTGATGCAATTAAACTTCGTTTTAGCCCGTTTTGACTCCGTTTCAGCACTAACGCCCAGTTCTACCTCGCAATTGCTCGAACCTTACAAAATAATCATATAAACACGTAAAACCAAGTAATGAACTCGAATTAAGAGGAGCTAGATAACACTTTTACGATGCTATCAAAAACCCTCAACATAACTCTTAATCGTCCTCGAGCAAGGTAGAATAAAACATACAGTCATACAAAAGACATGCTCACTCAATTATGCAAGGTTCGTTACTCAAGTCTCAATAGTCTCTTAGAATTTAACTTGTGATCAACAATAAAATCAATTCATAATCAATCATTGAAGCACACTTTAAAATTGATTATAGACCTATTCATGCAAGAGTGAGTTCAAAGCCTTTCTAATTAAGTCATAGCACCCTGGAATGACATTAAATGGCTTTCAATTTGTTTTTTCCCAATGTTGGCTCATGCACAAATTATCAAGTGCCAAAAAAAAAACAAAATCAAAGCAGTAATGTGCCAACTGAGGTGCATGAAATTAAACTCGGACATCCTAAACTTGCATTTATTTTACATAGGGGCATTAGCTTTCACACATCACCGCAGGAAACTGTAGTCACTATTTTCTCGCGAGTGTCTGTTAACTTTGTTTTTATCTTAGATTTCTAAGTTGTCTATGCTCACGATTTACTGGATTCTTAGCATCTCAAGTTTCTCTTAATATCAATCCAAGTATAAACTGATACTAAGATTTCTTGGTGAGTACCAAGGTCGAACATATGGATTTTTCTGTAGCTAATGATTTGCTTATATTGAAAATCTTTGAGGAAAAGGAAAACAATTTCAAGAGGGATCTATTCTGAGTGTGAACAAAGAATGAATTAAACTTTTTAGTTGCAACTACAAATCTGGGGGCGACTTGTGAACAATGCAATTTTAGTGATGTGAAAGATAAGGAAAAGAGTGTTGGAGACCGTCATTCATCAATCTGTCAAATGTCTATCTAAATGCATCGATCAAACCTTCAAAAACAGTTGGTTCATACCCTTCGGCAGAAAAGCCACACTAGTCATATATCTATGATGCATGTTAGTTTGAATGACTCTAAGACAAATCCTATTTCTACGATTAACCTCTAAGTTACAGCAATGAAGCCTATGATGACTTGCTCTTTCAAGTAGCCGGCAGCTTGCACTTAAAATAACATTCTCACGCTAGAAAAAAATGACAAATGAATACACTACTGTAAACGATCAAGGATTTAAACTTGTTTTCAACAAGACTGATGAACACAGCCTCCAACCTTCGTGAAGGTTTAGCTACTCATACTATATTGTAAAATGTATGTGAATATGAAGATCAACAAAAAGATATGAAGTTGCAATGTATTAAAACTGTTACCTAATTACAGTTCTCGATTCAATGACAAAACGAGTTTCTAAACACTGGCTAAACACTTTAATGATAAACGGATGGAAAGAAGAAGCTGTTGGCAAGAGTGTCCAGCTCACCAACAGAGAAGAGATGTCGCTGAAATTGCAGATGGTGATCGAAACAGCAGTGTAGACTTCGTCTCTATCGAGGCTCAGTTCATCGTTATCTTCGTGGAGGATGTGCAGAGTGATCCTTGCAGCCGTCGCTGTGAGGAAGATGGAGCTAGTGTGTGGTGGCGCTTCCCAGAGGGGTAATTTCTGTTTACCCTATTTTTCTCCTCTCCCTTGCTTTTATAGCCTTCATTATGGTACTTTCTATCTTGGTGCAGGGTGGGCCCACAACACGTTCGGCTCTGTCCTTTCTGACCCATTCTGCCTCAGTCTAACGGTTTATGGTACTGAGGATATTTTAGCACAGCTGTCATGGTTGGTTTTGCCTTTGTTGGCCATGCGTTAATGTGATCTTCGCCGCATGGTTGCGATGATATTCTCCTGCACACATAGCGTTCAAGGGTTGTCAATTCTTATCAATAATATCTTTTTTTACTTTTTTTTTTCATGCACTTGTGCGTGTAATAAGAATACATCAAAGAATCATGCGTTGAAATGTTCTTCTTTTCATTAATCTTTTGTTTATTATAAGTAAAAGAAGTAAAATAACTTGTATTCCTACAAGTTATCAGTGTCCTAACTAATCACAGTAAAGGTAGCTCTTTTTACCCCTAATCATGCATAGCATTACAAGTTTAAATTTCTTTTTCATGATATTTTCATTTTAACACAACATTTTTATCTGCAGATTTTAAAGCAGGCATATATCTTATTTTTACTCATCAGTATTACATTACAACTAATCATGCAAGACACTATCAAATCAGTAGGGCCAATCGAGGTAACAACAAAAATACAAACTAAGTAATGTAATTCTTGTTGGGTTTGATGCCCTAAAACTCGTAGATAGTAAACGTTGTATTTTGACCGTCATTAATAAATGATTATTCATTATTATTCAATAAATGTTATTGATTATTTTATCTTGTTTTAATAACCCTAAAATCCAATAAACTAACATCCTAGGTTGTTTTATGAGTCTTGAACAATATGTAGAGACATATAGAGATCAATGTTCAAGTTACAACCTAAAGGGTCTATAGTATAAAGATAGGGTTGGGTACCTTATCCTGATAACACTATGGATACGGCCCACTTTGTATTTGATACAAACGCAATGATCCAACGCGTTCATGTAGGAGACATGCGAGTGGGGGTATCCTATGCAATGAGTTTGCATAAGACTGGACCACGAAATAGTAATCACTAGATGTAACTCCGTTGACTGGTTAGGTTTCTATTTCAATAGGTTGACCTAGGCAACTTAGTCTTAATCTTCAGTATATTGTGAACTCCTGTTCACGAGGGATTGTCCTTTGATTTGTATGGGTGAGAGTGCCCGTTTGTCGACTCGATATGCCTACCATTTTGGGGACAAGACTGAGTGGGGAGCTGGGAACATAATTATACAAGATGGATTTCACTCCTTCTCGACTGTAGGGAAAGTAGATAAGTGTTCCCTTAAGTGGTGTCTCCGGGACTTGAACATAGGGCCCTACCCTCTCACTGGCCCAAGAGGGGTTTCTGTTTGATGGTTGGACCATAAACAGGTTGTTCATTAGAGGAGCACTGGTACTTAAGGATTTAGAAGTAACCCAGGGGTATAACGGTAATTTGACCCAGCTGGTATTACGAACACTTGTGAAGGACTAACTTGCTGTCATTGGTCTATATCCGTGGACACAGAAATATATCTACAGTGAAAAGGGTGCAACTGTGGGTCTTTAGTGGAGTGTACCCACAGTTAACGAATATTGATTAATGTGGTTAATGAGTTTAGCCCGTTAATCTCATATCGTTGGAGCTTCTGGTCTGTAGGTCCATTAGGTCCCCTTCCTAGCTCGTAAAGAATATTGAGGTTATTATTGGTTGAAGTTTGAATAGTTCAAATTTTCTAAGGGAAAAGTATAATGTATAATGATACATTATAATATAAAGTTTATTTTACAAATTAAACTTTATAGTATAAATATAATTTTGGATATGATTCAAAGTTAATTTGTAAGAGAATTAAATATTTGAAATTGTTCAAATATTATTTTATTAAAACTATAGGTTAAAATTAATGTGCATTAGATGTACATTAAAACTATAGGTTATGAGAGAAATGTATTTGAATTTGATTCAAATGCAGGTTAAAATTAAATATTTGATATTTAATTTGGTAATTAATTAATTGGAGAATTAATTAGTTATTTAATTTAATCTAATTTAATTAAATTTGATTTAATTAAATTAATTGAATTAAAACTATAGGTTATGTGAGAGATGTTCATTTAAATATGATTTAAATGAATTGATTAATTAAATTATATTTAATTAATTATTAATTATTAATTAATTATTAATTTAATTAATTATTGATTTAGTTAATTAATTTAATTTTAATTAATTAAGTTTGTTGTAACTCCCACGTAGGGGAGTTACTTAAGACGTGGGATAACACCCACGTTTCCCATTTTTCTCTCGCTTCTTTATATAGTGCAAAAACAGAATTTTGTTTGGTGTGAACCATTCTCTCAAAAAAAAAAAAAAATATCCAGAAGAGTTCTGTATTTTTTTTCCTGTGCCAAAAAGGTTCCACAAACCTTCCCTCAAGATTCAAAGAATAAGAAGGTCTCCAAGTGGTGGTGACACAACACGTAAGAGTTTTTATTCTCTATTTTTTTGCTTAACCTAGATTAATTTAAGTCTTTTTTGCCAATGTAAAAGTATTTCAAAATTATTAAAATTAATTTTGAGATACGGTTCTGATACGTTTCCGCTGTGTTTTGGGTTTTAATCCCAGCAATTGATATCAGAGCCATCTTAAAATTTAATTTAGGTTTTGAAATTTGCATTGGTTTGGTGGGTTTACTGCATTGTGAATGTTGTTTTTTTTTTTTGCATTGAATGTTTTCTGTAAAATTTGGCCATAGATTTACATTTTTTTTATTGGATCAATTGTAAAGGCCCCTGCGTTTTTAGGCATTTTAATGTAAATTGAGTCTTTCTAAGTCCGTGTCTAGATCGGGTTCGTTTTACTGAGAAAAACGACACCAATTTTGCCCAAATTGGATGCCCGGAGGCCAAGATTTCATTATTTTTTCGCTACTGTACGAAGAAGACGACGAAAAAAGAAAAAAATAATCTGCTGTTGTGCTGTTGCTAGGGCTGACTCAGCATGATGTCATCGCTGACATCATGCTGACATCAGTGGGCTGGTTTAGCTGTTTTGGGCTGGTTTTATCCGGTTTTGGTCCGGTGCGCGCCTATTTCAGCTATTTTGGTCCGATTTTTGTTGTTTTTTTGGCTTGGTTCGCGATTTTGGGACCCTTTTTGAAGCGGTTCAAGGTTTTTGGTCCGGTTTTGGAGCGGCAAAGACTAATTTTAGGATAAATTTAGCTAAATTATTGTAATTTATTGCTTTATTTTATCCTAGGGGCCAATTTTATGGGTTCAATTGCTATTTAAATGCTTTATGGATGTCATTTAGATAAATCTCACCTTAGGTTAAGCATATTCATGCATTTTAATATGTTATAAATGTTATAATGTATGGTTTTAATGCATGATTAATAATTTCATGAGTGATTTAATATATGTTGATATGTTAAATATATGAAATTGAAAAAGCATGATGCATGACATTAATTTAGTTAAATATAAGTGTTATATTTATTTAATGTGATGCATATGCTCAATTTATTTTCATGATTGTTATAATTGTTATAATTTTAATTTATGAAAATAAAATTGCATTGAGCATGAAACATCCATAAATTAATATAATTGTTATATTATATTTAATGATTTGCATATAATATGGTTTTTTAATTAATTATAATTTGATTGTTAATTAATTAAACCATAGTATGTATGATTATAGGGCTAATTAATTAATTTTGTAAATAAGTTATAAAATTAATTAATAGAAACCGTCAACCTATAATAAAGATTTGCTTGCAAATATAGGATCTTAGGAAATTGGTTTTAAATTGTTTAAAATTAATTTAAACTTAAGATCACATTAATTCTAATTAGATTAGAATTAAGTCTTATTTTCTTTTAAATAGTTTTAAATTGGAATAAATAGGACAAATAGGATTTTGGTTATAAGGGAACTCTACTGGTTCAGTTCTGGCTAGATTGGGGGTTTTTAAGTTGACGGTTTTACGGAACACCTCCTAACTGGGAACTGAATCAGAACTTGAGTTGAATTAACTAAGTCCTATTAGCATGCAATGTCACTAGGTTAATTAAACTGTTTAATTCACCTAGAACTATAGTTTAAAGACCTTTTATAAGAGTTATAATAGGCATAGACTTAGATAGATTCATTACCCGGTTTTTTAACTAAGTATAATAAAACCCTAAAATAAGTAGAACATTTTAGTGGGAGAAAAATGGTATATATGATATATCAATTTTTTTCTCTCACGTCCCTAAGAGTTCACACCGTGAGATCCATGCTCGGCTTCGTGTCGCCTTGGGCGCGGCCTCCCTTCGGAAAGTGTTTGCATGGGTCAATACCAAGGTGAATAGGGAAAATGTTCATAGTAAGTGGGAGAAGGACACGTGTCAACGTTTCCTACGGTCTCCTTCATTAGGTTGCAACGTGAGATTCTTATGATCTGCCTGCGTGTCGTCTTGGAGCGACCACCCCTTCGGAGGGTTTGATCATAGGATTCGGAACACCGCAAACTCCAGTTATGGATAGGGTTTCTTAGGTTAATCTTCAACAGTTGTCTTTCCTAACGGTAGCCTATTGAAGCGTACCTTTGGGATCCGAAAATGAAAGGGTTACACTTACGGGATGTATTAAGCTAGTTAATGAATTCTCGACCAAACGAATGGTAGCTAAGAGCTATAGGAATAAGAGTTATTCTGGAATTAGTAATTAGCTGAGATCGTCTCAATTCAAGGGAGGAGTAGCTGATTACCCTTCGGTGACTGTTGCTCTAAACCTTTGAAGTATCATTGCAAAGACTTAATCATTTTTTCTGGGTTCTTTGATTGAATGTTTTGCTAAATATTGATTGGATGTTGTGTAATGGGTTAAAACAAAGATAATTAATACGGTCAATTGTTTGTTAATTTTTTCAGCATGACTTCCTCTATGATTGCATTACTAAAAAGCGACCAATTAACTGGTGAAAATTATGCAACGTGGAAATCTAACCTGAATACGATTCTGGTTATAGAAGATCTACGGTTTGTCTTAATTGAGGAATGTCCTCAACTCCCCGCTCGTGGTGCATCCCAAGCTGTGAGGGATGCACATGACCGCTGGACGAAGGCCAATGAAAAGGCCCGAGTCTATATCTTGGCGAGTTTGTCTGACGTACTCACCAAGAAACATGAGGCCATGCTCACTGCTCGTGAGATCATGGAGTCGTTGCAGGATATGTTTGGGCAACCGTCCACACAGATCCGGCACGAGGCCCTCAAATACGTTTATAACGCACGTATGAAGGAAAGCCAATCAGTGAGAGAACATGTTCTCGACCTCATGGTTCACTTCAACGTTGCTGAAATGAACGGCGCGGTCATAGACGAGCAAAGTCAGGTGTCCTTTATTTTGGAATCTCTTCCGACGAGTTTCCTTCAATTCCGCAGCAATGCGGTAATGAATAAAATACAGTACACCATAACTACCCTCCTAAATGAGCTACAGACTTTTCAGTCTCTTATAAAAAATAAGAGACCGAAAGAAGGAGAGGCAAATGTTGCCCATTCCAAGAAGTTCCACAAGGGTTCAACCTCTGGAACTAAGTCTGTTCCATCATCTTCTGGTCCCAAAAAGATCCAGAAGAAAGGAGGGAAGGGGAAGGCTCCCGCTGCTGGCAAAGGCAAGGGTAAGGCCAAGAAGGCTGACAAGGGCAAGTGCTTCCACTGCAATGTGGATGGTCACTGGAAGCGCAATTGCCCCAAATACCTCGCCGAGAAGAAGAAGGAAAAGGAAGGTAAATATGATTTACTTGTCTTAGAAACTTGTTTAGTGGAAAATGACTATAATGCCTGGATACTTGATTCAGGAGCCACTAACCACGTTTGTTCTTCATTTCAGGAAACTAGTTCCTTCCAGCAGCTCGAGGAGGGTGAGATGACGCTCAAGGTTGGAACGGGATACGTCATTTCAGCTCGTGCAGTGGGAGCTGCAAAGTTGTTTTTTAGAAATAGATATTTATTTTTGGAAAATTTGTACATAGTTCCAAAAATTAAGAGAAATCTTGTATCTATTTCTTGTTTAATTGAACAATCGTATTGTATTACTTTTTTAACAAATGAAGCGTTCATTTCAAAAAATGGTGTACATATTTGTTCTGCTAAATTAGAAAACAACTTATATGTGTTAAGACCAACTGAAACAAAAGCACTTTTAAATCATGAAATGTTTAAAACTGCTAATACTCAATCTAAAAGGCAAAAAATTTCTCCAAGTAACAATACCTATCTTTGGCATTTGAGATTAGGTCACATAAATCTCGATAGGATCGGGAGATTGGTAAAGAATGGACTTCTAAGTGAGTTAGAAGATGATTCATTACCTCCTTGTGAAGCTTGTCTCGAAGGAAAAATGACTAAAAGACCTTTTAGTGGAAAAGGTTATAGAGCCAAAGAACCTTTAGAGCTGATACATTCGGATCTTTGTGGTCCAATGAATGTAAAAGCTCGAGGAGGGTACGAATACTTCATCTCTTTTATAGATGATTATTCGAGATATGGTTACTTATACCTAATGACACATAAGTCTGATGCCCTTGAAAAGTTTAAGGAGTATAAGGCTGAGGTTGAAAACCTGTTAGGTAAAACAATTAAAACACTTCGATCTGATCGAGGTGGAGAGTATATGGATTTAAGATTCCAAGACTATATGATAGAACATGGAATCCAATCCCAACTCTCAGCACCTGGTACACCTCAACAAAATGGTGTATCAGAAAGGAGAAATAGAACCTTGTTAGACATGGTTCGTTCTATGATGAGCTATGCTCAATTGCCTAGCTCGTTTTGGGGGTATGCAGTAGAGACTGCAGTTCATATCTTAAATAACGTTCCCTCGAAGAGTGTTTCTGAAACACCTTTCGAGTTATGGAGGGGGCGTAAACCTAGTTTGCGCTACTTCAGAATTTGGGGTTGTCCTGCACATGTGCTAGTGACAAATCCTAAGAAATTGGAACCTCGTTCAAGATTATGCCAATTTATTGGTTACCCTAAGGAAACGAGAGGTGGTCTCTTCTTTGATCCACAAGATAACAAAGTGTTTGTATCGACAAACGCTACATTCTTGGAAGAAGACCACATGAGAGATCATAAACCACGAAGCAAATTAGTATTAAATGAAGCTACTGAAGAGTCAACAAGAGTTGTTGATGAAGCTGGTTCTTCAACAAGAGTTGATGAAGGACCTAACACTTCAGGTCTATCTCATCATTCTCAAGAGTTGAGAATGCCTCGACGCAGTGGGAGGGTTGTATCACGACCTTCTCGTTACTTGGGTTTAACAGAAACTCAGGTTGTCGTACCTGACGACGGTGTTGAGGATCCATTGTCTTTTAAACAGGCAATGAATGATGTTGATAAGGACGAATGGGTCAAAGCCATGGACCTTGAAATGGAGTCTATGTATTTCAATTCAGTATGGGAACTTGTAGATCCACCTGAAGGGGTTAAACCCATAGGGTGTAAATGGATCTATAAGAGAAAGAGGGACATAGCTGGTAAGGTACAAACCTTTAAAGCTCGACTTGTAGCAAAGGGTTATACCCAAAGGGAAGGGGTTGACTATGAGGAAACCTTTTCCCCTGTTGCTATGCTTAAGTCTATAAGAATTCTCTTATCCATAGCCACATATTATGACTATGAAATTTGGCAAATGGATGTCAAGACGGCCTTTCTGAATGGAAATCTTGAAGAGAATATCTTTATGTCTCAGCCCGAAGGGTTCATAGCCCAAGGTAAAGAGCAAAAAGTTTGCAAACTGAATCGATCCATTTATGGGTTGAAACAAGCATCTAGATCTTGGAATATTAGATTTGATACTGCGATCAAATCTTTTGGTTTTGACCAAAACGTTGATGAACCTTGTGTTTACAAGAAAATCATCAAAGGTAAAGTAGCTTTCTTGGTACTATACGTAGACGATATCTTACTCATTGGGAATGACGTAGGATACCTTACTGACATTAAAAATGGCTAGCAGCCCAATTCCAAATGAAAGATTTAGGAGAGGCACAGTATGTTCTTGGGATCCAAATTATTAGGGATCGTCAGAATAGAACGCTAGCTCTGTCTCAAGCAACTTATATCGACAAAATGTTGATTCGATATTCGATGCAGAACTCGAAGAAGGGTTTATTACCTTTCAGACATGGGGTTCACTTGTCTAAGGAACAATGTCCTAAGACACCTCAAGAAGTTGAGGATATGAGACGTATTCCCTATGCCTCAGCTGTGGGCAGCTTAATGTATGCTATGCTCTGCACTAGGCAGACATTTGTTATGCAGTGGGAATAGTTAGTAGGTACCAGTCTAATCCAGGGTTTGACCACTGGACAGCAGTTAAGAATATCCTCAAGTATCTTAGGAGAACGAGGGACTACAAGCTAGTGTATGGAGCTAAGGATTTGATCCTTACAGGTTATACTGACTCTGATTTTCAAACTGACAAAGATTCTAGGAAATCCACGTCGGGATCAGTGTTTACCCTAAATGGGGGAGCTGTAGTATGGCGAAGTATCAAACAAGGATGCATAGCAGACTCCACTATGGAGGCAGAGTATGTAGCTGCTTGTGAAGCAGCAAAGGAAGCAGTTTGGCTCAGAAAGTTCTTAAGTGATTTGGAAGTTGTTCCAAATATGAACTTGCCTATTACCCTATACTGTGACAACAGCGGGGCAGTAGCCAACTCTAAAGAACCTCGAAGCCATAAACGAGGAAAGCACATTGAGAGGAAGTATCACCTGATAAGAGAGATTGTGCAACGAGGAGATGTGATCGTCACAAAGATCGCTTCGGAGCACAATATTGCTGATCCATTTACGAAGACTCTCTCGGCTAAAGTGTTTGAGGGTCATCTAGAAAATCTAGGTCTGCGAGATTTGTACATTGGGTAATCTAGGGCAAGTGGGAGATGTGTAATGGGTATACTGATGCCCTAGTTTATTGTATTCGTATTATTTACCATCTCCATTGTTTTGTATTATCTTGTACAACCCACTAACTAGAGTTTTAGTTCAAGTGGGAGTTTGTTGGGTTTGATGCCCTAAAACTCGTAGATAGTAAATGTTGTATTTTGACCGTCATTAATAAATGATTATTCATTATTATTCAATAAATGTTATTGATTATTTTATCTTGTTTTAATAACCCTAAAATCCAATAAACTAACATCCTAGGTTGTTTTATGAGTCTTGAACAATATGTAGAGACATATAGAGATCAATGTTCAAGTTACAACCTAAAGGGTCTATAGTATAAAGATAGGGTTGGGTACCTTATCCTGGTAACACTATGGATACGGCCCACTTTGTATTTGATACAAACGCAATGATCCAACGCGTTCATGTAGGAGACATGCGAGTGGGGGTATCCTATGCAATGAGTTTGCATAAGACTGGACCACGAAATAGTAATCACTAGATGTAACTCCGTTGACTGGTTAGGTTTCTATTTCAATAGGTTGACCTAGGCAACTTAGTCTTAATCTTGAGTATATTGTGAACTCCTGTTCACGAGGGATTGTCCTTTGATTTGTATGGGTGAGAGTGGCCCGTTTGTCGACTCGATATGCCTACCATTTTGGGGACAAGACTGAGTGAGGAGCTGGGAACATAATTATACAAGATGGATTTCACTCCTTCTCGACTGTAGGGTAAGTAGATAAGTGTTCCCTTAAGTGGTGTCTCCGGGACTTGAACATAGGGCCCTACCCTCTCACTGGCCCGAGAGGGGTTTCTGTTTGATGGTTGGACCATAAACAGGTTGTTCATTAGAGGAGCATGGTACTTAAGGATTTAGAAGTAACCCAGGGGTATAACGGTAATTTGACCCAGCTGGTGTTACGAACACTTGTGAAGGACTAACTTGCTGTCATTGGTCTATATCCGTGGACACAGAAATATATCTACAGTGAAAGGTGCAACTGTGGGTCTTTAGTGGAGTGTACCCACAGTTAACGAATATTGATTAATGTGGTTAATGAGTTTAGCCCGTTAATCTCATATCGTTGGAGCTTCTGATCTGTAGGTCCATTAGGTCCCCTTCCTAGCTCGTAAAGAATATTGAGGTTATTATTGGTTGAAATTTGAATAGTTCAAATTTTCTAAGGGAAAAGTATAATGTATAATGATACATTATAATATAAAGTTTATTTTACAAATTAAACTTTATAGTATAAATATAATTTTGGATATGATTCAAAGTTAATTTGTAAGAGAATTAAATATTTGAAATTGTTCAAATATTATTTTATTAAAACTATAGGTTAAAATTAATGCGCATTAGATGTACATTAAAACTATAGGTTATGAGAGAAATGTATTTGAATTTGATTCAAATGCAGGTTAAAATTAAATATTTGATATTTAATTTGGTAATTAATTAATTGGAGAATTAATTAGTTATTTAATTTAATCTAATTTAATTAAATTTGATTTAATTAAATTAATTGAATTAAAACTATAGGTTATGTGAGAGATGTTCATTTAAATATGATTTAAATGAATTGATTAATTAAATTATATTTAATTAATTATTAATTATTAATTAATTATTAATTTAATTAATTATTGATTTAGTTAATTAATTTAATTTTAATTAATTAAGTTTGTTGTAACTCCCACGTAGGGGAGTTACTTAAGACGTGGGATAACACCCACGTTTCCCATTTTTCTCTCGCTTCTTTATATAGTGCAAAAACAGAATTTTGTTTGGTGTGAACCATTCTCTCAAAAAAAAAAAAAAAAATATCCAGAAGAGTTCTGTATTTTTTTTTCCTGTGCCAAAAAGGTTCCACAAACCTTCCCTCAAGATTCAGAGAATAGGAAGGTCTCCAAGTGGTAGTGACACAACACGTAAGAGTTTTTATTCTCTATTTTTTTGCTTAACCTAGATTAATTTAAGTCTTTTTTGCCAATGTAAAAGTATTTCAAAATTATTAAAATTAATTTTGAGATACGGTTCTGATACGTTTCCGCTGCGTTTTGGGTTTTAATCCCAACAATTCTAAGCATGCGAGACCTAATATCGGCAATCAAAGAACTTAAACGTGCATGAAAAGTAAGAAATGCATTTTAAAAAGGGATAAAAACTATGATTATTCATAGAAAACATCATCTTATACAAGAAAAATCACTAGTGAGTGCGTCATCAACTAATCATCATAACGAACCAAGCATAACATGACCAAACAAGCAATCAAAGCACACATATAGCCCAAGCTCAGATGCTCAAAGGCTCCAACCAGAACACAAACATGTCCCACCCCCAACTTAAAATCTAACATTGTCCACAATGTGATAAATAAATAAAATCAGGGATAAAATAAAAGAGAAACATAAAACTTTCCTGAATTTTGGCACAAAGGATGACTGTGATATCTAGCTTAAAATAATATTCTTCTCTCACCTTCCCTAAGATAACAAAAACCTAAGGATAAAAAATTGTAGAAAGAATTAAGCTCAATAAAAAAAGAAAAAAGAAATAAAAAGGAAACTTATACTAAGAAAGCAATAAATAAATCCCGGCTGCCTCCAGGTAGTACAATTGTTTAAGGTCGTTATGCTCGACCCCACTCGGCTTCATCAACCATAACCATCAAGGCTCATAGAGCCATCCTTTCCCAACCCCAACTTAGGGATAAAAAGTATGCATATTCAAATTGACCTAATTGCATTAAGACCTACATTAGGTGGAGTGTTTAATTTTCAAGCGCGTAATTAAACATTCGTTTGGTTCAATTCTAAGTTGGTTAGATCAATCCTCATTAATTTCGATTTGGAAGCTAACCTAACCTATCACTTTCTATAGATTAGCATACAATCAAGTGTCACAAATCGAACGTTAATCAAAAGCAGTAACCATACATCCACAAGCGTACAACAATATGATAATAATCTCATAAGTAAAATTGAATCAAACAAATACAACAAATTGGTTCGAAAACTTATAAATATCTTGAAGTAGGGAAGAATCCTAAGAAACCCAAGCTAGAAAGGATTACCTTATCCCATTATCGACATACCGATCAATGGGGTAGAGTTTGGAACATAACCAGACTAAAAGGAAGAAGAAAAGAGGAAGAAATCAAAGTTCGAGTTGGCTGGTGGCGCCTAATGGCTTGTCTCCCTTAACCCTCGGCGACAACACATTCTTTATAAAATTCGAACTGCCATCGTGGCGCTGACAGTTATACGTGGGCGTTCAGACTTCGGAGTGCCGCAACGCCAATGACGTTTAATCATGAATGCCTCTTGGGAAAAGGCGCCGAGCCAACACCTAGGGAGCGCCCTTGTGCATAGCTACAAGGCCAAAATAGTCATTTTGACCCTCTCTTATCCAGTTGATGCAATTAAACTTCGTTTCAACACTAACGCCCGGTTCTACCTCTCAATTGCTTAAACCCTACAAAATAATCATATAAACATGTAAAACCAAGTAACGAATTCGAATTAAGCAGAACTAGATAGCACTTTTATGGTGCTATCATGTTGTCTTTCTCTCATTAAAAAAATGCCAAATCCATTTGCATAAAAGACTGTAGTTCGTGACCTTTAAATTGCCAATTCTAAGACCACCTTTTTCTTTTGAGAGACAAACAATATCCAATCTGACCAAATACCCCCCCACCCTTCTTGTCGATATCCTCCCAAAGAAAATCTCTCATCAATTTTTTAATATTCTTATAGACATATAAGGAGGCTATGAAGACAGAGAGCATATAGGTGGGGAGACTAATAAGAACAGATTGGACAAGAGTCAAGTGTCCACCTTTTGAGATATAAGAATACTGACATTTGCTAAATTTCATATGGATTCTCTCCAGAATAGGTGAAAAAGCAAATTTTGTCGATCAAATCCGTTCCAAATGATTAATCGTATCCACCATTACCAACTGCTAGTCTTAGTGGTAAGACCGAGTCGAACACAGGGAGCACACAGATTTTCTCAATTATACTGTTCATAGCCCGAGGTAACCGAGGGGGGTTTTTGGAAGTTATTTGATGCAAGAATTGTTAATTGCATGAAAGAGAAAGAGCAAAGAATTAAATTTCAATATTAAAATGTCTAGCTTAGGTTAAAGCGAAATTTCCTATCCAACACATTTGATTATAGAGTTCTCATTACTGGGATTAAATAATTGTTTTAACCTAACCAAATCAATTGCTAATCAACTAATTAATATAAATTGAACCAATGAAAAGCATGCAAACTCAATTTCATACTAGTTGCATTAATATCTAAGGCAAAGTAAGGTTGAACATCTAATTTTCAAGTGTCTAATTAAATATTTAATTGGATCAATTCTAAGTTGGTTAGAACAATGTGTAAAATCAGTAACTGAATATGTAAAATCAAATCTTTTTACTGTTATTCTCTCTTTTACATGTAAATCCTATATATAAAGGATAAAAGAGAAGGGAAAAGAGGATTAATGTACACATCTGAGTCTTTTGTAATTCCTCCAAGATCACTCGAATAATAGCTCCTCTCCATGGACGTAGGCATTCTTGCTGAACCACGTTAAATCTCGGTGTGTTCTTCTCTTCTTCCTTTCCTTGCATGCTTCTCACTGCTGTTTGATCAAATTTCCAGATCTTCGACTTAGAGAGCTTCATCTTTTCTCTCTTCTTTTGCTGAAGTTCTTTTTCTCTTTCTTCTCCTGGGCATCACATCTTCTCTGCATCAAAATCAATATTAAATTGCATGAGATACGTGTTTAAAAGTCAAGTTATTACTTTACATCTAGCAAAGTTCATAATCAGCTTATTTTGTCATTTGGGCTTCTAATCTTCAGCCCATTTAGCCCATCAAATTGGTATCAGAGCCTGCAAGAATCTTCAAAGAACTTCAAAATTTTTAAAGAAAGTAAATCTTGAAAACAAGAAGCAAGAAAGAAGCAACCCAATGGCAGTAGCAAGGTACGATGTTGAAAAATTCAATGGAAAAGGAGATTTTAGTCTATGGAAGGCCAAAATTAAAGCAATCTTGGGGCAACAAAAAGCTCACAAGGCTTTAGAAGATCCTTCAAAACTGCTTGACACAGTACATCAGATGATAAAGAAACTATGGAGCGAATTGCATATGGGACTCTTGTTTTGAACCTAACAGACAGTGTTCTTCGACAAGTAATTGATCAAGATACTGCCTTTAATATGTGGACTAAATTGAATGAATTGTATGTGACTAAAGATCTCCCTAATAAGATGTTCTTAAGAGAAAGATTTTTTACATTCTAGATGAATCCATCCAAGACCTTGATTGAGAACCTAGACGAGTTTAAAAAAATAATAGCAGAATTTAAAACACAAGGTGAAACAATTGGAGCTGATAATGAAGCCTTTGTTTTATTGAACTCACTCCCTAAAGTTTATAGAGATGTAAAGACAACTTTGAAATATGGGAGAGAGACAATCACTACAGATATTATCATTTCTACTCTCAAAACAAAAGAAATGGAGATGATGTCCAGTAAAGAAGAAAAACAGAATGCTGGAAGTCTTTTTGTAAAAGGAAAGACCAAGAATCACAATAAAGACAAAAGCAAACAACAATCTTCAGAAGAAAACAAGAGTAAGTCTAAGATTAAATGCAAATATTGCAAGAATGAAGGGTATTTAATCAAAGATTGCAGAACACTTAAGTAAAAAAATGAACAAAAGAACAAAAATCAGAAGGCACAACCAACACAATCAGGTGAAGCCTCTGTAGGGGAGGACTCTTTTTTCTACTCAGATGCTTTAACTACTTCAAATCAAAAGGCAAACCAAGAAAATCCAGCAAAGGACCTTGATTAGGTTCTTGACTCGGGATGTTCTTTTCATATGACACCGAGTAAAGATTGGTTCAACACCTACAAGGAATTGGATGATGGATCAGTCTACATGGGAAATAATAATGCCTGTCCAGTGATTCGCATTGGCTCAACCCATTGAAACTTGAAGATGGGATAGTAAAATTACTACGAAATGTTAGACATGTGCCCAAACTTAAAAGAAATTTGATATCTTTGGGTATGCTTGACTCAATTGGCTGTGAGTATAGAGGGAAAAGAGGTTACTGTGAAGTTTGGAAAGACTACAAGTTAATTCTCAGAGATATCAGAATAAATGGAGTTTATGTAGTTCAAGGTGTTCAGAAAATACAATCAGCTTTAGTTGTTACACACAAGGAACCTACTATTAGAGACCTATGGCACAAAAGACTAGCACACATTAGTATCAAAGGTCTTCAAGCTCTTAGTAATCAAGGAATTCTTCCTAAGGAGGTTCACAAAGACATTTCATTTTGTGAACATTGTGTGATTGGAAAAGCTACAAGACAAAGTTTTGTTAAAGCTCAACATACAACTAAAGGGATCCTTGACTACATTCACTCAGACCTTTGGGGTCCTTCACCAACTCCATCTTTAAGTGGATCCAGGTACTTCCTATCTTTTATTGATGATTACTCTAGGAAGAATTGGATATACTTTCTTAAAACTAAAGACCTAGTTTTTGAGAAATTTAAAGAATGGAAGATAATGGTTGAAAAAAAAAACTAATTGTCATGTTAAATGTCTGAGGACAGATAATGGACTTGAGTTTTGTGCAGAAGAGTTCAATAAATTTTGCAGAAAAAATGGAATTCTTAGACACATATCAGTGAGATACATACCCCAACAAAATGGAGTTGCAGAGAGGCTCAACAGAACTATACTAGAGAGAGTTAAAAGCCTACTCTCAGATGCAATTCTATCAGAGAAGTTTTGGGCAGAAGCTGCCTCCTACACAGTTTACACACTTAATAAATGTCCTCATGCATCTCTAGACTTGCTTACACCTGAAGAGAAATAGACCAAACACCCACCTAATCTAAACAGCCTAAGAGTTTTTGGGTGTGTTGGTTTTGTTCATCAAAGCAAGGGGAAATTGAATCCTAGAGCTGTCAGATGCATGTTTATAGGATTCACAGAAGGAGTGAAAGGTTTCAGACTATGGCATCCAATTGAAAGGAAGTGTGTTACCAGCATGGATGTTATTTTTAGAGAAAATGAAATGTTTAGGCAAAAGATTAATGTCCCTGATCAAACACCTCAAGAGTTGACTGATGTAATTGAGGTGGAGCAATCTCTCATTCCAAATTCAGCACCCTCCAGCTGAAATTCTGGAAATAACAGTGATGAAATGTCTCAACAAGAAGAACAAAAAGAGACAGTTGCTGAAACTGAGCCAGAGGGTCTAGACCTTAGAAATTACTCCTTGGCCAGAGATAGACAAAGGAGAACTATTGTACCACCTATAAGGTATGAAGCTGACTATATTAATCTAGCTTTGAATGCTTTAGAAGGATTGAGTGACCTAAAACCATCCACTTTTGAAGAGGCAATTAGTTGTACTAATGCTAGGAAATGGATAGAAGCCATGAATGAAGAGATTGAATCCCTAAAGAAAAATGAAACTTGGAACTTAGTGCTCCTACCTAAGGGATATAAACCAATAGCTTCTAAATAGGTTTACAAGTATAAAGAAGGTATTCCTAATGTTCAAGAGCCTAAATTTAAAGCTAGATTAGTTGCTAAAGGATTCACTCAAGGAGTGGATTACAATGAGGTATTCTCACCAATGGTGAAACAAACTTCTATTAGAATGCTTCTATCCTTGGTAGCTCAACAAGACCTAGAGCTAGATCAACTTGATGTTAAAATAGCTTTCCTTCATGGATTCTTGGCAGAAACTATATACATGAATCAACCTAAAGGTTACCAAGCTAAGGGGAAGGAAGATCACTATTGTTTATTAAGAAAATCTATCTATGAGCTAAAACAATCCCCAAGGTGTTGGAACAAAAGGTTCGATGAATTTATCCTCAAGATTGATTTTCAAAGAAGTTTCTATGACAGCTGTGTCTACATCAACACTAAGTCATTCAAGAATCCTGTCTATTTGCTATTATATGTGGATGACATGCTTTTAGCTAGAAGCTCAAAGGATGAGTTGAAACAGGTGAAGGATCTCCTAAAATCAGAATTTGAAATGAAAGACATGGGATGCTCAAGGAGGATTCTTGGCATTGAAATTGACAGAAACATAAAAGAGCACAAATTATACATCAGTCAAGTCAATTACTGCGAAAAGCTAATTCAGAAATTTCACATGCGAAAAGCTAAAGTAGTAAACACTCCAATTGCTTAGCATTTCAAACTATCAGCAGAAAATTCATCCAAAGAAACAGATATTGAACATAAAAGACTAATGTCTATTGTTCCTTACTCTCAAGCAATGGGAAGTCTCATGTACTTGATGATATCTACAAGACCAGATCTAGCTTATGCAACTAGCTTGGTCAGTAGATACATGGCCAACCCAGGAAAGAGACATTGGGAGGCTACCAAGTGGATTTTCAAGTATCTAAAGGGTACTAAAGAAGCAAGACTCCCATACCAACAAAGCATTGACTCAGAACCTGAACTATTTGGCTTTGTTGACTCAGATTATGTTGGGGATCTCGATAAGAGAAGGTCATTATCTGGATATATCTTCCTATATGGAAGTTGTTTACTAAGTTGGAAGGCAACATTACAATCAGTGGTAGCTCTCTCTACTACTGAGGCAGAGTTTATAGCCTTGTCTGAGGCTGTCAAGGAAGGCCTATGGCTTAAGGATTTGTTACATGACTTCGGTATAACACAAAAAACAGTAAAAATCTACTGCGACAATCAGAGCACAATACATCTATCTAAGAATCCTCAGTTTCACAACCATACAAATCATATAGATGTAAAATTCCATTTTATTAGAGAGCAGATTGAAAATGGAAAAATAGAAGTGCTCAAAGTTCATACCTCAGACAATGCCTCAGATATGCTAACCAAGACAGTCACTCAGCTCAAACTTCAAAAATGCCTTGACATCATTGAGTTTGAGCTTCTTGAAAAAGGTTAAAGAAATAGTGATTGTTAAGAGGAGCTGTTTTCTTTTCAACGAAAAAAAAAAAAAGATTGATTTTAAGGTGGAGATTTGTTAAATCAATAACTGAATGTGTAAAATCAAATTTTTTTACTGTTATTCTCTCTTTTACATGTAAATCCTATATATATAAAGGATAAAAGAGAAGGGAAAAGAGGATTAGTGTACACATCTGAGTCTTTTGTAATTCTTCCAAGATCACTCGAATAATAGCTCCTCTCCGTGGACGTAGGCATTCTTGCTGAACCACGTTAAATCTCGGTGTATTCTTCTTTTCTTCCTTTCCTTGCATGCTTCTCACTGCTGTTTGATCAAATTTCCAGATCTTCGACTCAGAGAGCTTCATCTTTTCTCTCTTCTTTTGCTGAAGTTCTTTTTCCCTTTATTCTCCTGGACATCACATCTTCTCTGCATCAAAATCAATATTAAATTGCATGAGATACATGTTTAAAAGTAAAGTTATTACTTTACATCTGACAAAGTTCATAATCAGCTTACTTTGTCATTTGGGCTTCTAATCTTCAACCCATTTAGCCCATCACAATGCTCATTCGAATTAATTCGCAAGCTAACATAACTTGTTGCTTCTTAGGATTAACATATATTCTAGTATCATGGATCATATATTAATCAAAAGTAATACCATTCAATTCCTAAGAGTGTGACAATATGACAATATTCAATGAAACACAAAATTGAATCCGACAATTACAATAATCCAGTTTGAAATCTCACAAATACATTGAAATAGGGAAAAATCCTAAAGACCCAAGCTAGAAACGATTATCTTAGCCTATTATCGACATATCAATCAATGTGGTAGAGTTTGTAACATAAACAAACCAAAAGGAAGAAGAAAAGAGGGAGAAATCGAAGTTGAAGCAACTGGTAGCGTCTGATGGCTTCCTCCCCTTTAACCTCAGCAGCTAAAACTACTATTTATAAATTCGAACTGGCGCTGCGGCGCTAGGGTATAGTGTCGCAGCACTAACAAAAAATTTCACGCAAAACCACTTCGGAGCACCGCAGTGCGAGGGCTTTCTTCCAAATTTTGAAGTCTCAGGAAAGGGCGTCGTGGTGGTACCTCAAAAGCACCGCTGCATCGTAGCTTTAGGTGCAAAATAGTCATTTTGACCCTATCTTTTCCGGTTGATGCAATTAAACTCCGTTTTGGTTCATTTTGGCTCCGTTTCAACACTAACGCCCAGTTCTACCTCTCAATTATATTGCTCGAAACCTAAAAAATAATCATATAAACTAAGTGACGAACTAAAATTAAGAAAAGCAAGATAGTACATTTACGGTGCTATCAACAGGATCCCGAAAAGCTTTAGAATTGGGATTTTAACCAAGGGGCATTTTCAATTACGAGATAGGAAAGAACTCAATCTAACAACCCCATAATGATGCAAAGGCGTGAAGTTCACTGTTGTATACATTAATCCCATAAAAGGTGGATTTGTTAATGTTTGGTTAAGCGAAATTCATCACCCAATTTCGGACCAAATAATTATATTGTACTCATTAAGACCGTAGTAGTGGCAAGGCCGGTTCGAACACAGGGAGCTATTGAATTTCTCAATCAAACGATTCAAAGCCCGAGGGTAACCGAATAGGGGGGTTTGAAGTGATTTGTGTTGGACCGGTATTGGCAACCCTAGAGGGAGGTGAATAGGGTTTTATTAAGCTAATTAAAACTTTTTACTAATGTGGGCCCAATTAAACAAATTAATACACTTTATACTAACAAGTAATTTAAACAAGAATTTCATGCAAATAAATTCAATCCAAAGTAATCAAGAAATTAAAAGTAATACTTTGAAGCACCCTATTTAATTCTAATAATAAGATTGGTAAAGATATGCAAATTTAAGAACTATCAATCAAAGTAAACAAATATGACCAATTAATTTCAAGGAATAAAAATTGCAATTAATTTCAAACAATAAACTATAATTGCAAATTAATTGCAAAATTAAATAGGAGAGGGATAGAGAAAATGACACCGGAAATTTATAGTGGTTCGGCACAACCGGCCTACATCCACTTCCCAAGCTCCTCTTGGGTATGTCACTAGAAACCTTGACTCTTTCCACGGCTTAGAGTCGAACTGCTACAATGTTCTTTTTTCGGGCGCAAGAACAAATCCGATCCTTTCTACGGTTAAGGATCAAACCGTTACAACCACTCTTTTTAGGGATCAAGAGCAACCCTTACAATGAATTTTGGAAATGAAGAATAAGATGAGGAAAACTCTCTCAAAGAGTAAATGTACAAATTTAAGCTCTCAATAAATCAATCCTCACAATACAATAAATCTCTCTCAAGAATTAGATGAAAAGAATAAAATTGAAGCTTGGAGAGAGAGCAACAATGGAAGCTTAATGAATTATGGAGGATTGAAAAATAATAAAAGTTCTTAAAATTTGGAGAAGATGAAGTGTTTAAAAAGAGAGAAAAGTTGTTGGAAACTACATTAAATTTGGACCATTAGATGTTGGTAAAAGAAAATTGAATGGTTGAGATTTAAACTCAACTAGCCGTTAGACACACACATAAAATAATATAAAATTCATTTTCTTTTAAAGGCAACTAGCCGTTAGACACAAACATATAATAATATTAAATTTATTTTCTTTTTAAAACCAAAAAAAATCAAAAGCTCCATGTGTCACTTATCTATTTCTCCACTTGTCATCCTCTAGTAGGTCCACTTTGATGATTTGGCTGCCACGTCATCGACATCGGGTATTTTTCCGTTAAGCTTGTTCCAGTCATATCTTCTTCGTTTGAACTCCGATTTGAGTTATTCAAATTGCGTTGGAACCGTTGTTCCAAGCTCTACACAATGGACACTTCAAAACACTCAAATTGTTAATAAATAAAAGCAGGTTTGTTATCATCAAAATATTAATTAATTAATTAATTTGAGATTAAGGGCCAAAAAGCCAACAATTTTGATGCAAGAAAAAATAACTTGCATAAAATAAAAGCAAAAAATAAAGGGTTTAAAAATTAAGATGAGAAAGTCTAGCTTGGGTTGTAACGAAATTTCCTTATTCAAAATCTTTTATCATTGAATTCTCATTACCAAAGTCAAATAATTGCTTGCATCTAACCAAATTAATTAGAAAACTAATTAAATTGTCATAAACAACTAACTAGTCCAAATTGATTAGATGAAAAGCATGCAAATCAAGTTGTTCTAATTGCATTAAGATCTAGGGAATGTTAGGGTAAACATTTAACTTTCAAGCACCTAGTTAAATGTTCGTTTGGTTCAATCCTAGGTTGGTTAAATCAATACTCTTCTAATTCGATTCGCAAGCTAACCTAACCTAACATATCGCTTTCTATGAATCAACATACAACCAAGTCTCATGAATTGCATGTTAATTCAAAGAAATAACCATACATCCACAAGCGTACGATAATATGATCATAATCTCATAAAACAGAATTAAATTCAGCAATACAATATGAAACTCAGTTGGAAAACTCAAAAATACATTGAAATAGGGAAAAGATCCTGAAATCCAAGCTAGAAATGATTACCTTACCCCATAATCGGCATTCCCGACATCATTTGACTTGATTACAGAAAGAATATGAAACGAACTCTAAAATCTAATGTTGTAGATGGATAGAGCATGAAAAAAAAAAACAAAACGAGTGGTCAAATGCCTAAAACGGCCACCCGGATCAAAAGATATGACCTAAAAACCGAAGAGCATATTTTATACTGTAAGACAGCGTCGCGGCACTGTTAGTAGCAGTTTCATAATTTTGGTTGTTTTTGGCCTTTTTTTGGCCTAATTGCTTCGTTAGGACTCTAAATTAGCCCGTTTCAGCTTCGTTTTCTTCCTAACACTTGATTATACCTTTATATTGTTAGAAACCTACAAAATAATATATTTAAGCACAGTAATTATCATCAACAGGTAAGATTAGAGACATTACGATAGCACATTTTAGATGATATCATTATATGAAGACCTGATGCATTCTCAAAGGTTTTGATAATATAGTATAAATTCCTTAAAAGATGATTCCTTAGCCACTGAGGAGAATATCATCCGCAAAGAGGAGGTTTATGAGATGGCAACCATTGATATTGCATCCCTATATAAGGTTTTTATCCAGCGCATCATCAAAGAGGTGGGATAAGTAATCCATGGCGATGACAAAGAGGAAGGGAGAAGATCGCCTGGTCGAATATCCCTATTCACTTGTATTTTACCTCTAGGCCTCCCATTGATAAGAATGGAAAAATTCACAAATGAGATGCAATCATGGATCCATTTTTTCCATAAAGAATCAAAACCTTTGAGATGAAGCACTAATAATAAAAAGTTTCAGTTTAGTTTATCAAATGCTTTCTCTATATCAAGTTTAATGAGCACATCTTTAGTGCAAGAACACCTCTAGAAATCCACTGCCTCGTTAGCCACCAGGATTTCATCGATGATTTGACACCCATTAAACAAAGGGTGACTGCTGGGGAGTAATGTTTTGTAGACGCTTGTAGTGATATTAATGGGTCTATACTTAGCAACTTTGGTAGGTTTAGTTGGCTTTGGGATAAGAGTTATGTATGTTTCATTGACCGCACGATTCACAATGGCATTTCTGAAAGAAAAAAAAATCGTGGAACAAATTCATGATATGGAGACTAAAGTTGTTCCAGTACTTTTTAAAGATCTCAATAGTAAAACCGTCAGGCTCTAGGGTTTTGCTGCTGCCAATGTTGTTCAAACATCTCCTGGCCTCTTATTTATCAAAGGGCTTTATCATGTTCTTCTCTAATCAACAGAAGTAGGAGTCCATGATATATTTTGAACAACCTATCCATCGATCAAATTACCTGCGTAAAGTCGGTGATAGAAAGAAACAAATTCATACTCAATATCTTGATTTGTGACCAAACTCATGCTAGAAGTGTTAGAAATTTCAAAGATAAATTTTGATTTCTTTTGGCAATACAAGCTTTATGGAAAAAGCTGGTATTTTCGTCTCCTTCATTGATCTAAGATCTTTTATAAAGTTGCTTCCATCGCCTCAATTCAAATAAATTTATGTTATTGAGGTCTCCTTTTAATGAAATCCGTTTAGCATGGTTTATCTCATCAAATTTTCATTCTCTTCCTTTTCAACAATGAGCGCGATGTTATTGATAACATTTTCCTTCAAATAGTGTTGTTTGCTAAATAGATTATGGTTCCAAGTTTTGAGACGGTTTGATAGAGACTTAAGGCTTCTGAGGAGTGCATAGCCTAGGTGATTTTGTGATTGATCATCGATTTGCTAGTTTGAGATAACTCTATCAAAAGATTTATCATCTATTTTCGAATCTAAAGGCGCAAGGACCCCCATTTAAGATAAGAGGATTTCAACAAGATAGGAAAATGGTCTGGGGTGTTCCTGGGTAATCGACAAATATGATGGTTGTGAAATTTGGTGTTCCATTTTTTAGTGAAAAGAAATCTATCCAGTCTAGATAAGGTTGGTCTCACCCGTTGATTAGACTGGGGTGGGCGAATTTGTCGCCTAATTTTGGACCAAATAATTTTAACTATTTCTACCTAAATGTGTAGCAATGGTAGCACGAGTCCAACACAGAGAACCATTTAATTTCTCTATTAAAATATTTTCAGTCTGAGGTAACGGGGGGAGGGGGGGTTGAAGTTGATTTGATGCAAGGAAACTAAAATTGCATAAAAGTAAACTAAACAAGTAAAAGTTAAACTAAACAAGTAAAATTTGAATTAATATATGAAGAAAGTCTAGCTTGGGTTATTACAGAATTTTCCTATTCAAGTACGGGATCATCGAATTCTCATAACTTGAATTGAATATTTGTTTACACCTGGCCGAATTAATTCGAAAAGCTAATTAATAGTCCTAATAAGTTGAATTGAATAGTTGGATTAATTAGTTGATTAGGACGATTAATTAAATTTTCTAATTAATTCGATCAGGTGTAAACAAATATTCAATTCGAGTGATGAGAATTTGATGATCGAGTACTTGAATAGGGGAATTCCATAATAACCCAAGCTAGTTATCTTAAAAGTTGAATAGAATATTTGGAATAATTAGTTTAATTCCATAATTAGTTGATTAGGTTATTCCGTAATTAGTCCAAATATTCAATTCTAGATATCTTAAAAGTAAACTAAACAAGTAAAAGTTGAATTAATATATTTGGACTAAGTATAAGAGGTATTGAACGCACCACTATAAGTTGATCTCTTGGCTTTTAAGATATCTAGAATTGAATGCGTCTTCTATATAAAATGTGGATGCTCGCAATGAGAATAAATTTCTTAGAACATCATACAATGGTATTAAGCATTTCAAGAAGCTATATGGAATAGGCATATAAAACACAGTTCCAAGATACTAAAGCTCTCAACAACATCTAATTGAACTATTTGTTACTATTACCTTAACTGTACCTAACACAAACTTAGTTTGAAGATCTGTTAAACCAGAAGAAGCAATAACAAAGGGATAGAAGTACCAAAATCTATTCAAACCAGCTACGTCATTACGTACAAGCCAAACTTGTCTTGTTCAAATCGATAGTAAGAAGTCAAATTTTCCTTTATACACCATATAATTTTGTACTAGGAACATATCACACTCCATGTCCAAATTTTCTCAAAAGCATTAGGAAAAGTTTGTATCTCAATTCTTACTAGTTTGGATTAATATGTTCTAAATGCAACTCTATGTCAACTTTAATTACATTTTTCATATCAAACTCATTTTACTTTGAACACAGTCAAAGATTAGCTCATAAAGAGCTCATCTACTCTTTAAATAATTAATATCTATCATAAATCGACCATACAATGTCTGGTATGTATTAAATGTGATGCATTTGATTCGATCCTTCAATGTACTCTTACATTATGTTCCTCTATTCTTCATCAAGACACATTTAGTCAAGACTTCAAATGTCTCTTCCTTGTTGTTCACTTTTGAACACATCTCTTACCCTTAATTTAAAAGAAACTTCCTAATTATATTCCCTTAGCTTAAACAAGATTCCCTTGAAAAATAGTTCAGCATCACAAAACTTATAGAAATAGGAATGACTTTATTTTCCAATATTCCCATTCAACCTTAAAGGGATATTGCTTTAAAAAAAAAAAAAAAAAAAAAAAAAAAGTCTTTCATTATCACAAGTTTTAATAAAACATGTGACTTAAATAAAAATACTCAAAAGTCAAAGAAGGCAATAGAGTAATACATAACAAAAACTCAATCAATGACAAAACATGCTCTAAATTAAAATATTCACAAAAAAAGTACATTACAATTAAATTTTATAAGAATAATAAGATACCAAACACAACATTGATAGCCTTTCTTTGAACGACCATCAACTTGTAAAAGGTACTTTCTATGTGGTGAAGAAATATTAACAATCAATCATGTGATGCGAAAGTCTTCCTTTGGGCCAATAATCACTCACATAATATAACTTCCATTTTTATCACCAACTAGCCATAAGTGTACTTATTACTTGGCCAAATTGGTGTCCTCCTTTGGGTCGACAACCATACGTATAAGTAGTAGGTCTACAAAGATCTAATTAATTCTAAGATATTAATATCTAGAGGCTACTTTGGAAGCATGATCCATTAAACAAATTCTCATTATACAAAACCATATTCTTTAATTATTAATAATTTTATCACAATGAAAATGAAATTTTACCAACATCATTTTCAAAATTAAGACTAGTTCTTTACTTGCATAATCTAATAATGGGAAAAGTCCTAAAAAAAACTTGTTTGCCTCAAAATAAAATTTATTGGGTTTTCTACTCGACCACCTAACATATATAATGGGGTACGAATTTCAAACTCAATAATCAAGTATTAATAACTTATCCTTATTAGATGTTAGTCTTCCTTTGGGTCGACTAACAATCTAAATAATATAACATTATGTTATTTATATTTATTATTGCATGTGTATTTATTGTTTGGGCAAATTCTAACCTTCCTTCGGGCCAATCACAATTCGCATAAACAACAAATACACTAAAATTTACCAATTTCATATGCCAAAAATTTATAAAACATTCCAAACAAATTAGGCAAAATTGTGATAAATGCTCAATAAATGATTAATTATGTTAAAACGAAAATAAAATACCAAAATTATTTTCAATTATTAACTACAATAAGTAAGCTTTATTAACGGAGGAAAAACATAATTCTCCAAACCTTATTATGCCAAAACATCCGTATAAATATATATAGAGTTGTTTTCAAATATAGATCGCGGTCTATCGCTAATAGACTGTGAAAATTTCTATATTTATAAATAGTTTGATATTTTTTCTGTTTATAGTAATTTTTCTATATAAAATATATATATATATAGGAAAAATTTTAAAAACAAAAAAATAAGAGAAATTATTTACACAAAATAGAAACATTTTTAGGTAGTTGTGATAAACGCGAATAGAAGTCAATCAGGATCTATTAGTGATAGTTTTGATAGAAGTCTATCACCGATAGATGCTGATAGAAGTCTATCAATGTTCATCAGTATTTTTTTTTTTGCTATTTTCTGTAAATAGTTTGACATTTTTTCGACCGGTGAAAAATGAACAAATGAAAAAATATATATATATAACTTTATTGATAATTATTTATTTATAATAAATAATTAAGAACAAATAAATAAATTTATAAGAAGAAAAAACACACTAAGTGGGCCAAAGCCCATAAAACAAGCTTGCGGTGCTAGAGCACCCATTCTCACGGCGGCACTATGCCGTTTAATTTTCTATTTTATTTTATTTATTTATTTCGTTCTAATGGCAAACATCCATAATATACAAAATGGTAAACTATATTGATACCAATCTTAATCATAACAAAGTATAATATTTGGATCTCAACAATTTTCAGTAATTAAGAAAAACAAGCAACATTGTTCAACTTTATAATCCAAATAATACCAATAACAAGTTGTTCACATGGTAGATTGTTAAAAACAAAAATAATCTGCAAAACTATAACATGCCATAGAAAAACTTATTCAATTAATATCCATGCAAAATCGCTCTGATACCACTTATTGAAAAATTAATAGAACTCAATTATGATTATTCTAAAACGTACTATTGAGAATAATTCATATTTAGGATCTAAACATGAATGAGAATCCAAAATTTACAAGGTATTAGGATTACATAGACCTCACTATCAGATGAGATATAGGAGATAAAAAAGGCATGATATTTTGGGGACCATAACACTATATTTATAAGTTGATCTTAGGGTTCTCATAATTTTCCATAACCAATGGGCTGATTTCTACTTAGCAGGCCACACCTCTATACGTAAAGTCATGGGCCCATAATTAAGATCACTCAATATGCCTATTAAATAATTCAAATGTAATTGCTATTTAATTTGTTACCTATGAGTTAATTATTAAATTAATTCCAACAATAAAATCTTGTCTTACTTCTTGACTACTTTCCTAAACAATATATAGATTAATAAATGCATACTATTTAAATCGAAAAATTATTATAAATAAAAAAATATCAAACTATTTACAAATATAAATTTTTTTTACTGTCTATTAGCGATAGACCGTAATAGACTTCTATCACTGGACGATAGACGACTTAGAAAAGAATAAAGGAGGACGAGAAAATGACTTTTTTCCAAAGGTATCTCTCAAATTATATGAAAAACATCTCTTATCTATTCGATTCATGTATTTATCTCTAATTTACATATTTGCATATAAACAAGTCTATCAGTCATTTTAAAATCAACAAAATTCTAATAGATGGTGTAAATTGATCATTCACTTATAAAAGTGTTTAAATTTAATGTAAATATTATTTTAGAATTTTAATTAAAACAACCTCAAAATTTAGAGGTATAAATTGATTTATCTCTATATTTTTACTTAACAAACAAATACCAAACATTGATAAGGTTAGAAAAGAGCCAACCTGAATATAACTTGTTAAGTGCATGTTTACGAGTGACTTTAAAATTGTTAAAATCACTTTTTTATATATATATAAGTGTCGGAGCCAGCTTACGCATACCTCGACTAATTTCATAGGATAACCCGCCTAACCCTACAAAGTAAGTCTCTTTACTTAATTACCAGCAGGCTAACCCATGATGATTATTAAAATCACTTTTGTCATGTTTAAAATCACATCAAATTACACTTTTAATGACTCAAAATTATTTTAATGTTTAATTTTACACTTTTAAATACAATTTTGATCATATAGTTAAAATCGGTTTTGAATAGTTAAAAATATATTTAAGAGTGATTCAAATAATAGAAATTTGAATCCATATATGCTATTGAAAATATAGATTTTTAATATAACTTGAGATTTTTTTTCTATATATACATATAACATTTAGAAAATTATTGTTGTTGTATCATAAATCTCTGAATCCACTCATGGCTTGGTCCTCCAAATTTGGGGAAAAGAACCATATTGTTTGGTGTTGAAGAACCTTATCATAAATTTCTGAAACCACTCAATGAATGGTCCCTCCCAATTTGGAGAAAAACAAACCATACTATTTGGTATTCAAAAAGCTTTTCATCGACAAAAGATGACTCAAAATGATGAAATTTGGCTTCATTTTTTACGACATTAAACCTCCTTTTTCTTATATATATATATATATCAGTAGAATGTATAACAGTGTATTGCTCACTTCCTAGCAACTAAGATGTTTTGTAAAGTAAGAACCAAATGTTTGGACCTATAAGCCCCTTCCTAGTTGCTCAAAACCTTTTTTGTAAGGTTTCATTGTTAGGCATAATTTAAATTTTTTTGGTAAAACAAAAATAATAATAGTAATAAATCAGTCTAGATTTGTGTTAATGATCTTTTTTCTAATTTTTTTGCAAGTTTCTTCTTCTTTAATTGCTTTATTAACTAGTTGAGTCCTTATAGAGAGTTACTTTTGCTATCTCAATTAATAATAAGGAGTTAGATATAATTACACTATTTATAACCGATTTGAATAACTATGGATAAAATATATAGGTATTAATACTGTACTAATTTTAATTTGATGAGGGGATCAATTAGAATTAAATTATCACAAACCGCGATTAATAACTTTATTGTTTTGATCGACTATGAAAAATTAATGGTCCCCAACGTTAGATAGATATTATATTAGTTTCTCTCGTCCCCATTAGAGAGAATTCCTTCCTCTTCTTATAAAAGGAAAAAAAATATTAAAGAAGATTAACCATAAGAAGAAAATGTGATCTATCTAGACCTAGAAGATTATTTATCCATATTTCAGCTTTGTAATGGATTCAGGCATGCTTCTGGAAAATAAATTTGTGGCTTTAAGTTTATTAATTTAGAATTCTTTAATACTTCCATTAAAACCCTTATAAACAAATCAATTTAGACTCCTTTACTAGAATTTCGAGAATAAATCAATTTAGATCTTTTTGTTAGAATTTCGTTTTAAAATCTTTAATACATAAGTTTTGCAGTGTATAAAATTTATTTATGTGCATTGATTAACACATAAGTGAGACAAATGTTGGAATAAAAAATAGATATTAGTTGCTTTTCATCCTCCCTTATTTCTCTATTTCTTTCTATACGTGATAACTTTTCTTGCTACTTGATTGAATTTTAGGAGAAGAGTAATCTTATTTAGTTGATTTTTAGTTTATTTTAAATGGAATGAAGTAAAAATAGCTATAAATTACTAGCTAATGGTTTAAATTGATTCACTTATAAAAGTATTGAGTTTTAACTTGATACGATTATTAGTTTTGAGGTTCAAATGATACAATACCAAAGTCTATGTTATAAATTGGGTTTTTTTTTTCATTATTTTAATGTTAAAATGAATATCATACAAAAATTTTCTTTTCCCATTTTAAAATTTTCTTTAAAATAGTAATTCATCTAGCTATTTCTAGTTGAATATATATATATATATATATAAAGAAAAATTGAATGTGTAAAAGAATAAAAGAAGACACAAAATGACATACCAAGTTTAGCACTGTTAACAGCCCTCAAATCTGAGTCATTGTCTCCCCAAAGGAGCTATAGCCCAAAGCAATTATAGGGTAGGTACCCCTTTTCTCTTTTTTATTTTATTTTATTTTCCTTAAAACATATAAGGTATCCCTTCACCCAAAGGTCAATAATTTTGTTATATTCCCTACATGTTCTGACCTTACATTGATGTGAATATATTCTTATCGAATCTTTACACTACACCCTAACATTTGTCTTTCCATTTTTCAAATCCACATTTACATAAACTTCATAAATTAATGACAAGAAAAGAAAGAAAGATTGGATATTCCCAAAGGTTGCTTGTGTTGGGAATTAAACAAAGTACATACACACAGCATAATTATTCTCTATTTTATTTTTTTAAGCAAAAAAAATTCAGTTGAAAGTTCAATAATTTAGGTTTTATTGGTAACGTAATGATCATGGGGTTGATTGAGAGATTGATGTGAATTTTATAGATTTTTTTCAGATTGTCCTTTAGATCTTTTATTATCCTTTGTTTACAGCTTCATTCTCTTCTGTTTTCTTCACCCAAAATTCCTTTTGGCAAATTAAATTTTCTGTATTCTTTCTCTTTTCTATCTTTCTGTGATTGAGATGACATGAATCTATGACATTCTCAAGGTTGCTTCTGTTTTGGAAATATTATATAGAGAACCTTAGGAGAGAGAGAGAGAACAACTTGGTAGTACTATGGAATAATTATTTTCAATCATTTATTTTTATTTAAGACTATATATTAATTATAAACATTAACTACCGATCTAACCTAAAAACGTTCACTTGAACATAATTCAACTAGTAAATATACTAGTCCTCGGTCAAAGAAATTGAGAGTTTGAATACTCATATTTCAACTTAGTAGAACCTATACAAAAAAAAAATGTTTTTTTAACAAGTCGAATGTTAATATCTTTTGGCGATAATTGACATGTACTATCTCTTTTGACAAACGAGGATTGAAATCACATATTGTTAATTTTTTTTTCTTAAAACAATTTATAAGAGATAGATAAGATCAATAGATTTACCGGGATATCTCGACTAAGGTTGACACATCTTTAACGCCCTCATCAAACTCTAATAATAGAAGAACTTCATTAAATAAAGAAAGTCGAGTACATCACATATTCTTACATGTTGTATTAAAAAAATGGCAACTTTTGTTAATTGTGTTATTTGGCATATATTTTTTAGTATTTACATAGGACTAAAAGGGTCTTTTTGAAATTTGGTAATGTTTATTTTAAACTTTTTTTTAAAAAAAGTTCTGTAACCAATTAAAAACATTTTTTTAAAGGAAAAAAAAATGTAAAAGTAGCTTGAGTAATTTTAAAAACAGTTTAAAGGTGTTATGGGATTAAATATTTAATTAATATTTGTTTAGTGCATAAACATTTCATTGAAAAATATTTTTTTTTTTTCAAAAGCCTCCTATGATTCATATTCTCTCATATTTTTTAATCGCGAAGTTCGAATCTCTAACTCTTTACTCTTTATCGAAGTACATATTCTATGTCTAAATTATATACGTACAAATGTAGCTTTAAATACGCTTTCATCAACTTAAGTTAAAAAAGTTAATGAATTTTAATATTAAGATTTAAATAAAACTGCAAATAAAATATTGATTTTTCTCTTCAAAATATCCAAACCTATGGTATCAATTAAAAGCATCTCTAGTATATTGAGTATTTTTATATAATGGAAGGAGTTGAATTTATTGTGGTCTATCATTATTTTAAAAAAAAAAAAAAATCATAGTTTCATTGAAAAAAGGTCGCTTTACTATTAATTTCATATTTTCCCCTCGTGACCTTTTTCAATTTTTTACTATTTCACTTTTAAATTAATTTTCAAAATATATCATTTATTTTAAAAATTACCCAAAGTAAAAACCATTAAAAAGCTTGGTGAAAGGTCTAGAGTAAAGCTCTATTTGGCATTAATTCTATTTACTATTTCTGATGTTCAATATATATTTTTTTTAATAAACATATTCACTTGATATTTATATAAACTATGATCCTCTGTCGTTTCTCAATTTTAAAAATTTTCAAAAATTATATGCAACATTTCGTTAAAAAAAAAAAAAAAAATCCGATTCCTTGTTTCTTATTTTCTGTTTTTATTTTTTTTTAAAAAAATGAAAATCTTTCTATATTTTAATTAAAATTTAATAGAATTAAAAACAAAAAATTTATTTGTTTTTCATTTATTGATAGTACAAATAAGGAAAAAAAACAGGAAAATTAAGGACGACAAATAATGAACAAATACCAAACATGATGTTTTTTTTTTTTTTTTTTTTTTCAAGTTACTAGTAATGGATCGCATGTGATGCACGTGTCATGAATTTGAAAATTTTCTCTTTTCATTGTGAATCAAGTTGATCGCAAATTTAAGTATATATTAAAGTAATTAATTTCTACTGCTCTATACTTTATAAATAATAATAATTTTGGTTTATAAATATATATGACAGTACGAAATCTTTATCTTAAGAAGAAAAAAATGATATTGTAAAATTGACAAGGAATTGCAAAATGCATCGATTTGATATGTAACAGAACCTTCACTGAAATAGTGGTTGTGTCTTGTTGGCATAAACTATACTTATTCCACTTAAAAGTTTTAACTTTCAAATATACAAAAACATATTTTGGAAGGTGAATTTGAAAAACCACCTCCATAGTCCCAGAGTCCAAATATCTCTTACCTAATGTCGAAAAGTCTCTTAATTTATACATAGATTGTCCTCACATCTCTCAATAAACATATAAACTTGAAGAGTCGTGTATATCTAAATTTGGATAGTCACCTTTGTATACAAATCACATATATACACGAATGGATACACCGATTGATCAATGTGTGACCACTTGCACTCGAAATTAGTCATATCTCATCGGCACAAAAATTGCACCTCTATTGTCCTAACATCTCTCTGTGGACATTTAAACTCAAAGAATTGTGTCCCAAAGATTGAAGGTTAAAATAAGCATCCACTAAACTGTAGGGACAAAAGGGAGAAGTAGAGATTCTTCTCTATATCCCAATTTATATATACTAGCCCATAATGCGTGTAATGCACATGAAATTGATTGCTTTATTTTAGTGTATATATAGAAAAAGAAATGATTAAAAAAAGAAAATTTAACTAAGAGTGTACCAGTCTAGTTGACATACTCTGGTGCACCTACTGACCTACCACATATATGTTGTATTTTTTAATTTTTTTTAAAATTAAATGTAATCGTCTTTTATATTGTTTGATTCAAATAGTTGTAATTATATATGAAGAGAAAGTTAAAATAAGAATTTATGAAATTTATAAATAGATTATAGATTATACATCTATTAAAAAAATGAAAAGAAAAGCTAGAGAGTAAAGAAACAATATACAAAAAGAAAGAATCCTAGGGAAAATCCAACCGTTTAGTTTGAAATATATTTAAATTATTCTTACTTTTCATTAAGCGAAAACTTTTAGTGTTTTAAGTTAAATGGTAAATTTAGTCTTTATGATTTGAACGAGTTAGATTTAGTCTCTATTCATAAAAGTTTTATCAACCGTCATAGAAACGATTTATGAAATTTTATCAAATCAAGCTATACGATCTCAATTCTAACATTTATGAAATTTTATCAAATCAAGCTATACGATCTCAATTCTAACTTTTAAAATCTTAATAAGAAGACAAAATTTATAGAAAGAAAAAGAGTAGAGAAATTGAAAGAGTTTGTCGACAAACAAGACAGAGGTAGTGAGAAACAAAGCACGTTAAGCTGAGCAAATCCCCATTGACAAGTCAATTTCAAACCCTAAGAAACACACTGTTTTTTCACAGCCCCCTTCACAATTCAACATCCAGCCTTGATTGGTCTATTTGAAACCCAACAGCCCCAACCACATCACTAACTTTTTTTTTTTTTTCAGATTTTATAATTAATTTATATATGTACGCAGCGAATTAAATAGTAAATATATTTAGACGTACTAATAGAATATAATAGACATACTAAGTCGTCTTCATTATAGACTCATAACTTCTCATAGAAAAACTAATTTGTTAATTTTCAGAGATTATGATAAACCCTAGAATTAGCACGTTTTTATGTATACATACACCTACTATATGTATGTTACTTGGGTTGTGCAATTGAGAAGACTACAGACCACATCTTCTTGTAGTTTATGTTCTAATATCTCATAGATTTTTGTTTTTTTCCGTACTTTGTATTGATTGTTATATTGAATTGATGACATTTATTCTAGAATAATCATGAAATAGATTTACTTAGCCCACATTTGATAACGGTTTGAATTTTTTAGATTTTTGAAATTCAAGCTTATAAACATTACTTCCACACAAATTGAAATTTTTTTTTTATTATCTATTTTTAGGAGTATTTAAAAAAAAAACAACCAAAATTTAAAAACTAAAAAAAAATAGTGTTTAAAAAATAGTTTCGATTTTTAAAATTCAACTAAGAATTCAAATATATGTTCAGTTATATATGAAAAATCAAAACCAAATTAAAAAAAGTCGCAAGACAATTTTCAAAAATAAAAAACCTAATAGTTATCCGACCACGAATGTGTTTATTTGTTAGTTGAATAAATCTCTCCATATTTTTTAAAATATTAACTTAAAAATATAATCTTACCAATACATGTCTGTGACATTTCTATTTCTTCATTTCTAACTTAAGCATGACTATATGTTTGCAATCCGAACAATAGCTTGTCACGAGAAACCGAAGCAAATTGAAACTTGCTCTCAGCTCTCTCGGCAAGCTTTTGTCAATAGATGATCGAATCTCGCTACGATCACCAAACAAGAATAGCAGAGAGAAAGAGAGAGAGACAGAGAAACAAACACGACTGCAAGGAATGACCTTTGCGTTAATAGGAAGTTGCTTTTTGAGTTTGGTCAGAGATATATTCAGAATAAAGAGTGAATTAGAATGACCCAAAAGAGAATAAATCGGATGGGACTCCACAGTTTTCAGAAAGAAAAAAAAAGAACTTTGGCCCCATTATATACCATTTATATGCTCTCTCTCTTCTAAATTTTCTTCAAAACCATTATTGTTCTTCTTGTAAATTCAAATGTTTTAGTGTTTGTTTTTGGATTCCAATGGTATATATATATATATATATATATATGCATGGAAATGTGTGGTGGGATCTAAGTAATTTCTCTTGTCATATCTAATATATTTATATTTATATTTAATTTATATAAATGTGTGGAGAGAGATGGAATGATGATGGAAAAGAAATATATATATCCAAGTGGGGAACAAAAGGCAGAATTAAAGAATTTGTTTTGGTGATATATTTAGGCTCATTCTCTCATGTAAAAAGAAAGAATTAAATGATCTCATGCATATTGTTTTTGCTAGAGAGGAAAAATAAAAAAACAACTATCTATATCTGACATATGTATGACGTATTAATTCATAGTGTGTTCGGAATAACTTTGAGAAAAAATGGTTTTTAAGTAAATTTTATTTCTTTTGTATACGCATTTTTTTTACTTAAAAGTTTAACTTTCATGTATATAAACATATTTTGTAAAGTAAAAATTTGAAAGACTACTTTCATTGTCCCAAAATCACTCAATAAACATTTAACCATGAAAAGTCATCTTATACATGGAATCACATTCATACGTGAATGAATGCACCCATTCAATATTTAACTGCCTACACATACAAATAGTCATTTATTGGTTAATTGCACATCTATTGTCATATCATTTCTCAATAAACATCTAAAAGTTTGATTTTAAGGAATAATAAAACGGATCACAATGGATGAGAAAAGCTCTTTGCGAAGATTTTCATTCACTACTTATGAGAGAATACAGAGAGGTCTTAAATAGAAGGAAGAGAGAGATTTGGTTTACCTAATTGGAGTGATTTTAGGACTAATTAGGTGAACAAAATCTAATCAAGTACACAAGTAACAAAATCTAATCAAGTACACAAGTAACAGATAGAAAACCTAAAGCAAATTGCAAACAGTAATAGAGAACAATAACAGAGACGAAGAGTGAAACTGTAGGCCGAGTTTGTCTCGAAGGAACTAGAAGTGACGGTGGGGCAACGATTTTGTCAGGCAATCAACAATTTGTTCGTGCGAGGCAATATGACAAATCTGAAGACGGTGAGCAAGCACCTGATAACAAACAAAATGAGCATCAATCTCGATACGTTTCGTGCGAGCGTGGAACACAGGGTTCTGAGCAAGAGCAGCAACGGAAAGGTTGTCACACCAAGTGATGGGTGTGAAGGGAAGAGCAACACGAAGTTCCTTGAGAAGAGATTGAAGCCACATCAGTTCACAGGCAACATGGGATAAGGTTCGATACTCGGACTCGGTGCTTGAACGAGCAACAACAATTTGTTTCTTGGATAACCAAGAAATAAGAGTGGAATCGAGGTAGACATAGTAACCACCCACGAATTTACGATCATCTGGAGAAGCTGCCCAGTCGGCGTTAGAGTAACCCGTGAGAGAGAGATGCAGAGCGGTTGGATATGAAGCCCGAGGTGAAGAGTACCCTGAAGATATCGAAGAATTCGCTTGAGAGCTTGCCAATGATTGGTAGTAGGAGCTTGAACAAATTGGCTAAGCTTGTTGATAGTGAAGACAATATCAGGACGAGTGTGAAGGAGATATTGGAGCGAGCCAAGGGTGTTGTGATAAATATGAGGATCACCAAGTGGAGAACTTTCATTCAAGCACAGAGAATTGCCTGAGACCATTGGCGAGGGGGCAGGTTTCAAATAGTGAAAGTTCAACCTGGTGAAAAGATCTTGAATATATTAAGTCTGAGATAACACCAAGCCTATTGGAGTAAAATGAGCCTGAATGCCAAGAAAATAGTGAAAAGGACCGAGATCTTTCAGGGCAAAAACAGACTGAAGTGTGCAAATGAATTGATCAATTAATGGTAAGGATGAGCCGGTCAGAATTAAATCATCGACATAAACTAATAGATAGAGTGTACTACGGGAGGAGTGCAAGATGAAGAGGGACATGTCAGATTTGGATTGGCAGAAACCCCAAGAGACAATAGTGGTTTGAAGCTGTTCATACCATGTCCGAGGGGCCTATTTAAGGCCATAGAGGGCTTTGCGAAGTTTGCAAACATGAGAGGGAAAACGAGGATCAATATAGCCTTGAGGATGAGCTATGAAAACATCCTCTTTTAGGGTGCCATGAAAAAAGGCGTTGCTAACATCCAACTGTCAAATAGACCACTGGCGTGTGAAAGCAAGAGTGAGCACAACACGGATAGTGGAGGGCTTGATCACGGGGCTGTAGGTCTCACCAAAGTCAATACCAGGGGTTTGTAAATAGCCTTTAGCTACCAGTCGCACTTTATAGCATTGGACATTACCATCAGCATCACACTTAAGTTTGTAAATCCATTTGGTTCCAACAAGCTTGTGGTGGGAAGAAGGTGGAACCAACTCCCAAGTATGATTGCGGATAAGAGTAGTAAATTCTTCATCCATGGCGAATTTCCAAGCAGGAAAGTGGACAACATCAACAAATTTGGTGGGTTCAACCTTAGACCAGTCAAGACAGTGGTTGCTCTCGGTGAGGCCAGTGAAGGGAGCCTTGGGTTTGTGAATCCTTGCCTTAACTCGAGTGATCATGGTATGAGTGTTTTCAGGAGCAAGGCAGGGTTCACATGGGGAATAAGGATTAGTGGTTGAGTGAGAAACAGGTGGGGGGAGGTGGGAAAGTGTAGATCATTTGGGGAGGTAGAATTTTGTGGACTAGGAGTAGGTGAAAAGGAAGTTGCAGGAGAGGCAATGGATAGGGATGGGGAACGATGGTTGTTGGGGTTAGTAAGAGATGGAGGCTATAAGGGTAAGATCTTGGACTGAGATTGGAGGTTGGGCAACTAGGAGATAATAATAGAGGTGGAAGGAGAATTAGTAGTTGGAGAATTGTGAAACATGGTAGGATAGGAGAATTCAGATTCGTTGAAGCTGACATGGCGAGAGATATATATACAGCCAGTAGCATTGAGGCATTTGTAACCTTTGTGCCGGTCATTATACCCAACAAAGATGCATTTCTCAATGTGAAAGTTGAACTTGTGTTGTTGGTAAGGACGCAAGTAAGGGTAATAAGTAGAACCAAACACACGCAAGAAGTTATAGTCAGGATGTTTTTGTTTAAGTAGATGGGGAGTGTGGCCATCAATGGTTGGAGAAGGAAGACAGTTAATGAGGTGCGCTGCTGTGTGGAATGCTTCCCACCAGAAATGAAGAGGCATTCTTCGTTGAGCAAGAAGAGCAAGACCAGTTTCAACAATATGCCTATGTTTTCTTTCAATTCTACCGTTCTGTTCTGAAGTGTAAGGGCACGAGAACTAAATGTTGAGTCTTTGTTCTTTCTCATAGTTAATAAAGGGTTGAAATTCTCCCCCATTACCACATCTGAGAGTTTTAATTTTACCTCTATACTGATTTTCAGCCTAAAGTTTGAACTGTTTGAAAACCATAAGAGCATCACTTTTAGCAGTAAGAGGGAAGATCCATGTGTACCGAGAGAAATCATCCAAAAAAACTATGTAGTATTTGTAACCACGACCAGATTGGACTGAAGATGGTCCCCACAAATCAGTATGCACAAGTTCAAGAGGTTTCAAGGTATGAGAGTCAGAGAGAGTAAAGGGGAGCTTATGGGACTTTCCAAGTTTACAAGTTTGTAGCTTCTTAGGATTGGCATAACTATGTTTTGCCATAGAAGGAAGTTGCCTTTATGGAGTTTGATGGAGGTCACGTGGTTGAGGAGGTTTGTGAAGGCAGGGGTACCAACTGGTATGATTCTAGATTTCACTTGGTACCTGTTAAGATCAAGTTGGATCTCTTGGCTGGTTTTGATTTCAGGATGGTGTTGGACAGAGGTTGATGGAGTGATAGGATCTGTAGAGGTAGATTTCTCTTGAGCGTCGGCCATCATCTCTCTGATACAAGTTTGATTTTAAGGAAGAATAAAACTGGTCACAATGGATGAGAAAAGCTCTTTGCTAAGATTATCATTCACTACTTATGAGAGAATACAGAGAGGCCTTAAATAGAAGGAAGAGAGAGATTTGGTTTACCTAATTGGAGTGATTTTAGGACCAATTAGGTGAACAAAATCTACCCAAGTACACAAGTAACATATAGCAAAACTAAAGCAGATTGCAAACAGTAACAGAGAACAATAACAGAGTACAATAGGATGTCAAATCTTAACACTAAACACGAAGAGTCATGTCCTAAAAGTTAAAGGGCATTAGCGTACACCTAAACTTGAAGAGTCGTCTTTTTATGCATGGATCACATCTTTATATGAATAGATGTATCGATTCAGACTATTGTATCCCATTGACACAAGTTGTACCTTTACTGTCCTAATATTCTCAACAAATAAGTAAATCAAAGATGCATGTCCCAAATATTGAAGAGCAAAATAGGTGTTTACTAAAAATGTAGGGGCATAAGAGAAAAGTAAAAATTTGTCTCCATAAACCCATTTATGCATACTAGTCAAGGAGCACGTGCAATGCACGTGAAATCTTGTCTTTTATTAATAATTTTAAAATATAAATAAATATTATATAGTTTTGCTTTAAATACTATAAACTTTTAAAAGTTTGATAATGTAACATTTTTAATTTAATGTTTTCAATCATCTTTTCACTAAAAAAATCTAAAATGTACTTGAAATTAAATTATCGAATAAATATGTTAATATTTAGATATTATAATATTAATAATATAACAATTTTTGTCTTAATGTTTTTACATATTTACTGTGGAAAAGTCATACTTAGACATGAAATGATGAATTTTTATTTTAAATTCTTTCAATGAGCACCTCTTCTGAAATTGATGCAATAATTTTTCAAATAGAAGGAGAAAATTTGGATTTTATAAAAATTTTAAAGAAAAAAAAGAAAGACAAATATTCAACCCCGTAGCCCTATTTAAGGAGTGTTTAGGCATCATGTTCAAAGAAAAGAATGTAAAATTTTCTAGTTTTAATTCAAAGTAACTTAAAAACTCTTTAGTATTTATTTAAAGTTTATTTATGTCATAAATAAATATTAGGAAAATTTTTACAAATAAAAAAAATGTCAAACTATTTACATAAAATAGCAAAAAAATACTGATAGACATCGACAGACTTCTATCAGCATCTATTAGTGATAGACTTCTATCATTTCTATTGCTGATAGATCCTGATAGACTTCTATCGGCGTTTATCACAACTATTTAAAAATTTTGCTATTTTGTGTAAATAGTTTACCTTATTTTTTTGTTTTTAAAACTTTCCCTAAATATTATTTGAACCTTATTTTTATAAAAAAATATTATGTGTTATATATAAAACTATAAAATAGATTTTTCATTTCTATAAGTTATTAAACAAAAGAAATACAGTAATTTTTTTTCCTTAATCCATAAATTCTAATTTTATAATATGTGAGAGAAAATATTTGAATAAGATTTAAATATTATTAATGTGACTAAGATTCATATTAAACTATAGGTTATGTGAGAGAAATTAGTTAATTATTAACTAATTATTGATATATGTATTAAATAAGATTTAATATATATATATATATATATATATATATAAAGATTAATTAACTTTTATGGTTTTGGTTAATTAAAATTAATTTAAAATTAAGTTTGGGAGTTATCAATCATCACGATTGAGGGAGCTTATTAACTCCCTCTTCACTTCCATTCTCTTAATGATTAAAGCCTATAGAAAAGAAATTCAAAGTGTGAGAATTTCATATGATTCTTATTTTCTCTTAGTTTTTCTCTCACAAAATTCTCATCCTTCCCTACCAAAGCCTTTTGGAGACCACACTTCCAAGGTCAAATTATCTAGAGAATAGCGAGTGCTCCGCGTGGTGGTGTCCAACTCTTGTTTTTGCTGTGTTCGTGGAAGAACGCTGAGTTTGTGTCATTGGAGAAGGAGTTCTTGAAAATAAAGGAAAACTTCTTCTTCTAAAAATTCGTCTTCAATTGTGCCTTCTGCACTGATTTGTTTTTTTTTTTAGCTTTTTGCTCTCGAACTTCTCTCCTTCTTCTCCTCTCCTCCCGTCCAAGATATGCAAAATACAACAAAGAATTTCGATCCTGGGAGGATCAGATCATACAAAGAAAGAAAAATTTAGGAACAAACAAAGAACTGTAAACTTTTCAATAGAGAAATTTCTTGGCTCCCCAGCAACGACGCCAATTTGAAAAGCGAAATTCGTTGCTCAAATCCATTCCAAATAATCATACCTTACTTACTAAAAATCATAGTAGTGGCAAGGTCGGGTTGAACAAAGAGAGTGCATAGATGTCCTCAATTGAACTGTGAACAGCCCGAGGTAACCGAGGGGGTTTGGAGATTGTTTTATTTACAAATAAATTAAATTGCATTAAAATAAAATCTGACAATTAAAGGGTTGAAATTCAATATCTAGCTTAGGTTAAACAAAATTTCCTATTCAAGTATTTGTTCATCAATTTCTCATTACTGGAATTAAACGATTGCTTACCCTAACCAAATCAATTGGAGAAGCCAATTGATTCGTCCTAATAAAAACAAACTTAATTGGAAGAGCCAATTAAATTCTCCTAACCAACTAATTAAGCCAATTCGAATGAGATGAAGCATGCAAATTCAATTATTTGGTCTAATCACATTAAGGTTTAGAGGATGCTAGGGGAATATTCAACATGAAAAGCCTTGATTGAATATTCGTTGGTTCAATTCTAAATTGGTTGGATCAATACTACCCTAGATTGATTTACAAGCCAACCTAACTTATGGCTTCTTATGAATTAACATACAACAAATATCATGAATCGTATATTAATCAAAAGAAACATCATACAATCCTCAAGCGTACGATAATATGATCTAAATCTGATTAAAATGGAATTAAAACCGACAATGCAATATAAAATCCAATTCAAAATCTCACAAATACATGAAATAATGGGAAACCCTAGAAACCTAAGCTAAAAATCGAGTACCTTAGCCCATAATCAACATACCGATCAATGAGGTAGAGTTTTAAACATCAACAAACCAAAAAGTAGAAGAAAAGAGGAAGAAATCGAAGTTGGAGTTGGCTGGAATCGGCAGATGGCTCTTCCCCCAAACCCTCGGCAGCAGCACATTCTTTATAAAATTTGAACCGGTGGCGCAACATTGATGGTGATTTCTCGAGGAAGAGGTTCGAAGTGTCACGGTGCCAAGGATATTTCACCAAGACCACCTCTCGGGAAAAGGCGTCGAGCCAGCGCCTAAGGAGCGTCGCTGTGCCATAGAATCAAGGACATTTTGGTCATTTTGCCTCTCTTTTTTGGTTGATGCAATTGAGCTCCATTTTGGCCCATTTTAGCTCCATTTCAGCTCTAATGCCCATTTCTACCTCTCAATTGCTTGAAACCTACAAAATAATCATTTAAACGCCTAAAATCAATTAACGAACTCGAATTAAGCAGAGCTAGATAACACTTTTACGGTGCTATCAAAACTACAAGGGTAAGAATTCTTTTCCTTTAATCTTCTCCTTCTCAGCATGCTTAATTTCATATGTTTATCCTACTATTTTTGTTTGTGTTTCTCTATTTTTTCATGAAATTCATAATTAAAAATTGAAATTACAAGTGATCACACGCTTCCATCAAGATTCTATCCCTTCAAATGGTATCAAAACCCAATCATGGTTTCAAGCCTTGGGAGCAGTTTTCTCCCTATTTTATGTACTTTTATTTTATTTTATTAATTAAATTAATATAAAATATTTATATTAATTTAATTAATGTTTTAAGGTGCCAAAATTCGATCCTGTTTAATTTATTTATGCATGTGATGTATGCTTAAATTAAATATATTGCATAATGTATGCCATATAGTTTTAAAATCCCACTGTAGAATAAACATTATTCATGCACCATATTTAATATAAGAGTTATCTTATATAGTTGTATGAATATAAGCATGTTCATGCATTTTAATATAAGAGTTATATTCAAATGCATGTTTAATTTATAAATGTTATATCTTTTTTTTTTTTTTTTTAATGAAAAGCATGATCATGCATCATATATGTAAGAGTTATAATATATAATGTCATGTTTATATAGTATGCTTGTTTACTATACGATTTTCATTAATGTCTTAATATAAGAGTTATATTATGTATGGTTAATGAAAATGGAAATGCATTGAGCATGACATTACTTAGAAATATAAATGTTATATTTGGTTGAATGCCATTAGATGCATGTTATAGGTTTTAATTATTCAATAATTTTATAAGAGTTATAATTTCTAATGAATTAGAATTAAAATCTATAATAAAGAGTTGCATGCAAACTTAGGTCAAATTGTTTTTAAATAGTTTAAAATTGATTGAGATAGACTTATGTGGAAAATATTTCTAATATGATTAGAAATAGGTTAATCATTTAATATTTTGTTAATAAGATTAAAAGGTTTATTAAAAGATTAAAAGATTAAATTTATAAAATAATTGTCCATAAAAGACCTTTGTCTAAGGAAGATTCTGTTAAGGATTGAGGTTTTTAAGTTGAAAGCAATGAAACACCCCTACCTAAGAACCAACATGGAAGGTGAAATGGACAAATATTTTATAAGCATGCAAGAAATGATTCAACTTTATTAAAGAGTTTAATGAATTGAATCATTTATTGTTAAACTATCTAATATAAGAGTTATATTCGACTAATTTAACAATGGATTTAGTTAAAATTGATTAGCTTGATTTTTCCTAAGTAATAAACCCTAGGTTTAAAACACTCAGTGGGAGGAAATATATATATATGATATGTCATTTTCTTCTCATGTATCTCTCTTATAAGTTAATACCGTGAGATCTATGCTCGGCCTCGAGGCACCTTTACTTGTGTCCCCCTACGGATGGTGTTTGCATAGATCAATACCAAGGTGCATGGAGAGAGTGTTTATAGTAAGTGGGAGAGGGACGTGTGACAACACTTCCCACGGTCTCCTTCATTAGTTTGGAGTTAGGTTTCATGATCGGCCTCATGGCACCTTTGCTTGTGTCCCCCTACGGAAGGTGTTTGCATGAAATCCAACTCAAAACTCCAGTATTAGATAGGATTGCTTTAGGTTTTGCCCTAATCAGTTTTTCCCTACGGTTGGCTCATTGGGGCAGAAGTCTAGAATCTAAAATGAAGGGTTACACTTACAAGAAGTTATTAAGAAAGTTAATGATTTCTAGACCGAACAATGGTGACTAATTGTTATAGGAATAAGAGTTATTCTGGTGTAACACTTGTTTAAGAGTGTCTCAATTCAGTGAAGGATGACTGACTACCCTACGGTGGCTTTTGTCCTGGCTCACTGAAGCATCACTACAAAATTAGTTGTCACATAGGGTACATTAAAAATTTTCTAAACTTGTTTCGTTTTAAAAGGATTTTTGCAAAGAACTAATATGAATAATTTGTATTTTTCAGCAAACTTCATAGTGACTAGCTACTTTGAATCTTCTGAGTGCTGATAAACTAAACAGTGAAAATTACACTAGCTGAAAAAATATTATCAACATTGTGCTGATAATCAATGACCTAAGATTCGTTCTTGTTGAGGAGTGTCCTCAAGTCACAACTGCCAATGCAGCCCGAAATGTTCTAGAGGCATATAAGTTGTGGGTCAGGGCGAACGAAAAGGCTCGGACGTATATCTTGGTCAGCTTGTCTGAAGTGTTGGCCAAGAAGCATGACCCCATGCTCACAGCCCGTGAGATTATGGAGTCCTTGAGGGGAATGTTTGGACAACCGTCCACACAGCTCAGGCATAACGCTCTCAAATACATTTTCAATGCTCGTATTCAAGAAGGGGCATCTGTTCGTGAAAATGTTCTGAACATGATGGTCCACTTTAACGTGGCGGAGATGAATGGGTCTGTCATCGATGAAGCCAGTCAGAATAGCTTTATCTTGGAAACTTTACTTGAAAATTTCCTCGAGTTCCGTAGTAATGCTGTTATGAACATAATTAACTATAACTTGACCATCTTGCTCAATGAGTTGCAGACTTATCAGTCCTTGATGAAAGTCAAGGAACAGAAGAGTGAAGCAAATATTGGTTCGTCCTAAAAAAACTTCTACAGAGGTTCGACTTTTGGAACAAAGTATGCACCTTCTTCCTCCGGCACCAAAAAGTGGAAGAAGAAGAAAGGAGGTCAAATGAAAGCTAACCTCGCTACTGCCCAAAAAGGCAAGAAGGTCGAGACTGCAAAGAAAATATGTTTCCATTGCAACCAAGAGGGACATTGGAAGAGGAACTATCCCAAATATTTTGCAAAAAAGAAGAAGGTCAAACAAGGTAAGTATGATTTACTAGTTCTGGAAACTTGCTTAATAGAGAATGATAATTCGACCTGGATAATTGATTCAGGCGCCACTAATCATGTTTGTTCTTCATTCCAAGGAATTAGTTCCTAGCAGCAACTTCGGGCTAGCGAAATAACGATGCGAGTTGGAACGGGACACGTCGTCTTAGCAGTGGCAATGGGAGGCCTTAGATTACTTTTACATAAATCATATTTATTATTAGATAATGTATATGTAGTTCATAGTTTAAAGAGGAACTTGATTTCTGTGAAATATTTGCTTGAATAGAACTACTCTTTAAATTTCGATGTAAATAAAGTGTTTATTTACAAAAATGGTGTTCTTATTTGTTCTGCAAACTTAGAAAGTAATCTACGCATGCTAAGACCGTTAGCATATAAAGCGCTTCTTAATACTAAAATATTCGAAATTGCAGTAACTTAAAATAAAAGACAAAATGTTTCTCCTAAAGATAATGCTCATCTTTGGCACCTAAGATTAGGTCACATAAATCTCAATAAGATTGAGAGACTGGTTAAGAATAGACTTCTAAGCGAGTTAGAAAAACAATTCTCTACCAGTATGTGAGTCATTCTTTGGAGACAAAATGACTAAAAGATCTTTTACTGAAAAATATCAAAGAGTCAAAGAACCCTTGAAAATCGTACATTCAAATCTCTGTGGTCCTATGAATGTTAAGGCAAAAGAAGGGTTTGAATATTTTATCTCTTTTATAGATGATTATTCTAGATATGGGCATTTGTACCTAAAGCAACATAAGTATGAAGCCCTTCAAAAGTTCAAGGAGTATACGGCTGGAGTTGAGAATTCATTAAGTAAAAGCAATAAAACATTTCGATCAGATCGAGGTGGAGAGTATATGAATTTGAAATTCCAAGACTATTTGATAGAACATGGAATTCATTCCAACTTTCAGCACCTAGTACACCTCAGCAAAATGGTGTATCATAAAGGATAAATGAAACCTTGTTGGACATGGTTCAATCTATGATTAGTTACGCTCCTTTACCTGATTCGTTTTAGGGTTATGCAGCAAACTACAATTTATATTTTGAACTGTGTTCCATCCAAAAGTGTTTCTAAAACACCTTTGAAATTATGGAATGGCCATAAAGGTAGTTTACGTCATTTCTAAGTTTGGGGTTGTCCAGCACACGTGCTTGAGGTAAATCCTAAGAAATTGGAACCTCGTTCAAAATTATGCCTATTTGTAGGCTATCCCAAGGAAACGAGAGGTGATTACTTCTACGATCCTAACGATAATAAAGTGTTTGTGTCGACAAATGCTACTTTTTAGAAGAGGACCATATCAGGGAGCACAAACCACGTAGTAAGATAGTATTGAATGAACTTTCCAGCGAAACTATTGAACCTTCAACAAGAGGTGTTGAAGAGCCAAGTACATCAACAAGAGTTATGATGATTCATCTGGTAGGTCACATCAACCTTAATCGTTGAGGGAACCTCAACATAATGGGAGGGTTGTGAACTCATCTATTCGCTATATGAGTTTAACTGAAACTCTAGCCGTCATGTCAGATAGCGACGTTGAAGATCTATTGTCTTATAAGAAGGCAATGGAAGATGTAGACTAAGATGAATGGATCAAAGCTATGGATCTCGAAATGGAGTCTATGTACTTCATTTCAGTTCGGAATCTTGTAGATTAACCTGTTGGGGTAAAATCTATAAGTTGTAAGTGGATCTACAAGAGGAAAAATGGTGCTTATGGTAAGGTGCAAACGTTTAAAGCTAGACTAGTGACAAATGGTTATATCCAGGTTGAGGAAGTTGACTATGAGGAGACTTTCTCACCTGTTGCCATGTTAAAGTCTATCCGGATACTCCCGTCTATTGCTACATATTATGACTATGAAATCTGGCAAATGGACGTTAAAACTATCTTTTAGAATGACAATCAGGAGGAGACCATCTATATGCAGTAACATGAGGGATTCATAACCCAAGGTGAAGAGAAAAAGGTTTGAAGGCTTAATCGGTCCATTTATGGACTAAAACAAGCTTCTCGATCTTGGAATATAAGTTTTGATACTGTGATCAAATCTTATAGCTTTGATCAAAACGTTGACGAGTCTTGTGTTTACAAGAGGATCATCAACAGTTCAATAGCTTTCTTAGTGCTATATGTAGACGATATCCTACTCATTGGGAATAATATAGGTCTACTGGCTTACATAAAACAATGGCTATAGGCCCAATTTCAAATGAAACATTTGGGAGAGGCGCAGTTTGTTCTAGGTATTCAAATCTTTAGAGATCGTAAGAACAAAAGGTTAGCTTTGTCTTAGGCATTTTATGACAAGATGCTTGTCAAATATTCAATGTTGAACTCCAAGAGAGGCTTGCTCCCTTTCAAACATGAAGTTGCTCTGTCTAAGGAACAGTGTTCTAAGACACATCAAGAAATTGAGAAGATGAGACGAATCCTCTATGCATTCGTTGTTGGCAGCTTGATGTATGCGATGTTATGTACTAGACCTGACATATGCTATGCAGTGGAGGTAGTCAACAGATATTAGTGATTAGATCACTGGAGTGTTGTTAAAATAATCCTCAAGCATCTTCAAAGAACGAGGGACTACATGCTTGTGTATGGTGCTAAGGATTTGATCCTTACAGGATAGACTGACTCTAATTTTCAAATTGATAGAGATTCTAGGAAATCCACTTCAGGATCAATGTTCACTCTTAACAGAGGAGCTGTAGTATGGAGAAGCACAAAGCAAGGTTGCATTGCTGACTCTACCATGGAGGCAGAATTTGTAGCGACTTGTGAAGCTGCCAATGAGGTTGTATGGCTTAGAAAGTTTTTGATTGATCTGGAAGTTGTTCCAAACATTTCATTGCCCATCACCTTTTATTGTGATAATAGTGGTACTGTGGCGAATTCAAGGGAGCCTAGAAGCCACAAACGTGGTAGCCACATAGAGCGCAAGTATCATCTCTTCTAGGAGATTGTGCATCGAGGAGACGTGATTGTCATAAAAATCGCTTTGAAGCACAATGTTGTTGATCAGTTTACAAAGGCTCTCATGGCTAAAGTATTTGAGGGTCAACTGGAGAGTCTAGGTCTACGAGACATGCCTCATCTAGTCTAAGGCGAGTGGGAGGATCTAGTGGGTATTGTGCCCTAGTTTATTATTTTGTGTATTGTATTGAATCTTTACTTTGTACACCTCACTATCTTTGGGACAAGTGGGAGATTGTTGGGGTTGATATCCTAAATCTCGTGGTCTTCTAGTTTGTAAATTTGTATTGTACAAACAAATTATTTATTTAATAAAATTAAGTGTTATTTTATTTGACATTTCATTAACCAAAAACCAATAAATTAAGATCCTAGGTTATTAACTATAACTTAAACATATATGTGGAGACATACAAGTGGATCGTGTTTAAGTGATAAGCTAAACGGTTTGTAGAAGATAGATAAGGTTAGGTACGTTATCCTGGTAACACTACGGATACGACCCGCTTTGTGATTGTTACAAGTTTTGTAAAGTGTCACAAACGTTTCGATCCTAAACGTTCACATGGAGATATGTCAGTGGGGGTATCCTAGATATGTGAGACGTGTATAAGACCGGACCGCAAAATAGTTAGTTTCTCATTATAACATCGTTGCTTGATGAGACTTACATTTCACTAGGATGATCGTAGGTGACTTGACCTTAATCCTGAGTTAGTTGTGAACTTCTGCCTATGAGGGCAATCATTTGATTTGTATGGGTGAGAGTGACCACATTCGTCGACTCAATAAGCCTACCATTTCGAGGATTTGTCCAAGCAAGTAGTTGGAAACTCAAGTGTGCAAGATGAAATTCACATCTTATGAATGACTCCCTTAAGAGCTGATACCGGGTCTTGAACAATGGGGCACCTCGCCCTCTCACTGGCCAGAGGAGTCTAGCTCAGTTGGACTATGACTAAATTGTTCATTAAAGGGATCAGTGGTGTTTAAGGAGTTAGAGGTGTCACAGGGGTAAAATGGTAATTTGATTCAGATGTGGTTACAAGCAATTTGTGAAAGGTCGACTTGTTATTGATTGATTATATTCGTGGACATAGAAATATATCTACAGTGCGAAAAGTGCAGCTGTCAGTCTTTAGTGGAGTGACTGGCAGTTAATAAATGTTGATTAATTAATTAAACTCATATCATTGGAGTTTCAATCTGATAGGTCTATTAGGTCCACTTGCTAGCTCATGTAGGATAAGATGACGGTCAACTGTTTTGGTTTAATTTGAATTGTTCAAATTATTTTAAGGAAATTAATTGTATTAGATACGATTAAATAATGTATGTTGATACATTATAATGTAAAACTAAATTTCATATGACATGCAAAAATTAAATTTTATATTATGTGAGAGAAAATATTTGAATAAGATTCAAATATTATTAATGTGATTAAGATTCATATTAAACTATATGTTATGTGAGAGATATTAGTTAATTGTTAACTAATTATTGATATATGTATTAAATAAGATTTATTATTATATATATATTAATTTAATTTTTATTATTTTGTTAATAAAACTTAATTTAAAATTAAGTTTGATAACTCTCATTATTACGATTGAGGGAGTTTATTAATTTCTTCCCCACTTCCATTCTTTCAGTGATTGAAGTCTGTTGAAAAGAAATTCAATGTGTGAGAATTTCATATAATTCTTATTTTCTCTGAGTTTTTCTCTCACAAAATTCTCATCCTTTCCTACCAAAGCCTTCTGGAGACCACACTTCCAAGGCCAAATTATTCAGATAATAGCGAGTCCTCTGTGTGGTGGTGTCCAACTCTTGTTGCTATTGTGTTCATGGAAGAACGCTGAGTTCATGTCATTGGAGGAGTTCATGAATATAAAGGAAAACTACAAGGGTAAGTATTCTTTTCCTTTAATCTTCTTCTCTCAGCATGCTTAATTTCGTATGTTTATCCTACTATTTTTGTTTGTGTTTCTATTTTTTTATGGAATTCATAATTAAAAATTGCAATCACCAGCGATCACACACTTCCGCCGGGATTCAATCCCTTCAAAGGTAACACTTTTCTAACTTGGGTTTCTTAAGATTCTTTCCTATTTCTTGTTTTTGTGAGATTTTGAACCAAGTTTTTGTAATTGTTGGATTCAATTAAGGTTTAATTTATCTTATGATCATATTATCATACTCTTGGTGATGTATGATTATTGCTTGCAATTGATTTATGAATCGTGACAATTGTTATAGGTTAATTCGTAGGAAGCAATAAGTTAGGTTGGCATGCGAATCAATTTAGATTAGTATCAATCCAATCAACTTAGAATTGAAACAAATGAACATTTAACTATGCTCTTGAAAGTAGAATGTTCTATCTAACGTTCCTTAAATCTTAATGCCATTAGGATAAGTTGATTATGCATGCTTTTCATCTTAATCAATTAGACTAATTGGTTGTTTAGGACTTTTTAATTAGCTTTTGTAATTAAAATTGGTTAGGTGTAAAGTAATTAATAGACTTCGATAATAAAAATTCGATGAAAAAAATATTTTAAATAGAAAAATTTCATTACAACCCAAGCTAGGCTTTCTCCAATTGATTCTCCAATCGTTTTACTTTGTGTTTAGTTACTTTTGTGCAATTTAATATTTTCTTGCAAGCAAACAAACTTCAAAACCCCCCTTTTGGTTACACTCGGGTTGTGAACAATTCAATAGAGAAAATCTGTGTGCTCCTTGTATTCGGCCCATGCTACCACTACTACATTTTAGTGGATACAGGTAAATCATTTGGTCTGGAATTGGGCGACGAATTCCGTCCGACCAGTAAGTTTTGAGCTTAGGGATTGTCTAAGCCTTAACCTTCATGTATTATGATTAGAAAGCCTTATCTTTTCCAATTGTGGGTTTTTTCCAGCCGTCAATGAGGTTTGGTTGAATTGTTGTGAGTGTATCAAATCACATAGAGAACTCGGGATGAGCTTTTGATGTTGTATTGAGGAAAACTCAATCAAAACTTAGGAAAAACTTGCTTATAGAGGTGAGAGGATCTCACACTTAGGGGGAGCCTAAGTACCACTATATTGAGGGGATCTCATACAAAGTTTGGAGAAGCGTTAGTGTGGAAGTGAGGAGGTATCAAGTTAGGGCGATCTCAAACTTAGCTAAGCTGAAACTGAAGAGTAAGTTGTACGTGAGTCACTAAAGAGAGAGTCTATCATATAAGTACTTATTTATAATTGTTAAACTCTTTATATAGCGATGTTTCTTTCCAACGGGCACACAACCCCTCAAATGTGGGTGGTTTTTGCACCAAACTGGGTTACCAATCTCTGTGTCTCACTATCTCTGCTTTTATTATTTGATATGAAGTTATTTTGTTGGTTAGTAATCATGTTACAACATCGTGATTAACATTTGTATTATGTGTTAGATTTGCTTTATTTTTTCAAGTATTATTATTATTATTATTAAAAAGTTTGTTTGCTACTTAATTTTTTTAAAAACCTTCCATCAAAATCTTTTTTCATTGTTTAATACCAGTGTTCTAAATCAAGTAACACAACACCTACAAGTGAATAAAATTATAAGGTTATCCAGTTTCATTAATTTAAGGAAAGTTAAAAGGTCCGTTTTATTTTTAATGGACCTTGTATTAGTTATAGCCATTAAATTTATGCTATCGAGAAAAAATACAAGAAAATTCATATTACATAATGAAAATAAAGAGAAAATGAATATAATAATTAAATCACAATAAGATTCTAGCTCGAAATTAAAATTAAGAATATTGTATTTTCTCTAACTCCTCTCTCCATATTTACGTCTATCCTAATTTTCTCAAATCCTCCTATATCTCCCTTTCCCTATTGTTTTCACCATTTTCTCCATTCTCATGTTTTTCTCATTCATCTCAATCAACTTTTTTTTTCTCTCTCTCTTTCAACTTTCTGCTTGAATTGATTTATCGAAAAAAAAAAAAAAAAACCCGATTGATATATATGACCAAATAACCATAACATTATTTTTGTTGTGAATGCTATTTGCTTTTATTGGAAAAAAAAAAAAACTCTAGTAATTATCTTAGAGGAGAAAAAAAGAAAGAAGAAAAAGAAAAAGATAGAAAAAACTTGCGCATTAAAAATGAGAGGAGAATGAATATAATAATCGCAAATTCTAGAAAATGAGGAAGATACATGGTTGTGTTGTGCTTATAAAAATTAAGATTGAAATTGAAATTAAAATGATTAAAATGGACTCTTCACATATTATATCCCTAATTTTCTAACTCATCCCTCCCTATCTTATTCTCATTCTTCCCTTATTGTCTCGAATCCTTCTTCTATGGACTCGTTTGAATTGATTTGAGAAAAAAAAAATGTTATTCAATAATTCATTTTTATTTTAAACTCTTTTGATAAAAACTATTTAAAATACACTTCAAAATCGATTTTGAGTAGTTGTCAAATACATCAATTTTTTCTAGAATTACTTATTTCTTAAATTAAACACTTGAAAATATATTCTAAACACACCCTATATCTCATCTCTTTTATAAATTCTCTCTCCAAAAATCGATATTAAAGAAATACTAAACATTATCGACAAGGAGAGAGAAATTGAGAAGATTAAGGAATAGAGATATTTTCTCAAATTAATTAATTAAACTTTACTTACTAAATTTATTTATTTTTTGAAATATCTTCTAATAGAATTCAAGTTTTATGTTTTTAGTTTTAGTTTTTTTTTTTTGTTATTAAATTTTGCAAGAATGATAGACATTAAAGGAAAATGAGAAAACTCAGTGGATGCATCCATGAAAAATAAATTGGAATCTGATTCAAGAATAGTGAACCCACATAGACACCATTTTGAATGACATGTTAAAGTTTTTGTATCGAAAAGTTAAACAGGTCTCATAATTCTTATAAGATATATAAGTTATTCAATTAAATTTGAAATGAGACTTCATATTTATTCAATAGATTTCTGTACGAAATATTGCATTCCGAAGATCAAAATTTTAAAAATAATTTCATAAATGTAAGAAAAAAAATAAAACTAATTTAATTTACCTTTTAGATCAAGTGCCTACTAGAACTTTTGTAATATGTACAAGAATTGGAATTCCCAATCCTATCCTCTACCAAGTCGAGAAGTCTAAAATAATTTTATAACCAAAATTCATGGAGAAAATGACTAAAAAAGTTAATATAGGAAATGTATATACAACCAAAATAATAATAATAAAATAAAACTTTTTTTTATATCAAATAAAACATGTTTAATGCTTCATACTTTTAGTAATGATGTCGATAAAATCAACTGCTTTTTCTTTCAACATATGCACAAGAAAGTAGCAAGGAAAAGTTCATTAATAGGAAGGTAAGAAAATTTGAAAAAATGCCTTGCCACGTTTTTTTTTTAAACATGTTGTATGCATGTTAGGAAACAAACAAAAAAAAAACAAAAAAAAAAAAAACAAAAAAAAAAAAAACAAAATCTTATATGCATGTGAGTGAGGACAAAGCATGAGTAGGTTTCATGAATGAGTCGAGATCACATTCGAACGAGAGGGATCGTGAAGACATGAAAGTAAAGACTTAAATAGATTGAAAGTTACTACCAATACTAACAAGTTACATCTTTCTTTTCGGTGACTCAATCATAAAAACTCCACACTTAAACGTGCTTAGCTTGGAGCAATCTTATGTTGGGTGACCTCTTGAGAATTTTCTTAGGATGCATGTGAGTGAGGACAAAACATGTTGAAAAAACCCCTGTTGGTTTGTGGGAACAATTTTTACTCTTAGAAGCATTCAAGACGAGTAAGGATGACGTTACCAGGTCGCAGGGAATGCAGGGGAATATCTGGGCCAACAGGTGTTGAATCCGGATTCCGAATCCTGGTCCAAATCTTGGATTGATTTGATTGTTCCTTATGTCTTAATTTGTTGGATTTGTGATATATTATATTTTAATTTGTGATTAAACTTCATACATGTTTACTCTTGCTCTTTTATATTTATATTTTTTGTAACTGGTCTTTGAAAATTATGAGAACAATGTTATGTGGAAGGACTAGGCATAAGGAAGGAGTTTTGAAGTTGGAGTATTTTTTGATGTCTAAAAGGTATATCATATAACTTAGAATTACATATTTATTTGAATTGGTTTATTTTGGTAAGACTTAATTTTTTTTTGCTAATGATGAAAATCTCTTTCAAATGTTGGTTGACATTAGTTTATTTTGGTCGACTTAATTTCTTTTGATAATGATGGTAATCTCTTTCACATAGTTGTTAGCATTGATTTACTTGGGTAGACCTAAGTTCTAAATATTATAACTGTTGTGAGTATTTAAATTTTGTAATCGAAAGCCTGCATTGGATTAATGTGCTTGAGTTCTAGGAAGATTTTTTTATGTGATAAATATTTTTTGTATTCAAGAGGTAGATGTTTCACTTCTCTCCCCGACACCCAAAAAAAAAAGAAAAAAAAATGGAGAAGTTTTCATTTAACCATATTCTTTCTAGCTGCCTAGGTCAGGGCAGCTTCGATTCCAGCTAACTTCCATCTATTTTTCTCCTCTTTTCTCTTAATTTTTGGTCAGTACTTGTTCTTAAACTCTACTCCATTGATCGGCATGTCGATGATGGGCTAAAGTAACGTTTTCTAGCCTAGGTATTGAGTAGGTTTCCCCATTTTGTATTTTTGTGAGGTTTAGATCATTCATTATCGGATTCTTGTATTGCGTTTTAGTTCTTCTTTGCTTATGACTAAGATTTGTTTTTATTCATCTTATGACGTATGATCAATTGCTATGTTTAACTTGCAAAGCGTGACATTTGATTGTGAGTTAATTAGGTGTAGTGATAGGTTAAATTGGCTTGAGAGTTGTTAATTATTTCAAAAAATATTGTCCAATTTTCCAATTTGATGTTCAACTTAGCGGGTTCTTACTTCTTAATGTGATTAGCTAGCCAACAAGTTACGATGCATTTCATCTAATAAAATTGGTTAATTAGATAATCAGGGCTCTCACTTAGCTTTCTAAGTGAATTGGCTAAGGTTAGGTAATATAAGAATAAACTGATTAACCTGTGATCAAATTGCAAAATTGGGGAAACTACTCAAAAGACCTAGGCTAGATCTTTTTAGTTATTCGAATTCACTCAAAATTTAATTTCAATTCTATGCAATCAATTTTTCTTGCACAATTTTTTTTTTTTAATTTTGTTTTTTTTTTATTTTATTTTTTGTGATAGTGCCAACACTTAGTTGTAATTACCAGTTTTGTAAATAACTTAAACCAAAGTTTGGTTACTAGTTTTGTTGTATATAGTTTCCTTGTATTGACATTATAAAATTTGTTGTTATATATGAAAGTTCATATTTATGTTTGTGTACATATTTTGTGTCAAAATTGGAGGAAACATGGTGTAATAACATGTATGAAATAATAGGTTATCGATCACTAAAAGCAGTTATTTGACATTTCACAAATGTCATGAGATGTAGTTATATGCATTAAAATACTGTCATAAATCAAACTTCAATGGTTATAAATAAGTGTCAATATATGTAAATCAATGACATTTAGAAAGTGTCACAATTAAAGTATTATTGACACTATAAAATGTGACATTATTAATGTTTTTGTGACAGATTTTTAATGTCAAAATAAAGGTTTAATTGACAGAAAAAGTCAACTCTTAGATCATTTATTGACAATGATAAATTGTCATAGAAGAAGTTACCATGATAGGTAATAAATATCAATAAATGCTTATCATTGACTGAATTAAAAAGTCATGAAACAACTGACCTATTTTTCATGTGTCATCTATACACTTTTCTTGATGGTGGATTCAAAGACTAAAAAAAAAGTAAAAAAAAATGTGCTAATGAGAGCTTTTTAGAGTCATGAAAACTTGTAGTGGTATATGGAAAATTTTAAATCAAGTGAGACAAAATATTCTAAAATTGGTTAACAAAAAAGGTAGACATCATTAAATTATAGTCTTACATATTTTGAACACTAGGACATGTCATTTTGTCGATGAGTGCTGTGCTTTTGTTAATATATGCAAATTGGATTTTCATGGGTCAAAGTAATATGTACATATGTTCAAATATTATAAAACAATAATTTAATGATCTATCAACCTTTTATTAATTGTAATGCTCGAATTTAGGAGGGATACATGATCAATAAACGGAGATCACATCCATATGAGAGAGATCTTGAATATCATATGAATTTGTAGTTAAGAAAGACTTAAAAGAATTGAAAACTACTACCTATATACCAATAAGGTGCACTTTTCTTTTTGGTGGCTCAATCATAAGAAATTTTAAAGTTCATTATGTTTAGTTTGGAACAATTGTATGTTGGATGACCTCCTAGTAATTTTCTTAGGAAACATAGTGAGTGAGGATAAAACATGTATAGGGATAGCAAGGATAACGTTACCAAGTTGCAGGGGAATATTTCGAATAACATTAATGCGTTGGGGTCATCAAGTATCTAATCTGGATTCTAAATCTTGGGTCTGGGGCATTTACAATGAACTTGAATATAATTTGTTAAAAAAATAACTTCAATATAGTTTAATTGACGAATACATATATCATCAGCTAGGAGATCAAAGATTAGAAAAAAAAAAGTTATTAATTATTTTTAACATAATTATACAATTGAGAATTAAAAGATAAATAATCAAATGATACTTATTAAAGTAGCTAGGGATATAACTAAATTTACCATAACTCATTAACAAGTGAAATCAATATTTATTGAGGATCTCACATTGAAAAAATCAAGACACTTGACCATCTTAATAATTACTAATTAATTACTTTTAAGATGAAACCCTATTTTATCTAATATTAACAATCGAAACAAGTGAAAATGACATGAAAAATGAAAGCACATAAATCATAGATCAATTAAGGTAAGCCCTCTCGAGAACTTGCTTAAGAACGAAAAAGAGGAAATGCATGTAAATATCATTAGAATAGAGTTTGATCTTATTCATGGAGATTTCAAAAAGAGAAAGCTCGAAACAGTTAGGATTAAACTTATTACTTTTAAATTATGTTTATCGATAATTTGCCAAAGCGAGCATAGCTCAACTGATCTACAGATGCGTTAGTGATTAAAAGGTTTGTGGTTCGAATTCCCTCGTTTCTATTGTGTTCAAAGGAAAAACAAATCATTGGTAATTTAACCTAAATTACTACCAACTATTGAAATATTCTGTTATAGAAAACCCATGTGAAACTTAGAGAAATTAAAGTGGTTGAATAAACTAAAGCATTGATAGGAATCAAAAATTAGTGTTAAGAACAATGTTTGTCCATATTCACTTGTTTTTCAACGGTTGCTTGTGTTAATGTCCCACTTTATGAAAGCTGTGTTGATCCACAACTCAACTCAAGAAAAATTTATCTTTTTCTTCATAAGAAAACAACAAGAGAAAATGGGGTCACTCTCAAAAAAAAAAAAAAAAAAAAAGTGAAAGAAAAAGAAAAAGAAAAAAGATCCATGTTCTTAGGGATTCGAGTTGCAAAAAGAAAGAGTGACAGTAATGATGAGTTTTTAGTGTCATCGTTTTGCATGCAATGGAGAAAGAAACATATATACTTTTGTACCTTTCTTTTTTCTTTTATATTCTTTCTCACTCTCTCTTTTTAATTTTCTTTTTTTTTTTTACATTTTCTTTCACTTTCTTTGCTTTTTAGATCACTCTTCACTTTAATCAGTTTCTTAGATTTCAGTAACAAAAAGCCTTTTTTTTCTCTCTCTCTTTATCTTTATTGATCTGTCTAACCATGCCCTAACTGCAGCTCTCTCTCTATCTTTTCCTTTTTCATAACTTTCAATTATACACCACTTATGGTTGCTGCTATAAATAACCAGTGGATGACATCACAACTCAATTATTGATCGTTAGTTTAAGTATATTTTGCTTTTTAATTAAAGTATTTATACAATTAAAAATATATATATATATATGCATGTTTGAGCTTCCTTATTTATTTCAAAAAAATATCCACATTCTTTCAAAAATTACAATGTTAGAATAGACTGTTTTCAAATATAAAAAAATGAGTCAAACTATTTATAAATATAGAAATTTTTTACTGTTTATTAGCGATAGATCACGATAGAATTCTATCGCTAGAGCGATAAACAACGATATAAATCTATTGCGCAAGCGATAGAATTCTATTGCGTTTTATCTAAGATAAACAGTGAAATTTTTTTATATTTGTAAATAGTTTGATATCTTTTCTGTTTATAGTAATTTTCCTATTAGATTTGTTCATTATGAAGATTTCAAATTTATCCTTGAAATATAAGTCTATTAGAGTATTGGATGAAAATTAAGACTTGACACAATATGGCGATGACCTGAAATGAAAAATTGGCATACAGACTGCTCGAACTATAGGTCATATCTTTATACTATTTTAGATCCCAATTTATATTTTACATTCTAATGAATTTTTACTTTATGGATAGTTTTGAAACGTTTGTGAAAAGTAAAGGCCATAAAAAGTAAAGTTTGAAGAGTTTTTTTTTTTCTTTTTTTATAAATTAACCATTTTTTAAATTATGTTCTAAATTTTGATTTTTTTGAGGGAAAATATGTTATAGTCCTATAACCATGACATGTAAATGCTATTATCAACGTATTATGATCACTTAATAAGAATTGGGGAAAAAATATGGTTGTAAGAAGATTTTGAGCATTTGTTTAAAAAAAAAAAAAATTGAGCATTATTCAAGATTATGTCGAAGAACAAGAAAATGAATGTCACTTAAGAGGGAAAAAAATTTAGAAACAATAACAAAATTGATATTAAATAGTATGGTATTATTGCAAAGACTATATGACTTTGACTTTTACAATCTACTTAAGAAATGTATTTTAAGTTTAGTTGTCTTTATTTACAAGGAAAAAAAAAAGAATATTACTTTTAAATTTAACTGTGTATAAACTTTTAAGTTTATCGAATTGCATCTTAAACTTTAGAAATTATTGATACTTCATTAAAGTCTTAATAATGTTGACAAATTACAGCCATATCGCCTAAATTTGCATCTCTAGTTAAATTGGTGTGTTCTTTGCCACAAAAACTCCGAGGACATTGACCAATTATTTATCGGAGATGCAATTATAAGAGTTATTTGTTCCAATTTCCCCATTTTAATGGTTGGCTTTCATTTGCTCTTTGGTATACTAAATCTAAGTTCTTTGTGAGTTATAATGCTTCCTCTATTATTCCTTTTAATTTGAATTATTTTTTGTAATCTTCGTATCTTTTTCTTATACTTTTAATAAGGAAAATTTTCACAGATAAAAAAAAAAACTATTTTCAAATATAGAAAAATGAATCAAATTAATTATTTACAAATATAGAAAAAATTTACAGTCTATCAGTGATAGACCGCGATAGAATTCTATCGTTATCTATCGCTCAAGCGATAGAATTTATTTGCTTAAGCGATAGAAAGCGATAGCGGTCTATCACTGATAGACAATGAAATCTTTCTATATTTGTAAATAGTTTGATATTTTTTCTGTTTATAGTAATTTCGATAAAAAATGTCAAACTATTTACAGAAAATGGCAAAAAAAAAAAAAAAAAAACACTGATAGACATTGATAAACTTCTATCAGCATTATTTATCGGTGATAGACTTCAATAATTTCTATCACTAATAGACACAGATAGACTTCTATCAGCGTCTATTCTAATATCTAAAAATTTTACTATTTTGTGTAAATAATTTCTCTTATTTTTCTATTTTTAAAAATTTTCCTTTCAATAAAGTACCTTTTTTAGAAAAGAAATTGCAAATTTGTTTTAAAATTTTAACAAGTGCTTCTAATAGCCTTTCATTTGAAAATGGTTTTAAGATATTTTTTAAAATTGCACAAACTACCCTTAAACTATGGAGTTATTTACGATCATATTCCTAAACATTCAATTGGATCGATTATGCTCTTTAGCTTCTTAACGATTGCGATGAGCATCTTTTCCTAAATTAACCTTTATTTATAGAAATTTGTGTGCTTTGGATAATTTGTACAATGTCAAGAGATTGTGAACTAATTGAGGTCACTTTTATGTGTTGACCTTTGTTCAAACTTAATGAGTTTGGAAACATTTTATGCGTTGTTTAATTTGTATCAATATTAGAAGGCAAATTTAGAGAAAATCGAACAAAAGGTACAATTTAAAACAATTATTAAAGTTAAAAGGTATAAATTAATTGATTTTTTCCTTTACTCGAGATCTTTTTAGTTTTATTTTTTGTTTTGTTTTAATTGTTGTTGTGTTTTGTTTTTGTTTTACTTGATTTAATTGATATAACTCTCCAAAAAGGGTGTTACAATTGCAAAACATTTTTTTTTCTTCTTTCATAATCAAACTTTACTTTGTACTATGACTTATTTGTGATAACGACACGTCCAAATCCCAAAGATATTTTTGAGAAGAAAAAATATTTGTTTCCATTTAGGCTCGAGGTCGACAGCCATATTTCCCATAGCTATTTATTATTTGGATTTATTGCAACTTTAGACTATAATATTGCCAATTTTTTTTGTCGCTAAAAATCACTCGAAAGGTGAGATTTTCTTTCATATTTATAAGCCGATTAATCTTTTCTTATTTCTAACCATAAATTTTATATAATAAATTAATATGAGTTATATACAGAAAAATTTCTAAAAATAGAAAGTTAATAGAAACTATTTACACAAAATAGTAAAATTTTTAAATAGTTGTGATGGACGCTGATATAAGTCTATCAAGATCTATCGGTGATAGAAATGATAGAAGTCTATTACTGATAGATGCTGATAGAAATCTATCCATATCTATTAGTGTCTTTTTTTGCTCCTTTCTGTAAATAGTTTGACATTTTTTTCTATATGTGAAAATTTCCCCCATATATATAGTCAAAGGTATTGGATTATAATGAAAAAAAGAATGAAAAAGTCCCAAACAAAAATCTCACTCCATTTTATGAAAATATCAAACTGCACAATTTGATTAACCATATATTCATATTAGTTTTTAAATAAGTTACAAATTATAACGACAAAGTAAAACCAAATTACAAATTTAGTCTCTCAATTTTACTATTTGTATTTATTTGGTCCACAATTTTTAAAATTAAAAAATTTAGTATTTTAACTTTTGAAATTTTAAAAGTTTACGGATCTACTAGACACAAAATTGAAAATCTAGTGTTACTTTCGACATGGAATTGAAACTTACATCTAATTGAGAAATTGGTTTTTAAGAAAATGATTTTTTTTTCATAAACCTATATGAGACCTAAAATTAAAAGTCTACAAATTTATTAGACAGTTTTAAAAGTTAAGAGTTTAAATAAATAGGAAACTCAAAAACATAAACTTAGTACAATTGTAAGGATAAATTAATTTGAACGTATTTCGAAACTAAAATTACTAAATTGATGACTTTGAAATTACTTAATTAGAAACAGGTCAAAGTCGATCCCAAATTAATGATGAATATAAAAGTGTCTTTTACTTTAAATTAGCTCCTTTTGAATTATTAATTAAAATGGACATAGTAGAAGTGGGTAGAGAAGAAAAAGAAAATTACAAGGGACCTACAAAAAAATTTCTTGCTATGTATTCATTAAATTATTTGTCCTAATGATTAGAAGCTTGAAAGTTTAATGAACAGGTAAATGAAAAAAAATCTTCCTTTTTTCTTATATATTTGTGATACACACAATAATTAATGCATATTCATCTTGTCCAAAAAAAAGTACAGTTTTTCTATTCATTTTAATAGAACCCAAGGGGAGAAATGGGAAGTATATATATATATATATATATATATATATATATATATATATATATATTCCAACTAGGTTTCTATATTCTTAGCACCTTTATCATTCTCTTGTTGGATTTTTGGCAAAATATTAAAAGTGCAGTTGTCCCATATCGGTTAGCTTGAAAAATGGGAATGGACTCGAAGCCTATAAAAAGATCCTATGCTTCTAGTTTAAAGTCATCCCGGTTAGAAACACTTTAACCTGAGTGTGCTAACTCTAGTTAAATTCCCTTTAGTGAGAAAGCGTGTGAGTAATATAAAAGCTTTGAGAGAGTGCTCTTGTAATTGGGATTGGGAGAGAGAATTATTCTGTGTGATTGTAACAATTTTTCACATATTTCTAGCCCGTGGTTTTTCTCCAAGTTGGGAGTTTACCACGTCAATTCTTGTGTTTCTAGTTTTATTGCTTTCTTTTAATTTTTTTAATTATTTTGCTTCTTTTTCTTGTAATAGAAGTGAGAGGTTTTTCCCAACATCTCTCGATCCAGTAGTGATGTGTTTGTAAATTATATTTTAGTCTTGAACAATTTTATTTACTCCATTTAATCAAGTCTAAATTTTATGAACGTGAGCATTACTAAGTAATTAGCATCCGTTTCGTTTTCTTGAGATCGGACCCCAGCTGTTGTACAAAAAATAAAATTACGTATAAACTTTTATATTTGAGGGTTTTATCTTTTGAATATTTATAATTAGGTTAAATTGCAAATTTGGTTTATGTAGTTTGGAGAAAGCTAGAATTTAATCCTATAGTTTATATTTAGAACTTAATTTTTATGGTTAGATAATACCTTAGAGAGACTATTTATAAGACTTCTATTAAATTCTAACTTTTAAACCCATAAAATTATAGGAATTATTTATGAGGTTTATTAAAGCCGTAGAGACTAAATTTTAATTTTTAAAAATATTAAAGACTAAATTCTCACTTTTTCTAAATTATAGGATGAAATTAATAATTAACTTATAATTAGTCATTCCATTGTCATGATTTTTAGTCAGAATTTTTTTATATTCTGAAATTTAACATTTAACTTATCCTAAATTAGGTAAGTATATACTCTTCAAGTTCTAGAATAAAAGGCATTCATTGACCAATTTATAAAAGATATTAATATCAAGTACCTAAATTGATTGTTTAATACAAAATTCTAGTATTGGACATTTAAAAGTTTGTGGTTACTGACTCCTTTATTGTGTTTCTTGTAAAAAAAAAAAAAAAAAAAAAAAAAAGGTTTTTGTGGAAAACAAAATAAACATAAAAATCCCATGACCAAGATGAGAGCTAAAAAAATAAACAATAATTACATTTCAACTTTTTCTTATAATCTTATAAAAAAATAAACATTCTATATAATTTGATTTAAATAATATGTTGTGGAGAATTTTTAAAAATAGAAAATAAGAAAATTATTTACACAAAATAGAAATTTTTTTAGATAATTGTGGTAGACGTTGATAAAAGTCTATCATAGTCTATTAATGATAGAAATGATAAAAGTCTATCACTGGTAGATGCGGATAAAAGTCTATCAATGTCTATCAGTATTTTTTTTTCTGCTATTTTCTTTGACATTTTTTTATGTGTGAAAATTTTCCTAATATAATAATATTTTATCCTTTTGCTTTTATTCATTTATGTTGGTAATTTAAAAGGGAAATTTTCACAGATAGAAAAGATATCAAACTATTTACATAAAATAGCAAAAAAAAAATACTGATAGACATTGATAGACTTCTATCAGCATCTATCAGCGATAGACTTCTCTCATTTCTATCATTGATAGACCCTGATAGACTTCTATCAGCGTCTATCACAACTATCTAAAATTTTTACTATTTTATGTAAATAATTTTCTTTATTTTTCTATTTTTAAAAATCCCCAAATTTAAAATTGTGTTCATTTTAATCTATATAATTTTGAAAGGTTTAATTTGGTCTTTATGTATTTTTGAAAATGGACAATTTTAGTCTCTTCATTTTCTTTTGTCATCTTTTTTAATAACAGTATGACAACACGATACTCAATAAATATGTTGAAATGTAATAATAATTGATTTTCTTATGTGGAAAATTCTCTCTACACCTATTTCATAGATGTTATAAAAATTTGAATTATTTTCATTAATAATTTTTATTATAATATTGGGCAAAAATAATCTTTTTATTTTATTTTTTTGAAAAATTTTAATATTAATTTATTTACTTATTCTCATCAATCCAAATTTTAACTTTAGAAAAGGACATTTATTAAATTTGATTTTTATTCAATTAATGTAAAATTAGTCGTAATATCATTCTCTTAATTTAGGAGTTTTTGTTTCTGAAGGATATTTTTTTCGATCAGTTACAATTTTTTTTTTTTTTTTATAGATTTTAAATTTTGACTTAAAATTCAATATCCATAATCTGGATAAATTGCATTTAATGCAAAAGTTATGGTGATAACTTGTAGAAATACAAGTTATTCTATTATTTTATTTAAAGCAATTAGAGAAATTCGCAAGGAAATGATAGAAATGTGTTATAAATCCTAGCAAATGAGCATACTTTGCGATCATGTGTTTACAAGTACGTTAAATCTAAAATTCATGAAAATCTTTTTGTCTCATCGTAGGAATGAAGAGAAAACCATAAAAAATGAAGAAAATGTTGTGGCCATGATCGTATAAACACAAAGAAGGTGATCAACGTGTTTACAAAACAAGTCATGCGATGAGAAAAAGGATCTGACACGTGCAGGCGGCGATTGTCAAATTTGCAGAATGAGTTGGTAGCTGATTAGACTGATTCATGGCAGAGCCAATGAACTTGTGATAAAGCAAGTCAGTGCAGCAGGGCATGGAATTTAATGCACACACCAAAGAAATCATTGGAGAGAAGCTCGTTTTGGCACCTATAAATAATCAGCCCAAAGACTGAAGAAGTGGTTGGTTGAGTCGAGAGATCAACTTCCCCAAGAGAGAGCGAGAGCATCGCCATTATCAATCCTCAAGCTTTTCTCTGCAGAATTTTGAGTGCAAAGTTCAGAATTCTTCTTAGAATAGTAAGAGCCATCATCAACTTTGAAGTTATCATCAACAAGCTAGTAGTCAATCCAAGCCAGCAAGATCAAGAGATTGTCTCAACGGCTCAACATCTCCACTTCTAGTTCTTTCTTTTACTTATATTTGTTTTCTGAATTGATTTTGAAAGACTTCTGATACTAAATATCAATATAAGTCCATATCTTTCGTCCATTAAGCTTCACTTGTTTGCATATTAAGCAACTTTACTGTTTGATGCACCATTAATCCTGGTTTAAAATTATTGAGAGATAAGTCTAAGCTTGAGTTCTTGCCTGAGAGGGTGAAGAAATTGTAGAAAGCGTTGAGCAGTTAGAAGTAGCACTTTAGAGATATAGTGATACAATCATTTAGTCAATCATTGCATGCACCTTAGAAATAAGGGAAAGTGTGGGTTAAAGGCCGAGAGGTCGCTGTATAGTTACGAGATTGACAACGCAACTCTTGCATAAATGAAACAATAGGAATCTTAGCACTATTATTAAGTCTATTTCAAACGTCATCGCATGCTGCTTGGTTGAAGAGAATTTTATCGATAGTCACCATATTACTCTTAGCTCATCGCATAACTCACTCTTGTATTGTAATTACATTTTAGATAAATTCTCATCTCTTCATTCTGTTACAAATATTAATCGCATAGTTATCATCGTAAATTTTTAATCACTATCGCATTAAATTCTCTGTGTTCGATCCTAGACTCATCAGGATCCTGATTTGAATTTATACTTGTATTCAGATTAGGTAAAGCTTGTGTTCATCGCCTGTTTATATATATATTAATTCTTTCTGGTAGAAGCAGCATACATCGCATCACATACTTTAGCTTCACTTTATGAACGCAACATATGGTTACAAATCTTCGTTTTCATCTGTGTTTTGTTTTTTATGTTTATATACAAGGTTTATTTCAAAGATATATGAGATTTATTCCAAATGTATTTACAACAAGTAAAGATTGAAGGTTGTTATATAATATATACTACATATTTTAATTATAGTCTTGTTTCTATTGAGATATATGTTCACATACTTTATTACATATACACATGTATATTTAGTTATTTTACGAATATATACCTCATATTATATAATAATAATGATAACACGATAAATTAGGGCATAAACTAAGATAGATGACATCCTCAGATTATTTGGAATAGACTGATATATTTGAAATTGAAAACAAAATATATAGAAACAAACCCCATAGATACTATGTATTATAGCCCACGTGACTTTCATGTACGAATTATTGGTGATTTTCATATTAAACCCTAAGATAGAGAATGAAACCGTTAGGTGGGCGACACTGATGAGGATCAATGGTCGTCGTCCGATTCGGTCGATGAGGAACGTGACGACTAAAATGAAGGCAGTCAGAAGTCTATCACGATCAATCGTTGATAGAGAATTTTTTTTATATATATTTATAAATAGTTTGATATTTTTTCTATTTATAATAATTTACCTAAAATCAAAGTAGAAGAACTAAAATAGTATTTTTTTTTAAAGAAAAAATGAAAGATTTCTTGTTATATATGAAGAGAGAGAGAGAGAAAAAAAAAAAAAAGAGAAATGGAATTAAATATATTGTGTATAAAAGAGGACATGGTATGTATAAAGTAAGTAGAGAGCATGCTATAAGCTTTTCTTTTTAGCTCCCCAAAAAAATTTCTATCAGTTGTCTCTACTTTTCTTGAACCCTCACAAACACACAATTCAATTTTTTGGGTTTTCTCACTGCCAATTTCTAGGCTCCATTTGGTGGGCCCTCCTTATCACCTTTTTTTTCTTTTTCTTTTTTTCCAAAAAAAAAATTTCTTTGTTTTGCCCTCATATTTGATATTCCCCATCCAAAAAAGATTTATTTTTTTTATTATTATTCTTTTAAATTTTTTTTGGACATAAACCCATATCCAAAAAGTTGGTAAATGGGTTAGTTTTTGTTTGTAGGTTCATGAAAATTCAAGGTGTTATTGATTTAGTTAATCACCTTTGTATTAAATTATATTAATTACAAATAATAATTATTTTGTAGGAGAAAAAAATTTCTCTCATGATCCCTCTTGATGTAAAATCAAAAGTGGGAATTTAAAGTTTTTTTTTTTTTTTTTTTTTTTTTTTTTTTTTTTTTCATGTGTTTTTCTTTTCTTTTTAAATGGGACGAATCAACAGCAATCCCTATCTCGATTTTCTTTTTTTTTTTTGGAAACTTTTGTTGCTGTTTTTTTAACAAAGATGTTGAATTTTGCTACCAAATTTGTTGTTTTCCTACAAAGAAATGCCAAAGATACGTTTTGATTTCTGCACCAGTTGTTTTGGGAGTTTTATTTGTGTTATCCGTATCAATCACATAAATTTTGTTAGGGCTAAATGAGCTTATTAGCATTTACGGTCATGTTTAGTAACGGTTTTATTTTTAACTTTTTGTTTTTAAATTTACGTTTGTTTTCTCCTAAATCTTATACTATGGTTTTCAAAGTTCTTGAGGATCAGACATGAATTTAAATTCATAACCAAATTTTAAAAACAAAATTACGTACTTTTTGAAAACTATTTTTTTTAAAATTTTGGCTTGATTTTCTTAAAACATTAGTAGCTTAAAATTAATTACAAAACAAAGAAATTTATGGGTAGAAGTAGTATTTATAAGTTTAATTTTTCAAAAATTAAAAATAAAAAATCAAATAGTTATCAAATGGGCCCTAAATGATTCAATTAATTGTTCGTTATGCTGTTATTTTTTTTTTTCACAATATGTAAGATTGGGAAAATCGAACATTTCACTTTGAGGTTGATAATACAACCATTATGTCAATTGAGCTATGCTCATTTTAGTGTTTGTCATGCAGGTGACTTCTCTTAATTGAGGAAAAACTACCTTTTTAGTATCCGAGTTTTGAACAATAGGTTCATTTAGTCCTTTAGTTTACAAAATTATGTATCATTGTAGTCCCTAAGTTTTTTAGTATAGGTACATTTGGTCTCCGTTTTTAAAATATAACTTTTTAGTTTTTTGGGAAATTTTTACAAATAGAAAAATAAAGAAAACTATTTACACAAGATAACAAAATGTTGGCTAGTGGTGATAGACGCTGATAGAAGTCTATCAGTGATAGAAATGATAGAAGTTTATCACTGATAGATGCTGATAGAAGTCTATCAATGTCTATCGGTGTTGTTTTTGCTATTTTCTGTAAATAGTTTGACATTTTTTCTATGTGTGAAAATTTTCCTTTAGTTTTTAAGTTTTTAACAATACGTTTAAAAGGTCATTGAAGTAATTTTTTTTCTTATTTTAAATAATAATATGACATTTTGAATGAGAAAATTAAAATAAGTTTAAAATAGGGTAATTGTTTTAAATGGTAAAACTGCTGGAAATATTTTCAAATATAGCAAAGTGTTACTGTCTATTAGCATGAAGTGTCTATCATTGGTAGATAGTGACATACATATTTTGTCATATTTTTAAATAAGTTGACTTATTTTGTTATATTTGAATACAACCTTTTAAAATAAATTTAAAGACCAGATAAATTTTTTAATTTATTTCTCTATTTTAAAATAATAAAAAATTTATTACAGTGGCCTTTTAAACCTATTTTTTAAAATTTCACGAACTAAAAATGTACCTTTTGAAAACTTAGAGAACAAATAGACATATTCTTAAAAATTCGAGAGCTAAAAAGTTACATTTTAAAAACTTAAAGAATCAAACACACGTTCTTCAAAATTCAAGGACTAAAAAGTAAAATTTTCAATAATCTATATATTAATTTTGTATGTCTCAATAAGAAAATCCATGCAAGGAAGGTTGATTAAAACAATAAACTTTCACCATAATACAACTTTGGAGGAAAAAATCAACTTTTACTCATAATTTTGATGAACTTAATCCATTAATTGCTACTCTAAACTTTCAAATTCTTCTGAATGAATCCAAGACTTACGTAAGTTTTATCATTTCAACATTATGTTGTATTTGATCAACTACAATTTACCCATCAATTTTTTTTCTTAAAAAACAACTTTAGAATTTATTAAAACTCACGTTAATTTAGATATGAAAGCTAAGTCGGATAGGAAATTAAGTTTGGTAAATGCACAAATTGAGTAAATATTTGAAGACTTTCAATAAAAATCTAGCTTGTCATACTTTTCTAAAGTCCCATCCATTTTGTACGAAGCCTTATGTTTAATATTTTATTCAACACATGTCCTTTTTTTTTCTTTTTTTTTTTACATTAGTTAGGAAATAGTTATTGCAATATGATTAGCTTATTTATTACAAGCAAAACTTGAACAACATAATTAGCAACACGTCTTGTATTTATGCCACAACATGTTTTGTATTGTGCAGATTCTAACTGGAGATTGCTTCCTTATATGTTGATATGTGTAGTGCATATTTGTTGGTGTGCTTTCCTATCCTTTGCAACAAGTCTCGTAACATGTTGAGAACAATGTCAAGGACATTGTTACGTAAGTGGCTGACAACAGATTCTGCAAAATATATTTTTCTTTATTTGTCAGCAGAATTCTCCAAATTTCGTGGGTTGTTTTTTTTTTTTTCTGCAAAGATGATTTATTCTTTCCTTGAAGATCTTATCAAAGATAGCTATATATATATATATATGGTGGTTTTGTTTAGTTTTAGAGTTGACCGCTTTGAAGAATTTGTGTCGTTGTATGAATTTGTTGGGTGCCACTGTGACAGATTGTTGGAAGAGACGTCTTCCTTGTATGTCAATCTTGTGATTGTGAAGTTTGTTCTACTGTCGATTTAGAGAGATCCTCTAGGTCATATTGAATCGTTATACTACATCTTGAGAAGGGATTCACATACTTAGGGGGAACCTAGGTATTCTAAGTGAAGTAGCCTTCATTTGAAGTGGGAAAGATAGAAGTTCGAGTTGAGAGGGAGTCTCACGCTTAGGGGGAGCCTAAGTGATCATTCACTAATATTATTATACTTAGGGAGAGCCTAAGAACGTGGAAAGTGAAGGGATCTCACACTTGTAAGGGGGAGCCCAAGTTTCATTGGAAGGGAGTCTCACACTTAAGGGGAGCCTACGTGATTGATCTCCAAGTTGGGTTATGCAAGTGTTACTGTAATTGCCTTTTATTTATAGATAAGTACATCGATGTAATTGTTTGACTTTATATTCTTGAAAAATATTTTTTCATGGGCACACTGTCCTCATAAACATATGTGGCATTGCACCGAACTGGGTTACCAAATTCTATATTCTGTTCTGGTGTCTTTAGTTTTCTGCTTTTATCTATCATGTTCTTGAAATTGTTGTAAAATTGTGTATAACAAGTTTTATCATGTGTTAGATAACCTTTATTTCAATTATTCCTTAAATGCAACCTTATTAAAAATTATTACATTTCTTCATGTTTAACATAAGAATTAAGATTAAATTTGATGAAATTAAAAGCTTACCGTTAAAATTGAAATACAATTTTGTAAAACATTGTTTTCTTTTTTCCTAAAAGTCTTCATGGTACCAAAAGCTTATTCCTTTACACATATCTGCTTATTTTCTCATTGAAATCACTTTAGGTAAAAGACAACTACTTTTTGAAAAAAGTTTCCAATATACACACCACAATGTCTTGTCTCAAGTAACTGTTAAATTTGTGCAGCCTAATCATAAAAAAAGAGATTGGAAAACGTTTGAGTAATTTTTGTAAAGGTTTAGACATTCATAGTGTGTCATGCATGTTTGTGTTTTTCTATATTATTCTTGCACATAATCATCATCATAGTAGAATTTGGAGAGTCTAATAGAAAACAAAATGTAAGTTGTTAAGATTGAACTTGCATAACACTTTTGTGTGTTATTTTAGGGTGTATTTAGAATACATTTTCAAGTGTTTAATTTTAAAAAGAAGTGATTTTGAAAGAAATATAAGTGTTTGACAACCACTCAAAATGGATTTTGAAAGCCATTAATGTCTTTATTATAAACGGTTCTTATCAAAAGTGTTTAAATGAAAATAAATTTGTGAAAAACATATATTTTTTAAGTTAATCCAAATGGGGCCCTTAGTCTATTTTCTAATATATAAGGTGGAAGATTAGAACTTTAGACTTCTCGATTGATGGTACATATTTAATGCCAGTTGATTTGTGGTCATGCTAGCTTTTTTTGTCAAAATAGTTGAATGAAAATCTATGAATAGAAAAGTGCTAAAAGTATATAATTAAATATTATTTTGGTCTTTGTACTTTTGATTTTGGTTCATTTTGATTCTCTTACTTTTAAAATGTTTATTTTGATTCCTGTACTTTCAACTTTGTTTCAACTTTGGTCCATGTACTTGAAGAATGTTCATTTTGGTCCTTATACTTTCAACTATTGTTCATTTTGAATATTGAACTTTAAAACATCGCATTAAGAAATAATTGACGATCAAATATGAATAGAACATGTAAAGAAATAGAGAATTGACACAAAGATTTACGTGGTTCACTTACAGTATGTTAGCTATGTCCATGAGTAGAGGGAGAGAACAATTTTATTATTAGAGAGGAAAAATCCAGATTATATATCAATAGGCACCTCTAGAGTTAGACATTGTATATAGTGTACTTCTCTAAACCTTAGGGCCAAAATCGTACATACGCAAATAACATAAATTCGAATATAACCTAAGTTTCAAGAGGTGCCACCAAGGAGCATTGCCCCTGGGCCCCAAACTCACTAATCGGCAGCGAGACCCCCTACTTGGTTGTTTGAAGTACCAGATATTAGGTTCGAGGTATTTCAACAAAGTGGCCATCTTTATCCCTTAAAAATGAAAATGAAAGGACCAAAATAGTCATTCTTTAAAAGTATAAGAACCAAAATGAACCAAAATTAAAAGTATAATGAAAAAAATGAACATTTTTAAAGTATAGGGACCAAGACGAACCAAAGTTGAAAGTATGGACATTTTGAAAGTATAAAGACCAAAATGAACTAAAATCGAAAGTACAAGGACCAAACTAGTATTTAAATCTTAAATAAAATTATATCTCGAAGAAATGAACCAAATTTAATTCAACCTCTAACCCCAAATAGAAAATCAATTAATTGGAGGAAGTGAATAGCCAATATATGACATAAAGTAGGAACTAATTAGTAGAATAAAGTTAAATCTAATATACAAGTAATTAACATAATTTCTTTAACATAATTTCTTTAATCATTGATTGGATGTGAAATTTTGATTTATTGATAAAAAGAAAAAAAACCATACCACAAAAAAAGAATCGTTACAAGCTCAAAATGTTCTCTAATTAGGTTGCAGAGAAATATCAAGAAGGTAGCTCAATCCATTTCCATGAATATCAAGGATTGAGGCACTCAAGAAAGAAAAAAAAAAAAAAAAAAATTACAACGGTCACCTTAACTAAAGGAAAAGATAAGCCACAGTATACTCAAGGTAAGTATATTTGAAAAGTTGTTGATGATGAGAATTTAACATTTAAGTATATTTCCCAAATTTAGAGCTTTCCTTGTCTACTATTCTATCTTCCTTGTATTTGATTTTAAAGATCCATTTGGAATCAATTGTGTTAAGTTTAGGTGACCTAGGAACAAACATGTAAGTTAGATTCTCTTGGAACACATTCATTTCTTCTTCCATAGTCTTCTTTCAATGAGATTTTCTTAGTGCAATCTTGAAGTTCTTTGATTCTTTCTCTTGTACTTGAAGAAATGTAATTGAGGATTATTTTTTATCAATATTTTTTTTGGTCTATTTCTCCTCTTATAATTTGTTATTCTATCTGTTATGGTCTGACCAATCAGGTTCATTTACATATTCTTGGATCATTCCTATGTATACTGTATATTGGTTTATTTGTTGAATTAGTGAAGAATATTCAGCTTTTCTCAATATATTGATTATTACAGAATACTAGTAATAATCTTTGATGGTATCATAACCATTGATAATCCTTCCCTAGTGACAGACGAAGAGTCTTCGTTTTCCTTAGAACAATGACCTATTACTCTTGTAGTCATTCCTTCTACACCTCTTATTACACCAATAAGTACTCTCAAAGTTGCTTCAAGCTCATCTCACTACATCCACCACGTCTCTGGTCATTACTCCGATATACAGACCTAGACCACCAGTCATTCAACCTTTGTTTCAGCAATATCCATAACAAACTTATCCTCAAACCACTTTTCAGAGACCTCCCGCGTTCATCCCTACAACTACCAATTTTTCGACTAATATATGGTCAACTACCAATTTTTGACTAATATATGGTATTCTCCAAAGCCAAATCACTTTTGTTCCAAAAATTTTCCTCCTCAACCTCAACAAAACTTTTATCCAAACTATCCTACATCCTTTACTCCCAAACCTAATTTTCTCAATATTCCTCTCTAGTATCTCAGACCTTCCCATCAAATTTTGCAAACAACCCTGCCACAACCACTAGCCGTAAAGCTGAATGACAACAATTTTCTTCTGTGGAAAAACCAGCTACTGAATGTTGTTCTTGCAAATGGGCTTGAAGGTACCCTCTACCGTACGATTCTAACTCCCCCAAAGTTCTTGGATCTGCATCAACTTCAGCCCAACCCTAATTTTCTGGTGTGGGAAAGGTATAATACATTTCCTATGTGTTGGATTTATTCTTCTTTATCTGAAGAAAAGATGGGTGAAATAATGAGTCCAGATACTGCTACTTCTATTTGGGATTCTTTAAAATATGCTTATGATTCAAATACAACTGCACAAATTATGGGTCTGAAAACTCAATTACAACGTATTAGCAAGGATGAGTTATCTTTTAGTCAGTATCTGACTCTGATAAAAGAAGTTGTGGATAAATTTTTAGCAATTGGTGAACCTATCTCTTATCGAGATCATCTTACATATCTTGGATGGTTTAGGTAGTGAGTACAATGCATTTCTTACATCCATACAGAATCGGTCTAATTGACCTTCCCTTGAAGACGTTAGAAGTCTTCTCTTAGCTTATGAAAGTCATTTAGAGGAGCAAAACTTAGTTGACCAGCTTAATGTTGCTCAAGTCAATATTGCTAATCTCTCCCTTCAACACAATAACAGACGCAATACCATAAGACCTGTTAATCCAAGACAATAAATTAATCATGTCCAACACCAAGTCCATCAAGCCCTGTCTTCCAGTTCTCTCAGTAGTAAACCTCCATCTCAACCTAAATGGCCTTCCAAGTAATCTAACTATAAACCTTGTTGCCAAATTTGTCATAACATTGGTCATACTGTTTTCACCTGTCATCATAGGCCTAAACTTGCTTTTCAGCCTTCTCATTTCCAGCCACAAACACATATATCTTCTATCCAGAACCCTAATGTTTCCTCTCCACAAGACCTTTCTCCCTTTTCTAAATATCAACATCCTGATAAGGGTTGGCATATAGATTCAGAGGCTACTCATCATCTAACCCCTAACTCGTTATCTCTATGCAATCCTTTTCCTTATTATGGTGGTGAGCAGGTTATGGTGGAAAATGGTAAGCACATCTCTATCCCTCGAATTGGTTTTGTTTCTCTTACAAATTCTGTTAAACCTATTTTTCTTCAACATGTCCTTTATACTCCGGGAATTTCTAAACGTTTGACAAGCATTTCTCGTCTTTGTAAAGATAACCAAGCTTATGTTAAATTTATGACTTTTTTTTTCTTGTTAAGGATCTCAAGTCCAAGAAGATCCTTCTTTAGGGCCAACTTGATGATGGTATTTATCGACTCTCTTCCACTCCTCATTCAACCTCCATTACTCCTTCTTTAGTCTCTTCCATTGTTGCCTTTCTGTCTTCAGTTTCCTCAGCTCCATCCGCATGGCATCTTCGTTTGGGACATCCTGCTTCTCCTGTTTTGAAGCAAATTTTGGTTTCTTGCAATGTTTTAACGTCAAATGCTTATGAATTTTGTAATTTTTGTCAAGTTGCTAAAAGCCATCATCTTCCTTTTTCTTCGTCTCAAAATCATACTAAAACACCTTTTGAACTTGTTCAAGCAGATGTATGGGGTCCTTCCCCATGAATTTCGATAAATGGAGCTCAATATTTCATACTTTTTGTTGATGACTTTACTCGATTCTCCTAGATTTATTTACTTCTTTTCAAAGATGAGGCATTCCCTTGTTTCTTAAACTTTAAACATCTTCTTGAAACTCAGTTTGATACTAAGATAAATGGACTTCAAACTTATTGGGGAGGTGAGTTTTGAACAATATCCTCATTTCTTCATTCACATGGCATTCTTCATCTTGTTTCATGCCCCTATGCTCCTCAACAAAATGAGAGGGTTGAATGCAAGAATCATCATGTAGTTAAAATGAGCTCTTGTTCTTACTTGCTCATTCCAAGCTCCCTTTATCTTTTTGGAGCTTTGCTTTTCAAACGTTACTTTATTAATAGATTACCAACTTCAATTACTAGGGGTAAGTCTCCTTATGAAGTGATATCATAAAGCTCCTGATTATACTCTACTTCATGCGTTTAGTTGTTCATGTTTTTCTCTTCGACCGTATAATTCTCACAAGCTTCTCTTTCAATCCAAGGAGTGTATATTTGTTGGCTATAGCTTTAATCACAAAGGCTTTTGATAGCACAAATAAACTGCTATAATTCCTAACTAATTTCTACCTCGTTCGTGATTTTTATGCATTAATTCTTTAATTTTGTAGGAAATATTCATTACAAGAGTAGAAAAGTCATTCGAGCAAGAAAGGATCATAAGAAATAAAAAATTACCAAATTGCCCCTGCATAGAAGTGTTGCTGCCCTAGCTTTACACTCAACACTACGCTTAAAGGCAGTAGCCACAAAATTCATGCAGCGTCGCAATGCCCTTCAACAGCATAGCTACGCTATATAGTTTCACGCAAAGATCACCGAGCACAAGTGCGCTTACCCAGCATCGGTAACCTCCCACTGTTTTATAAGTTTAATTCTTTCCAAATTAGGTGAGAGAGAAGAGAAGATTTAGCTCGATTTGAGAGCTTCATGCTCAGTTTTGGCAATTTTAGGCCAAAACTCATGAGATTACTTTTATTTTGATTTTTAATGATAAAACTTGACATCGTGATTTGATTTCGATGAATGTTTGAAGGCTAAATCGTCAATTTTGAGGTTTGTAGGTATTTTTCTATGAATTTTATGAGATTATGAATTATTCTTCTTGGATTTTTCAGTTCTTATTAATTTCCTCTCTTTGATTGAAATTTTTGAATGAATATAGTTAGATTGAATTGACAAATTAATCTTCTATGTTCAATGCACCATGGTATGTATGATTTTGATGTACATAATTGCATTGAAACCACGTTTAATTCAGTAGCAATAGGTTTTTAGTTATAATTGATGTTTGATTTCTAGCTTTCTAGTATCAACTTAAGAGATAACTGAAACTTAAAGACTGGAAATGCATTAGGATAGAATTGGCCACTCTTTCTTAATTGTTCTAATCAATCTAAGAGCGTAATGCAATTAACTAAGTAAGTAGCCTTTATAACGAGCTTAGTTAATTTAGAAGTCGACAACATGTTGATTTTCATTAGGAAGTTTGTAGAGGCTATCTCTACATTCAATTAGGCTTGGCAAATAGTTAATTCAAGAATGTTTGCATGATTGATCGATGATTAAATTCATAGAAAGACCAACGATTTCTAAATCGATGAAAGTAATTTTGTGCTAGTTCTACCTCTTTCTCAATCTATCTTATTTTTCTGCATTTACCCCCTCCCCCCGGTTTTATTGCTTTCCACAGATCTTAAATGAGATTAAATCTTTAGCTCCCTATGGTCTTCGACACCGAACTTGCCACTATTGCTTAGTCTTTATAGTAATATAAGTATGATCGGTGAATTTATAAATATTATTTGCTTAGTAAGAGTTTGTAGGCGACAACAACTATCTTTGTCTAGATCTCATGCCTGGTAGATTATATATTTCAAGACATGTGGTGTTTAATGAACTCATGTTTCCTTGCTCTCAAAATTCCTTATCTTTTGGTCCTATCAAATCTCCTTCCTTCGATCATGCTTTTCCTCCTTCCTTCGATCATGCTTTTCCTCCTTCCTTTGTTTTTGATATGAGCTCTTTTCTTCATTATAGTTTTTCGAGTTCCTCCTCTTCTACTCTAACTACAACACCTTCAATATCTTCTAGTTTGTCTTCTTGGCGAACTATGGTTGATTTTAGTAGTTTTTCTTAGCAAAAATGGTCTTTTGCATGTTAAATTCTCCAAAATATGTTCTAAATGGATAAAATGATTAAGAGTAAGGTCTTTGAATACTAAAAGTGTATTTTTATCAGTTTGGTCCTGTTTTAGAAGCTTTTATATGGATTTTTGGCTATTTTACAGAAACTGCCCTCGATGCACCCGACGCCAAAATATGATGCAGCTGCATCAAAACCCTAATTTTTAGAAAAGTTGACCAGTCGTCTATAGTTGCAAATTGCTCAGTCTTCAACCGTTCTTCAGCGTCAAAATTGACCGGGAAGCCTCGGGAACGTGGATTTCGACCCTATCAACCTCTTTGAAGCCTATAAAAGGGATTGCAGCCTTCTGTTCAAGTATCTAGCTCCTTCCACCTGAGATTTAGTCCATTCTAAGGAATTCTCTGACTCAACATTCCAATATACCTCCAAGAATGCGAGTTCCTCTAGAATTATTAGGTTTAGGACCTCCCTACCCCTCGAGAAAGTGTGTAGAAAGAGTGGATTGATCCTTGAGAAAGAAAAATCCATTCTTAGAGATTGTAAAAGAGTGGGGGATCCATTTCAAGGAGTGCTACTGTGTTTCCAGCATTTTCTTTCACTTCTTTCTTAGTATTCGCTTTATTCTTTGCAAATTCATCTTGTACTTATGATTTTTGAAGCAATGATATTTATTCATTTATTCTTAATCACGAGTTAAACTCATTAAGGGGTTCAACTTTGTGGATGCCCTAGGGATTCATGGCTTGAGCACTTGTCTAAGCATCATTTCTTACATTACTTGCACATTTTTCTTGTTGATTGTATGGAAAACATTGTTACTTTTAACAAATTTGAATTGGCCACTTAAGTTAGCAATTCAGTACTAGAGTCCTAATACTAAGAAGTTTAGGGTATAAACGAATCTCACAAGGAAATATAGGGTTAAAGACTAGAAATAGGATCACCAAGCAACCTTAGAAAGAAGGGGCACCATAGGATTAGGAATATACTTAAAATTAATCTAAGGTCTACCTAACCATAGAGATATAGAATTAGCTCCTTAGGCTCATAAAGAGCCTCGAAACAAGTCTGAATAGGAGATGATGTTGTCCATGTCTAAGGCAATGTGTTGGCTTGATGTGGTCGCATCATTCAAGTGAGATGAACTTTGGCTGAAACTTATTTGTATACCTACTACTGTAATTATTTATCTTTAATCTTTTTTTTAAACATCACTCAACTCAATTTATTTTATTGCACTTTGGTTACTTTTGGTCACTTGATTGCTTTACTTAAGACAAACCTAAACTGATAACTAGCTTCGTGGGTTCGACTCTTTGAATACTACAAGATTATTACTTCACCGATAGTGTATGCTTTCACTAAGACCACCCTTATCTATAATTCTATCACTTGTACACTTTTTGTCGATCAATGGTCCTACCAGATCCTACTCACCATGCTTCCCGTACCTCTCTTGAGCCCGTAACCCCTATCCTTTCATCAACCACTCCTTGCTCTCAACCACCCAACCACTCAAAGTCCGTTCCCTACCCTCCAATGCACCATCACATCATCTAGTCTATCTCCTTCATCCTCTCCTCTTCCTCTTGCTGTTCTTAATTTTTTCCCTTCATCATCTCCATCTCAGTCCACTTCTTCATCTCAGTCCTCTTCTTCTCCTTCTTCCCCTACTCTCGCCCTACCTACAACCCCTAAAATTCATCCCATGGTGACAAGATCTAAAGTTGGTATTTTCAAACCAAAGACCTAGCATGTTCATTCCTCCTTTAACCCTGCCCTTCCCATTGAACCCACTTCCTTTAAAACAACTATTAAAAGTGTTGAATGGAGAGACGCAATGGAGCATGAGTATAAGGCATTCGTGAAGAACAATACTTGCGAGCTTGTACTGTAGTCTCCTTCTTTTAAAGTTATAAGTTGTAAATGGGTGTACAAGTTAAAGCTAAAGCAAACAGTGATATTGAAAGATATATCTTTTTGGGCACACTGTCCCCCCAGACATAGGTGGTTTATCGCCGAACTGAGTTACCAACTTCTGTGTGCAATTACTCTTTTACTTGATGTTGTTTTTTCAGTTGTTAAAGTGTATGTTAATGCTTTTCGTTTAACATCCATGGTTTGAGTGGTGAGGTAGCTTATCGCTTTTTCACTAAGAAAGACCTTTCATGGAATTTGAGCTTATCGCTTTTTCACTAAGAAAGCTCAATCTACTTAATAAATCTCCACCTTAAGCAACAATTTACCTCAATTCCTTCCATTTTCCTTTTCAGCTTCAATTAACTAGTTGGGCAATCTACTACTCTGAGTAGACTTAAGCAATACTCAAGCTTGATACGTACTATTGTTTTAGTTAGAAAATCTAATACATTTTCTTCTGCCTTGACTTCTTGTCTATTTTATTTTTTTTCCTTTCTCCACTTTACCTCTTATAAAATGTAAATGTATGTCTACATATTTAGGTATTTTGTCAAGCTATTGGTTCTTTGAGAGATATAGCACTTTGACTGTCACAGAAAATGCTTGCTGTCTTTGGTTTTATTAAAACCAAATTCTTTTAGTAGTCCTTAAAATCATTTTGCTTCTTTTACAACTTTTTCCATAGTAATAAACTCTGCTTCTGTGGTAGATAAGGTTATAATTAATGATTGTAGATTAGTTTCCAATTTACAACATTTCCTCCAAACTGAAAAACATAACCGATTAAGGATCTTCTTTTATCCAAATCCACTGCAAAATTTAAGTCTGGGTAGCTAACTAAGTTTAGACAAGTAGAATTAGGATGTTTGCAAAGAAGTCCCTTTTTTTAGTTCCAACCAAATACCTGAACACCCATTTGGTTGCTTCCCAGTGATTCCTCCCTAGATTCCCCATATATCTACTGGCCAAACTCGAGCAGTGAGCCAAATAAGATTTAGTGCACAATGTTAAATACATGAGATTGTCTGTGCCATTTGAATAGGGGAACTTTTCCATTTGAAATTCTCTGGTCTTTGGAATTAAAAGAGTCTTGTGCTGATAATTTGAAATGTTGTGCTAGGGGAGTGCAAATCGGTTTAGCATATTCCATGTTAAACCTTTTAAGAACTTTAATAGCATAGTCTGATTGGCAAACAAAGAGTTCTATTTTGCTTCTATTTATGAGTATCTCCATTCCTAGGATTCTTTTAGCAGCTCTTAGGTCTTTCGTGTCAAGCTCGTTGCCCAATAGAGACTTTATTTCATTCAAATCTTTTGTACTACTGCCGACAATTAACATGTCATCCACATACAATAGTAGAAAGGTTTCTCCCCTTTTAGTATACTCTCTTATGTATACACAAGGGTCACAACTACTTCTTCTAAAATGAATATTGGTCACAAACTCATCAAACCGTTTGTATCAACACTTGGTGACTCTTTGAGCCTATATAGAGATTTTTTTTATCTAACAAACTAAGCTTTTTACCCTTTCTTTTTATAACCTTCACGTTGAGACATGTAAATTGTTTATTCTAGATTTCCATGTAGAAATGAGGTTGTTACATCCATTTTCTCTAGCTCAAGATTTCTACATACCACAATTGCTAGGAGTACTCTTATTAATATATCTTTCACCACTGGAGAAAAGATGTCATTGTAGTCTAGTCCTTCTCTTTGAGTGTAACCCCTAGACACAAGTCTAGCCTCGAAATGAATTCCTCCATCAGTGTCTTTTCCTAACTTCTTCTTAAATATCCATTTGCCAGACACTACCTTCTGTTTTGGCAACATAACTAATAGTGTCTAAGTCTTATTCTTATAGAGATAACTCATCTCACTATTCATGGCTTTAATCTACTGTTTTCTTTCTTGACTATTAATAATCTTTTCATTATTTATATGCTCATTATCATTTAAGTCAACACAAAAATTTGCATAAGCTATACAATCAGATTATATCTCTAAGGCGGTCTGATTTCTCCCCTTGTGTCTCTAGTTAAAGAGTAATTAGCTAATTCTTCTCAAAGAGTATCTTGCAATTGTTCTTCTATAGGATTTACTTCCACTTCTAATTGTTCGAGTAGTTCAGTTTGAATAATATGACTAGAATGTTCTTTAGAATTTGGAACTTCCACCTTAGAATTAACTTCAACAACATTTATGACAATGTTTTCAGCTAAGCTTGTATTCTTAGAATCCATATAAAATTTCTCTTCTTTGAAAACTACATCCCTACTCACAACCATTTATATTTGTTCTAAAATCTCAGAATTTAAGACCTTTCGTTCCTTCTAGATAGTCGATGAACATACATTTCACAACCCTTGATTGCACTTTTCCTTGTCTTATACGTAGGTAACCCACACATCTAAAAGGCTTTAAAAAAAGATAGATTTGGAGGATGCCCTAACCAAATTTCTTTTGGGGTTTTAAAATCAATGAGAGTACAAAGACTCCTGTTACTGGTAAAACAAGTTGTAACTACTGCCTCTGTTCAGAAGTTTTCAGATACTTTTGCTTCAAAATCATGCATCTAACCCTTTCCAGATTATTGTCCTATTCATCCTCTCAGCTACACCATTATGCTATAGTGTATAGGGTATCGTTTTATGTCTAGTTATCCCACTTTCAGCACAAAAGTTATTGAAGTTGTTTGTTAAGAACTCTAGACCATTGTCTGTCCTTAAAAACTTTACTTTCTTGTCAGTTTGATTTTCAACTATAGATTTCTAGCATTTAAATTTATCAAAAGTTTGATCTTTTGACTTTAACATGAACACCCTATCTTTCTTGAGTAGTCATCTATAAGGGAGAGAAAATACCTTGAGCCACACTAAGATGATGTCCTTATTGATCCGGGATCCCCATGGTAGGTATTCTGTATGAAAATTTTATCAAACCAGAGGGACTATTTATGAGGTTTTATCAAACCATAAGGACTAAATTCCAACTTTTTCCAAACCATAGAGACTAAATTCGTAATTAAACCTAAATTTAAAATTTAGTCCTTCGCAGTTTTTTTTAAAATAGATAATATGTGAAGGACTAATATGTGAATATGTTTTCAAAATTTAGAATGAAATTGTAATTAATTTTTTTAAAAAAAAAATACTAATTTTAAGATTTCTTGAATGTGTAGGACTAAAATTGAACAAACTTCAAAGTATAGGGACCAAAATGGTATTTTAACCTACCAAAAATCTATTAATTCATTAAAAATAGGAGAATTTTTAAAAATTAAAAATTAAGCGAAACTATTTACACAAAATAGCAAAATTTTTAGATAGTTGTGATAGATGCCGATAGAAGTCTATCATGGTCTATTAGTGATAGAAGTGATAGAAGTCTATTACTGATATATGCGAATAGAAATCTATCAATGTCTATTAGTGTTTTTTTTTTCTGTAAATATTTTGACATTTTTTCTATTTGTGAAAATTTTCCAAATATCAAACTATTTACCGATACTGAAAAATTTCACTAATCTATCACAGTCTATCGCTTAAGCGATAGAAGTCTATTGCGATCTATCGCTGATAGACAGTGAAATTTTTATATATTTGTAAATAGTTTGGCTTATTTTTCTATACTTGAAAATAACCCTTGATATTTTTTCTATTTATAATATTTTTTCTTTAATTTATTTAACTTTATTTATTCACAAGCTTTTGGGTCCATAGATGATTTAACATGGTACTAGAGCAAGAGGTCCTCTATTCAAACCTCTAAAATTTACCTTCACCTGTCTATTTAAGCTTTTGATTCAATTGATGATTTAACACCAACTATTTCTCAACTCATGCACTGCCATGACAAAAAAAAAAAAAAACATGGTGTGAATCTTATAGATTATGGAATGGGAATGAGATTGATCACCATTCAAGTTCTAAACTCATTCCCATTTCGACTTTGCAAACCCATTTTCATTCCCGTCTTAAGAAATTTTATAGAAGATATTATTTAAGAGAGATGAAGGATTTTGAAAGGATTGCACTGACTAAAATGAGAAGAATTTGATAATTTCAAGAAAACCATTACCTATGTGAGAAATAAGACGATTTTCTAATTTATGATGTATTGAGTATCCGATTTTTACGTATGCTCTCTAATTAATCTTATGTCTTTTTTTATTTTGTATTTTTTTTTTTGTTTAATAAAATTTGGCCTTGAAATACAAAACCAACAATAGCATCTTGCAACTTAGTAGATCACTCAAATAGTGTATATCTTGATCTACAATTGTTTACATAACGAGCTTAGAGTTTGTCACTTCATGAGATCACCAACTTCAATATATGATGCTTTGCATTTCTTCTTGTACTATGAGACTTTATCCTTTGAGATGCTAAAGTATAAATTTTGTGAATCCTCTTATTTTGGCTATTTCATAGGTTGATTTAATTTTAACTATTTTTCTACCCAAGAACTAGTGAATAAATAAGTTTGATGTATTTGATTATAACCTACATTATGCTTACTTTTCATTACTCTTTAATTTAGACCAAATGTTTATTATATTTGAGTATTTTAAATTTGTAGAAGTTAGATGGATCGAATTTGTAGTGTTTAGATTGAATTAGGACAATGAAAAAAGATTAAAAAAAATAAAAAGAAGAGATTACAAATCAGTTAGGTAATTAAGTTTAAAGAAAATTATATGTTTTGTCCTTGTTTGATGATCACGAGTTTTGTTTCTAATTGGTGATCTTTAAAGTTTCTACAACTAGGTAACACTTTAGTCCTTGGAATTTTTAAAATAGTTTTCAATATGCATGATTTTTTAAATTTTGTTAATTGTCGGTAGACTTAATAGGTAGATGATGTAGCACTTACTTGCTAATTAAAAACTTTATTAATCTCATATTACATTTTTTGGTGATGGGACGACTCTGAGGTGACATTTCTCTCTTTCTCTTTTCTTCTCCACTCTCTTTGTTCTCCTTTGACGAACATCACAACTATTGTCCTTCTTCATGGTTACTACACCATTGTTGCTGAACCTTCATTTCATCTCCCTCTCTTTCTCTCATCATCTTCCTCTCTCTTTTTCTCCCCTTCAAACAAGATTTATAGTGTTTGGAAATCATGCAAAATATATATATATATATTTTATAAAAAAAAATGAGTTTGAGAAAAATAGACATTTTGAGTGAAACACTTGAAATCAACTTTTAGAAAAAAAAATTTATAGGTTTAATTGAGAATCATCTCAAATTTTTATGATATATAAAAATGACCAAAATACTCTCATACTACCCTATCAAATTTTTCTACCTTCACCTCCACGATGGTTACCAGCAATGAGCACCATCCACCATAGACGGTTGCCTATCTCCAACGACCCACCAATATTGGTTGCCACCATAGTTGACCATCACTACCTTTATCAATGTCCACCATTGGCAACCACAACCCCGAAGTTGTCGCTAGTCATTGATCCATAGTCCTGGTCACTAGCTTTTATTCTCATTCGCAAGTTTTCATTCCACGGTCCTAGTCTTAGGTCACAGGTCCTCGACCCTAATTGCTTGTAACTGATCCTCAATCTCAATTTTTGGCCACTAGTTGTCGGTTTCGTTCATTGGTCACCAATCCCCTGTCCCAATCGCCGAACATCAATAGTTAGCTATTGAGACTAGAAATCGAATATCGTGACCAGGGACCGAGACTAATGATGAACAATTAGTGGCCAGGAACCAGAACCTATGACAAGGAGTGGAGACAGAGGACTAGTGATCAGGGATGACTACCCACTGGCTACTACGACCGACCACCACCCATCACCATAATTAATGACTAGTGATTGGGATCAAGATTGATGACCAACAAAGACTCCAACGATGGTTAGTGGCCGTCTGTCCCAATTGCTAGTCTTTAGTCCTTAATCATCAATCATCGATCCCCAATCCTGCTCATTGGTTTCAATCCCAGTTATCGATCCCCAGTCCCAATCCTCTGTCCTCGACCTTGGTTTCAGGTCACCGAACCCCAATTTTTATAGTTGGCCATCACCCATTAGTGATTGGAACTAGAGGCTGGCACCATGACCAAGGACCAAGACCCACACTATCAATTAGTGATTAGTAATCTGGACCAACAATTGGCAACTAGAATTGGTGACAACGACCACCAACCAATCCCAACAACCTTCAAATTTGAAGTTATTAATTCATAATGTTTGATATATGGTCCTCATTTACAGTAATTTGACACTAGTAGAAGTATTTCAAATGTAGAGTACACCAAACAAACTTGTGATCAATAAAAACAATTTAATAAAAATATAACCAAATATATGAGTGTTTTAATTATAAACATTTATTTTAAAATAAATGGTTAAAAGTTTCTTAAGCAATCCAAACAGCCCTTAATAATGGTAGAATATTTGTGAAGGCAGCTCAAATAATTGTTCCCGGCATACCACAAAGGCTATGGCCATAGCCTATTAGCCTCACTTCTTTTCAAACTCCTTTTACTTTTTGGAGTTTCAATTTTGATATCATTTCTTTCTTCTTTTCAATCTCCTTTTTATTTTCATGAGTTTTATTTTCTATTTTGATATCATTTCTTACACCATTTATGTTTCTTGTGTAACATTACCTTTTCACTTCTGGATCAATATATATTTTTTCTTTTATTTTCACAAATCTCTCTGCTTCGACTAATCTTGAGAGACAATCGTCTGATCTTACTATATTTGGTTGTCAAGAAAATTTCTAAAATATTAAATCCTAAGTAGATACATGACTTAAACTCGTGATCCCATTAAGTCGTTTGTCGTTTTTATGATACTTATTAGACTACTAGACATGACGGTTCATAGTTTTTTTTCTTTTTTTCTTGCAACAAATTAGGAGGGGGGAAGGGAGAGCTTATAAAGATGACTTTTTACTCCTCATAGAATCTTATGACAAAAGTGTATTGGAAAGGGGTGACAAGAATAGCTTTAATTGGATAGAGAAAGTATTGGACCATTGGTATTGTTCCTATTCCTTTCAGTATTGTGGTATAGTTCTTATTTCTTCTTCTTCTTCTTTTTAACTGGTTCTAAATTTTAATGGTTAATTTTTATGTTAATAAATCTTAATAACTTAATCTTCATAGAGTTGACTTATTAGTAAATGAAATATTTGCTAATTTTATATTAGTAAATGATTTTTCTCTTTAAATTTCTAGTTATTTGGTCACTAGGGTTGTATAATCTGAATATTATTTTTTTTTTGAAAAAAAAAAATTATTTTAATGATACTTTTTCTCAACTAGTTAAATTGCTATACATATTTTCGATTAAAATATAATAATTTAAATTTCCAACTTGATCACCTTTAAATATTGTGTTGAAGTAAATTATATATGTATATTAAAAGCACTATACATTTTTCATTTGATTTTCAACCTTTCATTTTCCAAAATCAATTATTCCTCTCAAATTTAATTAGTAGTAACTTTTGAAAAGGTTTTAATATTCAATGTCCTTGAGCAATTATTGGTTGTTTCTCCTTTTTTTTTTTTTTTTTCCTTTCTCCTTTTCCCTCTTTTATTTTCTTCTTTTGAATAAGTCTTATTTAGATCTTCTCTTGTGGTTGTGTATAGACTATGGACCTTATATGTTCATGCATTTGAGTACTAAAGAATTCAACCATTGAATAAGTTTGATATGATCTTTGAATGGGGGGAATAATTAAGTTAATAGGGTAAAAGAAAACTTTTTTTAATTAAAACCTTCAATTAACTTTCTTCCTTTTTCCCTTCCTTTTGTTTTTATTAGTGATAGATATTGGTTTTGCTATAGAATCTAAATTTTTTTTCTTTAGAATTATGATGTAGCATTGACTCTAAATCCTTCTTGTTTTGTGGGTTCTTTAATTAACTTCATAAAATATTTTTTCTTCACTAATCACATGTTCTTTTTTAATGTGTTAAAGTTTATAATTTTCTAATCAACAAAGTGTATTATTAAGAATCTAATCTAAGATCAGAGTATATACATTCAAGTTTTGGGTTTGCTAGTCACATTTTGAATGATTAACATTATACTAAATTGATAAGATAAAGTCTATTATTTTTTTAAAAAAATATATAAAAAATTAAAGACATATTTTGAATGCTTTTAATTATGCTTCAATATAGATTTTCATCGATAGAGATGTTGTAACGACTCGAGTTTAGGAGGGGGACAAAAATGAACCGAGATCACATCCAAATGAGAGAGATCCTGAGGACACATGAAAGTGTGGTTAATAAAGGCTTAAAAGAATTGAAAGTTACTACCTATACCAACAAGGTACATATTCCTTTTATGTGGCTCAATCATAAGAACTCCAAAATTAAGCATGGTTAACTTGGAGCAATCCTATGTTGGCTGAACTCCTGGAAACATGTGAGTGAGGACAAAACATCCTGAAAGTACCGAAAGTACCCGTGTTGGTTTGTGGGACAACTTTCACTCTTAGAAGTATTTAAGACAAGCAAGAATGACGTAGCCAGGATGCAAGAGAATGTTGGGGCCATCGATTCTGGATTCCAAATCCTGGACCAAGAATGTTACACATGTTTATTAAAAAATGTTGGAAAAAACCCACCTCTATCGCAGGAATTAGCAGAAAAATATATGAGAAATTAAAAGAAAGCAATAAATATAGAAAGACAAGAATTAACGTTGAAAACTCCCAACTCGAAGAAAAACCACGACAGTATGTGAAAAATAGTTACAATCACACAGAATAATTCTCAAATGATTAGTTGTGAGCTTCCTATTTTTTGATATCTTAATGCTGTCACATGGACAAGAAAGGAAAAAGAAAACATGTTTCTTACGTTTGTTTGGCTAATGATAAAGAAAGTTAATGAATAACTTCGAAAGAATTTTTTTTTTCTCAAAAAAAAAAAACTATGAAAGAATTTTACTGATAGCATAGAGAATATTATGATTTAGTTAATGTAGCACGGATAAATTTATAATTAATTCTTGGGGAAATATATTTACTAGCTACTCTAGTAAATATATTTTCGGCTAAATTAAAAAATAAAAAATAAATCGTAAATTTTACACTTTTCTTAAAAAAAAATCATATTATTTCAAAATTGTAATACTACTAGACTTTTTTTATATATTATATTTTAAAACTATCATTGGAATATATATCTAATAAGACTTTTGGATTGAAAAATAAGACTTGAAAGAGGGTGACAATAACCTAGAAACGATATGTATTATTGTTTTGGTTCCATTTTTTGTTTTCGAGTTATCACTACTATTTGAGATCCTAAATTTTGTCCAATGTTGAAGTTTTTGAAAGAATATGATTTTTATTATTATTTATTATTTTAGTAATTTAGCTACCGTTTTCTCAAAACATGTTTTGTATACTTAGTAACAATCCATGCATCGTTATCGTAAAGGTAAAAAAAAACTTATGTGCAAGAAAAAAATTTAAAACAGAAATTAACCTATGGATGATTAAAAGTCAAAATTGTAGATTTTGATGAATTAGTTGGCTATTATTAATAATTATAGGGGAAATTTTAATATATAATACTTCTTGAAACCTATTTTGAAAACTAAACATTTTTTCAAAATTATTTTTAATGATTTTTTCAGAATAAATTACATTACAAATGTGTGAAATGATTAAAAACCTACCATTTATAAGCAGACGTGATGCTGACCATAATTGTTTTCAAATAGCCTATGATGTTAATATCATTATTGTTGGGTTTTTGGCAAAATATTAGAAATGCAGTTGTCCCACGTCGGTAAATGGAAGAATGAAGATGGACTCTAAGCCTATAAAAAAACCTATATTTCTAGTTTCAATTCGTCCCAGTTAGAAACACTTTAAGTTTAGTGTTAACTCTTATTAAATTCCTTTTGTATTCTTTAGTTTGAGAGTGGGAAAAAAGTGTGAGTAGTATAAAAGTTTTGAGAGAGTGCTCTTGTAATTGGGATCGGGAGAGAGAAATTTTCTGTGTGATTGTAACAATTTTTCACATAGTGGATTTTTTCTTGGTCTGTGGTTTTTTTTCGAGTTGGGAGTTTTTCACGTTAATTTTTGTGTTTCCAGATTTATTGTTTTCTTTTAATTTCTCTATTATTGTTCTACTTATTCCTGCAGTAAAAGTGGGAGTTTTTTCCCAACAATTATTTTTCAATTGAAATGACTATTTAATTACAAGTATAAACATTACAAGGAGGATCAACTTCAATGCCTCTCACTAAAATAAAACAAGAGCGATTAAAGCATTAAAAAAAAAAAAAAAAAAAAAAAAAAAAAAAAAAAAACTGTTCCTCATAACTAAAGTAATTCTTTAATATTTAGAAGAAAAATAACTTAATTCTAAAACACCAAACTTTAGGAGAGAAGTAACATATTCTAATAATTGTTGAAATGAAGACAATAAAAAATAGTGAACTGTTTTTCAATAATAATAATAATGATGAACGGAGCAATATATATATATAACGTTGCCCCACTGAAGAAAATTTTCAATCACGAACGAGAAGAAAGTCTTTATAGGAACTATGGATCAAAGACTTGGAAATAGGTGGCTCTCATTATTTGACGAAAAATAAGGGACTCAGAGGCAATATATATTACGAAATAGAGAAATAAAGAATACATAAAACATAAAATAAGGAGAATTAACACACAGATTTATGTTGTTCATTAACAGTGTATTAGCTACGTTCACAGGACTGAAGAAGAACAAATTTATTAGAGAAAATGTTACCGAATACAGAGTAGTGGTGCATCTAAGATTAGAAAGTTTATATAGTGTATTTCTCTAAACCCTAGAGTCATAACTGTAAATAATCAAATATGTCAAATACGAATTCTACTTAGGTTTCGAGGGTGTTGCCCTCGAACCCCCACTAGACCGCATCGCCCCTGAACTCAACTCACTGACTGGTTAGCGAGACCCTGTACTTAGTCATTCAAAGTGTCATGCAACAGATCCAAGACATTCCTATAATATAAATTAAAGTAATGTTTTGTATAAGATCCACAATGCAATTAATATAAACTTATCATGTTAAAAATAAAAATAAAAAATAACTTAACTATTATTAGATAAACTATATATCAAGTTTCGAGTAATACATGTAACTTTCAAAGATGAAAAATATATACTTGAATCATTTTTCTAATTTGATGGAGCTGCAGGAAGATGAGTGCATTCTCTTTAAAGATTGTGACGTCTCTCCATCCTTCTAATATAGAGTTGTCAACATGTCCTCTCAAGATGGTGTCTTTTCCAGTTTACTGTTCTTCAACGTCAAATCTTTTTTTATTATTAATATTTTATTGAATACTTATTTGGACTTCATGAAATTCTAATACTATATTGTATATACGCATGGAGTTCCATTTCAAAACTACCATATTTATTTAATAGTAACCCGTTAATGAGTCACACTTGTAATGGAAAAGTTCATAAATCTATAATGTCAATCACTAAATAAGGCAATTTTTATATAATTTTCATTTATTGAGATCAAAAGAATATAAAAAAGAATGTGCATATCTATTATCTTGATGTTGCCCGTTGGAAGGAAATTTTCAATCACAAACTAGGAAAAGTCTTTGTCAACTATGCACCATAGACCTAGAATAGGTGTGGCTCGTATTGCTTGAAGGAAAACAAGATATAATCATAGACTACGTTATAAAATTCACATCCCTATATATTTATAGTGTTGATCATATAGTGTGTTCATAATTTTTCATAAGAACAACCAATGCAACTCATCAATCATCATCATGATAAAGAAAAAACAAATTAAAATATGATTTGGTCCCTATATTTTAAAAATGTTATTAAGTTGTAGTCTCTGTATTTTTAATTGTCCAATTTTAGTCATTGTACTTTTAATAAATTTTAAATTTAGTCTTCAATGTTAGTATATTGTTGATTTTAAAAAAGATTTTTGTTATTTAATAGTATTTTTTCTACAAGTTTTGAAAAAAAAAATATTCACGTATGGTATTTCCTTTCATGAAAATTATTATTCTTATTTAATCAATTTTGGTAAAAAAAATAACTCTGAATGACTAAATTTAAGATTTATTAAAAGATGGGGACTAAAATTAGATAATTTGAAATTAGAGACTAAAATTGAATAAGCTTTAAACTATGGAAACCAAAATGGTATTTTAACAAATATATAAATATATATATATATATACATATATATATATATATGAAAAATTTTCACAGATAGAAAAAATGTCAAACTATTTACAGAAAATAGCAAAAAAAAACATTGATAGACATTGATAGACAGAATCTATCAATGATATGCTTCTATCATTTCTATCACTGATAGATCCTGATAGACTTCTATCAGCGTCTATCCCAACTATCTAAAAATTTTACTATTTTGTGTAAATAATTTTCCTTATTTTTATATTTTTAAAAATTTTCGTATATATATATATATTAAAAAATTATCTACTTTAACAAGTCAGTTTATAAATGGAAAGTTCAATTGTTCTAAGATGACGCTCAAAATTATTTGTTAAGATTCTGTTTGGTAACAATTTTATTTTTAGTTTTTTATTTTTGGAAGCTATGCCTATCTTTTCTAAATTCTATATTCTAGTTTTCGCAACACTCGGATTCTTAATCAAATTCAAAAAACAAAGATAGTTTTTAGAACACTGGTTGAAAGTGGATAACAAAATAAAAAATAAAAATTTATAATGAAATATAATCTTTATAAAAACTTGATTTTCAAAATCGAAATAGTTATCAAACAAGACCTAGAATAATAAATAAGTATTGATATATATACCTAGTCAACTTAAAGCAATAACAAGTCTCTCTCTCTTTCTTTAAATGTTGGGGTCAAAAAGGAGGGATGATTGGCTTTGTGAAATTATGGATTACATGAATGGTACGTACTACAAATAACTCCAAGGCACAAATTAGACTATAAGGAATAATGTGGGCCAAAATTTGTGTGTCCACCTTAGTGAAAAATATATACTTTCCTTCTTTATTGAATTTTTGCTTCAACAAAAGCAGACCAAATCATTGAATTTCAATATCCCACACACTATTCCCTTCCTTTCTTTATATTAGGGAGAAACAATTCTTTGCTTGTAATATTGGAGAAACCCTCTCATCCTTCCAAAATAATATTCCAATCATTTTCAACCCCCCCTTTCCTTTATATATATATAAACTTTTTTTTTTTTTTTAAGCTCAACATTGTGTTTAGAGTAGAGAAATTCAAAATGACATATATTTTATGTAGTTAACTCTTTGTAATATAAACTTAACTATATATATGTAGAGATGTTACTTATGAAATGTGGGTCTCACTAATGGAACATGCATGATAATATAGAAGACTATGTATTACTCTATATATGTAAATATGGCTAGGTTATTCCATCGGATGAAATTCAGTGATTTTGATTATTTTGTCTCTAAATTTTAAATTTAATTATAAGTTGTTTTATTTGAACCGTTGTTAACGAGTGGACTCAAATAATTAGATCATTGTTATCAATCAATTACGTTTCATAAATATAAAAAATAAAAATAAAAAAATTGGAAATAGTTTGATATTTTTTTGATAGATAAGCAATAGACTTCTATCACGGTCTATTGCTAATAGACAGTTAAATTTTTCTATATTTGTAAATAGTTTGATATTTTTTTTTCTATTTATAGTAATTTTTCAAAAAAAAATGGTAAGAAACTATTGAGATAACAAAAGTAAAAGGTACTTAACATTTTTTTTCATTGAGTAAAAAATATTTATAAGTACTTTTGAATAAAAGTCTTTAGGTAGAAATTTCATCTTTCCAACTCAAGTAAATTATATATTTAAAGAGAACTCACCTTTAATTTTACATCATTTATCAATTTTAATTGTTAATATCATGAATTATTTTTGTTTTGTTTTGTTTTTTCTTTTTTGAGTACGAAGTATTGGTTATGTTGGTTGTTATACTTATTGCATTAAATTTACTTCAAATGGTAAAGGAGTCTAGTGGCATCATGTGAATTTATATTTAATTAAATGTAAGATTTAATAAACCACTTTAAAATGTTAAATTTTAAAATCTAAATAAGTGTTTAAGTATAGATTTTATAATTAAATTTATTTTGAGTTGATTGATAATTAAGTTTTTAATTCAATCGATGATTTGACAGTAATTATTGTTTCACCTATTTTTATGATTATTTTAACCGCTAAAGCACGAACTATAACACACACAATTTAGCTTACATAGATGTTGGAGTCATGGCCTCTCTAGTCTGCATATAGATCAGCAATCGAACCTTTGACTTCGAAATTGATAGTACAAATTTATGTCAATTGTGAGCTATACTCGTGTAGGCAAACTTGTTAGTAATTAGTATATATAGTAACATGTTTAATAGGTTCATTTTTTACACCCAGAAACCTGTTTATAATCACGTCAAAGTGAACTTAGTTCAACTGGCATAGAGTATATATTAATGACCAAAAAGTCTATGGTTCAAATCTCCTATCACCTATGGTAAAAAAAAAAAAATGGTTAAAATCGAATAAGTTATTACAAGCATATGTTACATTTACATGATTTCAATTTTGGGTCAACATATATCTATTTTTAAAATTAAATATAAGATACTTCCAATTCAATTAATAACTTATATATATTATGATGCCATATCATGCATTACGTTAAATAAATTTTAAGGAATATAATTCTATTAAAAGAAAAAACATAAAAGAAATATTGGAAAAATGGCATTTTGCCAAAAAAGAAAGAAAAGGAATAAACGATCTCAAGTTGATCACAACCTTTTTGGATAAAAATTATACATGCAATAATTGAAAGCATTTGTCATGTCACTTATCTTTAGCATTAGGGCAACCATAATAATGAAAATAACGAAAATAAGAAAAAAAATTAAAATTATTATAAGTCATTTTTTGCTTCTTTTTTTTTTTCTCTTTTCTTTTCTTTTCAATCATGTGAAAGATGTAAAGGAAAGAGACAGCAAAAGGTAGTTTGATTGACGTAAATATATTAGCTTTGAATGAAAATGTTACCCTTCTTCGACATCATCATCATTTCATTTTTAGTATTCAATAGGCCTAAGCATTTCTTTTATATATATATATAACAGAAACAATCGACAAGCAAAAAATTAGTAAAAAAATTGACACATAAATTTAAATGGTTCACTAACGATATATACTAACTACATCTACAGACAAAGAGAGAAACTATTTTATTATCTTGAAAAATATCAAACTATATTATACGGGAAGATTTACTGGTAATGATTAAAGAATTTATATATAACACCTTTCTTTTAAACTCTAAACATAATAGAACTAAAATAAAGATCCAAAATCGAAAAGTGAATAGTAATCTCCAATAAATTTAGACTGGACTTGGTCATTCGAACTTCACCATCCAAATCTTTTCCTATTTCTTAAGTTGTTTTTGTGTAAATGGGTATTCATATTCTCTCTCATTTCTATAAACCAGAAACCACATATAAATTAATATAATGCGTTGTCTTAGAATTCAGCCATCTAACGTTGTACTTCAGACACTTTTAAATTGGTTTTTTTAATTAAAGATTCCTTTTTAACCTTTTAGAGAGCTTTCAATTTTTCTCCTAATTCTACGTTCTCATTTAGATATTACTTATAAAAAAAAAAAGAATCTGACAAGTGTTCTATTTTATTATTGAAACTACAAAAATAAATGAAAAATAAAAAAAAAAACAATGTGACATAATCTCCTGCAATGTACTTGGAGTTTGTTTTTTTTTTTTCCTTATATATTAAACCACTCCTTATTCCAAAATTTAAAATGATAGTTAGGATATATTCGGTCGTTTATATATGTTATGAATATTTTTTCTTAATTAAAAATTAATTCCACCCTTAAGATATCAATGTGAATAGCAAATATATATAAATAAAAAATAAAAAAAGTGTGTGGGTATATACATATATATATATAACACCTTAGAGTCATATAACTAAAATAACAAATATAACTAATTAACTTTTTCAATATTGTCTTAAAGTTGTCTTTTGACTAAGGACAAGAAAATATTTGAAAATTCCAAGGTATTTTGATTACTTGGTTGAAAAGCTTTTTAAAATATTTATTTTAAAGTGCTCTTTTTTAGGGAAAGTCTTTCATTTAAAAGATGAAAGGTTAAAAACATTCTTAAAGACATTCGATATATCTTATTTAAATTTATTTAGGTCAAACTCTACTTCTATTTTATTAATTTTCTCATACACTATTTCTCCAAAAAAAGAAATATATAAATAATTCTCATAAATAGGACTATACATGTCTATATATATACACATATTTCTAAGATTGGATATTTCAAACATTACAACATTATTACTTAAACATTGAAAAATTTTCTTTTCTAAACTATCTCAATTTTAAACAAAAATATATTATTTTAGGGTGTTAAGTCAAGAGAATTGGACCCACAAATTATTATACTTTAATTACAATTGATACAAGAAAAAAAAGGAAGAAAAAGAAAAAGAAACAATATGAGGTTGTAAATTTGTTAACCATATGTGTTATATTTCAACATTAATGTAGATATTTTAATTTAATGATATTTAAGAGTAAGAGAGAGATATTTTGACTGAAAGGGCAACTTTATTGGCTTTAAATTTTAAATGCTCTCTTTTTCTCTTGCACTTTAATCTGAAAGCACTACTATGGTCTTACAGTGGCTCCAGCAAAAAAAACACTTTCTTTTTGCCCCTTTTAATGCAAAGGGAAAATGGTGAATTTCCCTTAGGGTTTTTTTTTTTTTTTTTTTTTCAACTTTTAGTTTCTGAATTCTTTGAACACATGCTTACTATTTCCAAGGACACACCCAATTTTCCCATCTTAATACTATTTTGCCCTTTTTTATATATATATAATTATAAGTAGATTGAAAAAATATCAAACTATTGACAGAAAATAGCAAAAAAAAAAAAAAAAAAAAAAAAAGAAATACTGATAGACTTCTATCAGCATCCATCAGTGATAGACTTCTATCATTTCTATCACCGATAGACCCTGAAAGACTTCTATCAGCGTTTATCACAACTATCTAAAAATTTTGCTATTTTGTGTAAATAGTTTTCCTTATTTTTCTATTTTTAAAAATTTCTCTAATTATAATCTAAACAAATTAATTACTATTTACTAATCTAAACCAAACTCAATTAGTTAAAATATGGGTTGATCAAGAGGTTAGAAATTCGAATATTCTCTAGGTCACTTGTTGTCGACCTCAATATGATTGATTCTTTTTGTGCATCTCTACCCAATTGTCCAACCATAGTTTGTCATGTGTTAAACTTTTCTTACTTCTTTTTTAATATATATATCAGATGTGATTAGATTGAGATACATAAAGATTGGTGCATCTTGAATAGAAAGAAACGAAAGGATCTTTAAATCAATAAAGCATGTTCTCGACATTAAAACTTTGACTTATTTGTGGTGCAATAAATCTAAATTTTCCATGAAACCATAACTATTTTAATATCGCTCCAAATTGGCATGCTTTTATGTAATTTTCTTTTGCATGTTTCTCAGCACGTTATTGCAATTAATAAAGTAACCCCTTCAAATATATATAAAAAAAATAAAAAATAAAAAAAAGAAGAAGAAGAAGAAGAAGAAGAAAAAAGCTGGTTTTTTTTTTTTTTTTTTTTTGTAAGGGGTGGCTGTCATTGAGTAGATTTCAGATAAAATTATTGTGTAAGAATATTAATTGAAAAAAGAGTTATAAATGTGGAAAAAATCGACCATGTATGTCAATTAATAATTATTGGGGAATAATAAGTCATTATTATGGCTATAACTAATCAATATATTTAGGTCCATGACTAGTTATACAATTCAATGTTTAATGATATTAAAACATATTGATTAATTATTTTTTATCAAACGTAATCAACCGTTAATGAATTTTTAAAGTAAAGGATCTTATCTTGTTCGATGGATAATTAAGATCACATTGCCTAAAGAAATGGGAGATTTAGATATTTTCAATAGAGTAATGCTTTTATGCCGTCGAGGTTGCACTTATTTCTATAAGTCCCCTTCAATCACAAAGGAAAAAATATATATATAAAAAGTAGAAAAATTACTATAACAGAAAAAATAACAAATTATTTATAAATATATAAAATTTTCATTATCTATCAGACTAAGATAGACTTCTATCACTGTCTATCGCTCAAGCGATAGAATTCTATCGCAATCTATTGCTGATAGACAGTAAAATATTTCAATATTTGTAAATAGCTTGGTTCATTTTCTATATTTGAAAATAGCCCTATAAAGTATCTTTTTTAAAAAAAAAAAAAAAGAAAAAAGAAAAATATGTCACATGGCTATTCGTGATTGGACACTTAAGTGGGCTACTCAGAGATAGGTGCAGCCCACGATGCATCTAATTAAGTTTTTTTTCTTTTCATAATTATCGTTAAACTTTGAAATCTATGCAACATTGCTTCTGCAAATTTTTGTGTTGATACATGCTACACGTTAGCCTCAAATCTCAAAAGAACACCGTTTGCTTCGATATCTAGTTGTCATCTTTTGGTCTTAATGGATTGAGAGGAACAATCACGCCTTTTAGAATTACAAATCTAGCATCATTAGCCTTTGGGAGAACATTCTATAAAAAATGTCAAATGTCAAATATCAAGATCCTTTTTCATTAGAAATTTGTTAAGAAAAAGCTTCATATGTTTTTAGGTTGATGTTTGCATTATTTTTACGGTCTTAGGGTTTTTTCTTTTTTTTAAAAAAAAATACAATGTAAATGGGGCATGCACGCTCAAATTTTCGAATAAAGAAGAAATGAGAGAAGGTTTTCAGAAAGATGAAGAAGGAGAGACCACACGACTTTTTCGTTTTCTTATTGAATTTTAAATTTATTTAGTAAATAAAAGGGACAGTTAAAAATATAGCAATCAGATTCAAAATATTAACATATATAGCAACATTTTAAAAGAAAATTATAAATATAACAAAGTCTATCAGTGATAGACTTTTATGGTCTAGGTGGTCTATCGCTAATTGACCATAAGAGTCTATCAACGATAGAAATCTATCACTTATAAATTTTGCTATATTTGTAATTTTTTCAAATATTGCTATACACTTAATTATTATCCCTAAAATTGCTACTCATTACAATTTCCCTAAATAAAATTTATAAATAAAAATAATTAATTGTTTCTAATTATTGACAGTTAAAAAAGTCTTAAATTTCTGATATTGAAACCTTGTAAAAAAATTTAAAAATTTAAAATCTAAATCCAGCACCTAATGGCCTTCACATTCACCTACTTCTTAGAAAATTTCTCAGAAGATCACCCAATATAGAAATGTTCTATGTTAAGCATGCTTAATTTTGAAATTCTTATGATTGAGTCACCAAAAAGGAATGTCCACTTTGTTGGTATAGGTGTAGCTATCAATTCTTTTAAGTCTTTCTTAATCATGCTTACATATACTCAGAATCTTTCTCATTCAGATATAATATTAGTTCTAATACATGTTTGAGGAAAGAATAAATTTTATTTTATTAGTTGATACTTAAGATCTCTAACTAATAGATACATCTATCAAATATAAATAAATCAATCAATCAAAACTACCTACCTTAAAAATAGGAAAAATAACAAATTACCAATTAAAAACAAATTGACTTGGTATACGTAATACTCCCCTCAAGATAGAGTGTGAATATCCCCTCAAGATAGAGTGTGAATATCAAAAACACCTAGCTTGCTTAATAAGGACGTCAAAAGAGGAGAAGCCAATGCCTGAACATATCCGCCAACTGCAAGTGTGAACGACTAGGAAGTAATCAAAGAAAACCATCAACAATTTTATCTCGCACGAAGTGGTAATCAATCTCAATGTGTTTTGTCCTTTCATGAAAGGTTGGATTACAGGCAATGGAAATTGCAGCTTTGATTATCACAATAAATAATATCGGGAGAAACACAATCAATATGTAGATAAGTAAGAAGCTAATGAATCCAAAGTAATTCACTGGTGACCGTGGCAAGTGCTCTGTATTTCGCTTCAGCAGAAGACCGAGATACAGTAGGTTGCTTCCTAGACTGCCAAGAAACCAAAGAATCATCCATGAAGATAGAAAACCCAGAAACTGATCGTTTGATATCCACATAAGCACCTCAATTAGCATCAACAAAGGCCTTGAGTTGAAAACTAGTGGAAGGTGGAAATAACATTCCCTGTCCAGGTGAGTGTTTAAGATAACGAAGAAGTTGATGTGCAGTAGTTAAATAATGAGTTGTAGGTTTTTGTAAGAACTGGCTCAATCTGTGGACAGAAAAGCAAATATCAGGACAGGATATTTGCAGACACAAAAGCCTACCAACGAGTCATCAATAACATGTAGCATCTTCATCATTTAAAGGAGTACCACTTGTTTTAGAAAGTCGTACATTTGGATCCATGGGAAGAATGACCGGTTTAAAGTCAAGGAAACTGGTGTCTTCAAGAATCTAAAGACAATATTTACGCTGAGACAAAAACAACCCTTGCTTGGATCTAGATAATTCCAAACCAAGAAAATACTTTGATATTCCTAAGTCTTTAAACATAAAATGAGACTTAAGAATGTCTTTAACAGAATCAACCTCATGTATAGACGGACCAGTCAAGAGTATATCATCAACATAAACAAGCAATGTTATAAATGTGCTCCCAGTACCATGAGTAAACAAAGAATAATCAGATTTGGACTGTGTAAAACCAGGACTCAGCAAAGCACTAGAAAACTTTGTGAACCATATTGGCGAGAAGTCTGCTTTAATCCATATATAGATTTATGCAACCGACATACAAGTTTCTCCCCCTTAATAGATGCATGAGAGACAGTATAACCCAAAGGTAGGGACATATATACCTCTTCAAAGATATCCCCATTCAAAAAATGCATTATTGACATCCATTTGAGCAAGATTCCAATTAAATGAGGTGACAAGAGATAAAAATACCTTAACGATCACTATTTTGGCAACGGGGGATAATGTATTAAGGAAATCAATCCCTTTTTGTTGATTATACCCTTTAGCGACGAGACGAGCCTTATATCGATCAATTGTTCCATCTGACTTGTATTTGACATGATACACCCACTTGCATCTGATAATATGATGGCCAATAGGTAAGGAAACAACAGTCCAAGTCTTTGTGCGTTCCATAGCAGCAAGCTCATCATTCATTACCTGTCGCCAACAAGGAAACTTGACTACTTGGTGAAAATATGTAGGCTCATAAATTGTGGACACATTCAGTACAAAGTTTTTGTGAGAATGAGAGTAAGCATGATAAGAAATGTACTTGCCAAGATAAAATGGTGCAAAAGATGTCATGGGTGTTTGTGCTAAGAAATTGCAATAAAAATCCTTCAAATAAGTTGGAGGATGCCTCTGTCGAATGGACCTTCGAGGAACATGCACTTCTGCTATTGAACAACCACTCTGATAAATGATTGTTGAATTATCAGGAAGGATATCACCAGCAAAAGAACCCTCATTAGAGTCATGGGAAATAGAATTATGACGAAGCGTAGCACATGACCTTCCTTGTGAGGAAGAAACGACATTACCTAAAAGGTTCTCCTCAATAGAAACAGGTAAAGGTAAGACAAATTGCTTCAAAAAATCTGGTACAGAAGTCACATCAGACTGTTGTAACGTGTGGAAGGAAACAAGTCTTCAAAGAAAAAGACATCCCTCGAGACAAAAAAAATGCTTTTTCTCGATGTCATACAACCTGTAGCCCTTAACTCCAATAGGATATCCCATAAAAACACAAGGACTAGTCTGAGGATCAAATTTTGTACGACGAATTGAAAAAGTAGATGCATATGCCAAACAACCAAAAACACGTAAAAAAGAATAATTCACCTCTTTAGCAAACAAAACAGAATATGGTGCCTTATTAGATAACAAATGTATCAGTGTTCTATTCATGAGATAAATAGCAGTGAGTACACATTCACCCCAAAAGGCAAGAGGGACTTGGGATTGAAACATAAAACCACGAGCAACATTAAAAAGATGTTCGTGTTTTTGTTCAACAACTGAGTTTTGTTGTGGAGTACCAACACAAGAAAACTGATGGAGAGTCCTAGTATTAGCAAAAAAATTCAGTAAACTGCAACTCAGGAGCATTATCCGAATGAAAAACCTTAACTCCTTTAGAAAATTGGGTTTCAATCATCTTTGAAAAATCGTGGTACAATACGCAAGACATCACTTTTATGTTTCAACAAATATAACCATGTATATCAAGAGCAATCATCAACTAATGTAAAAAAATATGAATAGCCAGCATGTGTCGATGTATTAAAAGGACCCCAAACATCACAATGTATCAAATCGAAAATATTGCTAGCGACATGATTATAAGCTGGAAAAGAAAGTCGATGTTGTTTAGCCAAAGGGCAAACGTGACAATTATTATGATGAGAATAAAAAAAATTCAAAAAATCCTTCAAAGTTTTCAATCTAGCAATAGACGGATGTCCCAATCTTTGGTGCCAAGTAGAAAAAGTTGTCTTAGATACTAAGGCAGCAATATTCACAGTAAAGGAAGACGATTCATTATGCACATCAAGTAGGGAAAGCCCATCAATAGAATTAACCTTGCCAATCTTCCTCAATCATAATTTGTCCTGAATAAAACAAGTATTTCCAAAAAAAAAAAAATCAATAGAAGAACGAGGATCCTTCAATAACGCACTAACAGACAACAAATTATATGTAAACGGAGGGATGTATAACACATCTGCTAAAATCATGTCTTCACACAATTTCACTTCTCCAACATACTGAGCTGAAAAATGAGTCTGATTGGGCAAAACCACGGATACATTGACAGCATGTCGTATATTAGCAAACAGAGACTGATTATAACAAATGTGGCTAGACGCCTCAGAATTTATTACCCATGTTCTAAGAAGTTGATGTGTGGAAACAAACAAAGTAGAAGAACATGTACCTGCCACATGATTCGCTTCTTCTTCTGGTTTAGCAATGGCCAAATGTGACTGAAGCATACTCATAAGTTGTGAATATTGGTTAGTACTAAGGTTTGCAAAGAACGCAGATTGATCAGCCTTACCACAATTAGTGTCAACAACCTTTGGAGAACCCGCAGAATTACTTGTGACAGAGGAATTAGAAGGTTGAGACATGTAAGTTTGTGAAGTTGAGTTATTACCAGATTTGTAACTTGGAGGGTAACCATGTAGTTTGTAACAACGATCAACAGTATGGCCCTTGATCCTGCAATGAGAACAAATAGGTCGTTGGCCATCCTTTTTCTTGCCACGATCAAAATGTCCTCGTTTGTTATGATCTGATGCTGCCAAAAGACTAACAGATTCGATGGGTGATATGGAGCGACCAGCAGAACGCTGATGTACTTCTTGGATAACCAAAGAATAAACTTTATTAATCGCAGGAATAGGATTCATTAAAAGAACTTGAGCATAAAGAGCAGCAAAAGATTCCTTCAAGCCCATTAAAAAAATCATCACAAATTTAGAATTCATATATTCAAGAAGAGCCTTCAAACCTCCACAAGTGCAATCTTCAGTTGGATGGTACTTAGCAACTTATTGCCATATAGTAGTGATCTTCACATAGCACGCCTCAACAGATAATGAACCTTGAACAGTGGTAACAAGATCCTTTCACAACTGATAGATGTGGGGGCCATTAACTTGACGATATCGATCTTTCAATTCGTCCCAGATATCTTTGGCACAACCAGTATATACAAGACTGGCAGCAATTTACTTCGATATGGAATTAATAATCCAAGATGTGATTATATCGTTGTTGCACTGCCAAGCAGAAGGAAGAGTACCTTCTGGTTTCTTGATTGCATCGGTCACGAAGCCGATTTTGTTCTTTCCAGATAAAGTTAGCAACATAGCTTTGCTCCAAGAATTATAGTTGATAGAACCAACAAGTTGTTGAGTGACTAGCGTCGTGGTAGGTGCAATTGAGTGATGCAGTAAATAAGGATTCAATTGCACACCAAAATCAAACGATTCCAAATTACCTGTAGAAGTTGTCGCCAAAATAGTGTCAAAAATCGACGCCAGAACAGTTGCAAAAGCTGCCAGCGATGGAATACCCTCATCCATGGCGAAATATGAAAGAGGAATCGAAGAATAAAGTTTAAACAAAAAATGGGGAAAAAAAACCTCGCTGAGAAAAGAAGTCCTAAAAAAAAGAAGCGCTTGAGAACAAAGAGAAAAGAAGCGCTTGAGAACAAAGAGAACAAAGAGACGTTAGTTCACGTGAGAAAAAAAAATCTCTCTATACCATAATACGTGTTTGAGGGAAGAATAAAATTTATTTTATTAATTGATACTTAAGATCTCCAACTAATAGATGCATCGATCAAATATAAATAGATAAATAAACCAAAACTACCTACCATAAAAATAGGAAAAATAACAAATCAACAATTAAAAACAAATTGACTTGGTATACCTAATAAGTTCATTCATATATCCTTTTAAACTCAGGCATTACACTATAAACTTCAAATAAAAGTCGGGGTTTCACCGATGTTAATAACTTTAAATAAAATTTAAGAATGACAATTAAAATGTTTTAAGAGATGGATGGTAGTAGGTATTAGAGATGTAATGTTTTGAAGATATTAACAATCGCACATGTTAAATTAAGATAATTTTATATATATAGTTGGAATAGTTTTAAGATTATGAAGTGTAATCATCACCTTCCAAAAAGGATAATTAAGTTAAAAGAGTCCAAACCATTATATTTTTATTTTCTTTGAAAAGATGATACTTTATTAGGTTATATGAAATGATAGCTAATGCGAGGATGTCGTCCCAAAGTTGGATTCCGATCACTAAATTAAAACCCTAATGAATACTAAAATTGATCATTTCTTTTATGCTAAGGTCATTAATTGTAACACCATACACACATATACGACGTGAGAGAAGAGTTTTAAGGTAACACATGCATGTTTGAAAGTAATTTTGAAATAGTTATAATCATTATTGTGTCAACTTTGAAATCACTCTAAAACACTTAACATCATTTTCATGCATAATTCATTTGGTTAATTATCTCCATTATTTCTCTTTAAAGATCACATATATTTAGACCTTCATCCCATTTTTTAATCTTTTATCGCTTCTAAACCTAATCCAAACATAACATAAAGTAATTAAATCTTTCTCCATCTTTTTCAAATGATCCTAATTTTAAAACTTCTTCTCATCCGTTTAATATATTTATCCTTCTTCCAAACCTAACATGAATAGTATAAATATATCTATACCTCTCTAAAGATCGTAAATTTAAATCTTCAATTCAAATGTATGAACTTTATCTCTTCCAAAGATCATAACTTCACATCTTGACCTAATACGCTCTAAGTGTGTATATATATATATATATATATATATATATATAAAAGAAAAGTTTAGAAGTTTAGAAGTGGGTGGTTGGAAATGGAATGAAAATCATGAGATTAAGACAAAAGGCTATTGTAGTTTGTAGAGAGAGAGAGAGAGAGTGAAAAAGAGGCAATAATAGTGGGTAGGAGAGTAGACAGAGGTATGCTTTTTGGGTACTTGGGGAATAAAATGTTGTCTCTCCACAAGGATTGGCTTCATTAAAAAATTAAATTTTTTTTTTAAAAAAATAATCCTTTTTCTTTCTATGTATACACTTTTTAGTTTTAATTTCTCTTATTTTTATTTTCTTTCTACTCTCTTTTTTTTCAAATTCGAGATATATGTTTGATAATTATTTCATGTTTTTTTCGTCTTTCATATTTGGAAAAGCATTCTTAAAATGGTATGAATTTTTAGAAAGAAGAAAAAGTGGTTTTTTTAAAATGTATATATATAAATAAAAGTTAAATAAACAAGAAGTTGAATCTATACCAAAAGTTAATTTTAGTTTTATTGAATGCATAATAAAGATTTGAAAGTTAAATAAAAGCAATTTTATTTTTTATTTTTTATTGGATTTGTATAACTTATTTTTCATATAGGACAAATATTAATTTATATACCTTAAATTTTGGGTTGTAGTCATTAAAATACAAAATTAATAATTATATCAATTTAAATTTTGAAATTTCATAAGTGTGTCAACTCACACTCTTCTCTAAATTTTTATTCGGCCAATGTTGTGTGAAACTTATAATTTAAGTCAATTAAACTCCTAAATTTTCATAAGTCAATCAATTTAGACTATTCATTATAATTACCTTTGAAAATCATCCATGCATTGATTCTCAAATGTGTGTAAACCTTCTTCAAACGCCGGTATTACAAAATGAACGATTAGAGTAAATGCATAGAAGATTTTCAAACAAAATCTTGTCCACTTCAAGCCCATTTAAGAAATCCGCTTTGAAAAGGAATCCTTCTATAAGTCGATTCGTAGCCGGGTTGAAACCCGATTGTAGAGAGCGAAAAGAGCCTCTTCATTCACAGGATGCGTGCTCGCTGCTTTTGAATCGTTAGTCGGAGACGAAAGCCCTTTTGTCCAGAAACCGAGCAATATAGTTTTCACACAGAAGATAAGATCTAAAATTATTAATTTATGAAAGTTTAAGTGTTTTATTGGTACAATTATAAATTTTATGCGGGGTTTTTCTAAACAAAATATAATGGAGGGTGTAAATTGATGTACTAACAAAAGTTCAAGATTTAAATTGAGACAATTATTAATTTAATATTTAAATTGATACCATTCCTTAAAATTTATGAGTATAAATTGATATTTTTCTTAAAATGTATTGTTGTTAATTTAAAATATGTGATAAAAAAGTATAATAAATGATTAAGAAACACATGTTTATGCTTTCTTTTCAACAATGAAAGTTCAAAAATAAGAAATAATTACCTTTTATTCATTCTTAAAAAATAGAAAAGAAAATGAGAAACAAATGTGCCATTTGGTTACGTTTAAATTATGGCCAAATTCAGCATCAACTTTATCCAAATATGGACCTTAATTTCTAGTTTGATATGAATTTTGTTTTAGACACCTATTTGCTATAAATTCACTTTCTTCGTTTTTTATCAACCAATCAAATACACATCTTTAGTCGGAAATTATTATTATTATTATTATTATTTTAATTCAAAGAGCAGAATTGATTATACTAGTTGAGTTATATGTTTATTGTAGCAATAATTTACCACAAAAATAGAAGATCGACCAACTTTTAAAGAAGAAGATAATATTAATCATCCTTTAAGTTAAAATCATTTTGACTACATATATATATATTTTAAAAACTATTTATAGATAGGCTTTAATAAACTTTAATAAAACATGAAAACAAAAGCTGTTTTTTTTTTCTCTTTCAAATAATACTATTTTTAGACATGATTTTCAAGCAATCACAAATGTGTTAATTTTTAAACATGATTTTACCGTTAAATCTGTTAAGTTATATCTATTTTTAGCGCAAAGTTTTAACTGCATTTATTTTCACCTCAAATTTGTATCTTAATCTCATATCTTGAAATTTAAAAAGGTTAAAAAAAATACTTTTGGTCCTAAACCTTCATGAAAGTAACAATTTAGTCTCTGAACTTTGGTTTGTAACGATTTAGTCCATGTACTTTCAATTTTATAACAATTTAGTCTTCAAACTTTAGTATGTATCAATTTAGTTCTTGTACTTTCAAATTTATAACAATTTAGTCCCTAACATAAAAAAATTATCAAAATTAGATGTTAATTTTTTTTATTTTATGATGTAGACCTTGTATTTTATAAAAATATTGAGTCTCTAATTAGTTTATCTGTTCATTTATACAATAAATCTCAATAAATCTTAACGCTATTTACTACAATAAAAACTAAATTGTGATAAATTTTAAAGTACAAGAACTAAATTGTTACATAGTAAAGTTTAAGGACTAAAATGTTACAAAATTGAAAGTTCAGAGACTAAATCGTTACAAACTAAAGTTGAGAGACTAAATTGTTACTTTTATGAAAGTTTAGGGACTAGAAGTGATTTTTAACCTTTAAAAAGTATTTCAATTTAAGCTTCGACAAGTTTTCTTTTGAAATTAATATTGTTGAAAAATATTCCCATATGTATTTAATGTGTTACAACACACATACGTACAAGCTACGTTTTTGTTTTGCTTTTCCTTTTAAATCAACAATTGTTAATTAAGGTAGTCATCAAACTATTAATATTTAGAATTATAATTGTTGTCTTATTTGTTAAGCTATGATCAGATTGATAAAGCTAAATTTTGGTTAAGAGTTTGTTGACACGTTTGACAAAGTTATTTAATAGTTAATTTGGCCATTAATCAAACTCAATTTTGTGTGAAGCTCGATTTTATTGATAAATTAGTGATTTTATGATGATTTTTTTTTTTGTTAATAAGTGGATTAATATTGTAATAATCGTCTAAAGTTCAGGTCCAATTTGAAAAAAATAAAACTTTAGAATGAAAATTGATACAAAAAGAATTATATACATGAAAAAATTTCACAGATAGAAAAAAGTCAAACTATTTATAGAAAATAGCAAAAAAATACTGATAGACATTGATAAGACTTCTATCAACATCCATCAGTGATAAACTTCTATCATTTCTATCATTGATAGACCTTGATAGACTTCTATCAACGTCTATCACAATTATCTAAAAATTTTGTTATTTGTGTAAATAATTTTCTTTATTTTTTTATTTTTAAAAATTTCCCTATATATAAATAATTAGACATGGTTGTTGAGGAATGTATTGAGATTGACATTTGGAATATTATAGAGAGAAATAAGTAATGTGACATCTGTATTTAGATGTGATATAATTAAGAATATTTCTGATCACACACCAAAGTACTGAAACTGTAAATACTTTACATTACATGCCTTACTAAGTTCTATATTATTTTTATTAAGTATATAGATTCTATGTTTTTTTCTTCTTTTTACTTTATTTCATCTTTTCGTTATAATAATAATAATAATAATTGGGCTATTTTAAAATATAAAAAATTAAGTCAAACTATTTACAAATATAGAAAACTTTTACTGTCTATCAACAATAAACCGCGATAGAATTCTATTGCAGTCTATCGCTGATAGGTGGTGAAACTTTTTTATATTTATAAATAGTTTGATATTTTTTCTGATTATAGTAATTCTCCTAATAATAATTTGAATTTTTTTTACAACATAATAATTTTTTTGGGGGAGATACAAACATAGTAATTTAAATTATTAAATTATTACCTTAAACAACATAATAATAATTTAAGATAATATCATAAGTAGTCAAAATATATTTTGGAGTAATCTTTTTGGGTTCCCAATTTTTTTTTTATGTCTATTTAAGTTTTGCTTTTTTTTTTTAAGCATTCTTGTTGTTCTTATCTTCTCTTCGTAGTTTAGAAACAAAAAGTATTTTTTAAAAAATTACTACATGTTTCTTTGACATTTGCTCTTCGAAATGTATATAATTTTAAATTTTTGTTATCAAAACTATATTTCAACACCTTTTTTTTATATAATTTTTGAGTTCAAAAATTTCGAAGGTGTGTGAATGGAATCGTCGACTTAAGTCGTAATTGATATTTTCTCTATTAATTTATGCTTTTATATATAATAGGCAAGAACGTTCAAAATGAGATTTCTATATATCTTTAAGAAGTGAAAGAGTCAAAATAATATCCAAAAGAAGAATTCAATACACTAAAATTCTATTCTCTCTTTTCCCACTATACATTTCTACCTTTACTAATTTCCCTCTTTTTTTTCTTTTTTCTTTTTTCTCTTAAGAAAAAAAATTCTTGCTTTGAATTTCTTCTGGCCCTGTCTGCCCATTCAAAAGTTGGTGTGTTAAAAGGAGGGAAAAACTGATCTATGACCATATGAACCATAAATAAATTTTATAAAAAGAAAAATTACTTTGAGAGAAAAAAAAATTCTTTTGTAGGGACCACTAGTGGACCACACATTTCAAAAAAAAAAAAAAACATTTGAAAGAAAATAAAAAAATATTAAAAATATAACACTGCAAATATAATAAAGGACATTGAACAAACCCCATAATCATACTGTTTTGATTCTTTGTTATCTAATTAATATTATAAATTATAAACTATAAGCCCATTTTTGTTTAATTAAATAAATATATGTTATCGGATGAGAAGTGAGAAGAGAGAGAGAGAAAGATTGTTGATTTTGAAAAATCTTCTTTTGCAGCTTTTCATAATAATGGGATAAAGATTATGTGATGGAGGTGTATCATGCTATTAATTTTACTATTTATATAATATGCTTCTCTTCCCTCCTCTTCACTACTCCCCAAAAAAGTGTTACATTCTAATTGGACTTTCAAAAATAAATTCCCATTCTTTTCTAGTTAAATGAAATTGCAAAAATAGTGCAATAAAAAAATTCTAGAAAAATTTAGCCATTGAGTTTCAATAGATTGTGTGCTATGGTAATCAAGTAAGATAAAGGCAACAAGTGGGAAATTAAAAGCATAAGAAAAAATCATAGTGAGAAAAATGTTTTTTTTTTTTTTTTAAGAAAGTTAATTTATGACTGGGTCTATTCAACTTGTTGGTGTTTGGATCTCGTTTGTATTGGGCGTCGCAATAGGCCTTTGGCCCTTTTCTCCCTGGTCTAGTTTCGAGATACTCTGAATTAACCTTTGTAAGAGATCCTCGCATCAATGTAGTGGCAAGCCTATTGCACTTTGATGCTTAAGTTAGTACAAGGAGTGATCAATTCAACTAAGCATAAAAAGAAGTAAGGTCGGGTCCTCCATTGAAGATTACTTACTCTCCTGTTTCGGGGTGGTTGAATTGAGCTATTTATAAGTCTGTCCTTTGACACATGTCTCTGGTTACATGTAATGGCAGCGGTTTCAAGGTCATTGTTGGTGCTCGAGATTGCAGGGTGTCAATTGGGGTCTGGCTCGATTATTTTTCAATTGATATATATATTCATCGACTCGGTTAGTCGGTCAAAACTCCAAGGCATTAACATTTTCCTTTTGGAACGCATGCTTTCCTTATGCCTCTTTCCAATAGGCTATAGACTTGGACCCGTCCATAAACTTTGAGTCATGCCTTGGACAATCCTCAACACAACTCATGATTTTTATTGATTTGAACATGGTAATTCAATAGTTATAATTAGTTTCATTTGATAAGTTAATTATTAGCTTTACTTTTTCACCTGTGAGCTTTTTTGTCTCGTCATCAATTTTATAGCAATGTTTTCTTTTTACAAATTTGACTAGAACTCAAATAGTTCTTTAAGAAATGTAAAAACTATAGAAAAAAAATTAAACCACTACCAAATTTCAAAACACGACAAACTAAAAATGAAATTTTAAGTCCACCAGATTTAAGATCTTCAAAATTTACATTACTCGTGCATTTCAATAAATCTTAAATCTAGTTCCTATTATTAGTTTATAAAATTTCTTTTTAAAAAAATTATTATGTATATATATTAAATTATACTCATTATAAATTTTTAAAACATGCATATTCACACGTTGTATTTCCTTGTATGAAAAATATTATCACTGTCTAACTAATTCCATTAAAAATTAACTTTTAGAGACTAAATTTTACATTAATCTAAAATACATACACTAAAATTGAATAAACTCCCAATTATCAAGACGGAAAATAATATTTTAATCCAACAATAATCCCACCAAATTTATTATTTTTTTTTTTTAATTCGTATTTCCCTTAGCCAGTCCATGCCAAACCATCCCATAAAAACAAAACAAAAATATATAAAAACCCCTAAAAAAAAGAAAAAAAGTAAGAGCTATGACAAAGCATGAAGTTAGTATATAAAGAAGGTTGTGTGATTTGGTGTAGTATTTTCCAAACCCCAAAAACCACTCTCTTCTTCTTCTTCTTCTCTTTCTTCTTCTTCTTCTTCTTCTTTTTCTTCTTCTTCTTCTTGTAGTAATAATATTAGTTTTAGGGTTATTGGGGGGGTGGGTTTAAGGCAAGTGATGCGATCAGGAACTTGTGTTTCTTCTCAGCAGACCCTCACCCCGGAGGCTGCTTCGGTTCTGAAGCATTCCCTTTCGTTGGCCGCCCGCCGCGGCCATTCTCATGTTACTCCTCTCCATGTAGCTTCAACTCTTTTATCCTCTAAACCTTCCACTCTTAGCCTCTTCCGCCGCGCTTGCCTTAAATCCCATCCTCCTCATCCTCTCCAATCTCGTGCCCTCGAACTTTGTTTCAATGTCGCTCTCAACCGTCTCCCTACTTCCTCTCCTCCTCTCCTCCATTCCCCGTCTCTCTCCAACGCTCTCATCGCCGCTCTCAAACGAGCTCAAGCTCATCAACGACGAGGCGACCACCACCACCACCACCAACTCCAACAACAACACCCTCTTCTTACTATCAAAGTTGAACTTCAACATCTCGTTATCTCGATTCTCGATGACCCGAGCGTTAGTCGTGTCATGAGAGAAGCTGGTTTCTCAAGTACTGCTGTTAAAAACAACATTGAAGAGTATACTAATCTTACTACTTCTACTACTACTCACCAAACTACAACAACCCCACTTTTCTTCTTTCCTGGTTCTGGCTCTGGCTCTTCAAACAACGCTAGTAAGTTCGTGTTCGAGGTTTTCTTGGGAATGAGGAAGAGGAAAAATGTTGTTTTGGTTGGGGATTCTAATGAAGGGGTTGTGTTGGAGGTTATGAGGAAGTTCAAAATGGGGGAAGTTCCTGAGGAAATGAAAGGGGTTAAGTTTGTGGAATTTGTTCCATTTAATAATAATAATAATAGTAATGTGTGTGAGTTTTTAAGGAGGAAGTTGGGGGAAAATTATGATAGTGGGAATTTGAAAGGAGTTGTGGTTTATGTTGGGGATTTGAAATGGATTGTGGAGAAGGGTAGTAGTAGTAATTATGATCAAGTAATTGATGGTTTAGTTGGGGAAATTGAAAGATTATTGGTGGGGGGTTTTCATTATAATGATAATAATAATAAGAAAATTAAGATTTGGGTTATGGGTATTGCTACTTATCAAATTTACATGAGATGTCAAATGAGATTGCCTTCTCTTGAAACTCAATGGGATCTTCATGCTCTTCCTCTTTCTTCTTCTGGACTTGCCTTAACTCTCCATTCTTCAAGGTATCAAAAATTCTCTCTCTCTTAATTACAATTTTAATGAGGCTATCTCTATAATTTACTAAACAATTTCTCTTTCAAATATCATATATTTGGTCCTTTTTGTTTCAAAATTTACTCAAAAAGGGTACTACTTGGTTTGGAATTTTGCATGGAGAACCTCCATCATCATCATATTTTTTTTTTTTTTTTGAAAGTTTATAATAATGTAGAGAGAGAGAGAGAGAGAAGGGTTTTAGTGGTTTGTACTTGTGTTTGTGGTGTAGGCTAAAGACATGGACTGAGAATAAGGACAGAAACATAAAAGAAAGAAAAAAAAAAGCATTGTTGGGAAAGTCAGACGGGCTATTGTCCTTTGTGTTTCCTCCTTTTTTTCGTCATCATTCAACCACGCATGGCTTTGTTTTACAGAGTTTTACTCAGAGAAATTAAACACAAAATCATTTCTCTTTCTCTCTCTCTTGCTTAATTTGTTTTTTTTTTTCTTTCATGGCAGTGTATATGATTCAAGGCTGAGCTTCTTCTCTCAATCCATGGAAACAAAGCCATTCATAGCCAAAGAAGAACATGAAAGCCTCACTTGTTGTGTAGAATGCACTTCAAATTTCCAAAATGAACTCCATCATTTGAAATCTTTCCACTCCAAACAAATTCCCTCTTGGCTTCAATCACATCCAAAGGTATTATATAAATTAATTAATTGTTCTGATGGGGGCTCTGATACCATGTTAGGAGTAAGAAAAGAAAAGGATTAAATTAACTTTTTTGTTTACAGGAGGAGTTGGTGGAACTGAAGAGAAAATGGAACAAATTATGCAATAGTCTACACAGAGATGGCTCTGTTCAAAGCTTTTCATATTCTTCATCATATCCATGGTGGCCTAAGTCAAATATTTCCTTCACAGATCATCATCAAACATCAAAGCCATTACAGAGTTCAAATTTTGTTCCTAGATTCAGAAGGCAACAATCTTGCACAACAATTGAATTTGATTTTGGGAATGCAACAACAAAACATGAACAGAGTGGAGAACCAAGTTTGAATTCTCTCAAACATATGGTGGGGAATGAAGTGAAGATCACTCTGGCTTTAGGGAATTCTCTGTTTTGTGATTCATCAGCGGAATCCATGGAAATGGAAAGTGAAAGAAAGATTGAACGTGGAGAGATTTTGAAGGTTTTGGAAGAGAATGTGCCATGGCAATCAGAATTGATTCCTTGTATAGCAGAGGCAGTGATTTCAGTGAAGAAAGATGAGAAATTGATTCAATGGGTTTTAATGGAAGGGAATGATTTCATTGGAAAAAGAAAAATGGGTCTTGTAATTGCAGAATTAGTATTTGGATCTGTGGATTTTTTATTGGATTTGAATGTGAAAAGTGAAGAAATGGGGATTTCTAAATGTGAAATGCTGAAAAAAGCATTGAAATCAAACAGACAGCTTGTGGTTTTTGTTGAAGATGTGGAAATGGCGGATTCCCAGTTGATGAAACTCCTTGAAAATGGATTTCATAGTGGAAAATTTGAAGAAACGAAAGAAGAAAGCATTGAGAAAGTGATATTCATTTTAACAAAAGACGATTCTTTTGATAAAACGAAGAACAGAGGTGCGTCGTCTTCTTCTTCATCATCATCATCAGTGATCAACATGATACTAAAAATGGAAGAACCCAATTCAGATCACAAGAGAAAAGCCGAATGGGAATACGAAAACAACTCAAAGAACCGAAGAATCAACAAACAATCAAGCATGAACAACAACACTTTGGATCTAAACATAAAAGCAGAGGATGAAGAAGAATCAGAATCAGAATCAGGAAATGGGGAAATAAGTCCAATAACAAGTGATCTAACAGGGGAAACAACAATTCCAAATGGGTTTATGGAATCGATTTCGAATCGATTCGTTATGAATAAAAAAGAAAAGCAAGAATCAGAAATAAGAGAAGAAATGAAGGGGAAAATGAGAGGGGCATACAAGGAGAAATGTAAATGGGATAGTAGATTTAGAGTGGAAGAGGGGGTTATAGAGGGGATTTTAGAAGGATTTGGTTCATTTACTAAGAGAATGTTTGAAAAATGGGTGAAAGAAATTTTTCAAACAAGCTTAGAAAATGGTAGATATGGTGGGAAAGGGGAAGGGGGTATAGATATAAAGTTGTGTTTAGATCATAAACACATTTTGGAGGAAGAAGAAGAAGAAGAAGATGGGTATATGGGTTCTTGTCTCCCTAAAAAAATTAAACTTTCTTCTATGGATTGAAAGTGGTCTTTTTGTAAAATCTTTTATCCCAAAAAAAAAAAAAAAAAAAAAAAAAAAAAAAAAAAAAAAAAAAAAAAAATAGTCCACAAACGTCCTTAACTCTTGTATTTCTTCACTTTTCTTAATAGGATTGCCACTTTCTTCATATATTGCATTTTTCTCTCTCTTTTACTATATTATATTGCAATTGTCCAAGAAAACGTACTAATCTTTCCTAGCTAATTCATTAATATGCTCGTATGTGACAAGAAATGAGAATATATTTGTTTGAAGGATAGGAAAAAAATATTTGGAATTTGAGATAAACAACTTTTTTTTAATTTAACATATCTGGTTTGGAGATTTGAATTACTGACTTTTGGTCGATTATATACACCTAACAGTTAGTAAATTTTACTATAAATGTGTATATGTATGTTTGATATAACGTTTTTATAATATTGGTTATGTATGTTATCTAAAGAATTTTGTTGCCTGTATTAGCATATGTTCAAATTATTGATTTGTGATAGCCTTAGAGTTGTTTCCAAATAATGACAAAAATAAAGTTGATTGTTTTAATTTATAATTTATTGGTGGACCCATGATTTTATAATTTATTTATTTATTTAGTTTTTGGGTTTGCTTAGTCGTGTACTAACTAACTATTATAGTGAAAGCCAACATTTTTCACCCTATTACTAATTTACATTTTTATTCATTTTGTTTTAACCTTAATTTCAACGATGTTGTTTATGCTTTTAGAAATTTAAACTCCATCCTTATCTTCTGATTAAAACTTATCAATGATTTATCAAATATTTACATCATTTAAATAAAGTGACATGTGCCAAAACGAGCGTAGTGCAACTGGCATACAGTATGTATTAGTGATCAAAAGGTATGTGGTTCGAAATCTCACCCACTCGTATAATGGAGCGCACATGCACCAAATCTATCTTTATATTTCTCACAAATAACCTTAGTTGGGCACAATTATCTAGTTAAGACATTCGATCTTTCACTAATAGATTAGAAGTTTGAACTATCACCTTATATTGTTGAACTAAAAAATAAATACGTACCATAATTTTTTTTGGAAGCTATATAGACCGTTAAAAACTATTTGGATTTTTGTTTTTAAAACAAGCAAAATTTTCAAAAACCAAATAATAGATAGTACAAGATCTTAATATTTTAATCAATTGAGTTATACTAAAGTAGACATACCAGAGTTAGATTAAGTTAGATTAAATATAGACATTAACACACAATATATATTTATTGTTTACTAGTTAAATAATAATAATAATTTTTTTTTTTGGGATTTAGAAGAGGGTAATTGGGTAAAAATTAGCCAATAGCAACAATGTATGAGCATGTAAGTCTAAGCCATGATTCCCCTATGATAATAGACCAAACCAAATCTTGAACACATGAAATGATTTTTATGAAGTGAATTGTTATTGCCATATCTTTATTAAATGTTTAATTATTAAAACAAAAAAAAAAATTAAAAAAATAATAATACATATATTACACAAAGTGTGAAGGCCCCACATCCGCCGTTGGATGCAATCATTTGGTCTCTTATCATTAACCCTTTTTTGAAAATGGAATTGCAAGAATAAGAATTTAAAATTTGAAAAAATAAAAAGGTGTGCTATAATTGAATTTTAGTGGGAAAATTTTTAATTTATCTTATTTATTGTGATAAAAGAGAAGCCCAATGAAACTTTCATCATTGTTCTTCCCTTTTTATTCATTTTTTTTTTGTTAAATTATAAAAAATGCCTTTAAACTATGCAATTTGTGTCAAAAATATCCCTGAACTTTCAAAAGTTTCAAAAATACCCCTAAACTTTCAAAAAGAGTTCAAAAATACCCCTACCGTTAGTTTTGGATGGAAACCGTTAAAAATTTTGTTTCAAAAATACCCCTGAACTTTTCAAAAGATTCAAAAATATCCTTAACTAAAAAAATTAAAAAATACCTTCACCATAAGTTTATGAACATAAACGTTAATATCTCGTTCCAAAGATAACTTTAAAATTAAAAAAAAAAAAAAAAAAAGCTTAAAATTGCTCCTAACATTAATATGGTGATCAATTTGTTTGAAGTTTCCTTAAGTTCGAAAAGAATGAACTTTAAAACAAATTATAAAAATATCCTCATTTTTTTTCATATAGATACTTTCATTTTCTTCTTAATTTTTCAATTTTAAGCTTACACCAATTTTCTCACCAACCAATTTTTTAAGTAAAACATAAAATCTCACCAAATTCTAAAATCAAAATCTTCCCTTAAACATATCAAAAGGATAAATAGTTAAATAAAAAAAAAAAGTATTCAGTTATTAATACACACTCAACTACTAACGTTTTTTTTTTCTTTATCGTTTTGGTATGTTTAAGGGGAGATTTTGATTTTAGAATTTTGTGAAATTTTATGAGATCTTATTTTTTAACTTAAAATTTTGGTTGGTGAAAAAACTGGTGTAACTTAAGAATTGGAAAATTAAGAGAAAATAAGAGTATCCATATGAAAAAAAATGAGAATACATATATAATTTGTTTTAAAATTTATTATTTTTAAATTTAATAAAACTTCGAACAAATTGATACTATATTAATGTTAGGAGCAATTATAATTTTTTTTTTAATTGTAAAGTTATTTTTGAAACGAGGTATTAATGGTTTGTATTCATATACTTACGGCAAAGGTATTTTTGAACTTTTTTAGGGTATTTTTGAAACTTTTTAAAAAGTTCAAGGTATTTTTTAAACAAAACTTATAACGGTTTCCATCCAAAACTAACGGTAAGGGTATTTTTGAACTTTTTTTGAAAGTTTATGGGTATTTTTGACACAAATTGCATAGTTCAGGGACATTCTTATAATTTAGCCTTCATTTTTTTATTTTTTTTCTTTGCTGGTAGGTTTGTTGTTATTTTTATTTATAAAAATTATGACCTAACAAATAGGAAATTTTTAAAAATAGAAAAATAAAAAAATTATTTATAAAAAATAATAAAGTTTTTAGATAGTTGTGATATACGCGGATAAAAGTTTATCAGAGTCTATCAGTTATAAAAATAATAGAAGTCTATCAATATCTATCAATATTTTTTTATTATTTCCTATAAATAGTTTGATATTTTTCTATTTGTAAAAATTTCACTAACAAATATATATATATATATATATATATATATATATATATAAATGAATGTAAACTGATTGCAGTCAAACGTGCGTATAAAAGAGGAATCTCAGAATAATCCTTTCATAATCATTTTCTGCCTTTTTGTTTTCGTTTTTTTTTCTTTCTAATTATTTTGGTTGTTTATTTGTTATAAAGGTTAAATCCCAAACCTTTTAGCTTTTATCCATTTTAATTTTTATATACTTAAAATGTTCATTTTGTTTTTACTTAATTTTAATTTTTGTCTTTTTTATTGATTCCAATTTAATTGAGTGGATAATGTATGAGTTGTCATTTTAAAAGTTGATGGTTAAATTCTCGTCGTTAAATTAGAAAAAAAAATATTTTGATCTTTGATACTTTCAAATGGGGATACTTTTAACTTCGGCCTATTTTGATATACTTAGTACTTTTAAATGGTCATTTAAAAGGTTGTCATTTCTGTTTATTTTCTATTTTTCTTAATCTCGTCATTTTTTTTTATTTTCAATATTGTTTTAGTCCCTATATTTTGAGGTTTATTTAATTTTCTATATATTTTTTAGTTGTCCCATTTTAGTCCTTGTACTTCTAATAAATATTAAATTTAGTTCCTCAAAAGTTAATTTTACGGAAAGTAGTTAAATAATAATAATAGTTTTCATGCAAATATATATATATATATATATATATATATATATATATATATATATGAATATGTTTTCAAATTTATAGTTAAAATATTGATACATAACATAAAGTTTTTGAAAAACTAAACAATAAATTAGCCGTGAAAAATAAATTTAAGATTAATTTGACTAAAATTAGACAACTTCAAAATAAAAAAATAAAAAAAAAACGTTTTAAAAAGTTTTCTTAAAAAAATAACATTGTAAAAGTATAACGACTAAATTAATCAGAGGACAAATCAACAACTTAGAATAAACATCAAACATAAATCTATATTTTAAAATGAGCTAAATTATTTACAAATATAGCATAATGTCATTGTCATCAATAAACATCTATCAATATCTATCACTAGCACTGATAGATATCTATCATTGTTTTCTTTTAGAATGATGTCTATCACTAATAGACAGTGACATTTTACTATACTTAAAAATATTTCCAACAGTTTTATCATTTAAAACAATTACCCTTAAAATATCTTAGAAGTTCAAGAATTAATAAATTCAATCATCCTTCTTCTAGTTATCTACTTAATTGAATTTATTTGTCACTGCAAAATTATCAAACAAACTTTGATGTTTTAACATTAAGGAAAATGGGGAATCAAGTTCCCCACATGAATGATAGAGAACATAGAAAGAAATTTTTTCATAAACCAATCAATAAATAAAAAGAAATTTAATTAACAAAAAAAAAAAAAAAAAAAAAAAAAAACTCAAATCAAACCTTTAAAATAAGAGCACAAAGTACCCAAAAATTATTAAATTAAAAAAAAAAAGAGCCCAAATGTAGCAAGAAGATAAAAGAATAGCTAAATACAACAACAATATGGCTAAATCTAGTTTTAAAAAAATACCAATATAACCAAACAAAAAAGATACACAAATAATATTGTCTGTTTACCAAAAATATTCATTACTCACAAAATTTCATAAAGTTTCAAACTTAATTACTAATTCATAATACTAATATTTTCTTCTTAACCTAACTTATAGATCTATTTAAAGAAACTTAACAATTAATAGTTGAAAGTAAATCTATGTGTTCAATCCCTATGGTGTTTTCTCAATTTAGTTATATTGTTTATAAGTTTCAACTCAATCTGATATTAGGCTTAAAAAATATATGATAATACTTACGTTCGTAGGAATTAGCTTAAGTATGATAACTCAACGGTAACTAATATATACTTTTACTTCCCGTGGTTAAAGGTATCTAAATCCACATATTTTATTTGTTGTACTAAAAACGTTTGGAGAAAAATTATATACCTTTACCTGCGAGAATTTTTAAAAGAAAAATTAGACCACTATAAAAAGTGAATAATCGCTAATTACTCATCCAAATTATTAACTTCAAATTTTTCTTCTCTAGGTGTCTATTCTACTTTTTAAATTTCTATCAACTCCCTTTCATGTCATATAATGTTATCATCGATTAACTTTAACGTTTGTCATTAAAAAGGAGAAAAAAAATTAATATAAGAACTAAAAAAAAAGCTAATTTTTCTTTTTTAACAAAATCCAAACACTAGCTCTCAAACAAATATTTCCCTAGTCAATGTTAAAAATTATATAAAAAAATAATAAATAAAAAAAACTAATTTTTTCTTTTCTAAAATATATATACATATATATAATAAAGCGAGAAATTTGTAAAAATAGAAAAATAAGGAAAACTATTAACACAAAATAGCAAAACTTTTATTAGTTATGAGAGACGCGGATAGAAATCTATTAGAGCCTATCAGTGATATAAATGATAGAAGTCTATCACTGATAGATGCTGATAGAAGTCTATCAATTTCTATCCGTATTTTTTTTTACTATTTTTTATAAATAATTTAACATTTTTTCTATTTGTGAAAAATTTTCTAATAAAGCACACCGTTACAGCAATGTTAGTTTCTATGTTAGAGGCACATATCTGTGTACTGTACATGGTTTCAAACTTCTTTTTTCAATCAATTTTAACATAATTGGAATATGTGACACCTAAATCTAAATCATGTGTGCCAATTCCATATATTCAAAATTAAAATAGTAAAGTTTGACAAATAGGTAAGATTCTTTTTCCAAGAAAAAAAAAAATTGGATAACTGGATAGGCTTTATATATATATATATATTAAAACTAAAATGTATAATAAATATGATAATGACCTGCTTATTTGTCTAAATGAATTAGTGAGCTTAGTTTACCGATAATATACTGATAAATGGAAGAAATTTGAAGATTTAAATCTTCCTTTTTGCACGTTTGTATTAAAAAACAATTCATTTTTCTAAGAAGATATAATAGTACTACTAATTCATGGTATTGGCATGAGTTCCCTTTTTAGAAGTCGGAGGTTCAATTCTTACCTCGTAGTTGTACTCGGAAAAAAATTGCAAGAATTAAGACGGCTCTTTCGAAGGATTTGACTGCATTGTTAAATATGACAGGAAGAATTTCTTTGATTTATTAAAAAAGAAAAAAGAAAGAAAGATAATGATGAAAATTTTAAAATAAAAAGGAAAGATAAACTCTTTTAATTTGAAATTTGAGCATGTGAAAAATGAAATTATTCAAGGACAGTTGAGTATTAATAATTAAAAGTAGAAAAAAAAAATAAAAAGAGAATAATTACTTTTAAGACTTATTTTTGTCCTCTCTTTCAATTATTTGGAGATTTGTTTTCTTTTCTATGTCCATAAAGTCAAGCAAGTTAAGATTCCTTAAACCTTAAACTGATTTTTTATTTTTTATTTTTGGTTGGATTATATATATATATATATATATATATATATATTGATAGGGTAGATGAAGATATTATATCTCACCATTTCTAGAAATTTAGGTAGAAATAAATTAAAGTCCATGGATAAGAAAACTACTATTTTCATTTATTATAATTTTTTAAATTTTTTTTATTTTAAAATAAAACTATAAATTTTACGTGCATTATATCAACAAAAATAAATAGTTAAAGATATATCTAAAAGTTGTCTTTCAAAATATCAAGTTCAATATTACTACTATAGTATAGACAATTCAGCCTAGACGATCATCGCCTATGCACCAAAGTATTGAGTATTTTTTTTTTCATCTAGCTCCAAGAATCATTGAAATGCTTTTGTTATAGCATATTTATTTATACTTCATTATAGGCATTGAGTAGTCCTTTTTTTGGGTCTTCATTTCATGTATGATTCAACTTTGAGTAGCTATTTAATTGAAAAATACACCTTTAACATAAGAAGAGAACTATTGGGTAAGGTGAGAGCATGATTAGCTCTAGATTTTTTTGTGTCTACTCTATTAGTGATGTGTTGTATGTGAGAATACAAAAGTAGGGTAGAAATCATGCTTACATAATTGTCACCTTTGTTAGAAGTAGGCTCTTTTTAATTATTTGAGACTAAGGTGTCGATATAGAAGCTTTAGAGGTTGTTCAGGGTGCATAGCTGGTTATCATAGTATAGCCTATAGGATTATAATAATCTATAGAATTGAATTGTTTGTGTTTGGTTACATTTCCTCAAAAGTGTTTTTTATGCACAAGTTTGTTTATTTTGCTATACACTTAAAGTGTTTCTATTATGTCAAATTACTATAAATGAAGATTAGTAAACAGTATGAACTAATAATTTCAAATTTGTAATTAAAAACACTTTCATCGACCAAGTGCATATTTGATAATTGGTTGGGTTTTTTTATTTTTGTTTTTTTAGTTTATAATTGACCGAGTTGGTTGTTGGAGTTAGTCATTGGAGATAATTGATGGAGTTGGTCCCTAGAGGTGATCGCTAAAGCTCATCATTGGAGCTAGTTTTTAGAGTTAGGCATCAAAGGTGGTCGTTGTAGTTGATCGTCAAAGGTGGTCTTCATTGGTGTTGGCCGCCAAAGTGATTGTTGGAGGTGGTTTCGAAGGCAATGATTATTGTTTAAGTGAGGTGACGGTAGTAACCGACAACATATTGTTGCTGGATTCAATCGCAGGTAGGTAGAGTCATTGAAAACATTGAAGGAAGAAAGAGTTATAGTTTTTCTGAGATCATTAAGTTGTAAATAATGATACTATATCAAAACAGTGTAAAAAATAATAATAATAATAAAAGAAAAGAAACAACTCTTATCCCCCATTATCTTAACACTTGCTAAACCCGTTTTTCAAATTTAGGGTCAAAGAGCCCCTTAATAAAAATATAAGGAAGTTGTGATGCTAAATTCTAGATCATCTTTTTTATCATAGGTCTTTACTATACTTAGGATCTCTTTGGATTGACTTTCTAAGTGTTTATAAATATTTTTTTGCATTTATACAACACTTGGAAAGTCAATTCAAACAGACCCTTAGGATACGTTCAAAAACATTTTTTATATGGCTAAAGAAATTCTCACCAGAAATTATTATGCTTAGCTGTTTGGAGAGGACAACAAAAAAAAACGATAGTATTTCGTGAGAAATCACTATCAAAGTGACTTTGGCCGAAATTATGGACCAAGAAATACACAAAAAGTAGTTACAAAGTGCTTACAGTCGAATATATATCAAAGTAATTGCTTTATCAAAAACTTCTATTGAACTGCTTAAAAGATCTTGATTTTTTTTTCCTTCTAATTTTCCTAGCAAAGCATCTACTTTCCTCGTGCCTATGATTAACTATTTTTTTTTTTACGACTTTCTTTAGCACATAAAATCGATTGATATAGATTTTTTCTTTTTTCTTTTTTTTTTTAACAACATGTGGGATAGGAGAACCGAATCTCTAATATCAAGTTTGATAGTACAAATTTTATATTAGTTGAACTATGCTCATTTTGACGTATAAATTTTTTTTTTCAAACTTATAACTTTTTTCAACATTTCTCTTTGGATGGTATCAAAATTAAAGAACTCATTTTGTCTAAATAATGCACATGCTTTTGACTTATGAAATTTTCTAACTTCTTAGCCATCTACTAAGCTTGTAGTTCACTTTTTTTTCTTTTTTTTTTCTCTTACCAAGGGTAGATTTATCATCCTTTGATTGAGGAAGAAGTAGAGGCAGTGTCACAATCTTTGAAAGTATCTATTTTAGAAATAAAATTGTGTTATATGATATACTTAGGTAAAGTATATCTAGATATTGTATACTTTTACCTTTGAATGTAGACTTGATATGTACTACTTTCTTTGAGATCGGAGATTCACTCTCTTCCTCTTAATTCTTAATTTATTTTCTTTATCACTTAAATTAATGCATAAGGAACATAAAATGAAGAAAGAAATAGAGAACATTGATTAACAAAGCTTAATTTCTGCCCAGAGTGAGAATCATTTGCTACAAAATTTTAAAAAGATTCAACTATCAAAATTCTACCCACAATGAGAAATCAATCAGTTTCCAGATACCAGTGGGAATGATATTTCCCAAAAAGTAATAATCATAAAATATTGGTTTCATAGGTTGAGACTAGTTTTGGGAATAATATAAAAAAACTTGGGCTTGTTTCATGGATATTCACTAGTTAAAACCTACATAATTATTTTCATACATTAATTATTATTTAATTCCTAAACATTAATTATCTTGCATAAATCCATATAGACATCTATATTTAAATTTCAAACATTTAAAATCTAAATATTTGATATTTATACACATGAAACAATATCTGAGCATATGAAACAATATCTAAGCTATCTGAGCATATTGAGAAAGAACCTGGACTAATAATGCAGTGGTAATCACTCGTTCCTTTTGCAGGAAATACAGTGATGGCTCAACTTGTGATTAAGAAATCTTAAATAAAGATTAAACATCTTCATTTAATAATTAATATATACCTAAAAGATCTGAAAATTATCCTCACATTCAGTAATTGGAAGAACCATGTCAACGCTTGTATTTAAAGACAAGGAAATGGTCAAATCTACAATTAATATGTGTAGAGAAGGCTTAAGGTTCAATCAATATACACTAATGTTTATTTCTTACATAATAATGAGGAAGAGAGCACAAGCCAATGGTTAGATCAACAAAAGAATGAAGGGCTAAAACTGGTTGATAAATCAACAAATAAGAAGAAATACTATATAAAGAATGATACAAACTCTCAGATGCTAAAACTACTCTTCTTTGCTTCGCATTTCTGAGGTAAGGGATGAACATATACAGAAGGGTGGTTACATAAATAATACATCACCCGTGATCAAGCAAATCTATTATTGGGGGGAAAAAAACTTAGATGAAAAATTAATACATATCACTCACATTAGATTCGGAGTTGTATTGGAAGTCAATGACTTAGTAGAACATAAAGATGCATCTGAAGAATCTACAGCTCTTTCGAGACCGACCAATGATTTAAGTCTTCTCTCGACCTCCTTGCTTTGCAGATTAATCTCCTCCAGAACCATAGATAAAGCGGATTTACAAGTATCGTCGTCCTGGAAGGCTAGGATCCATCTCCCATCCACAAAAGGTTTTGTCTTTACCTTTAACGGGGTACCATGTTTAGTAGGATCTAAAAAGGGTAAAGTTGATGGGCGAATCCTCAAGTGCAGCCATCTTGAATGCTTTTCATCAATTCTAGGCTGGTAAGAACAAAAAACAAGTGTTGTTAACTTAGAGAATTCAGATTCATCCAAGCAAATAAATTGAGAATTGGCCAAGGATCAGTTTTTCGAAATTGAAAGTTCTTTCCACATTTATTTCTCTTGACGAGTGACGACTATTGTTAGTTTCAATTTCGACCATGTATGTAAGATTTGCCATGACATATACTGAAACACCAGTTATGAGGACATCATTGTGATTCACAAAACATATTTAGATTATTGTTTGCCGTCAAATGGTTTGATGGTGAAAGCAGTCTTACATTGGATCCAGCAAGAGGTGCAGCAACTCGAATAATTCCACAATTCAGTTTTGATGGCAGTTCTTCAGCAAGAATTATCCATCCGGAAGTTCCAATAGCAGTTCCAAGAAAGTAAAAATGGCGCTCTTTGCCCCTCTCAAATGCAATTCTACAAGGCACAGCACCGTCTACATAGCAACAACCAAGGAGGGTTATTAACAAACTCACAGCAGCCTACGTGATTGAATTAAAAATATGTTTGAATCCTGGATAACTCTTGAACCATCTAAAATTTTGTGCAGATGAAGAGAAACAGAAATTTTAAAGGTAGAACCTAAAGGAAGAAATTCGAAGTTTAAAACTTACCAAGTCTCAACTCAGCACCTGGTTTAGGTCCAGAAGCATCTAGTCCAGCAACCTTTGCACGGGAGCATTCAGAAATTTCTGAGGGAGGGTCAATACAGGGTTGTTCTGACAAAGCCTTGCCAAGGGAAAATGACTGAAGTTGGTGTAGAAGAACAAATACCTTGAATGGAAGGAAGGGAAGATATTGTTAAAAGACGCTTCCTACAATATAGTAAATTGCAGAGGAAAAAAGAAAAGAGAAAAATTTTAAAAATAGAGGCTGTGATCATATCCCAAGTCTTTTCGCTCTCTTAACTTGAATCACTCAGTTCAGAGGGAAAATACATTTTAACAAGGTGACATATTTTCATTGGTTTAAAAAATAATTCAGATGTATCAACTGAAGCTCTATAAATTAAAGGTAGGTAATTTCTCCTGTCTTTTTCCTTGTAATTTGTTAACTTCTAATGAAATTTGTTTCATATTTTGCTGGCGAGAGGGAAGGGGGAAGAGAGACACCTTTACCAACTCAGACATTTTTTGACCAGCAGCGAATGATGATTCAGGTGGAACAGCATCTGTATCGATAAGAAGTTTCATTAAATTCTTAGGGCAGTAGCATCAATCTCACCATATATTAAATTAACCACCCTTCTTCTGACAAAATAATAAGAACTAAAATGATGAGAGCCAAGGAAATCAATCACAACTATAAATCTTATAGCTATTCATTATTCTTAGTCTTACCAACGACAGAAGCCTTTGCAGAGTGCAAGAGCATGGACTTCGGTTCTTTCCTTGGTGATGGGGCTTCAATTGCTACAACAAGATTAGTGGTTCAGCACCCAGAAAACTCTTAATACACTTATCATCTATGAAGCACCAACACTTTAGTTTGGCTAGAGTGTCCATGTCCAACATGTGTTAGACACTTGGATACTCTGACACTTGTTAGACACACATCTGATACTCGCAAATGCAACAAATGTGTTGGAAACTAGTTGTACAAAATCAATATAGGTCTATTCAGCATTTGTTAGACATGTATTGAACATTTGTTAAGTGCACTAAACAAACACATAATAATATAGGACAAAAGTAATAATTTAGAGTATGAGACACATCAAACTCATTTTTTAGTACATAAATGCGTAAATTTATATGCTAAGAAGTTACATATATTTTAAAATGGTCAATTAATCTATATATGCAAGAAATTTCATTAAATCTAATAACATTGTTCACAATAGGGACTAAATCATTACAATTTATAAAGTACAGAACTAGATTAGTACTTATTAAAGTTCAGGGACTAAATTGTTACAATTTTGAAAGTATATAGATCAAATCTTTGCAAATTAATGTTTGAGGACTAAATTGTTACTTTCCTTTCTAGAACCAAACATTTTTTTAACCCAAAAATAATGTCACCCCGTTCGTGTTGTTTATATCCATGTCTTGTATTCATATTTGTGCTTCTTAGCATATAAGTCATTAGATTACATTAAATACCTCTTTTGCACTTTTTCCACTCGTCAGAAAGAAGTATTATGAGGAAATCAGACCAAATCCCTTTAGCTTCCTGTAAGAGCTCAGTAGCCCAGTACTTATATGAATCCTATTTAATATCAAAGAGAAAAAGATCAGAAAAAATAAGGTTAAGCTTTTTCTTTTACAGATACAAGTAATAACTTACTTTCAGCAATTTTAGATGATGACTGTTAAACTCTGCCTCACTATAAGGTAACAACTGCCGCAGAAGCCACCCGCCATCCCACAAAATCTCTGCAGATATATTTGAACGACAAAAGAGACTGACCAATGCATCTAGTACCTGAAACATGGCCAGTAAAGGCGGATTAAGCCACTCACATTCATAGTACAAGAATGATTTCTCACTGTTACATGAATAAATTATAAAATGATAACATTTCAGAAGGCGCCATAACCATCTTGATTCATGTACCAATGGAATCATTTATTACTAATTGTAGCTTCAATAGTTTGTTCTTTTGGGTTGGGTATTTTCTTCGGCTTATGTGAGGAACTGATACTAATCAGACCTTTGTAATACTAATACACAAATATGACGAACAATGTTTCTGATCCAAATGAAATTAAATTCCATTAGACAAAGAGAAGTACCTCAAACCTATGGGCACGAGGGCTTGCACCTACTTTAAGAAAATATGAAATCCCATAATCCTGAAAGTTAGAGAGCAAGTCAGAAATCAGTCACGAAGTGATCAAATGAGAATCAAGCAGCATATAACATTAAAACGAGGCATCAAATGGGGAAGATTACATCTTTTCGGCCTCAGAGTAAGATACTATAATAAATAACCAGAGTATAACTCCAGAAAAGCAACTAAGATATTATCCGAAGAGGCCCTTGAAAGCCTTTCAGCAATACAATTCTTTTATATAACATATGACAACAATATGAGGCCAAGGAAAGTTGAATTCCTTTCTTAATATTAGCATCCTTCTTTTCCCTTTTTTTCCTTCTTCTTTAGGAGGCGGAGTAGCTGGGAGAAGGTTAACGAAGCATGGGAAGACAAAAAGAGTACCTTAAGCTTCTGTAGGTAACCATCAAGTTCAATATCGATGCCACCTTTCACTGAGGTATAATCTGAAGAAAAGAGTTGCTCTTCGCCAGAATCTTCACCAACTAAGGCTTCCTGTTAAAGATAATTTACAATTTGAGATCTGTCCTGAATGTGTTTGTCAACAAGTGCAAAAAAAAAAAGCATAATCTTAGGTTCTTAACAGGTAGTAAGTACTCAAAGTCTGAAAACATGATCAAATGTGGCAGTAGACTGCACCAGGTAAAAGCAGTTACAAAAGCGTCAGAAAAGGATAAAACTCGGCACAAATTTACAGATGCAAAATTTAGAAACTTCAGTCATACAAGCATTAAATACGAATAAAAATTGTAAACTACAGAGTCCATTGAAGATGAACAAAATATTAACAACGTGATTGGGGAAATGACAACCAGACAGGCATTTTCTTTTACCATATTGTCAATTTGTTTTCAATAATGTTAGTTGATATGAGTCAAGAAAACAAAATTAAGCCTGACAAGAAGAGAACATAATGGGAAAGGACCAACACAAGCTATCTATTGAAACAGAGGTAAAAAATTGCAATATAGGATATCATGGAAGAGTACCAATAACAATTTCTTGTGTTGTTTTCTTTGAGGAAGAATTCCAAGAGCATCCAGCATTGACTCATCCAGTTCTACAGAAACATTGGGAGGCTTGATAAGAAGAGAAAAATGGAGTGAATGAAGTTGAATAGCTGCACTGATCTGACCTTTAGTTTGCAATAGTGTAGCCAGAACGCTTAAAGCACCTAAGACTTGTACATCGTCCCCAGTTGTAATATGAGAAAGCAAAGCTGCCCTGCCAAAGCAACATAATGGGATATTTAGGAACACATTGCTGACACAAAATTACATTTGAACCAATATCCATTAACAATGAGTATATATATATTACGTAGAGTCAACCAGCCTCCCAATGAAGGGAAAGGAGAAAAGCAAATATATTGAATCAGAACAGTAGTTGAATTAGGAGTTTCTAACATTTGCCAGAGCAACTTTAGAAAATAGAAATAGGAAGTTTCAGAATGGAACCTATCTAGTATGCACAAAAGAGAACACGGGATATAAAATCAGAAAATCTAATCAAGAGTCAAAAGCTGCTATTTACAAATAGCTCCTAGGAAATTTATTATGAAACATAGTTACCGTGCTTTGGTAATTATCTTTTATGTCTAGTTTTGCTTGATTGGAACCCTTTTTGTTTTAGTTTAGCCCACTTTTGTTTGGCATTGATTTTTTTTCCTTTGAAACGTTTAGTATTGGAAAAAAATTTTAAAAATGAAAGAGAGAAAAAATTTGTTTGGCATTGATTTTTTTTCCTTTGAAACGTTTAGTATTGGAAAAAAATTTTAAAAATGAAAGAGAGAAAAAATGTTGGAAGTAGAAGAATAGACGATAATTTGTAGGCATTAGGACTAATCTTTGAGAAGCACTTGACAAGAACTACACGACATTTATATTTATATAGCCATGCCAGAATTAATGGGTTAAAAAAACATGGAGTACAAAACTTTGCAAGAGGACGACACATCCTATGGTGATAAAAAGACAAATAAAAATGCAAAAACTCTAAAACAGCAGAAATGTATGAAAAATAAACAAAATTTGAAGCTCAATATTTGTAACCAAATTCTTTCAAAAAGTAAAATAAAATATTGCGATGTCAGATATTAAATGTTGCAGAGTTCATGAAGCCAATGCTATAAGATCATTTTTTCTTGACTAATCATTTAAAGGCATAAGTTCAGTCATCAAAACCTCTTTTCCTGCTAAAAATTGAAATAGGTGTTTGAATATGACTAAAACGACAGGAGAACTCTAAGCAAGCTCTAATTGGCATAAAACGTTACCTCAATTCCAAGCGGGAGCCTGGAAAATAATTCTTCACAATCACATCCTCCAACTCGGTTTTAGGAGCAGATAAATCTGATACTTCTTTTTTTAAAGATTCAGCATCCAACGGCTGCCTTACAATGCTATCACTTCCTGATGACTGGCTTCTATTTTCACAACATAACCGAGTCATATTTCCATTAAGTCTGACTTCAGAGTGTGAGGAGAAAGCGTCCAATGGACAGAAAAAGGCAGCAGAAATGGTGTTTGCGAGATCTTTTATTTTAACTATGCGCAAAATGCAACAAAGTAAATACAGAGAAGTGACAGCTCCCATTTGAATACCCTGGATGTACAAACTACAATTGGTCAAAAGAAAAAAGGGAAAAAAGAAAAAGAAGAAAAGTGCTATGAAATAGAAAAGATTTCGATTACAATATATCAAAAAAGGAACAAACCACTTATGAAGGCAGCTAAGTAGAATTTCCTTGGATGTTCAAACTACAATCCAATATCAAAACTACACTACTTGATAGTTGAATTTTATCTGAAACCGTAGAATTAGGGAAGTCAAACTTGACAGATGCCTAGAAAAGAGTTTTTAAGCAATATAAAACAGAATCCTCGGCTATACTACATCTTCTTCACAAACCCTGCTGTGATGCTGAAAGTCAAGTTCCACACCAGTTACACTCACATCAGATACACAATCCGAGACCTCAATGTAGAAAAAATAGTGATCATTGTGTGGTGAGTTTGTTTTAGAAGAAGATATTAAAATTTTATCAAAATGTGTGCCATTGGACCCAATATTACAACGTTCCCTATTAGATTTTGTGATGAATCCTTAGGAAGAACTTCTTTCGGTGAGTTGATTGTATGAACCAGTAAATTTGTACGAGCTTCTTCTTCTTCAATGATATCGTCATTAGGTAGGGAGGCATTTGGATCTTAGAAAATACAGACGGCCATGGACATTTTTTCAGGTGTAAGAAAAGAGTTTAATATTGTCGTGATTTTAAAATCAACGTTAGGAAAATTTTGAATTTATTAAATTAGGTTTTTTTTTCTCTTTCTTATTTTCCTTTTATTTAAGTTTAATTTTATGGCTGTGTAGTTAGGGTAAATATCTTTTACTTTCTCAGAATTTTCCCCTATCGTATTTAGTCTGTAGTTGGCTTTAGTGTAAAATATGAAATAAAATATCAGAAAACCTCATGGTACCAGAGCAAAAATAAAAACCCTATTTTGTTAAACCCTAGCCATCGCCCTCATGGTATAAGAAAAATTGAAGGTAGCAAGTAATAACGCCGATTGACCATTGGAATGTCTTCAAAAGAGGAGCAAGACAAGGGTTTTTGAGGATTTTTGGAAGAATCTAAAAGGAGGTTCCTGATTTCACTCCAGCCATCATAAGAATGAACCATATGGTTTTTAATAAATTTTCCCACTCCCCCCATGGTTTGAAAGAGAGCTGAAAGGATCCAGCTATGCACCAATCCTTTTGGTAACAAAAACCTGGGATTGATCCTTATCATTTTTCATATCAAAAGAGCCTTATCTGGATGCAAAAGAGTTCAAGGAGAAGGGACGTCAGTGAGTTCCCAAAGCTTAGAGTATTTTTTACCAACCATCATGGGAAGAATCTTCTTTGCTCAGAAAACAGAGGGCCCAATGCTTGGGAACCAATCAAACTCCTGGAATGACCTTTTGGCCTGTTGAACCAACAGGATCCTTTTCTTATAAATCTCTCCATCACTTCTTGGCTACAAAGAATCACTCCCTTCACCACAGTTTTGTTAAGACATTTGGAAAGATAACTTTACCGAGAAAAGATCTTTCTTTAGGAGGTGAACATGAGCAAGGTAAGCGCTACGGATTATATGCAAAAAAGCAACCCTCCTACTCAGGTGGGGATTTTCGTTTCAGGGCTCCCAGTGTGCTGGAGAGGTTTTCTTGTAAATCTATGTTCCCTTTCTTGAGTGATCCCTCTCTTCTCCTAGGATCCATGGAAGGTGAAATTTCCAAGGTCCATTTTTTGTGTGGCAGATTTTACTTGGGAAGATTAACACAATGGACCCTCTTCATAGGCACTCGTCTTTTTTGGTGTAACCACATTGGTGCATCCTCTGTAGGCACATGACCAAGGATCTTGATCATATCCTTTGGAGATGCCAGTTTACATCTTTGTAGTGGAATCATGCTTTGAAGCCATTTGGGGTTTCTCTGGCTCGTAGAAGCAATTGTGCTTCCTTCCTTCATTCATTACATCCTTATGTTTCTGTCGTTTTGAGATAAGAGGCAGTTTTCGTGGAAGGCTACCTATTTTTCAGTCCTTTGGGAAATTTGGATTGAGCAAAATAACAGGATATGTAGGGGTGGGGATATCGAGTAAGGCTTATGTTAGATCCCAAGTGGTAAAAACCTATTCTAGGAGGGGCAAAAAATACAAACACTGGCAGTTAGGAGGAATGTTGGAGCCGCAGGCACGGAGGTCAGAAAATGTTGTTACAAGAGTGAAGAGACCTGGTAATGAGGTTTTTTATGCGAAAGTTGGCAGGATGCTCAGGTGGAGGAGAACCAATTCTCTCCAGGCGTAAGAGTGTTTCTTATTTCTTGTATTAACGTTTTCCTTGTGCTCTTGTTTCTCTGTTGGCTAAGGCCTGTGTCATCAAGACTATCATATTTCACTAGCAAATCAAATATCATATTGTTGCTATGCTTGTGATTGGATTCGATATTATGTTTGTTCTATGTTGCAGGCTATTGTTAGGAAGAGGAATCCTAACAGCTTAGTGTAGCTTTTTGAGTTTTGGTTATCAAAGAGTTTTGTAAGTTATAACTGTTATCGCTATGACCTATTCTTTTGGATTGGAGCCCTTTCCTGTATACCTAGTCTTCGTGGCTCTCCTTCTTGGGCTGGTTTTTCTATACGCGCCCTTTTTGTTCTTTTCTTTCATGATTCCCAAAAAGCGGTTTCTTGAAAGAAAAAATATGTATGTATGTATATGTGTGTGTGTATATATATATGACAGTTCATAATGTTGATATTAGCATGATTTAGAAAGAAATTCATTAAAGGATAAAGAGATGGTAAGAAAATGTCATACATTAACAGCCTCTATCCTCAAAGATGGAAGAAGCAAAGGAAAGATCAAGTGCCGCAAAATATTATCAGTTATTAACCTTCCCACATCAGGAATCCCTGCTGAAATAACATCACTAATATAGTATAGGTTGTCTTCAATTTCATCTACAGCAGCAAGAATTGTAGAGGTTGAGAGCTCAGCGCTTCTGTGGAAGAAACCAAACGGATATTTAAAGCAAATAGAGATCTTCTATGCAACATGATAATAATAATTTTTTTTTAACAAAAAAAGGTGATATCCTAGCTTTTTACCTCATTGTCTCGAAGACCAACTCATTCAAGTTAATGCACTGCTTCCTAAAAAAGGTCACTAAATTTGAGAAATATTCTGCATGAGGAGGGCTGGTGATGAATCTATTGACATAATCATCTCCAACTGAAATCGAAATTAGCACATTAAAAGCCTATGAAGTTACTATGATATCTTAATCAGATATAAGAAAACTGAGGAACAACAAACTAACCATGGTATACATTAAGTGTCAAAGCCCGAACTGCTGTGCGGATCATATTTTCTTCATGAAAAGCAAATTGTATAGCCTCTACATACATTGGAAAAGATACTACTTTATCCTACATGGAAAATTTGTGTTGTAAGAACAAAATCAGGATTACACATTTACCAACAATTTGTGAATTACATACTACAAATAATCTATGCTAAATAGACCAATCCTAAATAAAAGTTTAACTGGTAGAAATTAGGCAAATCCTCTCTTTATAAGTAAACGACTTTGTCAAATAAATGTGTAACTTAATCGTATCTTCCATGTGTAGCTGCATAAATTCAATGAGATACAAGTTAGTGGTCCTGCTAGCTGCTAAAGACCTTTCTTTTTTGAGTTACAATACTACTATTCCTACAAGATTAAGAAAAGAGAAGTGTGAAATCTGCTTAATGTTTCGCATACAGTGGAAACATTCCTTTACTTCACTCCAGAACAATTCCTTCAATTAAGTGACCCAAAGTCAGTATATCAACCCTCAGAAAATAAATGTATACTCGGTTGGCATCATTATTCAAGTAGTTTGGCTTTGGTGGAAAGCATAATCAAATTGCACTAAAGACAGTAATGCATTGAGTAGGAGGTCCAGTCTCCTTGCAATTCTACATGCTCAGATCATTTTTCTTTATTGAATTAAAGAATGATATATGGCTTCTACGTTCAATGAAGACGCATCCCTTTCTCTAAATGTAAACAGTAAACGTGTTCCTTAGGGGCAACCAAAATGTACAAAAAGAAGAGATACCTTCAAACTAAGGGAGTGAGCCATAAGAACCATAAATGGAAGAAAAAAATAGTAGAAAGTGCTAGGGATAAGAAAGAAAAACTGGAAGGTTCTACTGAATTCCCAATATGGCTAACTCCTTTTCTTTCTTTCTTTTTTTTTCTTGATATCCGTGAGTGTTTGGGCCAGCTTACGTGCACTTCGACTAATCTCACGGAACAGCCCGCCTGACCCTGCAACATTTGGGTGTCAAAAAAACTCGTAAGATATTAATTCCTAGGTAGGTGGCCACCATGAATTGAACCCAAGACCTTTAACCATTTATTGAGACTATGTCTTCTTTTTTACCACTAGGCCAACCTATGATAGTTCCTTCTCTTTCTTTCTTTCTATTTTTTTCTTTTAACAAGATAAAAAACTTTTCATTGATTAAAGGAAGGGAACAAAAATGTTCAAGATACAAACTCTCCTGAAGGAGTGAAAAGTAAAGCAGTGAAAAAAAAGGGAAGTCCTGAGACTTAGGGATTAATAAACACATCCCATTTAACCAAATGTCACTAGGAGAATAATGTTCAAAGGTCTATTGATTCCGCTTGAACCATAGTTCTGACAGAATAGGTTTGACAGCATTAAATTATAATAGAAGAGCTTGAGAGATAAAACTGGACCATATAGAAGCTATAGCACATTACTGCTTGAATTTTTCCAGAAAATCCATTGGAGATTGAAGAGATGAAATAAGAAATACCAAATATCCAATGCATATGAACATTGGAAAAATATATGCTGCTAACTTTCATTAACTGAAGAACACAAACACACATAAGAGGGCCCAGGTCTACAAAACTGATCCAGGAAGCTTCTTTTGAAGAGTTTCTGCCGTATTTAGACTCCCATAAAGCAAAATCCATATTGAATCACTGACTTCCCTCAGACTCTGGATTTCCAAATTGCCGAGGGTATTTGTTTAAAGGGAGAGGAAGATGTTTATAACTCGTTAATATAACAAACTTGCTAGTTAGTCACCTATATATCCCTAATAATTATAGGCTCTAAAGTCTAAACAATTATATAATTACAGCCTTGCATTGTGCTTTTTTATCTTTGAAGTCTATACACTTTTGTACATGCAAGCTTACATGTTCGCTCACCAACTGGATATCATTTTTGTTACTTTGCAGTCCGCTATACATTCAATCTTTAAGTGAAATCTAGATTCTTATTGATATATGTTTATGACCTTAATAATATCCATATAATCACCTTCTTAGAAGCTTTCCACCTGTTTGCGAGTTGTTTGATGAAGTTTCATTTATTAATCCAATTTTTCAGCGTTGTCATGATTGTTCCTAGAATATCCATTGATATCACTGAAATGTTTCTCCTTCTGATGACCCGTGCACTTTGGCCAATATACAAACACATCCATAACTAGGCAAACACATCCATAACTAGGCTTACAGCAGTTTTAACATCTCTCTTAGAATTCAAGGACACAGTTGTACAACCTATAGAACATATCCTGTTCAAGTAAGGTTGTAGTTTTAACATCTCCCTGAAATCATATGCAATTGAAAACTACTTTTTTCCTAGGATTCGAATCATATCATACATATTAAAAGTGAGAAGAATAATACTTTTAAGAAAAGATTGAACCCAAATTTATAACAAGCAGGACTTACATTTTGAGTTTTCACAAGCAGAGAGATTGTGTTCTTGTCCAGCTTTCCACTAATTGCTCTTATAAAGACCATGAGAACATATTCATAGTTGTCAGATGATAGAAATATTATAGCAGATAATACCCAAACAAAAACTGTATATAAAGAAATTACTTAGTTGAAAGGAAAAGCAAAACAATTCAAAACAAACCTTAAGAAAGATATATAGTAAGACAACAACTCATCATTCCGGAAATCAAATGCATATGTTATTAGCTTGTTCATATGTTCAGTACTGAATAGGTAATCTGCAACAGACCCAAAATGGTCAATTCAATGTACAGCAGTAGCAAGATTGAATTCATTTATGAAGTTATATTCAGGAAATTACATATAGCATGTTCACTTTTAAGGTTCTGAATAATAATGCTCATTGTCTGTAACAACTGAAGTGAAACAGTTGCAGTCCTGCTGATCTTCAAAATACGAACGAATTCTCCCATGATTTGCTTCTCCATGAAAAACCTGGAAAAAGGCAGAAGTACGTAAAAGTTCTGGAACATTATAAATTTACCAAATAGAAGGGGAGAAAAAATAATAAAAAGAAAAATAGAAAAGCCTCACTCGAAGAAGGAGGCATCATGCTGGTCACCATAAGTTATCAACTCCGATATTGATCGCAGCGCCTCAATAACAAAATCCTTCGTCCAAGTTTATAATTAAATAGTGCCGTTACATATCCATGAAAAATTGTAACTTAACACAATACCACTGGAAGGAAAAAATCATGAAGCATCTTTTACCTTGTTAACCTCATTGACTATTTGAATCTTTTGCAGCTGATCAGTTAAATACCTGTGTCCCAGTAAATTTAACAAAATTATGAAACAGAATCAAGAAATAAGGATGCAAGTCTATCACGTCCTAAATAAGCAATGTGTGATGTAAAATATTTATAGCATAACATAAACATCATACCATGTGAAAGGGATTATCATAGTTATGTTTACAATACATATGATGGATTTAAGATGATTTGGAAATGTATACAATAGGAGCTTCGGAATATTCTATCCCTACTGAAGTAAAAGTTTCGAATCAAAGCATTACAATATATCTGAATGTTCACTAGAACCTCAAGTTTTCTTTTCTTTCCATTTTTTCCAGCTTTCTGACTGTATAAGTTGGCTATCTGAGAAGTCCAAAAGGTATAAATAGTGTCCTTACTCTGGAATTGTATTTTATTGAGAAAACTACGATCTTGGATACATTTGCCTTTCATTGAGAAAACTCTAATTCATTTTCGCATTTCATTTCTTCAATCTAGAAATTTATGTTCTAAGTTGATGATGATGAATTTTTTTTATATATCCATGAGTGTCTGGGCCAGCTTACGTGCACCTCAACTAATCTCACGAGACAACCCGCCTGACCCTATAACATTTGGGTGTCAAGGAAACCCATAGGATATTAAATCCTAGGTAGGTGGCCACCATGGATTGAACCCATGACCCCTTGACCTTTTTTTTATGTTTCCATTACCACTAGGTCAACCTATGATGGTTTGATGATGGAGAAACTTAATTGTGAAAATGCTCAAACTGTAACCCAGTTCAGCATCCCAACACTCTATCCACTCTATCTCTTTCATTGCTATAGTCATATCAAAGAATAATCTCTTTCACTATTTTCCTCTTTCAACCCCCCACCCCCACCCCAACGGAAGCTTTCTTTCCTTTTTTCTTTTTAAATTGAGAAATCTGCTTTCCAAGAGAAAAATGAAAAGGTACAGAAGGCAACAGAAAAATGAAAGTTTTTACATTCCAACAATGAATAATCAATCTATCAAGATCATCGGTGATTATAAGAAGTTCTTATATTTGGCCTTGATAGAAAATAAAAATAAATAAAATCTCCACAAAGAGACTTTGAAGTGAAAAACATCCAACAATCTTTAAAATCTCATGCCACATTTTCAGAAGTTATGTAGTTACTCTACATCCAAATTTACAATAAGATTTTGCTAGTAGAATTCTCCAAAATGACGAGTGATTAATCTCTGCATCAAAACAATGCCTCATAATGTTGGGATTATAATGCCTTGACTCCTGATCCCACACCTCAGCAAAGAACTTGGCCTTTTTGGAAATTTTCACCCACCACTCCGAAGAAAAAACATAATTACTTGCTGGGAAGGACAAGACAAGTAACGGAAGAAAAAGCTACAAGAGAAGCCCTTCAACGGAGAAGGGCTCCAAAGACGAGTATCCCTCCTATTGGGCTGAAAACAAAAGTCACCATTCACCAACCACATCTAACAATGCCAAGGCATTGATTGTTTCACTATTGGTCAATGGACGGAAATCCCAGGAGGGAGACAGTTGAGACTCCAATAGGGAAAGGGTAGACACAGCTGAACAGTTCCTAAAAGAGGACAACTGAATAAATGGGGAAACACAAATTTAGAGGGGTCTATCCCTCAACCACTTATTGAAATAAGCATCCCTCTCATCCCCCACCATTGAATGAACAAACTGGGAAAACAAAGGAAACTCAAACAAGATATCCTTCCATGGACTCCAAGAGGTGCCTTTGACCCCACCATCAGTCCATTCCCAGGGTGAGGTCCATACTTACTAACTACCAATAACCTTTTGCCATAAGGTGTCGACTTCATGATAGAATTGCTAGAGCCATTTCACCAACATGTTCTTGTTTCTCACCCCCACACTTCCAATGCCTAAACACCAAGTCCAATGGCCTGGAAACCATCTCCAAGCACACCAGATGTGATCCCTTCCCTTTCTCGAATCCCTCTCATTAAAAATCCCCCATTATCTTCTCTATTCAACAATAGTCGTTACAATTCATTTGATAGAAAATCATGGCTGATGTTGGTTGTTTGGATGATTATTTTAAAGATGGTTTGGTTTCTCGATTCAACAAGATTGTTAGGGTTGGGGCTCAAACCCATCACTTCTAGCTTTAAAGGACATACAACAGCCATCTATTCAACAAGGTTGAAGAACAAGATCAAGTTTTGAAAGAAAGTTCTTCTTGCTTGCCAAACCTTGATGAAACTTCTACGCAAGAGTTATCCAATCATCCTCAAAGGTCTTTAGTCCCTTTCATCTTGAAGCATGTGACTAATAACCTTATTTTGAAACACATTAGCATTTCTCTTGATCCTAACAAGCACAAAGAAAAATCTAAACCTTCGAATTCCTAAAGGGCAAGAAATAGTGCCTATAGAGTAATTACTAGGTCTTCAAAATCGAAGCCCAAAGGAAAACAAACATGACATCTGATAAGGAACCAAACAACCCTATGATCCCTCTCCAGCCCTCTAAACACTTAGTTATCCCATTCATTCTAAATATCCCACAATATAGCACACACCCCAGCAAGCCATAAAACACAGCTTTTCTCACGAAAGAAAAAGGGCGAATGGAGGAGAAACTTTCCAATCATATCACAAGTATCCATCTGCTAAGCTAGAAAAAAGCCAAACGTCTAAAAGAAATAAGTCCACATAGAGCTCGCAAACTCACATCTCCAAAGAATGTGATCCAAGTCTTCCTCCGCCTTTCGACAAAGAATACAACAAAACGGACAAACTAATAAGGGCATTTTCCTCACAAGCCAGTTCAGAGTGTTAGCTCTTCCATGTAAAATTTACCAGGTAAAGAACTTAACTTTCCTTGGAATCTTACTCCTCCAAAGAGGAGAAAAAAACAAATTCACATAAGGGAAGTCCAAAGAATACACCAAGAAAGTTTGAAGAAAAGATTGATTACTTTTCCGTATTTAGTCCATATGGTCGGCATTGCAGTCTTACATAGAACAAAAGCTCTAAGCAGCTGCAGAGTCCGAGTCCTATCTTTTGCAGCTAAATTTGTTCCATGAATAAAACATAAGAATAACTTATAACAAAAAACCAAAATATAATCAAGTTCTGTAGGTTTAGCTTGAATGCACAAATACATCATAAGAGCCAAAGACATGGTTGAAATTATGTCACATGGAGAACAATTTTTCCCACATATAAACTTGCAGTAAGTACAGCGGCAACAAAGCAAAAATAAAACAAATTTACAGAGTCTCCACGCTTTTCACCCAGCAAGGTTGAGGAAATAGCATTGAGTAAGAAAATTTTCCAGTTGGGCAATTGTTGCAATGTCGAGTTGCTAACAGTCATACTGATGGTGCCCCAGTATAACATAAATAGTAAGAACAAATAAAAGTGTCTGAAATTCAGTTCCAAACCTGAGTTCTTCTACCGAGAATCGATCCCTGGATCTCCAGAAGGAAAACCACATGGCTGAACAATCAGAGCCCCGAATTCAGAAACCCAGTAATCATTCTGTACCCTAAACCCAATCCATCTTAGAATTGAAGGTTTCAATATGATTTCACGCGAAGTTGTTCTTCAGCACAGTGACTGCCTGGCCTGGAGAGGGGGCAATTGAAGAACAATTTTCAATCTGATCGAGAGTTGGTTCGATAGAGGAAGAACGAGGGAGATCTTGATCAGGCAAATATGGGTTCTTTGTTTCGAAGATAGTGCAAAGAAAACTGAAATTGCAAGTGTGAAGAAGAAGAGAACCGAGAATTATTGAAATTCCGATAGCAAAACGGAAGATTTGACAGACGGAGGAAGAAACGCTTGGAGCTGGCAAACCAGATTCTTCTCCGTCGGACTCAGTATTGTATTGATGGAATCGGAGTTGGTCGGTGGATTGGGCCTTAAATATCTAATTGGGCCATCCCTACTTTCATCGCCCCAACAGCACGGCCCATCTACAGTTAGGATGAAAAGTGGGAAAGGGATTTCTACCTAAAATGCGCTCACGTTACGTTAATGTCTTAAATATTTTATTTTTTATGAAAAAAATACCTATTATTCTCTCTATTTTCACTAATATTCGTGTATATATATACATACATATTATTCTCTCTCATACACAATCTCTCTCCCCCATGCACATTCTCTCACCTCATTCTCCAATGTCATTTGTTCATCCCTCTCTTTTCTCTTTAAAGAGAGATGAACATGGATAAGAGAGATGTAGAGTTAAGTGAAGAAATGAGTAGGAGAGCGTTGGATTGATGGTGGGGAAGTGGAAAAGTTAAAGAAGTTCAAAAGATTTTCTTCATTGAATTAACACCAAAATTTCTCTAATAAAATACTGAATATTTGTAATTTCTATTTATTTAAGAGGCGACAAAATGAAAAGAAAAAATTGACTCCATCATAGCCTATTTATATGTATTATAGATACAAATATGGATAAATCATTGACACTTTAGTTCAAAAAATATTTTAAAAAAATACATTGATTATAAAGAAGAAGAAAAAACAATATCCCAAAAAAAAATATATAAAACTCTTAGCTACACACTCATCTTCATAACAATGGGTTTAAAAATAATCTTATTCAACTTCCTCAAAATTGAGTTGTAACATCATAATCTTAAGATTCGAGAAATAGAGACAACACATCATCATTTGCAACTTGAATGTATCAACATCTTGAGATCTTTGAAGATTGAAGAGACTTGAAAAACAACACATTGAGAGAACAAGAAGGAAAGGATGAAACTTTAGGTGCCAGATTGGTAAAACATAGTGATTAAGAAACTAATTTTTATAGTAGTAGAAGTTGAAAGTTATAAAACTCTTTGAATTCTAAAGCAATTAAAATTTCATTTTTTAATTAAATTAAAGACTTTTTTTAAAAAAGTAGAACAAACATTTTACATTTCAACCTTTGAGTTTCCATTACATTTACTATTGATAATTAACAATCAATCGATAATTTACTATATTATAATTAATAATTAAATAATTATCTACTATTTATAATTAATCTTTAATGTCATATTTTGTAAATTGGTAAACTAAAGAAGAGACAAAAGTGTCCAAAAAAGTTTGTTCAACATTCTCACTTTTTAATATATAGATTGGGTGAGATAGTAAAAAAATGAGATGTCAATTGAATTTATGGCAAAAATCGAGAATAATAAGATTTATAGTAAAATGTGTGCAAGGCACATGGGTGACTTTTTTGTAATACCTATTTTGCCCTTGGTTGATTTGTACGTTCGAAAAATTAAATACAATGTAACTCGCGAGCTTGATTCATAACCGAGATTTAAATACAGTGTAATTGTGAAACTAGATTGATAGCCAAAATAATCCAATTATATCTAACAGATTCGATTTCAAACGTGAAATTCAGCACCATCCCTTGAATTTTGCCCGATTTTTTAATTCAAATCTATTTTTAATATTCAAAATAGATTTTGATAACTACTTTACCAATTAATTCAAAATTAACGAATTTCTTCCTTATTTTCCTCCCTCGATTTTTAATTTGTATTTATATTTATTAGCAAATTTTATTGAATTCAAATCTATTTTTAATATTTAAAATAGATTTTGATTTTAACACAATATTGTATCTTTCTATTTTTCTCCATTAATATTAGTATATTATGGTAATTAACTAGTATATAGTTACACATACAGTGTAATAGTAATATGAAACTATGAAATTTAACTAATCTAGTTTACACATACAATGTAATTGTAATGTAAAATTATGAGATTTTAACCATAATTCTTTTTCATGATTCGTTATTATAACAGAATTTTGTATCTTCCTTATTTTTCTTCATGAATATTAATCCAAATCTATCTTTTGTTATTAGATTCGATCTTATCTTTTTTTTTTAATTTATTTATACATTTTCATATCAAATTCCGTTTTTTATAACATTTTTTTCAAATTGATTAAGTTTTATCTAATTCTTTTTCAAATTTTAATACATTAGAGATTTGTATTCTTATCACGATTTATCTAATTTTTTTTATTTTATGCATTTTTTCATTTATGGACCAACTTGTCACACCCTCTCCCCATATCACCCTCTTGGACCTGGGAAAAGAGCGTGAGTTACATACATCATCTATATACATAAACACCATTTACATACATACAAATAGAGGTTCCACTATTATTTGTACAACAATACTTTTCTAATTTCAGCGTTCCACTCTCTATTATATGTCAGTCAATACAAGAATCTAATATTTACAACTAAAAGAGGATCCGCAGCAAAGACTTTGCGAGGGTAGGTCAAGCTCCTGGATACCGATCGCTACCTGGGGAGTAAGAAAATATTTGAAAGAAAACGTTAGACATACGTCTAGTGAGTGACAGGACGTAAAACATTTCCACTAAAACATGCTCGCGTAGCATAAATGAAATTATTTATTTAAAACATCTCATAACATAGGTATATAAACACTTTCCATCTCAAAACTTAGTTTACCATCGCTTATTCAACTGAAAACATAATTCATAAACATCGTTCTCATCTGAACATAGTATTCTTAAATCCTTAGTTGAGGTGGAGCAGACTCAACACTCTCAACGTCGTCAATTCATTACTGTCATTCATACATTCAGGGCTAATACATACATATATATATATATATATATATATACACATATCTACATTTATATATTAACTATACATATATATTTATTAGGGTTGTCCTGATACGTCACCAAAGTTCTCATATATCAGGATCCCAACTATCTTGATACCGTCTCAATGTCCTTAGGTATCGCCATATATTCATCTCGATACCGTCTCCATGTCCTTAGGTATCGTTACATTTTCATCTCGATACCGTCTCAATGTCCTTAGGTATCGTTACATATTTATCTCGATATCGTCTCAATGTCCTTAGGTATCGTTACGTATTTATCTCGATACCGTCTCAATGTCCTTAGGTATCGTCACATATAGTATTTATCATTTAACTAAATCATGTTCAATGGTCAAGATCTTATCAAACATATTTAAGAAACAAGGAGCATAGAATACCTTGCAAATCAAACATACAAAGTTCATGAATCATAACACATCATACTTAAATAAAACATCGCTCATTAACACAATAAGCATCTTGCTTAATTCAAGAATTTATAAAACTTTGTTGAAAACATTTTGTCACTCACGGTTTGTAGCCGACTAGCTCACAACGGCTTGTAGGCTTCTCCCAACTCTATTTGTCCTGAAAATAATAAATCTCTCTAGGTTAGTTCTCGACATGCTCGTAGCCTTTTAAATGGTCACTTGCAAGAACTAAATTTATGGTGTTCATAATACCCTTAACAAGAATTGTCTAAACATAAGTAAAATCACATAAATTTTAATTGATCATATCTTCCTCAATTCTTAACCAAATCAAATAAAATTTATGGAAAACTCTTCATTATAGAGTCCTCTACAATTTATCTTCAGAGTGCAAGATCTAAAAACGTATGGTTTGTCCAGAATGTCCCTTAGATCAGTAGCTACTCGAAGATTCTGGTTTGACCCTGTTTACAGTTTCCAGCATCTCAGCCACACGTCAAAAATTCATAACTTACTCAATATTTAACCAAACAGAGTATATTTTATATCAAACTCTTTATTTCATGATACTCTACAGCCTACCTGAAGACAAGAAGGCTTAAAAATCACTAGATTATTTCGAAATTACCTCAAACCAGTAGGTAATTTTCTTCCCGATTCCTGCAGCTTCTCTCTGTTCCACCTAAAAATTCATCCATATCCACTCGTTTTCAGATTTCTCATTCTTTATAAAAGTTGTTAGAAATTGAATTAGCTAACTATCCTTACCAATTTCAGCTTCTATCTCTTCCTAAAAAGCTCAAACCGCTTAAAAAACCAGAGATGTCTCTATTTTCGCGAGGTTTCCCGTCAACTGATTTCTACCTGAATTTTCATCCATTTCCGACCATTTTTAGCTTCAGTCATCTTCATAAAAGTTTTAGATAATTGTGTTAGCTTACTAACCTCAAAATTGCAGCTCAAAAAGATAACCCTACAGCTTGAACTCATCCAAAAACCACTGATTGCTTGAATTCCTCTCTACTTCAGACCAGAGTGGTGTTTTCCTCCAATTCTGCTATCTCTCCGGCCAAGAACACCACAAATCCTCCAGTAGTTGTCTTCTCCGGCCAAAGATAGGGCTGATCAGTGCTCTCCCTCTCTACTTCTCCAAAGAGAACCAAAAGGAAGATTATTTATAAATCCACCGACTGTTTTTTTTTTTTTTTTTTCCTTTTCTTCTCCTTTCCTTTCCTTTTGTTTTATTTTCTTTTCCTTTTATACTAATCTCACTCACTTATTATTATTAATAATAATAATAATAATAATAATAGCTTAATCGTTAGGTGTTTCCGATTAACTCGCCTTAACGGTATTTTTCTTCTTCTCTTAGTATCTTAATTTTACCTCTTGGCCTTTTTACTTGATCATAACAGATTGAAAGAGTAATAAAAAGTTTAGGGCTTACAAATTACTACCTCCTTATTGGAATTTCGTCCTCAAAATTCTGCGATTAGGCTTATGCAAACAACTGAGGATGGTTCATCCTTATCTGTTCTTCACTTTCCCATGTAGCTTCTTCCATTCCGTGGTTACTCCACAAGACTTTCACCAAGGGTATCACCTTGTTGCTCAGCACTTGCTCCTTCCTGTCTAGAATCTGTATCAATATCTCTTCGTAGGACAAGTTTTCCTTCAACTGCAACGGTTGTTCTTGGAGTACATGGGATGGATCAGGAATATATTTCTTTAACATCGAAACATGGAACACATCATGAATCTTGGATAACCCTCCAAACAAATAATGTCTCCAAATTTTCAGGGTTAGAACAATTGCAGCTAACTCAAGGTCATGCGTAGGATAGTTATGCTCATGTTTCTTCAATTGTCTCGAAACATAAGCTATTACCCTACCATCCTGCATCAACAAACATCCTAACCCTTGATGTGAAGCATCACAATAAACTTCAAACTCTTTCCCTGAAGTAGGTATTGCAAGTACCGATGCTGATACAAGTCTTTCATTCAACTCTTTCAACTCCGCTCACACTTGTCTGTCCATTCAAACTTCGTAGCCTTCTTGGTTAACTCTGTTAATGGCAATGCTATTTTGGAGAATCCCTCAACAAATCTTCTGTAGTATCCTACTAAACCAAGGAAACTATTTATACAAAATAACAAAACTTTTAAATAGCTTTGATGGACGCTGATAGAAGTCTATTAAGATCTATCAGTAATAGAAATGATAGAAGTTTATCACTGATAGATGCTGATAGAAGTCTATCAATGTCTATCAGTATTTTTTTTGTTATTTTATGTAAATAGTTTGACATTTTTTTATTTGTGAAAATTTTCCATAATAATATAATAATATATCATTGGTATATAAACAGTAAAATTGTGAGATCTTGTGAATTTAAATTAATTATCTCAAATTATTGGATTTTATTTTATTTTTTTTATTTTGTATTTGAGATTTTGTTTTAGAATCTAATTTTAATATAATTCAAATCTATAAAAAGTAAAAATAAATAAATAAATAGGGAAAAATGTAAGGCTACAACTTTTTTCTCTCTTCCCACTTTTGTTGTTCAACCATTGTTGCAGCAGAATATCATACCACCAGCAGGTTAAGGTGTGTTTTTTTCCTTTTTCTCACCTTTTTGTTCGTGCATGAGTCTCTAATCGACAGTCATACAACTCCCATCTATGATTTTCTTTCATTCAATCATTTTTTTTCTCTGTGATGATATCACCAATTGTCGAATGCAACAAGATCCATCTCCTCTTTTCTTTTTCCTCTTCTTATTTCACTCTTTACTTCAATGACAAACCACCATGCTAATCTTGTTTTATCTGCTGCAATCCTCCACCAATTGGTTTCTTGCTTTAAACATGTGCCCGACTCAATTCATTTTTGCATCAATATATTTTTTTATTCCTTTTTCTGTATCTGTATTTGCGTGTAATTAGTGACCTGTAAAATAAGTGTATTTGCATTGGTTTAGCACTTTTTAGAGTTGTTTTAGATTGTCATGTGAGTTTTCATCAATTTTAGTCTGCATGGATATTTTGGACATTAGCTAATTAGTATTGTTTATTTAAAAAAATCGTTTTGCTATTTTTACGATTTTAAAAACTTTTTGCTATTTTTCCAAACAAAACTTTAAAATTTGTTATTTATATTGTCAGCCTTTTCTTTTTTACATAGATGGTCTTCATTTTTTCACAAATGTTAGTGACTTTTTATTATTTGAGCCTTATCCACATTTAAAATAAATAAATAAATAATCATTCACCTAAATAATCATTTCTCTTCCATCATTTAAAAAAAAAAAAAAAACTATTTCACTCCTATCATTAAATAATCATTTCTCTCCCATCATTAAAAAAACAAAAGTATTCCTCTCCCATCACCAAATAACCCTAAAGACACTATCATCTTCCTTATCTCTACGCCCCTCTTTTTCTTCTTCCTTCAGCAATGGCTTCCTCAAATCACAAAATCATTGTCCCCTCCTCTAAATCGACTAGCAAAGGAGGTTGCGAAGCTAGAAGCTGGCAACGATCAGACGAAACTGGGTCTAAGATTGCAAAGGTCCACCAACAAACGTCCACGATGGATATGGGTTGATCAACGGCGGATCTTGGTTGGGCAATACTAGATCTGGTGGGCAACGCTGCATTATGAGGCTAGAGAGCTCTGCGGATGGACGAGGGATATAGGCAAAGCACGATGAGATGTGAGGTTGCAGACGGATGAAGTTAATATGGGTATCCACGATAGATCTCCATTTGGTCGTTGAATATATATGTATTTATTTCAAATAATCCATTTATATCAAATATCTGGTCCATTTGGTCAACGGATGTGAGACTGTAGATGGATGGACGATGGATCTAGATGTATTTGTATATTTTGTTTTTAATTTTCAAGTATATATGGGTTTATTGCGGGTTGCAGTATCATCTATCGTTATTGTTTAAATATATGTTGTTTTTTAAATATAGTTAGTCTCTAAAAAAAAAAAGCTATTTTGACCATGTTTTACGAGAGACTATAAAAAACATTTGAAAAAGATATACAATTATTGGAAGTATTGGAAAAACCTTTGAGAAATATGTACTTTTCATCAAAGGTTAATAAAAAAAACTTTAAAAAAGATATACATTTATCAGAGGTATTGAAAAAACCTTTGAGAAATATGTACTTTTTATCAAAGGGTAATAAATACATTTGAAAAAGACATATATTTATCCAATGAATTGAAAAGACCTTTGAGAAATATGTACTTCTTATCGAAGGTTAATAAAAACCTTTGAAAAAGAGATACATTTGTCGGAGGTATTGGAAAAACCTTTGAAAAATATGTACTTTTTATTGAAGGATAATAAAAACTTTTGGAAAAGATAAATATTTTTTGTTAGAAAAATCTTTAATAGATATGTACTTTCTTTCTAATGTTATTTCAATACTTTTGAAAAAGATGTACATTTATCAAAGGACTTTAATGGGCTGTTTGGCCCACTGATAGAGATGAGATGAGATGGGTTTTTAACCTAACTTAGCGTTTGGCCCACTGAGATATTAACTCCTCACATCAAGTATATGACATCTGCATAGTACCACTGATATCTTATCTCTCTTCAAACGTTTTGGTTCTCTCACTCATTACTCTCTTCAGACGCTTCGAAACCCTCAGAATCTTCATCTTAGATTTGTTTCATTCTTCCATGGAGAATGATTTTTCTTCTCCAATCGTTGCTTAGGTCGAAACCCTCACAAACTTCACCTCAAATTTCTTGTATTCTTCAATTGAGAAATGTCATTTTTCTTCTCTCATTTGGTTCTCTGATTGAAACCCCTACAAACCTCATCTTAGATTTTTTGATTCTTCCATGGTGAAGGATTTTTCTCCGAAACTTCATCTCAGATTTCATGATTCTTCTATGGAGAAGGATTTTTTCTCTCGATCGTTGCTCAGATCTCACTCCTCTCGCGCACTTCAACCATGATCCACGTTAGATCCTTGTCGGTTCCTAGTTTGCTCATTGTTTAGGTTTGTGGGGTCAAATGCATGTTCGATTTATGTAAGAAAATATATGGTAGGCATCCATGGGTTCCAAATCGAAGTTAGGTAGGGGGAGGGGGAAGAGATATGTTTTCTAAACCAACACCGGCAAATGATGATTCCATTCCCACCTCTTAATTTACATATAATGTAAAATCTTTTGGAGGATTGATTTTCAAGATTGATTTTTTTGTAATGAATTAGATCTAAAATTTTCCCTTCACAATCTATGTCATTTTCTTCATACATATCGATTTGTAATATGTGAATATGTTGGATGTTCTTATTTTAGATGTATGTATTTGATTTGTTTACAATTTTTAGTTTCTCTTTTCATTTTCTCATATTATTCGCTTTATTGTGTTTCAATAATTTTATGTTTCATATTTTATAATTTAAATGTATTATACTTGTTAATTTTGAGATCTGACTAATGTATTATAACTTTGTTAAATTATTTAAAAAATAATTTTTTTACTCACCCGCCCATAAGTGCTGATGATTTTTCATTTATATATATTTTTGTATTATCATTTAATTAAAATATATAATAAAATTAACATTAATTGCTCAACCTTTCATGGGTGTTTTAATTTTTGTTGTTGGTTTCTTTGATTAAAAAATAATAATTAGAATAAAACGTTATGAATTCATCTATAATTATATTTAATAGTAAAATTTCAAATGGTTCAAACTTTTAAGTCTTTTAAAAAATTGAATTGCTAAATTTTATTTTAAAAAAATAGCAATTCTTAATCAAATAAGATTAACATTATTATTACTTATCAATAATAATTTATAAAAAAAATAGAAAAGGGAGACTAAGGAGATTTCATTTTATGGTAAAAATTCATTCAATATTTTGTAGGAAGAATGAAAAGAAAATGAGGATATATTGAATTTCAAGTACTTAATTTCACCAATAAAATACGCACAAAGAAGACTATTTATCTCAAAGAGATCTACATAAAATCTTAAAAAACGCCAACAATTACTTTCTTATTTTGTTTAAAAATAAAATGCGTTATAAAAAATTAATCAATTTGTTGGATAATCGGAGTAAAAAACTCAATAATTTTAAAAGACAATTTGAATTATTAGATCTTCAATTTTTATTAACTTATTTTTCATTTTGTATTAGGTTATATAAATTAATTGTTACACTAATATGTTATTTAATTTAATAACTGTTGATGAAAGTTTAATTTTAATAATTATCAAATAATATAAAAAAAGTCATTTATTATTTTCTAAATAGTTTGTTTTTAAATACATACCAAAATAAAAGTGATACATTAATTTAACTGTGTCATTAAAATCGCCCATCAACTTCTTTCACTCAAATATACGTGTGCATGTCTTCAAACTACATGTGCATTGCGAACTATTTTCCATTTTATAAAATTAAATTAAAACTATGATTTTTCATGGCTGAATCTAAACCCACTAATGGAGAAGAGAGAGAGGAGCACAGGTCTGGACGATTGGAGGTGAGGGTCGGCGCGGCGTGGATCTACGGTGGTTCGCCCTTGGATCTGTGACAGAATCAGCGCGACGGCGTGCGACTGGGCAGGACAGCAGCGGAGGAGAGACGGCAAAGAACTAGAATGCCGTCGATCTGGACAGATCTGGGATTTTTTTTTAGATGGCAAAAGCTTGCTTTGGTAGAAAGGAAAAGAAGAGAAAGAAAATGAAAAGTAGCTGGGCTCTGGGCCCGACAAACGCCCCTTCAGATCTCAGTCTGGTAGACCGATAAGCTGTCGTTTTTGGCCACCGACAGAGTTCTTGACGAATTTCAGATCTCAATTCCCCTAAACTTTAATTTCCAATTAACGGGTACTAATTCCCTTGAAACTGTTTCCCCTTTTCAATTCCAGCTCTGCCTCACACAAAACCTTGTTTTCGGGTGTTAATGGAGAAGTCCGATCCGTCTTCCGACGAAGACGACGATCGAGAGAATCTAATCCACCAGAATGAAATCAACCACTCTGCTTCACCTCACTCTGCCGCCTTCCACGTCGGCGATAACCTCGAACTTCGCTCTACCTTCCCCCGCCGTCGTTTCTCCTTCAAAAAGAGGTATCTCATTGCCATTTTTCTTCCTCTCTTCCTTGTACTCTTCTATTTCTCCACCGATGTTAGGAATCTTTTCTCTGGTCAGCTCTCTTCGTCATTCAGAGCTTTTGATTCGCTAGGTTATCGAATGAGGGAATCTGAATTGCACGCATTGTTTTTGTTGAAGCAGCAACAGTTAGGTCTTTTGTCAATTTGGAATCATTCTTTTACTTCTCACTCCAATTCCACTTCCGAGGACCTAAAATTATCGTTACTTAGGCAGATTTCGCTGAATAAAGAGATCCAAAACGTTCTTTTATCTCCACATCAGTCTGGGAACTCATCCAATGAAGTATATGATGACGGTCTCGATCTTGTTGGTTCTGGTTTCGATAGGTGTAGAAGGGTGAACCAGGAAGTTTCCCATAGACGGACTATCGAATGGAATCCGAAATCGAATAAGTTTTTGTTTGCCATTTGCGCATCAGGACAGATGTCGAACCATTTGATTTGCTTGGAGAAGCACATGTTTTTTGCGGCCATTCTTAATCGAGTTCTGGTTATTCCTAGTTCCAAAGTTGATTATCAGTATAGTAGGGTATTGGATGTTGATCACGTCAATAATTGCTTGGGTAGGAAGGTTGTCATCTCTTTTGAAGAATTTTCCGAGATTCAGAAGAAACGGATGCAAATTGACAAGTTTTTCTGTTATTTTTCAAAACCTGATCATTGTTATTTGGATGAGGAACATGTTAAGCAATTAAACAATATAGGGGTTTCCACAGCTAAACTTGAGTCTCCTTGGGATGAGAATATCAAGAATCCCAATAATAGAACAGTTCAAGATGTTGAGTCCAAGTTCTCTTCTGATGCTGATGTTATTGCCATTGGGGATGTTTTTTATGCTAATTTAGAGAACGACTGGTTTGAGCAACCGGGTGGTCCTATTGCTCACAAATGCAAGACCCTTGTTGAACCAAGCCATCTTATTATGGTCACTGCCCAACGTTTCATTCAGACTTTCTTGGGGAGCGATTTTATAGCTATTCACTTTCGACGACATGGATTTCTGAAGTTCTGGTATTTCTTCCATCCCTCAGCTCCATTTTGTGCCAAGTTAGGCCTGTTTGATAACTATTTTGTTTTTTATTCTTGATTTTTAGAAAGTAGGCCTATAAACACCCATTCCACCTCTAAATTCCTTACTTTGTTATTTACATTTTACCAATTTTGAAACTAGAAAAGAATAGTTTCTGAAAGCTCGTTTTTGTTTTTTTGGAATTTGGCTAAGAATTCAACTCTCGTACTGAAAGATTCAAGACATTGTAGGGAAATGAGAGAAAATAGACATAATTTTCAAAAACAAAAAATGAAATGATTATCTAACGGGCTTTAGTGTTTTGTTTTTTATTCTATCTCCTAGCTAAAACATGTTATGATCACACATCTTAACATTACTCAACATTATCTGCTTGTATTTGTTTGCGTTGTTCTTTGACTGCTTGATCTATTTTCAACTTTTGTATTGATGTTCATAATGCTGCAACTGTTTTTGATGTTTTGCTTATTTGTTATATACTTCTACTATACCTCCTCCTAGTGTGAAATATTACAACTTTCGTTCGTGCTTTATGAAAAGGCCTTGATGTTGAAGAAACTCACAGTTTTTCTTTCTTGCTTATTTCCAGTAATGCAAAACGGCCAAGTTGCTTTTACCCTATTCCTCAAGCTGCAAACTGCATTGCAAGTGTAGTTGAACGGTCCAATTCACCCGTCATTTATCTTTCCACGGACGCTGCAGACAGTGAAACTGGATTGCTGCAGTCCCTTGTTATAGTGAATGGAAAGCCCATACCACTAGTTAAACGACCTCCTCGAAATTCAGCTGAGAAATGGGATGCTTTACTTTATCGGCACGAGATTGAAGGAGATTCTCAGGTGACTTATCTCTAGTAATTCAAATCTGAATGATCTAATGCGATTATGTAGTAAATTTTAGGCATCCTCACCTGGTATTGCTCATATTAAACAACTTCATTAGGCGTTAGATAATCTTCTCTGGTTAAAAGTGTTGATGTGGACGTCATGAATTGATATTTAAATCCAGAATATGGTTAATGATCACTCTTCATAACTCCTCTTTATTCATTCATTGGACATCAAATAGTTGTTACTTTTTTTATTTCTTTCTTCATTGTACTTTAGTCCCCCTTAAGGATAATAGTGAGTGGGTTATGGTGAAGTATTCCACCCTATTGGGGTTAGCCAGTAGCAACTGGTATCTTTGGATCTTCTCAAGTTTTTCTCTTAGTTCTCATTTTTTCCCAATGAAAGTTCAGGAAAGTTCGTTTTTTCTTTTTCATAAAAGATTTACATTGAAGAAACTACGTGGGAGTTTTGTATGGGGTTCATGCGAGCTTCTTACTTGAGGAGGATAGATTTGTTCTCATGTTAAGAAGGTTAAATCTTTAGAGCAATTTAATCAAAGAACGGTAATTGACATGCATTCCTTTATGTCAGAGGTTCAAATCCTTATAGTCCTACCACTTGTACTTAAAAATACATATTTAGATGAACCTTGGTAAACACATATAAAAGATTACTTACTGGGGTTTTGTTTTGAATTGATATTGAAGGTGGAAGCCATGCTGGATAAGAGCATATGTGCTATGTCAAGAGTGTTCATTGGAACATCTGGTTCTACTTTTACTGAAGACATTTTGCGTTTAAGAAAGGATTGGCGATCCGCATCTCTGTGTGATGAATATCTCTGTGAAGGTCAGGACCCAAATTTTGTTGCAGAAAATGAATGACCAACTGAGAACTTTATTGTTCTTTTTTTGGAAAAAATTACAAACCGATTCTTTGATTCAATCCATTTTTATCCTCTGGATTTTATTTCTACTTGAAAATCCTCGGCATGTATCATACATCATGTTAGATCTTTGTAGGATTGGGAGTGCGCAAAAAAAAAGAAGAAAAAAATTACTGAAATTGAAGTGTTGTTGTAGTATGTAACATATCCAGTTTTCTTTGATTCATTCATTCACTGGCAATTATTCGATCTGAGTTCCCAAAGGATGGATGTATTACTGGAACTAGAAGTTTCTTCTTATTAAATCAATCAAAATTGGCTTTAGTCTGCCGCTTGAGATCCGGATTAAGTATAAAAATATAGTTGTTTTAGAAACTATTTGCCAAAAAAAAAAAAAAAAACAGGTGGCCTTGAAACTATTTGCAAAAGTGGTTTTTTTTTTTTTTTTTTTTTTTTTTTTTTTTTTTTTTTTTTCTGCTTTTGTTTTGTTTTGTTTTTTTAATTCAGTCTTCTCTGAAACCATTAAAATCCAGTCTCCTACAAAGACTGAAGTGCTGCTTGTCGGTGACGCCTCAGCACCGTGGGGAGAGAAATTGCAAACATTAACTTTTATAAAAATTAGAAAAAATGCCCAAGAAAAAAAATGAACTTTCAAAAAGAGTTTAAAAATGCTCATGTCCTTAGTTTTGGATGAAAACTGTCCTTAGTTTTGGATGAAAACGGTTAAAGTTTTGTTTAAAAAATAGCTGACTTTTTCAAAAATTTCAAAAATACCCTTAACTAAAAAAAAAGTTAAAAAAACCTTTCACTATAAGTTTATGAATAGAAAAAGTTAATACTTCGAAAAATAATTTAAAAATAAAAATAACTTTAAAATTGCTCCTAACATAGTCATTAATATGATGATCTATTTGTTTGAAGTTTTCTTAGGTTCGAAAAGAATGAATTTTAAAGCAAATTATAAAGATATCTTCATTTTTTTTTCATATAGATACTCTCATTTTCCTTTTAATTTTCCAATCAAAATTATAAGTTAAAACATAAAATCTCACAAAATTCTAAAATTAAAATCTCCCCTTAAACATACAAAAACGATAAATAGTCAAAGAAAAAAAAATGTATTCGGTTATTAACACACACTCAACTACTAACGTTTTTTTATTATTGTTTTGATATGTTTAAAGAGAGATTTTGATTTTAGAATTTTGTGAGATTTTATGGGATTTTATCTTTTAAGTAAATTTGTGTCCGTTAAGAATTTGAAAATAAAGAGAAAAATAAGAGTTTTTATACGAAGAAAATGAGAATATTTACATAATTTGTTTTAAAATTCATTTTTTTCGAATTTAAGAAAACTTTAAACAAATTGATCACTATATTAACATTAGGAACAGTTATAAACTTTTTTTTTATATATATTTTAAAGTTATTTTTGCAATGAGGTATTAACAATTTGTGTTCATATACTTACAGGGAAGGTATTGTGAACTTTTTTTTTTAGTTCAGGGGTATTTTTGAAACAAAACTTTAACCATTTCCATCCAAAGCTAATGACAGGATATTTTTAAACTCTTTTTGAAAGTTTAAGAATATTTTTGAAAATTTGAAAGTTTAGGGATATTTTGATATAGTGCATAGTTCATGGGCATTTTTTTAAAATTTAGCCTAAAAATTATAAGTGGGAAATTGTTATATTCCTAATGGAACGACACAATGTTGTTTGAACAAAATTTCTTCTTTTTTTTTATTGAAAGATTTAGGAAATTGGCCTATTTGACAAGTCAAATTTCACAAATGTCATAAACTTTAATTATATTCCAAAATTAGATTTCTACCTAATTTTGGGACAATTTTAACTTTTTGGTATATTCTCTCTCATATTTAATTTTCGTATTATTTTATAATTAAAATATTAAAAATTGAATCCGAATTTATTATTGATTATTTAGAAATTTTATTTTTGGAATAAACATTAATTACACTATATATCATTATTAAATTCAGGTGGTCAATTAATGGTTTATTTTATTTTATTTATTAAATAATATGGTATATAATTCTTAAAATTAAGGAATACGATAGATACATTCTCTCATATTTTATTTTTATTTATAAAGGATATTTTTTCCAATCATTACAAATTTGTCCTTTTTTTTTTTACAGATTTCGGATACTGATTTTAGGCATTTTTGTCTTCTAAGGATATTTTTTTCTCAATTAGTTATAAATTTGTCACAAAATTTTCTTTTTACAAATTTTGAATTTTGACTTAAAATTCAATCTCCCTAATTTCAATGGATTGTATTTATGTAGAATTATGGTTCCAAATATTCTTATCATCTAGGTTTTGTTTATTATATATATGTATATCATGTTTATTTCAAATATATACAATGTTATTTCAAATATATATGAAGTTAATTCTAAATGTATTTAGAACAAGTACAAATTTAAAGTTGTTATATTATATATACTGCATACTTTAATTCTAGTCTCGTTTCTATTAAGATATATTCCACATACTTTGTCATGTATACATATGTATTATACTAAGATAGATGACATCCTCAGATTATTTGAAATAAACTCATATATATTTGAAATTGAAAACAAAATGTACAAGTAAACTACACACACACACATATATATATATATATATATATATTATATTTTATGTATTATAGACTACGTGACTTTCATGTGCGAGTATTGAAAAAAAATTATTTAATGTGCGTGAATATGATATATATTTTTTAAAATATTTGATTTTGAAAATAAAACATTTTTGGAAAAAACCATTTAATGCGTGTGAATATGATATATTTTCTTTTCCATATGTTTCTTTTCTTATTTCTATTTTTTTTCTTCTTATTATTTTTTTCAATATTTATAAAACTCGTAGAGGATGATATGGACATTCGAGCTATATATTTATGTAATATTTCATCTCATTAGGCTATTCATAAAAAAAATAGGAAGTTTAAGACAATTTTGTAATTAAACCTATTTAATTAAGTTATATGTGTAGAAAGCCCTTTTTTATTTGATAAATGTAAAATTCTCTTTCCTCAATTTTTAGCCTCTTTTATTGGAATCCTATATGCATTTATTCAAATTAAATGCATTTTTTTTTCATTATAATTTTTTTCTTCTATTTTGATTTATTTTGGGGATTTATCATTTATCTCACAAAATTCGTCTTGATTTTCATTTTTTTTTCTTTTTCAAAGGGGATGGCAAAAACACTTCATTAAGAATTAAGAGGTATAAAGAAGAGGTTGGAGAAAAGTTTTCTAACTTAGAGAAATAGAAGATGCATCATAATTACAAAATAATTTTGATTTAGTACACCAATATGGCAACTAATAAGATGAGCATCTCTTAGAAAAGATCTTAATTTTTGGCCAAATGGACCAAAGAATACCTCATAAGCAAATAATTAGCAATAAAAAAGGATTGGAGCTATAAGTCTTCTTGAAACATTAAATGTTTACTTCCAAGCTAAGTCTTCATGCCATGGTGAAGAGTTGCAACTATTCAAGTTTCAAGACCACCCTAAAGACACCATAAATTTGAAAATTCAGATTTATCCACATATTTAATGCTTGATGTATCAATTTATTTTAATGTATTTAGATTTATGATGATTCATGCATGGAATTGAAAAGTTTTGTTTAAACTAGACAAAGATGAAAGGTTGCGACCTTTCGTAGTGACCTTTAAAATAGTTTAAATAGTGTTGCAATTTTCACAAAAAAAATAAAAAGATATGGAAATGTAGAATCTTGGGTTTTAATCATTGAAAGCTTTTAAGCTTTGTTACTTGTGTGTTCTTGTGATAGAATGCATGAATATTTGGAGCATTGAAGTGAGGAGTGATCTATATCGCTTGTGGAGTGCTTTGAAGATCAAAGGTTGATGGGAGTTTTTAACTTTGTCTAATCCTTTGGTTTAATAGATCATCTAAGTAATATGTTATCTAGCCTATCTTAGGGGTTGAGATCAAATTGGATTTGGAGTCTTTTGGGGTTGAGTTTTTTTGGGTCATGTTGTTCAACAAGGTTCTTAGATTCGACACTCGAAAGTTTTCTTATCATCTTGGTATCAGAGCTTTGGCTCTAGATCAAATATATCTTCCGTTGTTGCAATGACTTTCTTATTTTTAATTTCAAATTTTTGTCCTTCCTAGTCATCTCATCACATTTTGTCCATTATATAGAAACTCTAAAAAAATGTCAGTTCTAGTTTTCATTTCATATTTTTGTCTTCAACAAGATTCTAAGATCATACTATTAAGGGTTTCTTATCATTTAATGATAAAGGGAACTACCTCAATTCCGTTTGAGAACTCCTCCTTAAACAAGGTGAACTCCTACAACAGTAATAAGCTTAACTCCCAGTAACTAATTGATAAGCAACCCCAAGAATGCTAAATAGATTTGGCTTGAAAGATTGATCAAAGATTAAGAACTTCAAGATTGCGAATTCTCCACTAATTGATCAAACTAGATTGAAAGTTCTAAACGTGCATTATAAACATAAGAATACAAAGAAAGTATAAAAGCTTGAGAGATTTAACTCTATGAAAAATTCATTCAAATTCCAATTCTTGTTCCAGATTGTGAAAATTACAACCTTATTTAAACTAATTGAAAAGACACTATGAATGGATACAACCTTTTATCTATATTGTCTAAATTCATCTAAAACCCCTTTAATTACTCACATAAATATAATACATAAATTAAATAGATACATATAACATTAAATATGTGTATGAATCTTAATTTTAAGATTCATTGTGTCTCTTGATGGCTTTGATGCTTGAAGGGATGCAACTCTTCAACTCTATTTAGAAGCTTTAGCTTGGAAGTAACCCATTTAATGCTTCAGCTTATCATTAACAATTATTTCCTTATCAATAGACCCAAAGATGTTACTCTTAAGAACATTTTTGTCTCACTTCCTTGAAAGAGATAAGAATTGATTCAAAGAAGTAGGATTGTATAATATGAGAAGCAAACCCTATTCAACATGAAATCTACCAAGAAACAGGGACACGTGTAAATCAAAGTTCAAAATTGAATTCCACCAGCCATTTCATCTTCCCAAAGCCAAAATCCATTTTCATCCATCACTTGAAAATCAATTACCGGAGAGTGAGAAAGACTTCATTGGCCTTCATTTGAGATTGAGACTCGATAGTGTACAACGTTCAATATTCAAATCTGTTTGCTTCGATCGTTCTCCATCCGAGAGTGATAAATTCATAAAATCATAAGTCATGATAGTGGTTATGTGATAAACTCCTAAAATTGTAAGTCATGAGAGTGGTTATGTGATAAATTTCTAAAATCGTAAGTTATGATAGTGGTTATTTTCATCCCACTTATCATTGAACAAAACCCTTAATCTAGCCATAGCAAGCTGAAAAACTGAATAAGAATAATAAAACAATGAAAGAACTGTTGGATATTTATAGTGAGAGAAAGTGAGATTTTGGTGAATATTTGAAACATAAAAATTGGATTTAGTTGTGTAGATTAAATTCATGGGTTAGAAACTTTCAAATTGGATTGAAACATCACACTAAAATGATGTTTCATGTGCAAATTTAACATGTATGGAAGTTAAATTTCTAGTTTCTTCAATTTGAATGAGTCATGTGTGATTTTTGTCAAGTAACGACTAAAATGAGTTAAATTTGACAAATGTTTCAATATTTGTATTTATTTGATTTTATTTTGTATTTTGGAGAGTTACTAAGTTGCTAGCCTATAAATAATAACTTGTTTCTTCATTTGTAGCATCACACTTCAAATTAAAGAATTTTCTCATTTCTTTCTTTCTTTCTTTCTTTCTTTCTTTCTTTTCATCTTGTGTTAAGTTGAGAGCAAGTATCCAAGAGTTTTGCCAGATCCGAGTAGTTCGAGGTTGCAGTTCTACCGAAGTTAGTCGTTGTATCCTGCTAAGATGGTCACTGTAGTCAGCTTGCATTTGGTGCAGAGTGAATAATTGTCTTCAGAACAGCGCTAATCAGAAGCGTTCCTCGACTACATTTTGAGTCTCCAAAGGTTTTGAGGTTCTTTTAAGGTTTTGGTTATTATCATATCTAAGCTTTGTTACACCATCTTGCTGGTTGAATATTATACATTGAGTGTACTATTTCTAGTTGAGTTGTAATCAGTTTGCTAGTGTATTTAGTTCATATATATCATTTCCCCCAACAAGAACTAATGGAAACTTAACTGCATGCTGACTATGCTTGTTTATAGTCTAATTTAATGAAATATAAGGTTGATTAAATGAATTAAGACAAGAAGGTATGAACTAAATCCTATAGAAAACAAATTTAAAACAGATTCCAAATTTAAAAATAAGAATAATTAATAAAAAACGAGATGTAATATAAAATATTATATGTTTACAATAAATCTATAATAGGGATAATGATAAAAATAATTTTAAAACCAAGTATTTTAGTTAAGATTATGAGAAAATATAATATAGATATAAAAAGTCAGTTAGAAAAATTAATACAATATAAAATTTTAAATTTCAAAACAACCTTTAAAGATAGAAGATCTACGAGATTCGAAAATTCAAAACAAATTTTGAAGATAAAAGATAGTTGAGATACAAGTTTGGAGTATAATATAAAAATAAAAAGTCAGTTGAAAAATTAATATATAATATGAGATTTTAAATTTCAAAACAACTTTTGAAGATTGAAGATCTACGAAATTTGAGAATTCAAAACAACTTTTGAAAATAAAAGATAGTTGAGATACCAATTTGAATTATTTTCAAATTAAATCACAAAATTTATTGCAAATTAACCGTATGGAAAGATGTACTTAGTTGATGCTAAAAATGTGAAAGGATATCAATAGATAGCCCGCATCATATGTTAGATAAATTAATTACAATCTAATTAAAAAAGTTGTCAGATTAATTACAGGGTAATTTAAAAGGTTGATGGGAAAGTCAGTAATGAAAACTAATATAATATGAGATGTAGATTTCAAAACAACTTTTGAAGATAGAAGATTTACGAAATTTGAGAATTCAAAACAACTTTTGAACATAGAAGATAATCATTTGGATTATTTTTAAATTAAATAACAAAATTTATGGCAAATTAATAGCATGGAAAGAGACACTCAGTTGACGTTGAAAATCTGAAAGGATATCAATAGAGCCCGCATTATATATTCGATAAATTAATTACAAACTAATTAAGAAAGCTGTCAGATTAGTTACAATGTAATTAAAAAGGGTGACTCACGTGCTCTATATAACGAATTTTGCCATATTTCAAAATAATTTTGTATTTTGCTATTTTTCTAAATGAAAGTGTAATTAATGCTATAGAACTGAATATTCCCAGATGTTACTCTTAAGAACACCTTTTGTTTCACTCATTCAAAGAGGTAGGATTGTATAATATGAGAAGCAAGATTTAATCTAGACCAAAAAGCTTTGTAATATAAACAATGTAGAAATATAGGTTAGACGTCTCATTTTGAATTTTGCATTGACCTTCCAAAATAATCATTTGATAACAAATAGATGCATGGGGGAGGAAAAGTTGTATGCATACTTTTGTGACATTAAGTCAAACGAGGTTATTTCTTTTATTTACTATAATGGTTCATTATACTCTTTAATTCTATTAATTTTGTTCATATAGATTAATTAGAGTATAATGTATTATGTAATTAGCCCATCGATATTATGCTCATCTTCGATATTTACAAATGAAAAATATTGTGGAGGTGCATTTCGAACTACAATCATTTTTGTGTAGTCCACTCAAATGCTCAATCACAAAGTATCACGTAACAATAGAAAAAGATAGTTATTTATTTATATATTTTTCTCCTTGCATGATCATTAAAGGGGATGTACGAGGATGTGGTGCAGTAAGCTACTCTTTACAAAGGTTAAATATGATGCTGATCCAAGATTACAAAAAGAAAAAAAAAAATGTACACGTGCATCTTTTGAAGGGATCAAATGCTTCGATCACATAGCAGAAGCGATGGAATCATGTTCTTTGATTTCTTGAAGAATTAAAAGTACAATAAACATAAAGGGGGTTAAGTACCATACCTTGGCCTATATGAAACTTCAGAAAAACTCCTCTTTGAATTGCTGTCCTTCTTCTCGAGGTCTTTCGCTTCCACAAGATCTTCCTTGCTATGACTATAACAAGGATCCGATTTGTGAGAACCTTCTTTGAAAGAAGTAAAAGAAAAAAAGGAAGGAGATTTTTGAAGAACTTTTCTCTAAATTGTTGGAGAGTTTTTCCAGAGAATCTTTCGGAATGATTGTAGAGATTATTGTCGTTGTGTGTCCCATGGGGGTTCCTTAATCCTATTAGAATAAACTATTTAATTATGATTATCCCATTTTAATATCCCATATTAAAATTATAATTACAATTATCCATTTTAATATCTCATATTAAAAATATTTGGTTAAGAAATATTTTTGGTCTCTAAATTTTCATGAAAGTAACAATTTAGTCCCTGAACTTTGGTTTGTAACGATTTAGTCCCTGTACTTTCAATTTTATAACAATTTAGTCCTCAAACTTTAGTATGTATTAATTTAGTCCTTGTACTTTTAAATTTTTAACAATTTAGTCCCTAACATCAAAACAATTATCAAAATTAGATGTTATTTTTTTATTTTCTGATGTAGACCATGTATTTTATAAAAATATTGAGTCCCTAATTAGTTTATCGGTTCATTTATACAAGAAATCTCATCAAATCTTAATACTATTTTCTACCATAAAGACTAAATTGTTACAAATTTTAAAGTACAAGTACTAAATTGTTACATAGTAAAGTTTAGGGACTAAATTGTTACAAACCAAAGTTCAGAGACTAAATCGTTACATTTATGAAAGTTTAGGGACTAGAAGTGATTTTTAACCAAAATATTTAATCACTTGAATCATATTTAAATATATTAATTCTCCCAATATCTCATTAATTTAAATCTCATTCAAATTAAATAATTAATTATTTGAATCTCATTCAAATAAACTTTATAATAATTTTCCTTATAATAAAGTATATTTTAATTATTTCCAATACAATTAATATTTTTCCTAAAAAAATTGAATGCTTCAAATTTTCTTTCAACATATTTGATCCTTGTTGGCCTGTGGTGAGCTAATAATGAAAACTTATAGACCTACAGACTATAAGCTTCAATTATCCAAGATTAATTAACTAAACTCTTTATAATCTTCATTCATTAACTGCGAGGCAAACCATTATAAATTCATAATTGCACTTTTATGCACTGCAGGTCAAGTTGTGTCCATGGATATAGTCATTATAAGCAAGTCGATCATTCACGAGTTGTTCGTAAATACAATTAGGTCAAAAGTTCATTTTACCCCTGTAATTACCTCTATCTCCTTAAGTACCACTGATTCTCTAATAAATAATTTATTTATGGTCAAACTAAAAACTAAGTCCCTCTTGGACAATAGTGAGAGGGTGGGGCCCCTTGTTCAAGTCTCGGAATCAGCACTTTAGTGAACAACTCATTTACTTACATATATAGAAAATAGTGAATTTCATCTTGTGAAGTTATGTTCACAGCTCCTTATCCAATCAAGTCCCTAAAATGGTAGGTATATTGAGTTGACGACTCATGCCACTCTCACCCATACAAATAAAAGGACGAGCCCTCACAGACAGAAGTTCATAACTCACTCAAGATTAAGATCGAGTCACACATGATCTTCTTGTAAAATATTAATTTCATCACTTAATAGATTTACAAAGAGAAATTAATTATTTCGCGGTCTGGTCTTATACAAACTCTTTCTGTAGGATACCCCATTCACATGTCTCCACATAAACGATTTGGATCAAACCATTTGTAACTATTATAAAGTGAGTCGTATCCATAGTGTCATCAAGATAATGCACCCAATCTTATCTATATACTATACACACTTTAGGTTATTATTTGAACATGATCCACCTGTATGTCAACTACATACTGTTCAAGATTACATATAATAACCTTGGATTTTTAATTCTTAATGGATAATTTAATATTGCACATTTAATAATTAAATTAACCAACTAATTAATTACGAGGTTTTAGGACACAAATCACAACCATCTCCTACTTGCAATAAAGTCGTGGGACATGTATCGTAAGACATACTCTATGTCCAACATGTTCTCAGTAATGATGGCCCCAAATTTAAATACCAAACTAGAGAACTTTACTATAATTACTTTACTATAATTACCTTTCCACTAATTCTAGTAAGAATGAAACGTTTTTAAAAAATTTTGGCAGTATAATTACGCTCCCATTAACATTTAAAACAACTTCTTCTTCTCAACAGGACTCTTAAAGTATCTAAAACACTAACCCTCAAAATAACTACTTAATCAGATTCAACAAAACTTACCAAACTAAACAAACTTAAACTAATATAGATAATAATAATAAATCGACTAAAACCTATTACAAGTTCACAACTCAAAGACAACTGGAAACCAACTTAACCTAACCATAAGTTCCACATTCCAAAAGTTCAAAATTGAGTAGACTCATAATGAAAAGAAACAAACAATAACATAAGCCTAAAAGTTGATCTTTTTCAAGCTCCCTCCTCAACATCACCAAGGTCGCAATACCCGTCAACACCTACAAAATCAGGTGGGGTCAGTACACACTTATACAGGTAAGTGGCTCACACCTGAAGAGCCATCAACCAATAGACAGAACATACAACATGCTAGTCATAACAACAACACATGCTCATAAAGGGACGAATCCCATATGGAAACATGTGAATACCTTCCTTTTGGTTTTTTTTAGAACCCAACAACACAAAACAAAGAAACAAACATACATTATGTATTCTATAGGTTAAGCATGTAAAAATTAGGGAAGAAGAAAAAAAAATCGACCTTTGCAGAACTCTTCTTCTTGTAATCCACAACAATCATCTTCTTCATCTCGGACGAAACTCTATAGCAACTAATTTCCCATAAACAGAACAGTCACACCACCACAGGTTCTTTCCCGCTATTCTCTTAACAAGGAACCTGTTTATGGGAACTTCTTTTTTGAAAGAGAAAAGGGAATGGCAAGGAGAAGAATCACAGAGAAACTTTTTCTCTGTAAAAGATTTTGAGAGAGCAAGTCATAGGGAAGAACGCAACAGAGAGATCCAAATCAATTCTCTGTCAAAACTCAACTCCACAGTACAATAACTTTTTCCCCTCTTATTCTTTAACGTGAAATGAGAAAAGAAACCACCCACTTCACATTTAATTAAATTAAACAATTTAATTTAATTTAATTAATAAATTTAATTAAGCAACTGAATTCAATTGAATTAATTATTAATTACAATAATTAATAAGTAAATTAAATAATTAATTAAATATTTAATTTTTAATATTTGAATCTTATTCAAATATTCATCTCTCTCATAACTTATAGTTTTAATATAAATCTTAGTCATATTAATTTATTAACATATAGTTTTATTCATATTAAATTGTTAACCTCTAGTTTTAATATGAATATCATTCATATTAAATTGTTAATCTATAATCATGATATAAATCTTATTTATATAAATTTAATACTTGAATCATATTCAAATATGTTAAAACTCCTTTTATTATATAGTTTAATTTTGAATTTCATTCAAAATTAATTTTATATTATAATGTATCTAAATACATTATATTAATTGTATTATATACAATTAACATTATTCCCTTAAATAATTCGGATAATTCAAAAATTTTCAAAAACTCTTGGTCTTTGTGTTATGTTGATTCACATCTGTTAGTGCAGATCCGTTCGTTTTTAGTTTGCTTCCGTTTGCTTCTGTCATTTCTGTTTCCTCTACTGATCATCCCGCCCAGATCCGCGTCCTGCACAATCGCGACCTAGATCTTAGATCACCCTCCACCGTGAGATTGATCAGATCTGTGAGGAAGCATAATGAAACCTGGTTAAGTAAAAGTGATTAACTCAAACTGGTTCAGTTCATATAGACCAATTCAGTTCGACCAATTTCAGTCAGACCGGTTGGTTCAATTCAGCTAGACCAGTTTGGTTTGATTCAGTTAGACCAGTTCGGTTCATATGCCTTAACTGGTTATGTTGTTTAATCATTGTTATTTGTTATATTTTGTCTTTAGATCTTTCAAGATCTCTGTTCCATTTTCACATCAGTCGTTCATGAGTTCTGTTTTAGATCTCTATGTAGATCTTTATTTCCAGCCTAAAAAATCTTCGTGGGTCTCTATTTCCAGCCTAGAAGTTCTTTGCGAGTCTCTGTTTCCAGCCTAGAAATTCTTCATGGTCTCTACTTCTAGCTCAGATATGTCGTGATTCGGTTCAGAAGCTTTATTCAGTTTCTGTCATTTGTTTCACTCATTCGCTTCACAAACTTGTTGTTACTCTACCACCTTGAGTTTGAGGGAAGGTGTTAAAGTTAATTAGGGTTTATTCTAATTATTAAATTCTTGTATCTTTTCCTTATCTATTATTTCCTTTGTTGGATTTGTTGGTGTCTATTTAATCTTACACCTTTGTAAAATCAATCTAATTATTCAGTATTCTGATTAAGTTAATTTTTCAATATAATATACAAAATCAACACCATCCATGCATTGATTCTCAATTGTGTGTAGACCTCTTCAATGCTGATTTTACAAAATAGAGCTAGATTAATAAATGCACGGTGGATTCTCAAAGAAATTTTTTATTAAGAGTATCTAAATCGATTTATTTATGAAAGTTTAAGAGCTTAACTTATAAAATTATTATAAGGCGACACTTATAAAAATTCAGTGTTTAAATCGATACAATTAAAGTAGGTCTTTAAACTTTATATATATAAAAAAAAAATTAACCTCTCAACTATCAATAATATTCATTTGTTTTAATCTCTAAATTCCTCATAATTTATTATTATTAATTTAATAAAAACTCAAATCTGTTTGAAATCTAAATCTAATCTAAATATACAAAAAAAAAAAAAAAGATGATCATCTTTTTTATTAAGCTTATAAATACTATTTTAATATATATATTTCTACATTTTATTATCAAACTAATTGTTTTTACAACCCAATAATCTCAATTCAAAATATTAACCAACGTAGGTTAAAAAAGAAAAAAGAAGAAAAAAGACATAAAGGGTTAAAAAAAAAAGGACAATGATCATAAATAGAAATCTATTACAAAGTCTTTCCTCAATCGATACAAATACTAAAACAAACATAACATATACTAAATAAACACACCTTACACAACTTATAATACCTAATACATCCTTTTTAAAACAAAACTTATACCTAATACATCATCTTCTCTCAATCACAACAACATTTTCATTAGATTAAAACAAAACTCCAAACTTATTAATTAATATAATTCAGATTATATGAATCTGAACGTTCTTAGAGGCTGGTTTGATGGTCTTGAGAATCTGAGCTTTTTCAATGTAGATTTGGGTGTTTGCAATATCATGATCAGAATCAACAGCAAGAGAGAGAGTTTTTATAAGCCTACCATAGTGAAGAAGATAAGCCAAAAATGAGATTTCATGTTGCTTCCCAGTGAAGCCCTTCACTTCCACTGTCTCAAGAGATGCTGATAAGCAGTTTATGATTATCATATTTGTGGCCCAGAAGCTGGCTATGTCCATTGGAAATGGTGGTTCATAATCCTATATAAAGAAAGAAGATTAAACTTGTAATAAATTTATAAATTTAATCTGACATAGAGATTTACGTGGTTCACTAATAATGTGTTAATATCTACCGACAAAGTGGGAGATCAATAATTTATTATTAGAGAGAAACTAGATTATAGTGACAGTAGAGTTAGAAAGTTTTATATATAGTATATCCTTTTGAACCCTAAGATCAAAATTGTAAATAAATTTTGAAAACTTAAAAAAATCAAACAAATGTATTATCTAAAATTTAGGGACTAAAAATATAATTTCTCCTTCTTAAAGTTTGAAATATATAGAATATTTAGTATCCAAAATGCATCTCTCAAATGTTATTTTTCTAATTTATAATTTTATATAATATAATTATTTTAAAAAGTAAAAAAAAAATTATTTAGGACATTTTTAATTTATTTATAAAAGAAAAATCCTATAAAAAACTTATTTATGAAAACTCTGTAGAGTTACATTTTGAAAATTTAAAGATGAAGCATAGATATTATTGCAAAACATGAAACTAAAAAGGTAAAGTTTTTCTTTATATATGATTTGTACAATTTCATGCAACAAATTTGTGTTCTGTAGCTTAACGTGAAAGTTAAATTAAATATAATATTATAACCATCTACTTCTTCAAAAAAAAAAATAATAATAATAATAATAATAATAATAAAATAAATAAACAAGTTAATAAATGAATAATTATTTTAAATGACAAGACTGCTAGAAATATTTTCAAATACAGCAAAATATCACAGCTTATTAGTGATAGATAATGATAGACACAAATAGAGATCTATCAGTGATAGACACTAATAGTTGATAGTGATCTACATTTTGCTATATTTATAAATAAGTTAACACATTTTACTATATTTAAAAATAGCCTTAAATAAATAATATAACCATGTAATAATTCTCAAATAAATAGGAAAGGGTATGTTTTCTTTTGAAAGAATCATAAAGGGCTTGGGTTGTTCATAATATTTTGTTTTTAAATAATCATGCATGGTTTTACAATAATAATTTCTTTTTCATGGGTTTTTAAATTCGAAAAGGAAAAAACCATTCTTTTTTTTTTATTATTTGTAAAATATTGATTAGAATATCTAAAACATTAAATAATAATAATAATAATAATAATAATCTACAATTTTTCTTTTAAAAAAAAGTTGAATTTTTATAAGCAATTTTAGTTTTTATATTTTAATAAACAAAACCTTCTTAAAAACATTTTGTTTACGTCATTCTCATTCTCATTTGAAATTTTTTATTCATTTCAAAAAGTGTGTTTAGAAAAAGTAAAAAACAAACAAAGAAATTTACAGCAAACAATTCAACTAGTTTCCTTAATAACATAACCCTAACTTTTAGTGATATTCAAAAACAAGGAATTAAATTACACAGCAAACAATCCAACTTATTTCCATAATAACATAACCCTAACTTTTTCTGATATTCAAAACCAAATTAAAACATTATTTTTTATTGGAAGATTCAAACTTCTGGGTACATGCATTTTTTTTCATCAAAACAAAATGAATTATTAATAACTAAGAATAACATAAAACTAAATCATTAAAATGGTTGTAATAAAAAAAGAAAAAGAAAAAGAACTGACTTGAAGGATTTTTCCTTGGCCAAGCATGAGAGTAAGCTTCTTCAAATGGGGACAACTATTCAAGAGAAAAATTATGCCACAAAACTCATTTGGATGAATATTCGTCCTCATTCTTAAATGTTGTATATTCAATGGTGCTTGCATGCGAATTGGCTCATCTCCCTTTGGGATAACCTTCATTAGAAAAAAAAAAAAAAATTAAAAAAAAAAAATTAAGGTCCTTATATTATTTTTATTATCATTTATTTAATTTAATCCCTTGGACTTAAGTTAACAAAATCATCTAATTTTCCATGCACCGATTATTTATATATTATACAAATATTAAAAATTAATTCCATTATATAATATTTTGTATTAATAATCCTAAAATTTTACATAATTAAAATGCAAGTTGAAAAAGAAAAAAGTGTTTAAGACGTACATGCATGTTGATTAAGCTCACTATTTAAAGTCTAAAACTAGAAATTATAACATATCCATTTGAATCGAGTTCATGCAAGTATAAGTTCAAGACATCTCTTTTTATAATTTAATTTAATTAAATAATAATAAGAATAATAATAACAAATTTGACTTCTTGATTTTGTCCTAAAACCACTAGTTCATGCAATTTAATGTTTAAATAATGATACAATATAATAATAAAAAGTATTGATCTTTTAATTTTCCTAACCCCAAGTAATTTTTTTTTTTTTTTAAAAAAAGTCAAATCTCATTTACAAGCAAAAATGGGCTTAATTGCCCCATTGCATGCAGCACTTTAGTAATGATTTGATTTCGGGTTTTTGTTTTTAAAAATTAAGCTTATAAATATTTTTTATTTCTAAATTTTTTTGTTTTATTATATATTTTACCAATATTTTTAAAAATCGAACCAAATTTTGAAACGTAAAAAAATGGTTTCGATAAATTTTGTTTTTTTAACTTTAGAGTATAACAAAGAATTCAAGATCAAAGATAATTTCAATATTTCTTGCTTTATTATATATATACTATTTTACCAATCTTTTCAAAAATCAAATCTAATCTTAAAACCTAAAACTCTATTTAGTAACCATTTGATTTTAGATTTTTAGTTTTTGAAAACTACATTTTATTAAATTTTGAAAACTAAAAAAATAGTTTTTAAAAACTTATTTTTGGTTTTGAAATTTGGCGAAGAATTCATCGCTTTATTTGAGAAAAATACAAATCATAATAAGAAAATGTGAGAAAATATGCTTAATTTTTTTTTTTTAAAAAAAAACAAAATGATCGTAAAAAAGTGCTAAAATAAAAAAATGGGACTTGATTCTAAAAATCAAAATGACTACCAAAAGTGAAAAAAAAAAAAAAAAAACAAACAAACACATGAAAGGGTTATCAAACATGACTCAATTTAGAAGGATTATACCTGAAGCAAAGAACTACAAACACTCAAAACTCTGGCAGGATAGAGACTATCAAGAAGAACATAAAGAAGATTAGCAATTTCAGAATGATCATCATCATCATCAATCTTAAAACCAAGATCAGCTTCTTGAAAACACCGATTCACTTCCATACGAAACGAACCAACACTCCCAAAATACCTAAAGTAAGTCAAATTTGGAGCCTCAATTGAAATCCAATCGTGAAGAAACCTGCAATTCTCAATCGCCAAACTCCTCAGCCTCAAATCATCATCGTTTCCCCCAATTTCAAAATGCGTCACATTCCAACAATTCTTCAGACTCAAACTCTCCAACTTCCCACATTTCTTCACCAAATCCCTAATTTCTCCAATTCCTACTTCAATCCATCCTATACACAGATTCTTCAGATTAATCAGTTTCCTCAACTCTACTGCCCTAAATCCGCACGCGAATAGCTTCAGAGATTCCAGATTCTCGTGCTCATACACAATCGGAGGCAGATCGATCATTATTTCCGATTCGTTTTCGCCGTCTGAGAAATCCAGTTCTAATATCTTCGCATTGTGAGAAACAGCGAATCGAATACATTCATCGACGAATCCTCTCCCTCCTCCTCTGCCGTCGCCGACGACGACTCTTGGATTTGAGAGCGAGAGAGAGAACTTACTTACAGTTGATTCCTGGTAGATTTTGATGAAATTAGTTGCGAAATTGATGAATCCTCTTCTCCTTATGTCTCTGGTTCGTTGATCGGAATCCTCTCGTCGGACGAAGAAACTCTCGTGTAACTCGATGTTCTTCGTCGCTTGCCAAATCTTCACCCAACGCTTTGACAAAATTGAAGTTCTCACTGCTTCCTTGAAAGGCAGAGAAGAGACGATTATCGATAACAGAGCATCAGGCAATATGTCCAATTTATCTTCGTCCGCCATGGATGCCATACAGAGAAGAAACAGAGAAAAATTCTAAACGTGAAGTCTGCAACCGCAAAAGAAGTGAAACGGTATTTGTAAGATTTTTTTTGAATGGGCGCGAGAAGACCGAAGGTTGAAATTTTGACATATTTTTATGTTTTGAAAATAAATAATTACAAAAATAAATAATTAAAAGCCAATGAAGCAATTTGAGAAAGTACAAGCTTTTGCTAATATCTCTTTCCTAAATTTTGGAATTAAGATTTCTATGTAGAGTTGAATAATTGAATATCTAATTTCGAGACGAGTAGTACAAGTTTTATATCGGTTGAGCCATGCACATGTTAGTAAGGCTCTTTTAATCTTTCGACGTAATTATTTTGAATTCTTTTAGTTAAATTAGGTTTCTTCTCTCTCCGAATAAATGTTTGGTTTAACGGTCTATTCAATAACTACGATCTAGATTTTATGTGTAATTATGAGATTAGTCTAAATTTTTTGTAATTATTTTTATTTATTTTTTATTGAAATTAGTGTTTTCTTCTCTCCGAATAAATGTTTGGTTTAACGGTCCTATTCAATGTGTACGATCCCAAGAACATCTAGATTGTAAATGATTCTCAATCTTAAACTAGAATTATAATTAGAATAGAATTAAATAATGTGTTCTAACTATTGTTAAATGCATCTTTTTGTTATGTACGGATCCACAACTTCATGCTAGAGAGGACAATTTCATATAAGATTAGAAGTTGGAAAATTTTTAAAAATAGAAAAATAAGGAAAACCATTTACACAAAATAACAAAATTTTTAGATAGTTGTGATAGACGCTGATAGAACTCTATCAGGATCTATCAGTGATAGAAATGATGGAAGTCTATCACTAATAGATGCTGAGAGAGTTCTATCAGCGTCTATCACAACTATCTAAAAATTAATAGATGCTGAGAGAAGCCTATCAATATCTATCAATGTTTTTTTTTTTTTGTTATTTTTTGTAAATAGTTTGACATTTTTTTTATCTGTGAAAATTTCTCTTAGTAGTTTTTTTTTTTTTAGAAAATTTCTCTTAGAAGTTTAGCCAATGTATTTCTTAATTTGTTTCTATATTATATGGTCCCTAGACTTTAAAATATATATAATAGGCCTCTAAAATTTTGACTGTGTGTTTGATAGATTCCTATAGTTTCAAGTTTATATACATATAAATATTCGAAAATGTTAAAAATTAATTGCTATATCATATATAAAATTTAACTTTATGTCTAATAGGTTCTATTGTACTGTTTTTGTACAATATATTATTTACTAAATTGAAAGTTTAAAGTTTAATTAGTTATAAAATAATTTTTTTTGTCTAATAAAATAATTAACTTTAAAATTTTTTAATATGTTATGAGATATAAAATTGAAAGTTCATGGATAACTTAGGCATTTGTGATTTATTAGACACAAAAGTAAAGTTTTAGAGATTTATTACACACAAATTTAGAATTTTAGAGATTAAACTTGTAATTTAAAATTTATATAAATAAAAAACACATTGGCATCTAATTTAAGTAATATTAGTTATAAAATTATAATAAACTTTTATAAAATTATCTAGCAATATTATATATATATATATATATATATATATATATATATAAAAAGCAAATAATGAAATTTCAAGTACTTATTAAAGTTTCTTAAAATAAGAATAAGTTAGGGCAATTAATTTTTCTAAAATAATTTATTAAAGGTTATAATATATTTATATATTTGTATATTTGTATATGTATTTATATGTGAGAAAATTAAGAATATAATTAATTTTTTTAATTGAACATTTCATGTGTAATAAAAAAATATTTTCTACATCGAAGACCTTAAATGTAGGCCCATATTATAATATTATCTTCTACACTTCATTTACTACATAAATCGTCTAACGGATTACAAATTTTCATTAATGTTGTGGTATATTTACCACTAAGACCTCAACCACTATTTTTATAAAACAAAACAAAATTAAAAAACCTAGGGTTTCGTGTATTTCCCACATATCCATGCATAGTCTAGGGTTTCGTGTATCCCATGCACGAATTAATTCTTTTTTAAAAAGAATATTAAAATGAAAAAAATGTTTGAATTTTCCATTTTTCTCATTTCTCCCCAAAATTTCTCTAATTGATGTGTTTTTCATGTTTCTTCCTCTTCTCTTTCCCTTCTTCTTACCCACTCTCTATTTCTTCTTCCTTCATTCATGACTTCCTCAAATTACGGAATCATCTCCTCTTCCTCTGAAACGGGCGAGCAAAGGAGGTTGCAAAGCTAGTTGAAGCCGACAACGAAAGGACGAAGCCGAGTCTGAGGTTGCAAAGATCCATGAACGAACGTCCACAATGGATGTGGATTGATCGACACCAAATCTTGGCTGGGCAACACTAATAATATATAGCATGTTTGAGAGTGATTTTAAAATCGTTAAAATCTTTTAAAATTGTTCAAATCACTTTTGTCATTTTTAAAATAACTAATAAATACATTATAATTACTCAAAATTAATTTAATTTTCAATTTTACACTTTTAAATGTAATTTTCAATCATCAAAATTAGTTTTGAAGGATTAAAAACATATTTTACGGTGATTTTGAAAATGACAAAAGTGATTTTAACTATTTTAAAACCGGTGGGCCACACTAAATCTGAGGTTGGAGGTATCACGCATTGTTGCGTTTCTTCTTTTGAATGTTATATATATATATTGATGTCGTGTAATTATGTCTTTACTCTAAATTTTCTATAATTATTTTGAATTTTTTTTATTTAAATTAGTTTTTTTCTCCGAATATGTTTGATTTAACGATTTACTTCATACGTAGGATCAGAAGGAAATCTAGATCGTAAATGATTATCAATCTTAAATTAAAATTACAATGAAATTATATAATGTGTTGTTAACTATATTAAATACATCATTTTGTTACATACATGGTAAAACATTGTTGTCTTTTCCTTTTATATGTGCTATCAAGTTTCTTCGTTTGAATGCTATACATGTGTAATCAAGAGATTGGTCTAAAATTTCTATACATTATCTTTTTCTTGTTTACGTTGGGAAACAGGTTATTATTATTTTTTTAATTTAAACTATATTCAAATTCTACTATTTTCTTTGAGTACAACACTTACAAAGATCAAACCTCCAACTTCTAAAGAAGAAGGTCATATCAGTTACAATTGAGCTAAGCTCACTTTAGTTATCCAATTCTAATTCTACTATTTCTTTTTTAGATATGTACCTATTTAGTATATCAACAATATTATTGAATATACAAGTTGCATTCAGGCAAAAAAAAAAAAAAAAAAAAAAGACGATGAGAATATACGCTTTCAAACTCTCATTTGGTAATGATAAATTGATAAATACTATTTGTAAATTGCAAAATGAATTATAATATAACTTATTTCAATTTTGTATCACCACAATTTAAAATAATGAAAAAAATCAAATAATGTGGCAAAACTGTAACATCAGGCCAAACATAGATCTTACTATGTAAACTAATGAAGGAGACCATAAGATATTTTGACACATGTCCTTCTTCCACTTACCATAAATATTTTCTCCAATTCACTTTGATATTAATTCATGTAAACACCTAACGAAGGAAAACGGTCCTAGGCCGCCACAAGTATGAGCATAATCTCACCTTGTAAATTTATGTAGAGAACGTGAGAGAACTAATATATTATATATATCTTTCTCCCACGGAGTATTTTGAAACTAGGGTTTATTACTTACATAAATTAATACTAAATCATTTAACTAAGTGAATATAATTTTACCAATATAACACTTATATTAGATATTTTACTATAATGTTTTGGGAAATTACTATAAACAGAAAAATATTAAACTATTTACAAATATAGAAAAATTTCACTGTCTATCAGCGATAGATTTCTATCGCGATCTATCGCTGATAGACAGGAAAAAAATTTATATATTTGTAAATAGTTTGATTCATTTTTCTATATTTGAAAACAACCCTAATGTTTTTAGTTTATCAAACTCTTTAACAAACTAATTACATCAATGCATACTTAATAAAATATTAAGTAATTCAACTCTCCTGTTAATTCTCAGGTAGGGGTATTTATTACGGTTAACTTAAATACCCCAGCCTTAGACAGAATTATCCTTAGTCAGAGTTCTCTTGTAGCCAATATTTTATTATTAATTTTTTATTTTCTGATTTTAAACTATTTAAAAATAAAATAAAAGATTTTTAACTCTAACATAAAGTTGAATTAATTTAATTAATTTTAAACTCCTAAAAAAATAAATTAAAACTTTATATTAGGTAAATTCTAATCATATTAGGTTAGCATGCAATCTTACTATAAGTTCTAATCATTCATTAATTAACTCATACAACATTTATATCTTAACTAATGAAATATGTAACTTATAATTAACATTGATATCATTAATAACTAAATATAACTATTATATTTTAATTAATGAATATCATATTTCACACATTATTCTTTTCATTAATTTTATAATATTAGTTTTTTTAACGTCGTGCCTTACACGTGACATTTTCATTTTATGAATGCATTTGATGGTAAAATAAATATTCAAATGACATTTGTTGGTAAAAATAATTATCATTTAATTATATATATTTTAATGCATTTATGGATATATTTAAATTTTTAAAAAAAATAAGTACAAACAATATGTTAGTGTTCATATCTTTTTAAGTCTTTTACTCCAATTTCACGGTTTAATACGTTTTGATATGTGTTTACAAACTCAAATTATTAAACATTAATTAATAAAAATTGAAAATTATAATTTAATTTTAAAAGCATGTAGAGTGCAACATATGGATAGACATTAAAAATACAAAAATAATAATCATATGATAAAATAATTAAGAAATGTAGCAATTATGAAGGAGGAAATCATGGTTTTTGTATATTATATAACTTTTAAAAAATTGATTTATCACTATCACTAATTTGAAGCGATATTTAAACAACACAAGTTCATCAAAAATTAAAATTGTTAGCTATTAACAAAACTAATTAAGAAGTTAACCTAAAGAAATAAAATGAAAAAATAAAGAAAAATATAAAAATGGAGAAGAATAAAAAAAATAAAGGGTTGATGTAAATAAGTGGTAGAAAATCCTTTTATAATTCTAGGAAAGGAATAAGTTACAAAACTTTTTGAAATTCTAAAAGTTCAATAATTTAATATAATTAAATGATAATTAATTTCATTAATTTTTTATATCTTTGTTGTAAAAATTATTTAACTACTAATTTTTTTTATATATAGCTCTTATTTATGACATTTATAAGTGTGAAGAATTTAATTTATATGTGAGAGGAGAAGTTTTGATTTAAAGATTCTATTTATGAATTTTATGTGGAAATGTGGGATGATTTTAATTATATGTTTTATTTATTTCTATAAACTAATTCTAAAATTTATGTCCTTGTCTTAATTTATAATTTATGGTAGAATTGATGTAAAAAAAAAATAGAATTCTAATAATTGTGCAAATAATAAATAATTATTTTTTATATTCAAGCTTGATTAATATTAAGAGTTTATAATTAAATTTAGTTTGATTGAGAGAGAATGAGAGAGAAATGTGGGATTGAGAGAGATAGAGAAACTCAAAAACATACCATTAAGAAATATTTACATATTTAAAAATATTTTTCCAACATCCTTCCTTTAAAATAACTAAGAACGAAAAAAATTAAAAGAAAATTCAGAAGACTACGAACAGAGGACAGGGAGAAAAAAAATATATTCAGCAACGATCATTAACTCGTCCACAATGTATATAATATCAACAACGACCATAAGTATGCCCATGACGCTAACGAACACAACAAAGAAGTTGACAACTTTGTTTCATACTTCAACATTTGAATCGCCAATTCATGTATAAAGTTTGAGTTTGAACGATCGACTATAATTGGGAAGAAAATCCTCTACATGAAGTCATGCTAAGACAATAGAAAATGATGAATGCTACCATTGGGTGTTGGGACTAACCTAGAAATATCCATACTTACAGTGATACCGTGAGCATAAGCTTGAAGAAAACTAAAAATTTACAGCAAATGAACAAGAAGATTAAAAGTTTGAGAAAGGTCACATCATACTGTCTTTTGAGTGAGGTTTAACTTTTAAGAATTAGTGGGTGAGTTTTAATTAGTTATTTTATTCTCGAAACCTTGAAGTGGATGTGTGGGTTTTAAGTTAAATGTTAATTTAGGTATTATAAAGATATATAAGGATAAAATTGTCCAAAAAAATTTCTTCCACATTCATACTTTTCTATATACTAGTTTTTAACACGTGTTACACGTGACATTTCTATTTTATTTTATTAAATTTATAATATTTTATTTTTATTTTAACATAAAATATTAGATTTGTTATACTTACAACAATATAAATTTATTTATACATGTCTTTTTTCAAAAAAAAAAAAAAACAACAACACAACTTTTTAATAACAAATGGCGATATAATGATCGATTTTGTATTTAGAAGAAAAAAAATAGAGTGCTATATTAGTGAGCATTGACACACTAAATCTACAAACTTTTCATTTTTATAGAAACAATTGAAAGGAAAACTTTTTTATTATAATGTTAGGAGGGGAGATCGTTACAAAAACTCTTAGAATTCTAAAACTTTTGACATTCCATAATAAGTTATAAATTAAGATAAAGAAATAAATTTTATAATTAGATTATTGAAATAAATTAAGAAACTTTTTATATTCAAACTTGTTTAATATTAAGAGTTTATTTGGTTACCTTGAAGTTAATATATGAGATGATAATTTATAGATGTGTGGAAGAGTGGAGGAGAGAAAGGTGGAATTGAGAGAGATACAAAAATAGCAAAGATAGGTTGAGAGAGAGGGAAAATAGTGAAACAACATTTGCTATAAAATTGATGGTAATCTAGACACATCAATAGAGAACAATATATAAATATATAAAAAAAGAAGTTGATGATATACCTTTCAAATTGTTGTTGAGAATAAAAAAAAAAAAAAATCTATAGCCGAAGAAAATGGAAAAGTAAATAAAATTACCTCTCAAAATCTTGGTTGAGAATGAGAAAAATAGAACCCTTTTATAGTTGTAGGATGGGAAATGAAGAGGTTTAAAAACTTTTGATGTTCTAAAAGTTTTGATGTTCAATAATTAAATACCATTAAATGATGAAGAGAAACTTTTTCATATTCCAATATTTTAAATGACATTTAGCAAAATTAAAATGTTTGAAAATATAATTTTACAAATAATTAAAATCAACAAATTTATTTTTAAATGAACTATATATTTTCTTGTTCTACAATGGACACTAAAATTTAATTAAATGTATCCCAACAAAATCTTCTATTGTGAGTGTTCGCACGAGATTTTCGAAAAAACTTGTTTCGTGGAGTTGAACTTCTGTTTATGTAGATTTGATGCGGATGTGGTTCGATCTCTAGTACTTGATCCTTTGATTCTCTCTCACTTGATGTAGGAAGCGGAGCGCGTTGATATTCTTGAAGTTAAACTTCAGTCTTCAAGTGTAATTTAGCTTCCGGAGTTAGGGAGTCTTCTGATTGTAAGGAGAATTCTCTCTAGGCCCTTTGAGTGTAAATTTTTTGAACCTCTCAATCAAATGCGTACGGTTGATGTATGGAAGCGAAGCGCGTGGATGTTCTTGAAGTTGGAGTTTAGGAAGAATGTGTATTCCAAGGAACTTCAGTTTTCAAATGTGATTCAGTTTCAGGAGTTAGAGAATCTTCTGATTGTAAATTTTCTGAACCTTGTAAATGAAGAGAACTTATCTATTTATAGAGTTCTCATGTGGGCTTTCGTGGCTTGGGCTTGACTGATCTATGGACCTGGCCCTTGGCTCCAACTAATTGGATTTGGGCCTTTGCTGACGTTTGGGCCAAATTAAGTCTATTTTTAGACTCAATTGGATTTTAGCCCAAACATTAACAATTAATTGAACCAAATAATTATTTTGATCCAACAGTGACGATGAAAACACGTTGCACTATCGAGATTTGTCAATTTTGTGTCTTCAATTTCAATTTAGGACGCATGTAACTTTTAATTAGTCCTAAATTTAATTGTTCCTAATTTCGCCATTAATTTGAGAAATAACGTGGTAATTTGTGATTGGTCCAAAATTTCTCCTTCAACAATGAGATTGGAGTATGTATGTATATTTTTAGTTTACTTGAGTGGATTGTCTTTTATTTCAGTTTAATTTAAGACAAAAAAAAAATCAAAGATATTCATTCTTAAAAAAAAACGTGGTATTGAAGTTTTTTTCTATTTTTTTTTTCAATTTAATGAAATCATTAAATTGAAATTGGATGTGTATATGGAGAAATTAATATTTGAGAATAGTGTAAATGGACATCGTTGTCATCAACATAATTATAGAATAGTGTATTAATCAAAGGGCAAAAATCGCATAGAAAATTTCTCCTCGTCTAGACTTTTATATATACTATAAATTATAGATAACTTTTATATTATAAACATTGAAAATTATATTAATTAACATGCATATAATTTTTCAATAATTTTAAAATATAACTCTTATATTATAAACAATGAAAACTATATTTTAATCATGCATACATATACTTTAGGGAAATTACTATAAACAGAAAAAAAAATATCAAACTATTTACAAATATAGAAAAATTTCAATGTCTATCAGTGATAGACCGCAATAGAATTCTATCGTTTTCTATCGCTCAAGCAAATAATTCTATCGCTGGAGTGATAGAACGCGATAGAATTCTATCGCGGTCTATCACTGATAGATTGTAAAATTTTTCTATATTTGTAAATAGTTAACTTATTTTTCTATATTTGAAAAGATCCCTATACTTTAGGCATAATCTTAAACGTTAAATATAACAATTATATTTAATTATGATGCATGGCATGCTTAACCTATGATGAGATTTTAATTTATATGACATGCTTTATGCAACATATAAATTATAATAATTTAATACATACATCCAATGCATTATTAAACTATATAACAATAATAGATCAAATTTTTGGCATTCCTAAAAATAGAAAATAAATATAATTTTAATTATTTTAATATTTCCTAAAGAATAAGTCTTCATGGTAATTTATTTGGCATGATCTTCCTAAATTAGGGCTCCAAAACCCTAATTTCGGCCAACTTCTGCATCATTCACATCTAGAAAAAACTGCTTAGTTCTAGGGGAATCTATGTCACACGAACAATGATGGTCAGACGGTCGGAAACATTTGATAACGCACGAACTGTTGGGATTAGTGCCCTAACTCTCGTGGGTCTCGTAGTTTATAATTTGTAAATACAGATTATTTATTTAATAAAATAAGAAGTATTTTATTCGACATGTAGATTGCATTAACTCAATCCAATAAACTAAGATATATAGTTATTTAATGTAACTTGAACAATATGTGGTAGACATACAAGTGGATCGTGTTCAAGTAATAACCTAAAAGGTCTGCAGTATATAGATAATGTTGGGTGTTTTATCCTAGTAACACTACGGATATGACCCACTTTATAAATGCTACAAGAATTGTAAGTGTTACAAATGATTTGATCTAAATCGTTCATGTGAAGACATGTGAGTGGAGATATCCTGTACAAAGAATTAGTCAGACCATAAAATGATTAATCTTTCTTTATAACACCATTAATAGAAGAGACTAATATTTCATAGGATGACCATAGGTAACTCAATCTCAATTTTGAGTGAGTTATGAACTCTTGTCTATGCGAACAAACCTTTGATTTGTATGGGTGAGAGTGGCCGTGTCGCAAACTCAATAAGCCTTCCATTTTGGGGATTTGTCTAAGTAGGGAGCTTCTTGAATTAACTCAAATCCAATAAACTAAGATCCAATGTTATTTTATGTAAACTTAAACATGTATATGGTTGACATACAAGTGGATCATGTTTAAGTAAATAACCTAAAAGGTCTATAGTATATTGAGGCCTCACTCTCTCACTGGGCTGACTTAAGGTAAATAGATGAATTGCTTCTTTAAAGGCTGATTTCGAGTCTTGAACAATGAGGCCCCACTTTCTCACTGCCCGAGAGGGGTTAGTTTATAGTTGAACTATAAAATGTTTGTTCATTAGATGGATCAGTAGTACTTAATGAGTTAGATGTAATTGCAAGGGTAAAACGGTAACTTGACCCAAGCGTAGTTATGGACAATTTGTGAAGGGTCGACTTACTGTTGATTGGTTATATCCGTGGATACAGAAATATATCTACCGTGTGAGAGTGCAGTTGTGGGTCTTTAGTGGAATGACCTATAGTTAATGAATATTGATTAAATTAATTAAATAGTTTAATTAATTAATCTATATCATTTGAACTTTTAATCTGTAGATCCATAAGGTCCCCTTGCTAGCTCATTAAGGGTTAAATAAGAATCAAATGATTTTGGATTAATTTGAATTGCTCAAATTAAATAAGGGAATTAATTGTATAAGGTACGATTAATATAATGTATATAGATACATTATAATATTATGTTAATTTTGAATAGGATTCAAAATTATACTTTATGAGATTCTTTAAAAAAAAATTATACTTTATGAGAGAAATAAATATTTGAATAAGATTCAATATTAATTATTTGAATGAGATTCATATAAAACTATATGTTAAAATAAATTTGAATAAGATTCATATTAAAATTATAAGTTATGTGAGAGAATATATTTTTGAATATGATTCAAATTAAATTAAATATGTGATATTTAATTTATTAATTTATTAATGGTTAATTAATTAATTTTATTTATTTATTTATTTATATATTAAATATGATTTAATATATATAAATTAATTAAATTAATATCATTAATTTAATTATATTAAATTAGTTTTAATATTGAATTAATAATATTAAGGGGAGTTATGAGGTATTCCCCCCTCTCTCACACACAACACATATAAGGAAGGGGAAGTTGGGTTTTTGGAAAGGGATCACAATACACAGGCAAAAAAAAAAAAAAAAAAAAAAAAAAAAAAAAAAAAAAAACTCTATATTCCTTATCTTCCTCCCAAAAAGCTTTCTCTCAATTACTTTCCTTACCAAATCAAAGAGGTGTAATTAAAGAGTTCACACCTCTTTGATTTTTATCCTAAGAATAACAAGGAAGTCTCTTTGGTGGTGTCTTGCTATTTTGTTCGTGATCTTGGAAAGACATACAAGTTTGAGGGTGAAGTTCGTGGAACGAAGTGTTTGTGATTCTCTACATAGTTTTCAAAATATTTGTTGATTTCTTCTCTAAATAAGCATGTTGTATAGAATTAATGTTTATCCCAGTTCTCTGTTTTTGAGTTTTTCAAAATTGGCAACCAATTGCATGACGTTCACACGCTTTCGCGAGGAATTCAATTCCTTCATTTCCAACCTAACTTAGGTCCAATACCACCACCACCAATGCCTTTCAACTCATATCTTTACCTTATCACGTATCCTTCCC